>JAWNOY010000099.1:2595289-3892933 GCA_035045545.1 Drosophila gaucha
TTGTAAGAGGTGTGTAAAATGTGCTTTTCTCATTTATTTTCAATTTCATTAAACTTTGTGCTTGGCCATTTTACCGGATGTCAACGTGCAATGTGCAATTGCAATCTCCAATTGCAGGCAGCAAAAACAAAACTTATAATTGGTTTTGCTGCTTATTTATGCCGCATTTCTTTTACACAAATACCCTAAAGCGGCTCAAGGGTATTCAAAATGCATGAAGCGCTATGGAAGTTTATAAAAATAAGATCATAAAATTTTCAGATGATAAGATTACTATAAATTGAAATCTAACTAATGGTTTCCCTTTTATATAAAGGCAATTTGTCTTAAATTAAAAATAATCTTGTAATTACAAAATATATATTATATATTTTTTAATATAATAACTGGCTGTGTTATAGTGTTAATCTTGTAATTACAAAATATATATTATATATTTTTTAATATAATAACTGGCTGTGTTATAGTTTATGAAATACTGCTTCATATAGCTATAAGTTTATTTCTGTCACTGATTTATCTAGAATTACTATTTATAGCCTTTGTAGATGGTTATGCGTTGGCTCACATGAGTCATCAAAAGCAGGGTTCTGAACCCTACACCCCGCTGAGTTCGTAAATACTCTAAATTCTATCAACAAATTCGTTTAATATCATAAGCAACAATTGGAAATCAAGAAAAAATTATATAAAAAAACCTTTTTCTTTTAGATATATGTAGCTTTATTTCAGCTGAAATTTTAGTTATCAAAATCAAATTTGTAGACATTTTTTATAGACAAAATTAAATTTCATTTAATTTACTTACAATTTTATATATCTATATATCAGTTTTATCTTACTTTAAATGTCTTAAAAACGCTTTATATCAGCTTTGTATTTTAATTATGTCGCAGTCGAAGGTTAAATCAAAATAACACGATTCAATTTCTTCATATATTGTACAAAATTAAATTCTAGATAATTCATATAAAATATGTTATATATGTATCTATATCGGTTAATCTATCATAACCTTTTTTAAACATTTTGACTATCTATAAAATTAAATTAAATAATTTCTTGTAATTAGAAATTTTTATTGCTTCAGCTAAAGTTTTAAATATATGAAAAGCAAAGATAAATTTCTTCATACAAGACATTAAATTCTACATAATTCATTTATAATACTATATATCTCTATATAACATTTTTGTAACATCAATTCCTTTTGACTAAATCTATGAAAACTTAGTTTATGTATTTGATATTTTTTCAGCTGAAATTTTGAAGTAAATGCTGAAATCAAAAACAAAATTTGTAAAAAGTAAAAATAAATATCTTTATAAAATACATTAAAAACTATATAATTTTTATAGCTTTATATCAAATTTATCTGACTTCAATATTTTCTAAAAACCAATTTTTTCATAATATTATAACTATACCATATCTTAAGCCAGCAGAGAATCCTTTGAAGAGTAACTTTCTAAAACCATTTGTGGTTAATTTTTTTAGTTTTAAAAAATTCTTTAGTTATTGCAACTCATTTGTATTTATTTACAGTTCTGCCTCGTTTTGATCCCGTGTAAGCCTTTGGTGAGCGCATAAACTCGTCGTTATTTTGTGCTGAGCTTAAGCTGCGGCTCTCCGAGCAACGTGTACTATGTACCTCTTGCCTCCCGTACCTGGATGCCTTGTACCTTGGGTAGGTAGTGCGAGTAAATGCAATTACAGCATAAATCTCTGTCATTAGACTTTGTTTGTTGGGCAGTCGTCGTCGTTGGATTAGCCGCCCAGTTTACTGTTAGCTGGGTCAAGCCGGGGGTCGACTGCAGGTCCTTGCGGTTGCGCTGTACTCAATGGCGTATGAGTTATGTCAGCGCGCTGCTTATCCTTGTTGTTGTTGTTGTGTGGCAAACGAGAACGCACAAAGCAAC
Organism: Drosophila gaucha; assembly: GCA_035045545.1. Lineage (NCBI taxonomy): Eukaryota > Metazoa > Arthropoda > Insecta > Diptera > Drosophilidae > Drosophila > Drosophila gaucha. The sequence continues at coordinate 2,597,209 of JAWNOY010000099.1, forward strand.
GCATTTAATAAAAACCTGACAATAACTCAGGGGTCCACAGAAAGTCCTTTGGCTTTGCTCATTTTCTAACATCTCCTGCTGCTTAATTTTAGAATTTCATACACGTTCCAGGGACTCAAACATGTCACTTGACGTTTTATTAACTCAATGGGGGGAGTGTTCGAGTGTTGCTGCAAATCTCAGCTGTCAATACAACCAGATATTAATCAGAAGTGTCTGGCCTGCAACCCCGAACCTCCCCCGCCCTTCTCTTCCAGCATGCAAAGCGTTGTGTGTGTTAAGCGCTTCAGCCAACGCACACATGGGTGGCATATTAAAAAAGAGAGTGCCAAAAAATAGGTAGACCCATCCATCTGCAGTGAAAAGAAATGAGGGGAGCAAAAAAGTGCTTTATTGACAGGTGTCGATTAAGAATTTAGCATTATTTCTTTCTTTTTTTTTTTGCTTCGCTTTTTCGTTTGCAATGCATATAAAAAATTTATTACACGCACGAAAACACACAAACGTGTCGCATTTGCAGCGCGGGTGTGGGAGTGGGCGTGGCTATTGGTAGGAAAAGTTCGCTTATGTCGTGACATGTAAAATAAATCAACCATGGAACGCTCCTGGTGCTTCCTTGGCCCCAGCTGTGCGTAGGGAAAACGCAGCGTATTTGAGGTTAACATGTGTGCAGAGACTAGAGCATTCATGTGGTCGCGCTAAGGGGGTAAAGCAATGATAGACAGGGACGAAGGAGGGGGCGTGGCAGACAGAGAGACTCTCGCTCTCTCTACTGATTGACATTGAAATGACTGAGGCTTGTGTGGGCTTTAATTGTTGGGAATGAATTTTGGGTGACTTTAACTGGGAACAATATATGTATATATATAAAAGGGTAGGAAAGTAACGAAGAGTTTCATACAACGAAGAAGTGCAGCAACAGTTTTGGATCATCGATAAACGATAGAAAAAGAAGAAGAGTTGAAATTGATCAGAAGTGAAATTCGAATGATTTTGAGCAGCTTTAGAGTTTAAGTTTGAAGTTGAAGTCGAGCAGAGTTCTTAAAAATTCCCGAGTTCCAGAAAGTTGAATTAGGTAGCCAGAGAGAGCTGACAACTGTTAAAAGTCTTATTTATAATACAAATAAAAAATTATGTATTTTATTAAAAATTGTATACCTTACCAGTATTTATATAAAACTACACTTAAATACTTTTCAAATTGTAAATTTAATAACATTTCCAACAATATATCACACTTACAGATTTCCAGAAATAATCAAAATATGACCATGTAATTTGCTGGAATTTTGTGCAAAATAATAGACATTACCTTTTGTTAAAAATATCTAATTTTAAATTCAATATAATACATATTAGACATTTAGTTAGATATGTATGTATATCAACCATATATTGAATATCGAACAATTCTGAAAAAATTTTTTGAGACGGCACGCATGGTACTGCTCCATAGTGCGTCGTGGAGAAATTAAAGTTTTCAAATCATTTTTGCTGTTAAACTTTATTACTAATAATAATATTAAAAATAATAATAAACAATAAAAATTTATAGATAATAAATATACTACATTTGGGTGAAACAATCAAAGCATCATATTTATATGATTTATGTTTTAAAAATATATAACTAAGATATATATTATCTGCAACTTTTTATAGTAATAACAACAAGATATTGAGAAACCTCATATAAACTTTGAAGACAATAAGAATATTTTGATTTTTCATTTTTCATTTTTCGTTTTCATATCAGTCAGTAAACAAATCAATACCTAGAATTTATAAAAAATATATGATATCTATAGTTTGATTATATTTTTTTTTAAATACAGTATTAGATGTTATATATGTTTTGTGCAATACTATGTTAGATTTTATGCATACTTTGTGGAAACTAAATGAGTGAACAAATGCATTATTTCATTTTTTTTTTTTGAATAAGTCCTTGCCTAATAAAACAATAGTTGACTTTGATAATATGACTCTTTGTACTCATTCTTTTCTTGCATTTTTACGAATCTTAAGACTTTACTTAATATTCTGTTGAATTCATTTTAAAAGCCTTTTCTTGAAGGAATGCAAGTCAAAAAGATATTTAGTAAAAAAGATATTAAGATAAACAGATAAAATAGCTTTAACATTCTGTTAACACGCTGTTAATCCTCTGTTTACTCCGCGTTAACATAAAGATTTTTAAAGAATATGCTTTTACTGCTTTGGCATTTTTTCTTATTGTTAAAAACTTATTCTTATCACATGCATAAATGTTTAAAAATGTTACAAAAGAAATTTATATGCTTGAGCTTAACTTAAGTTGACGTTGACATAAATTTGTGATTATAAAGAAAGCAATCTGATGCGCTCTTAACTCAAATGTTCATCTGCCACTCTCTCTCTCTCTCTCTCTCTCTCTGTCCGCCTCGCTCTCACACACTATCTGTGCACACAGTTTGCTGGCATTATTAGCCTTGAAATATATCTGGCACCTGCTGTCAGTTATTTTTTATATTTTAGCCCATTTTTTACAACATTTTCATATGACAAAAAAAGAAGGAGACTTTTTCGCTTTCTTCGCTTGACATTTACTCGGCTCGTTTGTTGGCTAAAAGTATACTATGGCTGCTGTAAACAACTACAACAACAGCAACTAGTTTAATCCAAAATGTAACCACATTTTCGTACTTTGTGCAACTTCATAAAAATGAAAATTTACAGCGTATATCCTTTATGCTCATATACTCATCTTCTCATCTGCTCTTCATCTGCTCATCTGCTTACCAAAAACTGCGATAAACGTTCAGCTCGTTTCCTTTGCAGCAACTTTTGTGGCTGTGGGCGTGGCCCTGGCCAACAAAAACTTTGTTGCATTGTGTGTGCGTGTGAAGGGTTTGTCAGTGGAAGGGTTTGCCTGAATGTTGATTAGGTGTTGAGCGATTACGTGAAATGTTTACGTACTTTGCTGTTTCTGCAGGTGATGAGAGCTTACTTATTTACAGTTGCTGCCGCTGCAGCTGCTTATAAACTATATAGTTAAGAGCGAAACTTTCAAGCAATTTATAACAGTACAACTTTTAGCAAAAGCTCGTATCAGTAATGTCACACTTAGTTCTCTATAATATAATTTTCATCTCGTTAACAAATTAATTAAAAAACATAAAAAGAACAAAAGAAGAAACAAGCTACAACAATTGTTTTTAATACAATTTTTCTCGAAGGGAAATAATTGCACAGCACGAAAGACAATGCGCAGTAGGTGAAAATTGCATTTTCCAAATGTTAAAGGCAAGCAGTATGTAAGAGAGAGAGAGAGAGAGAGAGGGAGATACACGTATTACATGGAAGCTTAAGTATCTTTTGCTAATACGTGTTGCCGTCTACAGATATTTATACGAACTCTGTCAGAGCGGGGGCGGAAGTTGTTGAATGCATTTAACGAAAACTTGGAAAACTATATAATGTAAGAGGCAAGGGATATTATATATATCTTTTACCTAGCTACGAATGAAAGTGAAGCCGGGTGTACCTTTATTTAAGAGACAGCATCAAGCTTTAGCTGTTGCACAAGCCATTCAGTAGAGTGAGGGGAAAGGGGGCCTTGGGGTAGGGAAAATGGTGGACTTACGACACATGTTATGTCTCCGACGCTGTCTGCTCGCGGGTTTCGCCTGCATAAAGTCATTAAGTGGGGGAAATGAAAATAAATTTGCACTTGGTAAATAAATCTTTTTGATTTCGCTGTTGCTACTGCTGCTACTGCTTCCTCTTCTCTCTCCAGCTTTATTTATTTATTTTTTTTTGTTTGTCACGGAAAAACAGTGGAAAATTCTTTAATTAAATTTGTATGAGCAGCGCGGAGTCAAGTCAGATAACATACGCGCGGCAACAGCAAAAGTGAAAAATGTCACCCGTAAAGTGTGTCAGCAGCGGATTTTTCTTTTTATTTTCATATCAAATTATTCCTGCTTCTTTTTTTTTGTATTTTAATAAATAATTGTTTTTGTTGGGTATTTACTTGGAGGTAATGTGTTTAACAGAGGGCATGAAATGAGAAAGTTATTGCAAGGACTTAAAGAGGCGCGAAATGCTATCAATATATATGTATTATAAATTGAGGGTTAACCAAAAAGAGAATTTAAAAAAAAATATTTCTTATGAAATTAATTTAATTTATATGACATAAATTTACAGTAATCCATTTAATAATAGTAAAAATAAATATAATTAAATTATAAGAGAGTGCAATAGTTACGAATGACCGAAGAGGAGATATCCCAGCTGTTGTGGCTGATTTTCTTTCCTTTCATTTGTATATACTTTTATTTCATAAGATTGTTATTAGAAATTTATAGTCTTAAAATTTATTTGTAATAAGCTTTTTCTGAAAATCTAAACTTATATAAAAATTAGATTGAAACTGATTTTGAACGGATTTAGAATGTTCTCAACATTCATTTTGAAACCACATAATACAATTTTTTTATTTTTGGAACTTTTATAACCAATTAAAATTTATTTCAAATTTTCATAACTTTAAAAAAAAAACTTTTATAATTTGCCTATTTCCTTGTTCTCTATACTGATTCCCATCTGAATTTAATTCAAATATTAAAATATTTTTTTACTTCGGCTTAAATATAATTTACTTACTCAATATCGAAAGCTATTTTTTCCTCAATCAAAAATATTTAAATAGTAATTTCAAATCATTTTAATTTAAATTTTAAATATTATTAACAAATTTTATTTTTTAAGTTTTGAAAACTAAATTTCAAAAAATTATTAGTTGTGAAAGCTTTTAAGGTAAATACATAACTATATGTTTTTAACATAATTTATATGTTAGTAATATTTTTAAAAAAAAAATTTCACTTTACATAAACATTGTTCGAAAATCCCTTTTTATATGACTTGCTGAGAGCTAGAATTGAATTTTTAGAAGAAGAATGAAACACAAATATGTTGTGGCTCCAACATTAATGTCGCGTCCAACTTTGTATGCTTCAGGTGGCAATGAATTTCTGGTGCGTGTCTTGATTGGAAATTGGAGCATAAAAATTGTTTTACAAATTCACACACACACACACACACGCACACATGGAAATGCAACCAAGCGCAGGCATACATAAAACATATACGCATATATATTTAAATATATGTTTATAATATGCATGCATTTATTATTGTTTTTGTAGATTAAAGTGAACAAATGAATTTGCAGTCGCTGACTTTTCTTGCATAATGACATTGACATATTACACAGCCGCGACTGCAAGCTTGACATACTTGTAGGCGCTTTATAGATATTATATGTATATATATGTATATAGCCTGTTTTAAATATCTTGTTTGCGGCACATCATTAGGATAGTTGGCAAAAGACGCGTCTGCCAGCGGCTCAAGCACTTGGCTCAAGTATGTGCAGACTGTGTGCGTCCTCATCTAGCCACCTATGTATTCCCACCTGTCTCTATTTTTCTTGCCCTGCTGTTGGCTTAGCTGCAACAAGTGACTCTTTTTAGATACCTTTGGCCTTTGAAGTTCTCCGAACCGACTGCATTTTAATGAGTACTTGCTGTTAGTTTTTAGCTGCATTTTAGTTTGTTAATTATTGATTTTTATAGACTGGCTTATATCTTTCGTATATGTCTGAATGTCTCAAGATGTGCCAGAGGCAAATTAAGTTGAGTCTGGCAGAGTTTTAATAAACATATTAAAATTTTTTTGATTTGTATGCCAAGCAAAATATAAACTTTACTTGAACTGAATCAATTTTGAAATACACAATCAGCTTTGGGAAGAGACGCAAGTGTCTGGATTAACAACTACGTATTAGTTTGGTAACATATTAAGGTAAAATAATATTTATCCACTTATGTGGGGCGTGGCAAATAAGAGAAAACTATTTCATATCTAAGAGTGACCTACGGCCCTGCTTTCAAACCTCCATAACTTTGTCAAAAATATACCGATTTTGCTGATCAGAAACATTTTCTTCATGTTTTATCCCCTAAATTGATAAATAAATATTAAAATTAAATAAATTATTATCGATTTATTCAGGGAAAATATCATTGTTAGCACATCTATGTGATATCTCTTTTAACATTTCCCTTCTATTTAATTTATAACTTTAAGTCTCGATTGTTTTTCTATATATTTAATTTTCAACCAAACTCAGCATCAAATTGCCATAAGAAATGCTTTAAATTATAATTTTAAATCTTTTGTTGAACTGCTGGAAAACTACACAGATTATTCGTATGGTATAAATATTGAAATTAAAGTGGCTATCTTAAGAGCTTAACAGTTATGTTTTCTAATGAACTTTTCACTTTGTAAATTCTCTAATTTACTGCCACCCACACGCACACACACACGTAGACATACATACAAATACAGATTGCGTGCCATAATTCTTCGCCATGGCCACAACTGTTAATTTATGGCCAAATGGAAAACACAAAATTACTTTCATTTAAGATTCCCGAAACCGCAAAATGTTCGCTTTCTCATATTGAGAATATTTTATAGAAATTGCAAAGTTGCGAGCTAAACAAAAGTTAAATTTACTTATCATTAAACAATTGTGGCCGTCGCATTACGAATTGAGACTCACTAAGCGAATCTTTACGCTTATTTACTTTCATTTCCAAGTATTTCAATAGGATGCAAAACAACAACAACAACAAGGAACAGCAAATTTGTTTCTAGGACCCGCACATAATTCATGCTTGAGGCAATTTGAATGTCCAATAATCAGAAATGCCTCAAGTTTTTGTGCTCGCACTTTGCCCTGACTTTTATTGACTTGGCTTGGCCGCTTTTTGATTTGATTATAAATTAAATAAGTGCCATGGCAGCGGCGCACCCAACTGAACCACAAAAGTTCGCCGCAACCCGGCTTGGCTTGCTGCCTGCCCGGCCCCAGCCTTCCGCCTCATTTGATTAAAGTTTTCAAGGCGTTCCATCTCTCTCTCTCTCTCTCTCTCTCTCTTTCTCTCTCTCTCTCTTTCCTTCTCTTTAGCTGTGGCATAATCAATAATTTATTGAACTTGCCCCTGACCAGCGTAGCAAACTTTCATTTAATTTCTAGCCAAAAATTTGGCTGCACGCACACGCGTCGTATGCGTAATCTGTATATAATCAATGCATTGAACTCGGTCTCTATGTCTCTCTCACTCTCTCTCTCTGTCCCTCTCTATCTTTCTCTTTATTCAGGCAGCATAAATATGCCATTCATATGTTTTTTGCATACCTTTTGTGCAGGGTTTTTATTTTTCATTTTATTTTGCATGTCTGAGACGTGGCTTTGGCTAGTTGCCTTGAATTCAAAAAGGCTCTATCGAGGCTACCATGGCAAATGTTTCTAAATTGATGCAAATATACGCTTATTTTAAAATTTGTAATAAAACTCTTAAGATTTCTTCAGGACACTTATATACTGAAGATTCAATATATATTTCTTAGGATTTTTTTCTTTTTTCTTTCTGAAATAGGAATGGAAACATTGAGAAATTTTGTATTGAAAAAAAAAACAGAAATATGCAAATATTTTTAATAACTATCTTAATATTTATAAATAAACTACATATTTTTATGAAATATTTAAGCTATTTTTCGTATTTTACCCGACCGACTTAAGATAAATGTAATATATTTAATAATTACTTTTTTGGTAAAACTTCAGTTTGTTTTAACCAGTTTTAAAATTAAATAAAAACTATAAAAAAAAATTTTTAAATATAGAAAAATCCTAAAGAATGTTATTTAAAAATTTTATTTTTCTTAGTTTTCTTAAAAAAAAATGCAACTATATATTGTATATTTATTTAAAACTAAAGTATTTAAATAAAAATGAAATATTCTTATGACACATTTGTATAATAAATTCTAATTTTAGGTTTTCGTCACACAATTTTTGCTCCATCCTTTTTATATAAATATAATATATGTTCTGTAATTCATTTATTTTTAAACTTCGAAAACATTTTTTGTTTTTGTTTTTAAAATCTATAGCAAATTTTTCAAAATTATGAATAGTTTTAAAATATAGAAAAATCCTAACTTATTTTTTTTTAATTCTTTTTATTCTCTGGAAATTTTTTTAAAAAAATTTATAGTATAGTAATTTAAATATATATTTGTTATATAAAAAAATCAGAATTAATAAGGTATTTATATATATAATATGCAATTCAAAACTTAAATATTCAAATTTAAATATAATAATTTTTTAAAATAAAAATTTAAATACTTACAAAATTTCTAGCAATTTTTGCATGTATATAATATATTTTCATTCATTTTCTTAATTCAAAAACTTTCAAAAAAGAGAATAATAAATTGAATTTTTGTAAAATAAAAGTAATATTTTTTTTAAATAATTTTTGTTTGGTAAGTTTTTGTATGTGACCCATTGTACTTCTGCATAGGTGGCATTTATTTTTGCACGTTTATTTGTTGTTCTGGTTGGAGCGTGTGTCTGGTATTTGGAACAGCATTGATGCTGTCTAGCCTGGCTTATAACTGTTCAATGCTTTTAGTTTGATATGGGTTTAATTTGCTTGCTTTTTTGCCAGGCAAGAGAGAGAAAGAGAGAGAGAAAGTGAGAGAAAGACAGCTGTCTCCCTTTAACGTACTTAAGATGCTGTTGCCCAGTTGAAGTGCGTCGAACCATTTGGTGCCTGGGCCTGGCTTTGGGGCGCACCTCGGCAACACGCTTATTAGTTGCCTAACCAAGCTTTGAGTATTATTGTCAGCTCCAATGCTGTGGCATTTATGTCCAGACAGCTGGAGCCATAAACAGCGGTCGAACAGAATTCTCCCTCGAATCCTCTTGGTCCTGTCAGCTGCAGTCGCAGTCCCATGGTCGCTGGCGCAATTGCTAAATGTTGCATATTTCATGAAACTTGCATGGTTTAGTCACCAAAAATTGCAGTGAACACTCGCACAACCCACACACACACACACACACTCATCTAGTTGTTGAAATATTGAATTCAATGGAATTTCGTTTTCGGGTTTTTAAAGGCGAACACGTTCTGTTTGAACTGTCGTCAACTGGCAGGTCCTTCAATCCCATTTATTATGATTTTACATGCATAATACTTTTTGGGCTGTTTATAAATATTTGAAATAGACGTCAATAACATTTTCGCACGGGTTTGTTTAACCCACCCTTCGGTTCGCTGTGCGTGTCGCACCCAAAAATCTGTTAATAATGAGGCTTGACATATGTAGACTTAAGAAGAGGAAGCTGCACGAACCAAAAAGCTGACGCACAAAATGTGCGTGTGAAATATGTTTTGTCAACTTATTAAATATGCTCAATCTTTCGTTCTTTTTTCGTTTACGTGTCCTTTTCTTGGGCTCGAGTACGTGCTGTGGCATTTGAATGTCACGAAAGGGAGAAAAGGTTTAGCTCGTGATGCGGTGACTGAATTGATGGTTAAATTATAAGGTGCGTGGTTGCCTCGACCATCAACTGAAAATAAAGTGTGAAATTTTAGTGTAAGGCGTGCTAAAATATATTGCGAGTTAATAATGTTGTTTATAAAGCAATTTAGGTCTGCATTTGAAATACATACGTATATGCAACAGAAGATCTTTTTTAACCTTGCAAAAAGGATCTATTCAATTGGGTCTGAAGTTTGCAACGCACAGAAGGATGCATCTCCAACTATGTAAAGTATATATATTCTTGATCAGCACGACGCACTAAGCTAATATTGTCATGTCCATGTGTACGCCTGTTTGTCAGTTTGTCTGTCCGTCTGTCTGGATCAATCTACTCAATCAATCTCCTACTAGAATATTAAAGCTACAATGCTGAAATTTGGCATATAGGATTCTTCTTATTACAGACATTATATATCTCGGAAAGATCCGTATCGGACGACTATATCCTATAGCTCCTATAGGACAGATAGGTACTATTAAAGTCTAAGACTTGTATCCCACCCCATATAAGGACATATAGCATATATCGTGTAAAACTCTACAGTTTTAGAGCTAGGACATTTGGCAGTAGGCTACAGTTGACCTTCCCTGAAGATCTACTAAAAAGGTATACAGCTCACTATGAGCGCGGCAAATCGGAAATGTCTACATATTGTATACCATAAGTTCTTTAATATTTCATGCGCTATTATAACAGAGACTTTTAATTTAAATCATGTATTTGTACGAAGCACCTCTAGAAAATAACGATTACCAATTTGCCACTCCCCTTGTTCGCGTCAGCGACGCCCATCTGATCTGGCCGATCAATTGATCAGAGAAAGCTTTGCATTCTAACGCATGCTTGTGCTAAGCCACTTCAACTTTGTCAAGGCAACTCTGCGCATACTAACTAGTACTTAGCATTATTGTAAAGTAACGAATATTAAATATACGATAATAATCTGTGTATTATTTGCTCTACACCCCAAAACCTAAGAGAGCTGTGCCACCCCGCCACAAACACCCCTAATGGGAGTAGCGATATATACTACGCCCATGAGGGGTATGAAAAATCGGTAAAAACTATATATTTTACAATTACCCCATAAAAGAGAGCCTCAAAAATTGACAAATACCTTAAGCTTTATAGCTGGAGCCCCCAAATTTGACACAACTTATATATATTCGCTTTATTATTAAATAAATTTGCAAGAGTAAACAACTTCTACATGTCCGAAGTTGTGCCACAAATATCTCTAGAAGCCCTTAAGCGACAGACTTTATTGATTATCTGTGTTAATTTCTTTTTAATTTGCACACGTTAAGGTTAATCAATTGCATTGCGTATACGCACAGTTATCCGTTTTAATATATTCAAGACGCGTTCGACTGTAAATATTTTGCAATTAACAATACAGTGCGCTTATAACTTAATTGTCATTAATTTTAATTTAATTTATTTAACATGCATTCATCAATGCCAAATTAACAATGAATGCAGACATCAAACGGCAATTGGCAAATGGCGCACTCTCCAAATCATATTACGTATACGTCCAGGCATACTCGAACAGGACACACACACGTTTGTTCGTTGTCCGGCGAAATGACATTTACCTGACCAACTTTTTGGGGTCATCCGCTCAGCCAACGCGTGTTTATTATCAATTTCAGAGCAGAGCGAAAAAAAGAAGAAAAAGAAGACAAACATAATAGAGATGTTGTTGAAATGTACTTCGGCTACGGTTTAGGGTCTGTGTTTTGTGCTCTGAGCACTTATTTTTATGTGGCTGAAAACAAAAAGATATTTTATCTGTGCCATGCGACAGCAGCCACCCGTCTGTCTGCCTGTCGGTCTGTCTATTTGCCCCGATGTATTTACAGGTAACAGCTAACAGGTAAAAAGCATTGAAATGCGCCCGTGTTTTGCTTGTGAACAATCTGCTTTTTATTTTGAACGTCTCGTTGGCGCCAACGAACCGAACAGCGCTCGCTTTTAATGGAGTAGACAACAACAACAACGGCCGACAATAACAACAACTGCGTTGGCGACAACAAACAGGCGCCAGTTGCAACCCCTTTTTCACCCCTTTTAGCTTTTCTCCCCCTCCAGCTTTTCACTCCACGTCTTCTCCATGCGTGGGTCTAGCGTTTTTGTCTCCATGTTCACTTTATGTACTGCAGATATCAGCTGTGTGTGTGTGTGTGTCTGCTTAATTATGCTATTAAATTTGTGCATTGCATTCATAACTTCTGTTAGCTTTTTGCACCCACCAAATCTTTTATGGCTGCAATTGTGAATATAATTTAAATTAATGCGAAAATTAGTCAGAGAAAAGTTTTTCAATTGAATGCAATTCTCCCAAAGTAACTTAACCTGATTAGTAATAATAATGATTTATTTGCAATTACAGTCGTGTCTGGATTTACTGAACACCCGAATTTTTACATGAAGTACTTTAAATAGGTTGAAAAGTCACATCAATTAGCCAATTCTTTCAATAAGCAAACATTTATGCTTTCCTACAAATTTATTTCAATGATCTCTTGAATTAATATACACAAAGTATATTTAGAGAAAGTTAAATGAGTTCATGAGTAAAAATTGGAACCTTGATAAAGTAAATAACCTTAAAAAAAAAATATATTTAATTTTTTAACATTATAATTCAACTAAATTATTTCTATTTCTCATGCTCATATATACTTCCTGTTACATACATATAAAATGGAATTTGATATATGAAAGTAGGCCTTGGCGAACTGGAAAAAATTGAAACATGTATAGGGCCGGGCACTCACTGCTATTTGTCAGTACACATTTACAGCTCCGCACAGCAACAGCTTTAAAATACATTCCAAATTTTATACAAAATTTAAAAAATATATAAAAAAAAATAATATAAAATCAAAAAATTAAAAAAAATTATAAAAGAAAGTCAAAAGCCAGATCCTAAAAAGCCGCCCCGTCACATAAACAACAAACTTAAAATAAAATAATAAACAAAACAAAATAAATAAAAAAAAATAAAATTATATAAACAAAAATTATAAAAAAAAATAATGAAACAAAAATAAAAAAAAAATATAAAACAAAAAAATTTTGCGAACAAAAAAAAAAAACAAAACCCACACCAAAAAATATTAACAAAAAAAAAAAAAAATGTTTAAAAAATTAAAAAAAATTTAAAAAAAATCTGAGAACCAAAAAATAAAAATAAAAAATGATAAAAAAATTAAAAAAAAATTAAAAAAACTGAGAGCCAAAAAACATTAAAAAAAAATAAAAATGTTTAAAAAAATTTTAAAAAATGTAAAAAAATCTGAGAACCAAAAATTATTAAAAAAAATAAAAAAATGCCCAAAAATTATAAAAAAATTAAAAAATCTGAGAACCAAAACATATTAAAAAAAAAATAAAAAATGCCCAAAAATTATAAAAAAAATAAAAAAATCTGAGAACCAAAAAATATTAAAAAAAAAAATAAAAAATGATTAAAAAAATATAAAAAAATTGCTTACCTATATGTTACCCTTACACTTTTAGCATAAGCAAAAAGAGAAATGGTTTTATTATTGTAGATAACGAATCGTGAGTATACGAAGCCAAGTAAGATAACTTTTTTTTTTTAATAAATGTCTCCAATAGCATGAAAGAGAGATCACTACTGTATAATCTACACTGGATTACACTATACCGCAATCCCCTTTATATACACCCATACACCCCTTCTTTAACTACACTAAAATAGAATAAAGCGCTTAAACATCCGGAATATATATACACAATAGCGAAGCGGTTGCACAGTGAGTATGTCGAGAGACTATTAATATAAAAATATAAATTTCTAATTAAAATAGGTTTACCTGGCCATCATCTTTGTCAATAAACTATCGTAGGGAAAGACATGGCGAATCATACTGTATCTGTAACTCTGTAATTCTGTATTTTGTATACATCAAAATTGAAAGTAATTATATATTTGTAACAACTAATTCGAATATACTTACACAATTGCGAAGCGGTTGCACAGTGAGTATGTCGAGTGATTATTAATATCAGATATATTAATTTCTAATTACAATAGGTTTACCTGCCATCATCTTTGTCAATAAACTATTGTCGGGAAGGACATGCTGGATCATTCTGTATTTGTAATCCTGTAATTCTGTAATTTTGCATTGTGTATACATCAAAATTGAAAGTAATTATATATTTTAATACACTTCCGCATTTAAAAGTCTTATCTTTGAAAAATATTTAAATAATCGGGGAGAAAAAGCAATAGATAATAAATATATACAATTAGTATTATCTATTAGAATTCTTCCTAATTAATTAATTAGCCAAGAACACTCAGGGTGTGAAAGTTGAGTTTTCAAACCATTTTATATAACAGTCGAATCCCGATAATTCGAAATGGCAAGGGGATCACATTTTTTACGAATTGAGCCTTCCGATTTAGCAGGGGACGAATTATCGGGATTTGACTGTATTTACACGTATCTTTATATTATACACTTAAAAGAATACATCTGTATGCATATATACGCATGTCTATATAGGTATATGTATATACTCATGTATTCACGTCTGTTGTCATTGATCTTTGAATAATTCTTTTAGTATTTTATTTTATTTTGTAAAAATGTCTGTATTTTTGAATATATATTTAAGTTACATAAAACCAATAAACTTCTTATTAATATATTATAGGTTATTTCTATATACTGTGCATTTGCTCATAATTATAAGGTTTTTGAATTTACGGGCAACGAATTATCAGATTTCGAATGTACATAATAATAATAAGTATAAAAGATATTTAAATATATATTAAAATATTTTATATATAATAATATAAAGGTACAAGAATTTTAAGTTTTTCGAAACAAAAGATATGTACTCTACATGATAAATGAGATACACGAGACAAAATCTATGTATGCCTTGCCTTGCCTTGCCTATACCTTACAAATGTATTTTATTTTAAGAAAGTTTGATATCCAAGCAAAACTTAGATTAGGTGTAAAATGAAAAGAAAAAACAAATTGATTAAAAATTGTAACTAAAAACTATAGAATTAAAAAAAGATTCTTTAAGAAAAAAAGACTATTTCATATATTCTCTATAATTCATAAATTATATTTATGTTAAAGCTGCTCAGCTGCTAAAAGTTGTCTCGCCGATAACTGGCCATAACTGTCCGCAAGTGCTTGCAGGCGTAAGGCTGGGGTCATTAGCAAGAGCAGCAAACATTCACACACACACATACATATATATACACACACTTTCGCACACCACATACAAAGTCATGTATTTGCAGTCCGCGTCAACATAATTGATGAGTTTTGCTTGTAGGAAACCTTCAAGCCAAACCCGAATATATCCAAGATGTGTCCTGCGGTTGACACACACACTCACACACACACACACACAAAGATGCACACTCGTGCTGTCGGGTTGTAGGTAAATTGGCTTATTTTGTCGACAGTTTAAGTCCCCTGGGTATTTATTGAAATTTAGTCGCAAAAGCGAAACACTTAAGTTGGCATTAGAAAGCCCCCGAGTTGTTGATAAATGATTTCTAGGGTCAGCGTGTTGCCACCAAAAGAAACTATATATAAAAATATATAAATATTTATATGTATTATAATATAAGAAAAATGATAAAGCTAAGAGCTAACGGAAAGCGAATAGAACTTGCAGAGGCTAGTGAGCTCGTGAAGACGGGCATTGCATCTGTGACACGGGGCAGACGCTTGTTCACCTCGCAGGCATAGATCATCGAGCGCTTCATGCTGTCGCCGGCAAAGGATCTCAGCTGGAAAGCCGCCTCCAGGCCGCAGAGCAAGGCGCCGCGCGTATAGTAGCAGTCGAGGACATCGTTGAAGGCCTGACAGACCTTGGTCGCATTGTGCTTCTCATACCAATCGGCTGGGGCCTCGCACTCGATCATGTCCGTGCGCAGCTCCTTGAGGCAGCCGTGGGCCTCGTTGAGGCTCGCCTGGCGCTTTCTGTCGGCGCCGTCGCACACCTCCGTCTTGTAGTAGAGGAGTCCATCGGCCAGCTTGCCGTAAATGTTGTCATCGGCAACGATGCAGTTGCTTGTGGCGCTGCTTATGTGATCCAGCACATCGGATATCTCCTCGCAGGACTCGACGAGCATCGGCTGAGCCAGCAGCAGGACAATGCGCTCCGGACTAATCACGTAGAGGCGTGCCAGCTGCATAACCAGAGGATTATCGTCGCACAGGCGCTGAGCGCTGTACGAGACGACGTTGCCTTTGCCCTTCATCTGGTAGCCGGGCGGACATGTGGCTTGACTTGAGTCCTTATCCTTCAGCTGATACCCGGGCGGACATATATCGGAGCCGGCTTTGCTCGACTTGGTCGTGGCTATAGCTGTGCCACTGGCTGTGCCACCTTTAGCCGTTGCACCTGTCGGTGCCACCTTTGTCGCCACGCCATGCCGGCTGCTGTGTGGCTCGAAACCATAGCGATGAAAATACCAGGGAAACCATATCGCCTGCGTCGTCTGCAGCGGAGCCAACACCAGCAGCATCAGCGGAAGGACTCGCCAAGTGATTAGCATTGTCCAGGTTCATATATGCTCATATATATATGGGTGTATTTATATATATATATATAAATATAACTTAATGCCGGATTTTCTTTGTAAGGATTTGCTCCAAGTGAACTTTGTTTCACATATTTTGATTATTTTTCAATAAGTATTTGCTTTAAATGAATTTAATACGTAAAAAATGAGATTTTAAATAATACACATGAAAAAACTATAATATGGCAGACACTTTTAAAAGTAGTTAAGCATTATTTAAAAAAATCATTTGTATATTTTAATTATAATTATATTTATATATATATATTATAATTAATTTAAAGTTATTTTTTGTGGACATAAATTAATTTAAAATTTATATTTAAATTTTTTTTATGCAAGAATTATAAATTATGTACCCCTAATGGAACTAAACAACAAAGTAAGAAATAATTTTTACATATTTTTAAAGTTTATTAAATATTATTTTTCTTATGAATAAGACTTTTCTTTCGCTTAAATTTGAAACAAAAAATTATTTAAAATTTTTTTTTAATGCTAAAATGAATATAAATATTATATTAATTTTTTTTTTATTTTTTCAGCTAAGTTTTAACGTAAACGTTTTAAATAATATACACCTAATAAAGCTGCACAAAAAATAAGGTAATCGTTTTTAAATATTTTTTTTAGCAATATATTATTTAAATTAATTTTTTAAGGCGAAAATTTATTAAAATATTATAATTACATGTTTTTATTTTATCAGCTAAACTTTAAAGCAAAAAATATAAATATTATATACCTAATAGAACTGCATAATGTAAAAAATCTACAAGGGACTACGCAGCTGTCAATTTACTAGCAAAAAACTCGAAAATAAATTAAGAAATATTCAGAGGACTCTGCTTAAAGTGACAATACGAATGCAAATCCTGGACGAACAGTCATAATCCATTGCGAAATTATCACTGAAATTGCAGAGGTAAGTGTTTCATTTGGAAGAGAAAGCAACGAGAAAAAAAGAGAAACACAAATGAAATCGCATTTTATGATGTCCACAAGGTTACCTTTCCCCAGCTTCAACTGCTGTCTTTATCATTGCTCGCACCTTTGCGCACTTTTTTGTGAATTGTCAAGGATATGGCGAGTGAATTTTATTAGCACTCATAAGTTGTAAAGTGTATGATGGCGAGGAGCAAGGACAAACCGACCGACTGACTCGCTGACTTGCTGACTAACTCTAGATTTTTGTGTTCGCCCCCTCAGTTCATGTTAAACAGATTTTTATTGCACTTTTTTATTTGCATTTCTTGTGCTTGGATCACGATATTTTTTCCTTTACAACGAATTTACTTTGTCGCACTTGATGTGGATTTTTTTTACTATATATATATATATATATATACTTTTTTATTATTTAACATTTCGTTTCATTTTGTCGCTGTAGGAAATGAAATATTTTTGCATATAAAAAACATTTGACTTCATGCTGTGACAATGTTCTTCGCGCTGTTTATGTCCCAGCTTCCTTCCACTTGTCTGTCTCTTCTGTCCCATCTTCACATATATATATATATATATATATTTTTTATTTCTTATTTTATTTTTGCTCCGCTCATATCCGCCACGTAATAAAATAACAAGGTAAATATGCAAAAGAGCAAAAATTTAAACAGCTCATGAATAAGAGAGCATTCTGTAAAACAGAGAAAGTGAAAGGAACAGACAGTGCGGGAGAGAGAGAGAGCATAAGCTCTTGGTAGTCTTATCATAATCAACACGTCATGAAACCGAATTTATATGAAATTTTATTCCTTCATTAATGAATTTCTTATCATTAATCTTTAGCAGCTTGTAATTTTCACTCTCATGTCAGAGCCCATAACAATTACTCGAACTGACCAGAGAGCGCTATATGTGAAGAGAAAGATAAAGAGAGAGAGAGAGAGGGAGAGGGTGGGAGTGAGCTCCTGGCAAATTATGCCATTAGGTTGCCTTGTTGAAATTTGTTCAATGAACTGTGTTAAATTTGTTGACTAATTGCGTGTGTCCTGTGCGCTGCTCCTAGATGACCCGCCCACCAGGACTTCACTACTGCGGCTGCTGCTGCTGCTGTTGTATTATGGCAAAAATTGACACGAGGCTGATATAAAAATTAATTGGATTTTTATGCGCCGAACGATGACAATTACTTAAAGCCAAGGGCGGCTTTGATGAATTCAAGATTAAAGTGGCAATGAAATTCGAATAGGTAGAGAGAGAGAGCGGAAGAGGGAGAGGGAGAGAGAAAGATAGAGAGAGAGCGGAAGAGGGAGAGGGAGAGGGAGAGAGAGAGAGAGAGAGAGAGAGAGAGAGAGAGAGAGAGAGAGAGAGCGAGAGAGAGAGCGGAAGAGGGAGAGGGAGAGAGAAAGATAGAGAGAGAGCGGAAGAGGGAGAGGGAGAGGGAGAGAGAGAGAGAGAGAGAGAGAGAGAGAGAGAGAGAGAGAGAGAGAGAGAGAGAGAGAGCGAGAGAGAGAGCGGAAGAGGGAGAGGGAGAGGGAGAGGGAGGAGAGGGAGAGGGAGAGGGAGAGGGAGAGGGAGAGGGAGAGGGAGAGGGAGAGGGAGAGGGAGAGGGAGAGGGAGAGGGAGAGGGAGAGGGAGAGGGAGAGGGAGAGGGAGAGGGAGAGGGAGAGGGAGAGGGAGAGGGAGAGGGAGAGGGAGAGGGAGAGGGAGAGGGAGAGGGAGAGGGAGAGGGAGAGGGAGAGGGAGAGGGAGAGGGAGAGGGAGAGGGAGAGGGAGAGGGAGAGGGAGAGGGAGAGGGAGAGGGAGAGGGAGAGGGAGAGGGAGAGGGAGAGGGAGAGGGAGAGGGAGAGGGAGAGGGAGAGGGAGAGGGAGAGGGAGAGGGAGAGGGAGAGGGAGAGGGAGAGGGAGAGGGAGAGGGAGAGGGAGAGGGAGAGGGAGAGGGAGAGGGAGAGGGAGAGGGAGAGGGAGAGGGAGAGGGAGAGGGAGAGGGAGAGGGAGAGGGAGAGGGAGAGGGAGAGGGAGAGGGAGAGGGAGAGGGAGAGGGAGAGGGAGAGGGAGAGGGAGAGGGAGAGGGAGAGGGAGAGGGAGAGGGAGAGGGAGAGGGAGAGGGAGAGGGAGAGGGAGAGGGAGAGGGAGAGGGAGAGGGAGAGGGAGAGGGAGAGGGAGAGGGAGAGGGAGAGGGAGAGGGAGAGGAAAAGAATAAACAGAGAGACAGACAGTGAGGAAAAGAGACCGAAAGCGAGACAGAGAGTGATGAATTGAGAGAGAGAGAGAGAGAGAAATAAGAAAGTCGCAAATGAAGCTAAGCTATGGATAAACTGCAGATTTCGACTGAAAATTTATATGAAAAAAAAAGAAATAGATAGCGAAAGGAAAAGTGGGACAAATTGGCAGATTTTCTGTGAGAAATCCAATAAAAATTGATCGAGTGCTAGCAAAGAGAATAAATGGAGCTTTGGCATTAAAAGTACATCTTGATTGCAAACGCGATTAAAAGACTCCTTTAAGAGCTGTTCCTATAGATCTCATGCTCTTTGACTTAAACTATACATATATGATGTATATGAATAGAGTTGAACTGGAATCCCGCTGTCAACGAAATTGAGTGCATTTTAAATGAATAAATTTCATATTTTACACACATAATTTAATGCAATTAATTGAACATTAAAAATGCAATGACAAAATGCACAGTCGAGTGCAGCGGCAGAAACAAACTATCCGTATAATTTATGAAAAACAAAAACTCTGTTGAAATTTGATTAAAAATAATGGCACACGTACATACATATACATATTATAAATATCTCGACGGCTGGCTGTGAGCATAATTAAAATGTCAAACATGGCATAAATCATGTTCTCCTCGCTGGCTGGTTAATGCACTGAGAAAGCGTGCGCTGCGTATGCTAAAATTTTAATTGCATTTTCATTAAAATCAATAAAAAAGAATCAACTCTCCCTGTCTCGCTCTCTCTCTCTCCTTGTCTCTCTCGCGGAAGAGCACTTGATGAAACGGGTGCCCAAAAAATGGCACTTCATTGCGCAAAGAACTTTTACAGTCGGCCAGGTGCGAGTGCTTCAAAATGAAAAACTAATGAAAATGCTGGCAGCAGAGCAGCAGAGGGAAATGGGAAAGCACAGGGTGCAGTAGGTGCACTGCCCGGTGCAAATGGAAATTAGATTGCCCCGGCGCCAGTTTGCCAGACAAAACTTGATACAACTTTTTCTTTTCCCTTTTCTTTTTATTTTATTTCGTATACCCTAGGCTCATAAAATGATCAGAACTGTGCCCAGGGTTAAGCTGGACTAGATGCAGGCGCGAAGTGGTAGCAGAGCAAGTCGATTTATAAGCATAGATCTTAAAGATTATATTAAATAAATATGTACATGTTATCTTGAGAATGATTTTAGCCATTTCTCATAAAGTCTTTATAACTTTAAATAAAAATAAAAAATCTAATAAAAAAAAAATATAAAACAAATCGATTTATATACATAGATCTTGAAAACGATTGTAAGTTATGAATATATACAAAATAATTTTGAGAATTTCTAATGAAGTTTTTAAAACTTTAAATGAAAACCAAAAATCTGATAAAAAATAATATATAAAAAAAACGATAAAAATCGAATTGTACAAAGATTTTGAAGAAGATTGTAAGATATGAGTACAAAGTAATCATGAGAAAATTTCAAGCCTTATCTTTACTAGTCTTTATAACTTTAAATAAAAATAAAAAATTTGATAAAAAAAAATACAAAATAATCGATAAAAATCAATTTATATATACATAGATCATGAAAAAGATTGTAAGAGATTAATATATACAAAGTAATCTTGACAATGTTTTTAGCAATTTCTCATTAAATCTTTATAACTTGAAGTATAAATAAAGAATCTGTCTCTCTATTTATATCTAGATCTTGAAGAACATTGTAAAATATGTATATATAAAAATTCATATATATAAATAAATAAAGAATCTTGGGAATGTTGAGAATGTAACTTGAAACATAAATCAAAAATCTCTTAGATAAATTAGATTTCAAACATTATTTATATGCATATTTATAGGAGATTAATGATATGACACTAATTTGTAAAAGGTATTAACTGAAATGTTTAAGTTTGAAAATAAAGCTAAAAATTAAAGAAAATTATGGTTATAATGTAAATTAAATCTAATATACGCCTTACATTTTAAGAAATTATTTAAAAAATCAATTTTAATCAATCCTTTTTTAGTTAATTGGAAAGTTTTTATTTTAAAGCATTTTAATTAAAAGAAAAATTTTTATTAAAAACTGAACTGAAATGTTTTAATTTTAAAATATATCTAAAAGTTTAAGAAAATTATGTTAAAAATCCAAAATTGACTTTAAAATTTTAGAAATTATGTTACAAATACATTTTTAACAATTTTTTTTTTAGTTAATTGGAAAGTTTTAATTTTAAAAAATTGCATTCAATTTTTAGATGATTTTATATTAAAAATACTAAGTATATCTAAAAATATGCCTTTAACTTTTAGAAAATTATGTTAAAATTTATTTTAATTGATCTAATTTTGGATCTCAAGAATTTTCAGTAATTTTTTTCTTTCAATGAATTATCTTATTACAGCTCAAACCGATGGAATTTTGTTAAAGGAACTTATACGCATAAATATTATAATACTTAGAGAGCTGGCAACACAAAAAAATATATTCTTGATCCTGGAATCAGCTATAAACAAAATAAGTATGTATATTTTGTTCATAAATCAGATCAAAACGCTCAGAAATAGATATATATCGATGCGGAAATAATATAAATAATTATAATTATAAGTATAATATATATTATATTACTGTTCTCTCTTTAGTAATAAATAATAAATAAATATATTAAATAACTAAATTGCATGTAAATTTTGTTGAAAAATCAGGTCAAATGTTTACAAATCGATAGATAGACCTAGTCAAAAGTATTTACAAAAATATTGTTGCAACAAATATTCCTTAACATATTTCACTATAGATGTTTTTTGTAATTGGTCATAAATTGCACAAAATGCTTGATCTTCCCTGAAGCAAAATTGATTAAGATAACGTTCGATAGAACATCAATTATAGTAAATGAACTGATGTTAATCAGTTGTCAAAAATATTTAAAAATGTTTCTGTGTAAATACTTTTTACTTTAGTATAATATAATAATAATAATTAATCTTACCTCTCTTTTTATCTAGAAAGTCGTTTCATATCACTTAAAAGGCTCTTCAATTTCTTACACATCTAGGGTATCTGTTGATCGAGGACTTGCTGGTTACTTTCTACTTTGCGAGTGCTGCCCGTGGGAATAGGGCAAGAGCAGGAGGAACTTCAATTGCTAGCGTAACTAGTTCAAGTTGCTTACAGTAATTATAAATTTACCTAAGGAATTACGCAAGCTCGTTGAGTGCAGCTGAAGGAGTTTGCAGGTGGCGTCACGGAACTTTCCATGGCAGTAGGGGGCGAGAGGGAGGCAGAAGCTGCAAGAAGCCAGTCAAGCTGTTGGGGCCAAGTACTTTGGGCACCCGTAACAAGCAATAATATTATTGATAGATTAGAGTGGACCGAAAGTTGGCTAACGAACATGCTAAAGTGTTGTTATCTTTGAGGCTTATCTAAGATGATTAAGGGCGGCTCCAACATGCAGCTGCATTTTGGCTTATGCGCGAGCTGCCTCCCCAACGACAATCACCAAAAAACGTGGCGAAAACTTGACGAAACTTCATTTGACCAATTTCGTGTTAGCCAGAAAAAGAAAAAGAGCTGAAATTCGAGTACATTTCCATTGCTTTCTCTTTTGCTGACATTTCCTTTAGCGAGTCCTTTCGCAGATCACATTTTGTGGCCGTCTGCTAAAGCTTCTTGTGGCAGCCCCCAAAAAAAGAGCCCCAAATTGCGAATAGGCAACCGAGGCATTACCTTAACTAAGACTTGGCTCAAAGTCTGCGGCTCTGCGGATTTGCTATGGCATTAGCACCTTTCGCTTCCGTTCACCTTTTTTCCCCACTCGTTTTTCCTTTGTTTTTCTCATGCCTGTTCGTTCCGTTCGTTTTCCAGCACATTTTTCAATATCTTCGACACTTTTGCTTTTGTGTTTCTGCTTTAAACTGCAATTACGTTCCCTTTGTAGCTTTAACTGCTTTCTGCTTTCGATTCGGATATTGGAGAACGAAAGAAATGCGATTTTACCTATGCATATTGTATCCATTTGGAACTAGCCTTTTAAAGGCCGAAAATTTCTAGAAGTGAACTATAAACGTGTTGGAAACTGATGTAACTAAATTTCAGCCAAAATCGTACATCAACAAAAATGGCTAGGAAATAGTTAAAAATTCGTTGCATATCCTCAAGGGCAGCTGCTTCCACACTCTTTACCTAAATTTGCCCGCAAATCCCGCTTGAACTAACAGGCGAACAGTTAACATAAGAAATAAACACAAATATGTTAACTAACAGAGTGGAACGTAAGTGTACTGCTAATTGACATAACTCGAAAGGGAGTGATGTTAAAATAACAAAACTGAGTGATGTTAAGAATTACGGTAACTCGGTAAAGTTGAGTGATATTAATTTTGTTAAATTGAGTTATATTAAGTCAGAAACTTGAGTGGTTTAAAAACCGCTGCGCAACATCTGTTAAGTCGGCTACGCAGCAGGAGCTGTAAGGACGCTGATAATGTGAAATAGCTGCTGAAAAAGGGCAACATATTTCTAGATGTTTTAGTGCGATAGTTGAAAGGATTTTGTCCTTTAGGTTCACCAGGACTATATCTGCGATATAGTAAAACCTAAGATATATTGGTCAACTGAGTACTAAGAAGAGGGGAGGGCATGCATTTATTTACCAGGACTATATTTGGAATACAGTGCGCCCACTGTCAACAGGCAATCAATAAGATTGACTAGCTTTTCGCCTGGGGCTGTAACAGATTTGTCTGAAAAGTATAAAATGCATTACAGTTTAATGTTAAACTTAAAGGGCGTAACCACGATTGAGTAATACCTTAACAGTGGGGCTTAACATAATTGGTCTAATAATTCGTGAGAGTGAAAATGTGGAGTTAGAAGTTGACAGTACTGAACTGCCTCGCTCAGTTTACTTATTGAAACAGTTTCTTATTTCATTTTACACTCAACTCACTGTAGAATCAATTACGATCCAAGCTGATGATTCCATTCATCGTTTGCTTGCACTCTCACTAACACAATAACAACATCGAAGCTAATTTCCACGCTCAAACTATCTGTACTGCTCACACTAGGCAAATGGGATAGCAATAGGCACTGAAACAACGGCTCGACAGCTCTGATCAATACCAATGCTCGCTCACTGTATATCAATAAGCAAGCAGCTGATGCAATGCATTTTAGCAAAATAAAGCCATTTCACACGGAATATGTTAGTATATTTACATTAGCCTATTAAGCCCTAAGCACTCGGGACATTAACCCAACTTAATATCAGTTTAGCAATAATGACAAGAAAATAATTTTACCAACAACCGATCAGCAGAACAAGCAACGCAGACTAAATTAAGTCATATTGAGCTCATAACCATAAAAATTACTCATATGTATGAGCGAGATGGCGATATACACGTGCAAAACACTATATCAACGTAAGTATGCATTCTTTTATTTTGCGCTCTTCGCTCACCTACTATAGCACACTCTAATTCTTTACTGTGCGCCCATTAGTGGTACTTATTGTTGTCTCCCTTGCTCCTAAGGCTTAAGTCTGTAAACAGAGAGCTTTGGCATATGTGTAAGGGTTTCATTTCTTCTCTACGCTTTCTGCGGGCTTTGTTGTTTTCTTCGCTGCTTCCTTAGATAATCATAAGCCTGAAAAAATTCTCTTTTGCACGCAGAGCAAAGAGATGTACACACAAATGCAGAATACAACGGCTTTATTTGTTTACTTCAACTAATCGTTGCTTATGTTGTTTACTGTTAATATGCCTAGTCTTAAGTAGCTTTCTCTCTCTCTCTGGTAAGAAATAATGCGCTTGTCCACACGCAGGCAGCGACTCGGCGCTAAAATGGCGCTTAACTTTGCGAACTAAGTTGAGATGAAAATTACGGGCAAGTTGGGCAAAGGCTTGCGAAGATTTCGAGGTGCTCGCAACTTATCCTAAATTGCAATCACTTAAAACAGTTTTAGCAGACATTATGCACTCATTTTAGACTTCCGTCTAATTTACATGCTATTTAAATTATGTTGCCAGCTACCAAGAAGCCAGCCAACCCGGCCAACCCGGCCAACCCGACCAATATGGAGCAGCTTCATCAAAATGCCTCGTCCTGCCCTGGTCCTGGTGGGTCCTCGGCTCCTGCGCTTTGTGTCTGACTAGCTGCCGCTCTATACGAACTCCTTTTGCTGTTCAAACTTGCAGCAGCTGTTGCCGCAGCTACTTTGTAAAAACTTTTGTGTGGATTGTTGGTGGGGGGGGGGGGGCGGAGCCTTGGCTAAGCAGCAGAAGGAGCCGAAGGAGCCGAAGGAGTGGCTGCAACTGCATAAAATTTCGCCAATATAATTTTAAAGAGCAGGCCACGGCGGCAAGTGGCTTCCTGTCCTGTCCTGTCCTGTCCTGTTCCATCCTATCCTGTGGCTCTATCTGTCTGTAAGCTTTTGCAATAAAAATGAATTAAATGCAATGAAGCAGCAATGCCTCCACTGCTGCTGCTGCTGCTGCTGCTGCTGCTCATCCTGTCTCTCCTGTTGCTGCTCTTGCCTCGGGCGGCGCGCAAATTGTTGCAACAAAGTGAGGCACCCCGCCTCCTGCTCGGCGAGGTGCCAGCAACTGGTGTCAGTTTTTGTTGCAGATAGAACTCAGGTAGAGCGTAGGAGCTAAGTACAGGACAGTACATAGATTCGCTTATGGCCGGGGCTGGTTCACCGTTTGCCACGCCCACCGCCTGCTGCATTTAATGGCAATTTGTAGTCGGTGGGCGGGCGTTTTACCTCATGCAAATTTGTGGCTTATAGTTTATCAAGAACAACGCCCCCTCCACCCTATCCGACTCGAGGCATGCCAAATGCGTAAGTTTTGCATAAACTGCGTAGGTGCCTGCTAGTTAGGGTCTATCGAGGAGGGGGCGGAGGGCGAGCGGGGTCTGTATGCTGTGCATTCCTGCCTTTGTTGCGGCTTTTATGGCTTTTAAGTTGCGAGCCGCGTCAAGCAGCATTTTTGACTACGTTAAGTGAAATGAAGTTATTTAAAAGGGGGCGTGGCATTAAATTTGCAAGTCCTTCTCGTTTCACTGGGTCAAATGAAAAGCTGTTGGAATTTTTATGAGACCAGCCAAGGATGAAAATATTTGATAAATTGCCACTAAATAAAACGCAATGCAATTTATTTTAAGTGCAAAACGAGAAAATAATTAATTGAATCATCACAAATAAATAAATTGTTTGTTTTATTAACAAAAGCGCAAAATAAAATATTGACGGATATATATAACTATATATATGTATGAGATAGGATATTCTCTAAGAGCAGCAACTGCCTTAGTATGTTCGCGGAAATAATTCTAGCTGAGTTTTCTATAATAAGGGGTGAATTCCGTTCCGAACAGCCTCGAAAAGGTCAAAGATAGCAGAGGATGATATATTTTTTAATAATTTAATTTGAAATCAAAGTTATA
Source organism: Drosophila gaucha (assembly GCA_035045545.1). NCBI lineage: Eukaryota > Metazoa > Arthropoda > Insecta > Diptera > Drosophilidae > Drosophila > Drosophila gaucha. The sequence continues at coordinate 2,623,902 of JAWNOY010000099.1, forward strand.
AAACTTCATATTTTTAAAGAAAATGAAGAAAAAACACTTACGCTTTTTTTCGTTTAGAAAAAAACAAATAAAAATTTAAAAGTAAAACTATTATATTTCTAGTTTGAACTATAACTATGAAAAAATAGTTTCAATAACTGATTTCTTTTAAAATAAGAAAAAACTAAATAAGAAATTCAGGGATTACTATGTGCAATTACTGTGCTAACTACTCAGTATAATATAGTTATATAGTATATAGTTATATAACATAAATCAAATCATGATTCTTTTATCTTTGACGAAACGCGAAAAATATATAATATATAATATACATACATGTATATAATAATAGTCAATTCGCTTTTTGTCTATGTAAGACAAATTGCAAAAAAAAACAAAGACAAAAGAAAAAATATATATATTTTAAATTCTCTTACAAAAAAAAAAAATATATATATATATATATATATATATATATGTTATGAAATAATATTGTTCATATTAATATGTTTAACTTTTTTATCATACATAAAATTGTAAACATAAAATATGAAAATTAAATTCAATTCACGTATTCAAATTATCATAACAAATTCTACACATGTATTTTCTGCTTAGAAAGTAAAATAAAAACAGGTAAGCTAAGAGTTAGTTTTGTTTCAACAAAAGCACTTAAGAATTTAAATAAATTCATTTCATTTATTTATTTAACTTTAAAAGCTCCAAAACGCATCAATAAATGTAAATTTATCCCATTTTATAGTTATTGAAAATAAAGTTAAGTTTCAAAGCACATACAGTGGTGCTCAACTGAATAGGTTTTTTTTAGATTTAGATCGTTATATCTCTGTAAAAACCACTGCAATTTTAACAAAATAAATAAATAATTAAAAAAAACGTATAAAAAAGTCTAACCTATTGAGTTGAGCAGCACTATATCTAATTTTTGCCCAAGCAAAATAATATAAATATATAATAACATGCGCTTTACTATAATCTATATCAGACAAATAACTATATATGTTTAAAATTCGCTAAAAGCCAAAAAAAAACAACAAAAGCTGACGAAAACAGAAATCGGTGAATGAAAATCAAATGCAGGTAAAATATTTTGTAATTAATAAATGCACACAAATTCAACTAAAATAAATTGCAAATTAAAGCAAAAACAAAAAACAATTATTGTAAATGTATTTAATGCGAAGATCTGTTCGAAATTATGCAAAAGCTGCGTCCTGTGGCAAATAAACGCAGGCGAATAAAAATGGAAAGTAGCTGCTACATTTAAGTAGCTGCTAGAGAATACCAGAGGGTCAGCTGGGGGTTACCAAAAAGAGAAACTTTCTACTTGTATTATGCTTGCGTTTCTCTCGGCTGACTTTGCTTAGAGCCACACACACAAAGTGCGTCCCACATGGCGTATGAAAGTTGGCGCAACAAGAAAAAAGTGAAATGAAGGCGGGCGGGAATTGAGCTTAATGTTTTCCTCTTCTTCATCTTCTTCTTGTTGGTGTAGTTGAAACAAACAAAGAATGCAAAATTGCAGTGAGCTATGCAAATTTGTTGTTGTGCTTTTTAGTCGCGTCTGCAGCGCAAGCAGCAGAGGAAGCGGAAGGGAGAGAGAGAGAGAGAGGAGAGACAGGAACTGTAGCTGGGGCAAATCAAAGCCAATGCTCAAGTGAAAGCGGAAAGTGAACGAATCGGAACAGCGAATAGCGAAAGCGGAAAACCCTTGTTATAAAATTATAGTATACTATGTGATACCCTGTTTATTTGGTAATAATAGCTTGAATTTAGAGATTTCTTGTATCATTTAGAATGAGTTCGTTATATAAATTAATATAATTGAATTAAATTAAAATTAGTTCACTAACTAGTTTATTGATTAGTAAATGAAATAGCTAAGCAGTTCATGATTGAATTACCAGAACTTAAGACAATTGGTTTGACGAGGATCCGGGCTCGAATCCCATTCAACAGGGCATGTTTCTATTGTGTTTCACTTTAGTATTTTAGATCTTAGAACATAACTAACAACTATGCGTTGTAGTCACGCAGTCAAATTAGCTATCCTTAAAAGTCAAGGCTGGATATGTGGATATGTGCCCTAGAATCAGACGACAAAAAAGTTGTAATAATAAAAAGAATTTATGTTTTATACTCTGCGATGAGTTCTTCAGTTAAGAAGTTCATGAATGATATATTCTATTTAATCGTTCATGATCGATTCGTTATATGAAGTGGTTCAGCTATTCGTGAACTTGATTATAAGCAATTGAACAAAACAGCTGATCAACTGACATTTATGAATCGTTCAGACTCGTTAAATAGTATATTTTTCATGAGCTACTAAACTTTGTGAATTAGTAAATAAGTTCACAAACCTAGCTCGAGACTTATGTAAAACTAGATTAAGTTGCCACTAACGCTAGCAAAAAACTTGTTTAAATACAACAATTTTTATCAAAAAACAATAAGGAAAAATAGTTCCAGATTCGAAAATGGATTTTGGAAGTTATTTTACAAATTTTAATATAGTTCTCAATTCTAGAAAAAGTAAATATTTGCAAAAAATATATCTATGCAAATCAATTAATATTTATAATTTTGATTTTAGTATAGAAAGGCTTAGAGAGAAGTTTAAGAATTATAAAATTTTAAAAGTTAAAAAGCCAAATTTAAAATATATAAATACTTATGCTATATGTGAAGTATACATTATTGTTTTTAGAAGTAACCGATCAAGTTACAAAGTTATCAAAATTGCTTCAATTTAATCAACTCTACTACAAGCATATACCATTGCCTGGGATTCAAATCTGATCCAGAAATCACTGTTTGAAATTTTAACATTCATTATAAAACAGATCAAATCTCAATGTTCAAACACTAGATCAAGTCAATATAACCTCTTCCCTTACTGAACACCATATTAGAGAAGAGTAAAGCTGCCTGCTGCCTGTTCTGTGTCCTCTTATGCCGTTGTCCTGTGGCGTAACGGGAAAACGTGAGGCAGATGCTGCTGCTCCTGCTGCGCCTGCTGCTGCTGCTTCAGTTTCGAGCACTTCACTTTCTGTGTTGCGCCTTTTTCTTTGTTGGTTGTCGCTTTGCTCTTTACCATTATTTCTGCATGCCTTATGCATGTCCCATTTGCTGCTGTTGTTGTTCCTCCTGCGGGAATCCTCAGAATTTGTTGGCCAACATCTCGGGCTTGTTTGTATTGTGCTGCTGCTGTGCTGCTGCTGCTGCTGCTGCTGTTAGCAGCTATTTGTTTGATTGTGGAAATATTTGCATGCTGGTATAGTTTTTATTGGCACAACGTTGACACTGATAAGTTTCCCCCGGGAAACTCTCAACCTCTCTCCCACACAGCTTTGCTGTTGGCATCAAATTAAATAACAAAAGAGGGACGCATATGAAAAGAAAAGAGTGGCAGAGGAAGAAAAACAGCAGCTCACTTGAATATTAATTAATGCTTTTGCATTTTGTTATTTTTTTCTTTTTCTTTTTCTTTCACCCGCTGTGCTGCTTGCTGTGTGCGTTGCTTCAGCTGCCCCTTGGCTCTTGTCATTCGATTTGCATAGTAAACATTTTGTCTGAATTTGACCACTGTGACTCTCTCTCTCACACACACATACACATGCTTGTTATGCTTTGCGAAAAAGCATATAGTATATGTGAGACATGTATTTGAATACCATTCTGATTGAGACTTTATTACTATCTTTTTTACTGGTTATTATGGTAAAATTAATACTAAAATGAATAATATTTATAACAATAAAGATGTAATGGAAGCTGAAAAGCAGTAATATTATGTTTGGCCCTGGCACCCTCAGAAAAATGCAATAATTTGTAATCTACAAAAGTTACAGTTGTAAAAGCAAAAATAAATTTGAAAAAAAAAATAGAATTTTGTTATTTTTATAATAATAATTTTAATAATAATAATAATCCATTTATTAAATATATTTTTTGGGAATAAAATGATGAAAATTTTAGGGCTTTTAAAAATGTTTATGATAGAAATACTATAATTAAAATATACTTATTAATTTTTTTAGTTTGTTGTGTTAATTTTTATTTTGCAAAAGAGTTGTATACATGAACTGTATTCTGCCGATATGGCTTTATGGAGTGCAGATCTGGGGAATTGCTGACAAATCCAATTACAAATGTATCCAGATATTGCAGAATCGTGTACTACGACAGATCTCCAACTCTCCCTGGTACGTACGCGGTTCAACACTACATAAAGATATCAAGCTGCATACAGTTGTAGAGCAAATACAGCGAAAGAGACAGCTGAGACACCGCAGCCTGCTCGCAAGAAGACTTGTTCTTGCCCGACCATTAAGGCGACACAAACTGCAAGGATTTGCCAAAACTATTGGAAGTCAATAAGATTACCTCATGCTGCGTTGTGGGGTTCGGCTCTTATTGAGTTCCCCATCCTTGTGTTGCTAAGCTACAAACTATGACTGTACAGATTTTACACTTAATAAATATATTTCTCTACAAAAAAGTATTTTTTTATTTTTTTTGTGGGCATTTGAAAATGACATAAAAGTATACTTATTTATTTATTTTTGTTATATATAATTATGTTATTTTTTTTGAGGCTGATTCAGTTGGATTGCTTAATGCACCTTTGGCCAGGTGGCCATCCTTTTGTCTCTCTGATCGGACTTCCATATTAGACTTATTTTGCTATTGCTGCTTATCTACTAAAACATCTGCTCTCTGTTGGGCTGTCTTCCATATCTAAACCGAGAGGTATTCCTCAATAACTCAGTAACTTCCGCATTGCTTTACCTGAGACGTTTTTCTATTCCTCCCACATGTTTTCGGTATGTTACGACGAAAGTCTCATCAAGCCAAAAGAAGAGAATGCAACTAACTAAAACTCAGTTTCTCACTGGAACATTTGTAAAAAAAATTATTATTATATATATATATATATTATTAAAATAAAAGTATTAATATATTCAGTAGCTGTTCGAACTGATCTTCCTTTTATATACATATATAGGATATTTATAGGATGCTTAGGAAAAAATAAGAAAATTTTTATATAACATCTTAAAAACACACAAAGTTTAAATTATTCCAAGCAATCACAAGCAATGGCTTCGATCATTTGATTTAATCGGTAGGAATTATAATATAAGACAAAATCTTTTTTACTTTAATTGTAAATATCTGTATATTTTTTTATGTCAATTTAAATTTAGCAAATTCAATCCTTGAAGTGACTTGTGTCGCAGACAATGCTTTTATTTTTGTTGAATTGTATTTTTTCTTTTACCTTTCAGACGACTGACTGCTAAGCCAATTTATAAACGAATTCTCAGCCTTTCAGTTATGCACAATACACCCACACACACACACTCTCACACACACACCCACACGCCAATGCTAGTCAGAAACAAACATTGAAATTGAATCGCAATCTGCGTTTGCGTTTTCGTTTGGACAGTCTGATAATAGACAAATGGCAAAATGGCAAACGACATGCAAAACAAAAAACAAAAAATAAAAAAAACAACAGAATAGAAAACGGGAAAAATTGTTGCCTTAAAAGAGAAAGGTGCCCAACACAAGCTAGCTGCCATTTTTGCTGCAGCTGTTGTGCATGCCAAATGGAATTGAAAACATGCGAAAAGGCACATTCATACACCCACACACGCACACTCGCCTACTCACGTTTAGGACGCCGAGTCCATTCATTAGTCGCCATTCACTCAAGCATCGCATTGCGCATACGCCCCGTCTGTCGCCTTTATGTTCAATGTTGTTCGTGGCATATTTTTGCAAGCAAAAGGCAGCGCATTTCGTTATGACACTTACACACACACACACACACACATACATACAATCACATATGGCCAATAGTCATCTCCATATTCGGTTACATTTGTGGCAGCAGCCACATGAAACTCATTTTCGTGCCTGCGCAGGTGCTTAATCAAATATTTATTCGAGCAACAGCAAACAGGTGCGAATTTTCAAATTCCCTCCAATGGCATTTTTTCTTTCTTAAGAGTGTGTCGGGCATTTAATTTATTTATTTATATTTATTTGTCACAATTCGGAGAGCGCCTCGAGTGTTTGCTTTTTTTTGTTCATTTCAAATTTTAAACACAATTTTTTTCCTCCTGCTTTTCAATTTTCATTTCGTTAGAATTGCGCGCACAAGTATGCTACGATTTTTTTGCTGTTCGCTTTTTAATAAGCTGCTAGAGAGAGAGGGATTCAGTATGCGCGTGTGTGGGTGTGTATGTGTGGCTGTGTGTGTGCTTGAACCCACGTCGCTAAACAGCGGACAAATTCTCTCATTCTCTTTCTTTAGCTTGCTCGTTAAGTTCTGTGTTTTGAGATCATTTTCTTCTCCTAGTAAAAAATCGGCAGTCGCTCTGGCTGACATGAAACTGTCTTATTAGTTAACGATAAAGACGAAAAGTAAGAAACCCTTTCGTCTAAGAATTGGTTGGGTTAAAATCTAGGAAATTTCCATTCTGTTGTACTCTCTTTGCTATACGAAAAGTTTGCTTTTGTGTTTAGACATATACATATATACAAATATAACCGATACTACTGATACTATCTACTAATATACTACTAATACTACTATCTACTAATATACTACTACCACTACTATCTACTAATATACTACTAATACTACTATCTACTAATATACTACTATTACTATCTACTACTACTACTACTACTACTAATACTTTCTATTACTACTACTACTACTACTATTTACTAATATACTACTATTACTATCTACTACTACTACAACTACTACTATAACTTTCTATTACTACTAATATTCACTGCTTATGCTGTCTACTTAGCTACTACTAATATCTACTTATTTATTACTACTTTTACCATCTAAAAATCTTCTATTACTAATACTACTATATGTTTCTACTGCTAGTTTGGTACTTATACTATCTACAAATCTCCTACTATTACTTCTTTATATTTCTACTACTAATTACTACTTTTATTACTACTATCTACTTTTATTACTACTGTCTACTACTACTAATGCTACTACAATATACTGCTTTTACTACTACTATCTTCTAATACTACTACTATATACAACTACTTCTAATATAACTTACTACTGCTATTCACTGTCTTCGCAAGTCTGATTTCCACACGTTTGCCACATTTAGCCTAAATAAAATTTATTTTATTTATTTGTAGACTTGTTCCCATGCAGTAGCTTAGCATGTTCCACATTCTCTATGGCAAACATTCTTCTCAAGCTGTCCACCTACTTGGTTTTGATTTTTTTTTGTTTTTATTGCCTGCAGTAAGCCAAATTTGTTTATTTCAACATATCTAACTATCTTACTTACATGGCTGCATTTCCGTTCCACACTTGGCACACAAGACTCTCTCTCTCTTTCTCTCCCTCAGTTCTGCCCCCACTACCAAAGTGGAAAGTACCGACCCAAGTGTGGAGATTTCTCTGTTTTGCCTTTGATTTTGATTTATGTTGCAGTAAACAGCAGCAGCAGCAGCAGTGGCAGCAGCAGTGGCAGCAGCAGTGGCAGCAGTGAGTGGAGCAGCAGTTGCTTTGGGGCAACCTCATTTGATACTTTGTCGCATCATTTCGCCACAGCAGGGGAGAGGGCAAAGAGAGAGAGAGAGAGAAAGAGAGAGAGAGAGCGTGAGTGTGGGGTAGACTAGACACAACTACATCTATGTCTCGGCAAACCGCTAACTCTCTCACTCATTCCCGCAACCCCAGCTGCACAAACAACGCATTCCAAACGCATGACTTTTTTTGCTGCTGTTGTTGTTGTTGGTTTTTCATGGTGCTGTGATTTTTTTGCTGCATACTTTTCAGCGGCAAGCCAGTAAGCCAAGTTGTGCCCTCTCACTCTGACTCATATATAATATATGTATATGAGTGTGTGTGTGCGTAACCACATCCACATTGTGAGTGTTTACGCCTTATAAAACGCAACATTTTTAGCCATGCAGCGACAACGACATTAGAATCGCAGCCAGCCCGGCATTTGGCAATGGCACAAACTTGCCATTACCCCTACTCCCCCCTATTCAGTGCCGGCCACCCCCTTGAGACCCCTCCGGGTGCAAGCCAGTCACAACTGAAGCCGAAGTTCGCACTTGGTGTATACAAAAAAAAAAAAAAAGAAAGAAAGGAAAACATGAGCGTTACGCTTTGTTTGACTAAAATTTATGTTGATGTTTCTTTTGCTTTTGTTGCTTGCATTTCTTCAGAGAATACCCTGGCCAAAAGGGTGAGTCAGATGATAAAAATAACCACATTATTAAATTAAATATATTTATGTACATATATGAATGATATCCAAAGATGAATTTTAAGGAGCTGTTTTCAATTTGTTAATCAAGCTAAGTAAGCTTCATATTAGTTTTCATATATTATTATATTCATAATACATAAATACTCATATATATATCACTTTCACCTGAATTGGACTAATATATAAACATTAAGTAAGTAAGCTATCATTAAAAATTTTTTCAACATAGGAAGTTTTTGTCGAATCCCTTTTGCACTAATAAACAACCCAGTTGCACCTCTGCTACATTTAGGGTATTTAGAAGTCGGCTTGCCAAGTCGAGCTGCTTTTCTTGTTCTTTTTATTATTTGGCAATGTCTCGCAGACAACGCGTCGCATGACTCACGCAGCAGAGTCTGCCAGCTGTAGGTCTGTCTAGCTGTCTTTCCTGTCTGCCTGTCTGACTGTAAAAATGTTTTAATTTCTTGCCAGAATTTTGCACTATTTTATTTCACAGCCAGGCGCAAAACAGTTCGCATAACTCACAGATGTCGCGCCGTTTGTTCTGCCTATTAAATTCATGTTTAACTTGTTTGCCAGCTACATAATTATCTTCCATTATATATATAACTTCATAGAGCACAGTGCATTTAAGTAGTTGCCATCTTTTCCACCCTCTCTCTCTTTCTCTCTCTCGCGCTCTGTCTGCTGCACTATTTTCATATAGCTTATTAAAATTTATAAGCTTCGAGCATTTTTTTATGTTTGCGATTCATTATGCCTCGTTTTTTATGGCCGAGCAGCTTCGGCTAACAATGTATATCTAGTTGAAATTTTATGCTTTAGCTTTAGCATATGCCTATCAAAATTGATAGCATACTCTTCTGCGGTTTTTATGCGCACTAAAAAATATCTGAGCTCTAGCCTTTATATTTCACAGACAATCATCATTCTTTTATGTTATCCATAGCGAAAAAGCAAGAAAAAGAAATAACTTTGATAGTATTCACATAAATTGCAAGTTGCATTAGATTTGATTTGGAAAGAAGATATCGTTTTTATATCATATTAAATATGCGTTAATGTGATTGAACAAAATATGAAAATATATAGATTACATTAGATAATTCTTTATCTAATCAATTAGCGTGTTAAAAAAGATTTTAATAATAAATTATTTAATGCATTTTTATCAAAATAATGAAAAAGCTTTGAACAATTATTTATTAATTATAATTGTTTAAAAAATTTTATATCTAATTTCAGTATAATAATAAATATTCCTTTAAAAGAAGGTTTTCAATCAAATAAATAATATTATGTTCTGCATTTAAAACTTATTTCCAGGTAGAGTTTTTTGGGATTAGTTCTTGATTACAAAAAATGTAAATTCTAATTACAGTATAATAACAAATACTCTTTCAAAAGAAAGACTTCCATTTAAAAGTAGTTCCGTGTAGATTTATCTAGGAACACTTCTTGAAATTATCATATAGAAAACTAGAAGGCACAGCTAACTTTGTAACTCATTTATTTGTAAGCCTTCTTTCAAAGGAATATCTATTATTTTACTGTAATTAGTTAGTTTCCCATTTGCTAATTATAATTTTTAATCTAATTTGATCCAGTCCAATTAAAAATGCTGTCTTAACCACATAACTAATATTCAAGCTCAAGAAACAAAAAGTTTTTGTTACTAACACTAGTTTTAATGCCGATTAAGCCGATGGAAGCTATATAATTTAGTCGTCCAATCTGGATAATGTCGACATATATAATGCCTCTAGTAAATAGTAGCTAATGAGCAAAATTTATGGATTTAATATTCTGGGAGGAGTTTGGGTTGATCCAGACAGATGGACGGAAAGACAGACGAACGGACAGCAGACGGACAAACAGACGGAGTGAGATAGTGAGGGAGATGTGATGTCAGCTTATCACACTGATCAACAATATATATGTCTTCTATATTCGTAGATATTTTATGCAAAACTTAGTAGAAAATTTAAATATTGCATAAATTAAATTTGAAACTTTTATAATCTTATCTATATGATTTAAACTTACATAATATTAAATTATTATATTATTCATGCATCAGCTCCTAAAATTAATTAAAATAAAAAAAAACCTATCCATAAAAAATGATGCAAATATTTCTTAACATCTTACCAACACATTGACAAAGTGAATATGTACGAAAATCTTTACTTTGACTTTCGAAGACAGCTCCATTATGAATTTTAGAAAGGCTACAGGAAATTGTAATGAAAATCTTCCACCGAGCACCGTGGAAGCACAGGGCGTCCAGGTAAACCCAAAGAGAATTTTCTATTAACGCACGTATGCACAGGATGAGCGTATGCACAGAGGGGGGCGTGGCAAGTTGGCGGTTGTATATGTACGTGTGAAACAGCTGTTCCACACACATATAGTCAAAGTCAGTTTCAAGTATTTGCAATAAAAAAAATAATGACCCGTTGTAAGTTTGTTCGGGGAGGATGCTGAAAAGCTGAGAGCACAAAACTGACTGACAAAACCTCAACATGCCACTAAAAGCATAATCATGCACTTAACTAAAGCCAGCTGTGTACGAGTGTGTGCGTGTGTGTGAGTGTCTGCTGAGGGGGGCCCCAGGTGTAGGTGGAGTCGTTGTTACGCACGTAGAACTTAAGTCATCATCATACAAATAAAAATTTATGACTTTAAATGTGAGTATGGAAAAGTGTGTGTGTGCGTGTGAGTGTGTGTGCGTGCGTGTGTGGGTGTGTGTAGGAAAATTTTGTGGTTCTGTGGGTATGTGGTAGACCCCCAAGTCAGATGGCTTAGCTTGGGCTTTGCTCTGTTTGTTAAAATACCACCTGATTTCCACATAGATCTGTTTGTTTGCAGTTGGTTTGCTGCTCGTACTTATTTTACACTTCTCATACGGTAACAGAGAAAGCTGTGACGAATTGTAGAATACAAGAGATATATATGTAGTTGATCAGTGCTAGTCCAGCTAAGTCTAAGTAGTCATTCGCTTGTATCTATGTTAAATAATTGCTACACTTAAAAAATCTTTAAAGTATTTAGATTAAGAAACAGATTCGGACCTAAATTTAATAATATTGTTACTTTTCATTGGGTAAATGTTATTGTCATTAAAGGTATAGTAGACCGTACTTAGAAGGACATAACATCACGAACAATACATAATTGGCTGGGTTTTAACTCAATATCCATGTAATTTAATCTGACTTTATTTTAATAGTAGATCCTTTAAGGTCTCATCTATCATCTATTTATCTGCAACATATCAAATGCTTAACAACAGTTTATTTATTTTTTTAAATATTATTTTTGTCTTTTTTTGCAACCGACTAGAGATACGCAACCAACAGATACCCGTGTCGTGCCCTTTAAGAAAGCGTTTTTCCGATTTTTGGGAAATGTGAGTAAAACAGTAGAGCATCGAACAATACCAAATTTGGTTGCTCCACATTAGATATACACTCAACTAACTTTAGTTTGTATATTACTTTATTTTTTCCATATTTTTACAAAATTGAAAATGATTCTGATTGATATGTTTATCCAAATAAACTTGAATATACAAATAGCTATTAAAAAAGTTTTCATATTTATCTTGTGGTTGGCCAAGCCGATAAGTACAAATGTACCATCCCTTAACTTTAAGTGAAAACTATATCATCACTAGATAATAAGAAGAAGAACAATGAAGAGTCAGTCGAATTGCGACCATAACCGAGATAAGGCAAGAATAAAGTACAGAGACGCTTTCTCCCGACCACACTTTTAATAATTTTTAAAAAATTGTACACATTATAATTAGCTAATCATAACGGCACATTCAATTAAATATTCATAGCATTAAAAACAAATGTGTGACACGTGTCCAATTAAAGACGCATTTCACATAAATTCCAAAATTCCCCATTTTTATTTTCAAAATGTAAGCTCATGAACATTTTGAAATTTTGAAAGTTAAATTTCAAGTTGAACTGACATTCCTTTAGTTATATGAAAATGCGCTGACATCCACTTAAATGAAAAGCAGCGCAAATTCAGTTGGGGAAAAATATACCAAAAAATAAATAAATAAAGAAAAGGAAAAACTACAATACAAAGCCGCTTGCGAGCTACTTTTCAAGTTAAAGTTATTATCCCAGGGGCGGAAGGGCGGCGCAAGAGGGGGCGTGGCAGCAGCCACTTGCAGACTTGCCAGACTTTTGAATAAATTTTCAATCTGCCTGCTGACAACGGGGACAAGAACGACAATCAGCATTATGAATATGTAGCTACATCAACTTGACTTGATGTGTGCCTCATTGTTGTAGTTGTTGTTGCTGTTGTTGCTGCTGAGCGTCAGTTTGTCGCTAAGTGAAAAGCCAAGCCAAGTTGCTGGAACATTTTTAAAAGCCGCTTTACTTTTGTAAATACTTAACTTTCGCTTGGTCGAAAACTTTGCCAACGAAAAAGACGGAAGGAAGCAAAACTCTCTCTCGCATAGAATGACGAACATTTTATTCTTCTGCATTTTACTTTTTTTGTAACTGCATTCTATTTTTATATTTTTTCTTCTCACTTAAATGGTTTTAGCCGTTTTGCCTGAAAACTTGGCTGATACGCTTGATATATTTATTTTGTCGTTTCCTTTGTAGATCCACATATCTATCTATATAATGGCATAAGTAATGCAAATAATTAAGCACTAAACAGCTGATAACAAATCATCAATTAAATAGAACCAATTAAATCTAATGCGCTGCGCTGCTAACAAAAATAATCAAAAAAGAAGAAGGAAAGCAAAGAAAAGTGCGCTAATCAGGAAAATGCGCTCGGGAAAATGTGCGACAAAAGGAACGTGGCCGAAAAACAAAGTGTTCGCAATTTCTCTTTGTGGTCAACCGCCATTAACGTTTATTACACCCGCAAAATCGCACACAAAAAGCAAAGAGCAATACACTGCGCAAAACGAACAACAACAAACAAAAACCAACAAAAGAAACAAATATAATAAAAACAATGTGCGCGAAGAAAAAAAATATAATTAAAAATAAACATTACGCAGCAACAGACAATGAGCAGCAAAAAAATAAAAAACAATTAAGTATATTGCAGTCGAATGCAACCGACTGCCTGATGCTCGCTCACAGATATATTTTTATTTTTTTATTTATCTATTACAAAAATTTCGACTTAACGTGTGTCAACGGAACTACATAAAATAAGATCAAGGATTGCCCTAATAATATCTCCGACACGTTGGAGGAACTTAATAACCGGCCACCTATGCCCCAGATCACAGCGAAATGTAGTGGTATTATAGGACTATATCAATCAAGAGTTTTTCTTAACGGAAAAGTTAAACAAAATTATGATTTTTTTTTCTTAATATGCAAGAAACAATTGGAATATATTTTTTAGAGGCTTTCAAATGTAATCTACCTTGAAAATTTGGTTACTAAATCTCTAAGACTTTGGAAGATATAGTATATACGATATGCCATATCTCAGTGCAAAGAGCTTTATATTTATAATATTTCGATATAGAACTTTAAAAAAAATTCCTGCAATTACACTTTAAGCTACATTCAATATTTAAACTTTCTAGCTTCATACGAACTGATAGCTCAAAACCCATATACTCCCTTGCCCCTACTGAACAGGTATACAAAGAAAAAAAACCAAAAAAAGTTGTATAAAAGAGAGAGGCAAAGAAACGTGTAATAAAAGGTGAAAATTGCATTGCCCAACAGGCAGACGCCCAAGTGGCGGCTGAGCCTGTGTGTTGTCCTGCTTCCAGCATATCCTGCCAGTCCAAGTCCAAGTCCTGCAGAGCCATTTTAGGCCCCTAATTGAGCGTTTTAGTTATGCTAATTGTAGGGGACGCCTTCGCAGGCATCGCTCCTGCCCACCCTCTCTCCACCCCAACCTCAATAAATAACTATGGCCAGAACCTCATCTTTATTGTTGTCATTTCTTATAAGTATCTCGAGCCCTGCTGAGGCCGAAGGATCATTAATGCGCTGTCCGTTTGGGGCGTGGGGATGTGAGTTCTGAGTTCTTGGAATGTAAATAATTAATTGCGTAATTATATAGAGCAGCGGGATAAGCAAGAGTATCCTATACTTCATACCTACAATTAGAGTCTATGATATTATTTATATATGTACCTGGGTATATCAAAAGCTTGTAGGTGGGAATAAATATTAACTTATTTTAATTTTTATAAAAAAAATATGCTATTTAATTTTAACATTTTTTCAATGTTTTATAAAAGATAAAATAATAGATTAATATTTATATTATTTTAATAATCATATATAAATAAAACAATTTATAAATATACATAAAAAAATACAATTTATCAAATACAATACTAAATACTGAGCATTAAAAAAAAATTATGAATATTAAAAAAAAAAATTTGTATTATTTTACAGACTTTTAAAAAAATGTAGCTAATAATATTTAGTCATAAAATATTTTTGGAATTTTCAAAGAAAAGAAAACTATTTTATTTATTCTATTTTATATATTTAAATGAAAATTAAATACCTTTTTTTTAAATTTTTAAAACTTCATTTTGTAGGAAGCAACGTTCATATTCAAATAATTTTAAATTATATGGAAAATATTTTACATATGAAATATAACATATTTTAGAGTAAGCAATCTAAAAGAATAATTATAATAAAACACAAATTTTACACAAATATTTATAAATATTTTTAAATGATTTAAAAAGTATCTTTTTAATAATAAAATGTATTTGAAAATGAAAAGCTATAAAATATATTATTAAATATTATTTTTAATAATTTAGCTCTACTTTACTTACTTCGCTTTAAAGTTCCACATTTAAACAAATTATCTATATTTGTTTAAAAAAAATTGAAAACATTATTTGTTTTGTTCGCTTGTTTTTATTTTTGATTATCTACCGTAAATACTTATCAATTATACAATTTACGTTTCTTTTTTGTTTTTCATATTATATACAATTACATATATGATTTTACATATATAGAGGCGTATTTATAGACTTACAAATTAATTGCTCTTCTTTCTCCTTACTCTTTGGGGATTGTGTATGTGTATGTACGTTTGTGTATTTATGTATGTATGTATGTATGTGTATCTGTCTGTATATATAACTTTATATGGTACATATAAATATCAATCATTTTTATATTTATGCATATAAATAATTATGACTTTCGTTTATATAAATATATATATATATAATGTAATTGTAGAGAAACAAAGTGAAAAGCTTAGCACAACATTTTTTTCAACTCGTTTTCGTTTTTCTTAGGTTTTTTTTATAGTGTATAAATCAAAAGAGTGAACCAGTTCGCAAGTGGTTCCGTTTTATTGGCTCGGCTCGGCAAAGAAATAAATGGAGTTTGTGTTTAACGAAACCTAGCGAAAGGTTGTAGTTTCCTCTTCTTTTATGAGAATTCATCTTCTTCTTCTTCTTCATTTTTTTGCTGTCTTTTTTAAATGCCTTCGAAATGACTTTTTGAGCTAGCTGAAACTGTTTTGTCTGTTTGTGTTGAGGATTAAATATTTTAGATACATTTAGCAGTTGCTTGCTGTTGCCTAGGGCTGAAGCCTACTTTGCTGCCTGCTGCCAGTTGATGCCGCTGCCGCTGCCGCTGCTGCTGCTGCTGCTGCTGTTGCATTGTCTCCTTCCGCTGTTCCTCCCTGAAGTGTGGCACAAGAGTTGCGTGACAATTGAATCATGTTAATTGCCTGATGCATCTGCTGCATCCTTTGCTGCATCCTTTGTTGTTGCTGCTGCTGCTGCTGCCCGTGCAATTGTGCGCCCGCAGGCCTTTGCTCCTCTGTAGGTCCTGCTGCGCCCGCATTGGCCGGTGCTTTGTAATCGGCGCCAGCTGCGACACTAATTGCCTGGCCAGCGACCAGCTGAGCAGCGCCAGCAGCGTGGCAGAAATGGCAGCTGGCAGCGTGGCAGCAGTCACTGCCGCCGAGGAGGAGCTGACGCCTCGCCAAGCGGCGCCGGCATCCTCCAAGCCATCCGCTCCGTCGTCTTCTTCGCCTGAGGGTACAAAATGAAAGAGAAAGTCTAGCGAGAAATAGAAAAATGCAGGCCATGTACTCTTTTGCTGTTGTTGTTGTTGTTGTTGTTGTTGTAGTGCTTGTTGAAGCTGCTGTCTTTTGTGTAGGTGTAGGAGTATGCGTGTGCTAGACACACACTAATTGGCTAACGGAAAAAGGACTTACCCTGCAGCTGGGTCAGGTAGCTGTTCTTCTTGCTCTGAAACTGTTCGTCCTCGTGTAGCGTATACTGGTCATATATCTCATCGGCACTCACGCGATTCCCGCTGGCTCCATTGCCACCATATTTGCCAAATGGATCCGCTTCCAATATGGTCTTCTCTGTCGTCTTCCAGTACACATCATGCAGCTGTGCACTGCAGCGTAGCTATACACATAATACACTTGTCAATAAGATACTCTATTTATCTGCAAGGTATGTAAACTAACCTTTAATTTTCCATTGTCAAAGTGCTGATCGGTCACTACAAAATGTATTCCCACTATTGAGGTTTCCATCTCGTTGCGCGTATCGCGAAGTATTTTATGATGTCGCACATGCGAGGGATTCACCTGGAAAATGAATTAAATATATTTGTTATTATATAATATTAAAATAAACACACAGGGACTTTGCAGAAGGAGTATCAGATCTAGCTTCGGGACTTAATGTAGTATATGGAAGAGGAGAATTTTAAATTTATTTTAATTTTTAGCTGAATATGCATGAATTTTCTTATTAAGTATATTATTTTATATTTCATTTTACTAGTTGAAAGTTATAAATAAAGATAAATATATTTAATAATACATAATAACTAATTTATATACTAATATATATTTTAATTATATTTCCAATATTTCCTCAGCTGAATGTTATAGATAAGTTAATTTAGTTTATATTGCATCTAGATTGTAATGTTTTTTTTTACGTTTAAAATTTTATGAGACATCTCAAGCTATTAACAATTTTTCAATTGCAAAATTAAGAATTTTCATTGTTTTCTAAAAACTGAAAAAATTTAATAACCTAACTATTAATTTACTAATAATATAATATTATATTTTAATATTATATTTTAAATATTTCCCCAGCTAGACGTCGTAGCTCAATCTTGTTCACATTTTGTTATAGCACACAAGCTTGCTTATAAATATTGCATTAAGAATTTAATTATATTGCCAATTTCTTTCTGCCAAATAAAGACTTTTTATTAATTTCCTAAAAACTACTCAGAAAAAGAAAAAAAGTTATATAATGTTGTAGAAAGCCCTAAAACTCTACTGTGTTATGAAATTTCTCTTTTTATATGCTTCAAGCAAAGAAAATAAACATCATGAGACTTTAAGTATACAAAATAACTTTAGAATAGAAAATTAAACCATCTCCAAGATCAAAGCGTATATATTCTCTTGATCAGATGCTTGCTTTAATCTTAATTTAAAGCTCTCAACAACTAAAAGAGCTGCAAATCGCATGCATTTTTGTTTAAACTTATAAGTTACTCTTTCAGATTCTTGAAAACGCTGAAATGGCAATTTATATTTCGCTTTGAACTATAATTAACCTCTTACTTAAAAACTTTTACCTACAATAACTTTTAACTTTAGCTATATCATATTCTGACTGTCTTTTTACTTATCCTTAATGTCAACCATTTCTTTATCCATTATCATTTCTAAACTTTGCTAACATTTTGGGTTGCATCTATTAAAATTCCACTTTATATACAGTGTTATGTTCCCTAGCAAGACATAAGCTGCTTATAAAACAAGAATCTTATTTCTTTCCTAAACAGTTTACCTAATGTTTAATTTGGCATAAAGTTCTGTAACATGGCGTAACGGTTGGCAAATCATATAATAAACGCAGCCAGCTAAATAATTAGCTTACACACACACACCCACACACACAGACACACATCACACATCACACACACACACACACACACCTCGACAGTTGGGGCAATTTGAGCTTCGGTCCATGGCAAACAATGCTCATTGATGGCGCATAATAGCGGAAGCAACAACAACAACTACGAACGACGGAAACGTTGCCAACAAAACAAAGTGCAAACACACACGAAGACACCTACATACACACAAACACTCGCACACACGCGCACACAGAGGGAAACCGCAATTGCGCGTTGCCAGCTAAAATGGCGTTTCACGTGAAATTTCTTGGGTCAGGATTGAGTTGCTTTTGCTTTTGAATTGAATGCATTTGGTGTTCGCCCCGTCTATTGATTGGAAATGCAGAGCTTTCCCTGAAAACCCGATACACTCCTCACTCTGCTCCACAGCACTTGGAACAATAAACCCACAAACAATTAACTAGCAAATGCCAATATAATATTGATTGCACTGCAAGAAATTTGAAGCAAATTATAGCCTGATACAGATTTTTATAGAATGGTTGGATATGATTTTAATGACTCCAAATATAAATATCTATTTTTTGAATAATTTTCTTTTTTTATTAGGTTTCTCTGTCAAACACTTCAGTCATCTTTATTATTGTGTCAGCTATTTTTGACAGTGTAAAACCAATAACGAAGCGTGTATGTATAGGAAGTAGTTTGTTCTAACAAATGTCGTGAAATATAAAACAATCTAAACTAATGAAATCTTTTGTTAAAATATGAAGACCTTGGGTTAGTTGGCAGAACACAGAAATTGATGAGATTCAGTTATTAAGATTATGCCAATAAAAACTAGTTGTTTTAAGATTGTTTATTTAAAACTTTAAAATTTTAAGATGAGCTATTATCGAAAATAGAATTGCAAAAAGTTTGTTAAGGAGTTCTTATATTTTGCAATATAATCAAAGAAACAACTTACAAAAATGTGAACAAATTGAAATTCAAAATTTGTCATAACTCTCACTCTCTTTCTATCGCTCTGGATTTCCCTCTTTTCTTTTTTCCCTCTCTCTATTTCTCAGGATCTCATTCTTTCTGTTCCTCTCCCTCTCTCTGTCTCTCTATCTGCATCTCTTGCTGTGTCTATCTCTCTTTCTACCTTTCTCCCGTTGTCTCTCTCTGTCTCTGTCTTTTTCCATCTTTCTCTCTGCGTTTCTCTCTCTCTCTCTATCTTCCGTTCTGTCTTCCTCTCTCTCTCTCTCTCTTTCTCTATTTTTTTGTCTCCCTCTCTAAATTTCTCTCTCTCTCTCTTTCTCCCTCTATCTCTCTGTCTTTCTCCCTCTCTCTCTGTCTTTCCCTCTCTCTTTCTCTGTGCTTCCTCTTTGCCCTTTCTATGTTTTTCTCCCTTCATTTTTCTGTCACTCTATCACTTTCTATCTGCCAATATATATGATCATTCTTCGCCTATATTTATTTTTACATTTTTTTTTCAATTATGATTTAAATTTAGTTATCTCTATTAAATATTTGTCCACCAGCTATAGTACTTTATTTATCAGAATTTAAGACTTTTTTGT
The DNA here is from genome assembly GCA_035045545.1 of Drosophila gaucha. Lineage (NCBI taxonomy): Eukaryota > Metazoa > Arthropoda > Insecta > Diptera > Drosophilidae > Drosophila > Drosophila gaucha. The sequence continues at coordinate 2,643,693 of JAWNOY010000099.1, forward strand.
ATATTTATCCCTAACGTATATTTCTTCTTAGAAAATTTGATAGACAGCTTCTAGGAACATAATTATGACAGAAATGTTAATTTTAGTTGGTAGATTTAACATTAAAAAAGAATAAGTTTTCTACTTATATTTTCCACTTATATACTTATACAAGCTACGCTTACGACCATGATAAATCTATTTCAAGCTTATAATAGAACAAGAAGGTATGAAGGGAAAAGATATATATGAAAATTCCCTTTTAAACGTGTTAGCTTAAGCTATATAATCGCATCCATTCTCTTGGCCACAACCGCAACCAATGCAATCCGCTCTAATGCCATTCCATTCTCTGCTTCACACACTGTCATTCATGCCACATATACTATATGCATACATGCCGCAAACATGCAGTTCATTATGCACAGGACTTGGGTGAAGTTATTTTAATGAGCTTCAATAAACAACTGCGCTGAATTGTGCGAATCATGACAAAAATATCGCTGCATACATTTTGGGCAAATTAGTTGAGCCAAAAACCGAAAGCCAAACCGAATGGCGAAAGCCAAATGTGTGAGTCACGCCCCAATGCAGTTGCTGTGGGGCGTGGTTAAAAATTTGTGAAAAGCACTGAAAAGCGCGTCCGCATCGCAACTGAAGAGTTTTCCCAATGTCACTTTTAGCCGCATTTTCATGTCCGATGCGTGCATAAAATTCCGCTAAATTATTTGAGCCGTAAAATAGGGCGTAATGGATGGGGCGTGGCACAACAGACAACGACTCGTTGAGTGTGTGAGCGCGCGAGTATGTTTGCCCGGTAATTACAGGGCACACACACTTACACACACACACACACACACACGCACGCATAAATTACACACATGCAGAGCTGACGCTTAAAAACAAGAAAATTGTGTTTTTGCATAATTTGCGACTCACCTCTTCATTATTCACCGTCCATGTGAGATTGGCTGCCGGCCGGGAATGGCGCGATGTGCAATTGCCCCGCAATATGTCGCCGACCCGATATCGGGGCCGGATGCCGGTTATGAATGGTGCATTGTGCGGCGTCTCTGTAAATGCAATGGAGAGATGAGTTTGTAAGTTGGTTCAAACTATGCGCCCCTACCACACCCTCCGATACCCGCCCACGCGCCGGCATCGACTGTCACGATAGTCGAACCAACCCCAACCCCTTTGTCCATATGCCCCAGAGGTCTTCATGTCTGGCTATTTGAAGGCCTCCATTTCGTTTGCTATTTTCATTTTTATTTTTTCAGTGCGTGTGTCAGTGTGTGTGTGTGTGTGTTTGTGTGTGTGTGTGTTTGTCTGTGTAATGAAAGTCGAGGCCTGATCTCTGCGGTTTCGCAGTTTATAATTGAAATGCTTTTGTAAGCCTACGCGCATACAGAGCTCGTGGCTCTGCAGTTATGATTGAGCCTCGAATTTCGATTGTGAATATGACAGAAATCGTTCGATTTAAAAATGGGTTTCAATTCTATGAGCGAGCAGTTGGAACTATTGTTGATGGCACAAAAGATAGTTAAAATTGTCTAAGAACTATTTTTGAATCTTTCTACAATTATTTTGGATATGGTTCAGAGCTGAGATTGTTTTTAGTTTAAGTAGAGCTTGTTAATTTTTGATTTTGTATATTTAAAATCAGATATCAAATATTGTCAAACGTGATATGAATCAAATTGTGAACCAGATTTGAGTGACGAATAAAGCTCCTTTTTAAAAGATTTGATTCACATAAGCTTTAAATGTGAGTTAGCTCCAGTTCCTGTTTTGCATATGACATAGTTCACATGTTAAATCAGCTTTAAATCAGAATGGAAACCCAAAGGAACTAGTTTTAAATCAATTATAAACCAGATATGAATCACATATGAACTAGTTTTAAATCAGATTGAGATGAAATGTGAATCAGCCTGAAATCCCATCTGAAGCAGCTATGAACCAATCCAAGCCAGATATATGAACCAATTTTGAAAAAAAAAAACTAGAATTGATATATCTAAATCAGATTTAAATCAAATATGAATAAATTTCAAATCTCATATATGACCCAGAATTGATCACGTTTAAACCAGTTTCATATCAGATTTAAATGAAATATGAATCAGACTTTAGTCACGTATGAACTAGCTATGAGCCACTCTGAGCCACACACTTGAACTAGTCTGCAATCAGGTTACACTAGTTTCAAGTAAGATTTAAATCATATTTTAACCAAATTTTCATCGCAAATGAACCAGTTTTTAGTAGATTTATGTCACATATAACCCAATTTAAGATCAAGCTTAAATCGATTATAAGCCAGGTTGGAACCACTTTGAGCCACATAAATGAACGAATTTTATAAATAGGTATGACTCAGACTTGAGTCAGTTTTGAGCTAGAAATAAACCAGTTTAGATTTAGTTTTTAATGAGTGTTGGACTAATTATTAAGCAGCTTCGAACAAGTATTAACTAGGAATCGAATCAGTTTTGGGCTAGAATTGGTGCCAAGTTTCTGAAAACATTTGTATTCCTCTTAAGTCGAGCTGTCATAAATTTGATTTTGAGCTTCTTTCTTAAAAATAAATATTAGTTGATTTCGAATCAAACTGTTCACTCAATTTGAGCCCATTGTGACCTGAATTGACTCAGTTCCAGGCAGAGTCAACTATGCGAGCAATCAAACGACGTTTGACATTTGTGCACTGAAATACCCTAAGTATGGTAAGTGAGTACAATAGAACTCATCCAAACGACAATTCAATGCAGATGCAACAAACTCAACTTTAAATAAGTATTTTTCTATTTCCTCATCAAGTTGCAGCAAGTCAAACAGAGAGACGAGCAGCAAGCAACTGTCTAATTCCAGGGCAAGGCTGTGATATGCGAGCAGGAGATGCCCAACCGAGTTCAATTGCGAGGACCAAGGGACACGGACTTGAGCCGATGTCAAGAGTCAAGAGGTTAGAGACCCAACGAATGCCACAACTGTCTGTCTGTGTGTGTGTGAGTGTGTTTGTGTGGGCGTAACTTAAAAATAAACTCCCAGTTCGTATGTGCGGTTGTATTCAAGCAGACGAAACACAAACAAATTTGTTGGCTCCAGATGAAGATGAAGATATTTAAGCAGGCAAACAAAACTAAGAAATATATAGAAAAAGCACTCGCAAAACGTTTGAGATGGTCAATAAACTTTTAGACACTTGTGTGACTGTCCGAGTGTATGTGTGTGTGCGGATGATTGGTTTAGGAGCTCTGCCAAAGTAGGGGCTCAAATTGGCTGCTCGCCCGCCTTTGCAAACTTTGGTCGTGTCTATTTCATGTTTATATGACCATCTATATGTATGTATATGTCTCCCTGTCTGTGTGCCTTTCGGATATGTTTGTGTGTACATTTCCAATTGGCAGCAATTGGTCTGTGCGGCAATTGGACCAACCGCAAGCCAAAACGCAGCCAAACACAGTAGATCCCCATATTATCTTGTTTTCTGTTTATGGCCAAACATTTGTGGCATACATCATTAAATGCTTGAAAGGTTTATCACAGCGAGCAGTTTCTTGTGCACATAATTTAATTAATTATTATGATATTGTTTAATGGCCCAACATTTATGGCCAAAACATCTGGGAAGTAGACGAGAGTCTACTGCAAGAGCACTTTTATAGGTAGAGATTAGCACATAATAAAACATTTATTATAATGGAAAACATATTTTTAACAAGAATATTACATGGAATACGAGAAGTACTTAAAGACTTGGCAGACTCGAGTGGGAAAATTAATACTTAATTTGAGAAGTAAAACGGTAATGGAAACCCTTTTATCTTTCTTATATACATGATAAATATGTTATAAGCATATATGATTATATTGTCGTATATGAGGTAATTAAGAAGCTGAGAAAAAGTAAGATAGTTTAATACTAGCTCTGAATAAACAAGAGTCTGTTTGAGTAAAAAACATTATCTTGCAGTTGAGGGAAATGCAAGGAAACTTAACTTTATTTGCATTTTGATAAGCTTCTAAAGATACAAAAAACTATATAACACTCGCCACACAGTTACTATAAATACTTTTATAAAACTCAAAATGCTTTAGGACATTTTGTAGATGTCTTTTTATGGCTTAAGCTTCGGTCTTTTAGCTTAAAAGCTTAAATACTTTACTGCAGATCCTAAACAGATGTAATTCGTAAATTTTGTTTGTGAATGGAAATATATTTAAAGCTGCCTGCTTTATAGGTAATACGTCTGGTTTTCAATCATAAACTGTCTGGAACTGACTGTAAACAAATTACACCAGAAATAATAAATAAGAAATAAATAATTTGTAATAAACTGAAAGAAATTAAACAGTCTTGACTCTTCAGACAGACAAAAAAAAATGATGAACAAAAAAATAAAATTATTCCAGCTTTAATTTGTAGTTATTTGGGTAGGTTCTCTTAATTAAATAAAAAAACAAATTAAAATAAATAAATAATCAATAGAAAATAAATAAATAAAAATCAAAAATGTTTTCTTCTTTTTATATTTATTATTAAATACAAGTAAAAATTGTTTTTAGAATGAACTTAAACAGTTTACGTTTTATTTCTTCAACTTCACTGTATTAAGGGCAATCTCATCTGGATACTTAAGCCATTCGTATTCCTCCACAGTAACCTCTAAGCAATGTATAAGAAAAATATGGATTAAACTAAAAGGCATAAAAAAGGCAATCCTTTTATTCTATTTCTGTTTTAGTAAAATGAATATGTTACTGATAACTTTACATACTTAAATAGGAGTCGTAAGCAAAGTCTACTAGAAATTCTAATGTAAGTCGAGAGATACTCTTAATAGCAAACAGAGCTAAAGCTGTCTTTTATTACAATAAATAAATATTTTTGGTTCTCAAACAGCTCAGCTTTTTCAGTCAGTTATTCAATCAGTGCAATAACTTTACTGCATAAAGCTTGTAATCGATTTAATTACTTTACTTTTGTGTATTATTTTATGTGTGTGTTTTCAGTCCTGTTAAATATTTCCATGTTGAACAATTGTTTGGCTTCTGTATTTATTTTACTTACCAATAACTTCCAATTCGGCGGCCGCTATTAATGTATGAAATGAGGGCGCATCCGCCGATACTTCGCAACTGTATTTACCGGATGTGGACATTGTTACCGCATCGAGCACCACTTGGCTTTCGTTCGAGGATGTGCGCTGCAGCGACAGAGAGAGAGAGAGAAAGAAAAAGTGAGAGAGAGAGATGGGAGAAAGAGGTTCAAATGAATAGGGGTAGTGCCTTACATAAAAGCGAAATAAATTTGTTTAAAAAATACACAGCATAACTATATATACTATATATATATAGTGTATGCGAGAGAGAGAGAGAGAGATCGAGTGAGGGCAGTATCTGAAAAATAGCACAGCAAACGTATCTCGTGGATTGCTGCTGGCTTCGTGTTGAGCTTCTCAATAATTGAGCGGGTGGACAGCAAAACAACAAGCAAGGGCAATTCAAACAAGCACCAACGACAGCTTAATACTCGCTCAAGTTAAAGTTAAGGAAGATTGAAAATATTTAATGTGGTTCAAAAGATATCTATACTCAAAATTACAAGCCAATTTAATTAAGCTCTAAAACTGTGAAATATATAATTTTAAACAAACTTTCTTCGCTCTCCTAGTCCTAGCCTATATAATCTAGCTTCAAAAATACTCAAATAGAAGTTGATAACACTTGAAAAGGCTTGAATTCTCTCTTATCTATATACTTTTTTTAGCTGCCTGAACGAGCATGAAAACTACATTGGTTCTGGCTGCAAAGTTGTTGAAACTGGTCAACTTTATGCGGATCTCAACGAATGTTTGGCCATTTTTATTTGGCGGATTTTATAAGCCACATTTTATGCTCTTGTATATATATAAAATATATATCTGCTGCATATTTCTACTGACTGTTGTATTTTGAAAATCATCAACATGGTAAATAATAAAAACTGCGCTTGTGTCATGTTTGTCAAATATATATAGCCCGTTTTTTTCCCTCCATATATAAAGCTACATATAGATGCAATTTTGTTCTGTCGCTCCGCACAATATCAAATGGCGATAGTGTCGACTGGGTTGTTAAATGAATTATTAAATATTTTATTTGTTTGCAAAATGCCAAAAGGAAAACAAAAAAAAAACATGAAAAGACGAAAGGTAGCAAATATGTTCAGGCCATATTGAAATCCCAGGTCCCAATCCCAGGCTCTGCAGTGAGTTTTCTATATTAATAAATATTTGAAGGGCAGCTGATGACAGGCCCGAATAACTGTTGCAGATATTTAATATAACATAATACAACGATAAAACAATGTAACTCGTTTAACGGATGTCAGGTACATAAAATGCGCATAGTTCTGAATAGTATTCAACAATTTAGTTCAGTGTTATTTTTAATGGAAGTTTTTCTAAAAACTCGATTTATTTTTCACATTTTGCAATTGAGACACAAACATTTCCATTTCATCAACTGCAAATTTGAACTCTTTTACATTTATTTATATATATTTTTTTTTTCTTTATTTTTTTGCTATTGTCGCTTGGCATAGAAATGTAAATGTAAATGAAAATAAATAAATTGTCCATGTATTTCTTTCATATGCCTGAATAATTTCGAAAATTGTGTGTTGCAAGCTAAAAATGCCAATATTTATTGAAAAATATTGCGCATCCAATCCACAAAAGCAAACCCCAAAAAAAGTGAGCAAAACTCAAGAGTTACGAAAAGGATGCGCCTGGAAAATTCGATGTATTTTTCCAACTCGTAACTGCCATCAAGCGGAAGTTAAAAACCGTGTTTTGATTTGATTGTGCATTGCAACATTTGCTGTGTGTGTGTGTGTGTGTGTGAGTGTCTATTGAACTATGCCACGCCTTCATTTACCACGGCCACAACCCTGGGTTAAGTGAAGCATTTCAATGCAAATGTTTCACATTGTTGGGTTCACGTTTCGTTAAATCTATTTCGATTTTCTATATCATTGCAAAAACTTTACACGAATTTAAATTCTAATTTTTACAGAAACATTTTTTAATTTAACAATTGTTTGAAATTGGTTTAAAATATAAATTCCATCAACTATTTTTTATTTATATTCATAAGAATATATTGGTTTTATGTAATGTCCGTCTTGCTATCCGTCCATCTGTTCCTATATATGAACATTTGGACACCTTTAAAGCTTGGAACATGGAATATAAAATTATAAAAAGTTACAATTTCTTAGATACGCCCACTGGGGGCGCGCGAAATCGGGAAATACTATATATTTCACAGTTTAAGAGCTGATACAAAATTGTAAAAATTAGTTAGTGACCTTCTTAGATTTACTAAAAACCATTGAAATGTATCTCTTAGGGGCGTCACAGTTTCAAGTACAAAAAAGGGACAGACTATAACGCAGTCAGTTGCGACCGACTGCAACGTTCTCACTGGTTATATAATAGCTAAGCATGAGAAAATAATATAAATTTTAAATTGAAGTTCAGCTGTTACAGAAAATTCATTTTCCTTCAAATAATATTAATATTAAATAGAATACAATAGGACTCTTTCAGCTATTTATTATTTTCAAGTTCTTATAAGCATATTAAAGCTCCTGTTAATTATTTTAAGCTTTTCAACTTATGATAAATAGAAAAAGGAGGGAATTTAAAACTATACAAACTTCAAGATATTTATTGCAATTAACTCTCATTTTATATTTCTGTATAAATAATTTAAATATATCCCAAACTATCTTTAGTTTTGCTACAGCATATCTAACTTGATTTATTTCTTAAAGAAATATGAAATATATGAAAATTCATTGAAATTATCATAAGATAAGTAAGACTTAGAGTTAGTTGAAATATCTCGAAAACCAAATCGAATTGACTGTCAATAACTTTTTGAAACAAATATTATTATATTATAAAATATATAATATTTATATTTTATAATGTTCCATAAAATGTAGAAATGAAAAACAAGACCAATATTTCATACCTATTTCAAGTCAGACAGAGAGAGTTGCTCTCGCTTATAAACTCTTTTCATATAACAAGACTTTATATCTTAACTTACCCTAACTTTAACTCCTGGAAAATGAAAGACTTTCATCGGTGGCGTTTCTTTGGGCGTATATCTGTAGAACTCCCGTCGGCCCTTATACCATTTGACCGAGTACAGGCTGTCATCCTCGATGTCGTAGAAGCACTTGAGCACCGCCTTCTCGCCGCGCCTCACCGCATGCGGCACTCGCACTCGCACATCTCTTAGTGCAGTCGATAGTTCTGCAAAAGCAAATTAAATTAAATTAAATATTAATACTGAAATGAATTGTATTTTAAATCTATTTGCTGACAACAAAAAAATGGGAACAAGCTAAGCAAACAAACCCCTGGGGTGCATTAAAAAAGAATTTCTCATATTAAAATTTACTTTTATTTACAATCTGCATTTTATTATCAATTTTGTTTTTATTTTAACGACATGGCGAATTATTTATGATGGGCATTTTATATTTTATTTGTGCGCTTTATTAAATAAATCCCAACAGCATTTTATGGACATTCATTCCCCAAACATGTCTGACGGATGCCTGAAGGGAAAAGTAGATGTATATATACCCTTTTTAGGGGCAGCTGTTGACTGATGACGTTCGACGATTGGCTAACGGAAATATTATGATGAATGTATATATATATATAAAGAAAATTTAAATATAATAAATGTAATATAATATAAATATATTTATTCAGAAAATTCTCAATTTTTTAAATTCTAAATATTTAATATACATGAATTATATAATATTTATATATCTTAAATATTTCATATTTTTTAATACTTTATATATAATTAAATATATGATATTTAATATAAATGAATTATATTTGTAGTCTTTCATACCTTTCGTATTTTTCTTTCTCTATTATTTTGTGCTTGTTATATTTTTAAATATTTCAAAATATATAAATGGCATTTCAATACATTTTAATAACTCTTAATATTTATTTATTTATATATTTCTTCTTCACCTTCTATAGTTTTACCAAATAAATGTTATTTAATATTTATATTTATTACATTTGAGCTTCTTCTTAATATATATATAATATATACTACAATATTTTAAATTCTTTTATATTATGCTACAAATACATAATTTTCCATATTACCCACAAATTTTATATATATTAAAAACATAATTGTTGCCGCTTTAAATTGAATATTTTCCCAACTATTTTCCTTTATCAAACTTTTTCCATATAATTTAATCATATCACGTTTTCACAAATATTCACAATATAATTATAATATACACACAACATTTACAAAAACATATATTTATCATATATTTTATTCATGGGCTTGTGATATGTCTGTTGTTGAAATTTGTACACATGTCGCCCCGCTTGTTTATTGTCAGCGCATTTTTAGGCCATCAATTTAACTGCCCTGTCGCAACATTATAAATCAGCATATTACAAGGGAGGCACCAGCCCCTCCTCCCTCGCACCAACTCTACCCACACTTACTCGTTTTTATTGCCAGCTGGTCATAAAATATGCAATAACAAATATCAAATTATTTTTGATTTCTGTCTGATTAAGTGCGATGAGATTAAAAATATCAAATAAAAAATAACACCTCGTTGTTGAGTGTCATAAAAATTGTTAATAAAATGCGCAATTGTCGAAATTGTCTGAATGGATTTAAATTAAATGTAAGCAAAGACAATCAAATGATGAAATATATGAAATTATTGAAATGGTCAATTTTATTAAATTTCAATTTTAATTTTTATGATTTTTTGCTTTTAGTTTAAAGCCAATTGTTGGGGGCTTAATTAAAGCTCATTATTTTTCAAATATTATATTCATTATATTTTTATATAATTATATTATATATTATATTATATTTTTCTGACTCTTTTAAAATCTTTCTGGTTCTCTGCCTCATTCACTTATAATATTTTTTATCTCTATCTACCTCTACATTCATAACTTTGTACGCTATGAGAATCATCTCTTTATGTATTTGCTCCTCTCCTTCTATTTTCTATACTTATCTCTTTTACCTCCTATATTACTTGTTCTTTCATCTTAAAAACATAATTCTCTCTCTTAAGACATATTAGCTCTATCTTTCACTTAATACTTTTTCTATCATATCTCAATTGTTCTTGTTCTGTGCAAATTTATATTTATTTTCATATTATATTAATAAGGTTATTTCTAATTCTATGTAGCTCAGGTTCTCTCATTTTTGCTATATTTTCAATACTTTTTTCTCTACGAGACTCTTCCATTATCTGTATTTTTTCTCACCTTCTCACCTGGGAAATACCCATAGTAATCTCTTTTATTTCCTATACATATAAGCTCATCTTTCATCATATAAACATAATTCTTTATGTCTATAGCTTTATCTTTCTCTTAATATTATTCCTATCCTACCTCTATCTTCTTTAACATTCTTCAGTTCTGCCTTGCTCTATTTCTTAGACACTCTATCTTATTCTTTCTCTTACTCCCACTCCATTATTAATATTCATTAACTATCATAGCATTATTAGCTTCCACTGAAATTTATTTTCGCACTTTTCCGTTAAGAACCTATAAAACTACTTTATCCTCTTTTGTAATTCCTGTCATTTAACACCACTTTACGCTTCCTGCTTGCCTCCTCCTCCTCCTTTCTTTCCCACTTGCTTCGCTTCAAGGCTGTAAAATTGAGGCAGCAAATGAATGTCCACACAGGCAACACCCGCATTATACAGCCAAGGCGAAAGGATTCGAGGTGTGTGTGCATGTATATGTGAGTGTAAATCCCATCAAATAACTGTAATTGCAAAGTTTTTGCTGCTAGACACGAACGCACGCCTACAACAACAACAGCAGCAGCAGCAGCAGCAGAGCAGAAGCAATGCACATGCAACTCGTCCATTTGTCTGCAACTCCCAATTGCCAGGACTCATGAAGGGGTCCTTCTCGCACTGGCACTGGCAACGTGTGCAATAAATATGAATAACGAGCACAACGTGAGTGGCACACAAAGTAAAAAGCAGCCCACACACACACACGCACACAGCGAGAAAGAGAGACACTTTGGCAGGGAAATGGCGTCCCTCAGTTCATGTCCTTGTCGAGGCGACATTTGGCGGCAAATATTTGCCTTGTACTACGCTCGAGAGTGGGTTAGGCGTAGGACCTGTGACTTCTTTTGTTTAATCCTTGTTTATGCAGCATGCCTGCCACACACCATAGATACTCGAGTCTGTGGCAAGCAGAATGTCCAGCTAAAAACGTGATTTATACTCGCAACACCAGAAGCTGGTCGAATGTGATGAGCCAGTTAATAGATTGGCGAGGGAATACGAACCCAAACAGCATATGACTAGCTGTCTAGAAGCAGAAAAGCAACAAGTTGTGAGAATGCTATGTGAAGCTTAAGAGTGGATATACTAATAAATAATTATATATAAGCAAGCTCTAGTCGGGTCTGCCCGATTATTAGATAGCCTGAACCAAGTGCTAGGTAATGTTTTAAACAATCTAATTTACATACTTTCTCTATACATATTACCCTCTGCGTATGTATATGCAAAATCTCAAGTCCCTATCATTTAAAATACGTTCTTTTCAGTTTTGGGGCTAATGGGGGCTTGGCTGTATAATGCGGCTATCCGAAATCTAAAATATTTATAAACTGTATTTTAATCCCAAACAAAATATTAATTTAGTAGTTTTAGCTTAATTGATCTTTAAGTTATGGCTTAAAAAGAAAGTTAAAATATCGACGATAAGGAAATATGATGAGTTATCGAAAAAAAATGAACTTGTTGCAAGTCCCTAGCTTTTGTGGTTTAGAATATCGCTGCGTTCTTACAGATGGACAGACGGACGGACGGACAGACAGACGGACATGGCTAAATCGAGTCAGCTCGTCACCCTGATCAAGAATATATATACTTTGTGGGGCTCCTTCTGCCTGTTTTTTACATTATCACAAAGCCATTATATCCTTAAATCGCATTTTGGATAGGTTCAGGGTGTAAAAGTAAATATTATTATAAAGAAAAGAAAATATATGAAAAATACAGAAAATAATTTAAGCAGTAAATTATCACTTTATCAGTAAATGCAAAAAAGCAGTGAATAATATGTAAGCTTTTATTTCTATTTTTCATCTTCTTGTGGCCAAAATGATGACATAAATTTCGTAGTTCAGTTTGAAGTTCAAACTCTTAAGACAAACTTACCACAGCTAATTGAAACTTAAAATAACAAAAGAAACAAACAAAAAGCTAAACCTCTGGGTTAAGCGAGCAAAACTTGACCTGCTTCAGCTTAGGCCAAGCCACACTCTTATTATGAGAGTCTTTTCTCTCCCTGTTTCTGTTCACAGCAGCCGCATAATTTCGTTCCACATGAACTCTTAAGAATCAACATTTGCCTCACTGACCTGCGACGAACTTGCAACAAAAATATATATATGTCCATAGATACATATATATATCGTCTATGTATACTTAATATAGGAGAGCAGGAAAAAAGAAATAATTAAGGCAACTGTAAGTTTTCGAAACTTTGGCCAGGCCAAGTTTATGAACTGTGCTTAGATTGTTGCACAACATCAAGTTTGCCAGTTGCCAGGAGATGGCATTTAAATTTCCTATTAGCAGGCAGGCGACTGTCCTTTCGAGCATAAAACCAAGTGCAGCCAAGGCAGGTGCAATGCCCAAAAACTATGACGAGCGAGGCAGGGCTAAGGGCAAATGCGCCCTTATCGGCAGCTGCCGCTTCACACTTGTGGGGGTGGGATGTTTGGCTCGTCTGGCTCCAGTGGCTCCACTGGCGCCAAATACATCATAATTTGTCGTGACATTTGAGCCATTAAAAATGTAAAATCGCATCAAAGTGTAACTCGATGCGGGTGCTGCAGATTACAGCAGCAAAAGCAGCAGCCACCCCTATAAAAAAGACAAAGCGCCCCACTCTGCCGCATTTACCAACACTATTAGTGTCAGCAGCTGACAGCCTCTCACTTTGTGGAGCAGTCATTATTCAATCAGATTGGACTGTAAACAATAGAGATGAGCGCGTGTCGTGTTGAAGCTTTCGTGACACAATAAATTAAATTAACAAAATAATTATTTAATGCATTTAACTTAACGCACAGGCGCAAAGTGTTCAACCGATGCACAGCTCAGACGATGACACTTACTGTAGCTGTTACGCACACACACATAAATCTTGCCACTTAGCAATACAATAACATTTTAGAGCAGATCAGTAATATATTTAGAGCAGATCAGTAATATAATCACATGCTCACACTATTTGCACTGCTCGCACAATCATAATCGCTCAATCAAAGCAACGGGATCTTGTTACCCCTCCCTTTCTGGACGATTACAATTGTCACTCAACATAACTTTTTGCATAGTAGCACAGTTACGCTCTCATTGCAACTTTTATAACAGTTTCTAATGTAGCTTCCACTACAACACTTCACTCAAATTGAAGTTAGAGTCCAAGCGACTACTTCTTTGTGCTAACAGAGTAAGAGAGAAATTTCGGCAACATGCTCACATGCACGCATATACATAATTACATTGGTGTTAAACTCAAAGGGAATATTTAAATTTAGGGTACACTGGTTAATTACCCTGCAGTAGTTACACTTTAAATACTTTAAGATGAAAATTAACAAACCATAAAAGTTGCAGCTCAGTTTTAACAATTGTTTATTATTAAGCCCTTGTTTTTATTTACAATTTCTTCTTTAATTTTTTATTGATAGTAATTCCGTTATAGTCGTGTGCTCATCTCTTTTCAGCAACTGACTCACTGACTTTATCAGCCGTCTGTCGCCCCCTTCGCTTCCAGTAACTGTTTATTCAAGCTGACTTGACGCCGTCGCGTCTGGAAGCTGCTGCTGTCCAAGGGTGAGGGCGACGAAGAGAGTGTGATAAAGAGAGAGTGGGGGTAAGGGTGCGGTTGCGAGGGTGACTGAAAAATTGTTGACAATTTTTGCTTAATGCATTTGGATGTCAGTTTTTTTTTGGTGACGGCGACGCGGACTCTGACTGCGACTGCAGCTTCATTTTGTGCGCTTTCTCCACAGTTTGTTTGTGCTGCTCAAACACACACACACACACACACACACATACACACACACACACATACACTCGTACACACACATGGTCTTCATTCATTTCATGCATTTTAAGCGCTGCTCGAAATTGCGAACAAGTTGATGAGTCCCACTCCCGCTCGCTCCCTCTCTTCAGTCTCTCCTCTCCCGTCATGGCTTTGCCGCCTCGTTGGAGCCATTGAAAGCGGCAACCGCAGGAATAAAGCTAAAGTTGACGCATTTGCTGCCGTTGGGGTAGTTGGAGCTTCAGCTCGAGGGCCAGGACATTCGATGTCCTGACTCATTGCTTTGTGAGGATTATGAAATTTAAGAACAAAAACCTCGTGCCTTTTTGTGTGTGTTTCTTTAAGAGTGGGTTGGTGTTCTTGCTCTTGTTGTTGTTTGCTGTTTAATGGCACATTTTCCGGGTTTGCCCTGACTGACAGTTGAACTGAGGGACAGACCCAAACCCAGCCGCATTGTCAACTGCTGCTTGTTTCATTAAATTTTATGCATTTTGCTTATAATTGCAATGAGAATTCGCAGCTGCTTCAAATATTTCTATACTATATAGAGTATACGAACTGTATCTGCATAGTTGCCAAATCCTGTCAGCTACAGCTGCTTCCATATATACATATATATAGAATAGTAACTGTATCTGCACACTATTAATAAACATTTGCCAAATCCTTTCATTAAAATTTTTAGCCATAGTTTTTCGCCCTGCCAAACTCTCATTTACACTGAAATAAACGCTTGCGTATCTACAAGATACTCTCAAGGGGCGTCCGGCTACAGTGCTGGCCATTTATATAAGACTAAATAAGACAAGCATCGCTAAATCGCCAACTAAGCTCATAAAACCCCCACGCACACACACTCACACACACACACGTACACGAAAGTGAACACAAGTGCCGAGCAACGTGTAAAGCAACGTTGAAAATGTTAACCCAAAGTGAAAAAGTGAATAAAAAAATCGAGTTAAAAGAGGAGAAGAAAAAAGAAATAAGCGAGAGGACTGTGAAAAAGTGCAAGGAATCAAACAACTGAAAGCAAGAGACACTAAACATGACCCACAAAAAAATAATATAAAAAAAATATTCGAATGAAAAGTTTATTCAAGGATTGTGGAAGCTTAAATACTCTTAAAAAAAAAATGTGGAGCACAACAGAGAAAGATATTCCTTGATTTTATTATTGGTAAGCTATTACAGCTAAAATATATACATATATATATACAAAGTAACTATTTAGAAATAATTTATAATATATATAAAATTAAAATAAATATAATCAAAATTTTGTATAAATTTTCTTCTATTCTATTCGAGTGTATGTTGCATATGTTGTGTTATATATATATATATATACAGATATTTGTGACTATATGACATATTTATATAATATTTATCTGTTTCATATTATGTTCTATATTACTGAAGACATATTCCTAACAATATGAGAATGCCCTCAGTTAGAGTATCATAGCGAAGGACATTGCTGGCTTAGGTAAGCGCTGTAAAAGTGAACATCGCTTCGTGTGCCTCACCTGCTGCACCTCCCCCCACCCGCCTCTCTCACTCTCATCCCTTTCCCCTCGCTTCACGGTAAAGCGTTTCTAATCTAACACTGAAAATTGAGCAAGAATTTGTTGCAATGAGCTTTTTATTATCCATTTCAACCCACATGCACAGACAGACACACATGCTCACACACACACACACACACACACACATATTCAGCTACGCCTTTGTGTATGCAATGCTTTCTGCATTTTACACTTTTTTGCATTCCTTTGCAATGGAGAATTTGCAATGGCAGCGTGTTTTCGGCTGCAAATTTATATCCCGAACAGGTAGTAGGTGCTACGGTCACGCCTACCATTTGTAGAGGCCACCCACTTGGCACTTGTCCTACTATCAAATTATTTGCGGATTTGTTAAATTTGCGCAGTTCCTTTTCACAATAAAAAAACGAAAGAAAGAGAATTAAACAACTTAACACAAAGGGATTTCAAGTGAGCTTGTGCATGGTTGAGGGGAGAAATGAGGGTGGGAGGAAAAGGAAAAAGAGGGAACGGACAAAGCTTATGAATTAGGAAGCAAATGAAAAGAGCTGAATGAATTGCAATTGATATGAAAATAATGACATGAATATAAGATACATTTATAAAATAGTTTCAACAAATTCCATTTTATTTATTTTAAGCAAAAACATATTTCAGAAAATCACTAAATTTGTTAATTAAAATAGAAAAACTTAGAAAAAGTTTATACTAAATACTTCAGGATTTTTAAGAAATTAAAAAATTCAATTGAAATTTACGTTTGATGCAAACTTCATTTAAAACCTAAAAAAAAATTAAACCTAGTCAATAATTGGTTGTGGAGCTCATCTAATTAAACTTATGCACAGCTTGAGAGCATTTTGTTCAACTGTTGAGTGCTTGGGCAAAGAGTTTGCATGTCCTGAATGTAAGGACAAACCGCAAATGCGACAAGAAGAGCACATGATGTGCCAAAGCAAAAGGCTAAGTTAAATTTATAGGCATTGAGCCAGGAATTGCAACTTCCGGTTGTGACAACACACACACACAGACAAGTTGGTGGCTGTGGCATGCAGACATTGGAAACTTACAGTTAGATACGCAAGCCAAGCCAACTTCATTTGAGAGCACAGCGGAACTTTAGAGAAGTTCGCCTTCTACGACGACAAGATAAAATATAAATAGCTTGAATTGTTGGGGAGGATGTTGTTCTTGCTGACTATATATATATGTATATATATATATAGATATAAGTGTATGTGTGGGTGTGTGTCGCTGTATTGTTGCGGAAGTGCCACTGATAGCCGTCACATGCTGAAGATTTACTTATTAATGCCAGCCTGAATGGCATCCTGGCAAAAAGGACACACAGCCAGACAGACAGAGAGAGAGCGAGCGAGAGGGAACTACCACCCGCCGCTTTACTTTGTTTTGTTTTGAAGTTTTGTTTTTGGCAAGGGTGCAAGGGATACGCTTGGCTCACTGTCAGCTTCCTCTGGTTGAACTGCCTTTTGGGCTCCCCATTGACTTTCGACACCCCGTGCTCTCTGTGTGGCAACATAATTTGTGCCCGGACAGGAGTCGTGGGCCCAGCAGATCGGGGCTGTTGCTCTTTGCTTTTAGTGACTGTGACAGTTTTATGCGATTTATGCCATGGTAAATTAAAAATTACGCGTGCTGCCTGTCGCCTAATGCTAAGGAAAACTCGGGGGACTGCCAGCCGAGATAATAAAGAAAATTGGGGTAATACAGGCACTGAGAGTGAGACAGAGAGAGAGAGAGGGGGAGGGAGACGTCCAAGTGCCGCCAATCTGTGCTGTGTAATAGTTTTTATCGTTATGATATATGGCTAAAATTCATGTTCGTGTTACTTTGCATAAAGACTTCAAGTTGGAAGTCTAAGAGTCTTAATATATGAAAATTAACCTTAAGGCAGCTGTAAATATATCTTAAAGCAGCAGCTCGAACATTCCATGCAAAGCTTATAAAATCTAAAATTAAAATCAAATTAAAACTTAATAATTTTCATATTTTCATATATTTATATTTCATATAATTAGATCTATCTTTATAATATATGGCATAATTTATATGTCCGTGTTACTTGCTTTGCATAAAGACTTTAAGCTCAAAGCCTAAGAGTTTTTATATATGAAAATGAATCTTAAGGCAGCTATTAATACATATAAAAGCAGCAGCTTGAATATTCTATACAAAGCTTCTAAAATCTCCAATTAAAGTCTAATACGAATTTAATAATTATCATATATTTAGATTTATCGTTATGAAATATGGCTTAAATTTATGTCTGTGTTACTTGCTTTGCATAAAGATTTTAAGCTGGAAGTCGAAGAGTCTTAAATATATATGAAACTTAACAAAGCTTATGAAATCTCCAATTGACATCTAATAAGAATTTACCAATTTTCATATTTTCATATATTTATATTTCCATACTTCTTTTATCTTCTTTAATTTTTCTCGAGCTCTGTCAGTTAAACATCAGTGACTTAAAGACATATCCTTAATTTCTTCTCTATTTTATTTTCTTACATTTTCTGTACATAGTAGAGAATTTTTTAATTTTTTTGACTGAAACAAATTTAAATGAAAGCAACTGCTTTTGCCAAACTTTCGATAATTTGCAATTTCAATTGATATGATTCTTCCTTTTTGGTGTTTTTTTGGCCTAGCGCCAAGGAGAGCCTAGTTAAAGCCCCGTCGATTTCTAGACAATAAAACACATTTGAGTGCATGTCGAGCATTAATATATTAAATGAGGCAAATTCTACGACGCCCACCGCACAAAATCAATGCCAACTATTTGGGTCTAAGCTAAGACTTGGGCGACTCTTTCCCATACTCCGCCCCAATCAACTTGTCATCGCGTGCGAGAACCAAATTGTTTTTCTTCTTTCTATAAATTTCTTTTGGCCCCTGTGTTGGCAGTTGGCATTTGGCTGGCAATCAAAACGCATTGGCAATCAATTGATTTATATGAAAGCGGCGCTCATGTTTGATTTGCAAATAGCTGTCATTGGGCCATCATAATGTCAGCCAGTGTGGCCAGAGACCAGACATGTCTACCCAGATCCAAAAAAGAAAAAAAAAGCTGAAGGAAAAAACAAGTAAACACAAATAAATTTAATTGCATTTCAGTTACAGGCGAAATATTCGTTTATTTTCAATTCACAACTATTTGCGGCTTTTGTCTTTGACAGGATTGTGGCACAGTTTTATTTGTGTAACTTATAAATATTTTATTTCCCCTTTAAATATTTGTTTTACAGCAATTATAAAAGCCTTAAATTAATGTTTAAATCACTAAAATATTTACTTTCTTCCTTGAAAGAAAAAGTTAGTAAAAATTATAAGATTACAGTAATTGATTTTATATAAAAATATAATTTTCAATCGTAATCTTTTTTGTATTTCTTTAAAAGTAATGCATAAAATCTCTTATATTCTAAGCTTTTAAGAGTCTCAGCAAAAAAAGTATTTAATTACAGAGTTGGCCATCAAAAAGTCTACAAATGTGGCATGAAATATTATTTTAATTTGCTAACATGGAACAAATAAATTTTACTTGTATTTATTTTCGTAAAAAAAAATATATAAAATACAATAGAGAAATGAAATGCCAAAAATTGATAAACATCTTGCCTATATCCAAAGCAAATACAAATGCTTTTAAGATAAAAACATATGCTGCTAACATACAAAAAGGATTTTCATTAAATATCCTGAAAAATAAGCAAAAACATAAAACGTAGAAAAAAATTACAAATATATGCGAAGTACACTTGGGCTTAAAGTAAGAACGAAATATTAAAAAATAAGACAGAAAATATGAGCGAACAAAATGTAAAATAAAAGAAGAAGTACTCGAAGATTATATACCCTTGCAGAAAGAGGTATTTATAGCCTTTATAATATGATGGTATATAATATACAGCATTGATAATATAGTTAAAAGTATAAGGTATATTTTATTATCTGAGTTTACATTGTTTCCCAGATATGTTAAGAGTATATGATGAGAACATACTGAAAATATATTGTAAAAGTAATCTATTTGTAAAAATATTCATTTCTCGCTCTACTCATTCTTTAGAGGTTTGTGATATAGTATATACTAATTTTGATAAAATTTCAGCATTCTTAAAATACCTAGAAAATATAAAGATTTCATATGCATAAGATGAATCTAGGCAAGGTTTTATGATGAAGATAGGAAATATGACTTCTAGTTGAGAAACTATCTTAACTTGGAACAGAATGATGACCGGACATGGCTATAACAATAGTATATACATATATATATTAATACATACATCTTATAAAGAAACTAACCTTACCTCTTATGCATTACACATCTCATGACAAACCTATATTACTCTCTACAGCTGTATTACAACACAGATTCATATTCCATACAAGATAATGCTTAACCCGCACAAAGTGCCCTTCTCCCACGTCCTGTCCCTTGCCACGCACAAAAAGGAGAGCAAGAAATACAGAGGAAGCTTATATGAAACGCTTATCAGTTTACTATGCTTTTGCTTTATTGTTTTAATAAAATTACTTTTCTCATATGTTTGCGGGAAAAGCGGACGCCAGGCAGCTCTCCTGGCGGAACGCTCTTCCGCTCGATGCTGCCAGCGAGAGCTTACGTAATGCTTGCCCCAACAAGTTGCATAATACAAAATGCTTCACTTAAAATAGAATTTAGCTTAGGCCATTTGCGAATTATTTATGAACCGCTGCCTTTTCTTTTTTTGGTTTGGCCTTTGTGGAGGCGGGTTGATTTATTTTTAATGGAATGGGATTCAAATATGTTTAATAGCTTAAGAAGTACTTGCAGGGTATTTAGTTGTCTGGCATGCATTTCCATTTACTTTTATTTAAGCTTTGAGGGTATCTTAAAGTTTTGCAACTATCGTTAGATTAATTGTCTAGGTGGCTCAGTTATTTTTATAGCCAAGTGCAGAAGGACGACCTGAGTTCGTATGCCTCAGGCGAAGCCAAAGTTCATGGCTGATAATACTAATTAAAAACAGTTAGGTTGTTATTTTGCAACTATTTTTCACAAACTCTTAGTAAAAACATGAATTAAAAGAATATTTTATGATGGGATTATATCATAAACTATTATTTTGAATTATTTCTATCTAAATTTCGCAAGGCACGAATTCTAAAAAGGGATTCTTGCTTTAAGAAGAGGTACATATTGAAAATCAACCATTCTTTTTTAGGTTTTTATCTGATTTATGTCAATATTCTATATTCTATATATCTATTCTATATAAATTTGAAAATAATAGAATTTTCTAAGTCAGTTGTTGAAACTAGTCTTACAGCTAAACCCAGTTGATGCTAGAACTGTCTACATAGCTGCCACAGAAATTGAAACCCTTCACGCCTACAGCACTATCTCAAGCATGCAATAACCAATTACAACCTTACCATATACATACAAAGCTAATATTAAGCTCAAAATTAAACACAACAATTCTGTCACATCTATAGATATACATATATATATTTGTATATATATTTCAACTGTCAAGCATCTTTGCAATCCATATATGTTTAGCTTATTTTACCGCCCACTCGCCGTCCTCACGCCCATTTAATGCGCTCTGCAACAGCTCAGCTTATGGGCTCTGGAAACTGTTGTTGTAGCCTCGCATGCTCACAATATTACAAACTAGGAAAAAAAAATAAAACAACAACAGCGTCACGGAGCTAACACAAGTCAGGACAAGCGAAAAAAAAAATTTGACCTAATGCAATTTTCACCTGGCTATGCTCCACATACCCTCCCCCTCCCCCGCCCACTTACCCACCCTTCTAGCCCTCACTTGACGTAATTACTAAATACTTTTGGTGCTGACGCTGTCCAGACTTCGGCTTTCGAAGCTTTCCAGTAATAGTTCAGCTATTTCTTTTGTCTTTAGTGTGAGTGTGCGCGTGTGTGTGTGTGTTTTATTTCTTAGTTCCAGTGCTAGTCCGCTAGCTCCTTTCCCTTCGCTATGCTTCGCTTGTGTTACTTATTTTCTTATCGTCTCGGATTTGTGGCCACAAAATGTTCGTGCGCTTTTGTTGGAATTTGGTCTCGACTTGCTGTTATTTTTCTTATTTGTCTGCCTGGCTTTCATTTCATTTCCTCTCTCTCTCAGTCTCTCTTTCTCGGTCTTGCACTTCCTGTCTCGCCCTGTTTTTGCCTTGCCACAGGTCTATTTTGGTTGGAATTCCTAAAGAACAAGCGTGTGCCATGTTTATTTTTAATTAATTTTCCTTAAGCAGTCTAAGCCTTAGAGGCAGGGCAGCAGCAAAAGAAAAACTGGAGTTTTTCTGCATTTTCCCCACATACATTGTATTCTTTTTTGTTGCTTTTATTGGCTGCTGTTAATTTTTGCAATTTTCTACTTAATTTCCTCAGCCGCTTGTTTTGGCTGCCTTTCCACATTTTGAGGTCGACACCATAAATGTTAATGGCGTTAATTGTGTGCGAGAACAAAAGCTAAGCTGGGGACCGCCCCATTGTCTGCTTGCTTGCAGATAAACCATCGTCAACAAGGTCTACGTAAGATAAAGAAAAAACCCTTTGCAATTATTGAACTAAATAAAAACCAATTGGCTAAAGCCAACACAATAAATGTTGACTTTATGCTGAGCTTATACAGAAGCAGTGTCTATAATTATCATAGTTTTGTGCGTGGAAGAGACAGGCAATTAGTAAACTATCCCAAGTCAGAGACTATAGTTGCTTGATATCTGAAATTTGCTATATTGGTTTATATATAGAAAACAATTTTTTTTAATTTATTTCCTTTTATATATACTTCTTTACACTTCTTTTTTTATAATCTTTTAAATAATAAAAAAATGTTTTTATATTTATTAGTGAATTTCTTCTTTTTAGTAAACGAAACTTAACACTCTCTAAAACCCAATTGTTTTTTTATTAATTAGATATTAGTATTTAGCTACTTTTATTATTTAGACATATTATATTTATACTATAAATTGTGATTCTTTTCCCCTAATTTCTTTAATTTTCTTTCCAAGCCAAATATTAATTCAATGCAGTCTCAGAAAACGTTCTTAAACTTTATTTTCTTGCGCTATGCCAACTATTTTCAAAGTACTAATTACATACAAATATTTACCCTCAAATTCCAAGGGAACGCCAATATAAATACATCTGCATTTAAATTCTCAAAACATTTCGGTAACATTAATAAATTAGTTAAAGTAATTGAAACTTTTGTCAAGGTCCTTGGAGGCAGCCTTTTTGCGCTGCTTTACGCAGTCAGACTTTGACAATTGAAAAATGTGGCCGTCTGCTGTTGTTATTGTTGTTGTTGTTCTTGTGAGAAGTAAAAATAGAATTATTGTGAAAAGCGAGCACAGATATTTTTGAGTTAAAATTCTGCACAACTTTCCCATTTCCAATTGTCAAGCGTCCTCCGCATTGGGGAATTCTAAATAAAATTTATTTGACAGACAAGTCTAAAAATATCACAGTAGGAGCAGCAGGAGTTGCCGTCAGGTGTCGCTTAGGCAATTAGCTTAATTCGATTGGGCAATAAAGCAAAGTTAATTAAACGTCTTCAACCCGACTGTCACTCAGAGCTGCCTATATCAATTATCCACAAGGAAAAAAATACACACCTAGAATTAATCATTTATACGCATATTATACTTTAAACGCTGCTAATTTCTACTTAATTTGGCCCTGTCGTCCTTTGCCACTCGTCCTTACCCACCTGCCCCAGTTGGGCGTGAAAAATGCCGCCAACTGTCGTCTAGTTGGCAGCTGAAAGTCGAGTCAGGTAAAGGTGTCGGGTTTTTTTGCGGCTTCTGGCCCCTCAAGTCGAGGCCGCGGACATTTAAACTGGCTTCAATTGTGCTTGAAATTTGCGCCATTAGCAGCACGCAGCTAAGTGAAACGCGCTCTGGCTAAGCTCTGACAAAAGTGTGGCAGGCGAAACGGGGAGCAGAGCGTTGAGAGGACACGACAACTGTCCACGGCAAACGCAGCGCACAGTGGCTCGCAAAGCGCCGTAATAGAATTTCGAGACAAGCTGCTTACGCAACAAGTTATAAAGTACGATTTGCTCAAAGCAAATGCCATGCCAAGCAAATGCTTAGCATATTCTCTAAGTACTCAAACAGCTTAAGCGGAACGAAGCTCTTTGTTAGTTTGCAAAAAGGTTTAAGCGAAAAGCTCTGTTTAATGAAATTAGGAATATATAAAGGCATAATATATAATGTGTATACTACAATCATTTAAAACATATTAAAACTCAGATCGTAATCAGTTTCATGAAAGCACCCTAAAGCTGTCTATGTAGAAGTCTTGAACGAAAAGCCCTATAAACTGACATAGACATAGACAGTTGAATTTCATATACAATTGAATTTAAAAAGCTCAGTAAAGCTTAAATATGATTAAGTTGAATTTTAATTGGATTACATTTTAACATAGGATTAAATTTTATGAAAAATTGTAGCCAATCGATCAGAATCTTAAAGAGAACGACAATAATTTCGAAATAAAATAAAAGCTTTCATTAAAACTTATTTTAAGCTTTATTTTAAGGCAAACATACCTTTTTAGGCATGACTTAAGTCAGTATTCTATAAGCATTCGAAAGTGCTCGATTAATGCGAGGGAATAGATGTCTCCTACTACGTGTTAAAACTTTGAGTAGCATACGAATGACTCTTAAACGTAGCTTTATGATTAGAGCTTAGCTTAAGCTAAGCTATGAGCTTCCTATAAACATGTGTTTAAGAGCACTTAGAAACAATCTGTAATACATTATTTCCATACGCTGAAAGCTCATTTTATCGAAACTTTATTTCCATAAGCTGAAAGCTCATTTTATTCTAGCAAACAGGTTTTGACCAAAGTATCAAACTGAATGAAGCTTAAAAACAATTCTTGAATTAAGCAAAATCTCTTTTTGTGCGTGCTTTTCCCTACTATCTCAATTCTTTGGTTGAAAACACACACACCTGCTGAAAGGCAGCTTACTTTTGCCAACTCTTCATGTAAAATATGTACAAATTACAAAAAAAAACATTTTAAATTAAAAAATGTTTAATTCAATTCAAAGACAATTCCACGAAATTTAAAGAGCTACCACCCCGATTTTTTCCTTTGCCAGCTTTACCTATCTCTACACTGATTTCTACACCTCCCCTCGCTCGCTAGCGTAGCTATCAATCAGCATACAACATGACTGTTAATTGATGATATACAAACGCCTCTTACCAGCCACTCGACTGCCTGAATAGCTGGCAGCCCACTCCACAATTTCAGTTGGCAGAATTTCACGTAAAGCACTCGCACGAAAATCAGTTTAAATGGAATTAATATGCCAGAGTTGTGCACTGAACCCCGTTGCTGCGGGCGCTGAATGATAAAAAAAATAAGCTGCATAATTTTGGGCGTAAATTCAATTTAGACTTTTTCAACAAGTGATTTAAAAAATAGAATATTCGTTGAGTTGCGAACGCGTGTGCGCATATTAAATTTTTGACTGTTGCCCTCTCTTCCGCTCTTAGCATAAATAAAAGTGCAGTGAGCAGTGGCTGACTTGGCTAATATCAACCGGAAATCGTATGGACGCGCACTTCCGGCAAAGTCGTGACGTCGGAAATGCGTCTTGTCAGTTTTATTGGCCGTTGAGTTTGGAGCCCATGAAAAGCAAGCATAAATAATAAATACGGCATGTAGTAAATGTAAATGTGAACTGAAATTCACATCAATTCAAAAGGCCCAGCTGTTCGGTGCTAGTTGCCACGCCCACCACCACCCGCATCAGCCATCCAAGCCCCCACTTTTAGCAACACGCCCTCATGACATTTAACACTTTGGCAAACAGGCGAGCGATATGGCATTCCATGGGGCCATTCAAATGCACTTGAAATTCTTGAAGCAACAGCTGCGACCTGCTAAACGAGTTGGCTAAGTGTGCGAGTATGTGTGTGTGTGTGGGTGTGTGCAAACTTGTTGGCAGCAGCCGCGTGAAAAGCGCCAAAGCCAAATTAAATAAGATTTGTTTGGCTGCCATTCAAGATGTGACTCGGGCGCACAGGTCAGAGCTATTTCTTCCACTCCCTTTCTCAATCCAGAACTTTGGCTGATGCCAAGGCTTAACGCCTCGCATTTTAATGAGCCAAGTGTGCCAGCCACGCCTCCCATACCCTGGCTTTTGTTTGGCAACAAACATGCGTCAAGTTCAACAACAACAACAACAATAAGAACAACAGCTAACAGAGCGCACCAAAGTTTTTATCTTGACGTCTCTGCCTTAATTTTCAAGCCTGTGGCAGTTGCCACATTGTCGCCTCAGCCGTCATAGCTCGTGGCTAAAAGAAAAATGTGCGTTTCGAATGCGCAAAAGTTGTTGAAAATTGAGTTTTGTGTGCAATCTTTATTCATTGATTTGTGTGTTTTGCCACCGAAAACCGACTTTTGGGTTAGCATTCCGACCGTAAATGGCCTTAATAAATGGCTTAACCTGTCTACAATTAACAAATATAACAAGAATCTGAAGGTAAGTAAGGATAGCAGCTAAGAGAAGTATAGACTATGATTGAGAGTGTAAAAAAAGTACAAAGTAAGCTACAATTTAGTTATGCTGTGATAGTACAAAATGTTATCGATAGTTATCTAAAACAGAAAACTTAAGAAATTGAAGCTATATTGATTTTGCAATTTAATATAAATTTTTAAAGATTTTTATTATGTTGTTTAATAAGGCTTCAGTCCTCAAAATTGTTATATATCGATTAAAAATTGATAGATAGATAAATATACAATGATTTATCGAATCACTTGACACGCCACAATTCTTTATATATGTAGCGTTAAACAATATCTTTAAGTTCGTAAGCTTTTTGTAAGAAGGTATTATAATATGTATTGATAAAGCTACATATCGATATCGATAAGCAAAGCCCATCGATAAATTAACTGCCCACTTTATATTTCACTTATTTTTATAGATAAGAGCTTATATTTAGAGATAAATATCTATAGAGCTAAATTGAATATAAAAATGCGTACTTTGCTTATTTTTCGATAACTGTTATCGACCCATACTTTTATTAGGCTTACAGGTCATTCCCTTATTTCCAACCTTTTCCTATTAGCTATTATATGATTACATCTTAATTAAGCTATCAACTAACTAAACATTTCTTTTTGTACTTTCTAAATAAAGCTCATTTCAAATAACTAACTTCTCTCACTCATTGCTTACGTATCGATAAGTGCTATCGACCCACACACTTGCCAGCCCGTTTTCCAGGTCAACTCTTCATTACACACACTTCAGTATCGTCTTGTGCACCTGCTTCACCTTTCACTGGAACCACCTGCACTGCCAATCAACAACGAAACCAATGCCAAACCTCAAAAAAGTCTGACTGTCTGACCCATTACTGCCATTCGATATATATTCGATATGTACGTGTTTATTGGCAACTCTGGCCAATACATTCGTCATTTGGGGTCACAAAATGAAACCGAAAACGAAATGTTTCACAATTTTCGCACGGCAAAAGTTTTGCTAAATGGAACGTCAAAGTTCGATTCAAGCAGTGCAACAACAACGACAACAAAATATTTGTAATCAATAATTTTGATTACTATTCTGTAAAAGTTGCAGGAAATGCCAACAAGTTGATTAAATTTCATGCAACTGAATAAAATGACAAAACTTTATTTGCTTCACCTTGTTGCAAAGTGCAGTTGCACCTTTTTTTGTTGCCACTTTGCCCCGTTTCGTTTTGTGGTGTCTCGTAAATTTTTTAAT
This sequence comes from Drosophila gaucha, assembly GCA_035045545.1. Lineage (NCBI taxonomy): Eukaryota > Metazoa > Arthropoda > Insecta > Diptera > Drosophilidae > Drosophila > Drosophila gaucha. The sequence continues at coordinate 2,671,233 of JAWNOY010000099.1, forward strand.
AGCTGAAATATGCATAGCAATTGCTTTCATTATGTTTTTATTGCTGCGACGTCTGCAAATGTTGGCAATTCATATGTGATAACGCTGATATTGTTATTTAATATGCAGCACACATACAGCTGCTCACACCTGCCCAGGTGCTCCCCGTGGCACTTTTTATAAATTGCCATGCATTTTCTAGTGGCAGTTAACTTGCGCCCGACTCCATACACGAAGGCATTTGAAATTGTAATATAGTTACAGCTTGACAAAGAGAAGAAGAAACCTTGCTCTAGGCGGGTGTGATTAGCTGCAAAATACTCTGCAATCCTATACAGACTCTCACTGAACTTGAAAATATCCAATTTAAATATACTTTAGGAGATTCTACATATCAAATTCAATTTGTCTAGCTCTTCTTGGAAACTCGTCTTTCTCGAGTAGAAAAGCATGCAAATTGTTTATCATTTACATATGTATTAGCTAAACTCATCGTTTACTTAATTGGCGTATATAACAAGTAAAAACGCTCTAGTCGGGACTGTCTGACTACAAGATCCCCTGGACGTTTGATCAAGCTTGCATTTTCGCATACATACAGACAGACAATAATATGAAAGCAACAGCAAAAAAAAATATTTTATTGAACAAAAAAATGGTGACCGCAGCGGGATTTGAACCTGGGTGTCCACTCTTGCACGCCACCGTGTCTACCACGGCGGTACACTCTCTCATTGCAAGGAGTGCACGTACTTCAATATATCTCTGCACACGTATAAAGCGCTTGGCGCATGCTTTTGCAGCTTGACAAAGTGTTTTTTTTTTAAACTTCTGTGTTACTTAACGGGAAAGAAGAAAATTTTGAGTATTGAACCGTTTTATTTTACTGAATATGCGATAATACCAAAAAAGTCAAAAATGTTAAATTTATAACTGAACTTCAATTAAATTGATTTTGTAAAATTTGGAGACTGTATCCGATTATAGAAAAACGAAAATGTATTATACATGCAAGAAGCTAATTCCCTAATTTGGTGACATTAGCTTCAAAGATGTACAAGATTTGATCAGAAACCTGAATCTACATAAAGTTCTTAATCGATATTATGGAAACGGGAAACATATTTTCAAAAAAATGTATATAATTTCACGTATGTATATGTATGCATATTCACGGTGAGCGCAAACCACTATATAAGATGCAAAAATAGTTATATTTAATAAAACATTCGATATAAAGATCAAGTCTGTAGAGGAAGTCATATCTTTATGTCAAATTTGACAATCCCAGCTCTATAAATCTCACCGGAGCTATAAAATCTTAATAAAAGTTTTGAGCTGGTAAATCCGAGTCTTTAATACAAATTGCATGTAAATAACATTTTTGTTGTATGAGATATTGTGAATCCAATTTGCTACGCCTCCGCACAGTTTATAAGACGAGGGTAACTACACGTATATATCATTTTTAATAAAGTCTCTAGATTTTGCGTTCATACAGGTAGACGACCTGACTGAGGGTTAGCAAGACTGTAAGCAAGACGGACAGCAAGACGGACAGACAAAATTAACATTATACAAAACCAATATAGTCTTCTCACATCTTATATCTCTCATTAACGAGTTTCTTAAAATTATATTAGGAAGAATTAATTAACATATAATTTGTATAAGAAACTTTTAGTCTCCATCAAACTTGAATAATCTTCATTTGAAAATATGTTTTCCATTTATAAAACTAAATGAAAAAGTCATTAAAAACTATTAAAATAAATACAATTTTTTTACTATATATTTGAAAATATAATACACTTGTTGCAATCTAGGAATCTCATTATTTTTAATACCATTGCCAACTACAGCCTTTGACCCAGACAATAATAACATAATACTAAATAATCGAATTATTTTATTTATTTTCAAAACTAAATTTCTCTTTACTTAATTCTTCAACCGAAAATTTCACATAAAATGAAATGAGATAATGTTTTTCATTTGTTGGCAAATAAATGTTGCAGTTGTCATTTTGGCAGCTGTTTATAAATAATTTTTGCCGATGCATTTTCTCGATAAATTCGTGTTAATTGAGATGGCAGCTACTGACACAAACATATTAAGTATATATATACGCAGCGATTTTAATTATTTAACAACATTTTTCAATTTCTCGTGATAGAAAAACGCAGCTGGGTAGAAAATGTGCACAATTTTTATTTTCATATCAAATTGCAAAATTAATGAACGAAATTTTCATTTTAATTTTAAGTGCTTTTATTTATGCCATTATGCAGGTGTGTGTGTCAATGTGGTTTATGCATACGAGTGTGTTTATACAAAGAATTTTACGCATATTTCAAATTAAATAAATACATGTATTTATTTAAAAATTATGTAAATTCAAAAAATATAAATGAATTTTATTATTGTAAAATGTATGTAAATAATTCTTATTTGTTTATTTAATATAAGAATACTATATTAAATATGCGTGAATATGTGTATTTATTAATGCGATAATATACTTGATGCATTTATTTCACTTATTTGCTGGCAATTGCAATTAAAAATTAAAATTAAAATATATTAATATAAAAATGGTAAAAACAAATTGGAATTTTCCATGTAAAATGTGGCGAAAAAATGTGGCTCGGTTATTATATAACGGAGTCCAGCCATGGACCTAACTGCAACGTGAAGGCGTAATTGTTGTCTGCAGGTGTGTGTGTGTGTGAGTGTGGGCGAGGGAGGTGTGTTTGCTGGCATTTGCGTGTGTAAAACGGTTTGTTATTATGCAGCAGAAGTTTGCTACGTAAATTGTTAATAATGTTTATTAACTATTTGTGGTGCTTGGTGGAGAGAACGGTAAAGCTTTACATGATTGCTTATCCCGATAGACACCTACACAAAAACACACACACACACTCACAGGTATGCTGTTTTATGTTATTATATAGAAAACAATGAGAAATATAGGATGAAAGAAGCTGAGACTGAGAGCAATAGTAAGAAAATATATAGTTTTATGTAAACAACTATCAAATTATATAATTAGAATAAGAATAGATATAGACAATACATAGAACATTTTGGACTTCTTACTTATTTCACTGTTATATAGTAATATTTCATCCGCAGATTCTTTATTTAAGCTTCAATTACCAAGAACTATCAAAAACTACTTAAATATACCCAAATATTAGCCTATTTCCTATACCTTTTCCTCCCAACTTGAATTTCTTTTTAAGCAATGCCCAATGCATATACATATATGTCAATTTTAACACCTTTGCAGTACCTCAAACCTCGAACACGTCACTAATGGAGCCTAATTCAATATAATATTAAAGTGTTGCCTCCATTGGGGAAAAATCAATGAGTTATCAACGTTTCGATTGCAATTTAATATACATTTACGAGTAATAGAAATCTGTACACTTATCGCCCTATTCAAACAATATAGGCTATAGTATTTTCTTGTCTGATAGCCACTAATTTTACTCGACTCGAAGTTCGCTTAAACTGTAATTAAATGTCAATTTCCAAACATCGGAATAGAACGCATTAAGACATTAGCAATGGGTCAAAAAAAAAAGAAACAAAACACAAAAACCAATTCAAACGCTATAAAAGTAAAGCATGAAAATCGTTTTGTTTAATAACAATAGTGAGGGGGTGGAGGAGGCAGGCACTTGACATATTTTGCGAGCGAGCCAAAACTTTGAGTAGCTATTAAAATAAAATTAAGTACACGAACGATTTGCGACACTTTCCTTTGAATAGAGAAACCTTCAAAAAGTATTAGTATATATAAAAACTAGTAAGAACTTTTAATACTCTGGCAGCTGTAAGGCTTTGAAAATCTTTTATAAAAAATGTTTTTGTATATTTGGTATAAACAAGTTATCAGGCTACCGTTAGGGGCAACTTAAATAAAATATGTTTTTCATGATCTATTTAAGAATTCATTTATGGAAAGCCTTGCATAAGGAACTATGAGTAAAGAATACAAAAATAATGAAAAAGAGATAAGTTTTGTTTAAAATTATAATATATAATATTGAAAAATAAAAACTTTCCATATAAAAGCTTGTTGTGAGACAGATTTTTGGCATAAAAACTGAATGATATAGTAGTTCGATGTAGCTAAGATTTTGCTTATATTTAGCAAAGTAAACCCCATTTTTGTCATAATATGTCAATATAACTTAAAAACAAAAGTAATTTCTTATACACAAACTTTGTTTTCCAAAGATGATTTCTATAGCAGCTACGATATGGAAGAGCTAACAGATATAGATATACTGAAACTAATAAATTTAACAGCTTTTAGCTTTAGATTTTTTGAAAAACAAACATGTTATATATATAATATATATATATATATATTATTTATCTTTCATCATTTACAAATTATATGCCAGCTATATGATACAGCAATCCGAATTGATTATTCAGATATGTAGTGAGACAACAGAAAGACGAACTTATTGAAAGTTTTATAGTAAACCTTTTTGGGTATTCAAAGGTAGTTTGAATATGCTTATCAACACGGCTATTTTTACTGATCAGGAATATATATTTGATGATCAGCAACCTCTTCAGACAAATTTGCTGACAAAATACAAATACCCTCTATAAGGGTATAAATAAATCAGAGCCACGAAACAGACCCAGACTAATTTGGTTACCAAGGAAAGTGGGAGGGGGAGGAATGAGAATTGGGGTCTGTATTTGGGGTGCCATATAGGGCAGACACTGCAAATACAAATTACGTTTTGCTGTTTGGTGCGTGCTGAAGATTTTTATCGGTTCGTGTAAATTGTGCAGCTACCAGACGATTGCCTGACAGGCAAATACCTTTGGGTGCATTGGGCTTTCCCGTTAATGGCAGGTTAATAAACGTTATTTAGCGACACACACACACACACACAAACATAAGTTGAACATTAAGTTTTTGTGGCAATCGAACAAACACGTGTAGCTTTTAGTGCATAATTTTTAATGTAATGTGAACTAATTGAGTTCACTTAAAGCAAAATGTTATCCGACTATGTTTGGTTAGCTAGGAATAGGTACTGCTGGCTTCCGAATATGCCCATATCTTGATAGCTGGGCTATCTTTAATTAGGTTAAGCGTGCGAACAAGATCTTGATGACCTTTAAACTCTTTTGAACTACTTCCTGCATGGACATGACTGTTGAGGGTGCTAGAGTATGTGTACTTTTTGTTGTGAATGCTAAGAGATTGCTGATATTGGGCAATGTCTATCCATTAATTGTTGTCATCAGACATTCGGAAAACCCCCCAAATTCTGATATATACATATATTTACATTGGGCATTGGATGTTTTATGTAGAGCCTAAGAAAATTATGATTTAGATATGTTTTTAGTGGAAACTTCAGGTAAATATTTCTTAGCTAGAGTGCACCTTTGATCAAATATACTGTTTAGTAAAATACATACATACATACAAGAAAAGTCTATTCTAACAATCTATATTTTATTTATATATTTTTTTTATAATTTTTTCTTTATTTGCAACTGTTTCTTATGACCGCAAAAAAATTGTTTATGGCTTTATAATTGACCGAATTATTGCGAACTGAACTTAGTATGATTCGAACCCTTTATGTAATGACTTGTGTGCCAACTATAACACAAGAATTCGAAAAGTATTTATATTGCAATTCAAAATTTAAGTTTATGGAAAATTTAATCCTCATCGAGGGTACATATCAATAAATATCAAAAGAATTAAGCGTTTGCAAACAAGAAAAAAATTATTAAGCCAACTTTAAACTATTTAAACTTTGCTCTACTCTTGAAGGTAAAAGAAATGTAACTGGCTTTCTATGTTTAAATAGTCTTATTGAGCTTCTAAGTGACTTGTCAATTTTCAGTAGGGAAGCTTTGAATAAAGGATTAAAGCGGTAAAACGATTTCTCAAAAGATATGCAATTCGAATTTAAAAGCCAATTAGGAAGATATTGCTTGTTTTCTTTTAATAGCTTTAAGTATAATCACTAATAGCTAAACAAAACACTAGATGCTTAATAATAATAGGCATAAACAAATAAATAATAAATAATAACAGCTGTAGCATAAAGAGCTTAAATCAAAAAGTATTGCAAACATTTTATTTTTCCGATTAAATAAGAATAATCTTTGATCCTGTAATCCGAAAGTTGATTGCTTTCCTTTCATTTAACGTAAAAACAATTTCAAATGAAGGATTCGGCTTCGTCTAGGCAATTTATATGCTTCTCAATTGCCAATGCAATTTTCATTTAAACCGCAAATTTTCCATATTCACTTTCTTTTCATGTTTCCATGTTGCATTTTGTCAAACTAACACATCATTTTCCGGTGCATGCAGCTGGATGGACCCTCCCCTCTCGCCACCTGTTCGATGCGTTCACAGCACGCACTCTGTAACATAAATGTGCATAGAAATTGTTTCCTGTAATTATGTAAATGTCGCAGCAGGTTGATTTTGCTGCCTTACAATGCAAAATGAAAAGCGTAAATGAAAACTGTTTTTCTGCGGAACAAAAAAAAAAGAGAATTAGAGACAGAGAGAGAGAGGGAGAGCGGAAAACAGAACCCAGAGAATTGACCTTAACAGCAATTAAGCCGCTTAACCCTTTTTGGTCAGAGCCACGCTCCCAACGAGCACTTGGCAAGCAAGCCCGGAACACTTGCTCCCCTACCCTAAATCCGCATAAAAATTTTTAAGCTGCCCCTATGCCCCACCCCCTGCTTGGCACTTGACAAATGGAAAAATGGCCCCAAACTTCCGGCTGTTACAGCTGCAGTTTGTCAGGCTTCAATTTGTTTGTCGTTTTTGGCTTTTAGCTCGTTGCGAGATTTTCATGAATTTTATGTAACGATCAACCCCCTTAGGGGCTGTGGGGGCGTGGGTGTGTGTGTGTTCGCATCACACGTTGAAAAACTGCATCGAATTGCAAATTCAATAATAGTTGTGCGCTTCGTTCGTGGCAAGCCATCGAAGTCTAGCTCAGGCTCCTTTGACCCCCTCACACTAACTAACACCGACACCTCTCTCAACCCTCCACCTTTTACTGCTCCTGCAGTTTATTCATATTTCTGTATTTGCCCGTTAGTTTTAAGTATGCCAAACGAATGCGAAGCCAGCTCAAGCACCGATACCTTGCTTTCCCTTTAGGTGCATTGGGATTACCAACGTCTCGAGTGCGACACAGGGACTAGGGGCTGTAGGGTTGTGGGCGTGGCGTTTCAGTTGCTCCGGTGTGCAGTGTAATTGGTTCGATAATAAATACAGCGATTGATTTTTTTTATTTCTTGCTACCCTCTCAGCATAGTTTCAGATTTAATTAAAGGCAAAGGTGTGTGACAAAGGGGCGTAAGGGCTGTGGAGGCGTGGTGCATAGGAAATCAGTCAGGAAAAGTGATAAGGGAAAGCGTCACTTAAGTGAGGATTGGTGGTCCCTTTTACAAACCCACAGGTCGTTGGCCCAGAGCAGTTATCGAGTTTATTGGGAGTCAAATGAAAATATTTTTATTTGGCTTAGCTTACAGTAATACTTTTTATTTATTGATATATATATAATGTATATATTTGTTATATTTTATTAAATTATAATTGCTGCCACTTAAATTTTGATTATCATGCTCAATAATAAATTAAAATTGATTGCATTGAGTTTGAGAGAAGCAGAAATAGAATAAAATGGATTCGGATTGTCATTGTGTTTTTATGGAATATCTCAGAGTATTTCATATTAATGATATTGCAGATGGTATTCCAGAGTTGTTATAAAATTCGCAAAGGGTATTCCAGAGTTGTTATTAAATGTTAAATATACACATATTTGAGTGTCTTTAAAGTATTTGCTTGATCAGAGAGCATGATAGAGTAATAGACTCATATATTTCTTCCATAATTATGTTTATTAATATGAAAATGAGTCTCTGAACTAAAAACCTTCATAGCTTTGATTTTTTATGGGTTGTAAGTACGTGAAAATCTGTTTGAATAAGTTACAAAAGCATATAGCTGTGAAGGGATATATTTATATAAAAGATCGCTTAATGAAACCTCGCATGTATGAAATTTGTCAATTTTAACATTATCTATAAAAGAGATTTCTGTATATAATACAGCAATATTATATGAATATGAAAGAACTTTGTATTAGAAAATCCTCAAGTTTTATTCTCCTCGTAACTTATAATATTAAGTCACACTTTTATAAAAGTAGTATATAAAATCATTTAAATATACATTTTATTTAAAAAGTAATTTCAAGCTCTTTACATGTAAGATAGCAAATCTTCGACTTTTCAGATTTAACACTGACTTCTTAATTGCTTTCCTTTAAGATATCATCAACCAGATAAGTTAGTTAAGATATCAAACAATTAAGATATCTTGAGCCACATTTTTAAGATATTTTGCTAGAGTATTAAAGTCTCGTCATTCCGCAGCTAATTTCTTTATCTGCTGCAAAGATGCTTTGTCATACTGTTATTAGGCAGATCTTAAGTCTGACAACATTTTAAAGTTTTGCAAGTGCTAAAAATAAAGCTCCACTAATACGGCTTGTCACGGCCTAAAATAGGGAAATATACGCCTAACTCACACTACAATAAAAAAAAACGTATTTTACAGCACTAAATAAATTCGAATGCTACGCCGTATAAAAAATGAAGGAAAACAAATGCCAGGCACGTTGCTCACATTTATCAAGCGAAACACACACACATACACAGAACAGTCATGTGTGCTAACAAGAAGAACAACAACAATTGGCACACCTTCACGCCCACACACAAACAGAGAGAGAGAGAGAGGGAGATGAGCCTGTCGCTGTGTTGACAAAGAGTCGAAAATTTCAGTCACGCGAAAGGATTGAAAGTCATTTGATGTATTCACTGTCATTTAAGTTGGCGAGCTGATAAAGTGACTGATAGATAGATATATATATGTATATGTATATATAGATGTCGATTGATATTGAATTGAATCGATGGGGGCCTGGTCCTGCCAATAACTACAACAAGCAAACGCTCTCAACTCTATGCATATGCTAGAGCCGTAGATAAACCCAAGTTAAATGCATTTAACTGACAAGGACGTTGGCACTAGGAGTCCTTTGCCTTATTGACATGTGTCCTGGCAGCCAGACGGACCCGTCGTACTTGTCGCAGCAACTCAATTATATACATACCAACACACACACCCACACATACATACATATAGCAGTCGGTATATGTATATGTGAGATAAAATTTAAATCTGCGCCGCATGCTCCAGGTGGAGAACTTGTGATTTATTGAATAAATCAGTGGGGTGTTCCACTTCACAAGCTCTTCAAATATTTATCAATGTATGTGTGTGTGTGCGAGTGTATAAGTGTGTATGTGTGCGTGTGGTTTTTAAATTTATGTGCGCTAGTAAATAGAATGGGTCTCCGCAGACCTGCTGAAAGCCGCAAGACGAGCCAATAAAAAAAATATAAGATAACTGCGCGAAAAGTGTGTTAAACATTAAACAGCACATTTGCATGTATTTTTTCTTTCAAAAACGAATTTCTTTACACACACACTTAACTGCGCGATTTCCACACGAGAAAAACATCCCAATAAGGTGGAAAATAAGGAAATCAAGCGACTTTCAAACTAACATCAGCCAGGAATTCGAAGTTAATTTGCGTTAGTCAACCACAGCCTCAAAAGGATTATTTTAATCAAGTTAGGGTGGCCTAGTCTAGACTGCCTGAATAGTAGATATACTGTAACCTGTAAGGAACAGCTGCGTTAAACATTCTACCTATTATCTAGAAATATAAATAGCACTAAAATGTGAAGATGAGCTTAAATTCAACTTTCTATCTTTAAACAAGAGTTTCCTTCATATTTTATAGAAAGTCGGAAAGGTATGCAAAAAAAGAGTAAGGAGTATTAGTTTATGACACCAAGCGAATTTGTTGGTAATTCTATAACCATCGTATTATTACGAACTGAACTCGTTAGGGCTCGAACGCTATATCTAAAGACTTGTGTGTCAGCGCTTACTCCACTGGTCTTCATACATATTTGATAACTGTGTATACTTTATGATAATTTATATTATAGATTAAGTTCTTAAAACATTTAAGATATGTTCAACAAAGGGAGCTTGATATCATTAAAATCGTTCACGAAGTTTGTCACCTTTGAAGCTAGAGAAATTTTAGAAATTTGACCGTTTTTCCGATACGCTCACAGGGGTCGTGGTCAATCGGAAAAAGATTTATCTTTTATCAGCTTTAACGCTGGGGTTACCAAATATTGCAGTTCGATTACTGTTGATCCCCTCTACTGATAATATTTGATTAAATTAAAGCGTCTTTTCACCGTGAATGAGTATATATGCAGTCGGCAGCGCCCAACTCAACGTTCTAACTTGTTTTCATTTGATTTCATGGATACTGGTTAAGCTATTACGAAGATCTTCCTATAAAATTTACAATCTGAAGCTCTTAAAAGTTCTGAGATTGTCGAATTTGTACAGAAGGCTAGAAAAACTGACCTGCGGATAGTTGAACAGACGAATGGACAGACGGACAGGCGGATATACGAGCGGACAGAGTTATATCGACTTGGTTGATAATACTGTTCAGGAATATATATTTCCCTAATTAGTCTAGCCAAGCCTCCGGCCAAATGTTCTCCACATTTTAACAAACAAATTATACCCCATTCACCATTGGGTTCAGGGTATGTAAGCAAAAGCCTCGGCTTTGCAGCCTGACCTTTCAAAGTAACAAACATTTTCAATTTAATTTAAATATATTTGGCATTATATTTTATTTGGCCAGCTAATTAAACAACAAATCTGGCATTAACAAATTGCATAATTGATTTTAAGCCAAAAGTCTTTTTTTTGCAGCATTAAAAAACATTTGATATTATTTTTATTTTTATGCTGCGCACATGGCTGACCTTTTACAGCCTTTAACTTTTAAGCTTTGGCATCAAAAGTTAATAATAAATGCTGCAATGTTTTTTCCATTTGTATTTGCATTTGCCAAATCGAATACATTTTAATCGCACGCAATTCAATGCCATAAAATTTAATTAACGCTAATTAGCAAAAAAATGTTTTTTAAAATAAATTTTTTTAAATAAATGCGCATATATATTGATATACAATAGTTTTTCTGTTGGTTGGTTAACCATAATAATAGTTTTTTACTTTTAAGATTTATGGAGTTCATTAATTTTGCGATTATGCTTGACATAACATTTAATTACTTAATTTTGGTTGTGATTTAATTTTTAATTTTTTTTATATGTATTTTTTTAGTGTTTTGATTTTGATTTGCTTATTGATATTGATATCAGTTGATGAGTCACAGCTGCTGACCCATTTTATATTGATATAAATTTCTAATTGAACTAAATTATTGAGTCTAGCGATGGCCTTGCTTGGAGTTATTTAAAAAAGTACTTGGATTGAGTTTTTATATTTTTTGGTAATTTGAAATTTGCTTATTTCTTTCTGGAAAGTCAGATGATAATATGATAAGGTAAGCTATAAAAGTAAGGCTAGATTTTATTTTCATTTATATTTACTTTAATAACGTCAAATCCTTTGTTAATTCTATACAATAGTGGAATTCAAGATATTTTATATACATTTATTCATATGAATATGCTCTCATTTAAATATACCCAGCCAGGGCTTTGCCCCAAAAAGACATTGTTCATTTCCCTTTTATTGCGAGCGAGCAAATTGCGAACAAATTCTTAGCTGTCATTTAATTTCAGTGTCAAAAGAAATAGCTTTAGACATATCTGAATTACAATCTGACACTAGTCACGAATTCACCCCTCAAATTGTGTTGTTTATGCTCATCATATGCCGAGTTTACTTTTAAACTAAACTGTTATTGTCTAATATACAATTTTTAGCTTAAAAATTCCATAAATGGAATTCAAAAGGTATTTAATTTAAATTAAAATCACTTTTTTTTAATATAAATTTTAGTTAATGCCGAAAATAACTGTTATATTTTCAATAAAACAAAAACCTATCAAAAATTCTAGGTACCAAATTTGGAATGTTGAATTTCAATATAAATAATTTAGTTATTATAGTTTTTGAATCTTTGACAGTTTAAGGCCGATATAGATCATCTAACAACTTGATATTTTCAATAAAATATTGAAAACATATAAAATATTATAGCTTGCAAAGCCAATAAATTTTATTTAATAATTATAACTATTAAATAACTTAGATATATAATTATATAATTTTGTTTATTTGCTTTTATAAAGAGCGAACATAACTTACCGATTGATATTGTGAGAAGTAACGCTAGTAGATAAAAAACTTGTAGAAACCGCATGTTGATATTTTTTCGATTTTAAGTCTGTAAAAAAGTAAAGATAACATTATTTACTGCGGTGGATTTTTTAGAAAGATTTTTATTATTTATTAAATAGATCTAGCTACTAAGAGTTTTGGTTGCTTGCTCAACATATTTTTTTGATTAAGTTTTCATTTAACTAGTTTTACCAGAATAAATATAGTATGATATTGATATTGTAGACATTGAATATGAAAGATTAAAAACTAACTTTTTAAAAAAATTAGTTAAGTCTCAAAATGTTATCAAGTATTTTCTGGTCTATTCTTAAAATGTAGTTACCTTGCCTAATATGATAATTTATGATATTTGGAGCAAGTCAGATATTGCCAAGCAGTCGAAAATGCTCTCCTAGCCCTAACAGTTGAACTTTCTACAAAGAACAATAAAAACACCAACAACAACAACAAGAACAAGAACAAGAAATGAGTTGCTTAATGCGTTAAACTTTTGCTGCAACACGTAACTCAAGTTAGGCTGCAGTTGGTGTTGCCCAAATGGCGTTCCATACATACCCAGATATATATATATATATCGGTATAGGGGCAGCTGGGCAACAGCACCTGGACAGGTGCGCCAAAAGCGAGTTTGTTGTTCTTCCGCAAAATATTGAAAGCAATTTTGTAATCAAAAAGAGAAAAAAGGGAACGAAGTAGAAGTAGAAGAAGAAAGCTTTATAAAGTAATAACTATAAAGAAAACTGCAGCGATTTAGCAAGCGCCCAAAAAACACACACACACTCGCACATACACACACACACATACACTCACACATTTTAGTCCAAAAGTTTACTATGGCAGAGGAGAAAGAGGGCTGAGGTTTTCCTAAACGAACCACAAAATGGCTGGTTAAAAAAGAAACCCAAGTAGAAGTGCTTGAGAGTGGGTTAAGCGACTAGAAGATACCCTCTAGGTAGCTCTTGGCTAATAATATGCTACTCTATGTGCATGAGCCTCTCTTTCTCTCTCTCTCTGTCTCTCTATATTTTTCTCTCTCCCTCTCTCTATTCCTCTCTGTCTCTCTCTGTTGATATATTGTAGATACATCTATCTATTAGTTTTATACATCGATGTAAAAAAAAAGAGATCTGTTCAAACATAGAGTTGTATGATACCTATGCACAAGTGAGATAAGCCCCACTCTCGACACCTATAATGGGTATACAAAAAAATTGCACTCACTGCGTTCATATGGGAAATATTCCACATTTAAAGTTGAAAATCGGATTATAATAATCCCCTTAGCTCTCTGGAAGGCACACAGAGGAACACTTTGCTCTCGCTCTCTCTCTCTCTCTCTCTCTCTCTCGCTCTCTCTCTCTCTCTCTCTCTCTCTCTCACTTTTTCTCTGCCTATGGTTACACTCCTCATGACATGTTGTAATCTTTTGTGGCAGCAAATTGTATTAGAGCATGCCCCATATCCGAGAATATTTCGAGTATTTTTTGGACCATTAAGCGTGGCCGTAGCCTCTTTTAATTGCTTGGGCTTCATTAACGCCGAAGAGCAAAAGAAGAAACAACTTTTTAATTTATGCATTGACAAACTTCGGCGACCAAAAAATAAAAAAACCCTCTAAGTGGTCAATGGGTTAAGACAAACAACAACAACAACAAGAACAATCGAATCTAGGGCTCTGGGCAGTGCGAGATAAGCCGCAAACTGCAATCCAGACACAAGAATTCCGTGCAGCGAGACGCTGTTAGCTGCAGGCAGTTAAGGCGGGGTTAAGACTGTTTAAGGGGGTTAAAGGGGGTTAAGAGGAGCAGAAGTTCTGCTGGCAAAAGGCGAACTGAAATTGCATGCAAGGCAAAAGCGCAGCATCCTCTTAATTGGTTTTCGGTCAAACAGTATACAAAGGAAAAAAGAGAGAAAACAGGATTTTTTTTAAAGCGTTTCTTTGAGTTGACTTTAGAGCAGCCACTTTCAGTGCCCTAGGGAGTAACTAGGTAACTACTTTCCCTTAAAGCTGCGCAATTTTCAGTCACGTAGGATAAAGGCATATATATTTTATAAACAAATAGCTGCTCGTATTTGTAGAAAATTGAAATACTAAACAGAAAATTAAAATATTGTAAACCAATTATTATCACAAAACTTCAACAAAATCCATTTAAAATACAATAAAATTAATATATATATAATTTATAAATATTTATTTATTGCTTTACTTTAACAAACTTTCGACTGATTGGCACTGCGGTTTAACTTGAATTGCTATAGACCTACGACCTACCCAGACTGACACTAGCCATCAAATAAGCGTCGAGCTTCCAAAATACGCTTTATTAAAAAACTAATTAATCACATGAATAAAAATGATTTCTTTATACATTAGATACTTCAATGAACTTTAGTTTAAGTAATATTTGTTAAAAAGAATCGAAATTCTTTAGAAAACTAATGTTTTGTTAGGGTATTCTATTCAAGTAGCAAATTTTCAGAGCCCTAAGTATTAGAAAATTCTTGTAAATATAAATATTATAAATATTATTTTGTTTATACTTAACAATTTAATATGAAATCATTAAGAAATGGACATTAAAATTAGGTATATGGCATATAGATTGAACTCAGGCTTAGGAGGTGTCCTATTCAAGTGGCGAGCAGTGTATATATACATATAATAACATGTATACATATATGGTATATACTATATATACATATGCCATAGCTGATATTTGCTAAAAGCATAAGTAGTTCAAATAGGTCATATTAAAATCTAAATGCTCAAATGCTTTCAATTGTATGTTATATATATATTTATTATATCAATATGTATGTTAAATATATATATATATATATATATATATATATATATTATATAGTCAGCTGCGCAGTGGTTTGTTTATTTAATAATGAATAAAAGAGAAGGCTTTTAAATTTGAAATTTAAATAAAATAACACGAAATACTAATTGTCAAACGTATTTGGCTCGTTAAAACTGTATACACAGATAAAGGTAAATATACAGTAGTCCGATTTTCTCATTTTATTTTATCTAACATTGAGAGCTTAGCTTAAATAAAAATATCTATGAATATAAATTTTTTTAAAATATATATACTTCATAACAATTTTGGTTAGAATTAGATTAATATTTATTAATTTGGGTAATTTTAAAATGTATAATAACATACGCATATAAATTGCTCTATAGTTTAAAATATGTCTTATCCAATTGTCTGTATTTTAAAAATATATTAAGTAACATATATGTTTCTATCATTATTATATAATAATACAAGACTCATACAAACATTATTAAAAATATACATCCAACCAAAACCGAAATATCAATAATAATTTTATTTTGATTTCCATCTCAAGCGTTTGCAATATTCAAACATCAAATAAAATTTATGCAACTCCGTAACAATTTCCCATTATAACGCCTTACAACACAACAAATTTTCCATACTCAGATATTACTTTTGCAAAAAATTGATAGAAGATAAAAAGAACATATACACACAGACACACACTTCATTGAACTTCGCAGAGAGGCTTAGCAAGTTGCACTCTGCTCTTATTTTTATCTCACTGCCCATATATGTAGATTGAAAATGGCAACGGGAAAAACTTTACAAATTTCCAGCGTAAATGGTTATATAGATGGAGTAAAAAAAAAAAAAAGAAAGAGAAAGAGAAAGAGAGAAATAGTCAGGCAAGTGTGGACCTTTCTGTGTGAAAACTTTAGCCAAGGGATCCACATATCAAAAGTTCTTTTGGCCAAATAGAACAACAGGCAGACCTTTGGGCGATTGAAAAATATTTTCATATGTAAATTTATAAAATGTATTTGTTGCACTTTATACCCTATAAACATTGGAAATTGGAAAGGGATTGGATAATAACTAACAGTCTAGAAGAACATATATGCTTAGTTTCTTCAAAGCAGTTTCATATTTTTTCTATATAATACACAGATCACATTTATTGTGGATAGCTTAATAATGTTACCTCGCTCTTTTCGATATTCCGAAATATTAAATTAATGTCATAAAAAAGCAGAAGTTATTCAAGACAAAATTTCTGTTCCCAGTTGAAATGAAGAATCTTGTTACAGGATATCTGCTAGTCAAGCATGTTTGAGTCGACCACTTTTACAGCTCTATATATATCGATATATATGTTGCCTACTTGCATCTCAAGTGCAACAACAACAACAACAACAGCGATACAATGCTGAAGAACCAAATGCACAAAAGTCTACCTAGAAAATTTGCTCCTATTTTTTGCTGTTGCTGTTGTTGTTGAATTTTTGGCTGCGGTTGGCAGCGCCGTCGCCTGCGAAATTTTGTGGCATGTGGAAATTTATTTCATAATCTCAACAGCAACAAGAACCGCAACAACAACTGCAGCCGAAGCCCTGTAAAAAAGAGGAGAACAACTTTTTGCATATGAGAACCACGAGTAGCTAAGCATGTAATTTATATCCTTGAACGTCGCACTCTCCCTCTCGCTCTCTCTCTCTCTCTCTCTCTCCATCTCTTTCTCACTCTAACCCTCTCTGTCTCTCTAAGAGTTGCAATCGTAGCCTTTTGGTTCTTTGGAGCTGCAATAAATTTGCTTTTGTTGCGGCTGCTTTTCGCCTTCTTCTGCTGCTGCTGCTATTTTTGTTGCTCTTCTGCAATTTTATTTGACCACATAAATTGTTTACCAATTTTCACAAGTTTGTCTGTTATACATATAAATGTGTGTATGTGTATGTGTGTGTGTGTGTGTGGCAAGTCCTTGTTTGTTCTCAATGCTAAAAGCGGTTTAATAGCACTCGGGCAACCTTTTGATTTAGCGCCCAAGTGCTGCCAATGCATCTACTGAAGCCTGCAAGTCCTGACATTTTTCCCTCTAAATATTTTCTAATTGGAGCAATGCAATGCAAAGAGTGCGAGAGAGAGAGAGAGAGAAATAGACAGATTGCTAGATAGAGCGTAGTTAAGTCTTTGCAATCTTCTTGTGATAAAAGCTATTTTTATGAGCTGATAGAACATTTCTAAGCCTATTGTGTGTACACATGCCTAAATAACTTTTCGTGTGCAATCAATAAATTTCTTTGATTATTTTTTTTTTTTATGTTTTAGTCAGAAATTTGGGCAAGACACTTTGTGCGAATCCTAAATATGCTTTAGAATATTCAAGATACAAGTGACTTCTAGTTGCTATGAAATATCAAACAACAACTTCAACTTGCAAACTGTATAAAATATAAATACAAAGTTATAAAAAAACTAATTTAAAGAAGCATAAATTTTTTTTATATCTTTAATAATTTTAAAAAAATATATTAATATTTTTCAAAAAATTAATTAAAGAAATTAATCTTTAAATACCATACTATATTTTTTTTAATATTAAACGAATTTTTTATTGCTTGTCTATAGTTTATTTTAATTCAATCAATTTAAATTTTTTTAGTCCTAGCCCAGCTTACATTTTTTTTTTGCAAAAAGAAATCTATTCGAAATAATGAATTTTACAATTTAAAAATGTTGCGATCATAAAAAACTCGTAGAATGCCCTTTTTCAGAATACTACATCAAACTTTTGGAGTATCTTTTGTTTGTTTCGTATTATTTTTGTGATTGATTTTGTTTAAATGCAACAAATAATTTTATATAAAATTTAAATATTTTTCTTTGGGTCGAAGAGAAAAACTAATATGATCTGGTAAAACACACTGATGAAGTATTTTTATGATATTCTTAGGATTTCACTTTTTAAATTGACTATTCTATTTTTTCTAGTTTCTTAAGTTTCATTTTAATGCTTAAAATTAAAAAAACAGATTATAAAAAATATATTATTATTTCTATTTCCATGTGTAATTATTTCGTTTAAATTATAATAATATTAAGCTTTGGATTGTTAGCAGACTCAAGGTTAGGTAAATGCTAAAAACACAAGCGTTTATTCTATTTGACCTCTTTTTAAAGCTCGCCAAACAAAATACAAACAATATGTAGAATATTTTAGAGATATTTATCCCATATGTAATAGCAAAATAAATTTTCAAGCAAGAACTATTTCTGCTTAGTCTATTAAAAGAATCTCAAACATTTGACTACAAACGGGAGTCACAGCCCTCACTAATTAAGTCACCAGAAATTTCCAAAAATTCTGTTACAGAATGTAAAGCAAAATTAAGGTATGCCAACTCTATTCTTCTCCTTCTTCTTTTTGTGCTTCTGAACTGTGGACTCCATCAGCTGTCCCAATAAAAATGCAACTCTTGCAGTTGTGCTTGAGCTCACATTCACTTTATCAGCATTAAATTTCATTTTAATTAAATGCAAATTAATTACGAAACTTTATCAAGGCAGACAAAAAAAGGAGCAGAAAAGGAAGAGACTTTAAGCAATATTATTGCGAGAAGGCTTGGCAATATTTCTGGAAAATATTCCCACAACGACGCACCTTAAGCTAATTAACGCAGCTGCCAGGTGAACTGTGCTGTGCGTTGGAAAATTTTTGAAAAATCTTCGAGCATAAACCACAGCAGAGCTCACAAAAAAAGAAAAAGAAAATAAAAAGGCAGCAGAAAAATGCCTGAAGTAGAAGAAGAATGCGTTGTCCTTGCAGGTGGCAGTAAAAAATTGTTGAAATTCCAGGACTGGACGCCCGGCGCCTTTTCTCGCAGCTCGCAGCTCATTAAACGCTTGTCAACCCATTTGCCCCTCCCTCGTTGCTGTTGTTGTTGTGTTAGCTGCTGCAGCTGATGGAGTTTTTGGTGGGGCAGGATAATCCGGTACAACTTAATGCGCCCCTTGGCCGTGCTAAATAGCTTTCATTATTTACTTTATTTTTCGCATAAAGCGCAACGATAAACAACAACAACAACAACAACAACATGAAGAAGAACTTTTGGCATTTTTATGGCCAAAAGCACAAAGTGCAAGCGAGAAAGAGACAGTTAATGGGATAGAGGGAGAGAGAGAGAGATGTATATAGAGTGCATATAAATGTTATTTCGCCTGCTTGAACTCCAATGTGAAATATTTTTAGTTTTTATGCCTTATACTCAGTGAAGTGTGTGAGAAATGGGGTATGATAAAGATGTCCATTTCAATGTGAAGCACTGCTAATTAGTTTTTATACCCTGTAAGCATCAATACAAGACTGACACGGGGTAAATCAAAGAAATTCACTTTTATGGGTGATTGTAATACTGCTAATTGGATTTTATACCCTGTATTTGCATTCAATAGGGAATGATATTGAATATGTAATTATATTTAAAATAGTATTAATAAATCTAAATAAACCGTAAAAATCTGTTGGGTATAACAAATAGGTTGATTCCTAGGGGAACTATTCAGTAAAATTTGTTGAAAGATATAACGAATATAGTCTTAGTCCTTATTAGTTAATAGACCAAGTTTAAATTAAAGTATGAAAGAAATGTACAACTGGTAACAGTATCTATACCCTGTACAATTGCAAAAAAAAAAATGGAGTACACTCATGCTAAGCTAATGGAAGCATAAATCAACATACAGCAAAAGCTAACAAAAGGTAGAAACGATCTCTGCAGCTAAGTACAGAGCATCTTTTAGTCTGGCAGTCTCATCTAAACCGCGTTTACTTGTTTTCAAAAAAAGTATATATTTTTTGGGA
The DNA here is from genome assembly GCA_035045545.1 of Drosophila gaucha. Taxonomy (NCBI): domain Eukaryota; kingdom Metazoa; phylum Arthropoda; class Insecta; order Diptera; family Drosophilidae; genus Drosophila; species Drosophila gaucha. The sequence continues at coordinate 2,691,232 of JAWNOY010000099.1, forward strand.
GGTTTAAAGGTCCCTGGCCTTTGTCGAGCTATAATAAATCATGACGCATATCAATCAGTCAATCAAACATGCCCCAGAAACTTGTCCACATATTGATTGTGCCCAACAACAACAACAATAACAATTTATGCCTGACTCAGCATTTTTGGCAAAAAAAAAGAAAAAAACTATGCTATATGCATTTGACATTCTTCGTCAATGATATAAGCAGAAAAAAATAGAGGAGAACCATGGAGCCCAGCAAGACATGTGAAAGGACACACGACAAATGCTGAAGCAAAGAGAAAAAAAAACTCGAGACATTGTTGCATAGTCCAGAGTTCTCCCAACCCCCGGTTCCCTTTGCAATCTCAACTTTTGTGCAGCTGACAAGTTTTGTTTGGCTGACATTTCATGCTACGCCCCCGCATCAGAAAATTTGCCACGGAATCGCCGAAATGTCCTGATTGAAATGTGTTTAGCGATAAGCCTTAACTAAAATCCAAGCAGCTATTGGAATACCAATTAGACGTGCTTGAAAAAAAATGTAGAAAGTAAGAAAAAATATTTAAAAAATTAAATAAAAACTGTGTATAGTATTTAAATATGGAATATTATGGTTAATTGTATAAAAAATGTTAAAAGAAGTTTATTGACTAAATATTAAGAAATTTCAAGTGAACAGAGACAATTTTTAAAACCATTAGATTATATTAAAAATAAAGTGAAACATAAAAATGTCAAAAGAATACCAATATAAAGATTTGGTATCCAATTAAAATAAAAAAAAAATAATGTCGATTATGATTGAAAAGAAAAATAAAATAAAAGAAAATAAAACACTTTGGCCACGCGATTTTAATTAATAATAAGAAATTTATGGAAAAGAAATTATAGGGAAAATTTAAAAGAAATTAATATTCAATTAATTTATCAAGACATCAAAAACAGAAATGTTCTAAAATAAAATTTTAAATCATACAAAAACTTTCATTCAAATTTTGAAAACAAAATTCATATTTAAAAAAAAAAATATACAAAAAAATATTTAAAAAAAATTCATTCAAAATATTTATAATCAAAATAAAGTCATAAAAAGAAAAACTCAAACATAAGTATTATAAATTTTTTAAAAATGGCTGATTACAATTTCTGCAAATTCTACTTGACCAAAATTGAACACGAGTCCAATTGGATTATACTACGACATAAATTTCCCTCTGTAATTCTTATTTATTTATTAAGCTTTTCACTCACCTTAACGCAGTCCAAATAAATGCAATTTGTAATATGTTTGAGTTGTTTGTAAACGATATTTTGTTTTAAGCTTATTGCCTCAATACATTTTACACACTTCACACCATTTTCCTTGGATATTTGTTGTTATTTTGTATATCCTTTTGGTTGAGCAAACAAATTTAATGCAATTTGCAGCTGTTTGGATTTAGCTTAGTTAGAGCAAGACAAAGCATGTGAGTGAGTGCGTATAAGAGTGAGTGTTTTAACTGTATTGGTATTACTTGCAGAATTTCTACTTTTTTTTGTATGTTTTTGTTTTAGCGTCGTTTGTCGTTGCTGGTGACTTTTATACGCTGTTGCTTATCTTATTTCGCGTATCACGGAACTCGTTAAAATCACCTTAGAACACGTGACTGCACGTCATGCACAAGCACAAGCACAAGCACAAGCACAAGCACACGCAGACACATACACATGCATAGAGAGCTGTGAAGCAACAGCGCCGCACACACATACACACACACACGGTCACAGGAACAGCAACTGATGGCAGCAAAAACAAAATGTGCCGTTAGGTCGATCGCCGGTTCGTTGTGCTTCTTGTTTCTATTGCTGTTTCTTCTCCGCCCGCTTCTTTTAGCTGCTCAGGTGCAATGTCAAAAACACAAAAATCTGCACACGACTCGCTGCGGGAAATTGCAAGCACAAACACACACACACACGCACACACCAACTAATATTGGAGCACAGACACACACACGCACACTGGTGCACAGCGTGGCAACGTGTGTTTCAATTCGCGTAATTGTTAGCTGCAGTTTGTTGCTTCGTTTTTGTTTTCGCTTTTCGCTTTTGGCTTTTTGCTGCTGTCCTCAACAAAAAATCTAGCTGCGACAGAGCGCTCGAACGCAAAACAATCCTCACGCAAAGGCAACGCAATGAAAACTGAGCCAAGAACTCGCGAGCTGTTTGCCGAGTTGTGTCGCTTCGTGTCCTTTGCACAGATTTTGCACAACGAAAACGCCACACGAAGTCCCATTGCACACTTCGGCTCGATACACGAGGCTGTGTACGAAGCTGCATTCGGTTTGCTTCTTAACAAAACGCATCCAACGAGAGCAGCCAGCTAATGGGTGGCTGGGTGGAAGAGAGAGAGAGAGAGAGCGCGCCGTATTTGGAGCGTGGGGCGTTTGGCCTTTTAAGTGTGTCAATAGGGGCAACAAGTGAGGGGATATGATTATGGGCAAGTGGTGAGCAAGCAGTGCCGCTGCCAGTGCTAATTGATGTCATTCTTCAAAATTGTCTTATTGGATATTGTATATATTGTACTTAATAATCAAAAATTCTGATCAGATTGCGTTAAGCTGCATCAAAAAGTAGAAATGTTCATATTACAAATGATATACTATGAACATAAATTTTACTATAAATATAATTCTATATTATTTTTCTTATTGTACATATGTTTATATTTATCTTACATTTAAGAACTAGATTTCTCCTTCTTTACTTCGACCAACTGCTTTGATTTCTTTCATCATATTTGAACAGTAAATATTTTCTTATTCTTGTTTTGATTAACTAATTTTGTACTGCTTGATATAAAAAGGAGTACACTCAGTTATTGGACTGCTTTCTTTTACACCACACTTCCCCTTTGTGAGCATACTCAACACCTTTCCCCACAAATTCAAACATACTCACCTTATTTCCCCTGCTTATATGCAGTTTACCCCTACCTGTTTACTGCTTACTTTATTACTGTACTCTGCTTGTGTGTTGAATATAACTGCACTGCTCTTTATGAAAGCAGTGCGGCTATCCTTTGAACTGCTTTTTATAGCAAAATAAATTATTATTTTATAAATATTTTATTTAATTACAAAACTGGAAAGAAATTTTATAAAAATTTAAAACCCAAGAAAATAAAAGTTAGTATATATATAACTATTAATTATTAATTAGAATTTATTAATTTTTTTTATATATAAATAAAATAAAATAAATAATATATTTTTTTTTGTCTAAATTTACAATTTACAGCTAAGTTTCGCCTTATCTAGATGATCTCATAAATCACATTTGTGTGTGCCACATTTCGTGGCATCGTTTTGCAGTGTTGTAAAGTTTCGCATCGAGTCGCTGAACTCGAGTTATTATCCTTGCTATGTGCCGTTATCCTAGTTGGCCTATGACGATGCTAATGACTTTATCGTCTCCAGTTGTCTGCATAATTTGTATTATTTTTAGAGCATGCTCCACGCCAGTCCTTGCCAAGTGCGTGCGTGTGTGTGTGTGTGTGTGTGTGGCGGCTGTGGGCGTGGCAGGCTAATGAACTGGAAATGTGTTGTTCCAGTTGCTGCGAGGACATCAGCATAATTGCAATTTTTATGATTATGACATTTTGTCCGTCTCTCTCGAGTCTTTGGGCCAATGGCAATCAATTTCCGTGTCCTTTTCGTCCTGTGGAGTTACTGCTCTAACTGCCGCTTCTTCTTCCTCTTCTACTTGATTTACAATTATGCAGCTAAGTATTCTTTTTTTTTTGTATTTTGGGCAGCCAAAAAGTCGCCTGGCAAAACATTTTGGCAGTGCAGCGAGAAATAGTTTCTTAAGTGGAAATATTTAGGCTGTGATTTATGATATATGCATGTAAAAGATATATATATATATACTTTATATATACTTTTCTTGGACTTCTTGGACTTAATTTTTTTTGGGACAAATTCAGATTTTTTTTTTAAATTAATTTTGATGATGCAAACGGAATTTTCCGCCAAGTGCATCGGGTCTATATTAATAATTTAGGGCATTGCAGATCATCTTTGCATAATATCAAACCAAATTTTGGACTTAATTGTAAGTTTTACCTTTTTATCTGCTCACCAGAGTAATGCGTGTCTCTACCCACTAGCATGAACATTTTTCAGTTATTTTAGTGCATTTTAATACAAATAATAGTAAAGAATAATAATTAACTTAATTAAACTGATTATTGACAAATTTGTAAACTTTTTCTTCACTTTTGGCGCAATTAAACTAAAGACTGCTATTTTTGTGAATCGCGAAATTCGTGTGCATAAGCAAAAAAGTATGAAAAACGGGCCAAAACGAAGCAAAACTAACGGGAATTTTTCGTTTTTTTTTATGTTTTTATTCCGTTTTACAAAAGTTAAAAAAAATATTGAAATCTCTGTTAGCATCTACTGCGCTGCTATTTTTGTGCACACAGCTGTGTATACACATATGTATGTATGTATATGTGATTTTATTGTAATACATGTATTGAGTTAATGGAATAGTTAAGCATGCGACAAGCCATACAGTTATATCTTCTATCTATATATATAAAAATAATTGTTTGTCTGTATGTCATCGATGAACTCAATAACTATTTTACCAATTATTATGAAAATTGGTATATATGTGTATGTATTTTTTCACGGAGAAGGCTTGTATGATATGCTCAGTGATGCCACTCGACACCAGATGGCGCTGCAGAGTAGCAACTTCTGAACCGTTCAACCCATTGTCATAAAAATTAGTATGACCATGTATTTTTACACAGAGGAAATGAATATGATATGCTTATTGATGCCATATAATATTAAATAAATAAGTATTAAGTGAATCGTTAATAAAGAAGATTTTGTCTAATTTTTTGTCATTAAATAATAAAAGATTTATAAGTCAGTATTCAAAATCGAGCTTATTTTATTTTACTGGAAGGGTTATATTTCCTCAGTCGCGACTAGAGAAATAAAATATGATGGTACGAAGTTATCTATCTATATATAAATAAAAATTATTCGGTAATTCTGTAAATGAGAAAGGCTCGACGATGTTGGCTAATTTTTTTTTGTCATAGAAAATGAACAGAGTTCTTTTCCCAAACAAACCAGCTTGACGGGCCAATAACTTTTGACAGATCGAAGTCTGTCGGGGAAGCCAGTCTAATATATAAACAAGTAAGAACGCTCTAGTAGGGCCCGACTACGAGATCCCCTGAACCAAGTCCGAGGTGATGTTTCAAGCAATCTAGCTTACATCTTTCATCTATACATATTAACCTCTGCACACACACAGGCACACATATACATGCACGCACAAACACGAGCGTAGTTGATTTAGCGGCTGCGCTTGGGCTGCATTCTGGGCAGCACTATGAGAAATTGATTGTTAAATTGTTAAATAACTTCGGTTCAAGATTTCATTTCTTAATGAAATTTTCAACACATAATACGGACACCCAAATGTATATATATGCAAAATCCCAGCTCCCTAGTATTGGAAAAACAGTTTTTTCGGTTTTGGGGCCATTGGGTGTCGGTATCCAATGTCTGAAACATTCATTATTTGTATTTTTATCATAGCAGCCTACAAAGTAAATTTGGTGTCTTAAGCTTATATGGTCTTTAAGTTATTGGTTTGAAATAAAGTCAAAATATAATATTGTTATCAATAATATGGAAATAGGATGAGTTATCGAAAAAAAAAACTTGTACTGCGTATTGTATACACGAATATATATTTAAATTTTTAAATCTCTAGCTTTTGTGGCTTACGAGATCTCGGCGACGAACGGACAGACGGACATGGCTAGATCGACTCAGCTCGTCGTTCTGATCAAGAATATATATACTTTGTGGGGTCTGCCAAGCCTCCTTCTGCCTATTACATACATTGTCATAAAACCATTATACCCTGATTTCCCATTTTCAATGGGTATACAAATTGATGCTAATATAGGGTTAAGCGACAGTTTGGCAAATATTTTGAAAATTTTATTTACTATTTGGCTACGGGCTTGTCTTTATATTCAACAATGTATATATGTTTATACAGTGAAAGTTCTAGTCGCGGACAGCTCACGTAGACGGACGAATTTTATATTCCCAAGATTTTTAGCATCATTTTCGTACAAAATCCGTTCCCGTGGGCGGAAGCAGACATGATTTTTTTAACATTTTTATGCGAAACATCTCTCGCAGTCGAACAAAAATTAGTTTTTAATATAACTTAATGACAATGTGCGAATAATAAATAAGTTTAATTTCAAAATTTCTAAGACAATCTTGAAGATTTTTGAAATGTAGATATGTAGCTCTTTACCCACAGAAGACAACAACATTGAAATTAATATTACTAGTCAAAGTGAAATTGAACTATGCGATTTATATGAAGAGATTATTGTATAGCCAATTAACAATATAGCAACAAGTAGAAATATTAAAAGAATTAGCGAGCCTTGATTTTATATCTTACCTAAATCTAAAGCTTTTAAAAAGTCCATTTGAGCAAGAAAACTCTAAACAGTCTACAATTAACCAATTTTTTATATGTTTTGATACAATTTTTAAAAACATATGTAACCCTTATTAACATATATGTACATATGTACATGACTTCCATGTAAATTAAATATGTATTAATAATAAAAAAAACTGAATTTAAAATACTTTTGCCTATGTCTATCTATTAATTACAAAATTTATGTATATGTATATATAAATATATATATTTATTTATTTAATCACGAAAGAATAAGAAAGTCATAAAATGGTATAATCTTAAATAAAAATTTGTCTTAAAAAAATATATATAAAATAATAGTAATTATTTGTAACATTTAGCATTTATCAATATTTATATATATATATATATATATATATATATATAATATAAGAAAAGTAAAATACAGTCGACTCCCGATAATTCGAAATGACAAGGGGATTACATATTCTACGAATTACACAGGAATTCGATTTATGGAACAAGCATTCGAACAAATTGTAGACAGCATTTCTTACGAATTAGCGAGGTTTTCGAATTAGCGGGGAACGAATTATAGGGATTCGACTGTATATGTATAAATATGTATTACATTATAAATAAAAAATAAATATATTTTATATTTTAAATATATTTATATATAACATGAAATATAAATATATTGAACAATACATTTATTAAATGAAATTATAAAGGTAAAACATTAATGAAGTCTTTATTATAAAAACATAAAAAAATATATTAAGTGAAAATTTTAAATTTTTAACATATATAAATATATGTAATATAATAACAAAAATGTTTTGAAATATATTTCCTCACTTAAAAATATATTTGCTTAACATTTTCTAGATACTTCTTAAATGGTAATCATCCTCCATTTTCGTTGGAAATTCGCGAGTTAGGTATATTTCAATGCATCATATACTACCTGAACTTAGGGAACTTCGGATGCTAATCTCATTTGTCCTTAACTGGAATCGACCTTTTCGCGAAGGTCGCAGGTCGCTTAAGCTAGCAGCTGCAGGACACTTTCTTGGAAAATCAGGTAATTATAAGGGACAATTTTCACTAGACTTTGCGCTATAAATAGTCTGCCTCAGCTACGATCGACAGTTCAGTTCTGTCCAAACATTCGTTCCGTGGTGAAGTGTCGACTCAGCTTTATTCTTGAATTTGTTACTTGCATAAAGTGCCCGAAAAATATTTCAATTTAATTCAAGTGAAAATGTGCTTAAAAAATAATATTCCGAAATATTTAAAATTTGTGTTTTATATTACAAAAACAAAAGTTTTCCGCCAATCCAAAAATATTTCATACGCTGAGTCGACGTGGGTCCGTCCGTCCGTGTTAATATTCTTCATAAGAAATTTTATAAAATTTCTCTAACCATTTTCTGTGGCTTTTCTTTACTTAAATAATATTGTATATATTCTAATTTTCTTCAACAATTTTCCAAAATTCTTTACTATTTAATGCATCTATTTTTTAGTCTTTCCTCTTTTTGTCTTTTAAAAATTGTTCTTTATCCTTTTCATTCTGTATTTTCTTCTTTCTTGCGCTTTAAAATATTACTTAAAAATTTAAAAAAAAAGTTTCTATCAGGATTTCTAAGTTTTCTCTAAATATTTTCTGTGGCTTTTCTATACTTTAATAATGTTGTACATATTCTAATTTTCTTCAAAAATTCTTTGTTATTTCCTTTCCTGCTTTGCGCATGTAGGCTTTCACAAATTGTTCTTTATTCTTCTCTTTCTTCATTTTCATTCCTCAAAATATTTCAAAACTAAAAAAAAAGTTTCTATCAGGATTTCTAGCTTTTCTCTATTTTCTTTGCATCTTTACTTAAATAATATTGTATATATTCTAGTTTTCTTCTAACATATTCCAAATTTTCTTTCTATTTTCTATTCTGCTTTGCTCTTTTTGGCTTTTAAAAATTACTCTTTGTTCTTCTCGATCTACATTTTCTTCTTTCTTGCTTTTGCTTATTTATTTCACTCAACTCAAGTACCTTAAAATATTATTTAAAAATTAAAAAAAAAATAAAACAGTTTCCATCAGGAGTTAGGTTCAGATTAATACAGAAAAACAGTTATTTACCATCAACAGAAAATTTTCCATTGCAAATAGTTTTCCCCACAAACAGAAATAGTCCAGTTTCATTTTGTTTTAAATTCAGATTACATTTCCGTTTATTTAGATTTTTTGTTCTTTTAATTTTAGCATTTTTTATTATTTTCCATCGGTTAAATTCATTTCTTTACAATATACATTATAAATACGTTTGATTATATTCATAAATAGTTCATATAATAAATTTCGTTTAGGTACAAATGCGAGTATTGGAGTCAAGCCAAACTGTAAATAGTAAATTTTGTTGTGCACACTACTGAAAATATTTCGCATTGTTTCTGTTTTTGTTCTTTTTTTTGTGTTTTTCGAATTTTTGTTTTGTTTTGTTTTGTGTTTTTTTAAATAGTATTTTTCGTGTTTATCTTTTGGTCTCGCATACTTGAAATATTATAATGCTTTAAGCGACCTTAATAATTACGTTGAATAAATAAATGAGTGAGTGTAGGGAGGCCTTATTTTTGATGTATAGTTTATGTTTTAATTGTTTTTTTTCTTTCGTTGTTTTATGTTTGTTTTTTTGTGGTTTTTTGTGTTCTTTTGTTTTTGTTTTATTTAGTGCTTTTCAGCTACCTCTCTCCCATCAGCATGAATAATAACCGCCATTCCCCAGCATTTTACCACTGATTCGAGGGGCGCCGCTCTGCTCCAGGCGCAGCGCTGCCGGAGAATCGCGGCGAGGAGCTCTGCGAGGAGCTGCTGCTGGGCATACTACTGCAGGCGGCTTCGTTGGCCAGAAGCGTATGAATGGCCGCCAGCAGCTTCTTGCGAGCTCCAAACGCCGTAATGCCCAACTCCATGAGATTCTCCTCGGTCAGTGTTGAAAACATTTCCAGATCGATTTCGTTCAAAACGAAAATTTCTATAAAAACAAAAAAAAATAAAATATATATAAAAACTAAAAAAAGAATACAAAAAAATCATTAAATAAATATAAAAACTAAAAAAGAATAAAAAAAAACAAATTAAATAAATATAAAACTAAAAAAGAAACAATTACAAAAAAAACCTACAAAAAAATATAAAAAAAAACTTAAAAACAAAAAAATAAAATAAAAAACAAACAAAAAAAAATTAAAAAAAAAAAACAATAAAATCTATAAAAAAAAAACTAAAAACACGTAAGACTAAAAAATTGTAAATACAAAAAAAATTTAGGAAAAAATTGAAAATAAAAATATAGAATTGATTTTCACAAAGAAAATTAAAAAACAAACTGAAGGAACAAATTGACAAGCAGACAAAACTCTTCAAAACGGAAGAAAAAATACAACTGAAAAAATATATAAGAATTAAACGATTTAATTCTTGAAGAAAATACGAAAAAAAGGTTGAAAGAAAAAAAATATAAAACCTGTTTAAAATTGTGAGAAAAAAATACAATATAAAAAGAACCAATGTAAAATCGAAAAAAAAAGTAAAAAGAAAATATAAAAAAAAAGCAGAAAGCCTCATAAAAATGCCAGAAAAAAAAAACAAAAAAAAATAACAAATGTAAAATGAAAAAAAAGTAATATATAAAAAATCAATGTACAAAAAAAAAAAAAAAGGAAAGATTGTATATATGTATATAAAAAAAATAGCAAATATAATTTGCAAAAATTTTAAAGATCTTCAATATGAAAATGCCACAAAAGTACAAAGGATTACAAAAGTGATCATCATAAAAAATGACTATAGCTTCTGGCTGTAACAACTAAAAAAAACCATAAAAAAAATATAAAAAAAAAATTTCCTTATCTGTGAATCTGCCAATTCTTAACCTACTTTTACCTCTATGCACCACTTCCTGGCTTTCTGACTTATGGCAATGGAACCGATCGATATATTCTGAACAAATTACAACATATTTATAGGGCTAACAATACAAAGCCCGAAATTGACCTCCAAGAACAAATGTTGAATCCTGAAAGGAATATTACATATGCTTTCCAATGTTGACAACGCTTTTCGTTGGAAATTATATATGGAAAACCACTACATAAGTCGTCTAAGTTCTCCTGCAAACGTCTTCTACACACGTCTTCTACACACGTCTTCTACAAACGTCGTCTACAAACGTCGTCTACAAACGTCGTCTACAAACGTCGTCTTCACACGTCTTCTACAATCATCTTCTACAATCGTCTTCTACAATCGTCTTCTACACACGTCGTCTACACACGTCGTTTACAAACGTCGTCTACAACCGTCGTCTACAAACGTCGTCTTCAAACGTCGTCTACAAACGTCGTCTACAAACGTCGTCTACACACGTCTTCTACAATCATCTTCTACAAACGTCTTCTGCAATTGCGATTGGATGGATAATACTCTAAGCAGATCTGCATATTCCGGACTTCAAACAGCTGGAGATTGTCATTGCGAAAGATATTCGTTAACCGAGAAACAAAATCAGAACATTCAATTGTAAATCAACAGAAAATATCCCAAGGTAATTGCACTTCCTACTAACTTCCTTCTCACCACTCTTCTGACCATCCTTTTTTATCCCTTCATCTTCTAATCTTTTCTACGAATCACCAATTATTTTCCTAAAAATTTCGTCAAACAAAAAAAATTATAAACAACGTAAAATTAAAAAAAAAAATCAAAAATAACTTCTACAAAATTAAAAAAAAAAATTTTTAATATAAAAAGTTAAAAAAAAGACAACTTAAAAGGCTACAAAACCAATAAAAAAAAAAAAGAAATAAATTGAAAAAAAAAAATACATATTACAAAAAAACTATAAAAAACTAAAAAAAATTAAACAAAATAAAAAAAAAATCTTTAAGAAAAAACACATAAAAAGGAAAAAACAATATTTACAAAAATTAAAACACAAAATTTAAAAAAAAAAAAATCATCAAAAAATAAACTATTTAAGAAAGTAAATTTTAGGCAACAAAAAAATTCCAAACAAACTTAGTTACAAAAAAATGTATCTGTGAGACCAACACAAAATGTTGTGTAAAAAAACCATTTTTTAAGAATTATTACACCAAAAAAAATAGGATTTAAAAAACAAATTTAACTACACTAAGGCTATTAAATATTTTTAGCTAGAATTAATATGACAAAATGTATATGCTAAAATACCTAATAAGAATATATATTGTTAGCTATATCTAGATAATAAGCTGACCAAATGTTAATTTTAATTTTATCATATATGTAAAAAAAACTTATTGACAGTAAAAATGTAATTGACAACGAAATTTTTGATTTATCATTTATATTTATGGGAAAATTTTCTATACTATGAAAAATATTTCAGAAAAAAGTAGCCAGGGAAGCTTTAGATAAGACTTACTTACAAATCTGAACAACATATTAATATAAAACATTTTAATATATTAATACAATATTGAAAATATTGTATCATGAAAATTTAGAGTCAAAATTTCGATGGAAAACTTAATATTTTTAAATATTTTACAAGCCAAATTTGCACAAACCCAACTTGGGTTCGAACTATTTTTAGATATTCTACATACTCAGCAGATCCTTTAAAAAATTTACAGTACATACGATATTTCAACTAATATTATAAAAATATTATTTTAATTGAATAGATGGATCAAATTTAGTTATAGCTATGTGGATTTACTCACTTATATAATGCTCCAGGCCGAGGCTTGTCAATAGGGTATGTATATCCTTGTGTTGAGAGAGTTGCATGCGCCGACTGACGGGCGTTGCATCGAGCAACCCCGTCGTGGCGCTCAGTCCATAGGGTGAACTCAAGCCAGGTGGTGGGAGTGGCAGGCGCCAGCCATTGGCGCCGCCGACTCCATCATCGGCCGTTTCGAGAGGTGCTGGCGAAGTACGACTGAGACCCATGCCCAGCCAGGCGGGCGTCGGGGTGCGCAGCTCACCGGCTACAGGTGCTCGTTCCATGGCTTTAAAGCCAAGCGCTCGCTTCATATCAAAATCGAATGCGCGTTGCTGCTGCTGCTGCTGCTGTTGCTGCTGCTGCTGTTTGCTAGCGACTGCGGCCAAATCGTAGTGCAGATTGCGATAGCTTTCGGCGCTACCAGGCAACAGGTGTGCTCCACCGCCGTTAATGCCAGTCGCATTGCCTAGGCCGAGTAGAACACCATCGCTGAGGCGTCGGCCAAGTCGAGCGGCGCCCGCTAGGCCGCCCGCCTCGGTGTTGTAGGTGGAGTCGGGTGAGTAGTGCGCCCGATTGGCGCCCGACGACGAGGACGTTGAGGAGACAGTTGTCTGTACTTGTGCGTACGGTGGATACGATTGCTCCAGTGAGGTTGTGCTGCTGCTGAAGCTCTGATAGCCGCTTGTATTTTGACTGCAGCTATTTCTGGGCGATAGATTTATAGATCCCGTTACACTAACCGTGGGCGGAACATTGGCTGGTGGCTTAAGCAATCCTGCTCCGGGCACTTGCAAATAGTTGTTGTTATTAACATTACTATTGTTGTTGTTGTTGGTGTTGGTGTTATTATTATTAGTGCTGTTGTTGTTGATGTTGTTGTTGCTTAGGGATGGCACTGGACGGGGCTGGTAGTTGCTGTTGTGCAACTGCATATACTTCTGTGTAGGAGCACATACGCCTGTGGGCGTGGCCAGACCAGCTGCACTGAGCATCAGGTGTGCCTTGTTGTTGTCATACGGCGTCAGCTGGCCGCCCATTGAGGGTGGCAGCAGCGACGGCGTCTTCGGACTATCCGGATAGCCGGCCAACAGCGCGGTCAATTGGGATCGATACGCCATAGTCACATCGCTGTCCTTTGGCATGTAATAATAATCGGGTATCTCCGGCTTGATGGCGGGCGTACTCAGGTGTAGAATCTCCTGGCGTGCCTCATAGATTTTGTCTGTGTGAAGAAATTGGGCATAATCAGTTATTTTAATACACACACTTATTAAATACCATTTTCTATTTAGCTCTTTTACTGCGTAGCGTCAAGCTAACACTCTCTTAATCACGCTCTCTCGCTTTCAAACGGAAAAAAATCCCTTTCGCTGTCTCGCATGCTCAAACAGCAAAATTAAATCACTCGATCTCGCTCGCACACTCAATCGGCTATGTGGATCGCGTGTTTGTCTTTCATAAAAAAATCACAATTTACTCTAAATATATTTACGTATGCATATAATTTCACAACAACTGTTAAAAACTCAGCTATAGGAAATACACACACCACGTACATTTATTTAACACCAGTTAATTATTTATAGAAATAGAATAGAAATTAAAAAAAATCGCGCACAAACTAAATTGAGGCTTCCACCGCTTGTCTACGCTTAGCAACAATTTGCACTAATGCAATAACAACTTAGAGACCACAGCCAATAATGTAGTTCTCACGCTCACACTACCCACTTGGACCCAACGACTAATATAGCTTTCACGCTCACACAACCCACTTGGAACCCAAAGACTAATATAGCTCTCACGCTCACGCTCTGCGTAGGAGCTGTTAGCTGAGCGCGCAGCTAAGGAAAATGGGATCAGAAGCATGAACACTAAATTACAATCCACAATGCTTGAGCTGTAGAAGCTGCTGCATATGCAATCCACACATATACATATCACATTCTCTCCATCAGATATATGTACATATGTGGTAAATGCTGTTAACGCACACATGTGTGTGATAGAAAGAGATAGGTAGTTGAATTTGAATATTTATATCCTAGCATTAGTTATTATAGTTTAGTAACTAAATATGTAACGCATTGCCAAAGTCCTCGAATTTTAATAAAATAACTTTTTGGGTAAGTACGAAGCGTTTTGTTATCAATTACTAATCGATATTTGTTCACTTACCGATAAACTTCTCAACGCCCTTGATGACAATCGCTAGGGTGCTCTGTCGTTGCTTTTGGCGCAGAGTTATATAGACACCGTGCTTGATATTTAGCCCCATTATTTCGGAGGCATCGGTCTGATTGTCCGGAAAGTCAAATATCAATGCAACGGGCATATTGCCGAGCAACTGCTGTCGCGCCCTATAAACATCATCGATACGTCCGCTTATCGTTACCTGGGATTTCTTCAACGGCTTTACGTTCATATCAGTTAGATCAGGAAAGATGATTTTGGTCTGGGTTCGATCCATAATGCTCAACAGATTCACATTGTTCTTGCCCTTTACTATTTCATGATGTTGCGGTGATATTTCCATTTGTACATTTACAAGGATTTGATTCTATATCGTATTGAGAGAGAGAAAGAGAGAGAGAGAGAGAAAGAGAGATACGAGTTAGAATCACAGATGTTTCAGATTTTTTGCGCACTTACCGCAATGCTTTCAAAGGCAAAGTTAATCAGCAATTGGGTGGCATCGCGCACCTGAGCGGACTCCCTTTCAGAGCCCTTTACCAGCACAAGGGATGTATGAAGCTTGGGACGCGATGAAAATATGACCTGCAAAGTGGAAAATGAGAAAGAAACATGGATAAGAATATACACGTAAAGGCAACAGGGTGTACATGTCGAGCCGAACCAGGAACTACAGGTTTATTAATTTTTAGCGAAACGGGCTTTAAGCTAATTCATTAAAGTGGAACCTAAGTATTATATTTTTTTAAAAATCTTTTGATGCCATAAAAAATTAGTTTGGGATTGAAATTATAATATAGATGTAAATGAATGTAAGCCCTTAAATCGGGGTGGAAACAGATTCCGAAAATAGCTTAAGCTATTTATCTAGGATGTTCTAAAGAGGCATATGAGCTTCACCGAATCAGGATTTGATTTTGTAGAAGTTGAAAATATGCAACTTTAGGGATATTACTCAGGACCCCAGCTTAATAAAACTCCTCGTTAGACTCTAATTTTTGTTTTGCCTTAACTGGAAGGAAGCCGGCACGAAGCGTGTACTAAGAGACTTTTATTTGAGCATTGCGGCTTAAACTTAAGATATTTTGGCCCAAGCTACGACTACAACTTTAAAAAAAAAAACTATAAAATCAATCGTTGCATGTAGTAAAACAAAGCTGCCTGAGGATCGAACTTGGAAATAGATAGTTGATACTTTAGAGCAAAATGAACTGGTTCCAGGAGCATAACATGTATCAAGCTACGGATTTGCGATGATAACCATGACACAGGAAATCAGAAATGTCAGAAGCCGAAAAGTTGTTTTTGGTGATTTGGGCACTGATTTTAAGTGCAAAACTATTCAGAGAATCCAAAGATTTTTATCTTACAATTGATCGGCTCATAGTAGGTTTTAATAAGAGAAAGGGCATTGGGATTGGGATTGTTCCAAAACAATTTTCCGGCGGGTTCGGAAAGATTTTAAAAAAGTTGGGGACGGTCGAATAAGTGGTTGATCCCTAGATCACGGCGGCATGGAAGAGTCTAGAGATATGCTTGTGAGTAGAGGTGGATGTCGGGATCGAGATTTTCGGGATCCACGGGTACCGAACGAGTATCTCTAGAATCCCGCGTGTCTCAGAGCATATCTTTAGAATCTCTTACTATAATTTCGCAATCAAGCAATTATCCGACCGTCCCGGACTTTTCTACAATCATTACCAACCCGCCCAATCCCGAAAATTGTTAAAGGACAATTTCTTCTCTCGAAAATCTCGATCCCGCCGCCCATCTCTATTTTCAAAACGTAAGCTACAAATCTTTTCTGAGGGTGACTTCACCAATAATCTTAAATTTTTTGGTCTTTGTAAAGTTATATATATAGTAATTGAGTTATCAATTTACCTGCACATTAAACTTGCTTTCAATCATTTTGATATATGGCGTCTCGTGATCCGGTTGCGGCTTTCCCGGCCCCATCACTGGCATCTCGAACGAGATGAGCAGCGGAGTCGATAGTCGCACCAAGGCTCTGGCACGCTCCACACCCTCCAGGCTGCCGCAAAGCGACACCTGATTGGATTTCTCCGTTGGATTCGAACGATTCGAGTCCGGGAAATGTATGTGCGTGTGTGTGTCATCCATGATGCGTTTAATATTGTTGCCGCCGCGTCCAATGATATATGAGTGATCCGTATAGCTAACATCCATTTTCATAATAACGCGAGTGCCCTAAATTAAAAGATATCGATAAAGATATATAGATCTGTATATGGATAGAAATAACTTTCTTACCCTGGAGTCAAGACTGCCTAGAATATAATCTTTGGCGCGTTGCACCTGCTCTACCTTGCCCACAATACGTACATGGGGATCTAGATTTGAAGATATACAGATATATATATATATCTGTATAGTTAGTTTTATATTGAACTCACCCTTCTTGCTTTTGGCACCGATCTTCAGTCTGCAAGGCCAGCTCACATAAGTATCCGTAGTGTTCATGATCTAAAAGATAATACGTATATATGCATATATAGGTTATATATATGCGTCTCTGTATAATACTTGAATTTGGTTTTGGTAATTAGAATTAGCCAAACATTTATGGTATCTTCACTAAAATTTGTAATGTGTCGGCTAAATGTTTAAATGTAAATTTTGTTGTAACGTTTAAACAATTTGTACTCAAGTGAAATATGTCTGCTTTATGCGAAAACTACAATACCTACTGAGATATTACAAACAAACTCAACGTCGAAAAATTAAGTACAACTAAAGCAAAGAGAGAGAGCTCTAAAACAAAATTCTACATTTGTGAAACCTTATCAAATGAATAAAGTAACAAGTCAGAGTGATCTAGAAGGGTGTGCTTGACTAGTAGATACTAGTAGTATATGGAGCAAGGTCTCCAAGAATATGACTATAGCCTTTAAAAACATGAAATTAACTGAAGTTTAATTTAGATTTCGATAGTTCTCAGAGAAATGGAAAAGTTATCGATAATTTGAAACTTATTCGGTCTGGGCATGCCATAGGAGGACATACATATATACATACAAACAAAAATCAACTTGGCTCTTGTTCCTGATCAAGAATATATATACATTATGAGATCGGCCACGCCCCCATCTGCCCATTACATACATTTTTATCTAAAACATATTCTAATTTCTCATTTTCAACTGTTTCAATGTATAACAATTATATATAACAAATTTAAAGATGAGATCATATAGAGTTAAGGAATAAAATTATATATATATAAATTTATATTGATGTGTTAGGTATTAAAATAACAAAAATATTTAAAAATATAGTATAGTAAATACTATATACAATTACTATATATTCAAAGGTATAAAAATGAAATATCATAAGTAGAGTTAAGGAATGAAATTATAGGTAGAGTAAGATATTATTATTTAGGATATTAAAAACTAATCTTTTCTTTCTTTCTAACTGATTGTTGATTAAAGTAGAATCTAAGTACCTAAAATGTGTAATAAAACCAAAGTTATATATTTAAAGTAAGCAGTCCTAATGAAAAGTAGGTATCGAGCTCAGAACCAAAGAATTCATAAGAATATAGAGTCTTATATCTTATTATAATAAAGTTATATGCAACGACGGGTAATTACTAATAGTGTATAATACAATATATAATAGAACAATATTTAACATATAACTAAAAATAGGCTAAGGTTATAAAGGTTAAGGTTATAAGGTTTAGGCTATATATCGTTAAAATTAAATATTTTAGTAATAATTTTATATACACATACAGTCGAATCCTGATAATTCGAAATGGCAAGGGGATAACATTTTTTTACTAATTACACAGGAATTTGTTTTCTTTTCAAGGGGATATTTTTAACGAATTATTGAGATTTTCTATTTTGCGGGGAACACATCGGCATTCGACTGTATTTGGATAATTCTACTAAGATTTTATTTCTCAACTTACATCATCAAAGAAATATTCCGCACCATTCATACCCTCAATAGCGCTGTCCGCTGTGGAATACCATAAATATTTTAAAAATATGATATATGTAATATATATATATATATGAATATACAGGTGGGAAAAAATAAATAGCACCACATGCAACGTTTTCATATAGAACAAAAAACAAGCTATTACATAAATAATAGTACTGATATTTTTTCTGCAATACATAGATAACGGTAATGCAAATTTGAAACTTTAGTTATGTTTTTAATTTAATTTGAATATAGTATATATAATAATTATATATATAATTTATAATTAATTCACGTGTATTTTAATTGCCCATTAAAATAACTTCAACTTTAAGCAAATTTCTTGGTGCTATTTTAATTTTCGCAGTTATATATATGTAAGTACATATGTACGTATCTATGTAAAGTATATTTAGGAGCTCACCCTTTAGCAACTGTTCCAGTTTCTGTCGATCCACCTTGAAGCGCTCCGTGTGCAGATCGTCCACATTTTGTACGCCCAACTTGAGTGCTATGGCCCGGATGTCGCTCCAATCGCTGTCCACCGATGAGATCTCGCTCTGCGTCTCGCTCGGCGCCCGGGGCAGGGGCAAGGAGGGGAGACTACCGGCAACTGACGTGGCTTTGCCGTTGGCCATGGCGGAGACATCCGCGACCGTTGGGTAAATCAGTTTATTGAATGAGGCACAGGAGAGCATGTCGTTGACTATCGATTGCTGCTTGTCGGTTATCGTTTATCGATTAGCGCCTGTTGTTGTTCAACTTGTTCAATTTGTCTATCGAATGGTCGTTTAGTTTTTAAAACCAAGCAAAAGGTCGTTCTAAGAATGTCTGTTCGTGCGTGTGTGTGTGCGTGTGTGTGTGTGTGTGGATGTGTGGGTGTGTGGTGTGTGGGTGAATGAGTGTTGAGTCTCAGCAACGCTGCAATGTATTAGGTGAGCTGTGGACGGAAGATTAAATCGAAATGTGAGCATAAAACAAAATACATGAAAAAAATGCATAGAAAGTAAGGAAATAACGGAAGAGAAGAAACTAACAAAATAACAAAAACCTAATTTTTATTAACAATTATCGTTATTTTATTTTTAAGAATTTATATAAAAATCTGCAAAATTTATGAAATAATAAAATTAGTTTATGGATATATAATATTGTTTCATTTTTTTTTAAAGATTTTACAAATGTTGAGTTAAAAAAATATTTTATTTAAAATATACTACTACTTCTTTTTAGCTTTAATATATTTCTAATAGAAATATAATTTATTTTGAAGATTTTATATTATTATAATTTTTTTAATGGAAAGTGTTTTAAGCAAAATATTATTTACATAACATTCATTTTAAAATCTGGAAAGTGTTCAGCTTTTTTGTGAAAACTTATAAACATATAAGAATATATTCAATATTTATTTTTCATTATTAAATATAATTCAATAAATAAAAAATATACATAAAATATAAAGAATAATTATCTTATTATGTATATAGTATTATAGTATTGTATTCTGCTTTTTTTGTCTCCTCCGCTTAAAGATTTTTATGTGGAATATTGTTTATGCCATATTCAGCTAAATATCTATTTTTTTTAAGCCTTCTAAGATATTTTCCTTATAATTATTAACTTTTAATAACATTTCTGGGCCACCAACATAACCTCTCTGTAATATTTTAGACAGCCATGAGGTTTCGCCCATGACTCTATCCATTTTCAGAAACGGAAGCGTAAAGAACACACAGAAAATAGGCATACATAAAATTACAGTTAGACTTTCACTTCTCTGACACTTTCCACTCACTTACCGAACCAGTTCGCCAGCACTATTTGAGATTGAAGAGGCCTTGAAAGTCCAAACAAATGGCATGGGTTAGGTCCTGGACGAATTGTATGGCCTCGACGAGGCAAACGTTCATAACAAAATTACGAATTTGTACGAATCTTTCGACGAAAGGCATTTATATTGGCTGGATTTTTCTGTCTATATGTTTCAGTATATAGAGTGTTGAAGTCTTTAATAATTATTATATATTTATTCTTTTTATACATATATATATATATAAATATATATATATTTCAAGTATGAAATAATGGGGTATTTCTAATTTTTTGATGTAAATTGCAAGCAATTTAGATTTAATTTTTTTTTCTTTTTCTAACTAGGAACTTTTTGCTGCTACCGCTTGAACGACTCGAAGGCAATTGAACGAAGCCAACAGCCCGGCTTTCGAGCTGCTGGCAGGGATTGATCGCAACGACAAAAGCTGCGGCTGCTGTTCCTAAACAACGGTAAATTGGGGAAAAATGTGGCCCGACGCCTGGAGAAATGCATTTAAGAGGGCCATTTGGGTCAACGAACCGCTCGCAGAGAGTGCAAAAAAAGTAATTTAGATTCTTGCAAGCAAAACAAACGCACAGAGAGCCGAGCAGAGGCACACTTGCGAGAGCGCCTGGAAATGCACACTCTCGCTCTTATGGGATATTCACAGAGAGGAATTTCCTTTTTGCACTATGCAAGCCGGTACTAAAGTGCTTAAGGGAAATTTATATAATTTAAGCTTAATAATCATACGCTTTTTATGTAGTCTCAAATAATAATTTATTATTTTATTTTTATTATAATTTTTTAATTTATTTACTGCTAAATATTTAAAATACTTTTTTATTAACTATAAATCGTAAGGTTCAGCTTTTCAGTGTTGCTGTTAAAATGTTGCTAAGCGTTAACAGTTCGCAGTTAGTCAGCTAACAGTCTGTTAACATTTTACAGGAATTCTGCAGCAAAGCAAATTGCAAAAAGATTTTTTTTCCAGTTTTACGCACACGTTTTTTCCCGCCAAAACAAAAAGTAAGAAAAAAACTTACCGTAAATCCAAATACTTTTTAATTGAAACAAGTTACACAAATGAATTTTTTTTTAATAATTTAGTTAACAAAATAAATATTTATAAAATCATAAATAGGCACAAATTATAATTTAGCCAAAGAGAAGACGCTTTATTTAAAAGAAAGGAAATTAAATTTTGTTCGCAATTAATTTTACGTCAATTGGTCAAATTCGTTATTAATTAAATTTTTGGCAGTCGTTTTATTTTTTATATGAGCAAAAAAAATCACTACCGAAGACAGGGTACAAAAAAAAGACACGTGTGTGAAAAACAAAATAGGGAAATTTTTGCAGGGGAAATAAGGCAAAAAAATTAAGAGTCAAGGTCAAGTGGAGTAAAGCGCGGCTTTTATTTTTAGTAATTTTTTAATTTTTTATAATAAATGAGGTTTTGTTTTATTCGAAATACAACGCGTCGTAGTAAATGGAAAGGGACTCGGGCGATGCTTTCGTCGTCATTGAAGCGCGTTAACTGCAGAGCGCGAGGCGGCGTTGTCTTGTCCCGTCTGACCTTCAGGCGGAGCTTTGGCCAACTGAAGTGGGACGAGCAAAGCTCACTGATCACAACACGTGCAAAGGCGCACAAAGAGAGCGACAATAGCAACAACTGCAGCTGCAGCAGCTGCGCTAGACTAAAAGCTTTGCTTGTTTAAAAGCTTTTAACAGTGCAGACAGCTGAAGAGAAAGCTGTGTCAGAGCCAGAGTTCTCATGCACGCCGCCAGATGGCGCTTAGGCAAGCAGCGCCTCTACAGTGCTTCCCATAAATATGTGCTATGCGAAAGAAAAGTATGTTGATTGTTTTATTATTTATAATTTATTATTGTTTATTTATGTTTATATATATTTTTTTTATTTATAGCCATAAATACTAATGCTTGCCCGTTGTTAAATTTACTTTTTACATTTATGCTCATTTTCATTTAAATATTTTACTTACATACATATATATTAGATATTTTTTTTATAAATATATTTTTACTTTTTACAACATTGTATTGTTTTTGTTTTGTTTTCCTTGCTTTACATTGTTGATTATATATTTATTTAACTTTTGTTTTTATGGATATGAATATGTTTTTTATATTCAATGTAAGCATTTGCATTTTATTATATATATATAAATATATATGTAAATCTAAATCTAGTTAAACAACATTTATGTTTCAATTTCCTTTTATTTGATTTAAATTTTTTAATGTTTATTATTTACCGTTTACATGAAAAACATTGAAAATAAATAAAAAATCGTAGTTTTCTCTACGCTTTTCTATATACACTAACAATTTATGCATAACTTTTTTGTAAAGTTTATAAATATTATTATATATATTTTTGTTCTATGTTTTTATAAAGCTGAGCAGAACCGAAAATATATATGAAATTATTAACCGATTTATATAGAAATGTTGAGCAAAACCATAAATCAGGGAAGACAACTTTCACAACACTTTTTTGATTAGATAAACCTTAGCATGCATTATATCTGTTATATATTCTCGTATATATTTCGTTCTATATATATTATATACCATATTTAACATTTACACATAAAAACTTACTAACCATAAATTCACAATTGATTTTTTTTTGACAACTTCTTAGTATATACTTTACTATATACAATTATTCAAATTTTGATTATAATATTGACTTTTTATTTATTTTCTTTCATATTTTATTTCCTTTTATTATCTGCCTAGTATGCTGTTTACTTTTTCTCTAGAAAATTTCCGAAACTTTTTTATTCTTTTTAATTATTTTTCAATTATTTTTATTCCATTTACATATTGTGTTTTCCATACATTTTATTTATAAGGCAAAGGAACTATTTACCGTTGGATTTTTGTTTGCCAAAAATTTTAAATAATTTCTTGTTAAATTTAGTTTGTTGAAATAAAATGGATTTTTTTTAAAGAATTTCCTTGATTTAGCTGTTAGTTAATTTTATTTTTGCGTCTACAAATGAAAAGTTTTTCATAATTAATTTTGCATGCTTCCAAAACCGTAAAAAGTTCCTTTCTATATATAATGCTGTTATTATACTTGCTTACATACCTAATTCTTATCTTTCTCTTATTCTACTGATAAGCACAACTTTATTTACACAATGAACAGAGAGTTTGAGGGAGAGTGAGCGAGAGAGAACTGCGATTGAAGTTTGCTTTTACTTTACGCTTCTTACTGTAGTTCAAATAGCACGACGATATATAAAAGCTAAGCTCAAGTGCTAATTCAAAGCTCAGCTAAAGCTTTTCACAGTTCTCTTTCACTTGTTTGTTGCATAGTTGATGTAAACAACAAGAGATCTGTTAAAGAAAATGCGTCTAACTGCTGTATCTCTTAACAAATATACAAATAGTATAATACGAAAAATAAAGAGTTTATTGCAAGGGATATTTTGTTTAGTTTCTATTGCTTTGTGTTGTGATCTGCATATGCGTAAAAGCAGCGCAGCTAGCGTTTGTAGTACGTCTGCTTTGCGTTTGTTGAAAAATAAATAACGGTGAACGCGTGCGCAATCGCGCGTCGTCAATGAACGAAAAAAATCTCAAAGAAGTAATGCGAAAAAGCATAAGAATTATGTTCTCTGTCCTCACCTCAGTCAGCGTATGCAATGAAGGAATGAACGTGCAGAGAATATAGCCGTGAAATCTGCTTAGCGCGACGCTGCGCAGTCAGCAAGTTAAGCAGCGTCTTTTCGTGTGTGCAATTAATAAGAGCGCTGGCGCAAACAGCGCAGTCAGCTTTGCATTAGGGAAATTATGGAAAGCAACATATGCAGGAAATAAATGTTCTTACTCGCACTCATATGAAAAGAGCACGCCTTGGCTCTCAGACAGTACTAATTGTGCTTTAAAAACTTATAGTATATATAAATTAAATGAAAAGCTATAGGGCGTTATTTCGAATCTTAACTAATTTCTACTGCATTTTATACATATGTATATAATTATTTATATATTTCGTAATACTTAATGCTAATTAATGCTATTCTATGAGCTTCACCTGTTATTTGTTTGCGTACATATGTTGTTTATATAATTATTTTTTTTTATAATTTTTATATTTACTCTTATTACATTTATTTAAATTTGCTTTCCTCTTTGCGGTACAGCATATATTAACATATTATCAGTTGCGCTCTTAAATATATTTAAGCTTCTCTTTGCTTTTTTTACTTGATTTTCAGTGACTTCTTTGGCTTTAAGTCCCAAATTGGCTTCTCAACATCTTAAGTGCGTTTTAACCAGGGCGAACTGTAAATTTTCATTTTTTTTTTCTGCTTGTGGCATTAATTATTACGCGTAAAACAAATAAGAGAAAGAAACAAATATGGTGAAGAGAAATGTGCCCATTCGTTCGCATGGCAGCACCTTAAGCTACTTTTCGAAATGCATTTCATCATCAATTCAGCATCAGCACGTCGCTGCCACTGCCGCTGTCGCTGCGACAGTCGCTGCCTGCGTTGGGCGAGTCATCAATAATCGTTGATCCGGCTGCGAGGCCACGCCCACTTTAGCAAGTGTCGCTGACAGCTGTTGATGTTGGCGCTTTAGTGTTGCCAGCTCTGCAGCTGCAGTTAAATCAACGCCAGACTTGGCATCATCATCATCATCATCACCATCGTCGTTAGCTCTATCGTTGTTATTATCATCATCATCATTATTATCATCGCGTTGCAAAAGTGTTGCCAATGCCATTTGACAATTATAAAAGCATTTGTCGCTCTCACTCGGCGCTGCCTTTGACATTGTCACACTGACAGCAAGCGCGACGTCGTCGTCGTCGTCGCCGTCGCTAACCGTCTGTTGCGTCGCTGCGCTGTCGCTGGCGTATTGACAGTTGTTAATTTGATGGCCCGTCCACAGGCAGAGGGGCAGCGCAAGTGCAACGCTTAGCCATGTGGTGTATGCATCAAAGTGCCACGCCCATTTTGCAAGCTGCCTGTTGATGTGTCTGTGTAGCTTTGTCATGTGCTGCAATGGCAACGCCTCCATAAGCCTCAATGCCCAAGCGCGCCAAAAGATTTCGTGAGCAGCACTCGAAGCGCCCGACGCACCGTTATCCTCTGCAAAATAGACAGAAAACGAAAAGGAGAGTGAATGAGTGAGAGCGGATTATAAAGAGAGCTGGTCAGTGCATATAGCGTGGTGTCTGCATTAGCAAAGAGATTTTCTAAGTGCACACTGAAAGGGAGCTTGAATTCGTATTGAGCGCTGATTGATGCGGCCTTAAGATATACATATGTATGTATGTATATGTTATATATATAAAAACCTCTAAATAAATATCAAGCTCATTTCGCGAAATCTAGTTTAATAAGGGAAATTTGATGTCAACGAGGTTATTGAAGTGTTCTCTTAAAACCAATTTGTAAGTTACTGATTTTTTCTCTTTAATAATTTGCGTAAACAGAGATTTTTCATAAAGGCATCATTAAAGAACGAAAAGTCCTCTAAATGTAGATCCTAGGACATTTTTATTAAGTCATGCGAGAGCCAATTTTAATGTTCTCTTAAAACCCATTTAGTTGCTAAGCCATATTTACTCTTTGATATTATCAATAAGCATAGCTTAAACTTAATTCCTCTGATCTTTTGTATTGATTTAGATATGTTCAGCTAGATTTTATTTGCAGCTCTCTTGCAGTCCATTGAGTTGCTGTCAGCTGAAAAATATCCGATAAAGCTACCCAAAAATATAAAGTTCCTAGTCCATATACTCTCTTATATGTGTGTGTGTGTGTGTGGGTTGTGTGTCAACATTGCATTTACATAAAGTTCAAAAAAATCGAATTCGTTTGAATCGCAAATGTAAGCAGAGTAAGCTGCAAACCCCACTGAAAAGCGAGTTCATTTCGCATGGGTAGCGCGCTCGCGCTCTTGTTCAAGCTAAGAATGTTGCATACTTTTATGCGCACGTTGAATATATATTTTCTCTATATATATTCTGTGTACTTCTTTTGAAGTCGATGCAATTTTAAATACAATTTGCAGCTCAATGCGTTTACAATGTTGCTGTTCTTGTTGTTGTTGTTGTTGCTTGCTGACGCTGCTGTTGCTGCATTTTGGTGTTAAGTAAATGTTGCCGCAAGTAAGTGGCAACTCTTGCAAATAGTGAAAGAGTGAGAGAGCGGGCGGGGAACAGGAGGGGCGTTTTATAAGCATAAGCTACACAGCAATCAACTTGCTTTTCCACAACGTAAATTAGAGGAACAAGCATGAAAGCAACAGAGTAGAGAGTGCTCGACTAGTAGATACCTAGGCATATGTTACATAAATATATATTTATTTAGATGCCTGTCAGTATTTGGCTCTCAATTCATATGCTCTACTAGGTCAATTAACAATATTTATTTATGATTTATTTTAATAAAGAACAACAACAAGTAAAAACGCTCTAGTCGGGACTGCCCGACTACGAGAATCCCTGAACCTTTGTTCGAGCTTGCATTTTTACATATATACAGGCAGATATTATTATGAATGCAACATTAAATTAAATATATAAAAAAAACGAAATTGTATTTTATATTCAACAAGCTAAATAATCTGGGGACTTTTGTTTAAAGATGTAAAAGATATTGTGCAAAAACTGAATTTCGATAACGGTTTAATCGATATTATGGAAACTGGAAAAGTTATCGATTATCTGCAACAAATTTGATATGTGTTTGATAAGTCTGTAGCTCTTAAAGGTTCTGTGATACATACGGACAGACGGACGGGCAGACTAGAGATGGGCGTCAGAATCGGGATTTCTGGCTTGTTGGGAAAGATTCTAAGAAATTCCAGGTCGATCGGACAAGTGCTTGATCTCTACATCAAGGTGGCATGGAAAGAGATTTTTGAGATATCGGTTTCAGCAGAGGTGAACGTCGGGATCGAAATTTTCTGCGAAATCCCGCCATCTCATAGAATATCTCTAGAATTTCTTACCATGATCTCATGACCAAGCACTTATCCGATCGTCCCGGACTTTTTGAAAATCTTTCCCAACCCGCCATATACAGAAAATCGTTTCGGGACAATTTCGGGTCCCGTAAATCCCAATTTTGACGCCCATCTCTAGGACAGACAGACGGACTGGGCAAAATCGGCTCAGCTACTCGTTCTGATGAAGAATACATATACTTTAAGAGGTCTGGGACGACTCCTTCTTCAAAGTTATTATACCCTGATTTCCCATTTTCAATAGGTTCAGGGTATACAAATAAAAAACTTTGCATAAATTTACTTGTGTAAAACATTATTTCTATAACTCATGCTTTAAAAATCTCAATCCTAAATATCTTTTACGTTTCTGATCCCTTTTGTATGCCAGCATGTCTTAGATGTCCTCCTCTGTCTATCAAGTAAACTCAAACGATGTCACATATATCCCTTTCATATCCATTTCCAATAAGTACAGGGTATACAAATAACCCGCCAATGGCAATTGCTAGTAAATGTTGCCTGTGGGCAACAAAAATAGGAACTACAGCAAATCAGCTGGCAGTCTGCGAAGGATATGCCGCGACAATCTTTCACTGTCTGAAACGAAGTTTATACCAATTTGATTTGACCCGGCATTTGATTCGATAAGCGTGTCGGTTATCCTGCTGCCACTTGGCAGGAGCAGCAGTGGCAGCAGCTGCTGCTCTGCCTGAATGTTTATGCTGGCAAATGTTATTTGCATAATTTACGTTGTATGTTCGAGCAGCAGAGCGAGGAGGGCAGGATTCCTTAGGATACCAAGTGCCTTGATGGGCTACTATTGAAAGTTGACATAGCAGATGCTCAAAAATGTAGCCCCGCCCCATTCTCAGCTGCAGTTTGTGTGCAGCCAGGATCAGGCTGGCAAACACTTGTTAAAAGGTTTTTCAGTTCAGTTTTAAAATCTACTTGAGGCGGCAGCATTAGAGCTCAGCTCGCTGCTGTGTAAATTCCATCTAAAAAACTATTGATTTTCTTATTGTCTGAGAATTTCAACTCAATTTACTCAAGCTGCAAATCTGGGTTATTCCTAAATTATTCATAAATGGGTTAAGTTTAAGACAGTGCAACAAATGGAGCTTTGTTGCTAGTAAAGTTATTCATAAGAAATAAGAAAGACTATGCCGAAGTTTGGTAATGCCCTTGTAATTGTAAAACATAAAAGTATTCTTTTATATAGTAGTAGTTACATATACTAGGTGAAATACATGGGTATTTATTCAAAATTTCAAGTCTAAGAATACTTTAAGCTTGTAATAGATTATGTAAAATAGGAACAGGCTTGCCAGGCCTCTCATCTCTGACCGCCCCATAAGTCGCTTAAGGCGACGGCAATACCTTAGCATGATAGTTTAATACTCTACTCTTAATGTATATAAATGTATATAATGTAAATAGCTTATTTAAGCGAGGCTACACCTTAAGTTAAACTATTCTGTTATAGTGTATATAGCACGCTGATACTGAATAAACATATAATTAAAAAAAAAAAAAAAAAAAAAAAATATTTTCAGAAAATTTCACAAAAACTTTATATGGAAATCATGGGAATATAGAATAGGCACTCTGTTTATATCTTTATATTGCTATACTCAAAAAATATCTATATTTAACAAACTTTTCTTAATATATATACTTACTAGAAGAGTGGGTCAAAAAGGATTCATTGTGTTCCTCGTAGCCTCCACGCTCTCGATCGCCATGCCGATTGCCGTGCTCTTCCATTGGATAGTTATTTATGTCATATGATCGGCCCGAGGCCATAATTCTGGGTCGATCCTCTTCGATAATGCTCTCGATTTCCTCTTTGAATATATCAAATATAAAGGCCGTGCATTTGAGCTGTTGAATTAAATTTGATTTATAAGAGTTTAATCAGATCTCCTTTTATAGTTTGCTGCTATATATCAAGTAAAGTAGACACTCGCAAGTTGAAACAATTCATGACTTAATAAAAGAAAATGTGTTAAACTTTCAGCAAAGTTCTTTTTCACGAGCGACTACTGTACATGTATATGTAGCATAACCCTCTTTGGCTTACCCTCATTTGACCCTTGAGAAAATGCTGTGTGGTTACCATAAAGTGTATGGCACTTGTCACCGATTCCAGTGTGCTATTCTCTTGTTTCTCAATCTGATAAGTCTTGATGTGATGCGGAGGCACCTGCGAACGGAATCAAATGTGAATTGGGATTTGTGTCAAGTGGAAGAAATGAAAGGAATGCGCGCTTCAATACATCAGTTCAAACAGTTGACAAGGCTTGCAAATCAATTTATAAATATTTATCAAAATCAGAAAGATAGAGAGAGAGTGAGAGAGGGAGAGAGAGGGGGTAGTGCATCTTACAGATATGCGACATGAAGCACTCAACCACTATATAGCACCACATACAATGCACAATGCACAAGTGGAAACTGTGCCGTGTCCTGTTCTCTCAGCTGTGGTCCTCTGCGGAGGCCTCTGCCACTTCTTACGCCCAAAAAACATGCCACAGCAGGCAAATTTATAACTTATGAATGATGAATAGATTCACGCTTGAGTGATTAAGTGGAGCAAAGCGGTGGAGTGGGGCAGGCTGTGGGGACGAAGGCAGTCGAGCCAGGACGAGGCCACTTTGTTTGCGGTGAGTTTAGTTTGAAGTGCCTGCAGATAACGTTGCCAGCCTGACAGGCGGACACAGCCACGCCTGCCACCTGCCCCCCTTCTCCATCTCTCGGCCTCAACACATGAGTTGGGTGTAGGAGCCGGTCCTGTTGAAAAGCGCTCGTTAGCTAAAAGATCAAGTGGCGAACCAGCGCACACACCAACACACTCACACACACACACACACACACACCAGACCACACTTGAGTGTTGTTTGTGTTAGTTTTTGCTGAATTGCTTGTTTGATAATGATAAAAAAAATATTATTATATATGTATATATACATTATATATATGTATAAAACGCTCTCTAACTGCAACTTTCTCAGTTGTTCTCTTGGTCTTTCACTTAATGCCAGCAAGGTCTTGTTTTTTAAAGTTGTCAAGTACCTGCTACACACATATGCAAACTAAAAATATTTATTTTTATATAAAATATAAAATTCGTTTATTTTTTATATTTTTTTCAAAGCATTTCAATTGATTGCATTTTTATTTCACATATTTTAGCAAAGCCTTTTTATTACTTGATTGAAAGGCAGCTCGTTTAGCTGGCAATTTTTCCATTAAATAACTAGCAAAATGTATTTTTTTTTTAGAAATTGTTTAAATTTCTATTAAAATGGTTTTTGGGCTTAGTAAAAATTGAGGAAAATGTGAAAAATGTTTGTGAATTTTAAGCTTCGCAAATAATAGAGATTTTATTTATTCTTTTTAAAGCTAAAAATTTTATCTTTTAGAAATACAAGAGTTTGAGCTAAAATCTAAAAGCTTAAGAGCAAATATGTTTAAGATACATAAAAATATATCTGTTGCAATAGATTTATCGAACTAGGCTTAAAATTCGTAAAAAATATAAAACAAATTTTATTTGTACTGCAGACAGTATTTCTTTATATAAACATAAATATACATATGTATGTATATACACATTATTAAGTAACCTTAAGCCATTACAAAAATTGTCGCTTTATTACTAAGTTTTATCTTTGATTTATATGAAATTTAAGAACTTAAGTCTATTTGATTGCGCGATAAAAATTATCTCTTTTCAAGTTCACCCCCGAAAAAAAATACTACTCATTTCACTGTCCACTTAGCACGCTCATTTTTGTTTTGCTTACCTAAGAATTGAATAATTAGTATAAAAAAAATATGTTGTTATGTTCTTAAATGGTTAATAAATTTAAGTTTTATCGGCAGTGTATATCAATTCGTTTTTTACCAGCAAGTTAATTGGCTCAGCGTTGCTCAAAATACAAAGATTTGACTATCTCGACCAGATAAGTGCTAAAATAATGGCTGCTGCTGCTAAGGATATTGAGAAGCCCCATGGCGGCGATTCTACTTCACTCTCCTTGGAGAGCGTGTGCCTCGACTTGATCAATGGTGGCAAGAACCAGAATCTGCGTGTCAACGGCCTAGTGCGCATGCCAACCAAGACCCTACGCATTACCACCCGTAAGACTCCTTGCGGTGAGTGTTCCTGATGAGAATCATCGATTTGCATTCTCCATCTGAGATCGTGAAGAAGTTCACCTCGATCAACATTGAACACGAAATAGAGGTTGAGGTTACCATTGCCAACTAAAATCTGATGGCCCTTCTCATCATGTTGAAAAGTTTCGCATTTCTTTAAAATTAAATTTATATATGTAGAAAATGGTGATTACTTTGTCTAACAAATGCGTCTTTATATAATTATAGTTTCTTTATTAAAAAAAATGCATATTAAATTAACTTAAATTGTTTTTCTGGCTTATTTATATCTCTTCAAATGTTTTTTGCCATTCGCTCGCACACAGAAATAATTCACAATAACGTTGAGAAAAGTTCCTATGTAATGCTCTCCCATGCTGAATGTCTTGAGAGGTGGGCGCTGTGGCTTGACTCTACACAAAAAAACTAGCTGACAACCAAAACGTTTCTTAAAACAAACGCAGCGAACTGACAGTGGACCCAAAAAAAAAATGTCGGGCCATGTCACATGCCTCGGCTTTCTAAGCTACGAAATTCTGTGAAATCATGCGGAACTATGACAGCAGCCAAGCGAGCCCCTGACCCCTTCACCTGGCGGAATATGTGGAAGTTACCTGCTGTGGTTGCGGCCATAAAACAGCCAGCCGAAGTAAAAGGCATAAAAAGTGACTGCCTATCAAAAATGATATGGTATATGCGTAGGGAAAGTCTAGGCGGAAAAGCAAAAAGAAAAACCTACATCACCCAGGTGCCAAAAAGTGTGTAAGCGTCTCTGTGTGTGTGTGTGTGTGTGAAATGAAAAATCACACACTAAACGCTAAAAGATTGCCGAACGATGCAACTGAACAAAGTTGCGAAGCCCTCTCCGCTTTGCAGTAAGTTATCGCAGAGTAGAAAAACTAGAGAGCAGTTGCGGCAGCACTAGAGAAGGGCAGAAAATGAAATGGGAATGAAATAAAAACAAATAGAACTCTGAGACTCTGAGCAAGAAAAACAGGTTAAATTAAACTAATTATGAAAAAAAAAAATTATGAAAAAAAAATATGTAAAATTAAAAAATATTTTATAGGTATTTCTTTAAACTAAATTAAATGTATAATAATATTTAAAAATGTTTAAAAAACATTTATATCTACATAAGGTAGATGATATTGTAATTCCACTCGAAATAATATAAACACGCAGTAAGCAAAGCCAAGATACTTTTGATGGTGAGAAAAATGTTGAACAAATAAAAAATAAGCGGGTATTAACTTCGTTTAGTTTAGTTTAATTTTATTCGATATGGTTATAAGCGTTATACTTATAAATAATTCGATTCGCATTACTACCAAACTCGAGCTGCAACGCGTCTTCAAGTCATTTCAGCTCAGTCTTAAAAATATGTTTAACATTTATAAACAAATATAAATATAATTTTAAAATGCTAGATAAGAGTAAACAATTTTAAAAATATAAGAATTCATTTGCTTTGGAAACTCATCGTGGTCGTAATTGCAGCATATATTTTGCCAGAGCTTATCTACTGCAAAACCGTATACCCTATAAAAAAAACTCTCGTTAATGCAGCTAAAGAAAGAGCTGCGTGTGCTCTGCTAGATAATGACCAATGCGAAAAATCACAAGCAGACGGACATCAAAAACAGCTGGGGCAAACGTTGTAACATTCTGCTCTTCATCAGTTTCGAATTGCATATTGAGCTCAATACAATAAAATTGAATGTGAAAAAAGCAGAAGAGTATCTGAGGCTCAACACAAAGGAGGACTTCAGGTATGTGTACAAATATTATTTCAACAATTCGGATGGGTTCTTAAAGGAAGAATATGATATACATATGTGCTGTGTTGCGATATATGCTTTATCGATTTAACCGCAAAACTCTGATTTACTTTGAAATGGAGCTTTAGCTCTATAAAGCTTAGCTATATAAAGCAGGGTTACGTTCTTTACTGATTTGTAGTCGAGCATCTGCCCCATTCGACAAAGTGCTGAACTGACCCCGTTGGGCAGGAGGATCTTGAGCTGAGATAATATATGCACGAATCTGAAAGTGATATCGAGCACTGTATCTATGTCCCCCTGCCGATCATTTAAGTTGCATCTATAATGCCAAGTTTTGGTACTAGTCACATAGATATAATAATAAAACTGTTGCAGTTTATAGGAACTAGATCTTATCTAATTCTCATTTAGTGTTTCAGCTGTGTTGCGAATACAGCAAAATCTTTTCACTACATATTCGACCCAAGTAAACGTACTACTACTACTACTTAATTTATCAGCTTATTAACAATAAACAGTTGAAGCTGCGCAACATAAAGGCTGCAGGCAAATATATATACAAATTTTACAATAAATAATAAAAATATATAATATGATCTTTCTAGTTGTAATTAAAAATTGATTTGCGTATTATATTCTATTTGCTTATATATACTTCAAAATAATAATTACTATTCTAGCTGAAAAGTCTCTTTAAAATGATTGCATAGAAAATGATGCCCCAGAAAACATCTCCAAAATAATTCAATTCCTCAAAAAACAAACACCAACTCATATGACTTAAAAGTTAAAGTCAATTTAAATAATGAAAATATTTAAATAGGTATGAGATCTACCAATCCGAAGGCCTTAGCAGCCAGTGTTTTAGCCATGATCTAGTGATAATTTATATTATATCTACCTTTAAAAATAATAATAATAATATTTAAATATTAATCTTAACACAGAGACAGAACGTCTTCAAGCGAACATACTCTATTACGATTGTAATAATTATAATTTTTTATATAAATGAAGAAAGTCCTTTAAAAGTATAAACGATATCTTAAAGCTCCCCTTAAAATGTATAACAATACTCTCATTAGACAATCAGAGTTCTTTTAAAAAATACCTTTAATAGGCATCTACCAAATCGCAACACTCGTATCTATATATATATTTAGCTCTATCTAAAATGCTCGACAAACATCTCTTAAATTTGCTCCTTTTCGGCCAACAATTGGGCAATTGAAGTGTAAACTAAGTGCTGAAAAGGAAACTTTTAGCCGAATTGGCTGCGACTGGCGACTAATTGAAAAATTGCGGGGCCATCAATTGGAAATTGGCTCGAAGCGCACACACTCCGCTCACTAATTGAATGGCGGATCGCAATAGAAATGGGAATGGAAATGGAAACCGAAACCAAAACTTACCACAATACCATTAATAGTCCATGTCAAATTAGCAGCCGGTTTCGAGTATTTAATTGAGCAATTGCCGTCGACCAAATCGCCAATGCGATAACGCGCCTGTATGCCGGTAACCACTGTATGCTCTTCCGGTAACTCTGCACACAAACACAGAAGGGAGAGAGAGAGACAGTAAGAGAGAGAGAGAGAGAGAGAGAGAGAGAGAGAGAGATGGAATTAGCTGTAGGCTGCATAATGGAAATGTAAAATTAGCTGACCAGCACTCGAAAAAATGGCAAAGGCTGGCGCCCATTTGTCTAATTAATTTGCTTTCGGTAGCAAGGCAAGGCTGAAGGACGGACGGGCGGACGGGCGCCCTGCCTTTGCCATTTGTGCTAGGTGCTGATAGTATTTTTATTGCAATTTTTTTGTGGGTTATATTCTTTTTTATTTCACTTACCCACCACCTCCATTTCGCCGGAGACCATCGCCGTTTGAAATGTGGGCGCCTCCACGGATATTTCGCATGTAAATTTGCCCGAAATATTCAGCGGCACCGACTGCAGCACGACATGACTTTGATTCGACAGGTTTCGCTAAGAGAGAGAGAGAGAAAGATAGAGAGTGCAATAAAAATTAGTTGAAAAATTGACAGGATGCGCTGCATAGAAATTGAATATAACGCAATGCCAAAGTGAAAAAAAAAACCGACAGAGAAGATAACATAATGCCGGGGCAACGCAGCAGATGTTGTTGATGAAAGATGCTCGGGCAAATGGAGCCATGGAGCTATAGAATTATGGAGCTTGCATTTTAAGTCGGCCTGCCTCTCGTTTTGATTGCTTTGAGTCAAAGCAATTTTGCCTTTGGCTCTGCTGTTGATTTGTGATATTAAAAAAAGGAAAATGAAGAAGAAGATTTTTATGAGCTGCATGAAATGAAGTGACTAGCAGATCTTTTATTTATGAGTTGACCAGCTCAAACAATAACTGCAAATATTGCAGAAAATATGGTACCTAATAAAGAGACAGCGAGTTTATCTAAAGAATATGCTAAAACTGCATCTATTTGATCTATACAAAATTGAGTTCAATTTAACCATAGAAAATAATAAGAATTATTATTATTTAAGCATTTCCAATAAATTTTGCAATTGTATACTTAACCTCATTGTTAGGACATAATTGAATGGAAAAATAAATAAATTTTAAAATGAAAATATCATAATTATAGGATTCTTTGCTTGAGAGTTCTACCAGAGACTAGCTGAATCCATTGCACATACAAAATTGTTACAAAAAAAAAATGATAAGAATTCGTTTTTTATCCTTTAAAAAAATTTTGCTTTGTCAATATTTAAACAATTAAATAAAATTCAATTAGTATATTTCTTTAACTATTACTATAACCTTGTAAAAAGTGTATAATGATTTTGGTCAGAAAAAAGCATATCCGACCATATAAAGTATTTATGTATTCTTGTTAAGCAAGACGAGCTGAGTTGATATAGCACTGTCCGTCTGGCCGTCTGTCTGGATCAACGCGATCGCCTAGAATATTAAAGCTATAGAGCTGAAATTTCACAGACGTTTTTCTGCTGCAGGCATTATATATCTCGGAATCATCCCATGGGATAGATCGGTTTTAAGAAATGTTTTAGTATGGGAAATCTCGGCGTTATTAAAGTCTAAGACTTCAATTGGAATTTTGAATATTTTCTCGTGTATTCCACCTCCATATAAAAATTTATAGTATAT
This sequence comes from Drosophila gaucha, assembly GCA_035045545.1. NCBI lineage: Eukaryota > Metazoa > Arthropoda > Insecta > Diptera > Drosophilidae > Drosophila > Drosophila gaucha. The sequence continues at coordinate 2,727,544 of JAWNOY010000099.1, forward strand.
GTTTATGGGAGCGTGGCATATCGGATCAATTGGATCTTCTACAATATTGCACCTAGAGACCTAAAAATTGACAATTACCTTTAGCTGGACTGCTTCGATAAAATTACGATTATCTAAGAAAGCTATATCCTCCAAAATAGTAAAGCTAAAGACTGAAAATTTGACATATAGGTGTTTTTTCCACTATTCTACACTTGAGATTCAAGATTTTGCAAATTAGAAAAACTACATTTATCTGGTATTGAATATTATGGAGACACAGATTTCGGTATATTAGGCATCTTAATTGACTGCAGTTGAGAACAAAAATATTAGCTGCTCATTTAATTGGGCCAGCAATGTTTTTGCTCTGTGTCGAGTGCATTCACTTGTGCCCACTCGACTTCCACTCAAAATGTCGAAATTGTTTACGGGAAATTTAATCTTTGACACGGCGAGCTGTAAGCTCATACAGAAATCCACTTAATAAAAATTAAATTTAATAAATTGCATTTAAAGATGGGCTTTAATATGCAAAAATATGACACTTCGCGCAGGGAGTCGATGAGGTGGACTGGCTTTCGTTGGATATTTAACCCAATTTGTGAGCGGCCGGCAACCTAATTGGCTCTCCTACATTTCAACGTAATAATTAAAGTTGAAAACTTCGCTCGTCGACTTTTATGGAGTATTTTTTATGCAATCTACATATACTGTTTTTTAATGAGCCGCAAGTCAATCGCGTTGCCAACTAATTGGGCACTGGAACTCACTGGATATTCTGTTCTGTCAGCTCTTATTATTGCTGTTGTTGTTGTTGTTGTGTATAATTACAATATTCAGAGTTTCAGAGATTGTTGTGAAAACGCTTAAGGGTGGTGGGGGTGAGGTAAAACATGCTGGATACGAATGAGATTTTTCCTGGCTTAATGCAATCAGCCATTATGGGCATAATTTACAGTGCGTTTGTTATTTTATGACACGCAACTGCAGCATGTGCTCTTAATGCGAGCCAGACACTCAGACATATATATTTATGTACAAGTGGTATTTACTATATATATATATATTTATATATAATACCCATGTCTTCTTTTTTTTGCTGTTTATACTCACCTCGACATTAAGACCACTTGTCATGGCAAACACTTTCATTGCCGGATTCTCTTTGGGCGTATAGCGATAAAACTCACGTTTGCCTTTATACCATTTCACCGAATATAGCGTATCGTTTTCCATATCGTAATTACAGGTGAACAAGGCGTTGCTGCCACGTTTAACCGCCTGCGGTATCCTAACCGTAACATCCTTGAGCGCCACAATAAAATCTGCAAAGCATAACAAACACAGCACGATGATAGAGTTAGGGCGTTACATGAGTATAAGAATATAATTTTATGCGTTTCGCTAAATGAAATTAAGCACAGTCGACGACCTGCTTAGAGCTCAGAGTAGGGAGAAGCACATTTAGTATAATTTGTTAATACCCTGTCAAGAATTTAAGAGCAGCCAAAGTGTGAGCTTGTTTATATTATTACAATGGCTTAGCGGGTGGGGGTAACTGGCTTTGTAAGCCAGGCTAAGTTAAAGTGTGGCTTCTTACACAAATATTTACACAGGTGTCTTTAAATGGTCTTAAGCATATCTTAAATATTTGATATTTAATGTTTAAATATTACAAAGAAAATGTTAATTAATGAGACAAGGCGAGAATGAGTGATGAAAATATTCTTAGGAGAGAGAAGAAGTGAGACTGAGAAAGTGAGTCAAAGAGGTTAAAAGACGGATACAGACATATAGCGAGAGAGAGAAAGAAAAAGGTATTGCGAGAGAGAAATAAAGAGAAGGAGATAGAGACACTGAGAGAGAGTGTGTGAGAAATAGTAAGAGTGAGAGTGAGAGAGAGTTAGAGAGAAAGAGAGAGAGAGAGACAGAGAGACAGAGAGAGAGTGAGAGAGAAAGGTAGAGAAAGATGTAGGATGAATGGTTAAAAAATAGATGAAGAGAGAGAGAAACAGAGAAACACAGATGGAGAGGTAGAGACAGGTAGAAAAAGACAGAGAGAGAAAAGACAGAGAGACAGAAAAAGAAATAGAGTGTTAATATCTGTGCATTTAGAAATCTTTGGAATACAGTATAAAGGTATGATATGTAGGGCATATTTGATGTGAAGAGAATTCTATAGAGAAATAAATGAAAAGACAAAGGAGAGATACAATATGCTAATTTAATGTGCGAGTGCTAATTTTGAGCGACAAACACATACCTAATAATTCCAAGTGCAAATTGTCTTTATGAGAATGACATAAAAAGGTGAAATAGCTCTTCACCAGTTAATGTCCATTATGCTCTGCTCTGCATCTTTTTTATACCCACATTTTACGGCATGCTACAGAAAAGTCAGAATTTAACATGTTTGCCATATGAAAAACTAAAAAACTGCAAAATGACCATCTGCATCACGGCAGCATGAGAGGTGGGCGAACTGAGAGAGAGAGAGAGAGAGACAGCTAGACATACGGAAAGTCAGACAGATAGAAAGATAGACAGACAGAATAAAAAACGGAAAACCAAACTTACAATAGAATTTTACAGCATGCGAGTATGATAAAGCTCGGTTCAGCTCCCACTGCCATTCTACTGTTGTTGCTGTTGCCAGCCAGCTAAATGGAGAACCATTAAAAGTGGACATTTGTAAACATAAACTGACAGATAAACACCCAACGAAACTTTCAATGCAACCATCTCTAGGGGGCTCTGGGGGCTTGGACAATAAGTTGCCCTTGCAATTTTCATTGGTTTATATTACCTGTAAGCACCGCATGCTCAGCTAGAGAAAGCCGTTAAAATACTTAACAAACGTAGATTGTAAAAGTTTTTACAACAATATAAAATGCCAGGCAGAAAGTTGTTGTTGCACGGTCTGCAGCCGCAACAACCGCAGCAACATCAGCAGCAAATGCAACCTCTGTTGAAGGACAATTTAACTCGCTGGTCCCCAGTCCGATTGCAACAACAATGAGCAATGAGGATGAGAGACCTCGAGGATACAACTGTGGAATATGGCGATACGATATGTGTGCAGCTAGAGCAAAAACAAAGCACACGCTCGCTATATGGGTCAATATGAAACAAAAACCATTGTGAGTATCTATGGGAAAAAAATAGGATAGAAAAAACAAACAAGTTAAAGTTATCCTGGGGGTCTGACTCATAGAGGCATATCCTGCAAGCGGCTTAAAAAGAGTACTCGACGTAAGCAAAAGAAAACTATATCCGATCAAGTTTTATAAATTATTAGCTATGCAGAAGAGATATAGATAAAACATGAATACAGCTGTTGAAGTCTCTAAGATATGTTCATGGATATATGTAGCATATATTTTCAATTCAGTTCAGTTTTTTATTTCACTCTTAATAATATTATATTGTTATTCGAATATTTGCTTATAAGAAAATAACAGTATAGGGTAAAAACTAAACCTTCTTTTTACTTAGATATAAATTCACAAGAATAGCATTTAAAATATACAAATCACTTTTGGTTTCGGGCAGAAAAACTATTACAAAAACACCGAGTGACTAGACCATATCATTAATATGACAGAATACAATCCTGACAACATCCTACAATGCCCTAACTGCCATATAAGAATAGACCTCAACATTAACATCACCTTAAGAACCTAGTCTTCCAAAACAGATGCCCCATATCGATTCTCAACCCCATCGATTCTCAACCCCCAATCCCAGAAAACATCTCCGAAATAATTAAATTCAATATTCAAAATTCAATTCAATTCAAAAAAACAAACACCAACTCATATGAGATAAAAGTTAATCAAAATCAATTGAAATAATGTAAATATGTAAATAAATATTAGATCTATCAAGCCGTAGACCTTAGCAAACAAAGCTTTAGTCATAAGTTCGTGTCAATTTAAATTATATCTAACTTTATTAATAAATAAATACATAAATACTGATTCTCAACACTTGGATAAGAAATTTTGCAATAATCGCAATAACCTAGTCTCTAGCATTTCAAGGAGTAATACACATATGTATCTATACTTTAAATATCTTCAGTTGATGTAGATTAAGAACATGAATAATATGAATAATATATAATATATAGCCTTCCATTCTCATCTCTGTACACTTTTTATTAAGTTACAGGGTATTTGACAAAAAAAAGCAACATCGAACTTAGCTGATTGCTGGGAATTCTCACAGTGCGTGCGAGCGAGAGCGATCCTGTAGCGGAAAAGGGCACACCTATTGGTCGTCTATGGTGCTATTTAGTGCTACATTTGTTGTCACATGAAACGCACTGCGGAAAACAGAACAACATGAAAGGGGGTCCAATGTATGTGTATGTGGTCAGGTTAGAAACTTGCAACTTGCTTATCAAAAGCTGTTTCAAAGTGGGCAAAATGGGAGAGCGTTCAGTTAGGGGGCGTGCAGTACGTTCTCCTACTACATTTCGGATGTTCAGGCTTGTTATTTGCGCATATGCTATGCCCAATATAGAGGTTGCTTTTTGTTTTCCTTTCTTTATTTTTTCTCTGCTGTGTCTACAAAAAGGTCAAAGTTGTTATTGTTTGAGCTTTCCAATGATTGCTGCACTAATTGAAATGTGCAGCGTTGAGATTTGAGGGAATTTCGAGATCTAAAACCTTTACAAGAAACAACTTCAAATCAATTTCACCACTTGTGATTTAGATCAGCTGAAGTAAAAGATTTTAAGTATTTTAATATTTCTTGATCTTGAACTCTCTGCCTATTAAGCTCCTCCTTATCACTCTTACTCATCGATAACTAATTTACCTTTCACTATATTCTTAATGCATATAAAATTACTTCTAGTTCTATCTTTGCATTTTTATTTAACTAATTTTATTATACATATAAATTTTTTTACAAGTTCTACAATTAAATATTTAATTTATGAGCAATAAACTTTTGTTTCCTCAGTTATGTTGATATTTTTCTCTTTTTGATTTTGCTTAAAACGAAGAAGTTTTTCCAGCATTAATGTTACAAGCGCTGCAAATTTTTCAGCAAGTAAAATCTGCAAAAGTTTTCACATATTTTGCAGGCATTCTATTTTGGTAACAGTTTTTTTTGTCCCTGCACATAAATACTCTGATTAGTTTTTATTTGTTTTTAGCTTGCGAGAAATTTGTTAACTGCGCATTGATACTTTTGGACAGTTGGAAATTATATTTTTGGTTTGGATTTATGGTCTTTTGTTGTGTTTTTTGTATATGCAGATAAATTGGATTTTTGGTAGTCATTGACTTTAATAAGTCAGCTCATTTTGTGGAAAACTTTGTAGACGAAATGCATTTGGATTTGACATTAAAAGCTGATCAAAAGTTAAGCAGCTAAAGCGAAAACTGCGGGACAAACACCTCAAAGTGTTGTTCAAAACTCTGGCAAAACAAACAAAACAAACGATTTGATACCCGCTGGCTAAAAGGGGACTGGGTGGGTGGTTGTTGTGGTGCGGTAAAGTGTTGCCAAATAACGAGGGTGCCACTGAGAGTGTTGCCTTGTAAGTGTTGCCGCAGAAGTGACAACCAGACGTACACACACACACAGATAGAGAGCAAGAGAGAGAGAGGTGGAGAGTGAGAGAGCCAGTTGGAGAACCACTTCAGACCGAGACACGCGACCGCCGGCAGGACCGCAACGACCTGACCAGAAAAAAACTGCTCACCAGCTGATGACTGAGGACGACTGTCGACTGTCAACACCGCAGCCAACAGCAACCCCTCTCCTCCCCCTCTTTCGACTGTCCCTCCTTGTCTTGCAGCCATTTCAACTTTGGAATTTCAATAAGGTTCTGGACGTAGCTGAGCGAAAATGCCGCAGGTGCTGGTAGGCATAAAAGGCTCGCAATGGGCAGCGGACAACTGGCAGCGGCCAAAAGTAAAGCAAATAAACCAAAAAGTAAATACATAAATTAAAAGTGTTAAGGCGCGAAATGTTCAATGCGTGAATTAAATGAAATTGTGTACTTAACAACTGAATATTTGAGTTAAATATCGTCATGGAGCACAGCTTCCACTCCACAATTGAAAATCAACAATTCGGCATATTTAATGTTGATATTTAATGGGCTTCAGTTAACTGTATAATATAATTATTATCAATAGCTGCTTGAGATATGCTTAACAAAATATTTTGGAATTAATTGATATCTTTTTTTTTAATCAATAATGTTTTATTTCTTTTTTTAAGTTGATTGCGAAAAAATTACATAAATATTTTTAAAAACATTTTGTGTCTAAAAAAAATGTATATATTTTTTTACTTAAAATTTACTTAAAATTTGTAGTTTAATTTATTTTTAATTTTCTTTAAAATAAATTTGTATCATATATTTTTGTTAATATATTTTTTTGATTTATTTTCTCAATATATTTTTTTTAACCCTATTGTTTTAAGCTAACTAAGTAGTATTTATTATAAGAAATATTCTAAGATTTATTTAAGCTGAGGATCATTTAGAGATTTGATTTAATCTTATTCAACTCCAGTTCTAATTCTCTTCGACTTCTATCTTCATGGCAAGTGTAACGAGTTTATTTATTTTTTATTTTTCTTTTCAACCTCTGCCATTAAACCCAAAAAATATTTTTTCTCAATTTTCTCTATTTCCCAAACAATTTTTTATCATCAGCTGTCAATAGTTCATGCAGCTGGTCAGAGGACAGCAAAAAAATGGGCAAGGAAAAACAGTGAAAATCATTACATAAAAAGTGTTTTATGTTTTGCTATTGCAACTTTGACCAGGCGGCGTATGAGCAATACACACACACACTCACAGACACACAGGACTCGCTCTGGTGTTGGAAGTATTCCAAACTTTCAAATAGCAACAACAACTCGCTCTATAAATACGTTTTGTTGCTGCTGCTTTGAGTTTTTCTATTTTTGTTTGTATTTTGCCATAAAACTTCAAAAAAATAGAGTAAAAGAAAAAATATAGCAAATCGAAATAAACGCATTTTTATATGTATCTGTATTTATGAACCCCATAAATATGTCAAATAAATTACAAAACAGTCAAAATATTGTGGCATCTGTGTGTTACGCTCTCTGTGTGTGAAGTCATTTATGACGATAAGGCTATATATATATAAACATATATATATATATATTGATATTGTTTGTGCTGCGAGGGCACACTGTATCACTGTCGTGTGTCAAATTTTATTTAGGCTTTGCCAGAAAATATTCGCTCGTATAGCAGGTCTTAAAGCCAAACAGACTAAAAATAGAGTTAACTTTTTAAAAAGTCTCATCCGAATTGTTTGGAGATATCAAAAATATATTTTATAATTCTTGCTAAAAATATAGTGTAAGCTCTTCAGCAGTGCCTTAAAATGTTTTGCTTCTTTTATCAATCTGGATATAATCAAAATATTCCAATTGTGCTTTCAACCTAGCTATAAGCATTTTTAATTAGTTTTCATAGGATAGCACATTTATTTAGCTTCTAGCTGTATGCACATGAATAAAGTTTAAATATTTTCTGATATTCTATGAAAGTTCCAAACCAATTTAAATATTTTTCTATTTTAGATAACATGGTTTTATTAAGTCCATTTTAATAGCATTTTATAAGTATATTTGGCATTGGTTTTATTTAAACCTCAAAACATTTCGGGATATGAGCCTTTGATAATTTGCTCGAAAAGTTCGCCAAAATTTTGGGGTGTCATCAAAATCTGTGGCACATTTTGCCGCAATGTTAAAAATAAACGAAATGCAAAACAAAGTCAAGCGGGGCTTTTGGGTGGGGGGGGGGGGGTCAGAAACGGGAGCTAGTAAAAGGGGATCATACGCGAGTGCTGCCCGCAGACAATTTCATTAGAGCATAAAGTAAAAAATTAAAAGCACACACACACACTCGCACAATAATGAGCATTGTGTGGCTGCTGCTGTATGAGGTAAAAAGTGGGCGTGGCTGGGTAGGTAAGTAACCAGAAATGTCCGAAAAACTAAAAACAAATACAAAAACACACGCAGTTCGCATTTGGCGCATTCACAAAATGTTTGTCACTGCAATGCAAATGCAATTCGCACACACACACGAACACACACACATACGCGTCAAATGTCCTTTTGCGAATTGTTTTTTTGGGATTGAAGTAGGAGGCAGGGGCTTTGGGAGTTTTTGGTTGTCTGCTCTGCGCTGGACTATTAAATAAACATGCAAATTATTGCGCAATTTTTGATTACAATTTTTCAACAGGCAGCAGCAGCAACAAAAACAACAGCATGCGCCTGCATATTTGTGTATGTAAATCGCAATCTGATGCCCAGTGTGCCCGCCCACTCCATCACCTTCTCACACCCCTGCAGCCATTCAATGCATGCATTTAACACTCAACGCCTATTTTGCATACAAATTTTATTATTATTGTACATATTTGTATTGAATCGCTGGCAATGCCGCGACAATGCCACAACAACAACAATGTTCAGCATACAACAGCATATTTGTTGTGTTTTTTTTAGGTTTTCTTCTTTGTTATTTTTTTCGGGGGGCATTATGCAAAACGAAAATCTGCAATTTCTCGCTTGACACTTGTTTGTTGTCATGTTTTCTACGCTTTCGACAATTACCAAAAAGTTAAAAAAAACCTGAATGCTGCTGGGTAATCCAACAATTTTTAGATAAATTGGAATCTAAGCGTAAAGAAATTAGTTAGGACTTGTGTAATTATAAAAAATTAAATTTTATTAATAAATTTATATGTCTTTTTATTAGCACTTCGCCTCAACTCTTTTTAAGTATTTAGCTATAGACCATATTTCATATAATATGCTCAAGTTCCCCTGAAGTTGAAAGCCTCGAAAATCTTTAAGGAATACATATGTTATTTGCGCGTTTTGCAAGTTTTTCGCAATATTTACATGGAGAATACATTTTTAATGTATCCAATTCATTTGTCGCACAAATCGAGCCATCAAACGCAGCTACCCAGCAATTTGTATGGAAGATATGCAGAGAGAGAGCGAGAGAGGGAGAGAGTGAGAGAGTCAAAAAAAAGACGTAAGGAAGTTTTATATGGAATATGTTGCAATGCATTTTGCATGTGAGTTTTCAGCAACTGTTGTCATTCAGGTGCACCCACTGCTAGTGAAGGACGCAGGATGCTGAATATAGTCCTTTTTTTGGTTATTTGTTATGTTGTAACTCCATTTACCTAACAGTCGCCCACTTTGCCAGCTGCGTCAATCTACACCCAACTCTAGCGGTCAAAAAAAGAGAAATTCGAAGCAGAATTGCGAATTCTGTGGGGCTACCAAAAATGAATCTGAAAATATGGTGGGAAAAGAGCAGCGGTCTGGGTTTCCAAAAATAAAATGTCAAGCTTAAAGTAAGGTTGACTACAAAATACACTTCATTGGCGAAAAAAGTTAGTTTTTCTCTATTAAAACTTAAATAAATTGTAAATTATATATGATAATTAAAATTAAAGAAGTCATTAATATATGTATATATATTTTTTAATAGTTCTTTACGTATTGGTTTTTTTATTTAATTTAAAAATACGTTTTGGTTTTTTTATTTAATCTAAAAATTTCCTTATGCGATAATTAAAATAAATGAATATTTTAATAATTTAAAATGCATTTTTTAATTCTCTTTAATCTTTCAATATGTTTGATATATTTTAAAATATATTCTTTATACGATAATTTAAGTTAAATTTTATTTTAATACGTATAAATGTTTTTTAAATGCTCTTTAATTATTCAATTTTTTTTAATGAATTTTAATATATATTTTTTCTTACGATAATTTAATTATTTAAATTATAACGATAACTATATAATATAAATGAATATTTTAGTTTTTATATATATATATTTTAAATTATCTTTTATCTTTTGGCATTTTTATTGAATTTTGTGAGTTTTGTATCATATAATATTATCGCATTTCTCAGAAGAAGATTCAATTAATGTTTTTAAATACCAGCAATGATTTTTATATAATTATAATGTTTTAGTTTTAATTGATATATAAGTTTTTTTTTAAACAAAAAACAAAAACAATGTGCTTTGGATATTGTAAAATAAAAAAATCTTTATTTTCAAATCCTTTTATAAAGTATTCCGCATAGACTTTTTCATGAAATGATGATAGCTACGTCCCAAGTTATACTCAAAAAAAAGCGATTGTACAAATACAGTCAATAAAAAAAACAAACTGAATAACCATCAACAGGGAATGACCCGCGCGTTTTTCATTGCCTTGTTCATTGCATATCAATGGAAATGAGTTTTTACCAAAAGTTCCTCAGACTTTGGTTGATGCTGGATTTTGTTTCGCGTGGGGTGAGGTGCCATGCGCTGATGATGCTGCTGGCGACGCTTTGGCGGCCGCTGACAAACACACACACACATATACTCAAGCTCATGAATGGCATGCACTGAATTACCCAGTCTGCAGCTTCTTCCATTCAGCCACCCACAACAAACTGCCCTGAGTCAAGTCTGTTCTTTTGTATTCCTCTCGCTCAATGGAGATGACATGTCAAATGCATGAACAAATAGTCGTTGGCTTTACTTCTGCTTCTTCTACATCTTCTCCATCAACATCAACGCTTTTTGTCTGATAGATTTTCAATGAATTTTCGCTTATTTTTCAATAATATATAGATATAAATATATATGCAAGCGAATGTATTTCGTTTTAGTTGCCATTAGGGATAGACAGTGTGGAAAAAAGTACGAATTTTATTTCTATTTGTCATGCAAATAAATTTAAATTTGCTGTCGATTGTGATTTAGATTTTATTTATATGTTTTGATAAATGAAAAAAACTTTTAAAGTATCTGATTTTTCAAAATACTTAATTTAATACTTTCCAATCAGACTCTTGTAATTATAAACAGTATTAGACTTTGGTTAGTATATATGTTATAATATATAAAAAGTATTTTTGAAACAATTTTGTTGCTTAGCTTGAGTAATATTACAATTATCATTTTGCATCTCAAATTTTGTGGCCGTTGAGCAAAAATGTTCGACAAGAACTCTGCTAGCTGCCATATTGAAATGAGAATATAATGTTAATGTCAAAACAATCAACTGGGGCAATCAATATGCGAATGGTCCCAAGGTTTACTCTGCCCCTGACCCACACCCCCTTCTGCTCTTCTCGCACATTACAATGCCATTTGAGTGCCATAAACAAAATATAAAATGTTGTGCATATACATATATATCTGTCGAGTGTTACGAGTCGTCTCTGCCAATGTACAATTCACATTTAGATTAAAGTGCTTGGGCTACCAAAAAGTGCCAGCACGTCAAGACCCCCAATAGCTGGTAGGAAAGAGGCAGCTGTACCAGCAGGAACAACAACAATGACAGCTGCTCCAAGGTGGAAGCTATGCGTTCTCACTCTTTCTCGCTGTGGCCAAAACATTGTTTAGTAATTTATTTTATTTCAGACAGTTTTTCCCATATCTACCAAAAGTGATGCCCCATCTCGTCTACTTCTTTATCATCCTGCTGTTGTTGTTGTTGTATTTATTGTTGCTACTTATGCATCGTCATTGCAGCAGCTACTCGAACTCAAAACTCCAGGCTGAAAAATTGCCGAGCTACGTGCTGCCTGCTTGTGGGGCAGGACAACATCGAACGAACGAACGAATGAACGAACGAACGTCCTTACCATTTCGTATGCAAAGCATGAACACTTCTGAGCTGCAGCTGAAGTTTCGGTGGGAGTTGAAAGTTGAAAGATAAATTGATATTTTGAGACTGCAACGGATAGTATTTACTTTATGGCCAATGCGCAAACTGTAAACTGTCCATTGCCATTTAAGCCAGAAAAATACAAGCAAGAATTTAACAGCCCAAAAAGAAAGCCAGATAAGCAATATTAACTGCAGTTGCAGATACCTTGCATTGTCAACAAATGTGCTTTACGATATCGATTATCATATCGATATCTGTCGATTTTCAGCTAATGAGGAAACTTATTGGTCTGTAAAGTGTTATTTCTATAAATTTGATGTGTGTAGTAATGCAAATTTTTTAACTGGAACATGTTAACCATAAAAAGGTAATATAAACTGATTCTTATCGATATTTATCGAGTTACAAGATATTTAGAGATTCATTATACTTCTAGAGTAAAGTTTAAGTAACTGTTCTCCCATTTCGACGGTCAAATCGAAGTATATTTACTTATAATAGGACTATTATCTGTTCTATTATATCAATATTAATATCGATTTATGAATAAATTTGTACTGAAACTTAAAGGAAAATGCGAAAATCAATTTTCATATCGATATTTAGCGATTTTGAAAAAAATTAGATTTCTTAGACTTGTGGAAAACGAAGTATTTTTACCAATAATAGCACTGAGAATATCAATTTTTATCAATTCTCGAGATAAGAGCTCTTGATACTTTCTTAATTTCTAGGGTGAACAACAAAATGATAATCGGTATTCATTAATAATCGCTAGAAATCTAGTTACATTTTAAGCTTTATACAAAACACAGTCATACTGCTCTGCAGAAAACAAAAAATCCTTTAAATTTGTCAGCTTTGCAGCCCCTTTGATTACTCATAGGGTATATATACATATAAAAAAGAATAAAAATGGACCCATCTGCCAAAGCTGCAATCCTTTTATTGTTCATTGGCTATCAGAATGCCTTAATTAAGAACGCTCCGACTTTTGCAGACAGTTCAGTAAACTGTGCAGCTGTCTCATTGCAGCTCACTCAAAAAAAAAAAAATACTACACGCTATTTACTACCTTGGTTGAGGCACAACAACAACAACAAAAACGAAGAGAGAGTAAAAAAAACAAAGGAAATGCAAACCGACAATTTGCAGTTTACAGTTAACAGCAGGCAACTGAATACGTGGCACGTTATTGCAAAAACACCGAAAATTGGTTTGTTTGATGGAACAATGTCTGCACAAATTCGATACAGACTCCGACGCCACATACTATACATGCGCACATACACATATACATATATAAATATAAAGGAAAAAGCTCTGCAACTCTCTGATAGACCAACAACGAAATTACGCAGTTATATAGCGTTCCATTTTATTTGCACTCTGGTGGGCTCTTGGTTAATAACTTTTGGGAACGTTCCCACTGTCAAATGGCATCAAGCCGCAGTGCAGCTAATAGCATTCCAATTAACAATATCCCAATTGGAGTATATATAATATACAAGACAAATTGGACTGCCAATTGTCAGCTTCACATTCAGCTTTGCTTAACGAGATTAAGTTAACTAGAGCTTCAAATCGTAGTGAACTGTGTTTCATAGATTAAATATTAAATATATATATATATGAAGGTCAGAGTTACAGAAAATATTTGTGGAATGCAATTCATACATGGAATGCAATACTACAGTCAAATCCGGACAATTCAACCCACATTAAATCAAAAACCTCAATAATTCGCATAAAATTTTGTTCCCTTGAATTCCTGTTCGATAAATCGAATTCCTGTGTAATTCGTAAAAAATTCGATCCTCTTGCCATTTTGAATTATCGGGATTCGACTGTATATAGAAAAAACAGATTCATCAAGAATTTCACCCAACCGACCTGTCCCACAGAACCCTTTAATCTTTCCCTTTTCCCACTCAATCACCCTATTATCTAGGTTTAAGTATGTACATATGTATATATATTGTTGAATTTAAATTACCACTATAGTATAAGTTATTATTAATAGTAACAGTAGGCTATAAAATAAAAAATTAAAAAAAAAAAAAAAAAAAAAAAAATCAAGAATTGTTTCAACTATAAATTATGGAATTATGATAGTTATAGAAACATTGTATAAGCTGAAACCATTTGAAAATGAAAGAATGCATCTTAAAAATGTATATAAGGTAAATTAGGTAGGTAAATTAGGGAGGTAAAGGTACTTGAAATTTTATTTACTGTATACATACATAGGTCAAGAACAAACTTAGATAAATCAAAGTTCTTCCAATTATCATACCATATAAATATCGTTTAAGTTTTCTTAATGATGACTGATGAATGATTATAATATATACCTATATAGAACGACATTCATCAGTGCCTAATCCGATCTGGTCTAGTCTATGGCTGGCTGAGACCACTTTAGCTAGCTAATCAGATTTCCACAAATACGCCTAATGCAGTAATAAAGACCAAAAAGCTAGCAAATGCCATAGACAAGAAGCTGAAGCCACGCGCAGACGGCACTTGAAGAGCTGCTTATCAAATACAAATTACAAATCCAAAGCGAAGAAAAAGAAAAAAAACAAAACATAAGAACAAACAACAACCCACGGGAGGATAAGGCGTTGGCCACAAACACACAAAAGCATGATTGAGGGCCCAAATCTTTTATCAAATGAATGTGCCATAATAAATGAAGAAAAAAGTAGGAAAGAGGCGAGCGCTGGTCGACTTGTTGTTGACTTTAAGCTGGATATAAGCAGCACGCACAACACACACACACACACACACACGCATGCATTGTGTGTCTTCTACACAAATCTTAAGTCGAGTCACTTCAACATAATCACACGACAAGCCGAAAAACAAAGCTAACGAACTAATAGATGGACACACAGATTGTTGTAGCTGTTGTTGGTTGTTGCTATTGATAAGCATCGAATTCATTAATTTATATGTTCCATGGCCATCAGGCAGCTAACAGCGCGCAGCGAGCCGAAGGAGTTGCTTTTGGCCACGTTTTCTACAGAATAGCTTTGTAATGTGAAACTAAGTGATTTGCTGTGTGTGTGTGCGAGTGCGTGCGTGTGTGTGTGTGTATATATCTTCATTACAAATCCTAGCTGGGATTTGAAATGAAATGACCGCATCTACACACACACAGACATCGTCTTTATGGCCTGGCCAAGCCAGTTGGCTTTAAGCACTAAATTCAATCAATTTTGGTCAGACAAAGGACTCAGCAAAGGCCGTATAAATGTTTGGCCCAGAGCTTTGAAACATGTCTCTGACAGCGTTCAGTAAAGTCTTGAACTTAAATAGTATGTCACAGCAATTAATACAAAGGGTAGCAAAATGAGCCGAAAAACTACAAAAAGCAAAGAAAGAAATCTTTTTCAAAATGAAAGTAAAATTTAGTGTCCTTTGTCTGACAACGTTGACAACGAGTCGTATGTGTAATATGCATATGTCCTGTAACCTGATAGCACAGCCAGCAGTGCATTTGACAGCTCTCCTTTTTTTGGGGGCCTCAGCTGCCTCTAGCTCAAAGCGAGCTGTCAACTAAGCTAAATGATATATGGCCAATCGATGATCTTTGAGAAAACAAAGCCAAATATTAACACAATTACACAACACAACACAGAATGTGTGTGTGTGTGTGTGTGTTATAAATCAAATTGAAGCAAAATATGTAATTAAAATACCGTCTCGAACAAATACAAATTGTGGTTTGCATGTAAACCCAACTTGGTCAATCAACATAAAGCAGTTGACATAGTCAAGGCATTTTCTATATATATTTGAAATTATTTACATATATAAAAGGATTTTTGGCTTGAGCTTTAGAAAATCATAAATAAGACTGTGATTTTGAGAGCGAACATAATTAAATAAATCAGCTATACTTAAAATGGCTTATAATCTATGGAGTGTAAATAATTTGAAATCAAATCCTTAGCAGAAACAAATGTCTTATGGCCTTTAACATTTAACACTAGTTGTCAACACTATGCATCAAAAATTTTATACTTCAGCTGACTGCAGAAAAGAAAAGGATTGCAGCTAAATTTGATTTGAAATAATGAACATTTGCTTGTCCAAAGTCTAATCCGCTTATTCATTAGCACAACACACACACACACACACATACACATACAAGCTATGTGTTTGTGTGTGTGAAGCTAATTGACGTTTGGCCACACTGCAGAGCCAAGTGCCTCATTCATAGCAATTAAAAAATGCAGTTATGCATGATTTTGACGCAATGGCTGGGCAAAATCGAAAGCTAACGGCTCACCGCACACGGCAAATGGGTTTCACGAGGCGTGTCCAGGCAGCACACACACACACACACACACACACATCTGAATTGTGATTGCAGTTTGGAGTTTGCAGCTTACAGTCTGCATCGCCATAAAACAGAGCAGGAATTTGGCTCAGCAGCCAATGCTGCACCTCAAAGCTGCCTCAAAGAAAGCAGCCTCATCAAAATGCAATAAGTGCCCAATCGAATCGGACTATGTGCCACAGCAACAGACACAGAGGACACACACACACACAGACACAATAGCATTGGCAAATGGTCTGCTTCCTCAATAACCACAACTCATCATAGAAGAGATTCTCGGGCAGGTAAATTCAGAAAAGAAAGAAATTTTGCTGGAAAAATTAATTAAAGTTTGTATACTGCAGATATGTTGAGGCTTTTGGATATGGAAATGTAGATCTTTCAAATGAGAAGAATAAAACTTAAAACATGTAAGACTAGACTTGAGGCATGCATTTTTTTTTTAAATATACAACATATTTTGGTATCCTTGCAAAAGGATTTATTAATGTTGATTAAAAGTTCGAAGCGCACTGAAGAAAGCGGCCTCGACTATGTGAACTATATATGTATTCTTAATCAGCAGAACGAGCTAAGTTTACCTGGATCAACGCAATCTCCTCCTGGACTGTTAAAGCTATAGAGCTGAAATTTTGCACATAGGCTTCTTTCTGCTGCAGGCCTTGTATATCTCTGAATCATTCGATCGGACGACTATATCCTATAGCTCCCATAGGATAGATAGGTTGGAAGAAAGGTTTTAGTAGGAAAAGTGTGGCGATCTTAAAATCTAAGACTTCAAATTTGAACCACACAAAAACATATAGTATGAGTGGTTTCGCTCTTTGGGGGCGCAGCAAATTGGGTAAGATTGTATCTACTGTAGTAGAAGAGCAAAAATATCCAATTTTTGAAAGCAAGCTACTGTTGACCTCCTCTTAAAATCAATAAGAAAGTTATATATCCACATCCACTAGGGACGTGGCATATAGACTTAATTATCTATCTAGTGTTTAACATAAATCCACTAATATTTTTGCGCTGTTAAGGCCAGAGTCTTGAAACTTCAAAGATATATTTGTATTTTGGGCCGTTGCAAATAGGTAAAAACTAGATCTTCTATTGTACAATTATACACTTAAGAACCAAAAATTTAGCATATATGTCAATCTTGATCTCTTCTTGACAAATCTGAGAAAACTATATCTATATCATTTACAATTGCAAGCCTATTTCCAAACCTTGGCATGTTCGAATTTAATCCATCTTTCCACTTCGAGTTTATTTTAACTCAAAACTAAATCTATCTGCATAAAACATAAACAAACTGCCCAAAATCTATTAACAGCAGCATTTTATGTTTATTTACTTCAACTATTTTTTTGGATCATCAACCATTAAAATTTGAAGCCTTCACGCGACCATAAATTCCTTGCCAAATCGCAATCAAAAATTTTTCATCCAAATACCAATTCGCGAATGCCAACAGGTGCCAAAAAAAATATGTTCGCATTGCCAAATTGATTTAATTTTGTATTTGTTTGTGTTTTTTCTCCGCTGGAAATATTTGTGAATTAGCTGTAAAATCAATTGCAAGCCATTTGCTTATGCATACAAATTGCATTGCATACTTTCAGGCACAGCCGAATTGGTTTTTATTTCTTAACAAAAAAGGTGTCGCTAGGGAGTTGGGGACAGGGTCGGGTCGGTTCTGTTGTGCATAGGATTGAAATTCTTCGCCTTGCCATTTGTCCATACAGTCTGCTAATTTTCACAGACATCAATTCGTAGTGAAGCTCAAAGTACGTGTGACAATGTGCCAGCCCCTCGATACTCATATTCTAGTCTACCCATACACCGCCCCCCCTTTTTCAGCAAAGTTTACGCTGATTTTGGCACGCACACATTTTGCATACTGATCAGCAATCGGCGAGGGTTGCTCGGCCGTATCGGTGGGTGGGTGGCACACATTTTGGTGGTGTTGGTGGGGCGCAAATTAAAATTCCACTTTGGCGTTTGGGGAATTCAATTATTTCTCTTCTCGCTTACTTCATGGTCATGCGAGTTGACATTGACAGTTGACTCCTCTCACTCAGTTGCTGTGTGGTCAATAACTAGAATTTTGCAATGATTCGATTTGAGCGCCCTCGCTCCCGAAAAAAAAATAAAGGAAGAAAAGAGAAAATGCCAGCGCATCGTTTGCAGCAAATTTTTAATGCGCTGTAATTTTATGCAGCGACTAAGCGGGCAGCATAGGTCGTAGATATAGGTTTGATATTTTCGAGTCAGGATACAAATTTTTTGTTTTTTTTTTTGCATTGTTTTGTTTTTGATTCATAGCGCATTTGCAGAAGGAGAATCAGAATTTGTTTCGGAACTTATTGTAGAATATAGAAGAGACTTGCGTTAATTATTGTAGCTGAATAATCTAGAATTTTATTTTTAGGTATATTATAATTTGAATTATTACATAATATTATATTATAAGTTAAAGTTTTATATAAATATTAACTTTTAAAATTTTTTAACAATACAAATTTAGTTATATACAAATACATATTTTTTACTATATATATTAATTATTTCCCAGAGTGTTAAAGCTAAGTTAATCTAGTTTATATTGTATATAGCTTGTGTTTTGTTTTGCAGCCTTGTCTGTCATTTGACTCTATAGCGTACGTCTAATTAAACCTTGACAGCGCTTAGTTTTTTAGGTTTTTTATGTTCTAAGAGCTGAAGAAGCGCTACTGAAGACAAACACAATACAAACATGCCCCATTGCGTCGGATTCGAACTCGGGTCCTCATCAAACGAATTACCTTAACAGCCTAAATAGATTCACTAAATATAAATTAATTATTTTAAGATGTATTTTTCCATATTTTCTATATTTTATCTATATTTCAATATATATATTTTTTTTATTTTCATCATATTATCCATATTTTTTATCTCTGAAGTAAATAAATAAATATAAATAAATTTGAAATCTCGTAAGCACATCTACGTGGCATCTTCGCGTTAGCCATCTTCACTTAAAAATAGCATTCCCACTTGTTCGTTCTTTTGCAGATTTATTGCCTCGAGTGGCATCTGCCAATTGTCGCCCCAATGCAATCAGCGTGTTTATTGATTTGGAAAATTAAATATTTTTCTTTCGGGCGCGTGCCAAAAGTCGCGGCCCATAAATTAACATCGTGATTTGTAGCTGCCTCGCACATATTTGTATTTGCATACGAAATTTCCGGCACATTTTAATTAGCTATTGAGCGGCATTGCCGCAATATGAATTGAAGTAAAAAGCTGCTCATATACACACAAGTTGGCATATATTCCACTAAAAGCAAAAACTTGTTGCCAAGGTAAAGCCAGAATAAAGGCTGGGAATGTGGCTGGGGTGGGGGAGGTGGAGCAAATGTGTGAAAAAATTATTTCGCTTGCTTAACGGAAATGTATAAATTGCATTTTGCGGCAAGATGCGAAATGGAGTTGGTGGTGCAGCTGAGTGGGGCACCAGCAGAAGCTGAGCTAAGTGGGAACTACAGCTAGAGGATGTTGTGCTAAATTTATCCCAAGCATACACGCACATTTGCAAAAAAAAGAAAAACTACCTCAACAAAGCTAGACACCTGCCGCTTCCACTGGCTCAGCGCAGGCGACAAAATTGTCAGAAATGATGTGGGTAAAAGGATTTTGATGCTGTTAAGAGAAATCTAGTTAAGATTATCTGCAGCTGTTAAAAATTGTGCAGAAATTTTAAAATTGTATATATTATATAAAAAATAAGTAATAAATACATATGAATATATCTTAATATTAACTTGTTCTATTAATGTTAGTAGAGTAGAAAACTCATTTCAACTCCAAGGTTGTATACTTTAAATATTTAAAAAGTTTCCAAAATTTCTCATTCAATAAAATTACAGTCTGCAATACAATTAGATTCTTTTCTTACAATAGTCCAACATTTCCAAAAATTATATATAAAAGACATTTCTATCTACAAAAAGTGCTTAACTTTTAATTCACAATTTTTAAAGTCTCTTCTATGCTAAACGCACAATATTATCAATATTTAAATTACCCCTTATATTCCCGTTATAAAAATGTACCATCTAATTATTTTTTTATTTCCCAATAAACTTTTGTCTAATTGACAAATCTTTGTGAAATCCAAGTTAATGCCGCTTGCTGAAAATTTAATTTTTTTTTAGTGTCGGGTGATAATCTAGAAACCAACACACACAGACACACATACACATACACATATAGACGCACCTGCAGAGTAGACCAAAAATGAAAGTGTTAAGAGCATTTTCTGCACTCGTTCTGCACATTTTTCAGCGTCATTCTTTTACATCTTTTGGCGAAAAAAGCACTTTACACTAATGCACCTTAAAATTTAAAGATGTCATAACATAAACATTTATCCTGACGCCAATGGCGACGGCGGCAGCAGGATGCGGTATACAGAATATCGTTGGTTGCGGTTGGTCAAAGCACACCTTATGATGTTGCATAAAACAGAATTATGTTAGCATGAATGTGTGTGTGTTGAAAAAGTATATATACATATATAGTATACAATCCGCTTAAGATTACTTAAAAAATAAATTAAGATTATCCAAATATTTTAAATGCAAAATTTTTAATAATAGTTCAAGTTTATAGTTTATAGTAATTAAAAATTAATTTGCATTAATTTGTAGTTTGTCTCCCTGACCTTTATTATCTACAAAAATTTCTATTATTTAATGAAGTTTTACATTGCGTCACGATAGCTTCCATCCCTCAGTAATTTATCCGCCGAAGCCAACGCATAATTTTTGCAGTTTAAAAAAATGCTTTGGCATTTAATTAGCTACTTAGCTTAGAGCCATGCCCGGGACTAACACCCACCCCACATATCATCATAATAAGCGTTCCACTTTGCGCTAATTGATTTTCCATGCCAATAATAAACACTTGTCTGCCTCAGCAAGAGCTGCAGCGCAAAAAAAGCACCCCAAAAGCAAGCACATAAATTCCAAAAGCGGGAGAAAAAAAAGAAAATGAGAATGAAAACAATGCCCGGGTCTCAGGCTCAGATTGCGTTTGGAGTGTGAGCAAATATTTAATTTATTTCAATTTCACTTTTAATTTAGGCACTAATCTAGGCAATTTGTACACTTACACGCCATTAAGCAAGACGACGACCAACTTATCCAAAAGAAAACAAGAGCAAAGAATGTGTGTGACACCTCGAAGTTAAGATACCCTTTAGAAATTTACTGGGAAAAGGGATAAATAGACTAATTTTTTTTATAAATATAATATATTTTTTTGAGAAAATTGTTAAACATGTGAGGATTGACAGTTTTTTTACTAGGACAAAAATATTTTCAGTCACATAAAGAAAATTTTCAATAAATTATAGACTACAATTTAGCATATAAAATAAAATAACAAAT
This sequence comes from Drosophila gaucha, assembly GCA_035045545.1. NCBI lineage: Eukaryota > Metazoa > Arthropoda > Insecta > Diptera > Drosophilidae > Drosophila > Drosophila gaucha. The sequence continues at coordinate 2,749,040 of JAWNOY010000099.1, forward strand.
ATTTATTCGTATGACTTGTATATGTATATGTGTAGATAGACCAATTATAAAAAAATATATATTTACTATATTATAGATATACTATAGAAAAAGAAGAACTAAATAAAAATTAGATGAAAATAAATGTATGTTAAATAATAAATTACAATAAATATAATTTTGAATATGTATATACTGGTGTGTTCAAAATAATAGCAGCGCGTTTGGGTATCGTGCAATTTGTCAAATATTCAATTATAACAGCCAAATTTAAACATGAAATAAGTAAAATAAGAATCTTTACATTTATTTTGATCAATTTTAAATTATTTTGCCTATTAATTTTTATATTTTCCTACCAGGAGTTAAGAAAGAAATTGTTTACATATTTGATTGTTCATTAAAATAGGAACGGCTACTAAAAAGTTAAAAAAATTCAACAAATTTTAGTCACACTGAAGTTAAACATATAATTTTTATTTGTTTTGCCTCAATATATGTATATAAATACAAAAATATTTGACATATAAGTTATAATTTAACTAAGAGTATCTGCATATGTAAAACCCTGCTCGCAATTATGTGCAATTCGATTTTGAAAATTCGATTTTCAGTCTTAAGATTATATTAAAAATCTTTTGCTGAACATATTTCTGAAGAGCTCTTATTAGCTACCCACGTATTTCACTTATGACAGACAGCACATATGCACAGCACTTTCGGATATCCTCTTACAGTTCATCCCCTAACCTCTACCCTTGGCTATCATCACTCAAGAGGCATATTCAGCCTCAAGTGGTAAACGGCAAACGCTTCGCTTCATCACCCCCGACAAAAATGCCGATGAAGGAGCTTCGTTTTTGTTTGTTGGCATATAATAAAAAATGCTCAGGGTATATTTATTTGTTTTCATTTATTTTCAATAATTTCAAATTTCCATTACATTAGTTTCGCCCCATCCAGACCCCAACCCCGCCTGCTGTCTCTTGAAATGTGCTTTATGCCTGCGCACGGAAAACAAACAAATTCGAGCGAATTTTGCCCACGCATACGTAAGGCGAAGCATTTTGCTTTGATTACCAAACTAAATTTTTTTCTCCAACCCCCTCGAAATGGGCACAAATATAAAATAAGCGCTATCGCTCGCTCTGAACTTCTCCCTTCGGCTTGTCGTCTTACCCCTTGTCAGGCATTTGCTCTTTCGCTGGCCAAAAACTTTTCTCATTTCTACTTCAAGAAACATCAATACAAACAGGCGACCTCTGGCAACTTGAAACATATTCCCGGGGTTTTCCTCTACTTTTTTTGCCCAATTTTTCTTCTTTTTTTCTGGACATTTTTCTCGGTTTCTGCCGAGTGACATTTGGCACTTGCTCTGAACTCGACTGAACTAAGAGAACCCGAACAAATTTACACATCTTTTGGGTTGTATATTTCCCTGTTTCACGTTTTTTTTTTGTTAGCTTGAATTTGTTTTCGTTTTCCCACTCCAGCGTTTGTCATACAACTTCCGTTTCCTGTTCATTTGTTCACATTTCGCATGTCAGTTGCGAAGTTTTGGTTTCTCTTTTCCTTTTTTTTTAATAAAACTGTCAACATTTGATGTAGATTAAGAAATTATGGTAAGTTTTTTTGTTCTTAGCCATAAACAAGGGTAAAAGATTGCTTAACAATCAGTCGAGGAAAGTTTTCTCGATTATTAAGAAATAATTTGTTGTTCTACATTTGTTGATTATTAAGGGAAAACAAAAGCTAGATTGGGATTGTCAATTTGTTAAATTAAAGAAGTGTTTAGATTATTATTTTTTAATCTGTATTTAAACTTGATAAAATATTTATTTAAAAATTAAAAATATATTTATGGCACAATCTTAAGAAAAAATAATAAATATTATTTATTATTTATATTATTTTTTTAAATAAATTAATTTTTTTTTCAAATGTTCTGAATGTTTTTAATACTTATTAAACTAATTAATTGAAAATATATTAAATTAAAATCGTTTTAGGATCTGTTTTCATATCAAATTTTCAGAATAGCAAAGTTTATTTGAGTTTCAAGTCTTAAGCACTTGCTTAACTCGCAGTGAAGTTTTTTTATTCAGCTTTGAGTGTGATTGTGAGCTGGCTTTTATAAGCGCATACATATGCATGAGATCATAAAGTTGGTGTGTGTCAGCGTCTATGTTTGTGTGTGTAGGGGTGTGTAGTAGTGCATTTGTTGTAAATGTTAAAAAAAATACCCAAAACTGAGTAGGAGAAGCAAACAAACGCAAACACACACGCTCACATATGTACACTTACAGTTGCATAATGGCCGACATGTGTATGCATGGAGTTCGTCGCTTCCTACTGCCTCTCTCTCTCTCTCTCTCTCACTGTCTCTGCCTCTGTCTCACGCATACGCACCGCACTCAGTCGTCAACGGTAATGAATGCATCCGGCATGCATTGAAAACTTGACTCATATTTCATAACCAAAATAAAAAACAACAACAATGGCAGTAGCGACAACAACAACAACCACAACTGCGGGTACATTGACCATCTTGTTGCTGTTGCAATTATTTGTTGTTGTTGTAGCTGTTGGCACAACAACAACAACAACAACAAAAAACACATTCAGAGGGAAGAAGAACATGGCTCTGATATATGAGATTTTAAGCCAGTTTTTCAGCTGTTGCGTGTTGCCATTTCATTATATTTCATAAACTCGCACAGTTCAAGGATTTCCCAACAACCACAAGTGAAACTTTAAAAAACAAAATGATAAAATATTTTGTCTTTTAATGCAGCTCAAGTATTTTTTTTTACTTTTTTACAATTGTGCAAATTAAATGCAAATTTTCCAACATTTTTTTCTCCTGTATTTTTTTGGCACTATTAAAATAACGTTTTAAATGCAGCTCAGCCAGCAGCTAACATGGCTAGGCCTCTTATAACTGATACATTTACATTAAAGGATTATAAAAAAATGTATTGTTAAAAATAACGGAATTGACAAAAAAGTTAAAAGCGTTGAAATTAATAATTGACTGCAAGATAAAGTAATTGAAATCTTGGACCTTGTATAAATTGCGGTAAATAGTCGAAATAAAATGGAAATTTATTTATAAATTTTGAAGATAACGTTTTTAAGAAAGTTTAGCTAAATGCAGGTCAATATTTCTTTTGCTATATAAGAAAATAAACAAATTAGATCAAGCACATATATATAGAAGTTGAAAAAACAGCTATGAAAATTTAAAAAAATTTGAATAAAAACTAATCAACATTTTACAAATTATTGCTTGGTAAAATGAATAATCTATAAGCACACTGCTAACATAAATAATAAAAGAATGTAAAAAAAGTATAAAAAAATCCATTTATGTAAAATGTAAAGAAATTATTTTTGTATGTATTATGAAATATCTAATATAAATAATAATGTAACATAAGGATTAATAAAACAAATAAATAATTATAGAAAATTCTGTTTATGTTAAACAAAAAAAAATAAATATGTTTACATCATAAAATTTCTAAAAAGAATGTAAATTAAATAATCAATAAATTTATTAATAATTAAATATAAATACGCTTATGTTAAACGAAAAGAAATTATATATGTTTACGTTACTAAATATGTAATGTAAATGGTAATATAAAATAAATAAAAATAGTAAAAAGAAATAAATACATTAATAATTATAAAAATTAACATTTTTGTAACATTAATACAATTTATAGATGCTTTTATAATAAACAATGAAATATTATATTTGTTAAAGATATCTACTTAAAAGATTTGACAAAAAATAAAAAGAGGTCTGATGAACAGAATAGTATAATTTTATTTTAGTATGAATATATTGAAATGCTTTGAATCAACTTAATTCTTTAAGTTGTCAAATATGATAGACTAAATTCCAAATATTTTTTTTTAATGAAATAAGTACCTTGCCAATTTAAGACTCATTTAAGAGCCAAAAAGTATCACAAGTATCAATGCATTCATCAAACAAATCAAAATTTAATAATTATGAAGCATTTGGTAACATAAATCAAAATTCTCTATTTTTCTTTCTCTCTTTCTCTCACTCTTTACGTTCTGTAAAGCACTGCAGCAAATTCATATTAAAACAATTTTTAAAATAGTTATGTGAATAGTTAGACAAAATAGAATAGTTAAACAAGATATTTAAAACACATTCTCTCAGGGCACACATGCACATGCATGCTGCACCCACATATACATTTTGATTACAATTTGTCATAGCGGCTACCAAAGCCAAACCATTTGCAATGCTGTTAAAACCTGGCTATATATGTGTGTCCTCAGAGGCTACCTCTTGGAATGCATCCATTGAATGGGTAACTAGACAGAATCTGACAGCCAACGCCCACGATAACTGAAGACGATGACAAAATGGGCTGTCAGCTGAGTTGAGGGGGGCGGCTGCCTAACCCCAACCCCATTAGATGCACTAAGTTGGAATGTCAAAACAGTAAACGGCAAATGTCTGCTAGACAAAACACACAGCACCCGCAAACCCACCTACGGACACACCAAACTACAACAACAAGAAAAAAGAAAAGGAAATGGCAGCTGCAAAGTGCAAGTTCGTGTGCCATGCAAAGTGGAGCTGTGCTTGTGACTAGGCAGCGGGTGAGCGGGTGCATACATTACAAACATAGACTAAGGTGCTGGTTAAACAAAGCACTGCACAACAGTGCGTATGTGCGATGTGAGTGCGTTGAGCAGAGACAAGTGCCAAAGTTACAGGCAGGAGTGAAAGCTGAGGCCAATTTGCTCGTGGCAAAGGGTATTTCAAATATGTCATGCCTTATGTAATAGTCAGAGTATAAAGTAAACATATGTGTATAAATATATATGTATAGTAGTATTTTCACAACATCGTAATGCATAACTGTTGACTATTGAGCTGGTGGACTTCCCCAATTTTATCAATTTTAGGGTGCCCCCTAGGTCTCTACGTTTTTTTCGGGCGAAAGTTTCGGCCTTTTCCATTAGCTACGTTTAAGGATTACTTATGCAAGGAGGCTCTAAATAGAGCCTGGAGCATTACAATAGCTTGCCGCTTGAATTACAATTTGATGTTGGCGCCAATAATTTACTTATTAAGCAAAAGATTACCGAATATCTGATAAAAAAAAATAATAGTTAAGTTTATCTATTTTTCCTACAATGTTTTTTATACCCTGAACCCATTGAAAATGTGAATTCAGGGTATAATGGTTTTGTGACAATGTATGTAACAGGCAGAAGGAGGCGTGGCAGACCCCTTAAAGTATATATATTCTTGATCAGGACGACGAACTGAGTCGATCTAGCCATGTCCGTCTGTCCTTCTGTCCGTCTGTCCGTCCGTATGAACGCAGGGATCTCGTAAACCACAAAAGCTAGAGATTTGAAATTTTAGATATATATTCTTGTATACCATACGCAGTACAAGTTTATTTTTTTTTTTCGATATCTCATCCTATTTCCTTATTATCGATAACAATCGATATTTTGACTTTGTTTTTAAGCTATAACTTAAAGACCATAACAGCTAGAGACACCAAATTGATTATGTAGATTGATATTGTAGAATACTAGGTAGTTGGGATTTCGCATATAGACATTTTTGAATTTCAATAGTATGTAGTGAAAATTTCATTAAGAAAGTAGATCAAGAACCGAAGTTATTTGCCAATCAATTTCTCATATGGAGCCCAAGCGCAGCCGCTAAATCATCTACGCAGTAAGCGGCGCGCGTGCTTGTGTATGTATATGTGTGTGTGTGTATGTGTGTGCACAGCGGGTAATATGTACAGATAAAAGATGTAAGCTAGATTGTTTTAAACACCGCCTCGGACTTGGTTCAGGGGATCTCGTAGTCGGGCAGACCCGACTAGAGCGTTCTTACTTGTTTTTTTAAGACTTAACCAATAAGCATGTTGGTGCTAAGGTTTAGAAAAAAGACAAATAAATATTTAAACAGTTGATTCTCTTTAATTCGAATTACACAGGAATTTGAATCGAACTAATAGCGGGGTACGAATTATCGGAATTCGACTGTATATTGATATTAATATTGTCAGTCACATCAATTAACCTTCGTAGACCAGTGGGGTATGTATTGGCATAGAAGTCACAAGATATACGGCTCGAGCCCTACTGAGTTCGTATTTAATACGATCAATTTTATCATCAAGTTAACCTGATGTCATTACAGACAATTGCAAATCAAGAAGAAATTAATAAAAAAGAAAAAAAAAGAAAATCAATTAAGCTCAATATTTTCCTGAAGCTGCTGAGGCAGTTTTAAGAGATTGATTTTTGTAGACGATTTTGGCAAGCTATCAAAAGTCATGTTACGCTCATTTATGTAAAGCATATATAGATATAAATTCCTAATAAGCAAATTATCAAACGGAATAAGCCCTATATCTGTACAGTTGAAGCTGATTGTATTTGAATTTTGCCATGAGCTCTAAGGTATTCAAAGAATATTAATATTTCCTTATATGGTTACAAATTTATTATGAATTTCAACCCAAATAGGCTTATGCATATATATACTGCTCTCTGGCAGTGTAATTAAAATGCAATATTCCCACTTTAAATACTATTTCTGCTCTAGCTATTCATACTTTTTGTTTGCAGCTGCAAGAACACAACGTGCTGCATGTTGAGTACTGAAAAACGCAAAGCCCCAAAAAATTCCGAGCTTTGTGCTTGGACATAAATCTATAAAACTATCGATTGAACTGTGCTTGGATTGTATTGCACTTGTTCAAAGTTCAAATCAATATAAGACATAAAAATTGGTTTCGTTTGGGAACAACATTCTGGGTGGAAAAGCGCTTCTGCACTTGTGTTGGGTAATTGCAAGAAAATCCTATTTAATCCCAGCAAATGCGACTTTATCACGCAAAAAATTATGAAATATTCTCGAAGCAGCAATTGCTTGTTTTTCTTCTTCTTCTTCATTATGTTGTTGCTGTTGTTGCTGTTGTTGCTGCTGTTGCTTTTCCGCTTGTTTACACTTGTGCTACTGTCTGGCTTTTCTTTGCCGCCTGCCTTTTGGCAATATTCATAGAAACGAAGTACAACAAGAAATAAAATAGCAAATGGCAGTCGGAGTTTGGTTGGATATTAAGTATCTCATAGTTCCTTTTAGCAACATCATCATTTTTTGGGGTTTCTCGAGAGCTCCAAGCAAACGCAATGAGCTGCTATGCTGTTTCGCCTTTATTGCTATTTATCGCGAGGGTTAACCCAAAGAAAACTCGTCTGAAAATTGTGCTGTTAATAGCTTAAAGTGTGATTGATATACTTAACAAGTGTTTTTGCGAAAGATAAGAGTTGCGGGAACTGAAAAGTTGTTCCTAGTTTTGGTGAATCAATTCTTATTATTTTTTATACTTGTTCACAAAGGGAAAAGAGTATATTGGTTTTGTGTAATGTCTGTCTTGCTGTCTGCCCGTCTGTCCTGAACACCTTTGAAGACTTGAAATTTGGAATACATACTAGTGTGTACCCGCATGACATCAAGTTTATGTGTTTTTGATACGCCCACAAGGGGAGTGGCAAATCAGGAAATACTATATCTTCTAAAACTAAAACGGTGATTTCTTCGTCAATATTGCAGTCTAAGAGTTGGGATGGAATATTTAATCGTATACACCATGCAAACGTTAAAAGATAAAGTGTATAGTTAAAGTATATAGTTTTGGAGCTAGAGCATTCAAGTTTGACATGTTTGTTACTGCTGACTTCCTCTTAAGATAAACCAAATATTTATATATCTGCGCCTCCTGGGGCGTATCAAATCCTTAATCCTATAATACTTTGGGCGCTATAAGAGCTAGAGACTTGAAACTTGAAAATTTGAATATATACATATGCAAACGAATCACCCTAAATCAAAAATATGTAGTACACGAAGATACGCACATTAAAGGCGTGGCAAATCGGATAAAACTGTATCTTCTACAGTTTTGGAGCTAGAGTCTTCAAATTTGACTAATCCTTAGATTGACCAAATAAGCAATGACATATGCTTCCTGGGGGCGTGGTAAATCTGTAAAAACTATATCTTCCATAGCTTTAACGCTAGGATTACTGATTATTCCCTCTACTGCTAATATTTGATTAAAGTAGGATTTATTTTCACCGAACTGAACGACTGCAGTTGGCAGAGCCCTACAGCAACCTTTTTACTTTTTGTGGTGTATGAAAAAATATGAAAATGACAAAGTGCGGTATATTTTAAATAATTGAATCCCTGTTGATTACTTTTACTAGCAAAGACTTAAAAAAAAATTTAAAATGACTTTAAAAAAGTTCTGTAGCTTCAACTACATGCAAGCATTTACCTTTTAATAAAATAATTGCTTTTAATATTTTATGCATTTTTATATAAAAATGTATTACAGGATATTTGTATGAAAATAGTTTTTACTTAACATATTTTATTATTTTTTAAAAATATTTTCATATATTTTTAAAAATATTTTTTAAAAAGTTGTTTTTTGCTACAATATGATGTTTTATATATTGTGACAACCCTCGTCAAATATTGCGCTGCATGCCCGCTAGCTCAGTCCTCCCTAACTGCTCTCCATCCCCAATTCCACCCACCATAGCTCAACTACCCCGCTTCCTTCATCAACGTTTTATGCAGATGAATGAGCGCATTTATGAAAAATTTTGTTGTCATCGCTCAATTCGTTGTTTGTTGTTGTTGTTGTTGTTGCTGTTGATGTTGTTTTCACTTGCTACTGATGAGAAATAATGTTTGCGGAAAAATAAGATTTGTTTATTTTACGAACGATTGATTTTGCCAACCTCTCTGTCACACCCACAGAGATTGCGTCCACTCAGTATCTTTTGCATGTCACTTGTCCGCGCTTCATTTTGTGCAGCTTAAAAATTAATTATCGCCCGTCTCTGTCAACCTCTGCCGGGCTGTGCTGTCAGTTTTGTGTCATTTGTTTTTCTCATATATATCTATTTTTTTCACTGTCTGTTTTGTAAGTATTTCGTCAAAAAGTTGCTGGCGGACTTTTGCGTAAGTCTTCTACAAAATTAACTTTGATTTTGGGGTATTAAGACTAAATTTTTCTATTTTTTTACTTACCCGGCACGAACATCAAGAGCAGCAGCAGAGCCAGCCAGCATATGCAGCTATTGCCTGCTGTTGTTGTCTGGCCACTCCCACGTTGCCCACAGGATGATGGCATTGTGTTAGCTGTTGTCCTGTTCGCCCGTCTGCTTAGCATTTGCATGCGAGCCTGCTGCCAGCTCTTGTGCAGCATTGACAACATCATAGATATACAATAAACCTAGTTTTTATTCTGTATATATATAAATGTCTTTTTTTTTATAGTTCTTTTAGTTGTGCTTTGTGTTGTGTCTGGCGAGTGGCGGGCGCTTCCTTTGGGCGGACGCCTTATAAATATATATTGGCCAATAAATGTCAATTGTATTTGAGCCACTTTGTGGGCCAACGTTGTCTGGCCGTCTATATTTCTGTTTATATCGAGTCAGCGAAAGCAACTGCAATTATAAAGAGGTTAAACATGGGTTAAGTCTTTGCAAATGCTTTTTCTTTATTGTTATGAAATTAAATGAAATTATGAGGAAATGAGATAGTACCACTTAAAGATTTTTTCTTTAGATTATACTTATTTATATCTTTCTCAGCTTAAAACTATTGAAATTGCGAGCAGAAGAAAAGTTTCTTTGACTGTCAATTGCTGGACTTAAAACAAGAACACATTAGCTGTTATTAAGATGAAAGAAAAATAGCAACTGCCAAAGGCAAACAGCTTAAAATTCATTGCAATTTTGCTATTGATTCACTCAAAAAGTAAGAATCATCAAATTAATTTGATAATGCTTTATTCATTTCTGTTTTCATTGGATTGCTTCTACAATGATTGTTTATACTCAGATTTGCGTTGCTTTGGTCCACTTTTCTCTCGCTCTCTCTCTCTCTGTCTGTTTCTCTTGCTAGCCTTCTCTTTGCTGAAGCTAATGCCCATGCAAACACTGAGATTAATGCAATTAACGCAGCACTTTAATTAAAAATCACTCCAAAGGCAAATGCACACATGCAATCCACACACGCAAGGCTTGCTTCCTTTCTCCCTACTACACACACACATACACACACACAGATACACCCCAATTCGATTCCATTGCAAGCGCTAATCCGCGTGTGTTGCTGCAAATGAAAAAATAATAGTATTAACAGCCAGCGGCCAACAAAGGTACACAAACAGAAATTACAAAAAAAATTAAAATTACAGAAAGCTGCAAATGGCAGTTGCTATTAGGGGTATTCCCTATGCTGGCATTTAATTGAAATTACGCATATCCGCCACGCTCCCCTCTCCCCTTTTGACTCTCGTTTAAGTACCATTTCCTAATTGTCTTTCCCAAAAAGAGAAGAAAATAACAAACTTCAATCCACACTTTAATTATTTTTGCCAGACTTTACACACATTTAAATAAAAGGAACACATGTGTGTGTGTGTGTGTGTGTGTGTAACTCCCTCCAGGCGCTACTTTTTCGGCTTGTTTTTGTCGTTAAAAAGTTTTTCGAAACGCTTTTGGCAATATCATTTTCATTCGTTCTCATGCCCATTTCCACAATTTTCCATTCGCAATTACAACAAAACATGAGACACACACACATGAACTCTTTAGCATTTTCCCTCTCTCTCTCTCTCTGTTGCTGTCAACTCTTTGTTTGTTGTTCTTTACTTGTATTGACTTTTTTATGCATTTAAATGCTGACTTCTTACTTATTTTTTGTATTTCTTTTTTGCTGCCTTGGCTTGGACTGCAATACTGTTGTTGTTGCAAAAAAGTGCTGCCAAGTTTCACATTAAAATGGCTGCCAATGCTGAAAAGAGACAGCCACTGTCGCTGTCTGTCTCGCTCTCAATTTAAGGTAATGAGCACATACAAAGTGCAATTAAAAGCTTGTTGCCAAAAATGCAGTTTTCCGCATATTTCTCTTACTCTCACTGCCAAAGGGCAATAACGACTGTTGCATGATGTTTGTTAACTGTTATTGAGTGGCAAATTTTCATAGTAAATGTAATGTAAATGATACTCTAAACTATCAAAGATTTCAAATATAAAAAAAAATTCTGCTTAAATTATTTTTTAAATTAAAGAAAATATTAAAAAAATTTACTTGGTCTCATAAATGCTAAGTAAGTGTATTATAGTTTCGTTTTGTTTACTTTTATGCTTCTCAAGAGACGTATAATTATTTTTTTTTGCAGTTTGCTTCATTCAGTTGCTTTCAACGACCGTCGCCCCTTACTTCGCCGAACCGTTCGCAAAGTATGCAAGGGGCATTAATGCGCTTTATGGCCAAAGTCGACGGCGCATGCATTTAACGAGCCTCCCAACATGAACCCATTTAAGTGCCGAGAAAAACTACAAACAAAGGATTGCACGAAAAGTCCTAAATAAGCGTGGAAAAAGAAACAAACGAAACAGAGATTAAGAAATACAATTACGAATTACTAAGAAATTAAATGATTATATCAGGAAAATTGGTTTTTTTGAAATTGGAAGAAAGACATAAAAGGCTTACATGAATTTATTACTTATACTTAAATATAGACAGACATATCATTAGAAACTTTAAAATTGTAAAAACAAAACAAGAAAAGCTTTTAAATTAATATATTGAGAAAGAAACAGGAATTTGTGGTAAAAAAAATCATAAAAAATTATTTATGTTAAGCTAGGTTAAAAATTTTGTATAAAAGTAAAAATATATATAATTTTCTTAATTTCCAAAAAATAAATGCATTAAAATAAGTTAAGGTATATTTATAAAATTTTTTAATGATCAAAATTTATTATTTTCATAACTTAAAAAAATATTAAAAATTTTATTTTTTGGCGCCTATAAATAAATATTTTTGTTAATTTAAAAAAAAAATTTATTTAAAAATTCATAGAGTTTTGCTTGACCCCAGTTCTGAAAAATAACAACAGTTCCATTATTTAAAAACGTCAATAATAAAAAACAAAATAATGTAAAACCATAAAACTTATATTTTAAGCCAATGAAAAATTATATTTAAACACAATTCTTATAGAGAAAACTGATTCCCGAAAAATACATAAACACATTTGTATTATGTTTATTTAAACGTAAATAATGTTGAATTCCATAATTTATTGCAAATTGCAACAGCTGCAACTGCGTTGCTAACACGATTCCCGCCTTCCACTTTTATGCGCCTTTCAATCGCTGTTCAACACTGCGTATGCGTAATCTGTGTTAGACTTCAATGCTTTGCACATCTTTCGTTTCATTTCGCTGCTCGTATCGCAGGTACAGTGCATTTCCGCTGTCCTATCACACACACACACGCGCACACACATATCAACAAATCTATCTTTTCTTTTATTTATGCAGATAAATAACAAAATAAAAGCTCAGTGCACATTGAGTGCTGAACAACACTCAAAACGACGTCATCAAAGTCATACAAAACTTCAGCAGCAGCTCAAAGATACATTTTGTAGCAGTTGTTGTTGTTGTTATTGCTTCTTTTTTTTGTATCTTGCCTCTATCTGCTGCAGTTCATTGACTTTGCAGTTGCTGCTGTTTGCTGTTGTTGTCATTTTTGTTGTTTGGGGTTTTGGTTTTTATATCCAAGAGTTTGTATTTATTTCTTTGCCTGGTTGCCACGGCTCACTTATTTCATTTCCCAGTGCCTTGCGGTCTCACAATTGTGTGCATATTTTATTTAAACGATTTCCCTCTCTATCTCTCTTGCGGAGACAACGACTGTACGACATGTATGACATGCGTTTTTTCCAACAATTTTCTATCTGTTTTTCTTCTTTATTTTCTACTGTTCTGATTTGCTTGCTTGACTTTGTGGGTCAAGCGTTGGGTGAAATGTTTTTGATGTTGTGTTCTAAGCCCCCTTCGGGATGACTCAGAGGGCAAACACGCTAACAGCAATTACATGTGTGCATATGTTATATATTGTGAACATTCAACTGTATCAGCAGGAACGTGAGGGATTTCATTTATAGCAGAGTTTGTTTGAAAATTGATTTTGAAAACATTTAAATTAAGCTTGCTACTCAGCTAATTTCATATGCACATTTCAAAGCACTCAGTGAGGGATTGCTATCGAAACAGATTCGATTTACTTTTCTTTATGCTAGCCTAACATTGAATATGGGTAAAGAAGGAAAAGGATAGATGTTTGCTTGACCTAAATTTATTTTCATCTTTTAATAAATTGTTAAAATATATGATATTTATATTGAAAATAGATAGGTGAAGTCTTTGTTTCTTGAATTAAATACATTTAGTATATATTAAGAGTCAAGTGAGAAATGAAATTTCGTTGTTTAAATAGCTTTTTAATTTCTCTACAAGCGTCTCTCTTCATTGATATAATTCCTCAGATTTCCATATTCAAAATATATTATTTATATTGAAAATAAATAGATGCAGTATTTATCACTTGAATTGAAAACATTAGTAGATATTTTGTAGATATAGATATAGACATTTAGATTTGTGGAAAAGTTAGATATGAAATTGCTTTGTTTTACTAAACTTGCATTTGAAACATTTTCAATTTTGTCCTAACTTGTCATGCATCTTTCTCCATTAAAATAATCAAAATTTGTTATTAAAAATGAAAAGAAGTATTTGTCTTTTGAATGGGAAACATTTTGTATTTATTTATAGTCAAGAGGATTCCGAGTTATTCTCTACAACTTTTCAGGCATCTTTCTCCATTGATATAATTCCACAGATTTCTCAATCAATCAATTGCATTTTTCTTAAAATACCTTTCACTAACAATTTAGAATACAAAAGTGATTTTGTGTGCGTGGCATGTTTCGGAGTTTCGTCTAATAGTTGCCTTTGTCCTTGTCGTAACTGTCGGAGCTGCCAACCTTTCTTAGACCACAGAATCTCATTACGAACCTGCACGCTTTCTCTTTCACACTCTTCTATCACTATTTCTCTCTTTCTCTCTCTGTATCTGCGTTTTTGCTATTTTGCAATTAAAACTTTCATTAAAGTAATTAAAATTGCAACAGAATCAACAAAAATACAATCAAAATCTACTTGCAGGGCTGGAGGAGACAGAAAATGAGAGAAAGAGTGCGAGAGAGGGAACATTGTGGTTAGAGAGGTTCAGGGCCTTGACAAATACATAAAAATGCAGTTAAAAATGTACGAAAGGGGAAGAGGGAAGAGCAGGCGAACGGACAGGGGAGAAACAAAGACAAAAGTGTGACAAATATAAACAGGAGTGTAAATAAAATGGCAAAATGTAAATGCAACCGAATGAGAGAGGGAACGAGGAACGAGGGGCAAGTGGGGATAATAAAATGTGGTAATTGTAAATAAGTGGAAAATGAGTGCGAGCGGCAAAGGCGGGGGCGTGGCATGTGCTAAACAACAAACGTAAAAGTAACATTTAAAATTCAAATTAAACGACTGGCAAAGCCACAAAGGATTGACATGAAGTTACTGCCACGGCAACCAGCCAGGAGCAACAACAGTAATAGCAACTGTAGCTGAACAGGAGTTAACCACAGCTGGCAGCTGTTTTAGCAGGCACTGTTGCAGCAGCAGCTTCCACAGCTGCAGTTGACAGCTGCAATGCATTTTAGCATTTTTGCTATTGTTTGTATTTAAGTTTGACATTTGCAGCGCAAACAAATATTGAGAGAGAGAGGGAGATAAGGTAGGGAGAGAGAGACGTCTGTTAATTGCGTAATTTTCAATTAATTTGTAAATAATTTGTAAACACTTCGCAACAACAAAAATGCAATACAAAAGCTAAAAATTTAGTCTATATATATATGTATACATGAAATTGCAGTGTTCAAATTTCAAATGTCATTGTTTCAGCTGTATTTGTTTATGTTTTAAAAGCAGCAAATTAATGAAATTGGCAAATTAGTTTATTGCTTGCCAGCACTCTAATTAGTAAATGACAATAAAAAATCATTTAAATATAATATTTGATGTTTTGGATTGCCAAATAGATAGAACATAAATGTGATTACTTTCGAACAATATAAAATAAATACATATTTATGTTTAAACGCCTCTGCTTTTAAATTGATTCGCTACTTTGTTTATGATTCGATTAGAAATTGATTTTCGAAAATGTATAAGATTATTATATATTAACAACTATTCACTTATCGGTATGCAAAATAGAGATGGGATCGGGAAATATGTAAATTGGTTCCCGAACCATTCCATCCCAAAATCACTTTTGCTTTTCTCCATTTGTCTTTTCTCCGATTGTCTAGATCAATTTTAATTTTTCACGATTTTTTTTCGTTCATCTGTTAGAACTCTTATAATAGATTAATATTTTTATTAAAAAATAAAATTTTATCAAAATTTTCTCAAATGAAATGTGTTCTACTTTCTTCCAGAACTCTACTGGAAGTAGAAAACACATTCTCACTCCTTGCCGAAGATGTTGGAACGTCAAGTACTTTCTCAACAAGCATTTGTAACAATGGTGATTCATTGCATTGTTGTCGAAATATTAAACTATTTTAACATCTTTTAAATTTAACATGATTTACAAAAAAATTAATTTGCTCGTTAATATCATTCTTTTGTTTCTCCTTCTAAAAGTTCCGAAAAAATATCCGGCGAATCAGAAGAGGTGCAATATGTTTTTGTCTGTTACTTTAACATGCTCTATAGTTTATTCTGTCAGGGTTTTAACTGTCATGTGACATCTATTTGTTCGTCAATAATCAAAAATTTGAATTCCTTGATAGGAAGATTTATGAAAAGTGCTACATAATGGAAATAACTTGGTGCACAATTTTTTTGAGAGCCGCAGAATTCCCGAAAATGCCTATCCCAACCCCCATCTGAATTATAAAATGAGTTTTGGAAATTTAGCTTGGTCTGAAAAAAGAGTTTATGATTTCTCCTTTTTTATCTGCTTAAAGTTATTTACCAATTTTTAAAGTCAACTTTCCCTTTTTGTATACAATTTAAAAGAGCCATTTGTGAATCAGAGAGTTTTGTGCTTGTTTACTCTCAAGTACTTAGGATTCATATTTACACGAGAGCAGGAAAACTCGAAACTCAAACAGCAAAAGAAGCTGCTGCCACATGTGGCGTATGCCTACGAGTGGGGCACTGGCGGAAATAAAAGATTTTACAAGACATTGCACAGTCGATGCCTTCGCTAGAACAGCACAGCAAACAGCTTAGACACGCCCAACGCCTTTTAAAGG
This sequence comes from Drosophila gaucha, assembly GCA_035045545.1. Classification (NCBI taxonomy): domain Eukaryota; kingdom Metazoa; phylum Arthropoda; class Insecta; order Diptera; family Drosophilidae; genus Drosophila; species Drosophila gaucha. The sequence goes on from JAWNOY010000099.1 coordinate 2,765,309, forward strand.
CAACTTGACACGAGCAGGAGGGGAAAGAGAACTTCTTAAAGCGAGCCCAAGCCAAAAGCTGTAAAAAATGATAAACGCTTCAACTGATGACACATTCAGTTTCACACACGAACGACTTTCAATTTACATTTGATGTTTTATGTTTGCCAGCATTTACGAAGCGTCGAAAAAAAAACGAAAGAAAAAAATATCACTCATACGCACCCACGCACAAAGGGCAGAAGCGAGAAGCGTGGAGCGTCTGGCAAACGCACAAAAAACCCAAAAACCAAAAGGAATTTAGACGAACTAACCAAGTAGCGACTGCTCGACGGATGCTCTGTGCCGGGACGGAGGCGGGGGCGTGGGGCAGACGACGCCGGGGCCAAGTAGACGACAACAACAAGAGTCTAAAGACGCTGACAAGCAGAAGGCTGTGCAAATAAACGAATAATATTTCTGTGCCTCGAATGTATGGGGAAAAAGCATCGAAAGCGAATGCTATATATGCTATGCATGGTGTAAGCAGCAGAAACTTGAACTTTTTCTATGTAGTACGAAAAATATTAAAATGTGAAGCAAATAAAAATAATAAAAACCACGCAAAATTTCTAGATGGCCTACTAAATCACAAAGCTCTCGAATAAAAAGCAAACTCAATAATTCGCTTGAGTTAATGCGAACTGGATTTGACTGGAGCAAAGGATTTCGGCTAGACGTAATAATTTTTTGAGTATGGAGGCTGTTTGAGGTGGCCTTGTATGTTATGCTTAAGCAGCAAGAGAATGTAGTTATGAAAGATGTTATTGCATTATATGAAAATTCTTATTAATTATAATATTTTATACTTTTGTAAGATTCAAATAAAAATCAATAAAAATGTAAGTATAAAGTATACTAATCAAGAACTCAGAATAGTTTTTTAGCTTTTGCTCCTAAGGTTCCTAAAACGTAAAATCGTCTTTAACAGTTCTTAATTTAAAATTTTTATTAGCAATTTAATTCATTTATTCAAATTATCTTATGAAATTCTCTTTATCTGTGAGCTATAATATGATATCAGTAAAGACTAAATACTCTGCAAGTATTTTCTGCTTAGCAAATAAACTAAAAATTCTTTAAGTATTGAGAGATAATAGATTTGAGCAGGAAGAAAATATCAGCAAAAAACCTTAAAACAAAGATTTTTATTTGTAATATAATACGAATTTTCATACACAGTTTGCACTGCTTGCACATATGTGCATGTTATGGACAACCCTAAACAGCCTGCATTATCATAAAATTACATCTATATATATATCAAATACACTATTTTAACATATAATTATTGTTCTTTTCATATATATCAAAGCAAATCAAAAGTTTATCTGGATAAAAGCTGCTAAATTTACTATCTTAAATAGGCACAAGAAGCATTTGCTTTCACTTTCTATGAATAATTTTTTTCATAAATATATTTCTTTAATTATTTATTATTTCAAACTTGTTCAGCATTTATACAAGAATAACTTATCTAAGCTTTTTGCACTTTCTTTTGTAAAAGTCCTTAAATCTTTCAGTTAATAAAAGCGGCACGTGCTTTCTTCTATTGCTTTAGTTTTGCTTATCTTTTGAACTTTCTCTAAATTTCTTAATCTCGCCTTCCTTTAACAATTCAGCCACAATATTGAGAGTTTGAGTGTCTCATTTTCAATGGGCACTTGTCAACGTTTCACTTCTTGGCAATAATTTGCTTGACATGCCACAAGGCTCGACATTGCCGCTGGCTAACTCAAAGAGCACTTGAATGTGAGCCACAAACAACATGCCACGCCCACACACACACACACTTATACAGAAACGGCATGCGGTCAGAAAACAAAAGCCAAAAGCTCAAAAGCAGTTGCCAAAAATTGCCCATAACGAGCACTTGAAGACAAATGTGACAAGGCACAAAGTTCAGAGGCATTTGCAAGGATACCTTTTCAATAGCGTATTCTCAGCTATACTATATTTGTATAGCTTATATATAGATTTAAAGTGCTCCAAACACACACACAAAAAGTGCACTTAAAGCTCTGTCTCGATGAAGGCCAACGTCACATAAGTTACGATTTTTACCTAATTTATACATTTGTGTGTGGGTGTGTGCGAAGTCCTCGACGGCGGCTGCTGGTCGTATCCACTTGAATCCATATAATTGCGCTTATCTCTTGGCGCACACTCAAGTGCCAGGGGCTCAATATGTTTCGGCTATGAAATGAAGTGTCCAAAATGCTGCTGCGGCTTCTTTGGCCACTTCTAAAGGACACAGCCAAAGGAGCACCCAACAAATAAAAAAGAAAAACCTGAGCTAAAAATTTTTATACATCTATTTGATTTAAAAGGAAATACCTTTTTTAGAAGTAGTTGTTGTTGTTGCTGTTGCCGTATTATTTACTTTCTTGTGTGTATTTTATTTTTATTTTTTTGTTGCTCTTTGTTTGCGTTGGTGACATTTTTATATTGTGTGTGTTTTCAGTCGGCGCGCCGCAAACTTTTTGGCATGCCACCAATGAGATTATCTTAAGTGGGCAACCATTTTTCTAGGGGGGAAGCCAACTCACAAGAGAGTGAGAGAGAGAGAGAAAGAGAGCTAGGGAGCGACTCGTACAAATGCAGTTGAGCTTGATTCGATTCTGTACGATTGCTTAACAAGTTTCCCAATAGTTTGTTAAGTAGACAGCAAGTTGGTTTACTTTTCAAGACATTGAGTATATTTTAAGAGATTTAGACTTATGGTATTATATTTGATGAAAATGAGTAATATATTGTAAAGGCTTATCAATTGAAACAGCAAGGCAAGTTTTTATAGACTCAGTTTCGTATAGAAGATAATTATTTATTTTTAGAATATATAGATAAATTAAAGGGGACTGGCATGTCATGATATCATAGTAGTAAAAATTTTTTTTATTTTATTTTATAATTTAAAATATTTAAATATTTTTTTTAACAATTTAAATTTTTAAAAATAAGTTTGTTTAAATAAGTTTGAAAGTAAAATAATTTTTTTTTGTAATTAAAAGATGTTTTTAAATAAACATATATATATATATATATTGTTTTCTATTGTTTATATATATATAAATTGTTTTCCTGATATGGAAAGTATTAGTTATTAAAATATGTGACATTAAAATAAAAAAAATATATAAAGTTAATATAGAGTATGATTTTATAATTAATTTTAGAGCTCTTAATTGTCCAAAAATTTCTTGATATTTAAATTAATTTTTTAATATATACTATTTTAATAAATTATTTAAATGCATTTTTTAATATATACTATATTATGTAAAGCTGGCTGTTTTTGTTTGTTTGTTTGCCCACGTAAGACTAGCAATAATAGCTCGCTTTCACTTCTTATGCGTCACTTCGCAAAATGTGTATTGTTCTTTAACGCACCCTTACATTATCTACGCTCCCACACATTTGGTTGCTTTGATTTAAGTCGAGAAAAATTGTTCAACTTTATCTCTAGTCTGCAATTTTTAAAGGAGCACTTTCTTCCTTATATTGCTTTCATACTCTTCATTTACCTATGTCCCGCATCGGAAAGCTTCAAGTGTGAACACACATTATAATAAACGCCTCAATTGTTGTGCAGTCATCTGTGTAATTTATGTTTAGCTAATGTTCAGGCATCGATGAGCTTGTCAGCTTTTGTGAATCACAACACACACATACACTAAAGTTAGGTAGCTTGTCGTGTCCACACACACACACACACATAGACATTAACTCCCATCGAGCTGAAATGACGTTAAGGTTGCTTCGTTGAGTCTAATAGACTTTCATGGCTGCCGTCTGTGGGTTGACTTCGACTTTGCCCCAGTTTCATCCAGTTTTAGAGTCGACTCAAGGCAAAGTCCTGTGGCTCACTAAGCTGCAGGCGCACGGTAAGCGAAATCCTTTGCCATCCACCTTGCTCTGGCATTTTATAGAGCTCGTTCGCCTTTGCCTTTCTCATCTTATTTTTTTATTTTTTGTAGACATGTTTCAATGATTTCTTATTTTTGCCATGGGGCGAAACTGTTGCGCTATTTTCTCGTTTAGAGAAATTCAATTTTTATGGTCTACATAAAGGGTATTTTAGTTTAGTAGTTGCATAAATGAAATAATATTAAAAATAATATATAAATATACATATATAAATATAAATTTAGCATTCTTTTTTTGTTTAATTTCTAAATTAAACTTGGTCAAAAAAATTTTATTTTGATATCAATATAAACATTATTTTGCTAAGTATTAAAATATCTTCAGATTTAGCTGCTATATATAAGCGATCGAAAATTGATTTGTTTCAAAATGAACTTTATTTTTCAATTATTAAATTATTGAAATATCTTCAAATAATATAAAAATATCGTAAGCTTATTATATACTTGTCTTTATGTTTTGCTTCACATTTTTATATTTTTCATTTTTTTGTTACATTCACAATAGACAAAAGATCTCTTATGTAAAAAGCAAACAAAACCTATCTGAAAACTGTATTTAAAATATATTCTTTATTAAATCTGAAAGGGTATTTATTCTTCAACCCATCAAATACAACTCTGCTCTCGTGTTTTTACTCACTTTTTTTACTCTATTTTCTGCCGCTTGTCTCGGTGTTAAATCATTGATGTGTGAAATTTGCACAAAAAACAAAAAAGGTCTTCGACATGTGAAACTTCTGATCGATATTTCGTTGCAGTTGCTCTGAGAGTATTTTTTTTTTATTTAGAAAACTAATCGAGTTGGCATTGAATCGAAATTCCTTATAGCTTGGGGTATACACTAGCTTCATTTTCTAATTCATTTTCGTCTTCCGCCTTAACAGCAACATCGAAAAATAAAAACTTTTTCGATACAAAAAAATTTTTGTTCGTAATCCTCACGCAAGTAACTTTTTTGGGTATGTCCGGCAGGTTCTAGAATTCTCGACTATAGCTTAATTTTATTTCGTATAGTTCCAGTTTAAATTCTATTGAAGAAGATGTGCTGTGGTCCCTGTGGCAGCGTTTCTTATGCCTTGGCTTATGGCCCGGTTGGACCTGCTCTGCCCGCGATGAATTACAATAACTGCTGCTGTGGACCTTGCCCGCCCTGTGGTCCTTGGACCTGTCCACCCAATAGATGCTGCTCCTGCGGTGAACGTGGGTGTTTCGGACCTTTCTACTAATCCCCCTCTATACCCAATCAATCAAATAATCATCAAGCAGTCCAAATACTCTGTGTGCTTGCGTGGGAGGACGACAAATTTTTTAATTTGGTTTTTCATGTAAAATTTCATCAATGTTCATTTTGTAAATTAATACTGACTTTAAAAATGATTGCATGATATTTTTATTCCAAATATTATCTGACGATTCTTGAGTTAGAAAAGTAGTTTAAAGCGTCGGTCGAATTTGGGGCTGTGTATATAAATAGATATACCTAGATACCTATTAAATTCTTATATAAGTGGCATAACCAAGAGTTTATTCCGAATTCCAAGTTTCTACCTAACGGTATTACTGAAAATATAACTAGTTCTTTATATGTTAAATTTGTTTTTCCGCAATTAGTGCTTGGAATTCATAGCGGTATATCTTAAAAATGTTTTACTTTCATTTGTTACTAAAATAAAATTTTAATTAATTTTTTCTTGTAAAATTTTAATATGTTAATTTTGTAAATAAATACTAACTTTAAGATAAAAATATTTCAAATATTATCTGATGATTCTTGCTGTAAGAAAGTAGTTTAGCTGTCGGTCGATTTTGGAATGTTTATGTAGATACATTTTAAATTCTTATCTGTAAGTGGTATATCTGAATATCTGAATATAGATATATTCCGAATTCCAAGTTTCTACTTTTAGTATTGCCGAAAGTAATGGCATAAATATATATATATCATATAATTATGTGAGAACTAAATCAGAATAAGCTTAGTTCAGCGTCATATAAATTTATATATATCATATATATGTTTTCCCCTCAATTAGTTTCCCCACAACATTTTTAAGACCCTGATAAATATCTGTATAGGGAAATAAATCTGATATGAAACTAAAAATATTTTCCTTCAATTATTTTTCCTTAGAATTTATAACGAAATGCAGTCGTAACTTTTAAATGTTTTACTTTTATTCGATAATAAAACATTCGAATTTATTCTTGGCAGATGGTGGCATTAAGTTTTGGAATTGCCTTTTTTTTCGATATTTTCATCCGGACTTTTCACTTTATCATATACCATTTTCCAATTGTCTTTGGCATTCTTAGAGGCGTCATCGTTGACCGTTGATTTTGAATTTTGAGCCTCACCAAAGTTCAGGCATGGATTTAGTTCAACCGTTACATTTTGTGGACGCATACAATTGCCCCGGCTACCGCTAGTGTCCTTGGCGAAGCACTTGTCGTGCGGACCACATGGCGTGGGTATGAAATCACGGCCCGTATACCGTAAGGTGGACAAAGGCGGATTATTACATGCCAGACTGTATGAGGCACAAGCCCAGCCACCACACATCTTCTTCAATAGATTGCTTTCGAATAAGGTGTGTATTACAAATAGAAGTTTATACTATATATTGTATATATCTAACTTACTCTTAGAACTGTAAAATTTGGAAGTGAGCAGTTCGCTCGCAACCACAAGACTAATTTTTTTTGCTTTCAACTTGAATACTTGGCTTAGATATTCAAGGCCAGCTTTGTCTTTCAATGTTGTGCAGTTTCTGTGGAAGTGGGCGTGGCAGGTAAGCGCATATGGGGTAGGCAAAGAGCTTACCACTTCTCAGTTATTAGATACTAGTCAGTAGCTCCTATGCCAGTACCTTGGTTAGTTTCCACATTTGTTACCAACCGCAACCACAGCAACCGCCACCACAGCAGCCACCACCACCACAGCCACCGGCGCTGCAATTGTCAAATATGCCGCAGGGCGTGGGCGCAAAACAGCGACCCGTATACCGCATATTGGACAAACGATGATTGTTGCACGCAATGCCGTACGAGGCGCAGGCCCAGCCGCCGCACATTTCTGTTAGGTTTGAGTCAGACAAAGACTGGAATGGCTGGGTGGTTGGTTGGTTGTTAAGCAACTTTAAATTTCTTCTTTTTTTATGTCTAAATGGAGCCAAAAACGTTTGTCCAAAAAATTCAAGTTTTAGTGTTGCCCGCACTGAAATGGGAATTCGAATGAGCATCTATTTTCATAGACAAAGCTGGTTGTCGTCGTCGGCAGCGTAACTCGACTGACAGCTGTTGACATGTCCAGCGCCGCCGACTTGGACAATTGAAATCTCAGCGACAGGTCGAGAGCAGGCCGGGCACGGCGCAAGCAGGCATCTAGGCCAGGCCGGGCCAGACCATTTCGTAAATCTTGCCAAGTCCTGTTGAAATCCACGAAAATCTCGCACATAGCGCACGAAACAAAAAAAAAATATGCTAAAAACAGTGGCAACTAAAGTGAAATTAATCCAACAGCCACGCACAGTGGTTGCAGTTAAATGAGATTTACTTTTTATTATTGGTGGATTTTAGTTAGAGTAACTTTGGATAGAGGTGAAAATTTGATTGTATGCAAAGATGATATTCTTAAGTTTCAGCAATCAGTTTCTATTGTTGTTAATCCTTTTATTATAATTATTTTCAGTTCAAATAATAATAAACTTAAATATAAGAATATCTTGAGCATATTGGAATATCTTTGGTATACTTGTTGATCTTTTGTGCACATATTGAGTTCTTAAACTTACTTTTTTGTCAATTAATTTGCATTATTTTGGTGGATTTACTTGTCATATAATTTTCTGTATATAGATATTATAAATGTTCTTATAGAAATATAATTATATTTATCCACATACATTATTTTCCACTTTTTTTAATTTATAAGAGCTTTCATCCTGAAGTATGACAATAATTTTTATTAATTTTAAATTATTTTGGGGTTTTACTCAGATTTAAGTTCATATATTATTTTTACTTTTAATGAAAATGAAATAGTTGTTAAGGTTGATAATTAAATTAAAATATATAAATACAATAGTTTAAAATAAACTTTTTCCTGAAACTATGAACATTTTAATGTATAAAAATCATATTAGAGTAAAACATATTTACATTATAAACCAAGAAATTGCTGCATAACTCGCTTTAGCTTATATTATTTAATAAATACTTCATATTAAAAACTAATAAAGATATGTGCGCAATTTGACGATTACCAACCACTGTGCAGCTTGCACGCAGTTGGCATGCAAAAATCCCTCACACACACACACACACACAGATGTGGACATGCACTCAGCAGTACCACTAGACAATCTATGTTACATTTCTTTTTTCGCACTTGCCCGTAGTGCACTTTCAGGTGGTGCTTGGCCGGGCCCAGACAATCAATTACATTAGCCCCACTGACCCAACCAACCGCAGCGGCATGCCCAAAAACCGAGTTGGGCTCTTTGAATGCGACTCGCTCGACCCACTCGTGTGGTTAGGGGAGGCCAAAGGGGGCGTGGCAGTTGTCTTGGAAAAGCCAAATAGGCGACCGCAAGGCAAATAGAAATTTAAATCAAATTTAATAGTTTGCTGGCGACTGCAGCTTTTGAGGTTAGCTGACAGCTATTAGGGTCTGTCTCTGTGGTTGCCGTGTGACGAGGGTGAGGAGGGTGAGGAGGGTGAGGAGGGCTAGGAAGTCTCTCTCAAGTTAACCTGGTGTCAAGTGTCATGTGTCTTGTGTCACATCTATAAATTTTCGAACAGTTGGCAAAAAAGTTACCAAAATCCAAGTGTTTTGCTAATCGAAGCCAAAAAAGGTGCTAAATAATACAGAGGCAGCTGCCCTAACGCCTGCCATATTTAGCACATTTTTTGCGTGGCTTATTTGCAAAGTGTAAGAGACGAGAAACACCTGGGTGACAAGAGGAGCGTGAAGAATTCACATTAATGCCTTGCCCACCCAAATGCACATCCGGCAGGAGCTCTGGACCCTGCAAGGCATCGTGCGGGCCGTGTGGACCGTGTGGACCGTGTGGACCGTGTGGACCCTGCGGGCCATGCAGACCATGTGGACCAAGTGGTCCATGCGGCTCGTGCGGACCCTGTGGCGGCTGCTGCGGACCATGCGGACCATGCGGACCATGCGGCAACTGCTGCTGTCCCACTGGATCCTGCAGCTGCGGCCAAGCGCCCTGCGGCGTCATCTCGTATCGCCTTACGAGCGGTCCCTGCGGCCCTGTCCTGCCCAGCATGGATCGCTGCGGCTGCTGCGACTGCGGCTGCTGTCCGCCATTTTATTTTGTGCCCAACAGGTGCGCCTGCTGCTGGGAATGGGGCTGCTTTGGACCATACTATTAGATCCGGGCGTAAATTTCAACAAACTTTTTGATACATTTTCTTTGAGCTCAATAAATTTGTGTGCTGTGCCATATTTGTTTCACTTCATTTCTTTTTGTTGACAACTTTGGCAACCCTGGCTCAACAAGGTTGCCAATGTTGCAAAATAAAACATTATTCAACATTCGAACTTTGTTTCGAGGATAATAAAAAAGTTGCATATATACATATCGAAAAAAAAACAACAATTCCAAGCACAAATTGCTTGTTTTCGGGTTAACCCCAAAATGCAAAAAAAAAAAGAATGGAAAGGCAAACATAGTAAGGATAATAGCAAAAAAAAGCTATGAAAAAACAAAGAATTGGTATTCAGAAAAAATATATATGGAATGAAATGTAAGCGCATTTGTTTTTTCAAAATGGTCAAAAGAATGTATTGCAGTTTAAACTAGGTCAGGGGCTTGAATTGGTGATATTTTTATGGTCTTTTTTGGGCAAGCAACGCGTTAATTGAAAACTATATAACTGCGTAGCGAAAGGTGGACAAAGTTTATAAATTCAATGTATGAAAATTAAAAAAAAATGTCCTCAATACAGCTTATGCATGCATTTACTAAACTTGGTTATTAGATATCTATAGAATACATATCTATAAGTATTGCTAAATTTAAAAAAAACATTTAAGCCCTTTTTATTCTGTTTTGTTATTGCCTAACTGAGTACTTAACCAACCTGTATACAAAGCTGCTTGACATAAGCTAGTTTTACAAGCTTGTATTGCATTCCTCTGATAAAAATGTTTGCATTTGTATTTAAAGAATTTTTTTAGAGCATATTAGCTTATTTTATTAAAAATTTACAAAAAAAAAAGTTGAATCCCGGTAATACGTCCCCCGCTAAATCGAAAACTTCAATAATTCGTAAAAAAATGTTATCTCCTTGAAAAAAATTCGTTCCAATTCCTGTTTGATAAATCGAATTCCTGCGTAATACGCTCTGCCAATTCGAATTATCGGTCTCGACTGTATTTATAAATCACTCTGAAGCTGTAAAAAACTTTTTTAAAATTCTTTTGACCACAAAAATGTTTACATTCCTCTAAAGACTTCACTTCAAGAGACAAAATTATTTTTGTATAGGTAAATCATAGTTAAATATTAGAGATCTATAACTTAATTATATATATTATTATATTATTATATTATTATATTATTATATTATTATATTATTATATTATTATATTATTATATTATTATATTATTATATTATTATATTATTATATTATTATATTATTATATTATTATATTATTATATTATTATATTATTATATTATTATATTATTATATTATATTAATATCTATCATAATAATAATAGACCCCGATTTGAACTTCATATTAACTTCTTAGCAGTTAAATCAGAGTGTAACACACAGAACTCAGCTTGTCTAATTGCATTACCAATTGGATTACATGACATTCTTATTAGAATTTCTTGAACTAGCACAGTTTCTCTTTTCAGTATGTTTAAAGCGCTGCTGTTTTTCGCTTTGCCCTCAGGTAAAACACAAAAAATATACTAAATATTGATATTATATTTAAATTTATTTGAATTGTGAATTAGTATTTGGCTTCTATCAATGCAACGAATGTTTCTGCTTTAGAGAAGTCATTCAGGACATTTCCAAAGACTGTCACAATTACGATGAAAGTGTAAAAAAGTTCATCTATGGAAACGGTGCCTGTGAGCCGCTGCTGCCAGGTGACAAATGCTTTCCAAAGGCCTACCTGAGTCTGGAGGAATGCAAAGAGGCTTGTAAACGTTTTTTGGATTATGCAAAGGAGTGGCACAACAGTCCAAATATTGATTAAAGCATTAACAAAAGTTGTACCAAAGAAAAATAAAAATTGAAAATTTCTAAAATTAATCAAAATTTTTGTCAAAAAATTTAAGATCGTAAAAATTAAAATAAAAAATCTAACAAATTTAAAAAAGGCATAATGTCAAATAAATTCTCATCTCTTTTTTAACATATTTTCTATTTACATAAAGCAAGAAGCAAATGTATTTGCAGCATAATTTTCATAATATGATTTCTCAGCCTAAATATAATTCTGCCTTTCCACATCAAGTCTCCCCTTTGACATTTCTCTAGAAATGTAAAGCTACAAATTATTCTTATCTCAACAATTGAGTTACTCTGATGGAAATTATAGCATAGCAAATTGTTTTCAATTTGCCCAAATTGCTAAATATTTGTCCTCGGCTATTTGGCAAAGTGAATTTCTTGCACATTACGTATACGACAAGTTGGTCTCTATTGCTGCTGCAGCAAATTAATGCAGTTTAGATTAATCACAGTCATTGTTTATCACTCATACGCACTGTTGTCCGCATATAATGTAAGCACACACACACACATGCACACAGGTCATATTTTATGCGAATTTGTAGTTGATTTTGGCATTAGAATAAAGGTTTGAGGTAATTGTTTAGTTTGTTTCTGATTATCTATAAATATCATTTAAAATTATAATTTACTTTGGCATAAGACAGCTGTTGAGTTGAGATTCTCTTAATAATCAGTCAGAAATAATGCTAAAACGTCAAGATAATTTCTTGTGTTTAAAAGTTTCTTTAGAAAATGTTTTTTATTTAAAAAATTCATGGGATTTTTTTATTTCTTCAGAATTTGTTCATTTTTTTATGGTTTTAGAAAACCTTGAGTTATTTTCTTAGCTCTTTTCTCTTATTTCTGAATCATGTTCTTTCTAATCTTTTAAGAAACAGTTGGTTAAAACTTTGAATTGTCTTAAATTTTTTAAGATTTAAATTTTCTTAGAGTTTTCAAGCCATTTTTACAACTTTATTTTATTGTTTATCAATTATTGCTTAAGAAAATTTTGCGAATCCCTATAAGATCTTCTTTGTTTTCTTTCTCTATTAACTCTGACCACAAAAAGCATTTGCCTTAAAAGTAAATTTTTATATTCTAACAGTGGCTTATCAAAAGAAAATAAATATTTGCAATCAACTTTCATTTCTTTCTGTTCTAAATGTAAAGTTCTTGAAGTAAGCTTGGAAAGCAGTAAATGAAGCTTAAGGAACTTTGGGAAACTCCAAGAAGTTGCGTAGTTTTGCTCGAATCACTTAAGAATCATTTACTGTTTGCTAAAGCTTCATTTACTGTTCAATTCGGTTTCAACTAAAAAGCCAAAACTTATTCTGATTACGGCTCACCTTTGGGGCATAACAAATTGTACATGTTATGTTTCTCTTTCTCTTTCTCTTTTGATTATTTGCAGTCTGTGGCAATAAATTAATAAATTTAGCACGCTACAGTGTTACACAACGTTGAAGTCTTGTACACAGACACACACACACACGCACACACACGGGTTAAACACGGCGTTGACGTCGACGTGGGATTTGAACTTTGAGGCTGAGACCAGGAACCGGCAGCCAGATCCAGACCGATATTGAGACCGAGACCGGACCGTGTTTCTCCTACGTAAGTGCTCAAATGTTGTTGTTGTTGTTGTTGAGCATTTTTCACATATTTTTCATAATTTTACGCGCAACGTAAAAAAACGCAAAGAGGAATCAGACAGAACAGTGTTTGTCCCACAAAAAAACAAATGTTGCAAAAACGGAAAAAGTTTCGCTTTGGCACAAATCTCTAGTGAAATATTAATTCTCAAAATTTCTGACACTTTGCCATGGGCTGCATTTTATTCAACTTGTTTTTTTTTTGATTATGTTGCATTTGTTGCTCAACTTTATTTGTTTTCTGTGTATTGTTTATTAATTGTTGTCGTTCGCTAATTCTTATTTATTTATGCAGCTGACGCGCCCTGTGCACTATTATGTTTTGTTGTTGCTTTGATGTTGTTTTCGTGTTGTTGTCCTTGCGTGTTGGCAGCGTCGTCGTTGGCAGCAGCAGCAGCAGCATCAGCGGCGGCGACAGCAGCAACAGCAGCAGCACAGCGAACCAAACGTTTTGACATTATCAACGTAACTGAAGCAGCAGCAGCAGCAGGAAGCTGTCGTCCTCTGCCTGTCGCTGTCGCAGTCGCCGGCAGCGGGCTCGCTGTTGCCAACGCTGTTGTCGCCCGTCGCTGCTCTTCGTGCTGCTCTCACGAAGCGTCGCGTCGCTCGCTCGCTTCGTAACTTAACGAAGCCTGTAGCCGATGGGACCAGTCGGCCACGCATCGCTCGCCTCGTGTGTGTGTGTATGGGCATTTTCATGACTTGGTGAGCGCAACAACAGCTGACTGTGTGGAGAGAGCGAGCGAGTCTCATGTAATGTAACTTGGCGAAAGCTTTTCAGTTCGAATTTGTGCCTCTGTGGGGATATTTTGACAGTTAACAGTGAGCTGTTAAGCTGTTAGGGTTTAACAGCTCTTATGCGTGCACAGTTAACAGCAGTGCTGTATGTAATGTAATATTACTTGGTATACTAAAAACTTTCTTTGTAGCTTAAACATAATTTACATTTTGAGACTATCAATTTTTGTTTGTAATTAACGAATTTGCGATTATAAAATAAATCAATTTATTTATTAATTAAATTTAATTACTAAAAAGCTTATCAATACTTAACAGAGTCTAGTAATAAAGTATTTATGAAAACCTCTAGAAAATTTAATTATTTTCTCTTGAAATATGTTTCAAATTGCCTATTTCTGGTTAGAGTTGATAACTTGCATCGAGTACAAAACCAAATTTAAAAGATATTTTTATTATATTGCAACATTTTACTCGTCTTGCATATTAGCCTCTTATTATCAATCAAACGCTGAAGTACAGGCTCTAATGTGGTCTAATCCCTGACACAAAAGTAAATAAACAAAGACATAATAAGCCGACTTACAAGCAACTTTAATTTGAATTGCGAGACGCCCTGTCAAGGAGTAGTGAAAACAATAATGATCAACTGATGCAGAGGATGTGGAGTTATGGAAAGCATATTGACAGGTTCTGTAATAGGGGCGAAAAGTGGAAGGCAACAAACAAGAAAATACAAAATGCAACCGACAAGAGAAAGAAACATGTGTGCACACACACACACACACACACTCTGTGATATACAAAGGATATGTTGTGTGGCAGGACAATAGCTGGCAAAATGTAAATATTAATATTGTCATAATGGACAATATGTAAGCAGCAAATGTGCTTTGGACAACTTTAAATGCAGCTCGAAGCGTCGTTAAACCAATGCCAGGATAACAGCAACAACAACAACTGCGGACAGCAGGACACTGGCAAAATGTCAGCTCATTTCCGGTTGCTTAATTTGAAATCGTAGCGCAAAAATTACAAATGAGCTGACAATGCGAACACAACCAAGAATCCAAACACCCGAAAAATAACAGGGCTAACAATTTGAAGAGCACCACCAAGGCACTGTAGACACTGTGGGCGGGGCACATATATAGAGTGTGGGAGCCGGGTCTGTTTTTGTGCGCTGGGAAACAATAAGCACAAAATAGCAGCGTCTAATACGCAAAAATAAACGGCAGCCGGCCACAGCCTGACAGCACAACAGACAGACAGACAGAGAGAGAGAGAGAGAGAGAGAGAGAGAGAGAGCAGACGCCAACGACTTTACCCCTACGACACCCTACTACACCCTACTAGACCAATCGCTTTGTGTTGTTTTACAATTTAACGCACATCCTGACAAGCAAAACGCAGTCGCCCAACAGTTTAATTTTTGTCTCAGTGTGCGTGCGCGCTCGCGTGTGTGCGTGTGTGTGTGTATGCACTCTAATCTAATGATGACAAGCGTCGTCTGGCAATTGTGTGGGCGTGGCAGGGCGCGTAGCTATTGCACTCAGCCGTGGCAGTTACATTGCGTATACGCCGCGTTGCACTTGTGTCCAAAATGTTTTCGTGCCTTCCACCTTTCCACTGGCCCCCCAAAACGATTTCTGTGTGATTGAGGGCGTGGCAGCTGTAGGCGGGCAGCTAAAGACTGCCAGCTGCTTTGTCAAGCTTTGACAGACAGTTGACAGCGAGTTAGACGAAGGCCCATCGCAGTGTTGCCAATAATTTAGTTGAGCGAGAGTTATTTGGGGATATTAAATAGACAAGTGTGCGTTAGCTAGTTAATAAATGCTGCAAGAGCTGAGATCTACGCTAATTTATAATAAAATATATATTATAACAGATAAGCTATAGTGCCCAACTAGGAAATCCCCTGAACCAAGTCCGAGGAGATGTTTCAAATAATCTAGCTTACGTCTTTTGTCTATACATATTAGCCTCTGGGCGCACACACACACGTACACATATACACATGCACACACAGTCACGCGCGTCGATTACTGCGTACTTGATTTAACGGCTGCACTATGAGAAATGAATTGTTGAATAACTTTGGTACTAGCTGTACATTCTTAATGAAATTTTTAGCAAACATTTTTGACTTTCAAATGTGTATATATGCAAAAGTACAAGTTCCCACTTTTTAATATAAAAAAAAATATAATATTTTTAGTTTTGGGACCAATGCGGGAAGGTATCTAAAATATTCATAGTCTGCATTTTTATCACAGTCTCTAGCTTTTATTGTCTTCAAAACGAAGTTAAAAAGTTTGTTTTTTTTTGATTAGAAAATGGGATGAGTTATCAAAAAAAAATATTGACTTTGCTACGTATGGCATACAATAATATATATCTATGTCGAATGCGCTGGTATGGTATAGAAGAATATATATCTATGTCGAATGCCCTAGCAGCTATTGCTTCTTAAACTGTCATTAAGCTTATTAAATACTACATTCAATTTGTTGAATAAATAAATAATATTTAAAATTTTGAGTCTCTAGCTTTTGTGGCTTCATACGAACGGACAGACGGACAGACGGACGGACGGACAGTCGGACAGACGGACGGACAGACAGAAAGGACTAAATCGACTCAGCTCATCGTCCTGCCCTTGAACATATAGACTTTATGGGGTATACCACGCCATCTTCTGTCTGTTACATACTTTTAACATGACAAATTCACCCTGATTTCCCATTCTTGATGGGTTCAGTGTATAAAATAACTGATTCCCTTAAATTATAAATAATGCTGAAGAAGTTATAGAAGGAAGTGAAATGTTTTCGAAGCTTTGCTTGATTATGAAGAAGTCAGTTGATATAGCTGAGTTTATATATGCATATACAGTCGAGTCTGGATATAGTGAACTAACTATTGCGAGGCTTCTTCACGAAATTGAGGTTGTTCCCTATGTCAAGGCTCAAATTTTTGGTCAGAAATTAGTTTTCTTTGCTCAAAATGCACTTTGTTTATATAAATTTAAGAAATAATTAAAATAACTCTAGCAAAAGATAAATGTTTGCTTATTGAAAGAAGGTCCCAAATGTGACCTTTGAACCGCTCTTTCAGCTGAGCCTTTGCGATAGCTTTACCGAAACTTTCACTAGTTTCAGTAGAAAAATTTAAAAATTTGGGTATTTACTATATAGGGTGTTCACTGTACTTAGACACGACTGTTATTCCCCAAACTCGCGCAAATTATTCAAAACAAACTCAAACTTTACGTATGCCTCTAAATGTGGAACTCTTAACCCTGCCCCAAACTAAAGACTTGTGCGTATAACTTATGACATACACAACACACACACACACATACGCTCACGCACTTGACTTACACACCTGCCAGAGCTGGAAGCTAACTTCGTTTGCGGCACTCAACTAATTGGCTAATTTATGCAAGTCAAATAAATGTCATGTCAACATATAATTAGTTGGCCAAAATGCGAGAATGTGAATATGGAAAATGGAAAATGGAAAATGGGCTACAGCAGATATGCATTTAATAATTTATGCATGATTTGCATTCAGTCAGACGCTAATTAAATGAGAAAATTATGAAAAAAGAAAATACATATTAAAAGCTCAAAGAAAACTTTGCAGGAAAATGCCAAGGCAAATGCCACAGCGACTTTTCTTTTCTGCTATTCATTAAGTTTTTATTTTTATGCTTTCGCTTCAGCTGAAACTCATTTTTGAGTTCAATGCGAGTGGCAGCTTGTCAGCTGCTTGTTATTGTTTTGCATTGCATTACAGCAGCAGCAGCAGCATCAGGAGCAAAAGGCAACAGTCAACAGGCAGCTTGCAACGGGCAACGGGCAACAGGCAACGGGCAACAGGCAACAGGCAAGAGGCAACAGTCAACGGGTCCAGCTGCCCCAGCTGCGTCTTAATCTATTGGATTAGCGTAAATGCAATTAGGCGCAGGCAAACGTTGCCTTAGCCTCAGTTGCCTGTCAGCTTTTGGCCAAGGACTAAGACAGTGTACAACTAACCAGATCCCTACCGCCCGCCCACACACACACACCCAACTCAATTAAACTGTGTGGACCTAGCGCATTATCAAATTGCCCAGCAACCATTAGCAACAGCAAGGGGTTTTCCAAAAGGGGGGCGATTGTGGGCGTGGCGTGTTTGTGTGCTGCAGCAGGGGTCAGCTTTAACCGTTGCTATATTGAATTTCGTCAATATTCTATATACATTTGAGTGCAATTACTTTTGAAACGTTTGCCAATCAAATAAATACGTATAAGAGAAGGGAAGTGTTAGTGGGTAAAGCGAAACTGGGAAATACCCTGTACGGAAAATATGCTAAAATGTGTATACAAGAATTAATAAGAATATATTGTATATATACAATATAAAATCATATATGTTACATACAATGAAATAAAAAATATAAAAAATTATATATTTCTTACCTTGAATCTACATAATTTGAATTTGCATAATTCAAACTATATTTTTTTAAGTTTTCTTTTAAATACATTTTAAACTTTCAGCCTAATTTATAAGTTATATTTATTAACTTGTATAATAAATTCATTATTTAATACAAAAATGTTAACTGAAATAAATAAATAATTTTTTTTTAAAGTTATAAAATAAATTAGGTAAACCAGTTAATTTTTTAAATAAAAATAAATAAACTAAAATAAAAAAAAAAACATTTAAAATAAATATTTTTTAAAAATATAAAAGAAAAGATAATTAAAAAAAAATTAAAATCAAAATTAAATACGGGATATAAAAAAAATTTAAGTTTTGTTAAAAATACGTAATATTTTTTATCGCCATTTTATATTTGCAACAGTAATAGAAAAATCATAAGGAAAGTTCATTTACAAAAAAAAATCGTTTTATTTGTTTTCTTCTTGTTTCAAATAGAGTTCAATAAAGACACACTTAAAGAATTTTTTATACCTAAGCCCTGTCGTTGCCCATCAAACTGTGGACTTACCCACTCAGGCTTTTCTTCTTCAGCAAACAACTGCCTTTCGTTTTTAGCTACCCTTTAATCGCTTTTGTGATTCGCACAGGGTAGCTCAAAATAGACAGTTGGAGGCTCATCAAATATTAGTGAGACGGCTAACAAAATAGCTCGCACTAAATCCACGTCAAAATGCAGCCGAAAATAAATAAACAAGCCCCCGCCGTCGACCCAGTTCAATAACAGTGGCCAGACCCATATTCAAGCGAAAACCTCCAGCCCGCTTGCCCTTTGCCCTAGGACTCCCAGCCAAAAACTCAAACGCAATTCCAACGAGCGTCAGTTTTGGAGCATAAAAAATGGTTGCAAATTTCACCAAGTGCAAACAACGTTGTAAAACAAATATTTACAACACTTTGAACTATATAGATGCGCGTATATGCCACGCCCCACGCCTACGTTTGTCCAAGCTCATTCGACCAGCATCCGGCAATAGAACCACAACGAAAAATCTATCAGTAAATGATTGAAAAAATGTATTTTTCGGCTTCGCTATAACAAATAAAACAAAAAATGTATCGAAAAGAACAACGCCAGGATATTACATGAAGCGTTTAGTTGCAAAGGATTTAGGATAGAAAAAAAAGAGCACACAATACAAAAAGGAGATTAAAAAGAAGTAGGAAAACAGCAGCATAACGTGTGACATGAAATGTTGTTGCATTTGTCCCAAATACAATTTCAGAATGATTTACAAGAAGAAAATATATAGAATATTTTGAAAAGCTTAAAATTGTAGATTAAAGCGAACTAAGAATATGGAAAATATATATTCTATATTATTCTATATATTATATTTATAAATATTTAATAGAGTAAACGAGCTATATAAAGTTAACTAGGAAGTTTAATAACACAAGATATAGGTAGAGTGCGGCTTATAAATTATGAAAAACATAATGTAAATAACTTGATAAAGAAAAATAAAAGAAATTTAGCAAAATATGATTAAAATTGATTGAGTTGATATTTGCTTATATATATATGAATGAACTTATATAACCATATCCATCTGTCCGTCTATCTCGCTGTCTAAATCAACGCTTACTCCTCCAAGAGCGTTAAAAATATCGTTCTGAAAATTTGTACAGAATTGTTCTGAATATTTATTTTGTATTAAATTATATGAATGTAATAACACAACCATATCTTTGAATTTGCCTAAGATACTGAATTCATTTGTTAAAAAATGTATATATATATATATATATATATAACAGATTTCAAAGTATATACACACACAAATATAATATATATTTCTTATATATAAGTTATCATTATTATTATTAGTTAAGATTAATAGCAAGTATGTTTCGGCAACTTCTGCACGACTTTTTTACAACTCAGACCAACTTTTACTTCTGGTGCTCAGTTCTTAAACAACTTCAACTTCGTCTTCTGCTCTCAACTCTTTCCACTTCAACTTCTACTGCTGCTGAACTTCTTTTGACTTTCACTTCTGATCTTTCAACTCTTTCTTTTACTTCTATAGTCTATCGATGATCCACCACTGCTGGACCTTTTCATTTATGCAACTCTTCGTTACACATACATAAATATACATATTGTATATAAATAGATTCAATAGTATATGTATATATTTTTGATCCGGACTGTCTATCTAGATCAACTTAAACTCTTTCCAGAGTTTTAAAACTATTGAAATTAGCCCAGTTTTGTTATCATTTGCTGAATTTAACGAACAAGAAGTTTTTAAATAAATTCGAAGCAATTCATAAAGTTGCCTCCTTAAATACAAAAACAAATGGATTATTTAAGAGAAATGAATTATTTCAGTTTTGGTTAAGCAAAAATTGTATATTAATTTTTGTTTACTAGTTCTATAAATAATACTATCATCGACATAAAAAATACTTGATTTATGTATACAATAAAATTATATTTAATAAAATTAATATTTGATTAAATTTGTGTGAAAGGCTGAAAACAATGTAAGACAAATGTCGACTTTGCTAAATATTATTTAAAGCTTCTCTAGCTACTTTGTATTATTCCAGTTACTATTTGCGGTGAGCTTTAATGGCTGCTTGCTCCTCAAATCCCCGAACAATTTTGCAGTTCTCAAGTCCTCTGCTGGCCATTACTCGACAATAATAAGTCATAAATTTATTTTGCTACACAATTTTTTGTTCAACAAGGCTAAGAATATGTATATATATATATATATATATATATAAAGATATATTAAGTAAAGGGCAGTTGAAAACAAACAAACAGTACTTACTTAGGTGGGAAGCCTAAGAATGTGCAGGGCACGACGCGATGAATGGTTATGGCAAAAGAAAAGCAAATGAAAGGCTTACAATTCTCCAGGACATTTAAGCAGATTTTCCTGTTGTCTTTTTACTTTTTTTTTGGCCCAACAGAACTTACTCGCTCTCTCCTATCTCTCAGTCTCTATATCCCTTCATACTTTATCATTTTTTCGCATGTTGGCGCTTCCTTTCCTTTTTTTTTGGTTGTCCCCCCCATGCCACGCCCCCTTTACGCCTTTTGTGCTTATAATTTCTCACGTTTTCCTGCAAATGCAGCACAAAAATGCTCGTAGTAACTTTTAATTTCATGCCATTTAATTCGCTGAAAGCGGAAAGGAATGAAAAGGAATACAACAAAAAAAAGAAAGAAAATGCCAAGATGAAGCCATGCAAAAGCAACAAGAAGAAGAGCGCGTTTGAGTATGTCTCTCTCGCTCCCACTCTCCTTCTGTGTCTGTGTTTGGGTCAGAGCGAAAAGAAGAATTTGCCACAGGACACGCTTTATAACAAAAGTTGTTTCCTTTGTAACTTTCTTTATTTCATATATATACATATATATATTTTATATTTTTTGTGTTAAGCACAGCTCAAAGAACAGAGCGCAAAAATGAACTCAAAAATACGAATTTCTCACATTTCTTTAGAGTATCTTTTGCATCTGTACTTTTCGGGTGTTATGTTAAGAGTTACCTTTTTGTTTTAGGAAAGAAGTTTTTGAGCTGCTTCGCTGTTATAAATATATATATGTAATATATATCTATTTTTGTTGCTACTCGCAGCAAGCATATGGAGTAATGGAAATTTTATGCTGAAGGAAGTTGACTTCAAGTTTGATATATAAAGAAAGGCAAAGGAATAATAATTTTTAAGAGAAATATAACTTGTAAAAGTTTATTTATAGATATTCAAGTCTAGTTGCTGTTGGTTGAACTAAAGCTCAAATTTCTTTAGCAAAATGGTATTGATTTTCAAATAAAGGTATATTGTGCAAAGACATACCCTGTAAGTACATTACCTTTTTCAGTAAAAAGAATATCTTATAGTGGGAAAACAATTTGCTTTAAATATACTTTAATGCAAGATAGGCAGAACTATTTGCTGTAATCGAGTAAACAAGTCACACCTTAGATGCTTTCCTGCTCTTACTGCAACAAAAAATATATATTTTCTAAATTCCATACAATTAACTTTATGCCTTTAATGGTAGAACTTTTAAAATATTCATTGAACAATTTTTTAAAATTAGTATTGATATTTATTTTCTTTAAAATCTTAACGTTGGAAATCTCTAGAATTTACTTATCTATTTTTTTCTTGAATAAAAAATATTTGTTTTTGTTTGGAAATTTATTAAAATAGTATTATATAAAACAGTAATTAAAATTTAAATAACAAATTTAATTGATTTGGACTTAATTAAATTTTTAAATCATAGTTGGAAATTTATTAAAATTGTATAATTTAAAACAGTATTTTACCTTTTTTGAAAATTTATTTTGGAAAACAGTTACTTTAATATAAAAATAAAATTTTAAACATAACTCTTGGAATCCACAAAATACAATTTAAACAAAGCCACAATCTTCAGTATTCTTTATTACTTAATGTAGGGTATTTTTTAGCCTATCATACCATACATTCCACCTCTGCCCAAAAAAAAATCAAACTCGATAGTGTCAGAAAGCTCGGAACATTCATTTTATTAGCTGGCCACGACGCAGCTCGCTCCACTTTCGAATAGTTTGACTTTAATTTTTTTTATATATTTTTTTTATTAGCTCATTAATGAAGTAAAAAAGTTTTCGACTTTTCGTTTCTTATGCGTTTTATTACAAATTGCATTCATTAAATTTTTCAACTATGATTTTATTTTCCTCTTTTTATTTTGTAGACCAAAGAATTAAGTGCTTAGTTTTTTGGCTAATTACGAGTAGTTGAAAAAGATAAAAAGAAGATGCAGAAGATGAAATGAGTGAAAACTTTGCAAGTTCGCAACGTGCAGCATTAAATATTTAAATTGCTGGCCATGGCAAGAAAATTGATTACAGTTATGTGGCGGAGGGTTTTCATAATCAAGAAGTGAAAACTCGGGGCGCAACTCGCTGAAACATTCAGTCCCAGGGCTTTAACCAAAGCCAAAAGGTGGGCCCAACTAATAAAGTTGTGCAGCGAGCAGCTTAGGCCACGCCCATACGCCCACATGCAGCACAACTTGCACATTGTTAGGCGAGTGTGTGTGTGTGGGTGTAAGTTTTCTATATCGCATAGCTAGTTATATGCGTGCCACATTAAGTCTACCTGGTGGCATGGCGTGGTTGCCGCGCAGCCGACAAAGTTTTTAACCATTACTTAACTGTTATGTGCACCTTAAGGCAACGCACACACACACACACATTCGCTTAAATTCACTTGGGCCCGAAAGTGAAACTTAAAACGAGCAACTTCTCAGCAGTGCGACGTCTCGTCGCAGCACTTGCAACAAAACTGCAAACATGTTGCATACTTTTATGCGCGCTGCAAGTTTTTAACCAACTTGAAGTGGCATGGGCGTGGCCCTGGCAACTGAGCTACTGTTACCTACACACACACAAAAACGTACAGGATGGTTAGCTACCTAAGTGCGAGCGGGTTTGGTTAATTAATATTTTTGATTGAATAATTAAACAATATCATAGAGTTCATGGCTTGTACGAGATTTCTTTGCTAGCCATTTAAATATTTGAGAGCAGATTTTTTTATGAATCATATGAAATAAACTTAGAATAACTTAACAGTTCCTTACATAGGAATATATAAATGACAATAAGTAATTTGATTGATTAACTTTATTTATTAATTTGGCAAAAATAATTGACTCTAAATTAGATATTCGTTAATTTTCAATAATTTCTTCGTAAAAACAATATTTAATTTATAATTTTTTAAATTTAAATTTTTGATTAATTAGGAATTAGGAAGAAAATAAGTTATATTAAAAATTGATTAGCTTTACCAATAATATTAAATAAATATTTGAAGTTCGAATGTATAATTCGAATCACGATAATTCGAAATTGCAATGGAATCACATATTACGAATTACACAAGAATTCCATTTATCGAGCAGGAATTTCCAAAAATGTTTTCAGCATTTTTTAAGAATTATTGAAGTTTTCGGGAAATGTATTTAAATTTAATAATCTAAGAAAAAAACTAAAGAACATGTATAAAATTTTTAGGGTTTCCTCTTGTCACCTGTCAAATGTCACCCTCCAATACCATAATACTACCTTTAAATAACTATATATAAAAATGTCATAGTACAACAGCAAGTTGGTAAAACTCTGGAAAATGTTGCTTATAAAAAAGCTTTAAGAACATTGAACTTTTTTATAGTGTAATAAAGCGAATTAAATAATTATTAAATAATTTTAAGTTTTAGAAACTGAAAATATTATGATAAATCTATATTATTGTGAATAAATATATATTAAAAATATTTTAAAAAATAAATATATCATTTAATAAAATATGTAAAATGCACACAAATTTCTGCTACAAAAAGTAAGCAAATAAATTAGTTTTCTTTCCTTAATTTTCGATTCTCAGAGAGCTAACAATATACATACTTCCAATCGTTGCGTTAACCTTGTCTGTCTCTATTTCATATTCCAATATAATATTTACGATAAAAGCCGTATTATAATTATACTTAATATATATTGAAGTCAAATCAAGCTTCAACACTGAAAATAACATTTATTTTCAACATTTTTGTGCGTAAATTGAAGCATTGTTAAAGCGTAAAAGGCTGTCATTCTTTATTAGATTGTCTTTATATCATTATGCACTATGCTATAAAATTTCATCAATTTATCTCAGGTAGATAACATATTTTGCTCTTTTATTATATTAAAATGTATTGTCTCCAGCTATGAATTGCCTTTATCAGCTGTCGAGCTCTTGACAAATTTGTGTGTGTTAGCATACTTATGGCAAAATTGACAAATAGATAGCCGTAACAACAAAGCGAACAGCAGCAACAATGTGATAACAGAATATCTATAAAAAAAAGTAGAAAAATTGATGATGTTCGAAATATGTTGTAGAGAAATTGCGCATCAACAACATTGACAACGTCATCGAGATCAAAGGCGACGACTGGCTTAGCTGTAAAGCACGCACACGCCACGCCCACTCCCTCGCAAAATATATATATAGTAGTAATATTGTTGCAATGACAATACATTTAATATTGACAGCAGTCGAGTAGCAAAATATGAAGAAATTGTTCTGCGGGAAACTTTTCTCTCCACACTTTATTTCATTTCGATTTTTATTTATTTTTGTTTTGTTATATATTTTTGATTATTTTTCATTTCGTTCGCTTCGTGGCACACTCAATTTATCTTGTGCATCATTCATATTCACCGAGCCAAGGTGTGTGCCCCTTGTCCAGGTGGAATCGATTGACGACTCACCTGACAATTGGTAATCAACTCGAAGTAACCAAAATGGCTGTTGATTATTCCCCTCTAGTTATGTGCATTTTAGATTGGAATCTAATGAAAAGAATTTTGTGTATTGCGAATAGAATTGAATTAGATATGTATAAGAAAATTGTGAATATTCTACTGCAGCAAATATTTATCGCACTGATAGCTTTTCAACAAAAGTAAATTGAAATGCCAGAAATGCATAAAAGAGTTACAGAAATGGGCAAAGTTTTGCGGTGTACATGAAATGGTTTTATGCAGAAAATTCTTAGAATAAAAATGGATGGTAATATAAATAGATGATGATTGACATAAAGGGTATATCAAACTATTGCAAATGTATGTTACTGTCAGTTAGATGTATGTTGGTATTTACTTGACTAAGATATTGAGATTTGCATAAATTAAGATTCAAAATATATCTTAAGATTGAATTGAATTTTTATTTAAGTATTTATATATTCATATTAAACCTGTTCACATCATATGATGACAGGTTTCTTACCCTAATACCTTTAAAAATTAATGCTAATACAAAAAAAAGAGAGAACGGAAACCAAAGCAGAGAATATTAAAGCAGATGCTCTCCCCAATTGGTCCAGAAACCGAATTGCGAAGTGATTTGCGTTTTCTTTTCGCCTAAAACTGATTTGACTCACTCTTTATTTTTTGGTTGACACTCTTTTCAAACATATTTTGTTGAAGAAATACCTTCAATTCTTTTCATTTTTTCCCTTCTTTTTTTCCTTTTGCCTTCGAAAACATCAAGCACATTTAAGTTGAGAAGTGAGTGAGGGAAGTGTATCAGACTGAACTGTTGGTGGAAGAAGAGTGTGTTGGATTACAGCGGGTTGTAATCAATGGGCTCAATGCTATTTTTTGTCATCAAGAGCCACATTAACAAAGCTTACTAGCCATATATTTTACTTTATATCATATATTATGAGTACCCCAGCGTACTACTGCTTCTACGTATTTTCAAATTGCGAGGCGGCGTGCAGTTTTGCCTATAGGTTCAGCTATCTGAGGCTTATTGTTTAAATTTATACCATCAGTTTTTCGATCCTTAGGGCAGGTAACCCAACAGTACCATTTCGCCGCTAGCATTAACTTATGCGTCAGACACACACTGACCGATAACCCGAGGGTTAACACACGGAGGCCACAACCACTGTGGGATACATTGTATATACGAGTCGACTTGGCTGAATGATTTACAAGTAAACCAAACAACCCATTGATTCCCCTATAATAATTTGTAGTCTATTAACTGATTTTATAATATTTTTTAAAAATACTCTTTTTTTTTTATTTTTGTTGGGTTAGGTGTTTTTTTAACAGAGTATTTATCTAAAGTTAAGAATTGCCAGTTTAGCTTATAATTGAGTCTTACAACTATGTTTAGGTGTAAATGTATTGCTTTGATGAGGCGGTGCCTGCACCATAATGCTACTTCTTTTCAGCCTCCTTGCCAAGTTCTCGCTTTTGCTGACAGACGAAGCTGTGGCTTTACCCCGTGTTATGTCACTTGTTTGTTTCATTCATCTCCTCAACTTAAAGATACTTGTGAAGTCTTTCTCCTTGCCTTTTGTACCAGGGAAAAAATATTTTGTACGGCCTAAGATCTATTCTACAATGAATCTGCATGACTTTTAAATTTCAACATGTTATATTATATTTATAATCTGTCAACAATCATCTCTTCCAACATAATTCTATCCTCCATATAAACTTTGCTCTCTCCCTGCTATTCAACATTTGTATATATATATTGTAAAAAAAAGCTAAAATATTAATTATGCATTTTAAATTGCATGTGAATTGTTTTTTAGTTCTTAATCCACTTTCAATTGATATGTTAAAGCGTATATATTTTTTTGTGCTTGGCCATTGTCGTTGTTTATGCTCTATTAATTATGTGGCACACGGACAAACAGATTTCTTGCCCGCTCTATTAACACTGCCTGCGATAAATATAGACACACATATGCACCATCAGACAGTGCATAATTAAAGCAGATTTCATTGCGTTATCTTTTTGAAATTGTAAATAGCTAATGCCTTTTTTTTACTATTTATATTCGTTTGTATTAAAATGTTGTCTGTTGTTGTTGTTTTTTGTTGCTGTAATATTGTATTTATTAAAATTTTATAGGATGTCAATTGCTGTAATTGTTGGTCTCTGACAGCCCATGTGTTATGCGGCGCCACATATGTTGGAATTTTAGACATATTTATCAGCTCTTTGTTATGATCTAACCAGAAAAAAAATATGTGGTATTAAATGTATTGACAAATTATTTGTGTACATTTAAAAGCATCAGATTAACAAAAGGCGAGTAGGAATTAAATAGTCGTGAGTGCTTGACTAGGGAATACCCTAAACGATGATATGTGTATTTTATTTAAGATGTATGCTATTTATGCGCATTTTTTTAAAAATATTATTTTTTGCTCCTCATATTATTCTGTAGCGGAGCTTATTCTTTCCTTGGACACACAATTCTCAATCAATTTTGGCAATTAGTGCACTTTTTTTATGGTTTCTTCTCTTAACTTTCTTCTCTTACAGCATCTATATTTTGCTTTATTGCTTTAAAATTTGTTTCTACAATTTTTTAAATAATTATTTTTGAATAAAATCTTTTTGGGCAAAAAAATATATGTATAAAATTTAGAAGCTTGGCATTTCTATCCAATTTCGTATTGAAAGTCGCTAAAATTAAAAGTTATCAAGCTTGCCTAAGCTTCTAGGGCCTCTACTTTGAGCAATCATTACTCTTTTAAAATTGAAAGCAATCGTCAATCTTAAATTTTTATAGTGTAGATAATACCAACATTTATAAGTTTTGATATATTTATATTCATTTAATTTATAAAGCTATATATATTATTTATTAAATTTATTAAATTAATAAATATTTTTATTTATATATTTTTTATAAGAAAATATCCAAAAAATGTTACTTAAAACTTAATTTGTTTTTAATTTTATATAATTATTCTTATGTTTTAAACTCCATTTCGTTAAACTTTATAATTCCAAATCCAATCTCCCACGCTTACACAATCGCAAATATTCTTATAAACTACATCTTTGTAATATGGCAAACGGCGAGGCACACAAATCGCAACGGTTCGCCTTTCAAAGCGTTTTTTTATGGCGCGTTATTCAAATTCAATTTGTTGCCTTTGCTGCTGAGGCTTGCAACTGGCATTGCTGTGGCTGGGGCAAGGCTGGGGCAAGGCTGGGGCACTAAAATTGTAAGAAAGTATCGAAGCAGCGAGGTTATGCATATGCCCCATTGAGCACGCATGCAGTAAGGCAAGACAGAAGTTGTTCGCATAAAGCTGCTATAAAAAGGGAGCAAGTGAAAGGAAGGGAAGAAGAGCGCAGGGAGTGGGGATCGAAATTATATGACAAACATCAATAAACTCAACAATAAAATGCATGGTCTGAAGAAGAAGAAGAAGGCGAAGAAGTAAATGGAGAAGACGCGTGCATAAAATGCAATGTCCTTGGACGCAAAAGGGAAGTACACAGTTTGTATCAGAAAGTTGTTAAAGCTTAAAGAAATTGTTGTAAATTTGTGTGTGGGGCTGTCAAAGGGAAGCCGCACGAGTTCAGCATTGGGCGGGGGGCTTGGTCTGCGAGGCGCACATAATTATGCAAACTAATTAAAATGCTCATACGATGCGTTTGCCTGGATATCCCTGTGCTCCTTCTGCAGCATCTTCTGCTACGCCCACAGCCACGCCCACGCTCATTTGCCATTGCTGCCTGTTCGCAGGCGCCCATTTTTAATTAACAGTAAGCGACCAGCGATGAGTGCGAGCAAAATAAAAGACAACCAACAGCAGCATAGCAGATAGGGGACGAGACAGAGAGAAAGAGGGGGATGTGGGATGTGGGAGGTGTAGGTGGCAGCTGTGAGGGCAGAAAGGACACGAGAGCTGAGGTAGCTGAGCAAGAATTATGCTGAAATTGTGGGGACAGGGCAAACAAAAATGAAAGACACTCACTTCCGCTTGACATGTTGTGGAATGTTCTGTACATGCATTTGACTCTGCCTGCATGTGTGTGTGTGTGCGCTGCACAAATATAAAGGCAAACCGCAAAAACACAAATATAGTTGCATACTTTCGAGCGCCTACACACAAATGCATCCGAGTCGAGCCCAGCGAAAAACGAGATGAACTCGAGTGGCAGCGCGTCAGCAACTGCAACAGCAACAACAACAGCTACAGCTAATATTTTTTCTAAAATTACACTGAAAAAAATAGTTGAAATCAGCTTAAGTGCTAAATGAAAGGGAATGTATTTAGTGTGAATATGAAATGACTTTGAGATATAAATAATACTTAAAATGGGTTAATCCAAAATGTTAAAATAAAATTAAAAAAATATAAAATATAAATATAAATAAAATATGTAAAATAAAATGGAATTGTCCTTAGAATGAATATGAATGAACTGAAAGAGACAAATTATAAGTAAAATATACTTAAACAAAATCTAGATAATTGAAAGGGAAAATATAAGGTATTTATTCATAGAATAGATAGACAAATTATAAGGTATATATATTTTAATATATATTTTAATAACATATAAAATAGGTTTTCAAAAATTGTAGATAAAGGAGAAACTTAAATTTTTGGAAATTATTTTTTGTTTTTTTTTTTATTTATTATTTTGCTCTTAATTTTTAACTGTCATATGCTGACATCAAGCTAATATTGATTGATAATTGAACGTATTATATACGAATTCTGTAAAGTTCGAACCCTATTTCTGATATCTTATGTGCCTAGTATACCCTAGCTGCCTACGTAGGCTACAATTTTTGGTAATGAAATTAATTTATGCTCACAATTAATAAGAATTGTAAGATAGATAATAGTGAGCGTAGACAATATAAATGGGGAAAGAGGAGAAATAGTGTAAGATGCTTAGGTGACCATAAATATTTTAATATAAAATTAAAATTAAAGTTTCTAAAATAAAAAACTTCATGTTATCTTACCAGCATGCAGATTAACATACACTTATACGGAAAATGTTCCTTACGATTGATAAATATAACTTAATATTAAATTAAACTTTACATTATATATTCAATATATCACTAGCCACAATTTTGAGGGAATTATTGCATGCGATATTTCGGATTTTGAGAGAATATCAAAATATCAATGGATGCACAATCAATGTACCTTTAAGTATATGCATAGAATGTATACATATCTGTATTATCGGAGTCAAAATTCAGAATGTGGACGCAGCCTTCATCGTTTCGGCTTTCTTCTTGCCATTTACTTACTAAAACGGTTATGGCTTATAAACAGAAGCAAAGACACGTCAAATCAAAATTTTGAAGTCTGCTAATAGTAGAAGTGGGAGCTTTTTGATAGTTATGCGGACAGCCTGCTCAGTGTTTGGGTGTTATTTTTATTATATATAAATATATATATATTATATATTATTAATAGCCAATGACTGCATAACTCCGGGTCTGAAATTTTAATAAAGATGTATATATTTTGCTCTATAACATCAAATTTTCGGACTCTAATTTGAGTTCCTTTTTAGCACACAAAATCTCAAAGAAACTTATTAAAAGTATATTTTCCTTCACATTGAGATGATATCTTTTTTCTCATTCTTCCCTCAATTCAATTGATTTTGGTTACTCCTAGTTTTGTGCAGTGGATCAGTTAATTCCCCAGTTGAGCCGTCGAAACCCCAAAAAGTCAGCAACACGTTGCCTCTAATGATATGACTAACGTTGACAGCACGTCATTCGCATTCAGATTGCCTGTTTGCGGGTGTGTTAGTGTGCGTGTGTGTACACCCACTGTGTGTATTCTGTTTGGGGAATAAATTGTTAATTATTATTTGAAAAGAGTTACAGCGCATTTTCACAGCACTGATGAGGACCCAGACCCGGACCCGGACCCGGACTCTGACGCTGGCTCTGGCTCTGGCTAAAGTCGGCAGCCGCTTTCGCTTTTATGCGCGCGAGGGCTTTTGTGAGATACTGCGGTTGGCTGCCAGGCCTCAGTTGCATGCACATTTCGAATCTAAATTTCTATGGAAATGACTGAAGGAGGAGGGGACTGGGTGGAGTAGGGCAGGGGCAGGTTGGTGGCGGTTTTGGTCGGTCGTTCGGTCGGGCCTGTCTAAATTAACATTCGTTCGCGCCCACGATCTGTGCATTAATGTGCCCTCAATTCTTACCATATGCGTGTGCTCATTTCGAATGTGCATTACAACAACAACAACAACAACAACTTTTTAGTTTGTTGTGTCAATTGAAATGCAACAGAATCAGCCAGCAGTAGAAGGAGGAGGAGGAGAGCGAGGGCAGCCACAGCGGGCAAAGTTTGTCCCACAGCTAAATTAGAAAAAAGTGTGTATCTGGCATACATGGCGTATGTGTAATATTTTTATTACACTTGCCTTCTAATTAGGCAAGTCAGCTGTCAGGCTGTCAGCCTGCACTGAATGCAAACTGTACCACTGGGCGGGCACAGCTCAGCCTCAGCTCATCCTCAGCTTTAGCTTCTGGTTGTGTTTTACATTTGCATTTGCTTTCAACTAATTTGCTTGGCTTCGTTTCGACTGTTGATTAATTTGCAGTGTATTTGGGCCAAGCGGCAGTTGCTGTCATGTGGAACACTTTTCTTACTTATCAACATTAACATTGACAAGAATATATCCAGTGGGAATTAACTAAGGGCACTTCTAATTAAAGATGGTGTTAACAAGTTGGAAAACTGGAATAATTATATGTAGTTTGACAAAGATGTGTATAACTATTAATAGTTACTTTCAAAATTAGATTAAGTCTTTATGCATATACATTTATTTTGCTTGAAACGTAAACTTTCATGCTATGTATATTATTTATATTTAATACCAATTATATATTAGTTTATGTTATATAAATACATATGTTGTATAAGAATAGTTTCAAACTAAAAAAAATAAATTTATGAGTTTTTATATAAGTTTACAATAAATTAACAAAACTCACATGTGATAAAAAAAATTATAAAAACAAAAAATCATTATAGTTTCCAATTTTAAGGATTTTCATAAAGTCAAAATATAATAAATTTTTCAACATACAAAATTAAAAATTCTTAACGAACCAGAATCAGAGACTAGAATAACGATAATTAAGTTTTTCCTTCTGGTTCGTTAAGAATTTTCAATTTATTTATATATATATATATATATATATATATATATATATTTATTATTATAATTATTAATACAGCTAATCAATTATTAAGATATATAATTGGAATATATAACAGTTAATTATATAATAAGATCTATAATGTGAATATGTTTGCAAAACCCAGCTCTGATGAAACAATATATGGGTTTAACTAATTTAAAATCTGAAATACATATATTCTAATTTACGCTTTGTTAATATATTTGTAAACGTTAAATATTTATTCATATTAATATTTTAATATAAATAATGCCTTGTTAATATATTTGTAAAATATTTCAACAAATTTATATTTGAATGAACGTACTTTTGACATATTCTAACGTTATTAATTTTGAAATTTTGTATTCATTGAACTTTTTTATCAATAATAAATATATTAATATTTAATATATTATTTATTTATTTCGAAATTATATTTAAATGTAATTTTATCTAGTCAAAGTTTTGCGACTTGTTGATCTATTTCTATATTAGTTATAATATTATTTACAATATTTTAAGTTTCATTTATTTACATATAAATTTAAACTTTATTAATTTTATTATATACATTTTTTTCAAATTCTCATTTCCGTAAGCATTTTTTGGACTCTAATCGATTGTAGGTATTGGGTTGTTACCTACATTTAAACCGCATCTAATGAGCTATTTTTTAAGCTTTCTCAGCGGGAGCAACTTGAAAAGTTAGAAATCCGTCCATGATTCTGCAATAGCACAACTTAAACATTACCACGAAAATCGATTTCAATTCAATTTGTTTGATTGGCGCGCGTTTAGATCAAACGAACTAAATGCCAGCCACGTTCGAAACTAACACACACACCTGAATATAGACACACACACACACAGCGACACTGTTTTGGTTGCAATCACGAAAATGGCCGGGCAATAATTGCGCGTGTCGTTGGCTCCAAACTGGAACTGTTTCTACCTGTTTCACATGCGAAATTAGCTTAAAATGGCTGACGCTAATGTGCAAACAGCCCCGAAACCCTTGAAGCCCGCCCCAAGCAGCACTTCGGGTAGCGTTTCCCCTCCCCTACCCAACTCCTCTCTACACACTCTCGCATTAATGCCTTTTGATCTGCAGCCAAATGAGAGCCGGCAAACTTTTCAGCGTACGTGTCTGGTGACGCCAAAAAGTATGCAATGCTTCGTTTCGTTCCGGAAGGCACACACACACAATAACACTCGCACACACACACAAAATTGCGACATGTCTCTTCACGCTTTACGCTCTTGACTTCACTCCCCGCTCAGCTGAAATATCTTCCCAGTCGAAGCAGCTTTCAATTGAACGCAATGCTTTGGCCAACAAGTGAATTTTAGCCATCAAAGTCCTAAAAAGATACCGCAAGCAAACACTGTGTAATAATTTTAATAGCCCAAAAGTGAGGTGTTTGCATAAGCTATGCGTTTTGTAACAAGCGAGTTGAATGAATTGAGAAAAATAATAAGATATATGTTATATTTTGTTCAACTTCTTGAAAGTCAAATTCTTGAAACTCTTTACTGAAATTAATATATAAAGAAACAACTCAGCAATAAATTAAATGTATAAACACAAATGAATTATAATTTAGTAAAATATCAAATAAATGAATATGTAATATTTACAATCCAATATTATAAAATTTAATTTAAAATACTATGATTTTTAAAAATTAAATAAAAATAATTTCAATTCGCTTAAGAGAAAACAAACTTTAGAAGTTGAGTATGCAAAGGTTAACCAAAAGCAGACAAATAAACCTAAAATAACTTTAATATAACTTTATAGCTGATATGTGCTGAATACCTACAATATAGAAACATACACTTCTAATCAAGTTTATATTATATATGACATAGTTTTCACAAAGTTGTGTTAAAGAACCAAATTTTATTAACCAACTGAAGAAAGAGCATATGAACTTCAACGAAATTCTTTATAATTAACCATTTAAAGCATAAGCAATATTAACTGAAGGATTTTAGAAACAATTTAGTATTTTGATAGAAGGTAAAGTACAGTCGAATTTCGTTAATTCGTTGCTCGTTAAATCGAAAACCTCAATAGTTCGTAAGAAATTCGTTTGAATTCTTCTTCGAAAACTCAACTTCCTGTGTAATTCGTAAAAAATGTGATCCCTTTGCCATTTCGAATTATCGGGACGCAACTGTATTAGAAAGTTAGTAATGCTGCAGGGTAGTTTAGTACATTTTATTTATATGATATAGTAAAGTATTGTATAGTATTTTTAAGTATTGTATAATATAGTATTGAATAGTTTTGCAGTATTAAATAATTTAGCGTAGTAAAACATTAATATACTATGGTTAGTATATTAGTATCATATTGTATATGTCGTAGAAAGAATTAATTATTTGAATTAAGTGATAATTTGTGTACTGAAACAGTGTTGTTGAGTGAGAGGTTGGTTAACACTAAGCTCGAGCGTGGCTCTGAAAGGGCTGCCAGATCAGTGAGTTATGATGAAATAGGTTTGAGAGAAGTCTGACGATGAAGGCAACGGCGCACAGCCTCGTGGCACTTAACAGTATGGCTGAAAAGAAAAATAATAATCTCTCCACATCTCCGACATATATTGTAGCATAGTATCGTATATATATATATATATATATAAATATTGTAATTAACAATATTTTACAGAAATATCCTACATAAAGTTTGGAAGCTGAAACTTTGTAATATTCCTAAATAGAACAAATTCTATTATGGCATTCGGCTAAGGCAATGCTACAGTCATAAATTAACTTCGGATTTGAAACCTAAAACTTTTCCCAGTTCCCTACATAGAGAAAGAATATACTTTTAATATTTCAGTTCGCCCATAACTTAAGTTTAGATAAAGTACTCTAATTATTAAAATATTTAATAGAATTCATTTTATATTACTTAAAAAACCTCATACCTGTCGCATTTTAGTGTATTTTAAACTTCACCCACAATAGATAAACATTCATATCGTATTTTTATTGCCATCGCCGGCTTTATTATGGCCGTTTAGCGTTTTTTTATGGCCCGGACTCTGCACTATAGGCCGCCTGTCGGCTGCGCATTTTATTGCATTGCATACCACGACGGAGCTGGGGGCGTGGCATAGGTTGAGGGGTAAGCGTAACGGGGTCATTTGCTCTGTTGGCTTTTTGAAAGCCATAAAAATCGAATGACGGCGCTCGACGCAATACAAATCGATTCGTTAAATTGCAGTGCAAAGTACAAGAGCAGCCCACAGTCAAAGTGGGAATAAAAAAGGGAGTATCATATGAGAGGGGCAGCAATGAGGTGTGTAACGCATCCTGTCATTTAAGGGGCAGCCGCAGCTATGCAATATCCAATTGGAAATGTATCTATCAGAAAACTTTGAACAAGTCTAGAACTGAAAAAGTT
Source organism: Drosophila gaucha (assembly GCA_035045545.1). Classification (NCBI taxonomy): domain Eukaryota; kingdom Metazoa; phylum Arthropoda; class Insecta; order Diptera; family Drosophilidae; genus Drosophila; species Drosophila gaucha. The sequence goes on from JAWNOY010000099.1 coordinate 2,801,347, forward strand.
GACAACTCCAAATGGGTTTCTATATACATTAATTTTTATATAATAATACCTGTAGAACCTGATAAAGTTGATTTTTTCAACTTGCGGTTTGTTGGCTAAACAATTGTGTTTGTTGGTTCATTTGCTTGCAACAAAAAGTTTGATATATTGTTTTACTTTCACAATTTGGATCAAAATACAAAATAACATATTTTCTAGCTAAGCTGTCTTTAGGCCAGGACTTGCTTTAGAAACAAATTGATTTGTTTTTGGTCAATATTCATAACTTAAATATTTTATCTATAATCCTAAGACTAAGACCCATTTACTTAGCACACGTGCAATTTGAAAGAGCTCAGAAGCTTATAATAAATATAGAAAATAAAAGATTATCATGTACATATAAATAAAAACTAGAGGGATAGGCTAACTTCTCCATGCCGAAGTTTGGTAGTTAATACCAAAAAAAAAAAATACGATATGGTTCAAGTTTTCTCTGATTTTCCAGAAGATTAAGATTGACATATTTTCTCATTTTTTTATTAGGTGTACAATTGTAGAAGATACAGTTTAATAAGTATGGCCACCGTAACCTACACGTCAAATTTTTTTTGTTCTAGCTACAAAACTTTTTGTTTTTTTTAGTTTTCTCTGATTTGCCACTCTCCAAAGAGGCGGACACATACAAATTTCTTTACTTTTGTCGAAGCGAAGTAACTTACTGTAAAAATTTGGAGGTTCTATCTCGCAAACTGAAGAAGATATATATAAAGCCGATTTGCCACGCCTCACAATGCGTTGCTTTATATATTATATCTTTTTGTAAAGGGGTGCAATACACGAGTATATAGATTTGAAATTTAAAGAAATAGGTCTTTCCTTTGGGAGCTATAGGATATAGTCATCCGATCCAGATGATTCCGAAAAATACAATGCCTGCAGCTGAAAGGCGATTGTGCGCAAAATAAAAATAAAAAATAAAGTCGGAGATTCTTCTATTTGTACATTGCAAACTTCTGACCAAAGTTAATATACCCTTTTTGAAAGGTAAAAAAAAAAAAACAAAAATAAATATATAGAAATGTATGTCAGTAAAACAAAGCAACTATTACACTTAGCTTAAAATAATGTATTTATAGAATATTTATTTCATTTTGCTATTTATTCATTCCATTTATTTTTGATATTTTATTTTAAGCTGTCTGTTAAGATGCTTCAAATATCTAAAAAAAAGAAAAGAAAAGTAATTTGCATTTCATATTTGGTTTATTTATTTTTGAAGTTCATTTAAATAAGTTGTCAGCTTAAGATGTTGTCCGATTTACCTTGCCAACGCTCAAGTCCAGTTAAAAGACTGAAGCATATTTCTCGGGGCGATGCGAATCAACTCTTGAGCAGTTGAGGTCTGTTTGAATTTGTGTTGGTTGGGGGCATAAAATTCAAATTTAACATAGCAGCTGCCAGTTTCATGCCATTTGGTCTCTGCTGGGCTGTTGAGTCGCTTGGTTTTTGTGTGTCTCAGTTTCGCCTTCAGCGCATGACCACAGAAACCATCTCATTTATCCATGAAAATCTTGCGGCTGCACAAAAAGGAACCTGTGCGCGTATCCTTTATCCTTTTCAGTTTCAACCGACCACAAAACACATTTCGCTTTCATTTCATTTTCGAAATATCCAAAGAAAAGCTAAAAAAAAACTTAAATGAAAATGAAAATGAAAATGATAAAAATGCAACTAATTCCTGACGGCTTACGTTTAGCGTCAAGCTCTTTACGTCAAGCTCTCTGCTTGGAAACGTGGGTTAGAGTTTTTGTTTATATTTTATTTTCTTTCTCATAATTTTCATTTTATTTTTGGCAAAAGATATTTAATGCAGCTGTAGCCGAGCAGAGCAGAGTCAGAGATTAACCTTCAACGTCGCTCAGCTGTATATCATTTAATTTTGAGGTAAGCTTAAAATCCAAGCAATCTGCCACACTCCACACAAGTTTATATATCTATATATATTTTTCTGTTTGTATATATATGCCCCAAAGCAGCTCAAAAGGTATGAATATAGTTTGAATAGCATTCGCTCAAGGTTGAAATGCGAGCTGACTGTGAGATTCTATGGGTTTGTTTCAATACCCTCTAGGTAGTACAGCGAAATAAGTTATATATTGTTTTAATGAAAAGATAACTGGCTAACTTGGGCATCTGTTTGCTGCTTTAGTATATAGTTTGATCTTCAATATATGTTTATACATAAAGTTTATGGAATATCAAATGTGTTTTGTTTTGAGATTATCTTTAATATATAAATATATATAATATAAATATATATATATCTATATACATATATATGCATAATATATATAATCTATGATTCCAGGTAATAATATATACATGTTCAAATGATAAACTTAATAGTTTTTGTTTTATTTTATTTAATTAAAAAAATTAATAAGTGATCCAAATATTTTTTACTTTTCTTTTTAAATAAATACTAAATACATGAAAATAAGTACTAAAAATAATTTTCATTTTTTTTAAGTAATTCTTTCTTATATTTTGTTGACTCGTAGTCATAATAAATAATTGATTATGGTAACATAAGCAATTTAATATTCATATTCATAAAATAACCGAAGATAAATATGGATATATAAACATATAAATATCTGTATATATTTAAGTATATAAAACTTTACAGAAAGCCGAATTTGATATCTATCAGAAACCGATGCAGGATATCTATCAGACTGCTTTTGCCTATGTTCAAAATATCCTGGTGTTTTTGTAATACCTGTCTGCCTATCTATTGCCTAACTGAAAGGTCAAAAGTAGGCTGAACACATTTATAGATTGTGTGCTCTGGTATGCTTGATTTTAATTATAAAAAGAGTTTCCTTTTGGCCTTAAATTGAGGCCATTCGAGTGGCTGGAAACACTTGTTGAAGCAGCTCAAAGTTTGATGCGTTTCTCTGTGTCTGTGCCTGGTCTTAACTGACAGACAAACCGCATTAACAATGCCATTCAAACTGCATAAATCACCATTCAAATTAGAAATTAGCCAAGACACAGACACGAGCACGCACACACACACACACACACACAGAGCAGCCCACTGCGTCCGAGATTCGAGAGCTCTTCAGACTAAACTCATCTAGAACAGCCACTTGAGGTTAGCTCTTAGCTACCCCCAACTCTCTGCCCACTCTTTCTATAGCAGCTCGCTTACAGTCTGTATATCGTCGTTCTCTTTCACTTCTCTCTCTTTCTGTTTTTGTATCTGCAACTCATTCGTAGCACACTCGTCAGCGCACTCATTATTAGGCTCAAGTGCAAATTAGTGTGTTTGTTAGTAGGTTATTAAGTTTTGTCCAAACCCCTCAGCAACACCTCTGCGTCGTCTTCGGCTTCCCAAGCCCCCCAACCCCCAACAACACTCTGCAACTATACGGCCCCCTTTTCCGTGCCGCCTCTCTTTTGTTTTATTCCAACTAAATGAGTTTCTGCTGTACGAAAATTTTCGCTTGTTTGTCTGCACAGTAAAACTTGAGTATACAAATTTTATTTCATTGTTTTTCGAGTGCGCTCACAGCTTCCCAAAAACAACAACAACAACAACAATAATAAGTGAATGCTGCTCTTGTGGGCGTTGTTGGTTGGTCGCTGTGTGGGCGTGGCATTGGCACTGCTCATTGTACTTGAATAGTTTTTGCCATCATCGTCGTCGTCGTCGAATGGGCAAAGTTTTCGCAATTAACATGAAAATATATGCACAAACACACAATCTCACACACACACACACAGCTCAAGTAGCTAATGCACAAAAATGTTCGCTGTTTTCTTTTGGGCGAGTCGCATAAAAAATTAATTTAAATCAATTTGGGCAACAAACCGGAAGTTGGCCTAACGATAATAATGAAAAAGTATGCATAAAATCACCTTAATTACGCTTAACATCCGTTCACCACGCCCAAGCCCACGCCCACTTCCCCTCCCATCCTCATGCTGCACACCGCAAGCGATTTGGAAATGCGCTGTATAATAAAAATTCAATCAGTACACAAAATAAAACAGCGAAAAAAAATTGAAAAAAAATGAAGAAAAATGACAACAAGAAGAACTGACCCAAAACTCTCAACGAGCCGCACAAAATGACATTAATTTACACATCAGCGAAGCGCAAAAGGACGAAGAAGTCCTGCGGGACTTTCAGCGGGCGGCTGAGAGCTTCGACGGGACACTCTACGCGGCTGATCGGATGACAATGCGCGTAAAAAGGGTCATAAAAGGGGCTGGCCGCAAGATATATGTAAAATAAAAAGAATAAAAAAATAGAAAATAATAAAAAACATTTTAAGAGTTTACCGAAATGCTTGCAAGTAGCAAAAAGACTCTTAAATAAAAAAGGCGCATAAAATATGCTAAAAGCCAAAAAAACAAATTTTAAAAATAATTTTAAATTTAGTTCAAGAAATGTTGAAAATCAAAATTAATTCAAGTAATGGAAATGTGTTTATAAAAGCTAATCGAAAATTGTAAAAGAGTAAGTTTAGGCAAATACGAACTCTTATATAAGAAATTTGGATTTATTTTTCCCATATTATATCTTTAAAGTCTTTAAAACTTTGGAACACAATCTTGAAATTGGCAGCTGATCCACAAAACTTCTTATAAAAAAAAATTTTAAAGATCAGGCTAAGCCTTCTAACCAAAGAACTTTGCTACAAGAAATTAGCATTGGAGTTTAATCAAAGTTAAAAGTTGCTAGAACTTAAGGCAATTCGTTTGACGAGGGATCGAACTACATGCAATAGGTATTGGTTGTATTGTGTTTAGCTTTACTAGCTTAGATCTTAAAACATAAAAAAATCCAAACAACTAAGTGTTGAAGTTACAAAGACAAATTAGCCATCACAAAAATCTAAGGTTTAATTAGACATGTGCTATAAAGTCAAATGGCAAAAAAGCTTCAATTGAAAAAAAAAAAATGGAGACTAATCAGAGTTAAAAGTTACAAAATATGTATTTAACTAAAAAAATCAAATATGCAGTTTTTCAGTTTATATATGAATTACTGTAGTTGAGAATAATCATATCCTTAAAGTTTTTGAGACAGTGGGCCACACTCACAAAATAAACAGCTAAGCCATAAAAAAACATATAGCAGAACAGTTTAAAGATCAAGTTAAGCCATACCAGCTAGCGAACTTCTATGAGAAGTTAATTTTGAAGTCTATCTTTAATTCAGTTAAATATTCAAACTCCTTTTGAGTAAGACTTAATGTAACAGATTTCAACTTTAGATGTATGATCCCACAAAAACACGCATAGCAAGCAGTAGATGCTCCAACGGACAAAGGCTTTATTTTTCCAACCATATATGCGAATATAACAAAAGAGAGAGAGAGAGAGTGAGGGAATTGGCAACTGCAACAACAAAGCAAAGTAGAGCAGCGCTGAGCTAAGCTGACTGTGAAATTCACTTAAGTGAATGTCTAAGCAAATCAACTGCAGTGCATATTCAGGACAATTTCGCCAGGATGGCAACGCTGTTGCCTTTCCGTGCCATAAACGCCAAGACAAGCAAATCAAGCAACTTGCCCACTAATCACACAGGCGAGCCGCAAGGCGAACGAACAAACAAAATGGCGCACAGCTGTGAGACTGTGTGTGTTTGTGTGCACGTTTCCCAGGGTATATGCATAATTGAATTTGATAGCCCAAAAAGATTGTTATTGCTAGAGATTTGTGTGGTAAGCGTGTCGAGAGCTGAAGTGAGTTTTCCAACAGCTGATGCTGCTGCTTCATCATCATCAGCATCTTCTTATTCTTCATTTTTGAGCCGTATTTACTTTGTGGCGGAGGCACAGTCAAATACAAATATTATCTAAGCCTTTTTGCTCGCAAAAATCCAAATTAATGCCAAGCAACTCGCTGCAGCTTCCTCAGATCTCAAATTTATTAGCTCGACGACAGTTTGTGTAAAAATAAATGAGGATTTCTGTGTCGTTTTCTTGGACTCGACACATAAACACATCCTCCGCCAGTCGCAACACAATTAATCAGAGAGTGCATTAATTATTGTAGCCAGATTTAAATGTAGTCTAGATGGCCAGGCATGGGATGGGCATGGGCATGTGCTGCGTATACGCAATGCCGGAAATTAAACATACGCCATGTAGGCCAACAAAAAGGCGGAAGTTTATTGTTATGCAGCAAATGTACGAGCTGAGGCAGCTGGCGTCGAGCAGTAAACACTTTTCCTAAGACGACGCACGTTGTTCTTTGGGGAACAACAAAATTTTAATATTTAAATGCAAAAAAACTGCTTATGAGCAGGCAGCAACAACAACAGAGATTCAAGCTTAATAAAAAGTAAATAATTGCGTAGTAAAAATAACATGAAAATTTGTAAGCACTTGACTGCCAAAAGAAATATACCCTGTTACAGAAGGGCATGACTTCAATTTATAAAGGCATTTCATGTAATTATTTTATATTTAATTGATCCAATTTTAGTTTTATCCAGTACATATATAGCCTTAAAGAAATTCATTTTAAACTGTTCTAAAAAATCTTTTTGTATTTTAGTATTTACAAATATTATGTATATTTTATTTTGTAGTATTTTGTTGAAAGATATATGAAATGCTATCAAATTCGATAAAGAATTCTAGAAAAAATAGCAGGCGTAAATATATAATAAATACATATACTACTTATATTGAAATGCTGAAAAATTCAATAGAAAATTCTAGAAAAATATAGCAGGTATATAAACACCCTGTTTTAGTTTATATACAGACAGATTTACAACTGCGGCATATATAGGCATATGTAATTTGAGTACATAAAACATTCCAACTTTATAAGTTTAGTACAGAATATACAAAAATATATAGCTGATAGATCTAAAAATATCCTTTAAAAAATCTACTTTAATAATTGCAATAGTAGTTTAACTAAACTTTAGCAGAAGAATCCCATACATTAACTTGCAAATAAAATATGTTAGTAATATATTTAACAACTTCTTCAACATAAATATAAAATTTTTTTTAAATATCTCTCTTTCTATCCTCTCTCTTCCTTTCTCGCTCAAACAGGACTATTCATATTTTGATTATTTTAGTTGCTTACCATAACAAAACCCGTCCTCAACTGCATTCCACTCAAGTCGCATTCATAATATATGCAAAAATCGTCGCCTCGCAGCGAACATTTTAATTTATACAAATCTTTTTTAGTGTCTGATTATGTGACTTCCTGTGCGCAGATGGAGAGAAAAGTTTGCACAACTTGTTTATGATTTCATGTCAAATACGTGTAGAAGTGGCCGACTGAAGGCAGCCAGCAGATGCTCTGTTCTCTTCAGTGGGCGTGGCACGTTGTCGAATGGCAGCCCGGCAGCCGAAGCAGTTGAAATATCTACAAGTGCAACTTATACGAAAGCGGCACGCCCCTATTTGGCACTAGAAAAGTTTTTTGATTTACTGCGCGTATGTGTTCGGCATCGTGTTTGCCCTTTATGTGTTTATGTGCTGCACGCTTTAAGGCAAACCGGAAGTGCATGTTTATGCAGCATTTTATGCGAAGGATATGCAACTTCGTGTTGATTACCAAAATATTGCGCAGCGTTCTGTTGACTGCCTATGCAAAACTGGAATGTGTTTGCAATGCGAGAAATGCAATTAAGTGGAAGAAATACTTTTCGTTCATTTAGCTTAGCGATGTTGAACGATATTTGAACAAAAATATTTATGGAAAATGTTTAAAAATCTTCAAAATATGTTAAATCTAAGAACCATGCCATAAAGGAAAAGGAACTGATTACGAATCATTTTAATTTTGAAGAAAATTTAAATTATCAGAAAAATGGATTACGATGTTTTTGGTTTTTTTATTTAAATAAAAAAAGGTATTAATATTATAAAATATTATTAATATCACATATTTTAAGACTTAAAATATATTGCTAAAAAAAAAGCGATAGAACAATTGAAATTTAAATAAATATGTTATATTTTGACTGTAATATAGGTTGAAAGTGTAGATTTTTAAGATTCCAAATTTTTTAATTTTAATAAAAAAATATGAATATTAAATTTATATATCAAAAATAATTAAAAATTGTTGAAAAAAAATATTTTTAAATTCAAAGCAAATTGCTAAGTATACCCAAGGAGCAAACAATTAAAATAAAAATGGTATCGATGAAAAGATTTCTGCTATAATATGGAAAGGTGTGGATTGTTTTATACGTATATCAATTTACATATATATAATTGTACAAATAGTAGATAAATGCCGTTTTAATTCTATTAACTAGTCCAACAAGACTTCAATTTATTATTTCTTGAATAATTTCTATCTTACCTTTTTAAAGTACTCTAAAATTCAACTTCCATTAAGCTGAATTTACAATTTCATTTAAAGAGTTGATGTGCTTTTATTTTGAACAGTTGCAGACACACACACACATACACTCACACGTCGTGGCACAGACACACTTTATGGCGTGCAGCTGCATTAAACCAGCCCTCGCTCAACGCCCCCAAAAACCTCCAGCCCAACCAACCGCCAACACTCTCAAAACGCAACTTCAAACCAAACACTTTGCATATGTGAATTCTCTACATAAATGCATTTAAATATATATTCATATATATATACATATATATATATATATATATAACATATATATATATATCCAAACGCGAGTGCAAAAATATGTGAAAAAAAGACAAGAGAGAAATCTTTTATGCGGCTGAAAGCACGCTTCAGTATAATTTGCGGTCATGTTCATTGATCTCCTGGGAAGCATTAAAATTTAATGATTTATATTATGAAAACCGTTGGGGCAAAGCCGCTTGGCAAATGAATTTATGTAATGTCTCTGCTGCGATACGCTTTAAGGGGTTAACATTGTGAAATTAACAACAATTTGACTTATGCGCGGGCGTAAATGCCACCACACACACACACACATACATTCCCAAGGAGCCCACAATAGCTGCGCCCAAAAGTATGCTAAACAGCCCAAATGAAGCCAGCAAAAGTCATAATTCAGCTAGCGAGAGGGAGAATGTGGGAGAGAGAGAGGGAACGAGAGGACCAAGACTTGGCGAAAGGTAGCGAGAAATGTGAATTTGGACCCGCCTGCAACTATTAATCAGGCTTTAATTGTTTTGCGTGTGTGTGTGTGTTGTTGCTTACATTTGTATGTGGAGCAAACACACAGTCAGATAGTAACTGAGAGAAAGAGACGACACACGCGCTCGGTTGAGGCCATGCATCATGCGGCCAAAATCTTTTTGTAATCTCTGGCATTTGTCTGGATTTTTCGTAAAGTCTTTGAATAGATTTATGCTCCTTTGACAGGCACAAGATGTGTGCTGCTTGTTACTCGTGTAGCTCGCTGAGCTTAAAGTATCTTAAAGATACGGCAACTGCCAAAAACTTGCAAGCGATATGCTCAAAACTTCACGATTTTTCTTATTGTCGAGCAACTACTTGGAGGTGTAGGCATTAACACTGCAACGAATGGGAAATGCTCTATAAAATTAACAACCACAAAAAAAACTGAGAAAAGTGAATAATTTTTATTTAGTAAAAGATACAAATTCTGAGTTGCCATTAACACTGTACCGAATGTGAAATACTCTATAAAATTATCATCCAAAAGAAACTAAAAGAAGTGATCAATTTTTATTTATTAAGAGATGCATATTCATTTATCGATATATTTCGATTACTACCCTTTGACTTTATAAAATAAGAAATTGAGCAAATCTGTGTGGTCAATGGATAAAAGTTAATACATTTTGAGCAAATTATAACATTCATTCAATGAACTATACATGCCATATTAAACGATAACGATAACGATAACATGATAAGAAGAAAATATTGAGGAATTTCACTGAAAATTAATCTGGAAAAAAATATTCAAAGTTTATTTTGATTTATTCAAATCTCAAATCAAGCTTTTAGAAATACTGAATATAAAATGAGATTAAGTAGTGCAGAATTGTTAACACTATTGGATACTACTCTTAAATTTGTAAATATATGTATATATATATATATATATATATATATATATAAATATATAAAAATATATATATCTCCCAAAAAAAAAATATACCAATTAATAATTATTTTATTCGATGTCTTGAAAATTTTGGAACTATATTTGGAACCAAATGCAAACAATTGGAATAAATGTTTAACTGAAAATTATAGATTGCTAAGCTCATTTTCTTTGAGTAACTCGATAAATTACTTAAATTACTGATATGTAAGTATATTACAGATCACAAATAACACTATGTAGAAACTATATTTTCTTAAATTCATAGCCTTCCTATAATTCCTATCAAAAGCATATTCAGTATTTCAGCACTACGAACACACCCTTAACATTCATAAAACTCATCGATAACACCTTCTGCCGCTCCCGTCACAGCTCTATCAGGTGCAGCGTCCGGCTTTGGGCAGCAGCAAAAATTATTGTGTCGCAAATCTAAAATGCCAAATGCCAAATTGTATGTAAAGGCTTATAAAAATTGTATACTACACGTTTTAGTGCCTGGTTGGAAAGTCTTGTAACGTAGCTGTTGTTGTTGTTGCTGTTGGCAACTCTAGCAACACTCTGGCAACTCTCTGGCAGTGACAACGGCAAAGCCCCGACAAACACTTGCCGAGAGCATACCCAGTGCAAGTTGAAGTGGTTTTTGCGCTGTGGTTGCGCAATCGTCTGTGTTTGTGCTTGCTTCTGCTTCTTCTTTTTTTTTGCATTTGTTTGTTTTACGTTTACTTCTTTTATTTTTTATTATTATTTTTTGTTTTTGTGTCCATGTCTGCACATGCTGCGGTCAAGGGTTGTGTTGGTGTTGCCAAAGTGTTGCCATATATTCTAAATATGTTGGTTCGTTGCTTGTCCAGTTGGCTAAGGCCACTTTGGCCGGGCTGGCAGCTGGTAGCACAATCCACATAAAAGTGGCCCCAACGACAGTTAAACGCAAAAGCGGCTAAAACGGGGCTCTAAAAACCACTTGGCAGCTAAACGCGTGATTTATGTTGCAACTATGATAAGAGCAAGCAGCACAAAAAAACAGGGTTTAAAGGTACAAAAGTGAAAAGAACAAAGATATTCAAATTAAAAAATATATTCCTTTATTTTCTGCAATATTTGAAAAGTTTTGCCTAACTGGCAAAAATATTTATTTGAACATCTAAAACAATATTTATTTATTGGCCAAAAAACAGAAAAAAATTAATTAAATGGCAATAAAAAACTTAAGTATTTGCACAAAACATTCCTTTGGCTAAAAAGAGAAATTGCAGTTAATTTGACTTTTCATAACAATTTCTAGAAAATATTTGAATTTCACAAGTAAATTTAGCTAAAAACTGATCAAAATGTTATGAAAATAGAAAAATGAAAGCTGTTTTAATTAAAACTAGGTACTAAATAAAGCTATGTAAATATTGAGTTTGTGATTAATAATAAAGAAATTTAATGATAATTCATAACATTTTGTCATATGTTCAGATTATTTATAATTCACCAGTATATATTTAACTAAAATATATGTGTGGATACATGAGAAAAATTGTGTTAAAGTTTATATAAGTTTCTTTTTGACATTCATAAATTAGTTGTTGAATTTTATATAATTTCTTTTTGGTATTTATAATATTTTTGTTACTTTTTATGTGAATTCATATTTGACAAATTTTTTATAAAAAACAAAAGAATAAAAATGTAAATAAAAATAAAACAAACAAAGTCAACATAATTCTGAAAAACAGTTTGTTGCTATATATCAATCTTTCTGATATATTTATCGGAACTATACTTCTGAATTTCAGTAACAAGATTTTTTAAATAAAACAAAATCGATAGGAGTGAAATCTGATTAATATATGTATCATAAAAATTATTTGATTATTTTTTTTTTTTTATTCGATAGAAATGAAAATAGAAAGAAGAGAAAGTTTACGTACACTACGTCAAAATGTATTTCATTGTATCTTTATATAATTATTATAAATTTATACATATTTACTAATATCTTGTAATAAAGCCCATACTCAAAACTCCTAAATGCAGGCAAGAAATGAAAACAATTTTAGGTAGCTTTATAGTCAAAATAAAAGAAGAAAACTTCAGCTCGATTGAACTTGGTCTATCTGCAGATCGTTCAGACTGTCTGCCTATGGCCAATAAGGCAACATTTTATTTGTTTTCGGCGCATAAATAATCAGAGAAACACACAGACAGCTAAAGGGTGGAGAGAAGGGCAGAGGGATTGTGGTTTGGGATTGGTAAAGGGCAGACAACTTGGCAAACAAACCGAAACCAAAATACTTTTATATGGCTATGTGAATCTGAATCTGTACTGTAGATAATAACGTTTAATAAAAACATAAAAACTGGCAGTCGGCAAAAAGGAAAATAAACAAGAAATAACATAAATTGCCAGACACCAGAAATTTAATGTTTTCTTTATGCGTTTTGAACAAATTTGTTTGGGTTTTGTTTTTTTTTATATTGATAAATATTGATTTTAAATTAGGAATAGTTGAATTGTAAGCTCTTAAGAAATATAGAAAAAGTCAGAAAATATAAATTAATGTATTTTATATTGGCTGTTCCAAAAAGTAAGTCCAACTTCAAAGCTGCCTGCTGAAAATGATATTGCCCGCTGCCAGAGTACGAAGAGGATATTGTACAGAAGCCCACTATGACTTTTGGTTGTACGCTCTCGCCTCCTTTGAGCAAATACCAGAGAATGACAGGTAGACATTTCCCCCAAGTACAAGCAACACACATTTTTTCTGTTTTTGGTCTTTGGTTAACATGCCACGCCTTCTTTGTGTATGCAAAAATCTGTGCTCATTACATTGGACTAGGCTAAAAATATGCAAACAATGCTAGACAAAAATTGGATCTCTGCTTGTCTTGTATAAAAGCTGAGAGAGGGTTAGCTACTCATAGGGTTTGAGGCGGTGGCAACACGGTTGAATGGGGGTAGAACAAAGGCGAAAACCTTTCACCTGCAACGTTGTTGAGGTTCGGTGAGGGCACACTCACAACAAAACAATGGCGCTCATCAGCAGAAACGCAATGAAAATTGGAAAATGCTCTAACTGGGCCCTCTGCTTGCCCCTCCCCCTCATCGATGTTCAGCAATGCAAAAGAAATAGCAAATAGAATTGAAAAGAAAATGTTCCAAAACACACAGACACGCACACACACAGTCGCATACACACACAGAGGGCAGAAATCAATGCCTGTTACAGCAGACAAGTACCTAATAGCTTACCTGCCAGCTCATTGTTCACTTTGTGGGCGTGGCAGGTGCTGTTGCTGCTACTATCCATGAAGATTTGTGGTTTGCATCTTTTATTTAGCTTCTCTTTTTGTGTGTGTAAGAGCACAAAACAAAAAAAATCAACTTGAGCCGGGCTCAACTAACGTATGAGTGGCTCGCCATCCAGTTTCTTGAGATTGGGCAGACGGCGTATTGCCTCGGCCGTAAAGGCAGCCGGGTCCATATTCTCAGATAATGGATTGCCAACAAATGTTATATCCGATAGATTCGGGGGCACACCAATGCGTCCAAATTCAGCCCAATCTTTGACCAGATTGTGCGATATATAGAATACTTTGAGCGCTTTCATCACCTCCAGCTGTTTGAGCTTCTCTATGTTATTATAGCTGACCCACAGCTCCTCGAGGTTCTCGGCCAGCGTCTCGATGCCATTCAGATTCTTGAGATAGTTGCGAGCCAGGCTGAGCACACGCAAATTCTTCATGCCCGATACGCCAGTAATTTTCTCAATCATATTCGAAGAGAGGCTCAGCTTCTGGCACTCCACCAAGGTGCTCAATGTCGCATCCATTTTCTCGATGGGTGGATACTGGAATTGTAAGTTAATTTCCTGTGCCGAAATTGCCTCTTGCTTGTTACGATCCTCCCAGCGTGTGAGCGCATCCTTAATTGTTGTCGGTTTGGCCATCTTTTAGAAAAATTTGAATCGAAATATATATAGGATCTAGTTTCAAATGTCGACTGGGCAGCTTAGACAATATTTTTTTCAAAGCTAGCCTCAATTTACTCATATAAATTTGGTCAGAAGTTAGCAACCCACAGAAAGAAGCATTGCCTACTTTATGTAGTATATATATTCTTGATTAGCACGAGAAGCTGAGTTGATATAACCATGTTGGTCTGTCCGTCGGGCCGATTGATCGGTTTTAAGAAATGTTTCTGCAGGGAAAACTTCGCCTCTATTAAAGTCTAAGACTTCAAATTCAGAGTTTATACTCGTGTATCCCACCGCCACACGCAAAGATATGGTATATACATATATCTAAAACCTTTGGGCGAGTTTCATTTCGGGTAACTGGATCTTCTACATTTTAAGAGCTAGAATAATACACATACAGACTCAAAAAATAACAAAAACTCTTAAACAAATTTATCCCATATAATATTTGTTCACTTATGTGGAGCTGCCAGACCCATAACTGAAAACCATTCAAAAATTTATCAAAAATAGACCGATTTGGTTGATCCAAAACATTTTCTTGATGTTTCATCTTTTACAATATTTCTACATTTGAATTTTAGTCACTTAATCAAATAATCTCTTTCCAGTATTTCGAGGAAAATATCTCTTGGTTTTTTTTTTTTGAAAATTTGGTTTGGAAAAAATTTATTAAAAATAAGCTCTAACCAGTTGTAGCTATGTTCCAAGAATTTCTCTCTCCCCTCTCTCTCTCTCTCTTAACCGAATTTTCCCCCTTCTCGGACTCCCTTTAAATGTAATTTATTTATTTGTCTCAATGTTTACTTGGCTTTTGGCTGCTCCCCAAGCTCTGTCTGGCACACGCTGATAACTTCATTGGCAGCGCCTTTTGTTGGAGTCTGGTTAGGCCCCGGCAGAGGCAGCCTTGGGCAGGGTAGCTACCCAGTTGCCATATGCCACATGGCCGTCTGCGTTTTTTAATGCTCTCCTTTTTTTTGTGTCATGTTTGTGTAGTTGTCTGTGTGTGTGCGTGTGTGGGCTTTGTGCTTTGTGCCAGGACCCCTGGGGAGTTTATTACACATATTTGAGGTGATAATACAGTTTGCCATGCCCTTTCGGGCGTGGCAGGGGTATGTGTCTGCCCGTCGTTCGTCGAACTTTTTTTTGCTGCAGCCAGACAATTATTTAAAACCACATTTTTTGCATTCATTTCAACTTTAAATTGAGGCATTTTATTTAAATATTTGTTAGCAGCTGTTATCGCAGCAATTGCAACAAATCTTTCGGCCATAAATTATTGAATTTATTGATGCGGCTCAATAAAATGCAGGCACAAAATAGAAGAAATTGTGAGGAAAAAATATTGCTCCACATACTCATATGGCGCACGTTTTTTGATAATCGTCCAGAAATTTGCCAAAACATATTTGAATTATATTTTTTGTAATATCTAGGTTGCTTTTTTCTTTCTACTCCCCATATATCTGTGCATATATATTTTTTGAGTGCCAAATGAAATTTGGGCGCTCATAAATTGCGTGCTCAATGCGGCAGAACTGACAAACAGCGAAGGAAAGAGCGACAGAGAGAGAGAATATTTTAGTAGAAAACATTGTTGAAATGCATTTAAAGTCTAATTTATGATTTCAATGGGTCAAGTGGCTGTTAGAGAGGTGTAACCCAGGAATCTAACATATGAAATATGGAGTTATCTTTTAGAGCTGTAGTTTCTAATATATATAGTTTCTAATAGAAATGCTTGAGACTAGCTTTTAGTTGTGAAGTAAGCAAATTTCTCTATGAAAAACATAAAAAAAATATATACATTTGATAGTTAGCAGCGCACTTTTTAAAGACTATGCCATCAACATTCAGCAAAATTTGGATATATTATTCCAATATAAATGAAAAAGAAGTCCAGTGTCGATTATGTTAAGAGCAATTGAAATATTTCAAAAACAGCGAATCTTCTTCACCATTTACAATTGAAACATGCAAATGAATACCTCTAGGTAAGTAAGTAATATGTCATTGATAATGAGCATATTTTAATTTTACTAATTATTTTAATTTGAAGACGAAGAGAAGAACACAAACCAACATGTAGAACCGGCTGATGCACAGTCCAACATACCCAGTCCTAATGAGGTGGTTCCAAGCATAGCCAGTGACAAAGTCTACTGTTTAAATGATTGTTATGGCTAATTTACCATTTTCATATGTAGAATCGATTATGGATTAATCAATTATATTCCTTTTCGATTAATTGCGATTAATAATTGTGAAGCTTAAATCATTTAATTCAATAATCGATTTTCTTTGCCATCACTACACTCATCTATAGAATCCCTCTTTCATTCTACATTTCAATAAATATCTCAAAATAAAACTACTTTCAACTAACTTGCAGTAGTTTTTAATTAACTAAGCTCAGTTTTGAATCTTTCAATGACTACGTTGACATTCTTTTGCACTTCTGAAACATTCATGGCGCATGATCTGTGCTGAAATTCACTGAACTCTAGTTAGCAATAGGCCAATTCAGAATGCCAGCTCGAAATGCAGCTGGAAAATGCAGCTGCAGCGCATACAAAATGCATTTCAGCAATTAAACAAGTGAGGGAGAGGGTATTAGGAGTAGGGAATTGGGCGAGGGCCTTGCTGGCCTGCCAACCGACGACAAACCCAGCTAGGAGCGGCCCATATGGACACATGCATTATCACTCACATGGAACAAACATACAAAACCGAGAAAGAGCTGCTATTCCCTCTCTTTCTCTTTATGCGTATGGTGTGTGTGTGTGTGTATGTGTGTGTGGTAGCCCGAGAAGCCACAACATGTCCTGTCATGCAGCACAGGACGTTGCGCAGCGGTAACATGCGGTAAACGTTACAGTTGTTGACAGTCGTGTTTGTACTGTTTAGTTTCAGTTAACAAGCGAGAGGCGACGCAGCCAGAAAAACGGAGGGACCCAGAGGGGTAGGAGTGGGGTGCGTGGGGTTTGCGAACAATGGTGAGCTGAGCGGGACTGAACTGTCATCTTTTTGGTGTGCAATTTGTTAAATGAATAGCCATTAAATTAAAGAGCTTTTTTATAGTGTTGCAAAATGCACCTAATATGTCAGCAGTCGGTCCATATGTCTCTCCCACTCTCCCTCTCTCTTATACTCTCTGTCTCTATTTATCGCGCTTTGACTAATTTGCAAGCATAATTCATGGGCTTAATGAATGGCTGCGAATATATGTGAACTTTAAGTGTTGGAAAGCGCTTTTTGTTTTAGGAGCTAAGCTATTTCTATCTCCCTTTTGTTTTATTTTGTCAAACTTTATCTGTTATCTTGCGTATGCATATTAGCTGACTTTTAACAATTTCAGTGTTGGGAAATCCCACATACTTGGTATTTCACATTAGAATTTTCAATTTATTCTAATCAAATTTAACTTTTGCTGCTCTCGTAAGTTTCTCGGTTAGGTAAAATAAATATTTATTCGGTTAATTAAATGAATAGGTGCGAAAACTTAAACTTTCAGTGTTGGAAAATGTGTTTCATCTTAGAAATCAGCCTGCTGGGCTTTCTAGTTATTTCTCTCTCTCTGTCTATGATAGAAAAGCATTCTTATTTTGTAGAGCTATTTTCTCTCTTACCATTTGTATGCCTATAAGCTAGAATTCAATGTTGGGAAATACCACATACTTAATACTAAATATTAAAATTCTTAGACATTCTATCTAAATTCGTTATTAGCTTTACTCATATGTTTTTTGTCTTTAACGTTTCCCAAATATTTCTTCACTTATTTAAATGAATAGCTGCGAAATGAAGTGGTCTCCAGTGTTGGCAAATGCAGCAATTTACATGGCCCACTTAATGCCAACGAAACTTTGCAACATTTCGCATACTTTTACTTTAAACAACTCGCACATAAGTCACAAAATGCAGCCAAGTAGACAATGTAACTATTTCTCTTCTTCTTGTTGTTGTCGTAAAACTTTTATGTATGAAAATATTTTTCTCCATAAAACACCTGGCCGCAGCAAAACAACACAAAGAGAGAAAGAGAGTGTGCATATTGAAAACTTTGCATTTAGCAAACAAACTGAAAACGTGAGAAAAAAAGAGAGAGGGATAAAAGCTGATAACGAAAGAGAGGAACATATGTGTACACAGATTGTAACTGGCAAGTATTTTCAAGGTAGTCTACTAAACATAAAAACCCAAGCTAAAAAATCTTTACAAAGTCTGGCAAAATGTTTACAATGAATGCTCACATGATTGAGGATTACGAACATAAACTTCAGCTTAAAGTTGAGCACTTTATAAGCTAACGGATGTGACAAATACAAATTTTATAAGTTGCATATATGCTATAAGTTCTAATGAGGTATTAAATGTAATTTTCCTATATTAGTTTCATAGAGTAAATTTAAGAAATATTTAAAATAACAAATATATTATAAACATATTTGGTAACTACATACAATATACAAAATTTTAATTTTAAGAAATTATTGTATGAAAAAAATAAAATAATTAAAATATTACAGAACAGCAAATATTTATTTGATATAGTTGGCTGTTCGGAAATTAATGAAATAAACATTAAAAGGATAGTAAAATTTGATTAAACTTAGAAACCAAGAATCTGGTTTATCTTTCGGAATTTTCTAGTTGTGTTGAGTCGGAAAACTGAATAGTTATATAACGTCAGAGATATTCTAACATGAAAAGTCATATTTAGATTTGAAGTACTGAAATATCAAGACTATTTAAATGAGTATAAACATAGGTAAAAGTTAAATGAACCTTAAAAAAATTGTTTAAAAAGCTAAATAATCCTTTTATGGTACCTGATGTCATTCTGGTTTTAGACTCAGTACCTCGAAATACTTTGGATAAGTAGACTCTGATTCTTGGATACTATATCTTGGGGACTATTGTTAAGTTTCATTTATATTAGTACCTTAACAATAGTTGTTTATTGATAAGTATTTATATATTGTATATTTTTAATTATTCTTTTGAAAATTATATGATATTTCTGTGCTTACATTAATTTATTAAATTTACAAATCTAAGAAAATAATAAGAATTAGTTAAGCAACTAATAAATAATATTAATAATAATAAATAACTTCATATAGTACAAATATATTTATATTTATTTTTTCTTATGTACTCTATAGATAAACAATGACTTATTGATATATCGTTATATGCATTATATATGTTTAAAATAAAATTTCTTTCTCAATTTCATTTAAAAATCGAATAAAAAAGCAATATTTTCAACTATTCAACTATGTTTAGATAGTAACAAAACTTAAGCTTTGAATTAACTTCAAGCCCTTGAAGGAGCATGCATGCAAGCATGTATGTGTGTGTATGTATGATAATACATACATATATGACTATGAGTAGAGCATAGTAACATTTGTAAACACGATTCAGTCCTAATTAAAGGCACAAATCTGCATTGCATAACGATATGCCAAGGGTATAAACGGAAGGGGGAACTGACTCACGTTTCCTAAATCAATAATAATGCAACTGGGACTGTTAAGTAAAGCTCCTTGAGCGAAAGAGACAGCTAGATACAAAGAGAGAGCGAGGGAGAGAAAGTGAGCGTGGGGCTTTAGGAAATGGTAACTAAGGATTGCCCAATTTCATGTGCTGTGCACACAAACACACACACACGCTTAGATTGCAATTGAGTTTGAGTTACATAACCACAAATAGACAGCAGCAACCGGTTGAGTCATCAAGCTGCAAATGCGACCAGCTGAGGAGCAGCAGGAGCAGCACCAACAGCAGCAGGATGTGGGAACAGGACCTCAAATGGGATGCAAAGGAGCTGAAGGAAACTCACAAACTGTCTGACGTTTATGATTGCTGCAAACAAAAGCTACGATGACTGCACTTGAAATTGATAATTACGATGCACAATATTTGTCTATTGTCCTGGCACACAGACACACACACACACACACACACTCACAGTTGCAATTGATAATGTAGTGCAGACGTTTATTGATTGCCTATTGCTCATTAAATGTGGACATGGGCACATTCCAAGGCTGTGGTAAGGAGTTTGAGAGAATTGACTAATTGTTGAACTTTAGCTTAAAGGAAGCAGAAATTGACGCAACTGGGGAAGCATAACAAGAATTTCCTCAATTATTGCTATTCCTACTTTTATATCCTATACCCATTAAAAATGGAAAATCAGGGTATAATGGTATAATGGTTTTGTTAAACCATAAAGGCGACAAGCTGAGTCGATTTAGCCCTGTCCGTCTGTCTGTCTATCCGTCTTTCCGTCTATCCGTATATATGAACGCATTGATCATAATATTTATTTATATATATATTGTTTGTTTCAGATAACCCATAACTTTTCCCGTTTCCATGATATCGATCAAAAACGAAAAAAACCAATTCAAAATTTTTAATTACTTTTTTTAAACATTTCTATGTTTTAGCGCATGTTTAATAAAATAAAAAGGTTTAATGCTGAAATTTTAATCAAAATCATAAGCTTGCTTTTCTGAGGTCATAATCATATCTGTCTGTATGTATGTTAAAATGAAACCTCGAACTAACGTTAAGGATATCTCGTAGTCGGTCAGTTCCGACTAGAATAAAAAATATAAAATAAATAAAATATTTTTTTCTGATGTATTATTCAGATATTTTCTATTGAATTCTTTACTTATAATTTTTATACAAAATGTAAATTCCAGTTAATAATAATTGATATAGCAACCGCAGCTGGCAATCCTTTGATGTTCTCTGTATTCATATGTAATTTACATGTGAATTAAATATGTGGGCAAGTAAGCGAGATTTAGAAGTGAATGCCAGACTAGAAGATACCTTATAAGGTATTTATACCTTCAAATTTAGTATAAACTATGCTTCAGCATCTCTTAATATATATCTTATCAGATATTTATGCATTAAAAATTGTTAAATATTTTAAACAATTATTATAAAATAAGCTAAGCACAAAGATATGTTCATTAACAAAAAACATCAGTCTAGCTTAAGCTAAGAAAAATAATTGCTCAATAAATTTTGATTGGATTTGAAATAATTTTTGAATATTTGCAATGAACATATCTACAAATATCATGGAAAATCAAGAAACTCATTAGGAAAATACTACTGACTATATCCTTCTCAAACCCATTTTCATTAGCTACAGGGTATAATTTGTAGCTCGCCTCTCGCTTGAATGGCTGCGACAAATTCTCCAATTTTGAAGTCCCTTCCCTGAATGGGAACGGCATTCGATATGGCCCGGCATTTGTCCGGCTTTATGTTGTATAGTTTATTACAACCATAATTAACACTAAATTCCCCAAATGGCAACAGACAACTGTCAACTGCAAATTCATTTGCCGTCTGTCCGAGTGCCACAGTTAGAGAGAGAGAGAGAGAGAGAGAGAGATAAAGAGAGAGAGAGGGAGACAGAGTAGCATGCTGAGTGACAGACTTGTCTGATGCGGCTGAATGTTGTGCCCAGTGCCTGACATGTTGCAGGACCCGCTTACATGGTAGCTCAAAGTGCTGCCACTTTAGATCCCCTCTCAGGCTCCCTCTGCGGTAGCTGCTGCTGCTGCTGACTTATGTTTTG
Organism: Drosophila gaucha; assembly: GCA_035045545.1. Taxonomy (NCBI): domain Eukaryota; kingdom Metazoa; phylum Arthropoda; class Insecta; order Diptera; family Drosophilidae; genus Drosophila; species Drosophila gaucha. The sequence goes on from JAWNOY010000099.1 coordinate 2,822,999, forward strand.
CGCCGTGCACCAAATTATAAAATGTTTGTCCAGGCCGCAATTTCACATATCACAAAGTTGTCGTCCTGGCGACAGGATGCAGTCAATGCCGATGGCATCTCCTTGTCCCTTAATGCATTGCGACAAAGCGAGTGCCAAAGTAAGTGCATGTGTGTGTGTGTGTAAAACGCATGAGTTTTCTTCATTTCTGTCATAATGAAATTAGTTGAAGCCACATTTAGGTCACATATTGCAGATATACTTTATGGTTCATTAACCCTAAGAAATTGCTGTGGTTTTACTCAGCAAGAAAGAGGAATAAGGATAAAAGTAGCTAGGTAAATGTTTATTATATATTGAAGTTAGTAATATTTAACTTTATTACTATTATTATTAACTTACTGTTTATAAATTAAAAAAAGTAAGTTAAAGAAATTGCAGAATTTTTTTAGTAAAAATAATTATTAAATAAAGTGAATAAAGTCTAAGGCAATGATTAATAAATGTTTTTAGAAAAAAATACAATAAAATAGTTAGAAATTTGTATTTTTTTTTTAATAACAAAAAGCAAATTTACCTACTATAACTACTTTTAACTAGATATATAAAAAATGTATTGTTGTAATGAAAACTTAATCAAAAATACATTTTAGTGAAAAGATAGTTTTAAAAAATTTATTAAAAACAAAAGTTTCAATTCAAACACTTTATATATAACATTATATAGTATCTATTATTATTTATTATATATTATTTATAAATTTTTAACTAAATTTTTCATTTCAAAGGATTGGCTAAGAAATGAAAGAGTTTCTTATAAAATCATAGAGATTCATACAAAAATATCAATTATTATATCCCAATTTATATTCAAAATAATTAATCAAAAAATTGACAGAATATTTTAAATAAGCCTTTAAACTGATTACCAAAATTGAGAAAGCTGCAATTATAAGTAGAATTACAGAAGGATATTCGTTACTAAATTATTCGTTACAGTAAATTATTTAAATAATAAAAAGCAGAATAAATTATTTTCCATTTCCGCCATAATTTGTGTGCCCAAAATGTTGCAATTGTCACGTTAAGCATTATGCAAGTAACTTGCTAATTTCCACTTAACAGTTGAGTTTTGCATGTTTAATTAATGCAGAGACTGAGCCACACCCACGCACCCCGCCTGCCGCCTGCTGCCCACATGAGAGGAACTCTCGAGCTGAGAGCACTTAAGTCGTTGCGCAAATCGCTTGATAATTACTTAAAATAATCTACAGCCACGCCCACACCCAAAAAAAAAGAGTATGAAAAACAGAAAACACAGTGCCAAGAAGCAAACCAGGGCAAAAGCATGCAAAAGCAAATCCCAAACACCCTTTCAGTGTCCCAGGCACGCGTAGAATTTGCTTGCCAAGTGCAATTTCTCAACTGGCAGCAAGAACAGCATGGGGATTAAGGAGGGGCGATATGGAAATGCAACTCAGGCCAACATATTCGCTTAATGTTTTTTATTATTATTTTATTACAAGTTTTATTCTGGCTTCAGTTCGGTTTTTTTTTTGGGTAGCAAAACTCGAAAAACAATTAAGCGACAAGTGTCTCAATTTCAACGTCACTTACAAACATTTTATGCAGCGCTCAGAGACAACAGCGAGAGCGAGTGAGAGTGAGAAAGGGAGAGAGACAGAGGGAAAGAGAGAGCGAGAGTAGGACAAAGTGTGAATGAATGCAGCGCATGAAATGCAAAAGTTTTTGCCCATTGTCAAGTTACGTGATAAGAGTGCGGGCGAGCAGCAACACACAGCGAAAGAGAGACATTGAGTGAGCGGGAGAGGGAGAGCAAGAGCGATAAAAAGCGAGAAAAAAACGTTAGAGTAAAAAACTTAATTATTTGTGTGCTCTCGCAGCGTTCTGTTTATGGCCATATGCAGCATGTAAATGTCTGCGCGCTGAAAAGTATGCTACACATTTTAATCGAAATGTGGCCGATCTTTTTTGCTGGCTGCTGCTGCTGACGTGATTCGAATTAATATGGAAATAAATAGATCAAAGAGCTGGAAATGTGGCTTAACTAATTGTGTAAACCAAGTGTATTTGTAGATGAAAGCAATTAATGGGAAAAGGTGAAGTACTTGAAAAGAGACAACAATTTCATTTAATGAAGCAAGAACTGAAGATGTAATACCCTGGCAGATAGTAGGCAAAAGTAATGTATATTACCTATAAATATTTTTAAAAAAATTTTTATTTTATTTTATTATTTTATTGGAATTGTGTTAAGATAACTTGAAAATACAAAAGCAAACAAAGTGCTTAAAGCGTGAAGTCTTATTATTGTAGTAGGAAAATATCATCTCTCTGCGTTGTTCTTATCTTATCTTGTAGGCGGTCGCTCTTCGGCTGACTAGTTCTTTATTGTTCCCCTTCATATTGTCTGGGGATGATACATGTTGCACTTAACGTTAGGGATGGTAGATTTGTATTTATCGGCTTGGCCTACTTCATTTTTAAGCCTTTTTTGTGTGTTTTCCTCAACTACTGAAAGAGTTAGCCAAAAATGTATCAATAGTTTTCATATTTCAGTCGCAGTATAATTATTTTGATACCTAATAATTTCAAGCATATTTATTCTCTTCATGTTGACAAAAATCACATTTAGTATCGAGAAAGTTTTCGTATTTTTAGTAGCAAAATGGACCTGATTCTTGAATTTGTTAGCTAACTAAGGCAAATCCCAGTGGATTATGGCATTTTGCCACATTAATCCCAACAACATCAATAAACTGTCCAGAAAGTGGTTGGCCAGACCACACGCACACATACAAATACACACACACATAGAGAGAGGTAGAGAGAGGGTGACACCCATGGCTTACATCAGCAGCAGCCAAACGGCCCACAGGTGTGGTTCAGTGTTGGTCAGCAACTGCCTTCATCAGTTTGAACAGCACTGCGAACACGCACACACACACTCGCACACACACTCTCTCACACATATACAGCCAATCGTTTCCCATTTCGTGTTAAATTACACATTGAATCGGATTGCGGCGGCCATAACAACTGACCGACCCCGACCCCATGCCCCACTGTTAGGGCAACCCTTCGCAGAGCCTGCCACGCCCCACTCTCTAACTGCCCCGCACCCAGGCAACCGCCAGGTCCATCCTTGTGTATATGTGGTCAACGCATTGGGCACTCGATAGGTTTTTGCGGTTTTTTAATCAAGTTATTTGCGCAGAGCATCTTGCTTGGGGGCCTGAACGTGGAGCCAGTTCCGTTGTGCAGCGTTTGGTTAATGGCTTAAGTAGCCCCACGCATAAATAAATACGCATTTATATGCTATATATTTATACTATATGTATGTATGTATTTGTGTGGGGGCAATTTGTTAAATGTGCGCTCAAATAAATCACAAATGTGTTTCGCAATCAAAGTTTTCTCTGTTTGCCCAACGACTTACACAGTTTATTGTTGTTGCTTGCCCGCTTCTCACTTTCGCTTCTCTATTTGCTTGAATCTCTGGCATCAAATTTATTGCGTTAATTCGCATGTAAAATATATTTCGTACAATTTTCTAAGCATTTATCAAGCGTTTTATTATTGACAGAGGTCAGCTTGAAGAGGGGAGGCGTGGCGGGGGGCGTGGCTGATACGAAAATAACTTTCGCATATTAAATGTCAAAAGTTTGGCTTAAAATAAAAATTGCCAACTTTGTATGTGTGCGTGTGAGTGTGTGTGTAGCTGCGGTAAGCAATAAATTTTGGCTCAAGTTTTTGGTTAATAAGTCAAATATTTTTTGGCATATCGAAATTAGGTTTCATTGTGGCTAGAAGGGAACCAGCCAAATGAGCCGGGGCTAATATATGGGGAATTAAAGTGTCGGATTCTTATATAAATTCATATGTATATGTATGTATATATATATTGTACATATGTATATATGTGTGTATATTAATATATACTAGGGGGATAAGCTAACTTCGAAGTTGCCGAAGTTTAGTAATACCCTTGCAATTGTAAAGGATATTAGTATTGTTTTTCTGATTTGTCAAGAAAAGTAAAGATTTTCTAATTTTTTAACTATAAGTCAAATTTTTGGGATGCAGTTTCAAAGTGACTTTAAAATAATTATAAGTAACTCACATAATTTAATAAAAAATTTATATGTATTTTTGAAATTTTTTTCCTATATTATTTCTTATTAAATATCATTATTATTAGTATATTAATTATTATCTAGTTTATTAGCTAGTATTTTAATAAAAAACTAAATTGAAAAAAAAAATTCAATTGTAAGAAATAATATACAATATATAAATTTTATATGTATACAAATACTGTATATTTTCTCATACAATAATTCCTTTTATATTTTTATTGTTTTTAGAAGTGCATTTAAAATGGTTAAAAATATAAAAAAAAATAAAAATCAGTATGTCAATATAATAAATGTTATATTTCTTTAATTTTAAATAACTTACATTTATATCGATGAAGCTTTTTATTTTCTCCAATGCCAATATAATCATAAATAGAATTATTACCTCATATTAAGGCTCCTGCTGCTACAGATGTCTTTTTTGTTGTCTATCTGTTCATCTCTCTGTCTTCTACTCTATCTGCCTTTCTTTCATCTTCTCATCAAAATTGTTGTTAAGAACTGTTCAAAATTATTTCACAACATTTTTAAGTGTTTAGTTTTGCCAAATTATTTACTAATATGAGCGCAAGCGGCATAAATAAAATTCCTTAACGGACGAGTTGCTCTCTCTCTCTCTCTCTCTCTCTTCATCACTGTCTGCCCCTTTTTACAGCACTTGTGCTGTATCTCTTTCTATGCGTTGAGCGTTCCAAAAATTGTCTGAACAAATTGAAAATTCCAAAAATCGCTGAAGCATGCGAGTAGAAAATGATAGAATCCACAATGAAATGCACAAAAAAGAGAGCAGCAGCAGCAAAAAATAAAAAGAAGCAGAAAAGCTCACATCATGAGACAGCTAAAAAAGAGAGCGAGGAGACAAATACACACACACAAACACGAACTCACACACGCACACACATGGCAGCTGCTGACAACGACGACGCAGAATGCAATTGCATAAAGGTCATAAGGCAACATGGCCATAGTGGGCGTGTCGGGCCGTGGCGGGCTTGGCAGGGCATGTGTGGCTTTGGCATCAAAGTCAAAAGCAACTTTTCGTAGGTAAAGGGTTAGCCAAGAGGAAGGCAAGGCGTGGCACCTCACAAAGGCGCCTGTGAAAATATTTTGTCATGTCATCAAGCGAACGGCAAGCGTTGGCAACTGTTGCAGTGCAGCCCATGTTGTTGATACTCCAAGCCAAGCCAAGCCAAGCCAGCCATAACTCCCAGGCATGCCCCGCCCTCGCTGCGCCTGCCCTTGCGGCAAATGCATTGCGGAGTCGCAATCGTCGTCGTCATCGTCAATGGGAACTGACGCCAGCCAAATGTGGTTACAATAATTTATGCACTTGTAATGACAGACAACAAAGCGTTAAAGAACAGGGGAGAGCCAACACCAGACGTCGCTTCGAATCCCAGCAGAGGCAGCAGCAGAGGCAGAGGCAGAGGCAGAGGCAGAGGCAGCAGCAAAGGCAGCGACTTTGGCAGCCAAAAACCAGTTGCCCTTTGCTGTCAGTTGGAGGCTGACTGACGCGCAATAAAATGCGTGTGTCACAAGTGTGTGTGTGTGTGTGTGTGTGTGTGTGTGTATTGCCGTCCCTTTTCAGCTAAGCCCCTGGCAACCCGCTTGCTTGTAAGCGCTGCCGTCAGACGTTGATGTGCAGCCTTCATCGCTTGTTGTTGCTGGGCTCCACTTCAAAATTAATTTAAAATTTATAGTTGGCGCTATTGCGTTAAATGACGCTGCGGGTCCCGACCTTTTGCCAGCACCTCAACCCTCTCAGCCACCCACTCTCGCGCTCTCTCTCTCTCTCTCTCTCTGTCTCTCTCGTCCAAGTTGACTGTAGGCAGAGGCGGGAGCTGGGGGATTTCGGCTTGCTGGATCATCCATCTATCATGCCGCTGAGTGATTTGCGAGTGTCAAAGGAGTCATCGTCGCCGTCGTCGTCGTCAGGGTCTTCACGCCATTTCGTCGGTGTCCTTTGCGTCACATTCGATTTATGTTAATATGCGTGCGCCACACACACACACACGCCACAAAAGCGTTGCGATGCGGTTGCACCACTTAACCCAACTGCACAATAGCCGCACTGCGCTGGCACAGTGGAGCAAATTGTATTAGTTTTCATAAGAAATATATGTATATAACAGAAATTAAATATGAAAATAGAAGTTTACCTTATATAATTATAATTATTAGTTTACTATATATTATCAAGGCTAGTAAAGTTAAGTAGGGAAAACCTTTAGAAAAATTAGAACGCTACAAGTAAAAAAAAATAAATTATATAAATTTTCAGAAAAAAATTTAATTAAATTTTACTTATTGATGTTAAATATCATAAGTTTTTAGAGAATATACTTTTTAAATCAAGATCAATAAATTGTATATTACAAATTTTTCATCACTTTTTAAGTTTTATTCTTTTTTTATAAAAAAAAAACAAAATTGATTAGCAAAAAATTGTAATTGTAATTGTAAACCCAGATGGTTTGAGCTCCATTAAACTCAATCCATATATTTACATAGTTACATTTTTTATACCCTGAACCCATTGAAAATAGGAATTCAGGGTATAATGGTTTTGTGACAATGTATGTAACAGGCAGAAGGAGGCTTGGCAGACCCCATAAAGTATATATATTCTTGATCAGGACGACGAGCTGAGTCGATCTAGCCATGTCCGTCTGTCCGTCCGTCCGTCCGTCCGTCTGTCCGTCTGTCCGTCTGTCCGTCTGTCCGTCCGTATGAACGCAGTGATCTCGTAAACCACAAAAGCTAGAGATTTGAGATTTTAGATATATATTCTTGTATACCATACGCAGTACAAGTTTATTTTTTTTTTCGATAACTCATCCTATTTCCTTATTATCGATAACAATCGATATTTTGACTTTGTTTTTAAGCTATAACTTAAAGACCATAATACCTAGAGCCGCTAAATCATCTACGCAGTAAGCGGCGCGCGTGCTTGTGTATGTATATGTGTGCGTGTGTGTGTGCACGCAGAGGGTAATATGTACCGGCCGTATTTTAAATATAAGTTCAAATTAAGTTCCAATATGGATTCTCTAAATTCAAATTTTATTAACATTTCAATTTTCAGTCTGGGTTTTTAAAAAGATTTTTGTGTTTAATTGCTTAGTTTAAGTGTAATTTTATTCATATTAGAAGGTTCATTCAATTTATTAAAGTATGACTGCCGAAGATCAGTTTTAGGTATATTAAATAGATTATATTTTATATATAAGAAATTTAACAATATTTTATCAAAATAGTGAAATGAAATGAATTTTGTAAATCCATAAATCTGTTATATAATTACGTAATATATGTGGCATAATATAATATTAATATTAATATATTATTATCCATAAATATTATTAACATAAATTTAATAATATTAATATATTATTAACCATCAAAAAGTATGGGCTAAAAAAAGCTCTTAAGTTAATATCAAGAAAATTTGTATGTATCCAAAAATGATCAAATTTAATATAAAATTAAAATTTTAAAAAATATTATTAAAATTAAATTTTTTTTAAGTTTCCTAAATTTTATTTAAATTAAAGAAACTGGTATAAAATTTGTACAGCATTGAACTAATATGAATATGAACTAATATGAATATTCAATATTAGCAACGGTAGGTTTAAGCACTTAAAGAGTTTTTAAAAGTCACCTAAATTGATAATTTTTAGTCTGCAAAATATCGTTTTATTATATTATATACAATATAAAATATATTATGATTTTGCATTTAGATTTCGTTTTGATTATATATAGTATGTGTAATGCATATGTTATAAATACTTATTATAATTATAAGCTTACCTTTATTTCTTCATATTTTAATTAGCACTAAAAACAACCTACCTAATCTATTTTATTTATAGTTGATTCTATATAAATTCCGAAAATGTCATTTTATTTCCTTACTTATTGCCCATTGTGCTGGAATAATTGTGTCCTTAAGACGTTTCAGCTGCTGCATGTTGGCCCTGACTCCAGCAGCGCCTAGTTCCCTAGTTACCTAACCCCCGCCCGCTCACTCCTCACGCCTCATCGCTCATCAGCTGCTTCGTCAACACAGTAAGTGGGGTAATTTTCAATGTAAACGCAACGCCCACGGCAGCTGCCAGAACAAGACCTGCATCCGTTCACCTACGCCCCCGCACCTAGCAGCGCCTCGCCCACCTCTCGCGCTGTTGCTGCTGTTGCTGCTATGCAACTTGAGAATAACTTTGGGCGTGTGCGTAGGCCTTGGGGGCGTGGCGTCATTCATTTGCATTGTGTGCGCGCCCCCTGCCGCGCGGCAATTGCATTTTAAATGCCGCTGCCACGCCCCCACGACCGCCCACCCTGCGGCATATCTCAGCGCCGCCAACGACTGTTAAGTAGACAGCGCACTCTATGTGTGTGAGTGTGTGTGGGTGTGTATGTGTGTCGCTTGTACAACTAAGGCAACGTTTTTATAGAGTGCAACAAATACACAACTTTAGCCTTCTCTCTCTCTCTCTCTTTCTCTCTCTCTCCCTCTCTCTGTCTTTATATATATTTGCCATTCTTTCTCTCGCTCATTGCTGCTAATATGCAAAATACAGTTGGCAGTCACCACGTTCCAAATATATTTTTTTGAATTTTGTCTGCTTTTTTGCATGCTCTTTTAAAGGGTATTCTAAATTTGAGAAGAAACTTGTGCCTAGGAGAAAATATCTTGCAAAGAGAGCAAATGTAGTTAATTATATATTATTTATTTGTAGAAAGATATAGTTCTTCATTCGCTTACGCTAACTGTATCTAGAATATTCATCTAATAATTTATATTGTCTGTAAAAATTACTTATGAAAGTTGCTCATAATAATATATTTTAATGGCAATTCAATTCAATTTCAATTGATTTTTTACTGGAAATCAGTTGATTTTTTATAAAATACCTTTTTTAATAAGGCATCTGCATCAACTAAGGAAGCTTCTTAAAAATAATTTACATAATATGTTCAAATTTCAGAATTCAGTACGAAACTTCGCTAGAATGAAACTTTAGAAATTTGTGCTGTTTAAATACAAATTTTTCTTTTTATCAATGTAACTCGATTAATCTGAAGAATTGTTCTTTGTTTGCATTTATATTAAGTAATAGAAGCAAAAGATAACTGAACCTGTATGCATTAAGTATTAAATAATATAATTAATATAATAATAATTGACAATTAAATCGGTAAGCATGTTTAGTGCATAGGTAAGATATATGAATAAATAGGGAACAACATTTTGAAAGCAATTTCAAATAAAAAGCAACAAACGACACAAAAAGGAAACTAAAATAAAAGAGAGTATTCCCCTAATTTGTATTTTTGCTATTGATTGTTACACAATCAGCTGTTACAATTCACTAATTTTTTCAGTAAGAATACATTTATGTTTTCCAACTAAATTATTTTAATGATCTCTTACATATATTAATATTAAAAGGGTATTTAGAGAAAATAAAACGAGTTTTTAAGAAAAATTTTAACTTTGATATAGAGAGAAAACCTCAATACTGTGAACAGTCATTGCAATAATTAGTTTACTATATCCAGACACTATTGAAATATGTAGTATTATCTTCTTTACAGAATATATAGATACTATCACAATGATATAGATACTTTGTTGAAATTCCAAAGAAAGTTCAGTAGAAGTATATGTATATACATATAGATGTATATAGAATAATGAAATAGATAATGAAATAAAATTATAGATATATAATGAATAACACACCTTTTATGTTTTCTATGTTTTCTATGTATATCTATATCCATAATAATTTTAAATTAAAGGAATGACCTTTATTTAATATTAAAATTTAAACAAACTATCATATAGTTCATATGATAACAGCAATAAATTATAAATAAAATTTTACCTATATTCATTTAGCCTATTCTATATATCACATATCAACCAAATATTAGTGAAGGGTATTAAATATTCTAGATTTACATTTTGTTCTTTCTTTCATGTTTTTTTATAGTTTTCGTTTCTTTTTTTTGCGTATTTGCTGTGCCCTCAAACTTCAAACTAAGCATAAAGTGTTGCCTAATGGGTTTTGAGTGTTTTCGACGACTAGCAACAACAACGACAACAACTGCAACAACAACTGCAACTGCAACTGCAACAGCAGCGAATAGAACACAGCGCCCCAAAATGTATGCTATGAAAATTTTTTTGCGCTTGTTGCTTGGCAAAAGTTGGTCATTAGCGCTGCCTCTGCAGCTGCTCTTGTTGTTGCTGTTGTTGTTGCTAGTGCCCCAGGGTCTTTTGATGCAACAAGAGCAACAACACGAACAATAGAGTAAATAACAATTAAAAATTGTTATGCAGCACAAAAATCACCTAATGACTACGCTTTGCCAACTGAGGTCAAGGATAAATCGCTTTTGTTTGCCGACGTTTTTGATTATCGCAAAATTTGGTTTGCATATTTCGAATATTGGCGCAGCACAGTTTATCCATTGTACAATTAATTAGAGGAAAGCATACTGTACGTTTGGCAGTGTTGCTAAATGAATTACAAAACAAGTGTTGGGCAAGTGTTGAAGGCATAACTATGTGCTAGTTCTAATTAGAGAAAGGGATCAATTATTAATTAAAGGGTTCTTGTTGAGGGTTTACTCTACTAATAGATGTTATGAAATCTGACTCGAACTGCTATTTGTAGCATAATTAAAGAATTTAAATATACAATTTTCTAGTCTACTTAAAAGTATATTTTACACCTAAGTATCTCTGTCAAAACTAAACTGTTTTTATTCTTATCAATTTCTTTATGGCATATTATCTAGTTTTTTTATTTATTTTTTATTATCATGAGGATGCACTCAGTGCTACTTAATACACTGGGCGATAGCCCAGCTTAGTTACTTAATTACTTAACATAAACGTTTTTACTTAACCTATTGTAATTATAACTACTTACACCTAGGGAATGGGGAGAAGATTAAGAAACTGACGCCTTCTTAATCTCCTCCCAGGCAGCTTCCGAGTCGGTTTTCGTTAACTTTCATCTGTTCATTGTAACGGCTGGGGAAAAGTGCAATCGGGTCCTCCACTGGTAGCAGGTTGAGATCCTTGTGGAGATCCTTGTGGCAGTCAGTTATTTGCCTCAATTTGTAATACCTGTATTTTGTGTAGGTTAATCTTGGCTGCTTTATTCCAAATTTGTACCCCGTACCTCCAGATCGGCGTGATTATGTTGGAGAGGATCGTGCATTTGTTATTTAACGATAATTTATTTTTGCTGTGAAGCAGCAGTTGAATTTATGAAATCAAAATTACATTTAGTTAGATCTCTTAAAGCTTTTATCATCGATTTGAGCTTAAAAAATCAGAGATTAGAACTTATACTTAAGGAAACACAAGAAGAGGTTTTTTTAAAAATCAAAAACAGTGCCTTGTTGTGAGCAGGGGCGTTGCCTGACTGCCACAAATCTCAACCATCGCTGTGAAAAATTTCATAATCAGAATTGCATCGACTTTTTCTTTAACTCTACTATCTATAATCTACTTATATTTCTTTTTTCTTACATTAACAATTTCAATACTCACTAAATTTGTTTAAGTTTTCTACTTTTGATTTATAGATCGCAGTAACATAGCTGACTTTATTTAGATATGATCTGGGGCATAGCAAATAATATGGGGCAAATAAAATGTTTCCAACTTTTCGGTGATGTTATTAGGATAATATTTTGATATAATTTTCTGTAGGCTGTCTAATAAAATCTTGTTTAATTCAAATTTTTATTTCATATTTTTAGTTTTCGAAAGGCGTAGTAAACTGAGCCCAATCATACAAAATTGTTTTCCTGTCAATCTCTATATGTAATACAATTTGTTTATTGTCAAATCGACAGATTGTAATTAAATACACGAAGAAAATAAACGATTTTTTAGTTTTTTATAAATTGTTGACACTTGTATAGTTAAATAAGTAAGTAAAGGGCAAATAAAGACTAGAGAAGCAACTAATTTAAAGTTCCTAGATCTTTTAGGTTCGTAGACAGGCAGAAAGAAAAAAAATTCACATGGATAGATGGACAAATAGACAGACGGCAGCACTTAAATTGACTTGGCTTGACGTCTGTATATATATTTACTATTTCAGCTTCGAAGTTGCTTTTCTTGACTTTTATATACTATATATCAGAAAATAACAGTCTGATTATTCGTTTTCAATGACACAAATTCTCTTTGAACTAAAAATGTAATTCAATAACTTAAAAACTCCTTAAATTTACTGGAAACTTCGCAGAAAAAGACAAACCACAAACAAATAAAATGTCGTCTGACCCAAAGAAATGAACATTAAAATTCACCTTTTGCATCGGATACGCATATAAATCTGTTATTATCATTGTGACACCAACAAATTATGATTGAGAATGTCCCCAATCTATGGGCTGACCCCAAGGGAAAACCGAAATAAAGGCAAATGGTTGGCGAATGTGGGTGGGGGTGGGGGTGGGGCAAAAGGCTGACAAGCGGCGAACCGTGATATGAAAATCAAGTTGAATAAATCATTTAAATGATTACAGCTTAACTTTTGGCGCTTTTAAGCGAAATTAAATGAAGGACGATGGGATAGAGCCAAAGGACGAAGGACAGCATTCAAACATAAAAATTATTTATTTGCCGACGAGGCAAACGAATAGAAATGTAACCCAAATCTATGTAAGTGAATCAAGAGAAATCACTTAAGTATATTTTTATGCTGGACATGCTGCTAGGAATTACAAATACAAGGCGGCACGCACGCACGCACACACACACACACACGCAGGACGAGGCAGGGCGAGCTGGTCGTGGGTCGTGGATCGTGGATCTCAGTGCGGCGTTTGCTTTGGCTGTTGTGCGCCCAGTCATTTGCCCAGGAGGCCAGCAAGAAGAAGTGCCATCAAAAGGACATCAACACGTAGCAAATAAAGGACATGCCACAAGGATATGCGACATGGAGAATGCTGCCGCTCCTTTAGCCATTTGCTACATTGCAAAATTATTATGATTTATATAGCCTTTGGGAATGCGCACAGCTCAGAGACTTGCAGGCGCAGACAAACACAAAGGACATGGCCAGGATATCGCTCAAACGTATGTGTGTGCGCATCTATGTAAGTGTGTGTGCGTGTGTGTGTGTCATCGTCGTCGCATTGGCCGCAAAACTTTTGCCGCTGCGACAAAATAGAAAACTTTCTTGGCATAATTCTTTCTATTTGCCTCCTGCGTCGTGTCGTCGAACTTTGCTGCCTCGCCTCGCCTCGCCTCGCCTCGCCACGACTCGACTCGGCTCGACTGCTCGAAATTAGGTTAACACTGACGAATTAAGGACATTAGCGTCATAAAGAAATAAGTAATGAAAGAAGCAGCAGCAGCATCAGCAGCAACTTTCCACATTTTTTTTTGCTTCTTGCTGAGTGCGTTAAGCGACGGCAACAACAAAATTGTGAAAAGTATTTCTTCTTTTTGGTCCATTTGCAGTGCGTTTGCTGCAGGCGCCGCCTTTGAAAGGCATTCGGAAGGCGCTGCACGCAAGCTGCCTACTTTGGCATCGTCCCATGCCATGACTGTGCCTCGCTGTCCTATTGACCCGCTGTCGACTGTTGCTTGTGTTTGTGTTTGGCTGCCAGCAGCAGTTGGACATGTGTTTCATTTGCTTTTGATCTCGACCAAAGCAGAGAGAAATAGAGGCTAAAGATATTGAACCAAGGAATAGATTAGAGTAAATGGAAACTATAATGACACTTTACGGCAAAGGAGCACAAATACTGCGAGTAATAGAAAATATAAATAATAAATAGCTGCTTTCTCTGAAGATCAATCAAAGATATATACTTTTGGAAGTATGAGTATGAGTAGTATAAGAAGCCCTAGAGACTTACGGAACTCTCTCTCTCTCTCTCTCTCTCTGAAAGGTGATCTTTAATTGACTTTGCTCAAATTTTTCGTTAGTAAAGTAATTATTAAATGAATTTATTAAAAATATGCTAGTGTATTAATTTTTATAAGTGATAGATTAATTTGTTTACCATTACAAAAAGGGTATATTAAATTTGGTCATGACTTTGAAACGCACAGAAGACAGCATCCCCGACCACACAAACTATATATATTCTTGATCAGCACGACGATCAGAGTCGACCTGGGCATGTCCGTCTGTCAATCAGTCTGTCCATCCTTCTTTCCGTCCTTCGTTAACTGATCCCTCTAGTTTTTTATTTTTTTTTTAAATTATATTCTAATTACCGATTACTTTAAAAATATAATAGTCTTTACTATGAATCTATACTACAAATTGCATAAATATTTAATCTATTATAATCAATAATTATATTATTAATTAACAATTACAATTGTATCTATAGTTTTTTTGCCATTTGTTTTAACTATTATACTCATTCACGGTTTGCTTTAAGTACTTTTTTAAGTTTATCGATATATAAAGGCACTATATAGACTTTTGCAAGAGTTTTGTTTTAAGATCTAAATTTTTAATTTGTTATATCTTCACTTTTTATTATGTCTATATATATATATCGAGTATATATTACTATATATACCTAATATATATAAATATACCTAAGCTTATTTCTCAAAATATATTTCTATATATATCGAGTACACATATATAAAAGTTATCCTAATCTATAAAAAAATATTGAAATCCACAGCAAATATCAATAACCTCATTATTCAATCGATACTTTATCAAATACTAAATGTCTTTTCATAATTATCTATTATAGATATCTGCTTTGTCTTTTAACTGCTATCTATTGATTATTTTCCCTGCTTCTTCGTCTGCAACAAAAACAAAAGCTTCCTCAAATCGCAACAGCTGCCTATAAAGTTTGTCACCTACCTGTTGGCGTCAGCAACAAACAACCTGGCAACACCTCGAGGCTTCCTCTCTATTTCTTTCTCCCTCGCACTCTTCATTAAACTGTCTCACATATTGTCAGGCAGCTTCCACATGGCAGCTAATAAAATATTGATTTATTAAATTATGCCCGGACAAGGCGTTCCTTGTGGCTGCCATTGCGCCTGTCAATATTTTGCAAATTTGCCAGCAGGCTGCCACAGCTACAGCTGCAGACCCCGCCCCCAACAGCCCCTCGCAAGGCAAACTGCCTAAGCGTAAGGCCCATTCTTGGTAGCTTTTCGTAAGTGCTTTTTAAAATCCCGCTCGAGGCGCTTTGTTTGTCTGCACTGAAACGGGCTGTGTGTTGTCGGTAGTCGAGGGGGTAGTTGCACAGTCGTTCGGAGGGCTGGCTGCTAGGGGTAGTAACAGCTACGCTTGGCGCTCAAGTAACCGCACAACTTTAAAATTGTTTGACACTGGCCCCA
Source organism: Drosophila gaucha (assembly GCA_035045545.1). Taxonomy (NCBI): domain Eukaryota; kingdom Metazoa; phylum Arthropoda; class Insecta; order Diptera; family Drosophilidae; genus Drosophila; species Drosophila gaucha. Next base: position 2,838,515 of record JAWNOY010000099.1, read on the forward strand.
AAAACCAGCTGCGAAAAGGGGGTGAGCTCTAGGGGCGGGCGTTGTGTTTGTTTCACTCAATAAAGCATTTTGACGTATGTTTTCGTACAGCTCCCAGCCCGCTTAACCCGTTAGCTCGATATAAAAAATATGAAGCAGCAGCAAAGCCTCTGGCCGGAAGCCTTATGGACCGCACCCAAGTCCCGTTATTCTGTGTGCCATGTCCTCTGACTCTGGCGACTGTCTTTAGCACTGTTTATTGATGTCCTTTGTTGTTGCTGCTGTAGACGTTGCTGACGTCTTTTGTGCCTTTATATAGAATTTTCTTGGTCGGTTGGCTGGTTGGTTAGAGTGGAGTGGAGTGGGTTGAGTGGATGAGTGGTGCAGCTGCTGCCTTTCTTAGTTTCCCAACATTGCTGCTGTGGTTAGCAGCATGTAAAATGGTTTTATGCTAAAATTTGACCAAAGACTTTTTCGGCTGCTGCAAAACTTTTGCGAGCTGCAAAACAAAAGCCCAGTTAAATTAAGTAACTTATTTATTTTGAAGATCGATTAGAGCCTCGAAATGCTGACCGAAAGAAACTTCAAATTGAAAACCTAACCAAATCAAGAAACTTTCAGCACATGAAAATGTTGCAGAACTTAGAAGCTCGTTTATCACTTGAAAATCTATATAAGTAGGAGATAAAAGAGGTGATATATCTATATTTTTGTATGAAAATATGTTATTGATGAATTTAATCATTTATAATGTTGCTTAAATATTTTTAGCAAGTTTTTTTTTTAACTTTTTTCAACTTAAAAAATATGTTTTAAATTTATCAATAGCCCCTTAAGTTAATATATATTAATATAATTTTAATTTCTTCTTTTATAGGGATAATTTCTGTAATATAATTTAATTATATCTTTACATTTTTTTTATAAGATATTTTTCAAAAAAACAAAAAAATTAAAAAATTGAAAAAAATAAAAAGTATATATTATCTTTACACCTCATTCGTGATTTTCCTATACTTTTAATAACTGTATGTTTTTATATTATATGTCTGTGAAACCAATCTGTTTCTAAATACATCTATCCTGAATTTATTTATTTTTTAAAAAAATTTATATATTTTGTTTATTTTTGTTTTAATATATTTTTCTTTAATTTTTTTTTATATAATCATGTTGTATTTTTTATATTTTATACATTTTCTCTCATCAATATTATATTAATAAATTTTTCAACAGATTTTTTAATATAGCAAAAATTTTTTCTTATATTATTAGTTTAGACATATGTATATTTATATATTTTTTTTCAGACATCCGTTGCCTTCAGCGTTCGCATTCGCACTAACCTATTTCATCATAACTCACTGATCTGGCAACCCTTTCAGAGCCTCGCTCGAGTTCAGTGTTGACTAACCTCTCACTCCAAAAAACTGTTTCAGTACACAAATTATCTATTAGACGCTCAATTCAAATATTTTATTCTTTCTACGAAATATAAATATATTAATTTTTTTTGCAATTATATTTGATACATTTTAATGTGATTTACTCAGAAATCAAATTCTGGTATTTCTTAATATTTTCTTCCCTCATCAAAATTATGTTAATTTAATATATATTTTAAAATATTACTCATAATATTATTAATGTTTATTATTATAATTTTTATTTCAATTGGATTATTCTAAAATGTTTATAGTTTTTATTATATATTATATATTTTCTTTATTGTATAATAAATATATTATATAATATTTTTATTGTCTCTGCTGTGTCTGCTAGCTGCTCGTTCTCCTGCCCGAGCGTCCACTGTACTTAACGGGCATTCAGCAGTACCTTTCGCATCCGCTCGGACAGGACACACTCGGGCACATTTCCTGCAACAAACTGCTATTATAAAAGCCGCTCATAAAACGAAAAAACTTATAAAAATAATAAAAAGAAACTAATAAAAAATAGAGAAATAGGAAGCCAAAACGAGCGCATAAAAATTGCATAAAAATTGCTTTGCGGATATCCGCAATGGACTCCATTTTCGGGGCTTACAGGTTTTCTCTCAGTTCCACTTTCTTTGCTTTGCGTTCGCTGTAACGGATATGCAAAAGTAGACGGAAGTGCAAGTTGTGCAAGAAACTCAACTCTTACCTAGCCCATCAGGCCAAGCCACGCCTCCTCCTCACAGCTGAGGCTCAAAATTAAATGTTTCCGCAAAATAAAAAAGTAATGTTAAGAGAGAAAAAAAAGCTGGCAACAATTTTCTTGTCATTTGCCGTGTGGCATTCTGACATTTTATTGCATACTTTTTGGCACATTGTAAGGGCCTACAGTCTCCTCCCCAATTCCCTGTAGCTGCTGTCCAATTTGGCACATCATTTAGTCAGTCGAGCTATTCTTGATTACCGTGCTTTGTGCGCTCTCTCTCTCGCTCCGTCTCGCTCTGACTTGTTGGCCACTTGTCACCTCCGCTGACATTGACAGCCATTAATCAATCAAGTGGCATTGTCGAGTGGCCAGTGTTGTGAAGAGTGCCAGGCATTTAGTAACACATACACACGCACACACACACACACCCAAACACTGGGCGACAATTAGCGACAAGTTGTTGTTACTTTTTCTTAGTCTTGTTTTTGTTGGCCTTGAAGTGTTTCGCTTCTAATGAGATGAACGCCAGAAGTTTTCTGATGACAGTTTTTATCTATAATTTTGTTGGTGGTGCTGCCTAGTGTTGCTAAATGCATGCAGTGGCGTCTACTAAATAAGAAAAGTGGGAATCGCCTCGTTTTCATACTATAAGCTGATCAAAAATTATCGCAGGCAATAATTTGTCTATCTCCCTCTGTCACTTGTTGTATGCAGTAATCGCAATCATTAGGATCGGCTGCAGAGAGAATGAGAGCGAGAGTGTTCATTGTAGAGTGAGTGCATGGGTGTGGATTGCAAACAGCAACCGTGTGGATCGTAAAATATTCATTGCTCCTATGTGATTTGGTGTTCTTTCGATGCATTTATCGTCCGCCAATGATAGGCGTTGACAAAGCGTAGCAGTGCGGCTGATGGTGTGAGCATGACAATCATATTCATTGTGTTCTTGCATATTGTTATTGCATCAATTTAGCAGAGCGAGCATAGCAAAGTGAGCGGGAGAGATATATGTTTATGCAATTAGTTTCAGTGTGTGATTGAACTTGATCCACATATGCCGTCTAAGCCTGATCGGCAGAGAGTGAGAGTGAGATAGTAATGATTGAGAAAGTAGTTAAGGAAGCTTTTGTTAAAACGAACATGGGCGGCACTTACAATTTGTGTTAAAAGGGTCTTATTTTTAACTGTTTTTAAAAGACTTAACTTAAATTATTCAATGTAATTTAATAGGGTTTTCAAAATAAATATAAGCTAATTTTTAAAACTTGGTCCGTAAGCTATACATTTTTCAAGGCTTCTGAAGCTTTCTATTTATTTTTTTTTGCTTAACTTATTTTGTTTTGCATGACTCTTCTGTTTCACATTTTTGCTTGCCACCAAATATTCCAACTCACTGTGCGAAACCCTAAGAGCAATGCAGATGCAGAAGATACCAACCCACACCGACTCCCTTTTTTGACACCCCTTAAGCCACACGCCACTGAATCAAACCCATCTCCTCTCTCCCTCCTTCCAGTACTCGCCGCTATGGCATCATCAACGTCGCTTCATTAGCTGCGCTCGCTGCGAAAGGCCAATGCCAAAAGGTGTAAAACAAAAAGAGCCAAAGCGAAGAGCAGAGCAGCAAAAAAAGCTGCTGCCGCTGCTCATAGACAAAGCGCACACACAAAAAAAAAGACGAAGAAGAAACAAAAGCAGACGTTCGGCCAAGTTATACAAAAGAAAGAAAAAAAGTTGCAAAAAGTAGTAATAACGGCAACAGCAATAACAACAACAACTGTTACAGCAGCAACAACAAAAATGGCGGACAGAGTCAAGCTGCTGCCGCTGCTCCTGCTGCCTGCGGCTGATTGATCTCGTGGGAAATTTTGCACAGTTGCAGCCAACAGCCAGCAACAACAACAATAACAGCAAGTGAAATAAAACCCCAAGTTTTTTTTTTCTTCTTTTGCTCTCCTCTCTCTCGCTCTTATATCTCCCGCTGTTTCTGCTTCGGTCTCGTCTTCAGCTCGAAAATTAACTTAATGTCACTTACACTTTAGTGCTTTGGGTTAATTTGGTTAGATTATTGTTAATATCCTTTGGGGTGCTCTCTGTTGTGCGCTCTGTTGGTGTGTAAATGTGCGTGCGTATGTGTGTCGGTGTGTGCGTGCTAACTCTCGCTGCGTGCGCTCTCTCTTTGGCCTCTGGGCACATTAATCGGCTGCGGCTGTGCCTGCGGCTGTTCTAAACTTTTCGGCATAAAAATGATGCATTGCTTTTCTTATGAGTTGGAAATTGTTTTTGTGTCGCCTCAGAGACAAGACACATAAATATTTTCCAAGTCAATGGCTTACTTTTGCTTTAAGATATGTGTATTAACTATATATATTAGATAAAAACAAATATATAGATATTATTGGAATCTTATTTAGTAGGGAAATTGTCTTATTGCATTACTTAAGATAGTTTTCTTTCAAAATTCAAAGAAAATACATTTCATATTCCTTCATATTTCGTTTTAATTATTCCCACCTTGAATTCTTCTTATAATCATCATCAAATCAAGCTTAAATCTGTTTCCTGAAACATTTATATGATTATATTCTTAAGTAAAAAAGAAAACCTCTTCCACATCTCCATAAAAGTCTGCAGTTAAAGAAAACAAGTCCAGAAATAAAAAATGTTGCTGTCCATCATATTGGGCCATTAGCCGAGCTGGCTAAGAAGTCGCCCAGCAAAACAACCTGAATGAATGGGCCATAGATCAAGGACGCGTTGACTTTTTATGTATTTACATAATGCAGACGTTTCACCCCCCCCCCCCCCTCACTCCATCAATCTGCTTTGGCAAACTGACTTTGCGGCTAATGCAGATGGCAGGCGAACTGAAGCGTAAAATGCTTTGTAAATTATTATAGAGGAATAACATGTACCCAGCGCAGGTGGGAGTTGAGTGTAGTGGAAAGAGGGGCGTGGCAGGAGTCAGCATAATAGACACAATATACAATGAAGAGAGTGTGTTTGTGTGTGTGTGTGTAATAAATTTCAATTGACTTGCGGAAAATGAGGCAAGTGGGAGAAGTTTTCCATGACATTTTCCTCTGCTCTGTCGAGCTAAGGAAAACAACTTAAAAATGCACACAAGTGAGTTAAGCTAATTTAAGTAAGCCCACTTTAAAGGCCCCTACGCCTAACCCTCTTTACCCCTCATTAAACCTTCAAAGCAAAAGCAATTCAAAATGCATTTTTCATTTTGAGGCTTTGGCGCCGCGTCGACAATAAAAACACAATTTTTATGACAGTCGTCAGGTTAAAATACAGCCACACACGCACACACACTCACTTATAAATTATGCTTTAATTTATATGCAAGCTGTGGAGGTGGGAAATTGCCAAATACACATTACTCCCCCCTCTGCGATTCTCATAATTATATTAGGCATGTTTAAGCTGATTTTTGCGGATTATATTAGGTAGCTAAGAAGAAATATAAATATATATTAAGAATAATTTCTTACTTTTTGTGTTTTCTTATAAGAAATACTTTCACAAAAGCTAAAAAGTTAGCTAGTTATATATGTATGGCTATAAGTAGAAACAATTTAGTAATATAATATAATAAAAAATTTATATATCTATTTAATTATATCATAAATATACCGCATAGTAAAAAAGATTATATATCTATTAAATTTAATTCAATATAAAAGAAATTTAATATAATATATATTGTCTATTAGCCAACATAGCTAAGATATATACGACTTTTGCTAACTGAAAGTTAAAATCAGTAAAAATCTTAAATCAGTCCTGTTCACATTCGGTTAACGCTTTGATAACATTTATGTTAATATATCAAGTCAAAAAGACGTTAGACATTTCAAATAATTTCCTTTAAATGCTCTGCTAAAAGTTAAAAAAAAATTCCCAGTATCTTATTTTGGGACAATTGTAGAGTTTGACTAGTTCGTAATGTTAACAGTGTAACTTACTTAAATATGTTCTAAACTATTATTAAATACTATTAATACAACATATTATTTTTACTATTATTTTTAAGATCTTTTTCATACATCTAAAAGTATTTTAGTATTTTTTCAATTTTAGAGTTGAAATTTCAGTTCAATTTTGGTTATTTAATTAAATGAACGCATTTTTCTGTAAAATTACTTAAGAATATGTTTATTTAGATTAGCATATTTCTGATTAGCAATTCTTACATTAAAACAATTATTTAACATAACTGAAACAGTTAAAAGTTAAACAAATTCCTGTTAAAATATCCCATATGTAAATCACTCTCTACTTTTCTCTCTCTCTCTCGTTAACAGTGCGAAATACAAAATTGCCAATGGTTACGCTCCTTTCGTTAAGTTCGACTCGCCCGCCCAAAAAACGACGACCAGCACGAAGCCGAGCCGAACGGCCGAGAGAGAATCGTTACGACGAATCGCGAGTGAAAAAAAAGTACTTTCTGGGGCGATGCTAGCGACGATGACGAGAAAAATCAGCAGTTGAGCAGTTCCATTGATAACGCGCTACGAACTGGATCTCTGCCCCAAGCGGGCAAAAGTAGGCAACAGCAGCGCACACGAAGTCGTCAAAGCCAGCAACAACAACACGTAATTCACGCAAAAGCAACAACAATAATAACGGTGCGAAACTAACGAAACTGAATCCAAGGCACAGGCGACGCCTGCTACTTCTGCTTGTTCTTCTTCTGCTGTAACTGCACTTTTTTTCCATAAATTTTGGCAGCTGCGTTCGACGTCTCGTTAAGCGGCTTTTGCAAGCTTCTGTTTTGTCATTACGCGACGCGTGTGTTTAATTATTGTCGGCTGAGTGTGAGTGTGTACTTGAGTACGTGTGTGTGTGTGTGTGTGTGTCGCGAGTGTATTTGTGTGCAGCCACAAGGAATGTGCAACAAGAACGGTAAATTAAATGAATGCCAACGCCGCAGCCCGAATTCGATTTTAATTGCCAAAGAAACCCGCACTGCGATCTAAAGATGCAGTCAAGTAAGTAATTTACTACCTAAATATATAGTATATATGTGGTATAGCTTCTATAGTCAGAATTGGAGAATTGTCAGGGACATTGAGTAACTAAATATGTATGTGTAGTTGCTGGATGTTAATCATATTTATTTAGTTTTAAGAACTTCATGTATATTAGAAAACAATGTTACAAAAAAGATATTTTTTTAATACATATTTCGAAAAAATGTATTAACGTACTAACTGGTTTCAAATCATATTTATTTAGTTATAATAATTAGAATTTAAAGTTTTTATAAAATATTCTTGTACAGATTCGTCTATAAACTAGTTGAGCGGGCGAAAATTTTTTTTTTCAATTTCAAAATATTTATTATATATTAGTTTTAGTAATTTTGGTTTTTTTATAGTTTATATAAGTTTATAGACGAATCTGTAGAAGAGAATTTTATAGAAATTTTAACTCATTAGCTTCTGATGTTAAAATACATTTACAATTCTATTTATTAACTGCTCTTCAAATATAATGGAAATGCAGTTGAATCCCGATAATTCGAAATGGCAAGGGGATCTCATTTTTTACGAATTACACAGGTATTCGATTTATCGAACAATAATTCGAACGAATTTGTTTCGAGGGGACTTCATTTTTTACGAATTATTGAGGTTTTCGATTTAGCGGGGAACGAATCATCGGCATTCAGCTGTATATCATTTGAATAAGGAAAACATATTTTCCATAATTAATTCTTATTCTTTTTAAATATACTACACTCAGAGATATTGAGATATGTATCTCTTACTGAAATAAACTAAAAATATATGAGTCGAATATTTGGCATTTATAATACTTTTTGTAAAAGCTCCCACTTTAAATTCAAGCAAACTTCAAAGAATTTTCTGCTTTTAAACGCATTTTTCAATTAATTCCTAAAATTTTCTCAAATATTTAATTTAAGTTCCCAAGAATATCTTCTAAGAATTTCAGTTTGAGTCTTTTTTTACCTGGCATTCAAATAATATTTTCTGCAATTCAAAATGAGTTCAGATTTTGATAAAATTTGTATTTGTTAGGTTGTTCTTAAGCAACTATGAAATATGTTTTATTTGAACATCAATTCAATTCAAAGAAATAGTTTTTAAGAGAACTTTATTGGAAAAGAAATTAATTTTTCCATTTGTTTTAGGTTTATCTGTAGACTTTTTGAACTTTATTTTATTTGCAACTATTTTTTATTGATCAGTTCTTGATATCATATATATCATATCTATTATGTCACTGACATCAATAAAAATCATGGGAAATGCTTGTTGCTCTCGCAACCGAAGCTCGCAATTTGAGTCTCGTGCTGAATTTCAATTAAAGTCCTATTAAAATTTCATTAAACAGCAACGCCCACAAAATGGCCACTAATTAGTTTGGCCACACCCAAACCCAAAGCACAATTTCGACCCAAACAACAAAAAAAAGAACAAGCTGACCTTCAACCTGAGGGACCGAGGGTATTTTTAAAGCATTTTTCCGTATATAGGCCACAGCAGCAGCAGACGGCCTAATTAAACTGGAGGCCAAGGATCCGCGCAGGCTTCTTTTTTTCTTATTTTTTCTTATGCTCTGTAAATAATGGTAAATGAGGTATATTCGCTGCGCGGCTCTTCGGTTATATATAGATATATTTTTACTTGACTCGAATTGATGTTCAAATAAAATATATTTTATAGTTGCTTTGGAGCAACCCTAACAAATAGAAATTTAATTAATCTGAACTCATTTTGAGAAATATTATTTGAATTTGCTTTTGGGAGATAAAAATAAACCTCAATCTGAAATTCTTAAAATATGTTTTTAGAAAGTTAAATTAAATAGTTGAGCAAATAGAAGTTTGAATTAATTTTAAGACTCATTGTAAATCAGCCAAAAATGGAAATCCTGGGATACAATTTTTATACTCTGTTCCCAAAAGTATAAGTAATACAACCATTTTTTCTTTTTGTATAAGCGCAAAAGAATTGGATGAAGAACTGATACCAGAAACTGCAGATAAGAAAGTCAGGGTTTAATTAGATAAGTCAAATAAAAATGAGTAAAAAAAAAAATCCCGATAATATTTCAGAGATTCTAGAAAGTAAATCTCTATTACTATATGCATACATCTTTTAATCATAAACAGCTAAAGAGCGTAAATATATTTTTATAATACCTGATTACAGGGTATCTCCCAGTCGATCAAACTAAGCTACACCTATATTTTTTTAAGCCAACAATACAGAGCAAGTAAAAATTTTCGTCATTTTCATTTAATGTGTCGACATTTTCGCTTAGCCTTTATATTGAGCGCGAGAAGGGGGCGTGGCAACTCGAGGGGGCGGGCACTCCTGATGCTGCTCATTCACAGTTGACCTCTGGTGTGCTGATATTTTTATTTATTTATTTTTTTTCTCTTTGTTGTTGCTAATTTACGTATTCCAAGCGCTGGGTTTGGGGTTCGCTTTGTGGCCCTCATAATTTAGATGGGGCCAAATGTTTTATTTGTTGTGAGAGCCAGCGAACTTTTTGCCTGTCTGGCAAGCCTCTGATTTGCAGCTGTATCTGTCTGTGTGTGTGTGTCTGTGTGTGTGCTGTCGTCCAGTTGGCGTCGCATAAATTTTTATATACAAGTATTTGCCGCTTCTGCTTTTCCTTTCTAACTCTTAGTTTGTATGCCTCTCTTCCTCCCCTCTCTCTCTCTCTCTCTCACCCTCTTTGGCTGACAGCGACTTAATGAGCTGCGGAAGTTAATGTGCATCTGTGTTGTTGTTGTTCGCTTTGCTGGCAAATTTATTTGCATATTTGGGTTAATTCTGTTTCTATTTAATGCCACTATAGAACACACACACACAGACACAATGACACACATTTACACAAGGCACACCCTGCATGACTGGCACTTTAATGCTCTATAGCCATTAAAATCGTCTGAAATAAGGATATATAACATTCAAAAGAAATATGTAAACGATGAGACGCAGACAATCAAAAGTCAATTTCAATTAATATTGGAGACTTGGCAAAGAGTCATATATTAATTGTATATAGATAAGAAAAAATATATATATACAATCAAATCATAATAATTCAAAATTGTGGGGGATCATATTTCTTGCGAATTACACAGGAATACGATTCGAATTTGCTTCAAGGGGAAAACATATGTCACGAATTGTTGAGGTTTTCGATCGAGAGGAAGAGTAATTATCGGGATTGGACTGTATATATATATCCTGTATATGCTAAACTTCTAAAGAACTAATAATATGTCTTTGGGTTGAGAACTTCAAAAGTATATTTCTGTATAAAATCCTATAAATGGGTATATTCAGGGTTCCCCCTTAAAAATGGGCAAGTTTAATGATAACTTAATATCGAAAACCTATTCTATTTTGCGAGATATGTGAATTGTTTATTCTTAAAATATCTTCTAAATTCACAAAATAAATATATTCTAAATTCATAAAATAAAAAATATTAAAAAAAGTTTATTTTTACAGAAGTTAAATATATAAAATATATAAATTGAAATATATATTTAATATGAGTAGAAGTATTATATTATATAGAATATAGATAGGATATAGATCTAGGAATTTTAGTTACCCGTCTTCTTTTTTCATTAACAACTCTTTTAGTAGGCCGCTATCTTTCCCGGCTTAATAAAAATGTTTTTCATTCGTCATGCTGAGAGACATGGAAGGCGACAGCACTTTGCGCCTTGTGGCACTTAAAGACAAATTATTTTTGAACAAAATAAATAAGTTTTGTCTTATTTTGTATACCAAATAATTTAAGAACTGCAAGTATATCAAACATAAATGACTATAATGAAAAGATAAGGACTATTTGGCTTATATCAAAATAGATTTGTTGTTTCATTGTTATATACAATATATATGCAATATTGTATATATATATGTATATACTGTGTTCACAAAAATAGCAGCGCAGTAGATGCTAAAAGAGATTTCAATATTTTTCGCATATTCGTTCATATTGATTCAATTCTTGCACTTTGCTTTTATAAACTGGAATAAATACATAAGAAAAACAAAAAGTCCCGTTAGCTTTAAATCGTTTTGGCCAGTTTTTCATACTTTTGTGCTTATATGCACACGAATTTTGTGATTCACAAAAATAGCAGTCTTTGGTTTAAGTGCGCCAATATAAATGAATAAATAATTTAAATGATATTTAACTTAAAAATCTTAATAAAATAAATGGAAAAAAAAAATTTTAATAAATAAATTTAATAATTTAATTGTAATCTTCAACATATTCAAATAATTTTATTTTTAAAATATTTTATTTTTTTTTATTTTATATACACAAAAGCAAACTGTATAAATTTGAAGCCAAGCAGCTGCAGATCATGTGCTGAGATTGCAAAGCTTTCTAGATTATTTTCTATGACCACACTTGATGTTTCAAATACAAAAGACTATAAAAGAGCACAGACAGTGAAAGAGATAACTTCTCTCTCTCTGATTATCGACAAGTAGCCCACTCAGAGCTCAAGCTCAACCGAATCACTGCAAGTAACGATGTGAAATAAATAGAAGAAAATAATACTTAACTTAGGGATTAATGAATACGATATACTCTTTCAATGGACAAATAAACAATATATAAAAAGTTTTTTTAAAATTATAATAAGGGAATTGACGGGAGGAATACGTTTAGATATATTATTGATATGCCTTTATATTTGTTATATGTGATAACAAGCTGATAATAGCCTTATCTATAGGGTATAAGAAGAGAATAAAAATCAAAGAAGTGCTGTTGACTTTTGTGTGCCCACAATGGAAACCAAAACGTGCTTCTTCGCCAATGTCCTAGCATATGGGTAAATACACACACACACACACACACACACACACACATACACAGACACATACGTACACTGCAATCATACAATCAATAGCAAAAAATTCTTTGTGTAAACACGTTTTGCTCGTCCATTTCTCTGTGGAAAATGAAAGAAAAGGCAAGAAAACTGCGACACGAGCGAAAAAAGAATCTGTAAGTGAGCAAATTTTGGTGGAAAACTCTTTAATCAAAGCAGCGATTCGAGTTTTCTTTTGAACAGCTTCTGCTGGGAACATAAGTACTTCCAAGAGGGAACTTTTACTAAAGTGAGTGTGAGTGTGTGTGTGCGTGTGTGTGTGCGTGTGTGTGTTGCCTATTTGTATGCTCAAGTTCATTAGCGTCAGTCGGTAAATATTTACCCGAGTTGCCAATTTCGTAGCTCTTTTCTACTTGACTTTGGCTGCAAGCAACAAATATCATTAAATTTAATTTGTTGCCAATATTGATTGAGCTCATTTATGTGTGTATGTGAGTTTGTGTTGATTATGTAAGCAAAGACTAAGCGAAAAGAGAAAAGTTCCTGAAAAGTTGCCCCAGGTTATGTTACTAAATATATACAAATCTACCCAGTTTAATAACGCTTACGATTTAAATATATAGAGTATATATGTAACGAAATGCAGCTTGACAAGGTGGCAACGCCATACCACAGAGTTGCATACAATAAAGACCAGCAGTTGACAATCTCAAATTATAAGCCAAATATTATATTTCAAATATTATATATATATTGTACGTCATTTATTATATATCAAATATCATATATTATATATTATGTCAAGTATCATGTCATATAATTTATCATATACAATCAGTTATAATTAGCATCAGTCGACCAGATTGGATGACTTAACTTACAATATGATATATGATACTGTAAGTATAAATCATCCAATCTAGTCGACTGATACAGCGGGTTCTTATTAGAACTAGAACGCTCCTTACCAGTGATAGTATGAATCATCCGCGACACATGAGATGCAGCTATAAATAATATGATATAATATAAGTATCTTGTTTTTTTTATTGCCAAAGAGAATTAAATTTATTTATACCAGAATTTGAAACTTTCAATAAACTAAACAACAAATTTATACCAGATAGTAAACTATTCCAGTGCAATTTCCGAAAGAAGCCACAGAGGGGGAGTAAGTAAATCAGTGTAGCCCAGGAATACATCACACAAATTCAACAAGGCAGGGATCGTGGATCGTGGATAACTGAAGATGAGCAATCGCCGTTATCCCCAATCAAAAAATCCTCGCCTTTAGGTTGTATATGTGTTAAGTGTGTCTGAAAAAGAAAATTCATATTGATATTATATATATAGTTTTATTTAGACTTACATATGGAGAAGACCAAACGAGTTATGTGTAGTTGATGCCAGGTATATATACCTATGACGATATCAATATATCAAAATATTGTAGGACGATTGGAGGAGAGTTTCATATTTTCTTTATATGATATCAATATATCAATATAGTGACAGTTAAATTCTTTTTTTACGTTTTTTTTTGGTTTCAGTTCATATCAAATGGACTGAAACCATTCTTTTCATATTTTACGCTTTTTTTTTTGTTTCTTTTAATTTTGTATATTTTTAATTTATTATTTTTTTCTATAAAATTATAAAAGTTTCACTTTGGTTGGTTGTCTTTAGGTTGTATATGTGTTAAGTCTGTCTGAAAAAGAAAATTCATATAGATATTATATATATAGTTTTATTTAGACTTACATATGGAGAACACCAAACGAGTTATGTGTAGTTGATGCCAGGTATATATACCTATGACGATATCAATATATCAAAATATTGTAGGACGATTGGAGGAGAGTTTCATATTTTCTTTATATGATATCAATATATCAATATAGTGACAGTTAAATTTTCTTTTTTTTACGTTTTTTTTTTGGTTTCAGTTCATATCAAATGGACTGAAACCATTCTTTTCATATTTTAAGCTATTTTTTTTGTTTCTTTTAATTTTGTATATTTTTTAATTTATTATTTTTTTCTATAAAATTATAAAAGTTTCACTTTGTGCTTAAAATACAATTGTGCAAAAAGGGACTTTTTTTATATTTTTTTTTTTGTGTGTACTTCTTATTTTAGATGTTTTTTGTGTGTGTCCAAAAAGTGTACTGAATAAAAACTGATGCTCGACGTCGGTATATCAACTGAAATTGTTGAACGAAATCAAAGCCAACTTTGATCACATAGTTTTTAAGTTGTTCATAAAGGGAAGAGTAAATTATATATTATATGCAATATTCACATTTGCAACACTGCTTGCCACAGAAAACTTTTGGCAGGAAAAAATAAGATATATTTGACCTTTGCTAATATGCAGAAATCTAAATACAGATTTAAAGATTTAAATACAGAAATAATAAATTATTATAATGGATGAAGGAATATCCTTAGCAAATGTTGAGAAAAGCAAGCGAATTGCATCAATTGCTGAATCGAGAGCATGAATTATCGTGGAGGCATGGAGCAGCAGCCCTAGGCACAGCACACGTCCCACTCATTGGACCAACCATACTCAGTGGTTATAGCAATTGAGCTACAATTACAAGCAGAACTACGTGCACTGTAACTTCGTCAAACTCCTACTATGATAACTAGATGCATGTGCTCCAACCGAATCGAACGTCACTAAGCTGGCAGACTCCCAATGTTCAGCGCAAACTTTCACCATGTCCTGTGTTGGAGATAACAAAAAAAAGGCAAATTAACTCATGCCAATATAGAGCTCTAGAGCTAGAATACATCAAATCAAAGAAGCGTACCCTTGCACAACCCGCCTCAAATCATCACCGAGACTGTTTCAGATGTGAACAGGATGGAAGCCGCTCTGGATCTAATCATTGGTTGTTCAAAGAACACGTTACGTATTAGGCGTAACATATCAGTAAAAGTGTACGTTGATAGCTGCAACTCATATCGAGTCCTAGGCATTATCGGAAAGCAATGTCAGCTATTTTACTTATCAGCTTAAGAAGGATAAGAAGGATAGGCATACAGGACCATTATCAGAATTCTGGCAAGCTCAACCTTTGAAGATATAATAAAAAAAGATTTTAATGCAAATGGTCACATTCCCAACATCGTAAGGCTTTGCACTCTGTAAATGGATTGATCGACAGAAATATTTTCTTCATTGACCTTGGGCCAACTAATATGGAAGCGCTAATCAAGTAGGGCATTAGAAGATAATCGTGGAAATACCAATTCTGTGCAGTAGATGCCAAGGATATGGGTATACGAAAACCTATTGCAGGAGACCATTTATATGTGGAAAGTGTGCCCAGATTTGAAGTTATCAAGCTTGGAAAGTGGCCAGATCTAGCTCCAAAGTAGCTGATTCGGCAAAACTTATTTCTGGTTAGGCCGATTTAAGATTGATTAACAAACGTGAATATACTTTATGTAGAATTTACTAGAACATTTTATATGTGATTGTCCGCTTTATTTGTCAATACATACATACATATATATACATATATATGTATACATATAAAAAAAAATTGATAAATGTTTTTCGCATGCTCTGCCTATTGTTTATCAAGACTGCAAAAGCAGTTGTCCACAAGATTTTGTGTCTCCAGGTCGAATTTGACATTGCTCAGGTATTCTTTGAAATGGTCTCCCATCAAGCTATCCGTAACTTTAAACTTGCACACGCGACAGACTCGCCAGAATTTCATGCTATTGACGAGATCTCTGCAGAAGCGTCTTTCACATTCGCACTTAAAGGCACTTCTACTCCTTTTATCTAGATAATTAATTCAACAACGCAATAATTTTAAAAATTAAAAAATAATGTTGATTTTTTTACTTGCCTTTCTCTTTGGCCTTCTGCTGTGCCTTTGGTAAATTGGTCAGTCGATGGCTTGCCATAAAAGCTTGAACCACATCGTATTCACGGAGCGCATAGACCTTGGGCACAACAACACCATCGGTCGCCGGCTGTAAGCATTCGCTGTTGTGATTGAACCCCGAATATGGTACCCAAGTCCGATAAGCGGCATCTTTGAAGTTTTTACGATGTTCATCCATCGCGGTTTTGGTTGCTAAATACTTATTACACACATAACTATTATAAAATCGGTAGGTCATCGTCGTTAAGAGGTCTTTCACTTTTTCATTGCTGTTAAGATTAAACAAAAATTTGTTAAATGATGAAAAATAATTAATCAGAAAAAATACTAGTATAAAATTAGAATACAAAAACTATAATTAATAATAGAAATAATTTCTGCTATAAAAAAATGTTGTCCTCAGCGCGACTCGAACCTCAGTCGACAAGCTTTCCGTCTCTACCACGACGCCATATTCTCTCATTAATGAATGTGTGCACACGTATAGAGCAAATGCTTACGTGTGGCGCTTGCTCCCGCTTGCTTTTGCCGATTGACAAAATGTTTTCTCTAATAATTTGTGTGCTGAAATGATTTTGATGAAATTTTCAGCATTGAATCCTTTTGTTTAATTTGAAATACGGTTTTACTTAAAAAGTTAAAGAAATAAATAAATTGTGGCTTCATTTGCAACTGAAGTTAGTTACATTAATTTTGAAAATTTGGAGCCGGTATCCATAATATACAAAAAAAAAACCAAAGCTGTATTTTATTTTCAAAAATTTGATGACTGTAGCTAAAATAATGTAAAAGATATGCTTAAAAAACTGAATCTAGATAATGTTTTTATTCAATATCATTGAAACGGGACAAGATATCAAACATCTAAAACAAACTGGATATGCGGGCTGTCTACAAAGACCTTCGTGCAAAATTTCAAGTCTCTAGCTCCTATAGGTGCTGAGAACGGCTCGTTCATACATAAATACTTTATGGGGTATGCCACACCTTCTTCTGTTACATTTTTTTTAACAAAACTATTACGCCCTGATTTCCCATTCTCATTATAAAATATTTCATAAGCGAGCTTAAATATAACACAATACGTTTACAGATAGAAAATATGGATGGAATAATATGTGAAATGGTCTGGAAAGTGAGCTTGGAGGGGTAACTTACTGGCCTTCATTAAAATTGAAAAATCCTGGCAACTCGCCTGTGCGTAACATTCCGTGCAGTTTATAGGCATACGCGTTTAGCAGATCCTCGACACATTGGAGCTGCATATTCTTGAGGTACAACATGTTGTTGATATGCTTGCGCGACCACCAACCGCGAAAGAAGGCCTGAATCTTTCTCGAGGAGGTGTCGTACATGATCTGAATGCTGTACTGTGTGCGCTCTTGCGCCATAAGGATCAGATGTTGCCTGGCTATATATCGACGCCATAATTTCTGAATAATACAGGCTGCTGCCTGTTGTTTCTTAATCTGCTGGCGAACGCACCAGCCACGCAAATGTCTCTGAATAGTGCGCGCGGACTTGAACTGCTTGTAATCGAGCAACAGCAGCTGAGTGCTAAGCATTGAAACTTGGAATTAGATTAGTTGTTAAGATTATCTAATTACTTACCGCATTGCATGTTGACGCCTCACAGACCCTGAAGATGAGTCGCTGTCGCCTTCACAAGCAGTTTCCTTATGACTGGGACTAGTACTATCCGACAGATTGCCGGGAGCTATCGAAACTGATCGGAACATTTCAAATATTGAGTATGGTTTTTGTTCGTGTCCGAGCTGTGAATTTCGTCTGCCTGCGTCGACTTTCTATGTAGTTCTGAAAAGTCGTTGCGTTGGAAAAGTATAAGCAGTTTTGATAAAAAAATCATAGATTACTATGTTGCGCACTGGGATAATTGATCAGAACAGCGATTATTCCTATTATAGCTATATGAAGTATAGAACTCGGATTAAATAATTATATTTCCAAACATTTATTCTTGTGAGAAATATATATGCATATATATTATACCATATATCATACGTCATATATCATATATCATACATCGTATGATCGTATTTATCATACATCATTTATCGTTTATCATATATATATCTCAAATATCATACTTCAGACATCAAAGATCATACTTTAATCATAATACATATATTAAATATCATATATCATATGTTAATTATCATATATCATATATTATGTCATATATTATATGTCATATCAGCATATATAATACCAGTTCGAACAAGTATCAGTCGACCAAATTGGATGATTTGATACTATAATTACAAATCATCCAATCTTGTCGACTGTAATACGGCAGGTTCTTATTGGAACTGGGCCCCTCTACGGAACCCTCCTTTAAATCATCCTAATTAAGTGATAGTATGAATCATCCGCGATGCAGGAGATGCAGCTATAAATATAATGAAACACTTTGTATCTTGTTTTTATATTGCCAAAGAGAATTAAATTTATTTATACCAGAATTTGAAACTTTCAATAAACTAAACAACAAATTTATACCAGATAGTAAACTATTCCAGTGCAATTTCCGAAAGAAGCTACAGAGCGTGAGCAAGTAAATCAGTGACCCATATCCTTGAAGCCCAGGATTATAGATAGACAAGACGCCCAAAGCAGGGATCGTGGATCGTGGATAACTGAAGATGAGCAACCTGCTCGCCGTTATCCCCAATCAGAAAAATCCTCGTCTTTAGGTTGTATATGTGTCAAGTGTGACTGAAAAAGAAAATGCATATAGATATTATATATATAGTTTTATTTAGACTTACACATGGAGAACAAGCCAGTTATGTTAGTTGATGCCAGGTACATCTATGCCGATATCAATATATCAAAATATTGTACGACGATTGTAGATGAATTTAATTTTTTTTTTATTTGCTTCTTACTTTTAGCTCTTATCAAATGGACTGAAACCATTCTTTATTATATTTGAAGCTATTTTTATTTATTTTAATTTTATAGTTTTTTTTTAAATTTTTTTTTTCTACAAAATAATAAAAGTTTCACTTTGTGCTTATGATATATAGTTTTAGTCAGACTTACACTCGGTGAACAAGCCAGTTATGTGTTGTTTATGCCAGGTATATCCATGCCGATATCAATATAGCAAAATATTGTACGACGGTTAGAGGTGAAATTCAGTTTTCCCCTATATGATCTCAACATATCAAAAAACACAGTCGCATGTGAATTTCTTTTTTTTTTATGTTTTTTTTGTTCTTTCAATTCTCATCAAATGGACTGAAACCATTCTTATATTTTAAGCTTTTTTTTTGTTTCTTAAATTTTATAAATTTTTTTTAAATTTTTTTTAAAAGTTTTCTATAAAATTATAAAAGTTTCACTTTGTGCTTAAAATACAATTGTGCAAAAAGGGACTTTTTTTTTTTTTTTTTTTTTTGTGTGTACTTCTTATTTTTGATGTTGTTTGTGTGTGTCCAAAAAGTGTACTGAATAAAAACTGATGTTCTGCGTCGGCATATCAAATTAAATTATTGGAGACGAAATCGAAGCCTACTCTGATGAAACAGTTTTTCAATTTGTCAACGATCTCATTTTTTATTTATAAAACTGTTGTATGTTTTATGTGATTAAATACATATGTGTGTCCATGTAACCAGTTCAATCGTTCAGGGAATCTCTTAGTCAGGCAGTCCGTTCTTACATGTTCATTTAAATAAATATACATTTATACCTTTTTTGCTGACATTTGGAGACGTTGTCTTTGGTTGGGTGTAAATTGAATTGCGTGCTCCTCGCTTGCAACTTCTTGTTGCATATCACAGTCAGCAGCTGGGGGAATGGACACAGGAACTACCAGATGGTAGCTGGAGAGAGAGAAGGCAAGTTTAATTCATTTTTAATGCCGGCGCTCGGTAGTTGGGGTCTTGAAAGATGTGCTCGAGGACTTGCTCGCTTACGCGCTGGCTGCATTTGCCATGCAGTTGACCAGGTTGCCGGACAGAAGGCGGGGAAAGTACTCAGCATACCGAAAAAGGCGGAAATCAAAAGTTAAAATAAACTACGTTGTCGGCGGCGACAGCGGCGGCGGTCGCTGTTCGTTGCTCGCTTGGTGTCTGTTGTCCTTTGTGGCACTGCCTGCTTATAAAGTTGCCGGATATCCGGTTGTTGTCTTCGCTCATTTTTCGCCATCTTTGCGCTGCCGTCCGCATCCGCAGTCGCATTCGCAGTCGCATTCGCATTCGCATTCGCACTCGCGTCCTTATGCACACGCCATACTCCACGAAACTCCAGTCCTTCAGCACTCCACAAGGGCCTTTGTCCATTGTTGTCGTCGTCGTCGTCGACGCAGTTTTGTTTAATGTTTCATTTATTTATATTTTTCGTAGGGACACTGTCGCGGTCCTGGCTGGCGCCCTGTTGTACTTGCCGTTGTCGTTGTCGTCGTCGTCGTCGTTGTTGTGTTTTTTCTATTTGACGCTTGTTTACTCATTTCCGGTTGCAGCAACTCGCATTGCAACAAACACCCTGCTACGAAGCAGCACAATCCTTAGCACTCCCATTGCGTAATGTCCTCGAGCTTGCTACTTAATACAGAATTATTTTATAGATTACAGCGAGTCGCTATATAGGAAAATAGAACTTTGCTTTGTTTTACTAAGATAATTGTGTAAGAGAATGGAACTTTTGAAAAGTTTTTGAATTATCTAAATTTAATTTAATATATCTGCTTGATATATATGCTTATAAATGTACATATCTAGGTGAATATGAGCGCCTTAAAGACAGTTTTTTATTATGATGGATGTTTGTAAGTTTTTAAAAATACATAAAGCAGATTGGTTTGTATTAATCTCGAATATATATTTGAAAAAATATTAATTTCTTTTTTCATAAAAATTAATCTATATATTTTTTGTAATTATTTTAATTTAATTTTAGTTTGCTACTATCTTAAGTCGCAACTTAATCTAGCTTTAAATTTAAAAATATTTTTGAAGATTTTTTTTAATATTAAATTTGTTTCAACAATTTTCGCCCTGCATGCAATGAGTTCAATTTACAAACTCTCCATGACAATAACAAACTAATTCATTTGAATATACATATTATAAATGAAAATATTTCATTTCATTCCCAACGCATTAAATCAAGTCCCAACTTAATGCAACCTACAAATCAAATTTCATTTTATAACCGCATCGAAAATTTCCTTTTGCCAAATCAAAGTTTCTGGCTACAAACAAACAACTGTTGATTAACAAAATTTTTGGCATTTCTCTCGCAAAATACATACACATATATATTGCAAAATTAAATTGCAACTGCAATTCGACTATCTCAATTACAAGGCCAAAGTTTTTGGGGCAAAAGTTTTTCGATTTGCCATATCGGCAATTGCTTTTAATTTGCCACAAGGCGACGCTAGGCAGCAAGCAATCAATCAATATTCATCAAAATGCTATTTAATTTGAATGCACCTCGAACAGCCAGCCTCTGCGCTCCAACCTCCCCCACTTGCCACAAAACTTGGCGTCGTTGCAAACTTTGCAAGTCGCCGACAAAGCGGGCGTTGAGAATGTGTCAGGCGACACTTGACATGGAGGAGGCGGAGGATCAGGCCAAAAGTGCCGAAGCACAACTAACGAGCACCTGCCCAAGTTCCAACTGACTGCGCAACAACAACAACAACTAGTTGACTTGGTTATAGAGTTGTCAAAGTGTTGTCTGAGCAAAAAAGAAGAAATACTCAGACCTTGCGCTAATTGTGAGGAATTGAATTTAAATTGATTCGCATAAATCGTTGCCTACTTTTAAGATGTGCGAATGTGCGTGTGAATTTGTATGTGTGTTTAACCTACATTCCATTTCATACGTTTTTAGCTCAAAGTGGTTTTCATGGCAACCCCTGAGAGACGATACTTTACCTTTTAATTTCTTTAGACTCAGTAGATCCCCAGAAGCAAGTCCGAGTGGTTTTTTAAACAATCTAGCTTAGATATTTTACCAATACATACTAACATATGAGCGCACACCCACAAGCATGCACGCCGACTACTGCTTAATTTATTCAGCGGCTGCGCTTGGTCTGCATTCTGTGCAGCACTATTATCGAAAAAAAAAAAAAAAACTTGTGCTGCGTATGGTATACATCCCATTTTCAATGAGTTTAGAGTATACAAATAGACGGGCATTAAGGGTGAGGGTTTCATCTAAGTGAATCAGACAATGAAAGATTATTCCATAAGATACGTTAATGTGTTCCATAAAACGGTTTAGACTTTATGAAGAGCAATGCAGAACGGTGTCTAGAAACCCCCGATTTTTTAGCCAAGTTTTAAGCTACATCTCCATTCGGAAGCCTTCTCTTGGGGTTCCTTTGTTTGCTATCACTTACGATTCTAAATAAAATTTACACTTTTAATTAGTGTGTTCATATATCGATAAACCGATAATAAATATTTATTAGATCTTAGCTCATTTACATTATCTGAGATGTTATTCGATAATTCTGTTTCCAATCATATCATATCATAGTGTAGGTGAGTATCTTTGCTCTTTTGCTGATCATATATGCTAGAATTAAATTAAATTATTCGAATTATCAATTAAAATATGTATACCATAATTACTCACGAGTTCATAAATGCCAGGGTATATTTCTTTTCAATCAAGTGTTTTCAAGAGTGTATTGTTTTGGAATTGTGCGTGTTTTGCTCTTTAAGTATAATATATGCTATAAGATAATATATGCTAGAATTAAATCAAATTAACCGAAGAATCAATTA
This sequence comes from Drosophila gaucha, assembly GCA_035045545.1. NCBI lineage: Eukaryota > Metazoa > Arthropoda > Insecta > Diptera > Drosophilidae > Drosophila > Drosophila gaucha. Next base: position 2,861,179 of record JAWNOY010000099.1, read on the forward strand.
AATAATGTATACCATACTTACTCAGGAGTTCATACATGCTAGGGTATATTTTGTTTCAATCAAGTAATTTCAAGAGTGTGTTAAAGTCATCTATCTATTATGTGTGATTTGTTGCTAACTAATCATATATGCTTGAATTAAATCAAATTAATCGAAGAATCAATTAAATATTGTATACCATACTTACTCAGGAGTTTATACATGTTAGGGCATAGATGGAGCAACTAGATTGTCGGTGTCATGGAATTATGTGTGTCTTTGCTCTTTAAGTGGTCATACATACTAGAATCAAATCAAATTAATCAAAAATGCAATTAAATAATGTACTGTAATAATTACTCACGCGTTGCAGTAGGATTGTTCGTGTCGTCAAATTGTGTGTTCTTTGTGCATCTTTGATCCGCAAATTTTCATACGTGCAACAATTAAATCAATCAATCGAATAATCAAAAAAATAATCCATAATATAATAATTACTCACTTGTGTTATTGGTATTGGTATTTGGTAATATTTTTTTTTTTTTTGCTTTATCTCCATTTTTTATAAAAGTAGAAAAATAAAACTTTACACTTAGCGGCTATACATGTTTTAGGGTTTTTTGTGTATCAATGTAAGTTTAATTTTAACAAATAACAAATAGTTAAAATATTTTTTTTGGATTTTTTGAATTTTTTATAAAGTACGGACTGCTCAAAGGCACAACTCAACTGAACATATTTTGTAGCGATTTTCCCTACATTGGGCTAGCAATTTTGAGAAATAGTCAGAGCCTACTTTGAAAGAACTTCTATGTAAAAAGTTCAAATGTCATAAAGTGAAAAAAAGTAAACTGTTTCGAATTTTTGACCTAATAAAAACAACAATAGATTATATATTACAGTAATAAAATAAAAAATATTATTATATAAAATAAAAATTAATTTAAAAAATACAATAATTAAAATAAGTGTCATTTAAATTTTAACAAGTTCATAAAAAATACAAATAGATTTGTTTTTTAAATCTAGCTTTCTTTTAATAAAAAAAATAGTCTAAGATAATTTATATATTTTCACAAATTTCAATATTTGTTGAAATATATATATTTCATTTTATCACAATTTGAATACAAAATAAAAATAAACAAAAAAAGAAAAATTCAAATTATTAATAATTTTAATAAAAAAATAATTTTTTTGTTTAAATATTTTTATAAAGTGTTATTTTTAATTTATTTAATAAATAAATAGAAAAAATATCATAATAACATTTGGAGTTCTTGAATTATTTTTAAAATTTTTTTATTAAACTAATTCATAAATATATATTTTTATTATTTTTCATTTATTAAATTTTTCTTATAATTTTTTTTCTAAATTAAATAATATCTAATAGCTTATTCTTCAGTAAAAAATGCAGTTTGTAAAAGCAGCTTTTGCTGTGCTAATGCTCTTAATTAACTGAAGTCTGCTCTGTAGTTCACGAAAATTTTTGCTTGCTCAAGCTCTGCGAATTTATAAGCAGCTTAGCCAATCAAAAGAGAAAAAAAACAGAAAAGAACGCGAAACTAAATTTAAGAATTTTCCGCATTTTCCTCATTTCAAGACTTGCAGCAATTGCTTTTAATATTCTTTTATTTGTTGTGCCAAGCAGCCAGACTAATATCCATTTTATACGCCAGGCAGACACCTTAAATGTAAAACATATATACTTTATATTATATGGAGAGTGGAGAGTGGAGAATGGAGAGTATAGCAGAGTAAACCCAAATATTTGAAAGACCACAAAAAACATGTCCTTGTGCGGCAGGCTAAGGCCACTTAATGCACGCCAAAAGCAGTTGATGTGGCTGCCAATGGGTGTGTGTGTGTATGGCTCATAAATACACACATAAACACTCACACACTCGCACACACACACAGGCCATGCCATGCCATGCCATGCCATGCCGAGTAAGGACACATGTTTTGGATTTACTGAGCCTGCTCGCAGGCATCTTTTCTGTTATCCTGCTCGTCTCTGTGTGTGTGTGTGTTGTCTCTGTGCTTGTAGTCCTGTTAATAATGCTTTTGATGTGTGCTAAAGACAGCTACAAACTATACCATATACTTTGCACTAGATCTCTCCTAACAATGTTACGGCATGGCTGGATTCTGGATTCTGCTTGCACTCGATTGCTGTTCAGCCCCAACCAAAGCCTTGCCCTGAGCACAGAAAATCTCTGGGGCTGCTGCTCCAAACGCAAATGAAAATCTGCAATTTTTAACACAAGCAAAATTGCGCAGAAAATGGAGTGGAAAATCAACATTTCGAAAATCATTTTTCAGTCATTGCATAGTTTCGTTTGTCTATACAAATTTTATTAAAGCTCTTGACATAAATGCGAATGCTCAAACATTTTTTGTTTCTAGCTGGAGTTTAATTTGATGGGGACAGTTGAGCAAAAGGTTTATATAAAGTTTTTTTAGAGCTTTTATATTTAGCGTTTACTTATTTAACAAGTTTATATTCATACTGAAACTTGCAGTACTAAAAATTTTGTTATTGAGAATAAGACATATTCCATAAATAAATTCATATAAAAGACCAAGGAAAATGTGATGAAAATAATAAATAATTGTTATCAATTTCATACTTTGAGTTTCATCCAAAACTTATTCATATCTCAAAATATATTCTTGGAATAAATTCTTATAAAAGACCACACAAAATGTCATAGAAATGGTAAATATTTCTGATCCATTTTATATTTTACTTTAACTTTTAACCAAATTTTATTAAAGTCTTGACATAAAGGCGAATATTTAAAATTTTTTTAAGTGTTTAGCTGGAGTTTAAATAGATGGGGACAGTTGAGCAAAAGACTCAATATTGTATTATGGGCTTATAGATAAACCTTTAGTTCTTTAGAGTCTTCATATTAGGTGTTGGGCTTAACGGTTCAGTTATTTAACAAGCTTTGTTCAAACTGAAACTAACTAACAATCCCAAAATTTTATTTTTGATAGATAGGAGTATTAATATACTACTATTGGACTATTTCTCATAAAAGACTAAACAAAATGTTTATAAAAACTTTGCAAATTTTGTTCGTTATATATATATATAAATATATATATATATTAATTTAATACTTAACACTAAATATGATTTTGGGAACTTCGATTTCTGCTCTCAACCTGTTCGGTTTGAACTTCAGCTTTTTTCTTCTTCACAATTTTTATTCTACCTTCTGTCAAGTTTTCCCTAACACTGCATTGTGGCATAGCGTTGCCACCTCGCTGTACTGCTTCTCTTTGTTACATATATTTGTCATCCATTTCATTCAATTTTATCCAAAATTTGTTTACATCTCAAAATACATTCTTGGAATTAATTCCTATAAGATCCAAGAAAAATGTCATGAAAATAGTTAATATTTATCATCAATTTCTTTCACTTTTAGCCAAAATATTTTCGAACACTCCTCAACCTTAATCAATGCTCAATTCGCAGAATTCACCTTCGCCTTAACACATTTTCTTTTATGGGTTTTTGACTAGTCGTTGTCGCAGTTTGATTTATGTATTACGTATATGCAGCGTTGGTTACTGTTTTCTTTTTATAGCCAACACTCGCACCTGAGCCTCACACGCAGCTGAGCAATTACAACAACAACAACACTACAAAGTGTCGACGACTTAATGGCGCCAACAACAACAAAAAAAAACTGAAAGCTCTAAGACCAAGGCGCAAAAAAGTAACGAAACATTCCATAAAAGTGTAAGAGGAAAAGTAAGTCTATTAACGGCAATGACAAAGCACGCGAAAAGCTAATAGAATGACAGACCTGCAAAGTGCTGTGTGTGTGTTAGCGAAACAGAGATAGATAGACAGAGAGAGAGAGTAGGAGGCGTGACAGTAGTTTGGCAAGTCTATAAAAATGTATTAACTGCTCGACTAGGTAGCCAAAATAAAGTCATAAACACCAGTAGGAGGACGGAGGCTGTGCGTAATATGATAATCATTGAGTGCGTGTGTGTGTGTGTAGGTGTGGGAAAAACAAAATGTGGGCGTGTGAATTGTGGGCGAAGTGATACCCCAGTAGAGTACGAAGAGAACATCTCTTGAGGCCAGCAGCAAATCCATTAAACCCTTATGATGCATGAGCGCAAATAAAGTGAGTGAGTGAAAGGCGCCACAAACAAAGAGTGAAGAGGGAAAGAGTGCGAAAAAAAGACAAGAAAAGAAGGGCGCAGAAAACATATGCCAAGCAGACTTAGCTCGACACCAAAAAAGAAAGAATGGGCATAAAAAAACAGGCGAAAACACGAAAAAGAGGCGCAGACTAAAACGTTAACTAAGCATAGGGCAAAATGCAAAGAGAAAGGCCAAGTGATAAGGCAGCGCGGGAGTGAGAGGGAGGCAGGGTAGGTGTTGCGGGCAGGTTAAGAGGTTGCGGCCCGCAAAGTGAGCAAACACTTGAGCCAAGTGCTTGGCTGGTTAAAGCGACGAATGCGAAAATACCAGAGAGCTTTGTGTGAGTGTGTGTGGGTGTGCCCAAGTGAATGTTAATTTTGCGAGTGTGGCAAAGATAGTAAAAGTGTGTGAGTGTGTGTGTGTGAAGCACTAAACAATGGATGTTAAGTAGATAAATAAATTAGATATAAGTGGATTATATATTGTATGTGAGCTGTGAGCAGAAAATTAAAATAATAAAATATGTGAAAGTTATTCTTTATATTTCTGTCTCTGTCAGTCTTGACTCTATGCCTCTATTTTTAACTATGAAGGAATATTTTGTTTGAAAGATTAAGAACTGATTTGGCTTCTGTATCAATTATTGTTTGCATTTTCTTTTCCTAAATATAAAATATCAGAAATAATAAGAATCCGAATACAGTCATGTCTGGGTATAGTGATCACTTTATGTAGTGAAAACCTCGATTTAGGGAATACCCACTGAAGCTATTGAAAGCTTCGATAAGACTATGCCAGGGGCTGAGGACAACATAACTAAAATCAATGCGTAGTCTACTTGAAAATGGAATTCAAAGTCACTTTGTGAAATCAAGCATCCAACGTCGATTTGTCAATTCTTTCAATTCTCATACATTAATGTTATCTTACTTATTTGTTTTAAATGTTTTTTTATACTCAAAGTGTATTTTAAGCAAATAAAACTAGTTTTTAATTGAAATTTAAGCCATGATATAATTAACAGCCTGAATACTGTGAACAGGATCATCCCTATATACACTAGATCACTCAATCCAGAGACGACTGTAACTCTCGTTTCCTCCATCAACATTAATTTCCGTTTACTCATCCATTCCTCTTTGTCTTCCAGTCTTAGCAGAAGGGCAACACTCTGTTTGTAATAAGTAATTTCTGAACTATTCTTTATTCTTTAACTATTTCTGTTTTGTTTTTTATTTACTGAAAGAGAGCTTTTTCTTATTTAACAGGTAGTCTTTATTTACCATTTAAATTGAGTTACCTGTGTGACTTAGTGCAATTTGTGCAGTGAGGAAAGTCCAAAAGGTGATATCTATCTTGACAACTAGAAGATTGATGGCAAGATAGTTGATATGCCTGTTGTTTTTTGCTTAGCCTGAGAGCCCATTGTGAATCTCCACGTTTGAGTATAGTATTGGCTATGGCTCCAAGCGGTCTGCTTTGAAACTTCTGAATGATGTCGGAGTTGGTTCGGCTGGCAGAGATAAGATATTGCATAGGTTCATAGGGGCTTAAGGCCCAGAAATGAATTGCATAGGTCCTTATGGGTAACATTAGAAATTATATCAGGGTAGACCAATTGTCAACAAGCCAGAGATGTTTCTTCAGCCTTACTTTAAGTTGCGTCCTTTTGTTAATTAAGTTAGGTCTCCAAATTAACCTTTTGTGAAGCAGCAGGCATAGGTACTTGCATGTATTGCTGTTGAAGATGGTTGATCTATCCAGATGGAATAGCCAGAGCTATTGTACTATAGGTTAATCTACTCATAGACTTCTATATATTTAAGGCTAAAAAATAACTTTAATAAAAAATATTCTCACCATTGCGGAACTCCAAGAGTAAACTGAATTTTCACTTCAATTCACAATCCTTATAAATTTCCATCTGCTCTTCTGCTTTTATTGCTCAGATTTGCGGCCACTGTTCGTATTGAGTGTGTTTTTCCTCTCCCAATTTGTCAATTGTTCTCTCGTTCTCATCACAACGCATTTTCGCTTTCAATTTCAATTTCAATTTCATATATTCGATACGTTGATACGAGAGCATTACATAAAACATGCTCTTATCGTGTTTTGCCTTAACCAAAACCAAAACCGAATCCTTTGGCACAGTTGCATAAATAAACAAGCCACACAACACATCCTTCACACACACACACACACGCTCAATACCTGAGTGCATTTTTAGCATTTCCTGGTGGTATTGCAATGCCCCAGCCAAAAAATATATATATATGTGATACACGTGTGTAAAAGGGAAAAAGAAAACACAATTCTGCTTCGAAAAGAACCCGCCGAGCAACAATAATAACAATTGTCTAAAAAGCATAACGTATACGCGACGTGGCACCAACCAAAGGCGAACCAACTCGACTCGCAGCGACTCCCAAAATTGCTGAAGTGTGAAAGCGGACAGCAACGACTGCTAAATACGCTGTAAACTGTATTTAAAAGGGGAATTTTTTCATATGAAATAGAGATATAACTAAATAAATGCTAAGCATTAAAAAAAATACATATTTCAAGTATTATCATTGACAGAATATACTCCTTGAAGCACACCAAGTAAAGGGTATTTCGGCAACTAAGCAAAAAATAAAACAAGGCTCAACTTTTGGTGGCGCTTACATAGCAAAGCAGGAAGAAAGTTTAAATCAACTTGTGGGAATTTAGACAATTTTATAAACATGTACAAGAATGCAAGAAGCAAAAAAAAAGAATACATACATAAGGGGCTTACTTTTTCTTGCTTTCTTTTTTTTTTTGTGTTGGGGAGTATAAATGCATATAATACAAATTTAAAAGTAAACCAAGTCGCGTTGCGCTATCTGCGGATGCTTCCCCACATATATATGTTGTTGCTGTTGTTGTTGTTGTTGTAGTTGGTGTTTATGCAAATTCTCGCCGAGCGTCGTGTGTGTTGGGCCAGCGCCAAAAGAAGATACGAGTACGTGCATTATATATCTATATACGTATACATATATATATATTCATGAATGTATGAATATCTCGCCTGTATAAACAGCGCGTAACTGAATAATAATAACAGCAGCAGCAGCAGCCGCCGCCGAGCAGCAGCCGCCTGTAAACTGGAACGGAAAGCAGGGCAGACGAAAAAAAAAAAGAATTGTCGCCAGCTTAAAATGGTTAAAAGTTTTTTTTCCTTACCTCAGTTAAGGTAAAAAGAAACCCATTTGCGGCTTTCCCTTTAAACAGCAAACTTTTACAATGAGAGCCGCGTGTGTTCTTAATATGTTTATGTTGTTGGGTAGCAGGAATTGTTGAGTTGAAAAAGTTGTTTAATGTCTGCTGAAGGCAAACGTATGTTTTATATTTCATATAATTTCTGTAGCTGGCAGACATCTGCTTTTAGCAAGTTTGCTAGGTTCAGTCTAGGCTTTAGAGTTTCACAAATATAGTTAAAGGATATACCATATTTATGCTAATAATTGAAGTTGAAAAAAAATTAATCAGTGAAGCGGTCGTTGAATGATATCAAGAAGAAGTTTATATAAGTTATAGTTTTGCAGATTTATGAAAAAAAAAATAAAAGCAGTCAGAATTAGAATTATAGTCGAATCTTGGAAATTCTTAAAGATGCTATAAGAAGATTTCTCAATATTTTTCTTTTTCTTCCAAATTTTTAGATGTTATTTAAACAAGTTTTCTGCTACTTTTAAAAGCAACTTAATCTAATTTTACATTTAAGGAAAAAAACAATTGATCACAGGTGATACATATATAGAAGTAATGATGTATATGTATATATATGGTCATATGTATTGTATATTATTTACAGAATTTACAAAAACTTTTATCTACTTAATGGAGGTATCTGGTAGAGACTCTTCTTTTTCGTAGCTTAGCAGTTAAACGTCTGGCTAGTTAGTTCAAAAGGATGACCATCAAGATGTGTATATGTTGGGGTAGGCCAAGCCGATAATATAATGATGATACAAATATTCCATCCCTAACGTTTAGTGTAAAATGTATCATCACTAGATAATAAGAAGAACAACAACAAACAGTCGAAGCGCATATAGTACAGATAGGTTATTTCCCGACTACAATATGTAATTAAATTCGTCTTGTTGCATAACATCTCCCACTTAAGGAACTCTTAGATCTCCTTCGAGGTCCCTATTTCAAATGTACCAAAATGCACTTTAAGATATTCGATTGGGCAACTCTAATGTTAATTAAATTAGTTTTTGCCGTAATTCCGTAAATATGGGACTTAGGATGGAAGTTTATATGATGATTTTGCTGTTCTTATGAAATACTGAACAGGAACTATTCTTCATATTAAACCTAGCAATGAGCATACAAATTTATAAGCTTGTTCTTATATTTTCGTTAAATATTATAAAATACATTATTATTCAAGAAAGTCTGCAATTATTATGATACAAAACTACACTAGCATATTATAATATTTTCATTTTAAGCTTTTAATTCTGTATAATGATTTGAAACTGCTTTTATATCTTTTAATCCACTCTATTTATCTATTTAAGTTTTTATCTTCACGAAAATATCAAGTTTAATTTCCACATTTTCTTTTCCTGGTCTTACTTTAATCTTAACCAACTACAGCCAACCTGCGATAAGCTTCATCCTTCTCTATCCGCCGTTTTTGTTTCCCTTTTTCAGCTTGGTATTATTCAAAGTTTATCCTCAGGTTAAATTTTACTCTGCTGCTTTCTTATTTCATCTTAAGCCACTTAGCTCAACTGCTTCAATTTAGTTGACCTCTTTTATCTGATCTTCTCTCCCTCTCTCTCTCTCTCTTACTCTTTCCCACCCTCTCTCTGGCTGCACTTTATCAGGTGACCATTGCGTCTATCAATGTCAAGCTCTTTCCACTTGCAACTCGCTGCCAGCAAAAATATAAAACAGAATAACTGGAGAAAACAAATCCCAAACATATTGTACTTTTCATTTTCTAGCTGCCCCTCCCACTCACCCCACAGGTCACTCAGCCATTTTCATTTGCTGTTGACGCTTGCCCCTTGACACAGACACAGAGACCCCGGTCGGTCTCTGGGTCCTCCGCACTCCCGTCCCATCCCGAGGGCTGCCATTCTGCTGCACATTGAAGCGTGAAACTTGTGCGCTTGTCACAAAAATGCTTCCTGTCAGATTTCGTTCGTTGCGGTTGCTCCTTTACATGGAAGCTGTAGCAAGGATGACGACGACAAGGACGACAGGGTCAACATCGACACGCGCATATAAATTACAAAACAGTCCAAAGGGCCAACCAGCCACAGAATCGAGTTACTTGACCAACCGACTCAGCCAAACGATTGCGATTGCACTGCCACTTGCATTAGCATTTGCCCATTGCTCCCTGTGGCAGCTGCTGTCACTTGTCTCATTTCGTATACGAAAGAGCAGCAGCAGCTGCTGTTAAACTGCAAACGGAACCCCAGGAATAACTCACTTTTCCTGTTGCTCGGTTTTTGTTTGTTTTTATAATTAATTAATCTGCACTGTGGAATAATTATACATTATAGATGACTAAAAAAGACTGCATTAAAATTCATTGATTGGAATAGAGAACAAAATATATCAATGATTGAAGATATCATTGAAATAAACTACTGAACTTATTAAGTGATTGATGAAAATGATGTAACTGAATCGTACATTAACTATTTATTGAGTTGTTCTTTTGTTCATGAACTATCCTTTGAGTGAGCTAGTATGATAAAAATGTCTGATAAATAGCTCACGATTTGAAAAGGTATGATTCATTCACGAAATTCGCCATCTTGAAAATCTTATGCTAATTCTAATTTCCATGAGCTTCGCTTATTTATAAATTATATTTCAATTTACTAATAAGAAATCTTCAGCTTAACTTCTTTAAAATATATTTATTTTCAAATTTTTCAGCTTTACAATTTTCAATATATATTTTCCATTATTAAACTTAAATCTGAAGTTCCACTTCCTTAATAAATATTTATTTTTTTTATTTTACAATTTTATATTTGTATTTTCCATTATTAAACTGAAATCTGAAGTCTTCCTTAAAATATATTTATTGTAATTTTTTAAGTTTTACAATTTATAATTCAAATTTACCATTACTTCTTTAATATATACTTATTTTTCTATATCTGGCTCTTTTGTTATATAAACTGTTTATTAAGCTCGCTATCCTTAGTTTTCCATCTAGTTTTCCGGACAAGAAAGTCCACTTTACTCGCTTTACTTTGTTTTGCTTTGGCATATGCTATTTTCATAGTTCATTAGCGTCGCTTTTTCTCTCAAAGTCTGTGACTCTGTCTCACTTTTTATCTCCCTCTCTCTCTTTCTCCCTGTATTTCTTTGCCAGCTGCCATCAGACATTAGAAAAATATTTGCAATTTGTTTGTTTGTTTTTCTTTAGCAATTTTCGCTTTACGACAGTCTTGTTGCATTTGCCCCATGAAGTTTACTCAGTCTGACATTGGCTTCGTTTTTTTGTGTAGCTCCTTTTATTTTGAAGTCTACTGCACTTCCTGCGCCAAGCAGGGCAGCTCCTTTAAGATCTGCAGCAACTAATGACTTTAAATGTATAAAGATAAGTAGCGTCACGACTGCCAAAATGTCGCCAAAATGAGGGCGGAGCAAGCGGGTGTGTCGAGGGGCAACAGTGAGTGCCAGGCATATGCAGCCAGCAGCAACAGAGAGAAAGGTGCTTGGGATGTGGAACTGCTGTTGCCCGCCCGCATTGCAAACGACGACAAGAAAAATTTGCTCTGCACAAGAACTTTGAAGCAGCGGGAGTTGCTTCAAACTCTAGCTAAATCCCTATTTGCTGCCCCTTTCGCTACTTGCGTAAAATAAACGACAGCTAATAATGCGCACAACAAGGCAGCAGGGCGCAAAAGTTGAGTACAGTTAGCAGCGGCAGCACCAGCAGAAGGCAAAGCTACTTATATTTGAATACCCTTTGTCTTAAGAAATTTGTAGAATTGCTTGAATTGAGGCTGTTAGTTGTAGAGTAGATGAGCTTTAATAAGCAAGTATACCAATCCTTAACTTTCTCTCAATACTTCCATTTAATATGTGCAGTCTAAAATAAAAGCAGATTTCAAAGCTTCTTAAAAGCTTAAATCGTATACAAGTATTAGCTCTGAAATTTTTCTTAGCACATGGAAGCACCATATTGATTAAGCACAATGGCCTACCAGCTTTGAAAGCTCATTAAATATTTAAAGAGAGTAACCATATCAACTCAACAGCTTTCAAAGTACACAAAAGCTTTTGTCAATATAGCTATTTTCAAAAAATTCTTCTAAATAACCAAGAAAGGTTCAGCTAAGAACGTATGAGCCTTAAAATCGCACAAACATAAAATTTGATTTCAAAATTATCAAATCTTAAAGCACATTTAATCATTACTCCGAAATATTTTATCTGCATTAGTTGTAATAAAAATAAATGAATATTACTCGGAGTACAGCTTTAGAACTGGAAAAGTTTATTAAAGCTTTAAGCAGAATAGTAGTAGGTATTATTTAGACATAGGTCAATATATTTATCATAATTAGCTGTTTACTGATAAAAAAATTTATAAAATTATCTGACATATCTATTTAGCGATAGAGAAATGTATCTAAAGACGAATTTTCTAAAAAGTTCTGCAAATTTAAAGCGCATTAAAGCTTTTTAGTTGATTAAGATATCAGTATCAATCACAAGTGAGATTAAAGCTAAAAATAAGTGAGGGCATAAGCTACTTCTAGTCTAGTTCAGCAGAATCCTTTGCTATTGCCCCTTTTTGGTTCCATGTTGGTTTTGAGGGCGTGGCATGGCTTTAATTGGCACACATGACGCAAAAGTGCGCGTGACACAGTTGCCACTAGTTTGAAAAGGAGCAGAAGAAGATGAAGGGGCAGAGTTTGTGTGAGGGGGAAGGGGGAGCAAGTTGCGTTCATATGCATAGACACATTCACATGTCGTCGGCGCCCCGGGTGTTGGCTACGACATGTACCCTGGAATGGCTCCCCGGTTGATCTTTGGCATTTGTAGGCGTTGGTGTATCCAGCCAAACGCCTTATGCAAATCACTTGATGTGTGCGCGGGCACGCGGCACACAAACACGGAACAACCAGAGAGGGCAACAGGACAGAACGACAGAGGGACACAAGGACAGAAAACAATGGCTAAAGCTCAAGTGTTAAGGGTCGCAGCTTAAGTTTAATTAGACGCGGGCAAGTGATTTATTTTATTTGCCCCAAGGCCTGCCATAGGCAGAGTTCTATAGTTTTCGTGGCTTCTCAGACCTCAAAGCTCATATAAATAATATTAAAATTTAAAGTGGAGCTCCTAAAGCTACCGAAATTTTAATCAATGTTTAAAGTTAACAGAGAAAGGTTGCCGAAATAGAATTTTTGGTTGAATATTGTTAAGTTAACTGAATACTTAAATTTATTTTAAGTTTTAAATATTTAAACAAATAAATTATGTCTTTGTACTTCTTCCATTTACATACTTTAAAAATTATTTACTTATTTTCTTAGTTATTTCTTCATCAAGACTTTGATATATTATATACAAAGTTAATATATATTTAAAAAATTTTAAATAAATTTTATATATGTATTTTATTTAAATTTTCTAAACTACATATATTTTATATATTATATATTTTATAAATTTGATATATATAAATGAACTAGTATTATAACAGTTAAGTTATTATGCAGTTGTATGCATACTTTTGAGACTTTTCCAACACTGCCAGCTAGTTTACTTCAAAAACTTTTGCCTTTTGCCCAAGCTGCACTCGCATGAGTAATGAGCGTTTCCATTTCGCGTTTTTCTACTTAAAAGCGCACTCAAGCATGCAAAGAAAGAGAGAGGGAGAAAGTATGTGTAAAAGAGAGAGCGACAGAGAGAGGGAGAGCGCATGGCGACCCAGAGAGCAACATAAATAATAATATCTGTCAGCCAACTTGAAGCTACTTTTCTTTGTCTGCTTTACGCCTGATTCGCTACGCAACTTTGGCTAGGTAATTTCTCGGTGTACGAGTGGGCGGCGGGAGGATTTTCAAGAGGGGTTGCTGAAGGACTGAGGCGCAGTCACTCAGGCGCAGTCGAGTGCACAAAAGTATGCAACAGTCTGTGGCAGCGGCATGCACAATATGTTCAACGCGAACGAACGAGCCCAAAACGAGAGTCGCTGGCATAAAAAGCCAGCTTGCGAGCCACTAAAGAGCTAAGCACAAAGGAATTTATGCTAGTTGGATACTGCTCGACTAGCAGATGCCCTATACTCTGTTGGCAGTTGTCTCTGTAACCAATTTATCTTTCTTACTGCTTTTGGAAGGCATTCAAAAATGTTTTTATTAAAAATTAGTAAATTGGCTAAAAATAATACCAAAAATGTTAGGCTTTACTTAAGGAGAACATTAATTACAAAGCTATTATAACTTGACTTACAATATGCATCTATAGAAAATAGATACAAAATATTAAATATAAATTTTTAATATTATTTTATGTTTATATTTTTCCATATATATTTTTTAAAATAATTTATTTTTAATTTTTGTTCAATATATATTTAAGATATTTACTTTAAAACTATTTTAAGTAATTTTTTTGTTATTATAATTTTTTTTTTTACAATAATCTTATTTTCAAAATATAGTTAGAAGAATATGTGGATCAAGCCCTTGGCTGCTATATTTTCTTTTTGACTTAGATACCCTCTCTTTTCACTCAATGATTACAGGGTAACATAAAACGAAGGCATACCCACACCTACACACACACGTATATTTATGCCCTAACGCACACACATTTGCAGCCATATACACACACAATTGGGTTTGACCTCCATTGCCTTGAAGACGCATCCGGCTTTCACCCCCTTTTTAGAGTTGCCGACTTGTCACTTGCACTCGGCGCTGACAGTTGGCCAGCAGCTTTCAGACTTTTAGCTTTCAGCTCGCTTTTTTCTAGCCTTCTTTCTTCCTTTTTTGTTGTTGCTTTCCCCTGGCTCTGACAGTTGCATTTATTTATGCCGCAGCTAAGCGACCGACTGCTTCCAGCTGACCTCCAGTTGCATTCGCTTTAAGTAGCTGGCAGCAAAGTTGAAGCTTTATTCGGTTTAGCTTTTGCGGTTCTTTGGCTGCCGCAAAAACATTTTTCATTAATAACCATGAACACAAATTTTTGACTATCAAAATTATGTTGCCCCTCACATGAAAACTCTATAAAAGTTTTAGCCCCAGGGAATTGGGGGATGTTTAAATGTGTGTGTGTGTGTGTGTGTGCAGTAAAATATGTAATTATCCATATATTATGTTTGCTCTTCAAATTAGGTTAGCTAACCGCACACTAAGCTAGGCCCGCCCCTTCTTTCAGCCTCGCCTCTTGGCAGGTTAACAAATTTGTAAATTTTTGGTTTCTGAATTTTACGTAGCTAATAATTATTTTTCGGTTTTGGTATTTACTGTAATTGGAGTGCCTGATGGGGGAAAATTGTTGTTATTCTGTGTGTATAGTTGAGTATTGCTTGCATAATTTGTTGGCTATGCGAATTTGGTTAATTTCTGAAGAGTTTTGCGGCAGCAAATTGTTGTTGGAAATTTTATTCCTAACATTTAACACAATAATTGAGCTGAAATATTTGCTGTGCGTTAAAGGACTTGCAGGAGATTGTCGAAAAAAGGGGCGAAAAGAAAAAAATTAGAACTTTTAAACAAAAAATAAGATTATTTCTATAACATTTTATATTTATCATAAAAGATTTAAACTCAAATGAAGTCTAGGATGTATTTAGATTTATTTCTCAACTTTAAGCACAAAAAATATTTAATAAAGTTTTACTTGAGACTTTTCTTTAACTTGCAATATTTTTTTGTCATATCGAGCTATTGAAACGATTCTTGAGACCACTTGTTACCCGATCAAGCAGTTGCAGCAGCAGCAGTTGACTTGGCCAATCGGCATTTTCATTGATTGCCACTTTACTAACAATTTCCGTTGGCATGGAAAATGGGTTAAGGGAAAATCGTACGATAACAATACAAATTATAAATAACGATTTATCATGAGCTGCAGCTGCAATTTACCCCAGGTTGAAGCAGCAGCAGCATTTGCCAATTGCACACCTGAATAAACCAGATCCAGGCAACACACACATATATGTGCGCATGTGTGTGCTTCACCTGGCCAATTGCAATGCCAGAAGTGAAGCTGTGCCTGAAGGCACTTCAGTAGAGAGTTGGGAGAGAGCGAGGGGTACAATAAAAATCTCTGGTAATATAAATCCAAATAAATTGCCTGTGGCAGTTGAGTTGGACGACTTGGCTGACTGACGGTAACTGAGACAATTTTTGCAGACTTCGGTTGTAAATAAAAAAAAATATATATATATAGTAAATTATAAATATATATATGAGTATTAAAATATATTTGACAAACAGACTTCTTTGAGAACTTATAAAAAACTCATAAAAAATAGTAAGCGAAAATATCTGTTAACTGAATTTATACTTACCTTTAAATTATAAAAAAAAAATATGCAGTCATATTATGGAAAATACTTTACATAATATATACTTTGTTAAGTCCAAAATATATATTTGCATTATTTAAAAAAATTTTTTCTATTTCTAAATCTTTATTTCTTCTATTTTCAAAATTAGTTTACAGAAGAGAATGAAAAATCTATTTAAAGGATGTCTTCAAAAAAAGACATTCAACTGCGAAAATTATCCCTTAGCAGAGTCTTCACTGTATATTCACATTCAAACATCTAAACTTAGCTATGTATATGATTCGATTCCTTAACTTTTCCCTTAATGCACTTTCAACAACATGAGCCAGAGAAATATATTTTCTCAGTTTGCAATTGCAAAATCCTTGCAAAAAGTTTTCACTTTTTTTGTTACCAGCAAAACAGAATAACTGAATTGTATCTTACCGGCATTTTAGACCCTGGCAACAGGGGGTCGGGTTGGGCTGATGCTGGCTGTTGGAAAAATATTATTTAAATTGAGCATACGCCGCATTGACCGTTGCCGTAGCCGAAACTCTCAGGCGATGTCTAAAAACTCGAAATAAACTCGGCACATTTACCGCTAATCGCTTCCCCACAGACGCATTAACAATTTATCTTGTGCTATTTTATGCGAAAAGTTTCGACAAACCGAACCCCAATATTCACCTCCCCTACCCCGCGCATCCATTGAAAATATGGGGCATATGGGTTATGGGGGCGCACATCGAATAGAAAGTCGTGCAAATTGTTGAAAAAAATATCAACGCCTGGCGCATTATTTCAACAGAGGCTTCGATTCAGCTGGGAAATTGTAAGTGAATGGTAACCGGGTAGGAGATGTGTGAGAGTGTAAGTGTTTGACCTAGCTGTAGCATTTGGGCCGCGAAAGATCTGCCAAGCAGATGCTGGGAAGATGTAGGCAATAGCATTAAAAAGATTGTTTGTTTGATAGGTAAGACATTTACAGAAGGAGATGGAATGATGGTGCTTAGAGATATATTTATATATACAGTCTAATCCCAATATTTTTTACGAATTACACAGGAATTCGATTTATCAAACAGGAATTCGAACGAGTTTCTTTCAAGGGGACAGCATTTTTAACGTAATATTGAGGTTTTATCGGTTCTCGACTGAGTATATAGATAATTGTGTAGAAAAAGATAGATGGCTATAGATTTACCTATAAAAAAAAGCTTAGTTAAAAATTTCGCAAGAATTTTGCTGTCTTGTATCTAGTATATGTTGGTCTGTGTATTTTTGCCTATATTTGGTATTTCATTTCATAACTGATTTCAATAAACATTTTTTTACAGTTTATTCCAGAAATAATTTATCTTTTTGTTGCCTTTTATATCATATCTTAATCTAAATTACCTATCTCTTATAACAAACTCGATTGATATTCAAAACTTGTTCTCAAATTCTCCCAACAAATATTTTTCTTTCAAATATTCTCCTTAACCCAGGAATCATAATGTTGGCAACTATCTTAATAGGCCTTAAAATAGTTAAACGAGCTGTCTGCTCATTCAATTATCCAATTCATTTTCATAACCATCAAATTGATTATAATCATTCAATGTGAAGTGGGCCCAAAAATTCATTTGTTGCCATTGGGCAGAAGTTGAAGGAAAGTGCTGAAGGCCATTTAAATATACCGAAAAAGTCTTTCATTCGTTCACACTTTGGTTAGTTAATTTAAACCAATTTGACATCATTTGGAAAAGTGTGTGGAAAACTTAAATGTTCCACCGCCTCTCTTAACGCCCATTGAACCAGCACACAATCCATTCCAATTAAACATGAGAGCGCATAAAGTTTAGGCAAAAACCAAAAACCAAATAAGCCCCAAAAGTCCAAGGACCATAATCTTTATGTTGAACCATAAAAGGCCATGTGCGAAAATTA
Organism: Drosophila gaucha; assembly: GCA_035045545.1. NCBI lineage: Eukaryota > Metazoa > Arthropoda > Insecta > Diptera > Drosophilidae > Drosophila > Drosophila gaucha. The sequence goes on from JAWNOY010000099.1 coordinate 2,878,797, forward strand.
CAAAATTAACCCAAGAGAAATGACCAAAAAAGAAGAAGAAGGAGAAGTAACAGCAGGACAAAGGACTTTCGAATGCGGTGGGTCAACACAAATGGTCATAGAAAACTCAAGAGCTAAACCAAATGCAAATTTCAAAGTTAATCATGGTGAAATTATATGTGATATGGGCGGGCGGCCGAAGGCGTCTAGGGGTTAGTTTTCCATTGAAAAAAAACCCTTTCGCATTGTTCATTTGTCAAACTCAAAGAAGACGTCCAAGCAGCAGGCAACAACAGCTGTTCGTAGCCTTTTTGCCAGGGCTGTCAAATGAGATTAAAATAAGCTTCGTTCGTCAATCGACTTGGTTATCCCACACACACACAGACAGAGAGGGAGAGAGTTGCACACATGACAATGGAAGCATTTCGTTGAACGACTTACCCCTACTAGAAACTAAACCCCTCGCTGCCCCTATATAATGGCCGCAGCAAATTTATAGCAATTGTGCACTAAAAGGGTTTTTATCCACGCACAACAGCTTGACCAATAAAGCAACTAAGCGCATTTGTGCCAACTCCAAGACCCCTCAACCCCCTCGCTGGCATAGTATACCATCCCTAGATACTTTTCCAACCCCTCAGCAGACAGAGGGAATATGTTAGGGGGCCTGTGCAGTAGCTCAGTTTATTGCCAAATTGAGTTCTGTGTGTGCGAGCTAGAATGAGAGGGGGCGAGGGGGGGGGAAGGGGAAACTGTGTGTGTGTGAGTGTGCTTTGTTAGCTGCTGGACAGAATGTTGTCAACAACAGCTGCACAATTGAGATAAACTTCAATTTTCGTAAATTGTTTAGTTTATTGAAAAATGCGACAACTTGAAGGCTGCCATCAACCACACGCTCCCCCTCTCCCTCTCTCTCCCCCTATCTATCTCTCTCTCTGTCGCTCCTGCTGCATTAAGCGCTTTGAATTTTAATTCAATTTGATTTTAGTTTAGTTTTCAACGCGCTGCTTCGACTCAATTTATTGGCACATTTTATTTTACGAATTTATTGAAACGCGTTTCGTTTTGGGTCCTTCGCAATGGAAATTGCTTGCTGGGCAAGCCAACTGATGTGTGTGCGTGTGTGTGCCTGATGGCCAGTTAAAAGCTTGCTTTATGTGCACACACCCACACATATAACCCTCAACAAGTCGAACATTTTGCATTTTCTTGCAGCTCAAGCGTTGTTAATTTTAAATGGATTTTTCCCAGCTGGCGACAGTTGTTGAAATTTTTCAACATTTTTATTTAGCATAGGGTTTAAATATACTCGCAGCTAAAGGTAATAATTCGCACAGGTGAGCCTTTGCGATAAGCCTGTTTGATAAGCTTAAGAGTTGAGCGTGTCAGCTGAATTGAATTAAAATTGTTGCTGGCTTTCAGAAAGCTGTTTGGATATTCATAATAAAATATATCAAGTCGAGTTAAAATTGACTTCCAAGATCGCCATCAGCAAGTTAAGTCAAGCTCCATATACTCGTTTACAATGAAAATAGAGCAAAATTAGCACGCCTCTAGGGGCCCAGCATATAATATATTTGACTGTCAGTTGTGGCGATCAACAGTAATCTAACTTCAAAAGCTGTTCATCAAAGCGTCAAAGTTGTGAAAGATCTAATTTTTAACGATTAATGATGTCCGAAGAAGGCGGGAAATATATAACTTTTTGATCACTCGTAAGAGGAGATCAACAGTAACCAACCTGTTAAATTTTGATGCTCTAGTTCTAAAACTGTAGAGTTCTAGTACAATTTTCCCCGATTTTCCATGCCAACAATGGGCGTAACTATATATACAATATATTTTTATCCAGAGGTGGGATACATGAGTTTATATTCCAAATTCCAGTGCTAAGACTACAATATTGTCGAAAACAACAGCTTTTAGTTTTAATAGATATAACATTTCCCGATTTGCCACGCCCCTTGTCGGCGTATCAGAAAAATACTCAAGCTTGACCTGACGCAGATATACGCGATTATATATTTCAAATTACAATTCGTTAGCTTCTATGGTGTCAAAATGCTGCTGCGTTTATACTGACAGACGGACACACAGCAAGACGGACATTGCACAAAACCAATATACTCTTTTCACTTCGTTAACGAGTATAAAATGTGTATATATTCTTATTGGTGAAGCGCGTTATCTCAAAATCGTGTATAAAAAGATCGTGTAAGAAGAGAGTGAGTTTGTATAATTAATACACATAATAATTATAATTAATTGTAAGATGTAACTAAAATTTATTTCCTATTCTATATTCATTTCCCTTTGATTAAGCTTGTTTATATTACTCATCATCAAACAAATACTGCTTAAAAGTCATAAAGCCTTCGAGACGAGCGCTCAAAGCTGAAAAAGAACTGCAAAAGTTTAGGCAGCAGCAATAAGAAGAAGCCCGTTTTGCAAGCTTACCAAAAATAACACATAAAAGCTCACAGCCAAACACACGCTAGCATGCACCATTAGGTCTGTGTCTGTGTGTGTGTGCGTGTGTGTGTGTGGGTCAGGCAAAAACTGTTTAAGCAGCCGGCTCGTTCAGCTGCATAATAGGAGAGGCAGCTTAATTGCAGACTGCTGTATGATTGTGTGGGTGTGTGTGTGTGTGTGTGTGAGTGTGGGTGAGTGGCCAGCAAAAACGGCTAAAAAGGCAAATAAACAAATGAGTCGTGCAAAGGGAGGCCCCACTGTACCAAGAAAGGGTGAGAAAATTCATTATGTATTTTGCGCCTTGGATCAGGCCAAAGCGTTTGCTGCCAAATACTGCCATGTAACTAACTCACTCACACACACACGCTCGTTGGCAGTCTGAAGATGCCAATACCTTAACCACACAGACCCTTCCCTAAGTCCCCTCCGCCCTGCGAGCAGGCACGTCTGTTGCGGTTTGGCGCTTGCTAATTTTACAGTGGAAATTGCTTTGGTATTTACAGTGCACTCGGGCAAAGGCGCATTACAGACACGCCGCTAGCTCGCTCTCCCACTCCCACTCTCACTCTGTCTCTCTCTCTCTACCCTCTCGTTGGCAAGTCGCTTGTTGTGTTTGTTTTGCGCTATTTGCGCTGCATTTTCCATCGACAGCTGCTCAACATTTTCACGGAACGTCTCTGCCGCTTGATTGTGTTTGCCCATAGAGTGGCTCGTCGGCCCCTCCCCCACCTGCCGGCTGCACATAAAAGTAGAGCCTCTTCGGGCTAATCAAGAGCGGCACTTTGTTTGATGGCCCGCCAGAAAGTATGCTTTGGCATATTTTGTAACCTGCTTATCTCTAAACTAATTTGTTTCGTCCCCCAAAAACGGTTGGAGCAGGGATAACGGCTCTGGCCACATTTCCCCTCGACCTTCATGTTACATTTCCATTCGTTAGCTTTTTTTGTGGTCGTCTTTTTATCAACTTTGCGGTGCGTTTCATTACCCAGACGACAACAACAGTAACAACAACAACATCGAATGACTATAAAACAATGCAGCATAAAAAGTAGAAAACCTTCGCATCCCCTCGACGTCTCCGCCCAAGCGAACAAGCAAAAGTACTCTGCGAGAATAAAACAAAGTAACTATAATAAATGTTTGCAAATAAATTTTGAGCTCTTATTTTGCTGTTGTGTTTTTTTTTATTTTTTTCTGTTTTTGCTTCTTTTTTGGCATTACAAAAAAAAAAAGAAGAAAAGCAAAAGAAAAAGTTTAAGCACTTTGCTTCTCATTGGACTAGCTCTGTGTATAAGAAAATATGCTTTATGTTGCGAAATTTGTAAATTTTGTGACTGATGAGTGTGAGAGAGAAACGAGGGGGCAGATAAAGAGGGAGATAGAAGGAGACATATGGCCGGAACATTTTAGCTACTAGTGGAAGGAAAAAAGTGAACGTAACGAAGTTTTGATTTGAGTTGTAAAAATTTTGGTATAGAAAAAGACCTAACAATTGGAAAAATACAAGTAAAATATAGTTCGAATAAGACAACATTTATAGGTTTCTATGACAAGTGAAATATAAAGGACCACAGCCAGTGTTGCCGTATTTTGACGAGCATAAAAAGCTAGCAGACTAGAGGGATGCGCTAACTTTGATTATGCCGAAGTTCTCAAAGTAATCATTATAAGTTATATTACAAAAATCAGATGTTAGTGATTAAATTTACATTTTTTTCTTCAATGATGATCATTATTTTTGAGTAATTTAAATAATTTAAAATATAATTATTATTTCTGATCAAAAAAATAAAAATTAAAAATATTGATTAAAATCAAGATTGACATATGTGATCGGTTTGGGGTCCCCAGGTGTTAAATTGTAGAAGATACAGTTTTTACCTGGTTTTTACTTGGCACGGCCTTAATGAGCGTAGCTTATACATAAACTATATGTTTATGTATAGGGGAGTTCGTGTAAATACATTTTTTAAGTTTCAAGAGTCTGACTTTAACAGCGTCCAAAATATTAAACTATTAGACTTACCGATTTGCCACGCCTCTATTGAGTGTGAATATATAATTTTTTGATTGATCTTAAGCAGAGGTCGACAGTAGTCTACTTGTCAAATTTGGATGTCCTAGCTCTTAAACTGTAGAAAATTTAGTTATTTAAAACAGCTATATATCCCATAGTCCCGAAAATAGCTAGATCTGACGGGAAAAAAACGATAAGAGCCACACTGACCACAGTTGAATTCCTTGTTTCAAAGAGCTTACGAAAAGAAAGCTAAAAAAGGAAGCTAAATAAAGCAACACAAAAGCAAAGTTGACTTTAAAACTGCTGCCCAAACAAAACAAAATAAAATAAATCGTTATAAATAATACTAGCACTTTAATATAGATAATAACTCAATCTGATAACAAACATAAAATCGAAGCAGACTCGAGATAAAATAAAAAAAAGAGAAAAAGACGTGGCAGCTGTGAATCTGGCTGCAGAAGCATCCACAATCACTTTTCACTTTTCAATCAGAAGCACAAATACTTGGTTTGCGGGTGTGTGTGTGTGCATGTGTGAGTGTGTTTGTCTTTGGTGTACTCTCGAGCGCATTTTGAGCTTAAAGGATTTACATTGAATACTGAATGCTGATACTTCATACGAGTTTAGTTTTCAGTTGGGTCGCGAACTGTCGCTGCCTGGAAACAAAAGCTGGCGAACGAGTTTCTTCGATTTCCATAAGTGAATTTTTGGGCACATGCCGGCATGTGTTAAGAAGCCAGCTCCGCCTCCCTAGGCATGGGAGTAGGGCATGCCACATGGTAGAAAAGAGAGAGAGAGAAAAGCCGTTGCCATATCATTGGGCAAATGGTGTCATGTACGATATGTGAGAATCGTGTTGTACAATTTCATGGCTTCGATTTTGCCAATTTGAAATGTAAAGTCAGCCAGCAGAGGAGATCCAACCCAAGGGGCGTGGCTTTACGGCTCGACTCTGTGACTGCAAATGATGAAGTTGAAGTTGTAGCAGTTGGAGCTCGGCGAAGCTTTGCCTTTGTGCGTATTTTGGTTTGCTAATGGGCAACATTTGGGCTTGCAAATCAGTCGGAAAATGTGTGCACTGTGTTTTTCCTCTTTTGATCTGGTCTTACTTTTGCCTGGTTATGCTAAGACTCCGCAGCTTAAAGACAATGCCAATGATTTATGAAGAGCTCTGTGACTGGTTGAGATGATTGGATTTATTAGACATTGAAAATGAACTCATGAATTTCATGGTTTGAAATGAATTTAAATGGAATTATTTTTGCATATATTTTAAAACATTTAAAGCGTCTTAAGTAAAAATGTTATATATATGTATATATATTTTAAAAATTTAAATAAATATTTATTTATAATAATTTAAGAATTATTGAACTCATTTTAATTTATATCTAATTTTTACCATTTTTAAATACTTTCAGCTAAAGCGAACTCTTGTTAGCCCTGACTCTGGCAAATGTGAAATCCTATAAGGAAAATCATACAAAATAGTAGAAGAAGAAGAGGAGAAGAAACCTCTTTCTGCTTAACGACACAAAGTGCAAGCCGGAAATGAATATGCAAATACGTTAAAAAGGATATGAAAAATGCAAATAGCCAAATCGAGTTCAATGCAGAATTTACAATTCAGCTAACCTCAAACGTATTTACACCCGTACGAATACGTGCATGTGCCACTGTACAGTAGACGGCTAATTGTGGCTAAAAAAAAGAATTGAAATTGAAGCAAAACGCAAAACGGAATCCAACAAAAGCGATGTCAAAACTCATATGAAAATATGCATTAAATGCGACCGCAAAATAGAAAACCAACCGGAAAAAAAAGGGAAAATAATCAAAGGAAAAAAGGAAATTGCGATTGCGGGCAGAGAGAGAGCAAAGCGAACAAAAAATATATAAAAAGAAGTAGAAAAAAACAAGAGATTGCAAATGTAAAAATTGATTTCTGCGGTTTTAACAAACGGATATTGTGCGCATATATGGCTGCAAATCGTTGCGGCTAATAACGGGATAACATAAAGTACACAAACAAAAATAAAACTGAGAAAAACACTAAAACTAGTTAAACAACAAACTCACTTATAAATAAATAAATAATAAACGTTTAATCTAATAATCGCATTGGGAGCAATGCAGCCGAAGGGGATAAAACTCTGCCAGGTTTTCATCATCTGCGTGGCCTGTTTAACAACTTTGCCAGGTGAGTTAACCAGCTCTCTCCCCATCTCCATTCTAAACAATTAACTGCACGCATTCATATATGAACTAATTGGTTCTCTGGGTCACATATTTGTGGCTTCGTAATATTGCGGTCTGCAGTTTGCCTGCTGTAGATGCAAATTGTTCGCTTTGCCACAGTTCGCTAATGGCAAACGGGAAAACCACAGAAAATGTCATAAACAACCTCAAAGTTTTGGTGTTTGCAGTGCTGCAAAACAAATGACGGCAAATATTGAAAGCCATTAATCAGTGTTGCACAACGAAAATGGGAATGGCAATGGGAATTGCTTTAATTAATGTTAATCATTTCTATGGAAATGAGGAAAAAAGTGAGGAAAAAACTAATCATACAAATTTCTGATAACAATTCAAATATTCCCAAGTTCTCAAGATTACATCCAACTATTTTTTTACACGGTATTTCAATACATGATTTTTTAACTAATATCAATAAACCCACTATTTTACACCACATTTTTACTTTGCACATATACAATTTTTTTTTTATTTTATTTAAAAATAAATTTTTTTAAAATTTTAGTTTTGAAAATGTCTTACAGAAACTTATATATACAACTTATAATTGCAATGCATTGGGTAAATTATTTATTTATAAATGATATCTAGTACTTCAACTTGAACTTAGCATTTCGTTTTTTTTTGGGCTTAAAATTTGTTACAATTATGGATCAACAATATTTTACTCAGGATTCTTGACATGGAGCGTGCAGTTTTTTATCTAATAAGATTTTTTAGACTTGTGTAACGTATATGCGATAAATTTCCTATATGCCGCATGCATTTTTTTACACGAATTTTAATTGCTCGCTTTTCTAACCATCGTAACTACCGTGTAAAAAAAGAGATGTGTATACACAATTTTTTAAGTAGAAATGTTTTTAATGCAATTTTTTAAATTATTATTGTATTTTTCTGTAAAAATGTTTATTTAAGTTCTTCCTTTATTTAAGCATAAGCTCAGATATAATAAGTATTCAGGCGTTCTCTAACACTTTGCTTAAATTCCTTCATTTCAATGCTCACTCTAATTCTTTTAGATTATTAGCTTATTGTAATGCTCAGGTAATTCGCTCACTCGCCATTTGCCGTTATATTTGTCATGGCCTTTATCATATTTTGCTTGATTTCGATTGCTTTCTGGCGTCTTTTATGACTTTTCCAACACTGCAAAAGCCATTGTTCAGCTTTTTTTCTACTTTTACTGTTCGCTATTCATAAAAAATTTTCATTATTATTTTACAGCATTTTTTTTTTTGCAGAATTGTAATTTAATGCTATTGCTGTTGTCTGCCACGCCCCCTTACTGGCGCCTTTCACTTGAGTTCATTTCAGTTCAGTTTTTCAGCTTTTCCGCTATCAACGATGTCGACGCCGTCTGACACGTTAGGCAAAATGGTAGCAGTGAGTTGTCGCTTTGTCTGCATTTCCGGTTTACTTTAATAACGTTTTACATTTCCGCTTCGCTGCTTAACGAATAACTTTCTTTTGGATTTTAAATGAATCTGAGTGTATATCTTTAGATATGTATTTTTCAAAAATTCCTCAACTTTTCGTTAAACAAAGCTTTATAAGTAAAAAAGTCGTTGCACAACGTCGTTGAACTTGAATGTCAACTGTTAATGCTTTGCCACTGCACAAGTGCAGTTGAGGGCGATTGTTAGCGAGGGATGGGGGTGGGGCTTTGGCTGGTAAGGCAATTCATCAAAGCGACTTCCGTTTCCGGTCTGGGCCAATGCCATACAACAGCTTGATTTTGACTCTGTTGCGCCTTTGACTGACATGCGGCTGTGCGACGTGCCAGCAAGTTGGTCATATTTTTAGACAGCCATACACCCACACACACATACACAAAGACACACATACACACAGCAAAGCCTAACTACGCTGCCTGCTTAAAAATTTCAATCACGTGCCGCGTATCCTTCACTAGACACGCATTTCAATGGCCAACTAAAAGCGGGCTATTGGTTAGTGGGTGTTGTGGCAGTGTATGTGAGTGTATGTGGGTGTAAGTGCGCGGGTGTATGTCACGCGTATGTTGCACACACAAAAAATTATACGCGAGGTTACATTTACAACTTGTGCAAATTCTAAAGAAGAAAAAAAGTAAAGGAATATAATATTTTGAACGTGTCGTGGATTGAATACATTTTATGAATTTTTAAAAAGCTCTAGCCTTTTCTAGATGCAGTATATACTATAAGAAAATACATATATATACATAGCCTTGTTGCTATAGAGTTCGTTTCCAATTCTTATGTAGAGTGAAAATTTCTAACTTTTCTGTTTACAAGTCTTAAGGAATGTTTGCTCAAATTGATATAGATTTGAACATATTTAGAATATTTATAGAATATTTCTTTAATAAATGTACTTAGTTTCAATTTGTATTTTTTGTGTATATTTTAATCATTTATTTATTTAGAATTAAATCTGGTATTTTATGCTAAGCTTAATAATAGTTAAACGATCTGTTTCTCCTTCGATTCGATTTAAATCATTTTATTCAAAAGCATATGTATTTATTTTTTATAATATTTAAAAAAATAGAAAATAAACGTTTCGTATACATGTTATATACATTTACTATTAATACTCTACTTAAATAATTTTGTTTTTATTTTTTAAGCCTTTTTTTATTTAAATTATTATTTTTAAATTTGTTAAAATTTCTCGTTTGCCAAAAAAATTTAAAAATTAAAAATTTCTTAGGAATCTTTAATTTTCAGTTTGATAAAATTTTTGCTTTATTTTTCTATTATTAAATTAAGCTTATTGCCTATTTACTGATTTGTCTAACCAAATACTTCCGGTTCGCCCCTCGTCTTTGTACATAGCATATTATTTTTTGGTTTATTTCGCATAGCCTTTTGCTGGCTGTGCCAGCTCATTTGAGCGCTTTTCGCCCGTTGCCCAGCACTAAACTTTTGACACTCAGTAACGCGCGCACACACACACACACAGCCATGTAGTTGTTGTGGCAGGCACGCAACGCTGGCGACGACTGCCGGAAATGCCAAGCACAACGTCCCGAAAAACCGAACAACAAAAATCAACTGTTGGCATGTTGACGATTCTCTTTGCACCCCAACTCTCTGTCTTTTCCTCTGCCTCACCTCATCCTCTTTGCCTTACACTTTGTCGTGTTTTTCTTCTTCTTTATTTATTTTTTTTTTGCTCTACTTGGGTTTTTGGAATTTTTGCCAGCGTAATCACGATTAAACTGTCAACGGCATACTAATTAGATTTTTATTTTTATTACGCTATGACAGCGCCGCGTGACGGCGTCACCAGACGTCCTGCGTGCCATGTCCTGCGTCGCATGTTTCGCATGTCCTGTTTGGTCGGGTCTAGCCTGCTCCCCGCTCTCTATTCACAATCCCCGCCAGCCGCATTATTTCCAACAACGCGCGTGCCTCGCATGACCAAGTGAGAGAGCAGCATATCCTGGCTGCAGCGAGGTCCTGTTCTTCCTACTTTGTGATTTATGTCTTATCATATTTATGAAAATTATTGTTATTGATGGTATTCAATATAATGGGCCTTAGAAAAAAGGCCAGAAGAAAATTACTGATTGATTGAAACATTAAGAGCTGAAAACTTTAGCACTTGGCGTTACGCCGAATCAATTGATTTAAAATGTATATAAATATAAAAATAAATATATATCAGGGAGGATAAGACACGCAGACACCCAATTAAGTGTCCTTTGACTGCAGTAATTGATTTAAGGAGCTGCTGTAGTGGGAGTCAAGCGCTCATACCTTGTGCTCGAAGGCTTTTTAGTTGCAGCCAAACAAGTGAGTTACTGTCTATACCCTATAGATACTACAAAGCTGGGTATGATAATATAGAAGGAACATATGTAACACAATGAAAAATTGATAGTAAATGAATATTTATGTTACATAAAAACTTTTTTTTTTCTAACAAAAGTTCGGAAATACAAAAATCTAAAATTATAATAAAATTTAATATCATTTCTTTTTAAATAAAATATTGTTTATAAATACATAATTTTTTTTACCTTTTTTCATTTTATTTGCATTTGTTGCTTATGTATTTTTTTAAATTTGATAGCATACTCAGTGCGGTTTGAAGCTGATTCGAAGGCTTAATTGAACTAGAATTTGTATTAAAATTTGTTTTAAATTTTCAAATTGTATCACAGCTTGTCTCTTTTTAACTAGGGTATTTCTCTTGACTTCACTTTCATGTTTGTTTTTCGTATTTACTCATATTTTCTTCGCCCCTTTGCTACAGCTGAGCCTTTGTTTAGGTTTTTTTTTGTGTTTTCCTCTTGGTCAATTGTTGGCTGTGTTTTTGTTCGGGGTCTATTACTTCCAAGCTGTTGAATGCGTCACCGTTCTCAAGAAAAATTCCCCACGCAGCTTGCGCTATAGCCACCTGGCAGCGTTGCCACCTCACGCACACCTCACAGCTCTTCTTTGTCGTTCGACTATTGTTATGTTTTTTTTCAGTCTTTTTTTTCATTAAGTTCTCACCGGCATAGGAAGTGAAATGTTTTGTTGTGTTTTGGGCTGCTCTAGTTGTTGTTGCTGCTGGTGCGCTGGTCCAAGTGCTAATGCGGCCAGACAATGGCGCCGGCTGTTTGTGGGCGTTGGGGAGTCGCATGCATTTTCATAGCATACTTTTCAGCGCCAAGCAAAAAATGTTATGAAAATGCGAAAAGTAGTACAAAAATTGTTGTTGGCGTTGTTGCTGTTGTTGTTTCATTTTTTATGCACCGAACAAGCGCTGCTGCCTGCCGCCAATTACAAATGCGCAAATATTTTTGCTTGCAATTTAAAATAATTATTGTATTTGCATAGCCAACAACCAAACGTTGTTCTGACCGTAGTTGTTGTTGTTGTTGCTCACATTATAGTTGTTTTAGTTGTTGGCCATTATATGCACTGTATGCTTTAGCCTTTTACACCAACAGCAACCCAACATTATTGTTGTTTGAGGTGCCATCGTAGTTATGAAGCTTTGTGAGCTAACATTTTGTGGTTTGCTTTTCAATTTGTACACATACATGAACACACACACACAGTCACACACTCAGTCCACCCTCCGGTCCTCACCTATGTATAAGGTATGGCTATTGTTTGGCGTTCGCCTCTTGTTTTGCTCTGTTGAATTTTTTCTTTTTTCGGGTCTTTGGTCTAAGCAGCTAAAAGCTTAAAGAAAATAATCCGAGCAGCTCAAATAAAAATAGAAAGCATAAAAGCCCTCAAAATTATTTATGCCTTTTATTTTGCAGGAGCTAAGCTTAAAGAGTTCCATGTTGCTTCTTTAGTAGACTAAGTTGAGCGTTTAGTAAGGCTAAAAATATTTCTTTGATATTTTTAATATTACTTAAAAATATCAAATAAATATATTTAACTTTAACTTGCCTTTTTCCACATAACATTTGTATAATAAAATAATTTAAATTAAATTTTTTAAAATTTTGTAATATCAATAAAAACAAGTAAGAACGTTGCAGTCGGGCGCCACCGACTGCGTCAGACTCTGTTCCTGTTAAAGGTGTGTAGGCTCAATAAATATGTAGACCGTCCGTCCGTCTTTCCGTATGTTTGAATGCGAGATTATTGAGATTCCTTTTTTGAGCATGTCTTTTACATCAATTTAGCTACAGTCATAAAATTTTACATATAGCTTTTTTAAAATAAAATACTATTTTGGTTTTTATTATATATTTTGGATACTGGCTCCACATTTCACAAAATCAATTTAATAAAAGTTCAGTTGCAAATAAAGCCACATTTACATTTTTTTTTAATTTTTTAGGTAAAACCGTATTTTTAATAAATTATAAGGATTTATGCAGAAAGTTTTATCAAAATCCATTAAATAACATAGAAGTTATAAAAAAAATAAAAAAAAAACTTTTTATTAAATGATAATATCACGCGTCAGCGATGGGAATCGAACCTGGGTCACGCGCTTCGCATGCCACCGACTCTACCCACAACACCACGGCGTCTCTTTCGCGACTATGTGCCAAACTGAGTTTGGAAGTGTTTTGATTTGGTTAAACAGACTTGCGTTGTGGTAGCGAAGACCCTGCTTCAATCCCCAGTTAGGTCAACTAGAATTTGTTTTACGGAGGCTTACATAATGATTATTATTATTTTTTTTTTTCGTAAATTTAAATTTCATGAACAGTAACCCACACGTCAAATTTGGATGCTCTACGTCTAAGACTGTAGGAGATACAGTTTTACCCTATTTGCCACGCCCCAAATGGGCGTAGCTATATATAACATATATTTTTGGGTAGAGGTAGGATACTACTATATATATTCCAAGTCCCAACTCTCTGACGGAAATATTGCCGAAATTATCACGGTTTTAGTAAAAGATATAGTAATTCCCGATTTGCCACGCCCCCAGAAGACGTGGATACATAACTTTTGACTTATCTTAAGAGGAGGTCAACAGTATCCCACATGCAAAATTTGGACGCTCTAGCTCCAAAACTGTAGGAGATACAGTTTTATCCGATTTGCCACGCCCTTAATGGGCGTAAATATCTATAATATATATTTTTGATTTCGAGTGATCTACTTGCACATGTATTCCAAATTTCAAGTCTCTAGCTCTTAATACGCTCAAAATATTATAAGATTTATACAAATCGCTATATATATATTCCCGATTTGGTACGCCCCCAGGGGGCGTGGGTATATAACTTTTTGATCTAACTTAAGGGAAGGTCAACAGTAACCCACATGCCAAATTTGGATGCTCTAGCTTCAAAGCTGTAGAAGATATAGTTTTATCCGATTTGCCACGCCCACAATGGGCGTAGATATAAATTCTATATCTTAAAACGTCCGCGTGGTGTACACGAATATATATTCTAAATCCCATTCCTTAGACTGCAATATTGACTAAAATAACAGCGTTTTAGTCTTAATAGATATAGCATTTCCCGATTTGCCACGCCCCCTGTGGGCGTATCGGAAAAATACTCAAACTTGATCTGACGCGGATACACACGAGTATATATTCCAAATTACAAGTCTCTAGCTTCTATAGTGTCCAAATGCTGCGCGTTCATACAGACAGACGGACAGACGGACAGACGGACAGTCGGACAGACGGACAGACGGACAGACGGACATTGCACAAATCCAATAGACTCTTTTTCCCTTTGGGAACAGAGTCTAAAAATTACAAATAAAAACTATTTTAAAATTTAAAAAAAAATTTAACAAAATTTAAATAATAATTTTTTACGTTGTATCAAAATTTTTTATGAAAATTTTAATTAATTCAAAATATGATAATTTTTTTATAGTTTTTATATTTACTACCTACTCATAGCTTAAAGAATAGAATTAAAGACTCATATTTTATTTCGCTCCCGATTTTATTGCCAATCGAGTCAGTTTCTTAACTTGACTGCTGCATAATAAAAATTCATTTTTTATATCAAAAACAAGTTGCCATTAAGTTTGTTTTTTGCTGAATTGCATATCAAGTTTATGGCATTGAATTAAAAATCATTCCGTGCTATAAAAAGCTAAATAAATACAACTCTTAATCTGAAACAGACACACGAACTGCTCAAAAACTAAGGAAAACTTTTAAGTAGTTGGCTGTATCAGAATTAAAACTAAGCAAAAAAAAGCAGCGCATGCAATACATATACATAACATCTTGGCTATTATGCGTCATCTGCCACAGAGAAAAAAAAAAACAATCAAAATTATTACATTAAAATACAACAAAAATTATGTATTTACGTATAAACAAAGGGGCAGCCGAATCAGATAGCGAAGTAAAACAAAAACAAGCAAAAAATTGTTGATGAATATGCAGAAAATTTGCTGAAAATATATTTGAAGCGTGTGTGGGTGGGGCCGGGGGCGTGACAAGTGAAAAAAGTGAAGAAAACTTTTTGGCTGTTGAATTAAACGCGCCCCATGGAGTTGGCGTCAGTTGTGCGGTCGCGTCTGCAACAGATTCACGTCATCATCTTCATCATCATCATCAACATGTGAAGCTCATCATAATCGTCATCAACAGGCAGCAGACGTGACGCCCCGAAATTAATATACATAAAACATATATGTTGATACATCTATATATGTATAGTATTTATGAGTGATGGCTGTATGTGTGTGTGTATGTGTGTGGGTTCGTGTTTTTGGTAACTTGTGCATAACCAGCTAGATTATTATAGTGAGCCGGACATTGCGTATTCATATTCGCATTCATCTGAAAAGGCTTTGAATAATGCTAATTTCATATGTTATTTAGTTGCATAATATTCTAAGCAAATATAAACACATTAATGTGAGTGGAAAATTGTGCAAGTGTAGAAAATATATATGTTTTTCATTAACAGGCAAAAAAAACAGCAGAAATTTTCAAATTTTGAATATAAGTTCATATATTTTCACATTTGCATGGCATATTATTTTTCCCGCCTTTTGTAATGAGAGTTTTGAACGAGTTTTGTGCTGAATTCACTTTAAGAAATTCATAAGCCTTAGTAAGTACAGTAGTCATGCAATAAGGGGAAACAGTTTATCACTTGAAGTACAACCTTTTCATATATATAAAATATATATAATTATATTTTTATAATTTTTATTTTTTTTATTGTATAAATAATATTCATAAACATTTATTTTAGTATTTTTTTTATATACTGTTTTTTTTCATAAACAATATATATATTTTTATACAAATTAATTTAAATATTTTATTATATGTATTTGCAAGCATTTTATTTCATTTTTTTTTTGTTTATTTTTTTTTTTTTAGTTTTATTCATATATTTAATTATTTATTTTATTATATTTAATTATATTGCAAACATTTCATTTATGTTTCTGTTCATTTTTTATCATTCTTTTATCTATATATATATATATATATATATTTATCTATATAATATATATAAACATATATATTTATATATTTAATTACTAAAATAAAATTTTTAAAAAATTTATTCAATATAATTATGTTCGAGGCATTTGTACATTTTTTATTTCATTTTTATTTTTTTGCTGTTTATCATTTATATACAAAATATAATGCATATTTTAATATTTAACTTGTTTTGATTCTATAATTTATTTTTATGTGCAAATAATAATATTTTTGTTTATCTAGAAAATTGTCTACAAATTAAAATTTTTAACTGTCACTTTTAACGAGCGGCCACTGTATTGTCAAAACTTTGTCAATAACTCAAACCGAAAAAGCTGCAGAAAATCTACAGCACATTAAAATCACTTTAAAAATTGGCCAACTTTTGCGGACAGGCAGCGCAAAGATTCCATTATAAAATATGGCATACCCCTAACAGTTTTTCTTTTCATATTTCTTACATATAGATATGTATATATGTATATGCTGCCGTTTGTTTGTGGCTCGAGTCTTTGGCTTCTTTTTTATTATTATTTCGCACAATGAACGCACTTGGCGCACATTAAATAAACCCCCAAGAAGCATTTATCAAATTTCTCTTTATAAATATTGCCAGGACAGCAGAGACTAGGACTATATATATATATGCCTTACTCCCTCTGCAGCTAACTCTCACGCTCTTCCTCTCTCTCTCTCTCTCTTGGCTGCGTGTGTATTTTTTAAACATTTATAAAAACGTCAGGTACTGCGGCAAGTGCCAGGTGGCAGGTGGCAGTTGAGGCAGTTGGGGCAAGGACTGGGCTAATGCGCGCTTAATGACAGCAATGAAGATGCCAAAATGATAAACAGCAAAACAGCGGCCCAAAAGTGGCCGCAGCCAAAAACGTTGGACAACACAAAAATGGCCACACAAACAAAACAAAATGAAAAACTGAACGAAAAACCGGAAAAACCAACAAATGTCGAAAACAGGAAAATGTGTTTGTTCATTTAATAGTGGGGTTGGTCGAACATAACGGTTAGCTAGGACTATAAAATATTAATGATTATGGATGGCAGAAGAATGATAAAGCCAGATATAAGATTATTATCTTAATAAACAAATTTTATATTAATCGAATTTAAAATTCAACTTACGGGACTTGATAGATAGAAAAACGTTTTCCACTTTTCCAATTACTCT
Organism: Drosophila gaucha; assembly: GCA_035045545.1. NCBI lineage: Eukaryota > Metazoa > Arthropoda > Insecta > Diptera > Drosophilidae > Drosophila > Drosophila gaucha. The sequence goes on from JAWNOY010000099.1 coordinate 2,895,593, forward strand.
TTGTACGCACTTCTTTATAAAAGATACTAAAATATACAAGAACTCTTTTAAGTCTCTCATTCAGATTTATTCACTCCTATTACTATAAACTAATTGAGATTGATGCTAAATAAATTATTCTAAGCTATATTTTACACATCTTTCCCAACGCAAAACTACTATAGTATATCCTTAAACCTTTCTCTTTCACTCCCTCTTTTGGTCTTCAATAAGCAACCCAGCTTCTCCAATTTGTATAGTTTTACGTTGGCGTTGAAGCCTTGACTTTAAAATTCTTACAAATTCTCAGCCATTATGACAATATTTGTTGTTTGCATCACAACTCACATCATCATCATCATCATTTGCTTTTGCTGCTGCCTCGTCTTCTGTTTAATGAGTTGACTTTTGTTTTGTGTCCACGCTCCCCTTTCGAGACATTCCATGGCTTATTGATAACAATAAAAAACAACAACAACAACAAAAGATCCCATTCAAATGGTTCATGTTTTGCGTTGTGAATTGTGGATCTATCTATCTATTCAGGCATTGTTTGTGCGCCGACGACAAGCCATGACGATGAAGAGACGAGACGTTGACGAGGCAAAGAAAAGCTATTTTTATGTTCAATACTTGCTGAAAATGTTTAAGAGAGGGTATATTGCTTGTTATCAGAATATAAAAGCTTGTCATGTTTAGAAGAGTATTTGCATTTATACTGAGCATCTAATCATGCTGTATACTTTCTTAATGATTTCGTATCTGATATTTCAATATCATCTTGAGGGATAGATTTGAAGATTCAGATGTCCTAACATAAATTAAAAATTTGATGAATATCATCTAGACGAATAGATTCCTTTTCATATCTGAGATTTCAAAAGAGGTGCCCATATGAAAATTGGAAAATATGTCAATATCATCGAGAGGAATAGATTCCTTTTTATATCTGAGATTTTAAGAAAGATTTCCTCATATAAATTAAAAAAAAATTTGAGTATTATTTAGAAGATCAGATTCCTATAAATGAATTCAAAAATATAACAATATTATCTCGAGGAACACATTTCTTTTGATATCTGAGATTTTTTAAGAGACTACCTTATATGTATAAATTAAAGAATATATCAATATTAGCGAGAGGAATAAATTCCTTTTGATATTTTTGATTTTTTTCATATAAATTAAAATATATCAATCAATTAGGGGAATATATTCCTTTACATGATATACATAATTTATGTATATTTATATAAAAGAGACTAGCTCTGCTATATAGTTACATACATGTGCCTTGCTGATATTTAACCCGACTTTTCCTTATAACGATATATTCAGGAACTGAGTAGAGGGCATTTCCCAGTCACTCCTACTCTCAAAGACCACTTTTGCATTATCCACTGGGCTTTTACTGTAGCTCGACCAATAGCGATTTGCACCCCGGGCGCACTTTAAATGTCAATTAGTTGTCAAATGTTTTATGCAGTTGGACACAGAAAAAAAAACGTTAGTAGAAGAAGCAGTAGAAAAGAAGAAGACGAAAAAAGCAGATGAAAAAGTTTTCAGCGTTTGTTTGTGGAAAAAGCACAATGTCGAAATAATAATAATTTATAACTATCAATGTCATAAGTTCATGACATGCTCATCAATCAATGCATTAGACAGCTCAACACTGGGCTGATGGGGGCGTGGGCGTGGCACTGAGTTGTGCCCCTGCCACCCACCATCAACAAACAGTTGTTGTTGTTGTTATTGTGGCTGTTGTCGTACAAGGAAAAGTTTTTCTCGCCTTTGGCTGCCTCGCGGCGCATTTTCTCATAATTTTATGTTGCATGCGAATTTCCACGCTACAATTGACAGCAATTGCGTTATGCGTCCTCTCGACAACTGCGTCGTGTATTTGCCAAAGTTATCGAAATGTATTGGCAAAACATTCCAAAAGTTTTCCGGGAGTGGGTGTGTGTGAGGGAGGGCAAACGGGTTTCGCCTGGACGGACGAATAGTTGATTGAGTTTTATTTCAATTCGATAGGGGTTTTGCGAGGCCAAAGCCAGAAAAATTCCGATTGAAGTTGGCAATTGAAAGCTGTAATCGACATGAATTATGAAAATCGATTTATGGTATTGACATGCGTGAAATTATTAAAGAAATCTTTAGAAAAGTAAGGAGAATAGAAAAAAAAGTGAAGAAAATTATGGAGAATGGTTTTAAAGACTGAGGAAAATATGAAAAAAGATGAGAAAATTAGTTAAAAGACAGAACAGGAGAACAATAGCATTATTTTGAAAAATGTAATAATAAGTATACAGAAATTGAGCAAATAGGAATAGGAAAATAAATGAAAAGAACACAGTGGGGAAAGCAAATACATAATCACTGTTCAAACATGATTAGAAGTCGAATAAACGATATTCATTAATTTTCAATAATAATTTGTTTACCCTGATCCCATTAAAAATTGGAAATCATTAAGTTTTATTTGATTTTTTTTTCATCTTTTATGTATGATATCAGTAGGGTTCAAACCCTATATCTGCCGACTCTTGTGCTAATGCAAACCCCACCTTTTCGAATCGATATTGTCGATAAATTAATTTAAATATATTTTCTAGTTAATAGTTATAAATTTCTTGAATTCCAATTTCAAACAGTAATAAAATTTGATTCATGAATCTACAGGTGTTGTATTTGCTCTATTTTCCGAGTTCATTTCAATATCTTTTCTCTTGCTTCACTTTGTGTTCTGCATTTCCCTTTTGCTACACATTTTGCTTTCATTGTTATTACATGTTGTTGTTGTTGTTGTTGTTGCTTGTGCGCGTGTTCCTTATCCTGCTCACGCCCAGGGCTTATTCAAATTGACTCAATTTTTGTTAAATTTCCGCTGGCCTGCAGTACGTTCATATATTTATGCGCCGGAATGAATCTTTGCTGCCAGAGAGTTGAGGCCAGAGTACTGAAAGGGGGAGTAACTGAGTGCCGCTCGGTCTCCTCCTCTCTTTCTCCCTCTCTCTCTGTCTCCCTCTCAAGGCGGACGTTGCATTCCACGTAGCCTGGACTGCACGGACTGTCCTTAATCCCGACCAGCGGAATGTGTCGGCGCAAAAGCCAATTTAAAAATGCCAACAATGATTTATGTTATGTTGCGCTTCTCTCTCTTTCTCTCTCTCTGTGCCTTCCTCTGTTTTTCACACGTAACTGCAGTAATTTAAATGCCTTGCAACATCGCGCTTTAATTTAAACAATTAACCCTAATGATTAACCCTAACAAGGTCCCCCAACACACACACACACACATGCATAGAGCAGCCTGCGCTATGTAGCTAATAAAACTTAATGACTTAATGCCCCGGTTCAGGTTCCGTTAAGGCTTGCGTGTTTTCGACCAAGTGGCAAAAGTCGCATAATTAAAGCAGCAACAACAACAACAACAACAACTACAACAACTACAATGGCCTTCATGTTGTGCCCACTAAAAACTAGTGCTAACAGCTCTGTTTATATAAACGGCTCAGCAACGGCTCAGCAAAGCGACAAAGTCATTGACTTCCTGTCCCTATCGCGAAATGCCGTTAGAGCAGGCGGCCTTAATAGAATAAGGGGGCTGGTACAGGAGCCCTGAAATCAGGAAAAGCATGTGTGTGCTAACAACACTGCAGTAAAGGCGCAATTAAAGTACACGGAGACATGGGACAGAACAATAAAAATGAACAACAACACAATCAGGCATAAGACAATAAAAATGAGGAAAAAATACAAACCACAAGACGACTATTGTATGCACTATAGGAGAGGAAAAGCCTTTATTTGGTGATTAAGAAAAGAAAAAGTTGATATATTTTTAAGAGAGATTTGAGTACTCGCATTTCATGTGTAAAATTGAATATATATTTAGAGCTAGTCAAGCATCCTTGTTGTTTATTTGACTTCAGGTCTAGACTCTACGATTTGTTTCTTTAATTCCAAATATATCATATTAAGTCTGCGAAAATAGCTAAAAAAAAGTATATTATCAGTAATTTTTTTTTAGTATTCAAAATTTTTGTATATAGTTTTATATATTTTCAGAAAAATTTTTGTCATCTACTAAATATTTAATTGCAATCAATTATAAAAGAGCTTTTTTAAAGAAAGCATAACATTTCAAAAAGAAGATTAAAATTTAAATAATTTTTTTATTTTTATATTTTAAATATTTTCTGTAAATACTTTTTAATATCTATTTACAAAGAATCAACAAATATTTTGTTATAAACAATTTAAATAAAAACTTTTATTAATATAAAAACTCATACACTATTTTTTTTAAATAGCATAACACTTTCGAAACATTCAAATTTAAGATAATTTTTTAATTTAAGTTAATTTTTTTTTTATATATAATATTTTATTATTATATATAAAATTTTTTGATATTATTTTTTTTTAATCTATAAATATTTTTAGCGCTTATAGTTTTATTCGAGGATTAAATCTAGAAATATTTTGCAAGTATCGCGACATTCTATACCCTACGTTTTTTATAAGTTGCAACAACAAGCAAAGCACCACTTGGTTGACAATGGTCCCCAGTCTCTCTCTCTCTCTCTCTCTCACACTCAGTCTTTCCTTCTCTATTCTACTCCGGGCATAGTTGGTGGCAGTTATAAAAAGCCATTATAAACATATGTGCAAACGGATGTCGAAGGGCCTTTGCCTAGCTAACACCCGTTTACCCCTTAAAGCCCTTACCCTTTGCCTTGAAGCAGTTCAAGTGCTTCCGCAATGTGGACTATCAATGTGTATGTGTGTGTGTGTGTAGGTATTGGGTAGAGGAGATTTTGCCTTTCTGTTTGCTTAGCTAAGCAAATGTGCCGGTGTCTATGCTTGTAAATGTCTGCTGATAAGCGCGTAATTGTCGAACGACAACAGATTTATACTCAGATGTATATAAATATACTTACAATATATATGCATACATGTGTTACAGATGAATGTGAACTGACAATATATATAATATACATTTTTTTCTTTAATATTACATAAAATTGGAATTCCTTTTGTCTTGTTTTTTGTCTTCTCAGCATTTAGAAGTTAAAAAATGTATTATTTCTATATGTTTTTAGTTATCTTTGAAAACTATTCATCAAAGTTATTCCTGTTGGCTTATTGAACTTAAAAGCTTAATACTAAGTCAAAGCTCAAACGGTTTCGACTCAGAGAAGAATGTTTTCATACACTAGATTGCAATTGGTCTAAATGACTGTATTTCTAAATCAGCTTATCTGACAAATTAGTTTTAAAAAAGAGTTTTTTCTTGTTCTTTCTTTCTATTTTAAAGATTCATTTTATAACAGCAAGAAGAAAGTCAATATATTGCCTTACTCAAAGCCTAAGACATACTTCCTCACTCGCTTGCCCAGCTACTCTCAATAGTTTTATAGCAACGAGTTTATGTCAGCAGTGAAACCAAATTGTGGTTTTCCACTACAAGTCTTTATGCTCGCCCAGCTTTTGTATATTCTAGACTAACGTCAGCTTTATTTTAAGCAGGTGTTTCGTTAAACAAGTTAATAAATTAAACAAGCTAACTAAAAATGTTTACACTTTAAAGTTTTTCCCAGTCTTGCTGATAACTGTTAACAGGGGATCTCTCCCTTTCCTTATCTTTGCATTTCCCTTTGTTATTAGAGAATTTTGTTGATGTTTTGTTAACATTTTTGAGCGCTCGTTTGTTTGTCTAAAGTAAAATAGTCGCCACGCGCACAACCAACACATACACACACACAAAGACAGATAGAGAGGGGCAAACTTAATGGCAAACGAGCCCTGAAAATCCAGCGCATTTTGTTTGGTTGACCAAAAACCGAGGCGCCCAAAAAATGGTCGCTCGTTGTTTGTTTGTTTGTTTATTTAGGTGCCAACGGGATGATTACAAATAATTTGCTTAAAATGTTCCATTCGGCTGCACGCAATTGCCGCCGGTTATTTTGCCAGCCTGTTCGCCTGTTTTTAGTATGCAAATATATACATATATATATATACACTGGATGCCTACTACATACATACATATTCAGTGGATGGGTATATAGCTATCTTTTATGGCTTGGCATGTTGTTGTTGTTTGGCATTTTAATTGAAACCTGTCACAAATTTGACACTCCAGCTGCCAACGACAATTGGGTGTGAGCACAGTGGGGCAATATAGCTTACTATTATGGCAAAAACAAAAATATAGAAAATATAATTTAAAGTTGGGCACGTTCTCTGTTTATAAAAAATGGCATAAAGAGAAAAAACAAGTAAAATGTATTATAGAATTTTTGCAGTAAATGGGTTTTGTTTCTTAATGCCTTTGGTCACTTTTTTGATGTGCAAAAAGCCAAAATTATATTTTAAAGAAATTTTAAAAAAATAATTTAAACATACATTAAATATATAAAAATATATATGATATAAAATAAAATATTTTTAATAATATATAAACTTTTAATATTCATCTCAATCAACTTTTGTATTCATAACTCAACAAGTGACTTCAGTACCACTGTATCCAGTCAACCCTCAATTGACAAGCGCCTCGTTCTATTGCCTATAATCCACATAACACGCAAATTAATTACCCATAATTAATAAATTTAAACACTACTCAAGTCGGCAGACAATAGCCAAGGCTTAAGGCATTAATCATACCCACCCGCTCTGCTATTTATATAATATATCAGCATGACGCAAATTATAATTAAACATTCACAGCTAAACACATAATTTGCGCTGCGATTTTGAGTTTATTGTCAGACTTTAAGAGTCCCGTGTACCCGTTATCGCAAAAAGCAGTCATAAATCTCGCAAAGATGTCGACGACTCTGCACTTGACTCTTGCGCAAATGGGAGCTACCACCTAAAATCCAATTATAACTCAAACGCCAAATGTGATAAATCAATAAAGCGTCCGCCGCAGAGCCCAGACAAGTTATTTCTACGAACTCTGGCGTCTCTTGCGGTATTTACTCTTTAACCAATTTGACGTCAATTTATATAACTTTTGATATGGCTGGAGCGTTGAGATGATATATATGTTGAGATTAAACTGGAAAAAGAAAACAAAGTAATAATAATAATAAATATGATATTTGCAATGATATTATTTATTGTATTTATATAAAGTTCAAAATAAATTAGGCTTAAGTTCTGAATTTCTATATTATATCATAAATATTATTATATGATACACAGAGTGAACTGAAAAATAGAGAACTGAATTACTATTGTAAATATATCATAAATATTATTCATATATTTGAATATTATTCATATATTTCAACTTTGATCTTCGGCTTATATATTTTCAACATATTTCATAGAAATGTTCCTTTTGAATCAGTTTGGCTTTATTCAGCTTCTTTTTCAATCTTACATATTTTAGCTATAGTCTCAACAAACTTTCCATAATGTTTTAAGTCTACATCGCATGGCTAAACCAGCTAGATCTTATCTAAACTTTCTACAGAATCAGAAAAATCTGTAGTTGGCGTTTTCAGATGGATTTGTCATATGAAAAGAATGCAAATAAATTACCAGACTTAAAAATATGCAATATTTAAATATGTTAAAAATATGTAAATATGTACTTAATATATGCAAGTCATCAATGATGGAATCTTACTTATGTAATGAACTAGTTAAAAAATAACTGCAAAATAACAACTCAGCAACAGTGCTAAAGTCTTATATATTAACAGATGATTAGGAATTTATCTTAGATAGAGATAGTCTGAGATAGTTTCTGCTTTATATATAATAGATATTATGAAAGATATGCCTTCCTTTAAATCGATATCTCTTTCGTGTCCTTTATTGCCCTTCTTAATATCTTGGCTAACTCTAATCCCATTTATATTTACACTCTCTCCCTATTTTTTGTTGTCGTTTTAGGTAATTGATTGCAAACTGAAAATAATTTATGTGTCGTCTCCATCTCTCTCTCTCTCTCTCTCTCTGTCTCTTGGAAGTCGCTTGAGTAAGTATCAGGCAATATATCACGCATTTGAGTAGTTGTAACGACGAAAAACAACTACTAAATAATTGTTAATGTATTACGAATAATTTATGACACTATTTCATAAAAAGCAATAATTTTTCAATATCAAACCAGGCGGCAAAAGAGCTGGCTAAGGCGAACGAGAGTCGAGGCAAGGGAAGTCCAAAAAGTGTTGTTGCTGCACAGTTGCAGTTGAAGGTTTTTGCCCCGTCTCTCTCACTCTCGCTACGTCTGGCTGCCTGCTTGCGTAATAAGCTTGATAAATAATAAAAGAGCGCTAGTAAAGCAAAGGCAGCACAGGAACTGGAGCTGTTTGGGTTCGGGTTACTGTCGCTACAAAATGAAATTTATCATTTTTCATAGCTGCAAGCTGCACTTTCTGAAACATTTCACTCAGCGCCAAGTGGCAACTCGGCTCCCACCTCCTCTACCATTTCTCCCCAGCTCGAGTCTCATATTTTCGAGGCTGCTTAGACATCAGCGTCGTCCCAAAAATAAAAAGGGCTGCTCCTCATGTTTGTTATTGCTGCTGCTGCTGCTTGGGCTGCTGGCAAATGTTTGCGGAAAGAGATTAATTGATTCCACTTGGCTGCATGCAGAGTGTCCCTGCAGAGCAGCTGATCGGACGCCAAAGGACATCCCAGTTCCACTTGGCATGCGGGCTTTGAGGTAGAAAATGTTTTGCCGAATTGTTTACTCAATGTTTTGCTGATGGTTGATTTTCAAATGTTGCCAATTCAAATGATATTTAAAGATAAAGAATTTCATCAACATTTTCATACTTTATTTACTTTTCTCCTCTGACTTCTCCTCTCGGAACTGCTCGCCCCTTCACAATTTAAAACGCAATGTAAGCAAAGTTGATTATGCAATTATAGGTACAGTTAATCATTCATTTGGTTTTTAAATATTGCCATTTATCATAATTATGACACTTATCATAATTATTTGCATTATTGCGAAATGCATGTCGGTTTTGGGGTGAATAAAAAGACTATGAGTTATACTCTATTATAAAATTCCCTTATTATAAAAAAGCGTGAATAAGTTGCTTTTATATAACCAAAATTATATTAAGTAAATAAAACAAGCAGATATAAAAATAAATTATTAAATAATATGATAGCCGATGTGTTGGACTGCTATTGTAGCATAACGACCAAAAACGACCCACTTTTTCAACTTTAATATTAATCTCTTCTCTTCACGTTCGTTCTATATACATATATATATATATTACACATATTTAAGTTTTATATATAGTTTAAATTAGACACATTTAAAAAAAATTGTAAAGTAAGGCGCTCAATATTGATCGAGAACCATCCTTTCTGGAGCGCTAGAATAAAATGTTTCTATTTAAACTTGAGACATTACTCAGAAATCTTGATAAACTTTTAAAAATATCTATGTTTTACTGCAAGTCGAGCATAGCTTTTATTTCTTACAAATACGGTATGCATTTAAAGTTGTATTAAATATTTTTAATTTCTGATGACAGCTGCAATCGAGCTGAAACAAAATGTTGTACAGCAATTGCATATGCCACATTCTGAGCGTGGGCTTAACTTTGAGCCTGGCAGCAGGACATAAGCAATAGCTTATATATCTATATATATATATATATATATATATATATATATACATATATATATAGTAAATATATATAAATTGTATATATTTAACTATTAGTATGCCTTACATGATTAAAACTTTCTAAAGGGGGGCGCACAAAGTAGATTGCAGACGTTCTTCTTGCTGGCGCCAGTGCAGTTAACAAGTCCTCAAAAACAGTGGCAACGCTTTTTTGTAGTTTGGCAGCGCCGGCAAAACTTTTACTCAAACTTGTCACAGGCGCCAGGCGTTTGTGGCCAACTTGATGTTGAGGTTGCGCAGCTTTATCCAGCAAGCCAAGCAGCCAGCCCCAGCCACGCCCCCTGCATTTAAGCCCAAAAGATTCTGGCAAAGAAGCCAAGCCAAACATTTGCGACATGCCGCACAGTTTAATGTTTGACAAGCAAAACATGCAACGCCTTGCCCCAACCCCTGCCACTGCCAACTGCAGTTTCCCGCCCCCATCTCCTCCCATTGTGGTTTTTTTGTATTATTTCTCCTCTTTTTTTTTGACAAGTTCAGCTTTTGCTTGTCAGGCTTTGCAAAGTGACAAATATATTTAATTGCTTGCAGAAGTTTGCTGCCAAAAAGTTTGCGCTTCAATACTTTTATTTCGTCTCCTATATTATATACATATATGTATATAGTATATCTGTATATATTATTTTATAGAATTTCCTTTTGGCTTTCAACTGTTTTTGGCATGTGTGAAATAGACGTTTTTATAATTGCGTGTAATTACATTTTCAATTGTGGTCTTAATAAGAGTTCTGCATTTTATTTTGCCAAGCATTTGGCAGCCAGGCACTGCGGCGACGTTCTTTTATTATATATACATACATACGAATATATTTATATATGAAGTATCTAGTTCTGATTTTTAAATAAACTTTCTTTTGATTTTAAAGTGAGCTTGCAGATAAAGTTTTAGAATAGCTAATATCTGTTTTACAATCTACAGAATCTACAATAACATTCAATCGATTATATCTAGTATTTGCCATCTATATATATACTATAACTGTACTGACTCCAATTTCTTATTTTCTTTGTCAAATTTAAATAACTACAACATTTTCATTAACATTTTGATGTTGCCTCAGCAAAATATTTAAAATTTAAATTATATGCGCGACTTAAAAAGAAAATGAGAATCAGTGAGAGGGGCAGCGGAAGTAAAAAGAGGGCAGTAAAAAGAGGGTAAATGATGCAAATGAGAGCACGAAATGTTTTAAAACTGTTGCGACTTAATGAAGCTGCACATATATATATATATATATATATATATATGTATGTATATTTATATGTATGTATATATATGTATATACATATATTCTTTAATAATTGCAGCACTTGACTTTTCTTCAGGCATAAATTGTCATTAGTCTGCATAATTTGTTGAAGTTGAAAGAATAGACATAGTGAAGAGCTAAATATTGAAGATATCGTAACTCGAATCAACTAGAGAAATGGAAAGATATTTTTTAGAAATAAAATGCACTTTAATAACCTTTATTTTTTTAGCTGAAAAACTATTTTTAAAAATAAAGATGAAAAAAAACTTTTAAAATACCAATTTCAAGTTTCATTTCATTAAATGTTAAACTATTAATAAGTTATATTGCTCAAAGCTCAACCTTATTATTAAATAATATTAAAAAAATACCAACATTTAATAGCAGCACATGAAACACAACATAATAAAGTCACTAAAAGTTGTTTCATGTCCTTTTCAAAAGCCTTTTAATAGCAGCAGGAAAAACAAAAAAACCAAATTATATTGCAGCTACTTAATGCTTGATGCATAAATCGAGAATTATGACTTTACACAACATTAATAACAGCAAAAAAACAGAAAGCAACAAAATAAAAACATAAATTCACGATTAAATATATTTTTTATGCAAAATAATAATGGTGTGAAATTTGAATGGGATTCAATTGAATTCGAATGGGACAAACAGTCATTAAAGAAGTGTTACGAACTGTTTATTGGCGCCAATTGCCACAGTGCGAACAGATAAAAACAGAGACAGAAAAACATGAGAACAAAAATAAACTTTAATGCGCTTTGAAGTTGAACAAAAACAAAAACTTGCCTCGTATTACGAACTGCCTGACCAAACAAAGGATCAGGCACAGGTTGGCTGTGTATGTGTGTGAGCGTCTGTATGTAGGTGTTTATTGGATTACCTAACTGTCGCCAGGCTGTATCCTGTTTGGTATCCTGCTGCCTGCTGTTTGTCAATACTAATCTGCTGCTTTCGCAGAAACTACAGCACGAAAAAAAGAAGTTGTGACAACTCAAGAGGCGGCTGGTGCGAGGGCGTAGCAAGGACAACCCAATCAATGTAGAAATCGAAAGCAGCGCCAACTACTTTGTGACGGCCGTGAAGGCTTTGCCGTTGCGAGCGTATTTGAACCGGAAATCAAAATAAACAACAGCAAATCAGTCAAACAAACAAACAACAGAGGCTTCAGCTAAAAGCAATAAGGTCAAACCCCCACACACCCACACACACACCCTTAGCATGGCCAATTTTTGTGACAAAGCTACTTCGAAATGTGCGTGTGTGTGTGTGTGTGTGTAACTACTGTACGTCGAACATGTGCTCCAATAAAAGCTAATGGCACTCTTCCAATCAGCCAGCCACTTTCTGGCCCACCCAAATGCTTTTGAGGTTTCAGGAATGTGGCCTGACTTCTGGAATGACAGCAGGCACTGGCACTTCATACAATTAGCCAGAAATTAATGACAATCGACTTGGGTTTTTGGTAAAGAAATGAAATTGGTTTGCACTAAATTGAAATGTAAACTTTTCTTTTTGCTGGTTTCTTCAAGAATCCACTTGAATTTTGTGTTATACTGAATGTCACTTGTATGAAGTGCTTTTTGTTTGTAAGATGTTTTGGCAAATGATAGTTATCTCTCAGTATACCTGAATATGTTTGTCAAATTTAACCATACTTGATAGAAAATGTGCAAATATTGTTTGACATGTATAATGTATATTAATTCAATTTATTATTTTTTATAATTGAAATATATTTTTGAATGAGGAATTATTATTCCGCTTGCCTTTTTGCTAAATTCTAATAAATATTTATATTGAAACATAGGGCAATGAGATTTTTTTGATGGAAAATGTCCCATTTGATAAATTATTGATAGCTTTTTAAAAGAAAGATAAATAATACCATATAAAATGAATAATATAGCAAAATTTTTAAAACATAGATTAATATTACCATATAGACAGAGTGAATAGACATAATATGTCTTTCATCTCTGAAGGCTGATTATCAGATTTTTACTCCATATCCAAAATATTTTCAAGATATTCTAATTACTTTTAAATATAATATCTACCTATTTAAAAAATATAGTATATAGATATATATCTTACTATATCTTTTAAGCAAAAATGTTGTTATTTTCGGCAATATTGCCGTTGTGTTGACTGTTTCCACATTTGAATTTCAGTCAGCATAAAAAAATATCCCTCACTTGATTTTATCCGAAAATTGTTTTTACTTCAGAATTTTTAGGCTTTCTTTTAAACAGTTCTTCATGTTAATATTAGTATAAAAAATAAAAATTATATCTTATTTGGCAGATTTCTCTTTAACATATTTTTGAATATTTTTATGTCTTAACTTGCCTATTTTCGCCATTCTATAAAATTGCACGCCTCTTCATTTCAACATTAGGCCTTGTTTAATTTTCAAAGCATTCGTTTTCCATTCAATTCAATATCTTAACGCTCTAATCTTTCGAATGTCCATCAACGGCAGCCAGAGCAAAAAAAGGGTCAAGAAATGTTGTGAAGGTAGCTAAAACAGAAATTTTTATTTTGATTCAATTTGCAAGCGACATCAAAAGGCGGGCAAACACTTGGACCGCGTGTAATATCATTTATAGCCACGCTTCTCGCTCTCTCCCACTCTCTTAACTCCTTGCTGCCTACTTTTTTATGAAAATTACATTTTTACATAATTTAACAAGCCGAGTGCTGGATGAACGAGAAGTTGGGCTGGCAAAAGGAAAGCCAGCGATAGCAGCGACTTGAGCTCGTCAGCCTGCCCGTCTCTCCGTCTCTCTGTCTGTCTGTCTGTCAGCCATTTTTTATGGCCGCTACTTGAGCTTTGTTGCTGTTGTTGTTGCTGCTGCATTGACCACTAAAGTTGCCATAAAGCGGCATAAAATTTGTGTTCCATGCGCTGCGGCGGCACTATAAAAAAAGAAGAAAAAAACGAAGTGCCACTTGAGTGGCCGCACTTTGAATGGGTTTTTTAAGGTGCCTCCAATAGCGAACCCTTCCAGCACTCCCCTTCTTAGCCCCCACCGCATTTAAGCTCAAATGATGTTGTAAATACAATTTCTTAGCAAGAAAAATGTCTTCATCATCAAGTGGCAGTAGACTTTGCCTCTACCTTCTAGCAGCTTCTAGCAGCCCCACTGCCAAATGGCGTAAAAGCTTTAAAGCTATGTTGTTGTAATGGCCAAAAGGTTTGCTCTAAGTGGCAATGGGTGCTTTGTGCTCAGCTCGTGGGGGTGCCTTGTTCATGCAAGGGTTGTCTCTGAATTGAAATAGTTTTCCTGCCAGGGGGCTTGCTTGCAATGAAGCTAACTAGGACTTTCCGAGCTTAAATTAAAAAGCGTCGAAGTAAATTACAAGAAAATCGAAAAAAATTGTTTCTTTAATGGCAACAATAATTATAACAGAGAAATTGATAGATGCAAAGCAACTATTGAAGTTTTATTATTTTAGTAAGAAATGAAAAAGAAAAAAATCCAGATTAATATATTTGACAAATAAATAGAGAAAGAGCTCAATGCAGAAAAACTATAAGATTAAAATGTGCTTATATCTAAAGTTAAGTTGGCAATAAATAATAATAAAGACTTTAAAACATATAAGTAAAATATATTTTCAAACAATTCACATTTACATATATACCTCATATATCTAAATCTACATATTTCTAAATCTGTTTGAGATAAGATTTTCTTATAACATACTTAATCTGAAAACATTACAAAAACATTACATCTATTATAATTTTAAATGTATTTATACTAAATATTTAGATAAATAGCGCAATACAGAAAAACTGACAGATTAAGAAGAGCTTATAGCAAAAGCGAAATCAACAGACCTCACTTTATAACTTAAGTAAAGTCGTATACAAACTATATCTAACTAGAAGCTAGTGCTGAAAGAACTTCGAACTTGTTTGCCGTATTGATATCGATGTATCGATGTCGACTTTTGACTAAGTGTATTTCTCAAAGTATTTATGATTTTCTATATCTAAAATTAAGCAAACAAAACGCATATTCTTAAAATAAAATAACAAATTTAATATGCTTGGAAAAAAACTGAAACAAATTTCTAAAATAACTTTATTTTTCAACTTAACTGCTCATATGATCATAAAACTAAAGTTTTCCATTTCCAACAGCGCTGCCTACATCAATACCCTAAGAAAATGTGCATAAATTGTATTTATTTTATTGTTTAGAAATGATTTTATAATTTTTAACTCAGCAAGCTTATCCTGCTTTTTATCAAAGTGATGGAAAAAATATAAAAAACATTTGAAAACATCGAGAGTCAAAAATAAAAAAAAAATAGATGTTTTTAAAAATTTGAAAACATAAAATAATTACATTGACTTAACTTCGCACATTACTAGAAGAAAATTAACTAGGTAGCTCTAAATCAAAAGATATTTTAAACTAACATATATATATATATATATATATATATATATATATATATTTATTTATATTTCACTTTCCTTTCTAAATCTATTACAGATAAAATAAATATATGCATTTTAGAATTACAATAAATATAAGTTATTTAATCTGAAAATAGAGTGTCTATTACAAACATAGTTCAAAGCGAAGCAATAATAGAATTCAGTTACTTCCCTAAGCAAACTTTCGAGCTACTCTGACTAGCAAAATCTGTGTCAGAGACAATGCTTAACGCCTTTAACCAATTGCCAGAAAAGCCAGAGCTGAACTTCTTAAGGCTCTGCTGTAACTTCAATGCCGCCTAATAAGCTGCACGCACAGAAAAAGCGAGCGAATGGGCAACGCTTCACTGCAGAAGGACTTGAAGAGGACGAAGGCAGTGGTAGAAAAAATATCATCATTACCAGAAAATGTCCTGCAGCGTCAATTTGCGAAAGCCGTTGGCATTGTGCCCTCTGGGCGGGAACGCGTCCAGGCAGGACCCTCAGTCAGACACTTAAGTCTAATGGTTTTGTCAGCCACGAGCGAGAGACGGAGCGAGCGCTGCACGCATACAAATTGACAATTTTATTAGCAACATAAATTAGTAAAAATAATCAATAAGCAATGTGCCAAAAAGCAGTCGCAAAACGAGTCCGATTGGAATGGTTGCATAAATTCAATTTATACGCCGCAATTGCTGCCACTAAGTACGATGATATTTCTGTGTGTTAATGTGTATGTGTGTGTGGCAATTAGATCGTCGAATATCCTACGGGTTGAGCCAAACACCAGACGCATTTCAGATAATCTCATTTCTTTGGCCTGCAGGACTCCACAAACTGTCTCTAATTGCTTAATTTGCGCGCATTTGAGCAATTGGAGGTAGCTCTTCCTCTCTCTCACTCTCTCTCTTTCTCTCTGTCTCCCTTGGGGTAGGTCCTTGCAGCTTTGCATTGATGCAGTTTGCAACTATTTTGCAGTAGCAACAACAAAGTTTTTGCATTCAGCTCTTGTTGATCCTTTCAATTGGTGCACTAATTAGCTCCGTTTTTGGAAAACAGTTTGTTTAATTGAAAATTAAGTAAAGTTTTTCGCTTAATTCACAAAAGTTATCAGACATTTGTCGAGCATTCTTTTTTTTAGCTGTCTATCAAAATATTTCACATTGCTATGATTTGAAGGCACGAAATTGCCTAATTTCAAATAGAAATTTAGTTAAATCAAATAGAAATATAATGAATATTTTTTATATATAGATATATATATACAATATATATATATTTATTTAACTTTCCCAATTTCTAATAGAAATTAAGTGTATTATATATATATATAAATTTAAAATTTCCTAATTTCAAATATAAATTTAATGAATTTTTGATGAAACATATTTTCAAAAATATTTTCAGATTTTAAATATAAATAAAACGAATAAAAATATATAATTTTTATTAATTTTTATTTCAAATATAAATTTAGTGTAATTTATACATAAAAATTTTTTTTAATTTTCTTTCATCAAATTAAAACAAAATGAATTTAATTAAAATATTTTTATTTATATTTCCTTATTTCAAATAAAAATAATATGAATTTTATATAAATATTTTTATATAAATTTCTCAATTTCTAATCGAAATATAATGAATCTTTTAAAAATATATTTAATCAAATTTTCTAATTTCATAAAGATATTTAATGAATTTTGTATATACATTTTTATTTAAATTTACCAATATCAAATAGAAATAAAATTAATTTTCCTTTAATATTTTTATTTAAATTTTATTTCTAGCTTAAGCCCCATGTTAGATGCAATTTCAAGAAATGCTTGCTTTTTACATGCTCAATAAAAATATATTTATGATGTATTTAATATATAAATATTTGCTTAAAATTTCTTTAACCTTCTTTAACCTCATATTAGAATCAATTTCTAGACCTGCCAGTTCTTCATCTGCTCAATAGATTCATGTTTGATATCCTTTCATGCTTTCAAACTTCAGTTGTGCCTCGTTTCATTAGCTGCTTTAAGTTTCCTGCCTACTTAAGCTTAACTGAAGCGCAATTTCTACTTGAACAACTCATCTTTCGCGCTGTCAGCGTTGCCAAATGAATGCAAATTTGTTGTTGCTTTTAGCTGGCGTTGGGCCAAGTTTGAAAAGAACTAAACAGCTCTCCACATTTAAATGCCGGAAATGAAATACAAGCAAAGCGACAAACAGGGCGGCAAATGGATGGCAAGGGCCAAGTAGCTGACCTCTCTCTCTCTCTCTCTCTCTCTCTCTCTCTCTCTTTCGCTCTGTCTCTGTATCTGTCTCTGTCTCAATCGTCGCACACAAATTGCTGTCAAACTTAACTGAAATTAGAACGTGATTAGATTTCATTTAAGCATTAAGGACAACTGACAGCCAGCATGACAGCTTAATTGGGGTACGAATCTCTATATTCGAGACTTGAAAATGATATTTTGAGAACGCAAATTTATTGACAATTAGCTAGAGAGAGAGAGAGAGATACGGAAAGAGAGAACTATATGAATTGAGCTGCTCACATTAATTATAACGTGCATAATTAACAAATCTCGACTCGATTCCAAGAAAGGAAGCGCACACGCACACACACACACTAATCTATATAAGTAAGCGTTTAATCAGGACATGGAAGAGAAGCTAAAGATAGTTGAGGGCTGGGCAATTGTGGAGTCTCTGCTCGTTCAGGCGTATTAATTAAAGCTCACAATGTCGAATTGGGTCGCTGTCCACGCAACTAGAAGTTATTAGTTGAGCGCGTACAGATAAAGCTGAAGCTCGGTCCAATTTACGGCATTAATAGATGCCCCAGAAGTAGCATGAAATTGTCTCATAATTGACCAGGCTACTTAAACCAATATATATATATGAATATATATATAGTGCTGTAGATGCAAAGGAGATTAAACGGAATAGATGTTGCTGTCAGTCACAGTTATACGCAACACCTATGTCAAAGTCCACACACACAGAAAAAAAAAACAATCTGTTGGGGCAGAAGTGACAACCCGTCACGTAATACCCAGCCAAACAACAACAGAACGACACACAACAACGAGTCAATTTAATCGTTGCAAAGTTAAACAAACACAAATAGATTAGTTCAATGTTCGCTCAATACTCGCTGCCAAAAGTCAAAGAGTGTGTCAGAGAAAGGAAAAAGTAAAAAAAAGAGAAGAAAGCAAGCAAAACGCTAAAGCTGTCCGGAAACTGCAAAGCGAACCATGTGTGTGCGTGTGTGTGTGTGTAAGTGTGTGCCTGGGTGTCAGGGAAAACCAGCATGCGACAAGCAAAACAAATTGCCTTTGAACCAAACCCTTTGCGATTGACGATTGACGACTTTTTGCCAAAGAGAACGCAGCTGGCAAAGCGAGAGCAGGCTAAAAATTTAAACAAATGATGTATTTAATAATTTTGGATTGATGAAATGACTTGCCTAAATTTGAATTTCTTTGTTTATAGATTACTTAAGTCTTTTTGTATATAGACCAATTTCTATGGCTAAATGACGCAGCACACAGTCTGAGTGCAGAATTTAGAATTTAGTCTAAGTGCAGAATTTAGCACTTATAAATTTCTAAATGTTTCCCTACTTATCTACCATATAACAAATTCTATAATGAAGTATGAATACTAAATCCAGACTAAGAAATTGAGCTTCTATTCCCATTAATTATATTAGCTTTTAAAGAATAGTTGTGCTATAAGGTATACGACTTAGTCTTGAGGAATTTTGTGATAATAAAGCTTTATTCTTAGAAATCGAAGCAAAATATTTTATACAGTCAAATCCCGATAATTCGTCCCCCACCAAATCAAAAACCTCAATTCGCAAAAAATGCTGTCCCCTCGAACAAAAATTCGCTCGAATTCCTGTTTGATAAACCGAACACCGTTGCCATTTCCAATTATCGTATTATATATATAAGTACGAATGCGTATTCTTGTCGTGTCTTGTTGTCTTTTTGTAGCAATGCAATAATCGGCCCACTTTTTCGGTATTTCGTATGAATTGCAGGCCTGTTCACCCATCTACTTCCACGGGTATCGTAGCACATCCCATTGAACCGCCTTCTTGACGGCTCTTGCAACATGTGTTGATGAACATCACTTTGTCCTCTCTTGGCATATTGGAACGTACAAGTTTCAGTGCGCGGCTCTATTGTATCAATTGTTATTGATAACGTTCCTCTCTGATAGTAACTTGTTGCTGATTCAATTACGCTATCTTTAAGCATCTTTACCTCTCAGTGACATTAATTTTAAAACTTCGGAAACGGTACTCAGATATATTTATTCATAGATCATATTGCTTATATGCCTCATTTAGACATTGCTATCCAGCTATACCTTTAATTTGAATGTTAACAAAAATAAGGAAGTCTTCCGCAAAATATGTTTTGCTGACATAAAGTAATATTTAATATTATATTAATTATCAATATTAAACTAGATTAACATAATAAATCATAAAATGCCTAAGTTTTAAATTTTTAATTTTCAAATATTTGAATTGATAGATTTCGATTTTAACAAATAATGTTCTGACATAAAATCTTATATAGATATCTAACAGAGACGCCTGAGCAGGTTAATAAATTTATAGCCGAAACATATACTGAATGCTAGTTATAAGCATATTATAACCATTATAAGCGAATACAATATAGTGAGCTCCTTATTGTAAGGCCTGTTCACAGTATTGAGGTTGTTTTTACTATATCAAGGGTAAAATTTTTGCTCAAAAGTCGTTTTATTTGTTCAAAATAAAAGAAATGAATTAGAAAACATAAATTTATGCTTATTGAAAGAATTAGCGAATTCATGTTTGCTTCTTGCATTTGCAAAGTAACTTGAATTTATTTGCAGTATTCCATGTACACATTTGTGTGTTCCCTTCACCCAGACACAACTGTATAAAACTTGTAAACATGCTTACAGCCAAAGAATGGAATTTCAGTAGAAGTGAATCATTAAAAGGAAAAGTGTGAGCTTTCCATAAATGTGAAACTGATAAAGTCTCTTTAATCCATTCTCATTCAAGCATCTTTTGTGTATTGTGTTTTAGATCTAAGAAATTGATAGACTTTCCCTCAATGAAACTCACAGTTTAGTTGAGATTTACACCTGAAATAGTTCAGCTCGCCCTTCACTTCTCCTCGTTCGCTGTCATAGCAAGGATGCTAACAAGTATTTAATATGCTCGTGCTAGCTATTACGACTCATGTTGAACTCATTTGCCGCATATCACCCATCGTGTGGCAAATGAAAAGCTTAGCCACCAGCTTTTGTCGTCGTCGTCATCATCGTCAGCATCATCATCATTAACTATCAGTGCTGGCTTGTGTAATTCAGAGACTTCGTTACTTTGCATAAATAGGAATATACTCGACTAGGACAAGCTAATTAGCTTACAGACATCGCAACATTTCATTAAACAAATGGTCCCTGGTGTATAATTTTAATACGCAATTACAGCCAACTCAACGCTCACTCAATTGCCTGATAGTAAGCCACACCACCACCCACACCGCCACCGCCACCATCACCACTGATACTTGAGCATAAGCCCAGGCAATAAATTTGATTTGATGCTCATTGCGCGCTGGTTACCTACGCAATTCTCGGGTTGCCTGGCGCTCGGCTAGGGTGGGCTTTAAATTATTTGATAATTTATGCGAAAATTATGTGACAATTGAGCGAAAAAGCGTAGCGAACGAGCCCCGGCTCAAGTTGCCTTGGCAACAACACTCGTCGGGGTCTTTAGGCTAAAAAATTCGTTTTATTGGAAACTCTTGCCACACCATCATCAATCAATTAGTTGCCAGATCAAAAAAAGTCAAGGGAGAGAGTGTTAAGGAAATGCGGCATTAGCCATCATACCAGGCATTACGCTGCCTCTCGTTGGGCATCTCCAAGTCGTCGATTTCATTCAGGATGCGTATGGGAAAGACGTACCTGAAGAACTCATAGAGCACAAAAAGCACGGTCTCCAGCATTGCGACACAAACAGAGATTGCAATACGACCAGTAGGATATGCAGTAGTGTGGATGGAAGCAGCTCACCAAGGACAACTGCTGGCTGCGACAAAGTGTTGGGGTGCCCAGGTAGAAAAATGATTTAGCCAAGGCTGCAAAGCGTTAAGATAAGGAAGAGTTAAAAATTATTCAAAAGTGCTTCCTACTCACCACCAGCTAAATATTTTGCAATATTAATAATGATTTTGGAAAGTTTGTGTTTACTTTGATACTTAAATTTCATTTCAGGAACTAAATTTCAAACTTGAGCTAAACTACTAAAAAAAAACCTGCCTACAACGCTAAACTCAAAGCTTATGCATATTTATAAAGATTTCTGTTTGAAGAAGTTTTTCTACCCACTCTCTCCAACCACACTCGTATTTCCAATTAAGGCCGCAAAACACGCAAAAATTTCAACCACAGCGTCTCAATTACTTCTCCTTTAGGTGTTGCTCCACCTGCCTATCCAACTCAATTTTCTCTAGTCGACCACAAATTGTCTTCTCTGCATTATTAAAATGCCTGAATTTGTGCTTAACTATTAGACTCAACGCCCTGTGTTTAGCTAATGAATTTTATCGGGGCTCATCAACGCCTTGCGCTGTGCGTCTTAATTCCTGGGCAACGTGTCGAGCGCCATCTAGCGACTAGCGGCGATAAACAAAGGCTAATTATTGAAAGCACTTATAACACTGTCGGTAATTCAATAAGAACTAACATATAATAGGTTTTCTTATACGTTATTTAGTAGATGCATAAGTAGAAATTGTCTGGGATTTGTTTAAGTGATTTTTAAGATACATGAAATATAATATTCTTATGAGACTTTATAATAAGAACAATAACTAAAATTTTTTGTACTTAATTATATTCAATTTATATATTATTACAATAACTAATTGAATTGCTTAATACTGAATTTTAAGGGATACATTTAAAATTTAAAAAAAAAACACAGTTACACAAAAAACACAGAACTCCAATTTCAATGGATTCAGTACTTTAAAGAAATTATTAAATACACTGTTCAACAAAATTATACTTTTTTTTATCCAAATCGAGTTTTTACTTTTAAATTTTTAAATGATTCTGAAAGTATTCGCCCGCAGACTTTAATTATAAAAACCAGAGCTAACTTGCAGTAAAGATAAATGTCTATGACTTTTTGCTGATGTCTTTTTTATGACTTAAAATATTCTAGATTTTGAATAGTATCCGGTTACTTTTTAGGCCAATCTTTTTCATCCGAGTCCGACTTTTTGTTATTTTAGTCTATTTAAAATAAATAGCATACATCGTTTAGAGGATTGTAGTAAGGATTATAGAGTGTAAGGTAAGGGACAACTTGGCACTACCAAGTACCAAGTTGTTGCACAGATATATAAGCACAGGTTTAAGTCAAGTCCTGGTCAAGTAGGTCTTGAGGATGGTTTTGCCGATGTCATATGCCTTTACAGGATATTTGCAGTAAAGTTAAAGCTTCGATCTTTAAAATAAATCCTGTCAACTATATTTAATGAAATATGTAAAGGAATTCAGGAAAATGTTGAGAAAATATTAGGAATCAATGGAAAAAATCATTTGATAATGATTTCCCTTCACTCGACTCTCAAAATCGTTGTTGTACAATATTCATCATAAAATTTTAGATTCCAAATAAAAAATTTTATATGCAGTATAGTTGCTATGCTCAATAATTGTGTTGCCACGCCCAATTGCAGCTCTTATAACAGCTCTTACTCACACGGCATTACGCAGTCATTAGCTTTGTATGCTCACACGAGCTTACCTGCTCTGTCTGTCTCTTAGGGAAGAGGCTTTTATAGACGTGAAATTAAATATTAATTTGTACGCACAAAATCTGTGGTTAAGCCGCGATTTATGCTGTAAAAATAAACCCGACGCCCGTTCTCTGGCCTCCACAGCCGTCAACCCTTTCAAATGGTAATTAAGAGCCGCACGTTGAGCACCTGTGCACACAGCAGCTTAACGAAAGGTAACAAAAATAAAATTCCATTTTTTCACAACTCTTTTTTATGATATTTTTGTATTTGTTTTTCGTATTTGAATACAGGAAAAAAAGTGCTGTATACTCTTAGGCTTGTGCTTAATATTTACCGCAGAACGACAAAAAATGAAACAAACAAACAAATGCATACATATATTTAAAATGCAATCAATCAAAGGGCGGTGGGCGTGGCGGCCGCACTGCAAAATTGAAATTAATTATAATGCATATATCAACTGGCATAAGTATGTGTTTACACACACACACACACATATACATCTATGTATATAAGAATGTATAAATATATATATATATGTTTTTTTTGTGCATTATTTAATCAACTTTGCTGCCTCACGATTTTTATTGAACATCAAATTGCTTTTTTTGTGTTTCATTAAAAAAACAATTGAAAAGCGGGCACTTTGCTTACTTCAAAGAGTACAAATTTATAGCATATATATTTTATATACATGTATATATATTTTCTATATATTAAAACAGTTTTTTTATGCATTATTAAAAAACTTTAATCAAATCAATTGTTACAAAATTGGCAATCGAAATGTAAATTTGCTGCCGATTTGCAATTTAATTAAGCACGTTAAATATGTCAAATTTTATTGTTGTTGCTGTTGTTACTTTTGTTTGTTCTGTTGTTGTTGTTGTAGTTTACCTCGCCATTTTGCCCTTGTTTATTCAGTCGTATAGATTTAATGAGCAAATTATGCGGCCTGTAATTGGGTCGAGTTAAGTCCTAGCAAGAGCAAAAAGTGATTAGGGTTTTCGTCTCGAAGGTGAGAACTCAACTCGTTATCTGTGAAAGTGTGTGGGGGTGTGTGCCTGGGAGGCACTTTTAATATAATTTTCAACTTCAGTTATATTTGCCAATGTTGTCTTCAGTTACAGCTAGCTCTGTTTTCATAAAAAATCTAGATTTTATTTGAGTAATTTCTACTCAACTTTAAGAGCTGAAAAGTAGGAAATTAGGGAAGCTGAGAAGGAAATATTTTTAGCTCAAAAAAGTTTTAAATAAACTTAAAATAAATAATAATAATAAAAATAAAAATTTAAATAATAAATACCAAAATCAAATTTTACTTTCCAATATTTTCTATTCTTTGAAAACTATCTTATAGTAAAATTGGAATTTCCATATATTTTGTATCGTATTAGATTATTTTTTGCTTAAACATTGTTGTGTCTGTAAGAAATCCTCTAAGAAATATAAAAAAAGATTATTATTAAAAGATAAATATTACACAGAGTTTATTTAAGTTATCTTTTAATTTTTTATGTAAAAATAAATTATATAGATAATCATATGCATTTTTTTGTTTTTTTTTTTTTTTTGTTGTTGGTTTATTGCTAAGAATCAGGGGCCAAGTGCCTCTTTAACAAAAGATTTATCTTATTATCTTATATGCATTAAGTAACAATGATTGCCAAATGTATTTCGACAACACTGTGCAAAATGTTAAATAGCTTATTTCTGCAATCTGAAAGAGTTATATCTATTTAATTTTCAAGAAAGTGATAATATTAAGAGCTTTTGGAGAGCAAAAGATTGCACTCAAATCGAAACGCATTTGTTTTCTATAACTATCTGCGTGGCAGAGTTTTATTCTTTAGGTGTATATAATAATACATATACATACATATTTTATATATATAAATATATTTTATTTCTTTATAAAGATTATTAAGAAATCAAGTTATTTCAGAGCAACTCAATGCTCAACTTTTATTAATACGATTCAATCGAAGTGCAGCTCTGTCTTTTTATCAGCTTTCGTGCTGTCTGTACAATTTATATCTTATGCATACATTAACAATTTGTATGCCGTTCTCTGATAGCTGTGCTTCGAGTACTGAAAGCGTCATAATTAAAAATTCCATTATCTGCTGTCCAAGTTAAAGACTTAACTGAAGCCGCGCTTGTTGCAACATCAACATCAACATCAACTTTCTCAATGGCCACTCACAGGCTCTGAAAGGCTGAGCTGCGCTTGTCGAGGGCCACATCGGTACATCATTCGCATCGTTCACAGACCGCACACTTTAACAATTATTGCCAACCACATGGACAAGGACACGGACACGGACATGGACATGTACATGGACATGGACATGGACATGGACACGGATGCGGCACATGAACAAGGACATTCTCGGCTGCTTGTAATGTGCTCAATTTTTCGCATTTTGCACAGCGAACGCGACGGGCGGAACGAGCGGCTGAGCGATTGGTGCAAGCAGCAACTGTGTGCGCTACTGTTGCTGCCACTTGCCACATGCCACATGCTACCTGATGCCAGCTACCTGCAAACTGCCAGCCATAATAATATTAAACAATACATATAAATCACTCAGCTGTCTGACAACGAGCCAAACGTCCAACGGCCCTACAGGGCAGCAACATGGCCGGGAAATGCGCGGGAAATGGCTCTGACAGGCTGAAGGTTTTCATAAAAATTTACCGCCATAATGCTTATTTTAAAAGTCAATATGTTCGCTGCCTGTTATTTTAACACCCATCGTGTCCAGGTGCCAGCGACCGACAATCGCTTCTTCATATCCTTTGTAAGGGCACAGCAGCAGGAAAAAATGTCAGCCCACAACAAACAGCACACAACAAGCACAACAAATAGAGCATAAAAACCAAAACTGAAGCAAGTCAACAATTTTTGCTCTCAAATGCAATCCGACTGCGCAATACTCTATTTGCAGTAAAAAAAATTAAGCTTTTGTTGAAAATTTAAATTGTGAATTGCGAGAGAGAAAACGATTCAAAGACGATAAATAAAGATTGGGAAGACTTAGATACAGGTGCAAAGATATATATATATATATATATAGATATGTATATATATTTATAAATATATGTATATAAAATTAGATAAAGATTTTGATATGGGTATTGATATAGATATAAATATGTTTGTATATACATATATAAATATAAATACAGTTATAGTAATAGATAAAAATATAGATACAAATGTACATAAATATGGAAATGGAGATTTATAGACTTTACTATAAATAAAAATAATTATATATTTATTTATTAAACAAATTAAACAAATGGAGATGAATATAGACTTAGAGATTTTATTATAAATAAAAGTAAATATTCCTTTTTTTTAACAAATTAAACAAATGGTGATATATAAAGACTGGAAGATTTCATTATAAATTTATTTTAATTTATACATATATATTTCTTTTTAATATATTTTTTATTTATTTATTTAACAAATTAAGTCTAGTATTTAAATTAGACTCAATGAAAGTCTAATAAGCACTAACTGCTATGGCCTTCACGTCGGTAAATAAAAATAAATTTACATATGCAATTTCGAAATTCTCAAATACTTTTCTTATATGATTACATGCACCAAAAAGAAAGAACAACCGATTTGGACTTCTCTTGGATCTCTTGATAACATTTCTGCTTGATAGAAAGCAAAAGCAACTAATCCCTAACATAAGTTCCTTAAATTATAAAAATCATTTGGCTTACAGAAACAATTTATTGTTCATTGAATAAAAAAATTAAAAATCATTTAAAATCAAGTTTAAAGTTCAAATCTTTTTTTATACAAGAAAATTGTTTGACTAAAACTCAAAGCTAAAAGACTCTCTTTTTTCTGCTGGCAAACAGAGAGTGAAAAGCTGAAAAAGGGAAACAAGCCCGAGTGGCCCCGCAGCCATCTAAAGTTAAGCGACACATGTCACCTGGCCAAAGCCAGGCACAAAAGATGCGGGGGCTAGCTGCTGCTGCTGCTGTTGTTGCTGCTTCGTCCTGCTTCAATTTCAACTGCTGCTTTTTCTCTCTCATATCCTGCGCCCTGTCGTGCACTTTATGTGACATGATTATGTGCAAAAGTGCAACAGGCAGTCAGCCAGCCAGTCAGATAGCCAGCCAGCCTGACCAGGCACCTCCATACAGGCGCTGCTCACACCTGTCGCAGTGTCAACTGGCCCTCAAGCAATGCCAAACGAGCTTCACGTGAATGGGCGCCTTTTGAGACAGGAACTGCAGTTCAGCTTCCCTGACATTCTGCCAACTGATATTTCAGACTGACCAGCTCTAAAGAATGTTTAAAGACATAAAACGAG
Source organism: Drosophila gaucha (assembly GCA_035045545.1). NCBI lineage: Eukaryota > Metazoa > Arthropoda > Insecta > Diptera > Drosophilidae > Drosophila > Drosophila gaucha. The sequence goes on from JAWNOY010000099.1 coordinate 2,923,138, forward strand.
AAAAGCCTATCAAGCTAATTAACGCTGTCATAATGTTGCATAAGTCATGTTAAGCGAAAATTAACTTAAAGTATTTTTACCGAACGATGCGACCTTTTAAGGAAATGTAAAGAGGCTTCAATCAAATTTGTGTTGTTGGACAGTTGAATATGGACGAGTTTTTAAGCCCCTTCAATAATCGCTTTATTGCTATAGAAGTATCTGAATTAGCTTCTTTAAAATGTATTCTTATGTGATTTAACGCCAAAATCGGCGTTTTAAAGCTTCTCTTGAATTCAAACATATATCATTTTGTTAATATTAAATAGATTTTTTTAAGCATTTATGTTATGGTTTCAATTCCAAATCGCTTGTATAAAGTTTATTTAGATCTAAAAACACATTATTTGGATAAAAAACCATTGAGCCTCCTTTATTCATTTTCTAAAGTTGTTTAGTAGTTGTGGATTTTATAATTAGAGTTAGAGATGTCAAAATATCTTCTCTAGAAGCATTGCTGAAAGTTCTGATAATACAAACATTGTTTTAGATGAGACAGAAAGAAGAAAATAAAAAATACTAAAAATAAATAAATTTATCGTGAAAAAGAACAGTTTACATAAACGTTAGAGAAATAAAAATATATATTAAACAGCAATTAGTTCTTTATGTAATTATATAATTATAAAATGTTTGCTTAACTAACTTATAGATAACCCGCTATTTAAAATTTTCATTTATATTATGCAATAGATTTTCATAGAAAAAAAAACAAAGATTTTAACTTATCATTCCTAAATATTCCTTTTTTTTTTTTTTAGTAAAAGTTAACAATAAATTATCAACCTATATGAGGAAGAGCACTAGCTGCCAGGGCTATCAGCTCGAATATTCCTATAAATAAAAGAAATATTATTAAAATAATTAAAAATATTATTAAGAAAAAAATAAATATATATCGCAAAAAACTGCAGGGTAAATGCTCCACCGTCTTGGAGTAAAAATTGTATAAAATCCAGATAACTCGTATATATTATGTACATATATATAGTTTTATTATGTAAGCCTCTCGCGTACATGACTTTTAGTACGCTTTCCGACTCTTGCATTGCAACATCGTTGAATATTATAAAAAATAGCTCGGAAAACAAATCGTTTTTGTTATCAAATATGCGAAGTTTATATAACAGTAGAGCGCTGATTGTTCTAAAGATCAGCTGTTTGTTAATTGTAGTAAATTGTGAAGATTCCAATACATCAAAGCAAAATCAGAATGAAAATTTAACTGCAACAAATCAGACTATAAACAGTACCAATTATGAGACAATCAGTTTTATGCCAAAGGTAACAACAATAATAGAAAAAGTTAATTTCTTAGATAAAATGATTGATAATAAATATTTAAACAGTTTGCAGAATCCATTGAAAGTTTGGGCTGTGGCTTTGCATTTCCCAATGAGAAAGCAAACCTTGAAGATGAAAGCATTGAAAGGGAAACAGATTTGGATGAATTCTCCTGGACCGTGCTCATTTTCAATGATCAATACTTTATCGGACTGGGAACTCTGATTGCGCCAGATATTGTGCTAACAACTGCCAGCATATTGATTCACTCGACGGTCGATAAGCTTTTAGTAAAAGCGGGTGACTGGGATATTGACAGCCAAACAGAGAAATATCCCGATCAATTGAATTCAGTTGAGACAATCATCAGGCATGATGATTACGATGAGGGCTTGCTCAATAATGTGGCCTTACTCGTACTACAAATGGACTTCAGTTATCAGCCAAACATTCGCACGCTCTGCCTGCCCAGTCCTGGTGCCATATTTGACTACAGCGCCTGCAAGACAATGGCCTGGATATCCTCGGTCAGCAACAGGCCTGTTATTTCGCAATTTCACATTCAGCCAAGGCTCAGGTGCGAGGAACGTCTGCCTAGCTCATATTTGTGTCTCAATCAAACTCTCGACCAGAGTCTTATGTGTGCCATAGATGCGAGTAAACAAAACATTTCCAAACTCAACCCGGGCGCACCGCTGTTCTGTCCCATGCCGAACAATCCTAATCGCTACACTCAAGCGGGCATTATTATCGGTAGCATTAACCGCAACAATGCTATAACGGGACTCGTTGTTAATGTGACACATATCATGCCATGGATATTCAAGCAACTGGGACCACGAAAAACCGATTTGAAATATTATTTGCCATAGAAAAAAGTATGAGGGAATGCAAAAAATAATATGATATATGTATATATGTTTCTTTTGCCCAACAATATATATACTTTGTGAGGTCTGCTACGCCTCCTGCTGCTTGTCACATACTTTTAACTAAAAGATTAGTATACCCTGAATCTAAATTCTCTCTTTTTGTTTCTAAGAGTTTTATGAAAACTTATATTAAGAAACTGATCAGATGTGTAATATTTATAACATATATAAGATATATACAGACTATTTACTCAAAATGAACCAAAACTTTTAAATTTATTTTGTATACAAAAGAGTTTAGTTAAATAGATACATTTTATTATCTTTAATGTTTTATATTATCAACTTTTGAAAAGATTGTACATATTTACAATATAATACCATCAATACAATATTATACCATCAACTTTTGAATGGATCAAGTACATATGCACGACTTCTAAGTATATAGAACTTATAGTATTACATTAGCTTCTTTATATGCCTCATATAATACTCAATTTTCAGTACGCTTTTCCCACTTTTACACACACACACATTGCTGACGATCTCTCTTGCTTCGTGACACGCTCACATCGCTAATTTCGTTTTTACTGCTGCGCTATCTCTCTCGCCCTCTCGCCCTCTCTCTCTTGGACTCTCCACCCGCATTTGACCCACTTTCGAGCGGTTTTTGTGAATCACAAAACGCGTCGATCGCTGTCGCAGTCGCTGCCTCTGCCGCCGCTCGTAACTTTTACCGAAAAAAAGAAACAAGAAGAAGAAAACGAAAAATCAAAAACACAATGCGTGGCGCCTGCGTTTGCTTTGCTGTTCGCCTGTTCAATTAGCAAACTATTTAAAATGTTTTAAACTTTTTTACGCTCTCCACTGTTAAATTTTATAAACAAAATAAAAATATTTATAAAGAGCGCCGTCACCGCAAACAAATGCTGTCAAGGAAGAAGATCTGTTGGCTATAAAAGCTGCGTCTTCTTGTTTACCATAAAACACGGCCCGGGACACAGAAATGAAGGCTGTACTAAAAATTCGATCATTTCTCGCTCTCTCTCTCTCTCACTCTCTCTCGCGCTGTCTGTCTGTCTCTCTTTGGCTTTGCCCTAAGCATAGCGTTGCGTTGCTATGCTATTACGGCGTAACGGTAATTCCGTAAAACTCTAGGAAATACGGTATTATTTTGTACTAATTCGAATAGGCGTACAGCTTTTGATAGCAGCACGTCTGTGGGAGAGCGACAACTGACTGATAATGCCGTAGTTGGCCCAATCATTGTGTGCACACACACAAACACACACACTCATATACATTATGTACACAAGTGCTTGTATCTTTGTATGAGCTCATAACACACACTTACGCAGTTATTTATCGCCTTTGTTGTGCTGGTTTAATTCGTTTAAATGTTGATTTGAAATTCTTTTCTTAGCTTTGGACCCATTTGTTTAAATAATACAATATACACTGACCGAAAAAGTGTAGCTGAATTAATATAATATAAGTAAACATATAATTTATTTTATTGAAATCAAAATATAAAAAAGAAAGAGTTTTATTAGCATAAAACATATATTACTCTTGTTCAATATATTGAGTTTTGAAAGACATTTACAAATTGCTTGGAGTAAATTATCTTAAGTTTTCTTCGAGTGTTTTTTAACATATCTATAGTGCTCAGAGAAATCACGTTTTATCCAAAAACAAAAAAAAAGAAAGACAGTGTCAAAACAGATATAGATACGTCCACTTGAAAACTGAACGCCTGGGATTTTGGATAAATGCGCATGGAATCCGCTACAGAAAACCCATTGAAATCGAAAGTGTTTTATAATGCTTTTTCTTCAGTTAAGCAATATGCAAATATGCTTTATAGATTGCATGAGATCGTCTCGTATCGTACTTAATGTACTTTAAAAGCACACTGCGTTTAGACAAACTTATGTAGGTCTTTATCTTTACACGCACAACAATACAGTGTATATGTGTATATATATAGATATATGTATATTTGTACATTTGTATACACACCCGCATTACATCATATCATTTTGATTGTTTGCTTCCCAACTGCGTGCCGCTGGCTCGCTTATCAGACAACCTTGAGTGTGGGCTTTACGCTCGCTTGTCCGTCCCACTTGGCGCCCCTCCCTCCGTTTCTATTTCCACTTCTACTTCCATTTCCAATTTCCATTTCCATGTGGTTGTTGTGAAGCGTGTGTGTGTGAAGTGCATTGTACAAACGACTTTCAAGCGTTTGCTGTGCGCTTGTTACAAAAAGTTTATGATTTCGTATTAAACAAAAAAATTAATGTTTTATAGCGGGCAGGAAAAGAAAAATATATTAAGTTGGATGGTTGTTTGTTGTTCAGTCGCCTTTATAAGGCGGAACGCTAAGCGATTGTTAAATTAACCCTACAAATGACGAAATTTTCGATATTGTTTTTCATTTGAAATCTTAAAAACCCAATTCACTAATACAAATAATCATATAACAAGAAATATTAATAATAATTATTCTAGTTCTACTTTTAAAAATTCTGAATAAAATATATAAGCATATATAATATATAGACATATATTTACTTTAATAGTGCAGTTTCTATCTTTTTTCCTGCGGTCTATATAATATAATAAAAATCTGAACTTGTGAATTATCATATCTCATAATACTCATAACTAACTCTTGTTTTATTATATTGATATATTTTGGAATAGTAGAATAAAGCTAGTTTCAATATACATATACAGTTGATTTAATCTTATAATGATATAAATAAATTATATATATTAAACTTTTACGGTAAATAAAATAGTAAATAGTCTTAAATATCTTTTGTTTTATTTTACCTTTAACACATTATTCTGAAAAATAACATATTTTATGTTATGTTATACATACCACAAATTTCATTATTTCTTTCAATGCGTCAGTTTCATTTTCAATTCTTTCTTATTTGAAGTGAAATTATTGAAAATTAATTGTTTTCCATTTTAAATATTGAATTTGTATTAAAAAAAAATAAAAAATAAAAACGGTTATTATTTTGACATTTGTTTTTTAAAACCCTATATAATATTATGTATATACATACAAAAAAAATATATAAAAACATATTATTTAATATTTTGTACAACTAGATATATTTAAATATTCATTTTAATGAACTTCCTCGATTTAACCCCATCGGCTTTCTAGTTTTAAAACGTCAGCCAATTGCTGTCGCTCACACCACCCTCTCCCGCTCACACTTGCACTCACAAACTCTCACGCTCTCGCTTACTCTTGTGGGCAACAAGTGTACGCGATCGACGTGGTGTCAGTTGACGCCGCTGCTGCCTCTGCCTCTGCCGCTACGCGTGCTCAGTTCGTTGCCCTCTCTTTCACTCTGCTTCGTTCGGTTTTGCGGTCAACGATCTCCGAAAATTTCGAGCGTGTGCAGTTCATTGAACTGCCGAAAAAGCAACAGTAAATGCGACTGGCAACTGTCGTTGGCGACTGCGCGCCTGCTACACGCAACAGGCGTCTGATTTTTCTTTCAATCGTCGCGTCGCGTCGATCGCTGTCGCTGTTCCCGTCGCTGGGTCAGGGGCGGTCCCTGAACGTGACATCGTTGAGGGGCGTTTACCTGCGTTTCATTGAACTTCGCGTCGGGGTCAATGCGAGGCGTTTGCCCTTACCCAAAAACTGGGTTAAACGCTGTATGCCAGGGCTCCGACCCCGACCGCGACTCCGGCCTCCAGTTGGAAGCCAGGGCCAACAATGTATGTGGCCATCACTTTCGTTTTTTATGTAGAAATCGATAGCTTGCTTTGTTTATGGAACAGGCCAGCAGCTAAGAGCAGCAGCAGCAGCAGCAGCAACAGCAACAGCGAAAACTTGAAGCTTTTATATCAACAACAGCAACAAGAAATAGAGGGCCAGTGTTGCGTACAATTATCATACACAGCATTTATATACATATTTATATGTATATACATATATTTTTATGTGCGCTGTTGTCATGCCTCGCAATACCCTTACTCTTACCCTTACCCTTACCCTTGCCGACGGACTGCTGTGACTTTATAGAGAGGCAACTGTGCTTCACTTTCGCTTTTAAAACATGATCGATAATATACAGGCACAAAGTAACAGGCAAACATATTCGTTCAGCTGAGCGACACTCAACTTTATATAGTTTGCGTTGTGCGTTTTGCCCGCCCTCTCTCTCCCTCTCTCTCACTCACTCGGTCTCTCGCTCTCACACACTCACTCTGTCTCTCTGTTCGCTGACCTCGTTCGTTGTTGCTGCCTTTTGTTTTGGGTTGATATTGAAAACTTTAACAACTGATGGGAAACATAAACAACAACAGCATAAATTTAAATATCGAAAAAAAAATATGGGTCTTTTAAATGGGGCCACTGAAAAGTGACTTATATTTAAATATTAATAATAATATAAGTTAAATGATTAAAAAAATAATATATATATGTGCAATAATAAGATATATTATTATTATATTATATAAAATATATTAATATATATATTATTAAAACATTTATTTTATTATTTACAAAATTAAGAGTATTTTTCTTACTATTATATTTATTTTATTATTATTTATATTATTATTATTATTTTTGGATATTTTTATCATAATGTATATTTTTTTTTTTAACTAAATTCACATTATATTAGCATTATGATAATGATTGTAGTCATTTAAGAAGTGTTATATTTTATGAAAAATGATTTTCAAAAAAAAAATTTATTTTATGTTACTTAACAATAAAAAATGAATAATTGAAATAAAAATATTATGAATACATCTATAGTTACTAATTTTATTTGTTCGTTGCTAAGTTGACATTTTATGTATTTATTTTAGTTTTTAAACAACTTAGGTATTTATTATATCTGAATTAACAAATTTTCTTTAAGCTACCTAAAAAATGCATTAAATATTTATTTAAAATTTAAGATGCTAGATTTATAATATAAATTATATACAAGTCAGTGAAGCTAATATAAATTCATGAAGTAGAAATTTTGTATGCAATCAATTTTAATTTACTTATTTAAGTTCTGTTACTTGAAAGCTTTCTTTATGTATAATATCAAGATTATAATTATAATTAAATTTTTAATATAGTTTTTTAATGGGAAATTCTTTTTAAAAATATGTTATTAGTATTATTATGAATACAGCTTTAATATAATATTTTATATTATATGTATTTTTTTTATATATTATATTATATAATACATATTTCTTATATTTGAATTAACAAAATTTCGTCAAGCTACCTAAAAAGTCATAAAATATTTATTTAAAATTTATTTTATGTTAGACTTATTATATAAAATATATTCAGTTTTGTTCTACATTCAAAGAATAGAAATTATATATGAAAATAATTTTAGTTCAATTATTTAAATGCAGTTTAAATTTAATTCTGTAATTTTACAGCTCTCTTTATGTATTCTAAATATATTTTTTTCAAGATCGTTCAGACTTTTTTTGTTCTCATTGCCATTCTTTCGTGTTTCTTTTATATGCATTCTTCCTCTGTGTCTTCTAGTTTATTTGTATGTTTCGTTTATTTCTTTGTATATATGTAAATAAATATGTATACCTATGAAGGTATGTTCATATATACATACACCTACAGTCACACTCATGTACAAATTTACTCTTGCTCATAATATGAGTATGTGGTAGTACGACGATTATTGTTGTTCGCTTTTTTCGGTTTTCCAAGGTTTTCCAGTCTGATCGCTATGCGATTCAAGGTTTCATTTATTTGTGTTTTGCTTATTTTGAGTTGAAACTTGGCGAGCAGCACTTGGTAAGCCTTCTGTTGGCCTGGCCAAAATAGAACAGCAACGGTTTCTAAATAGTTGCAGCAACTCGGACGCTCTCTAGACGATGCTACAAATTTTGCCGGGTCGCTAAGCGCTTCTCATTCTCCTCGTTTCTAGTTGCCCTGCAAAACAAATAGTTTTTGTTTACGCAAATTTACGCAAAGTGCGGCCCGGCTAGACGAGCGCCGGCGTACAACATGGCGTATGTGATTAGTTTTTTCGTACTATTTGGAACCGGCGCACAGCTCGTGCGTGCAGGCACCTCTCTCTGTGGGCAGCATGAAATTTTTATGTTGATATGAATACAACAACAACAACAGCAACAACAACAACACGTACCGTGTACAGAGCTCGCGAGTGCCATAAAAATCAACGTGAAACAACAATTAGCATTCAAGGTTAACCAGAAATGAGCTGACAGACGCGTCGCGTCGCGATGCGATGCGATACGATGCGAAACAACGGGCCGGCAGCAGTTCCCCACTTGGGGACAATCCAACAACACGCAACAAGCTAAGCAATTGTTTTTACCCAACAGCAACCGGTTCCTACTCCACCTGAAACACATACAATCATTATGTAGCTTAATCTTCTTAATGTTGCCGTTGTCCCTAGACTAGAAATGGATACTTACATAAGTATACACACGTACATAAATACTTAAATACATATATGAGTCTACTACTATACTGACTTTGTTTCTTGATTTTAAAGAAATATTTTATGGACGTAACTTTTCAGCAAAATTACGTCAATTTAAATCAGTTTATTAACATCAACTTAAAAGAAATTTGGTTTTTATAAATATGTATAGTAAGGATTTTAAATAGACGAAATAATTCTATATACAAATTTTTACTTTTGTATATGTTCCTTTTAAATTAATAGTTAAGTTGTTCTTAATCTTATAATTTATATATCCTCTAATACTCTTCTTCTTACGAGTTGTATCCTTCTTTTAAATATCATCATATTATCTATATGTGTTAAGTTTTTATGTGAATTTGATCATAATATGCACGCATTTTTGGTATAATATGATTTATGATATAATATGTCTTAAACTAATATCATATATCATTTATGTCAGGTTGTTGGCCTTAAAAAATGTCAATATTTTTGTTTTTTGCAAACCTTGTGAACATAAATGGATCTTGCGCTGTATGCTCCCTAGACTATTTATATGAACTCTGAGACTATAAAAGCTAAAGCCAAATTTGGTATATATATATTAATATTACATATATGCATACATATATAGAAAATGTACCTAGAATTATCAAAACAGCTGAAAATGTCAGAAACATTAACTAAAAGATATCTAAAATCCGTTAAGAGTGCTAGTGCTCTTGCCTTGCCCTTGCCCTTGTCGCTGTCTGTTTTCGCTTCTGTTTCTTCTTCTGTTTCATAGTCGCAAGTTCAACGAACCCCAAGTTTTTTACTAATCTAGCGATTACACAAATAACACTTGACACGTTTTCCTGCAGCCCTGATCGTCGGCAGTCACACAATTTCCTATGTGCTTGGCCGGCTTTATGATTTATGCGGGTCCGAATGAGACACCTGCGTTGAGTCCAAAATACACAAAGATTCACTTTCGATTTTCAATTTTACTCGGAAGTTTTTTATAAATGCGGCCAGGCGCACAGGGCCGCAAGGGTCACGCTGCCCGACGATCGGGCCAAAAGCAAGCTACAAACGGGCTAAATGTTTCTTTTTATCAGCTACCAATTGCTGTTGCTGTCTTGCTTGCACACGCGCTGAGTATATGTGTATGTATATAATTGCTTATATGTATATATTTATATATGTGAAGTAGTTTCTTTTGCTTGAGCGTTTTGTGTGTATGTTTTTTTATACCCTGAACCCATTGAAAATGGGAAATCAGGGTATAATGGTTTTGCAAAAAGTATGTAACAGGCAGAAGGAGGCGTGACAGACCCCACAACGTATATATATTCTTGATCAGGGCGACGAGCTGAGTCGATTTAGCCTGTCCGTCTGTTTGTCCATATGTATGAACGCGTCGATCTCAGAACCTATAAGAGCTAAAGGCTTGAAATTTCGCACAACGGTCCATGTATACAGCGCGCATATCGGATTTGTAGATATTCGATAACTTTTCCTGTTTCCCTGGACACGATTTTTTGAAACATTTTTATACAAAAGTCTATCGCAGGAGGACAAAAAACACTTTTAAATAGATTATAATTAAGTTTAATTTCAAAATTTGTAAAAAAACATTTTGAATTTTTTTTAAGAAATAAATAGCTCATTACCCGCAGACGACAACAGCATTATAATTAATATTACTAGTCACATGTGATATTGAACTAAGCGATTCAAATGAAGAGATTATAGTACACCCAATTCTTTGACATCTTCCTTAAGCGGACATCTCCCACATGTGGACAAAAAATATTGGAACCGTGGCTGTCCGCCCAGTGGAGCTTTCACTGTATACACCTTTGGATGTCAATATTATGTCCTGAAAATTTCATTAAGAAAGTAGATCTAGAACAGAAGTTATTTAACAATCAATTCCGCATAATGCTGCCCAGAATGCAGCACAAGCGCAGCCGCTAAATCATATACGCAGTAAGCGGTGCGCGTGCTTGTGTATGTATATGTGTGCGTGTGTGTGTGCTCAGAGGGTAAAAGATGTAAGCTGGATTGTTTAAAACACCGCCTCGGACTTGGTTTAGGGGATCTCGTAGTCGGGCAGAGCCAACTAGAGCGTTCTTACTTGTTTGGTATTCGTCACGATCTCTGACCTACTTTTAGTTTTTGGTTTTTAACTTGTTTTCTTTTTTGGGGATGTATATGGTAAATTTTATGATTTTGTATATACAAATATGAAGAGATGATAAGATTTCAAGTATAGTATGAGGTAATATGAAAATACTGAGTTATCTTTTCAAAATTATGTAATTTATGCTATTACATTTTTAAATTCCTTTATTAATTTAATAGTGTTTACTCGTTTAAATGCACAGTGGACTTATTGCCTATTATTAAGTGAATAGTACTTGAGTATAGAAATAAAAAATTCATTATCCTTTGTGGATATACCTTTCTGGTATATGGCATAAGTATCTAAGTATAACTCAAGTAAAGCTTGTTTCACATTATTTTAAAAAAAATATTTTCTTTTTTTTTAGAAAATTTATTAAGTTTTTAAATAAAAAACTAAATTTTTTAATATTAAAATTTTCATTATTTTAATTTAAAATTAAAAAAATGCCAGACATTATTTCAAATAAATATGGTTTCTCTACAAAATTTATGATATTTATTTATTTTTTATTAAAAATTGATTTTATTATTTTAAAATTTTAATGTCTATAATTTCAAGTAAAGTTTGTTTGACTAAACATGCCTAACATATTTTAAATAATTATGTTTCGTGTACTAAATTTATTACACTTTTTATTCAAAAATTGTGTATATATTATTATAAAAATTTCTGTCTGTAATTTGCTATCAAAATCTTTATGAATTATTTGATCAAATCAACATATTTAAAAAAAATATTATTGATCAGTTAATTGTATTTAGATTCTAAAAAGACTACTTTGTAACTAAAAGGTAGATTACCATAAGTCTCTACCCTAATATTTATAAAAATATTACAGAGCATTTTCCACGCAGCTTTCCTCAAAGTTTTTCCCGTGCAAAAATCCAATGTAAGCCGCCTGGTATCATAATTAAGCTACAATAACTTGTCATATTTAAGCCCTTGTGACAATGCTTACGGGTTGCTCGACTTGCGGGGCATACATACTGTCTCTTTCTGTTATCCACTCACCCACTCACTCTCTCTTTCTCTCTCGTTGTCTCTTTTCAGACCTGGCTGTGGGGCTGCGCAATGTGAACGTTCACATTCCGTCGGCCGTTAAACGCGGTGATAATGCGCTCTTAATCTGCAATTATGACATCGAGAACGACACGCTCTATGCGGTTAAATGGTATAGGGGCCGCAGGGAGTTCTATCGGTATACGCCCAAGGAGAACCCCGCCTGGAAGATTTTCACGAAGACCAACGAAATTGATGTCGAGGTGAGTCTCTCTCGTCTCAGTCGACTGACAGTAGCCAAAATCCTCATCATAAAGTTCCTTGATGACGATTACAGCTGAAAGAGAAAAAGCTGAAGCTCAAGAGCTGCCAATGTAAATTGCTGTAAATAACTGCAAAATTTCGTTCTTATATACTAGCTGAGAGTATGTTTGTTTAGGCAAGCAGAATGTTACATATAGCCTGAAGATGCTAGTTCCTTATAAGGCATATAAGGATTGATAAGCATAATAAATTAATTTATGTGTAGTTTTTAAAGAATACAAAAACTTACTTCTCTGTCGGTCTATCTGCCATATTAAATACCTAGTATTACGTCATGAAAGCTTTTTATATATACTTGGAATAAACTCTTCTTTTGCTAGCAGGTATTAGATTACTATATCATATAACTACCATAAGAAGAAGCGATCAAAAATGTAGATTTTGTCTGAATATGCTGTGTGTTTTTCAATGTATTACCAGTAGTTAAGAGTTTCGTGTAGCTCAAGATATGTATATTAGAACAACACCTTTTCAATACAGAATATTAATCATTGTCTCATCTGATACAGGGTAAAATAAATAAAACGACACAGTGAAGAGAGTAAAGAGAACATATATTGAGAGTATTTTATTGTCGTTAGCCTTCGTAGACCGTTGGCATACAAGTCCTCAGAAATAGAATATAAACTTTATTGGATTTAGAATTAATCAATTCTATCAACAAATTCACTTCATGTTATTAGAGACAGTTGAAAATCAACGTAAATTATTGAAAAAAGCCTTTAAAATTTAACTTTCAATAAAAAAATCAACTTATCTAAAAACAGAGATTCTATTTCCAATATCTATCAGTTAAGGGAAAATATATCAATCAAACTTTATGCTTAAAATATGGAATACTAGAAATATCTTTTCTAATTTTTAGCTTTTTGTCTTACTATAGAAATTTATTACAGAAGTCGTCTGTAGGGCATTTAATATTCGGCATCTCAAGTAAAAGTTTTATTACATGTTGCTGTTGTTGGTGGTTGTATTACCGACAACAACAACAAAAACAATGAACACAAGCACTGCAAACAGTTCCCTCGCTCAATGTGTGTATGTGCGAGTGTGTGTATGTATGTGTGTGTGTATCGATGTTTGTTTTATGCATGTTAAAAAGTTTTAATTAACATTTTTGACTTTTCACTTGCTGCTGCTGCTGCAGTTGTTGCAGTTGTTGCAGTTGTTACATACACTTACACAGACGCACACTCGCCATATATGTGCTCCATGTCCTGGCATTTCATCCTGTACATTTTATTGTTGACTTTTGCTGACATTGTGAAAATTAAAAGCGAACTGCCGCAAAATTGTGTTCAAGCTGTTGCATTTAACATGTTTGCGGCACAGCAGAAAATATCTTTCAGCACTCATATATATGTATAGGCATATATGTAAATATTAATGCATTTACTTTTTTATTTAAGTATAATAACCCTTTGAGTGCACAGTGGTTCGACTTGTTGCTTAACAACTGCGAAATTACAAATATGATAATTATTTCAAAGTTAACTCGGCAATTGACATTATATTTATTGAGCAGGTCAGAGATCTCTTGCACATTGCACTTAAATTCATTCAAAATTAATTCTGTTTTTTTGTATTTAATGAAAAGTATTTTATTATCGTTATTTAATAATTTTTTTTTTATGTACGGGATTTCTTTAAAATTAATGTTTTTACTGTTTTGTTTTGTGGTGACCCCAAAAGTATGCTACAGAATTGTCAAGTGCGTTAAGCAGCAGCTTTTAAAATAATTATACAAAAAATATAATATTCGTATATAAATAAAAATATAAATACATTTTTGAATTAATTTAAAAAAGCATACTTTAAGGTATAAAATGAAATATTTTTAAATTTCTTACAATTAGAGGTAGCTTCACTCAAAAAACAATAATCAAAGTTAAAAAAAAAAATAGTTAAAAGAGTCACATAAATTATATAGAGAAATTTTATTCTGCTTTAAGTACTAATATGTACTTAAACTGTACTTACTTGCATAAATATTATTGATTTATTATTAATTTATTATCGAAAAATTTCTTTTGTTATTAAAAATTAAATAATATTTAAAAAAGAAACAAAAACTTAAATATACTGAATAGTTCTATGCTTAAAAGGTTCATTAATCAAACTTAATATAGAAATAATTCTTATTGCTGCTCTCTTAATTCTTTTGTATTGTATATCATACCATATAGCTATATATTTGATAATAACTCAACATTTACATTTATCAATTGCAATACTGCTGCACTTTATTTAAATGCTACCAAAACTATCTCTTCACAGACCACACAATCGAATGCTAGCCATGTGCTGTTGCGTAATGTGCCCACCTCTATTTCTGGGAAATTTGCCTGTGAAGTGTCCGCAGATGCGCCCACATTCGATACGTCCATCGTGGCAGCAGATATGGAAGTTGTGGGTAAGTTTCCCTACTTTACTGAGCACCTGTTAAGTAATTAATTTGAAAACTTCCGCTATGTAGAACTGCCCGCTCAGCGGCCCATTATAACGGGTATACACTCTCGGTATCGGCTAGGCGATATTATCAATGGCAATTGCTCGTCGGATTACTCAAAGCCAGCTGCCAATCTGACCTGGTGGATCAACGATATACAGGTAATTGATAAGTATTATTTTTTATAATTTTTAATATATATTTTTTATTATTAATTTATGCATAATTTTTAACATTTATTTTAAATTTATTTTATTTATATTAATATCATAATTGTTATTTATTTTCTTGACAGGTTCCACCGAACTATTTGCGCATTTATGACATACAAAGACACCTGGCCGAACACCTGGAATCCTCCGTTCTAGAACTCAATTTTGTCGTGACCACGCATCATTTCATCAAAGGACGCCTTAAGGTAAGTTTTACCAGCCCTGTCAAATAAAAAACATATTTTAAAAATATTTCTGTTTCACAGCTCAAGTGTTCGGCTCGCATTCATGACATCTATGCACAGGAGAGCGAAAAACTTATCGAGGAAGATCGACCACGTATTTTGGCCTCTGGACGCTCGCCGGATATGAATATGTATCCATTCGATCAGCCAGGCGATGCCGATGAGCACAATGAGCTCTACTTGATACATAAAAGTGAGTAGCATTTTTTCAACTATTTCATTTACTGCATACAAATAAACAATTTACACAAATATACATATAAACATATATTAACGAAGGCTAAAATATAAAACATAGACAAATATTATATATGACGCTGAGCACTTAATGCTTTAGTATTTTCGAGCTCTTTGATCAGAGCCTCTTTTAAAAAATTAAATTTCTAAAATATTTCTAGAAATATGAACTCAAGAATGAATAATTTTTAATGCAATAAAAATTGTTCTAAGTTCCGTAGTTACCAAAAACTTAAGACATGACTTTAAAAAGTTGGGCTTAACAAAAAAACATTGATAATGATAGAGAAAATATACTATCTCCCTTTTAACTACTTATATTGCAGTATAGATAACTTAGCTCTTTAAAAAGATAGGAAATATCAAAAATAACATCTGTTTCATTTTAACATTCCAAATATTTATTATTTCGTTATCATCATGATTATTATTATATTTATGACATATCTTAGCATTATTCTACTTGTATTTATCATCATATTCTTGCATTGTATGAAATAGTTTTCAACTACATTGTAATTTTATTTATCCTACTATTTATTATTTTAATAAATTTTATTTTCTATAATTTTTATTAGCGTTTTATAACACTTTTTTTAAAGAAACTTTTGAAAAATATTAAGTTCAAATATATTTGTTCTTAAGACTTGTGAACTGAAATATAAATAAAAAAAAAAATTTTGTTTTAACCCTTTTAAATCGTGTTTTATGTTTAGTATAAAGGTTAAATTTCGTTACGTTTTTTCACACATTGTGACATATAGACGACAACAATTTATGCTTATCGGGCAAATTTCTTGATAATAGAATTGCAGTCAAGACCTCAGCTATTGTGTTAAACAATTTCGCAGGGATTTAAGCGCTTTAAGAACCCTTCAGCTGACCTTTTTCTCCCGCTTTGGTCAATGTGCGTAATCAATAACTCATTTGATTAAGGGCCGCACATTAGTTGGACGCAACATTGCAAAAGTGCTGTACGTTTGTTTAAAAATTAGCCCAAAAGCCTAGGCTAAAGATAAGCAATGGTCAGACCACGCACACAGAGCTAGAGAGAGAGAGAGAGATGGCTGGACTAGGTATACAAATCTTAGCCTGATTGTTTTGCAACTAAAACAAATGCGAAGCAGACCGCTGGGGATTGGGATACATTACACGCACGCCATTAGAATGATAAACGGTGGAGCATTAAATCAAAGTTAGTGGAAAAAGGACGCCGGACGCAGGACGTAGGACGTAGGACAGTGAAGGCAGCTCACCTTATTAGCCATTGCTCCTGTTGTTTGCTTTGTGCTGTGCCACGATTTATTAATGCTCTGCGCTAAGCTACAAGCAATTAATTCAAAGATTAATTTCACCAGCGGGTGCCACAGTCTCAACCCGCACCACACCCACAGAAACACACACACACACACTCTCACACACTCACACGCACACCCACACATGGATTCAGTGTAACCCATACTTAAGCTGCTTTCAATATGTTTCGCTCTCTTCTTTCTTTCTACCTTGATACACATGCTAAACACACAAACAAACAGATGCTGCCTCCAGGCCTTGTGAACTCGATTGGCAACAGCAGCTAACTCGCTTTCTGTTAATGGGTCTATTGCACTTGGCCTGGACAGCCGCTCAGCTGAGCAGAACGAGACACCGAAGCAGCTGCAGCAGCTCCCAGACGCAACCAAAAAGGGCTAAATTGCTACGGTGATGAGTTTGCCAGGATCAGGAACAGCTGCAAGGAGAAATGGAGACTTCAAACCAACAGCTAAAGCCAATTGGCCATGAATAGTTACATGGAGCTCTCATAACACTTATAGAAATCATCATGAATATATTAACAGTGAAGGATTTATTGAGCGGATAGCTATGACTTTTGTTTTAGAATTCATTTTCAAGTGAAACTATATCATTTAAATTAAACTATAAACTATAAATTTAATTAAGTTAAACTATAAATTGAACATGAAAAACTTTTAAAAATAATTTAAGTCATTAAAATTATAAATTTCAAAAAAAGGATTTTAAAGTAGTAACACCAATAATTATTTTAAATTAAAAACAATTTTGTAGTTATTAAAACTTATTTTTATTATTTTTTTTTAATTTTTGAACATATTTAAGTTCAATAAATTAACAGAAAAAATATTAGAAAATTAAAATTAAAATAAATATAGCAAAAATAAATAATAAAATATAAACATTCTCATATATTGTAAGATAAACAGATAAACAAAGCTCACTCCCTCATATAATATTATTTTTTTCAAACTCTTCTTTTATTATCTTTTCCTAAACAATCATTCAATAGTTATGCCGCTCTGAAGAACCTTCATTGTATATATATATTATATCTATATATATATACATAGCAAATCGACTAGTCACATTTGTCATTAACTTAAACATTTAGCGAATGATTGGTGTGCGTCATAGATAGAGGGAGGCAGAGAGAGCTGCCCCCTCGCGCCCTCAACTCCCATAAATCAAATACATATATACTTAGTATAGCATACATATACGAAAACTTAACATAAAAAAAAGAAAACTTAAATCAAACATATGCTGTATAAATTCAATATTTCAAGTGTCTCACCTAAACCTAAGTCAAGTGTACATAAATCATAAGACATGAAAAAATATCTACAAATTTAAGCAAACATTTTCTAAAGAAACTTTTTTTTTTGATAGTTTTCCTTCTTTCTGCGTGTTTAAACGTTGTGGTTTCTAGGCGTCTTTTTGTTGGTATATAAATATATTTGCTAGTATTTAAAAAATACTGTTAGTTTATAAAACTGTAAAACCTATCTGAGTATTTAGCCATTGTTAAATAAAATGTGAATTGACTTTTAGTTGAAACCGTGAATAAAATGGCAGCCAAATTAACTGTATTTTATTTGAAACGATAAGATATTTGGGGTATGTGGAAAAGTAAGTATATTTCGGATGTATGTTGTATGAAAATAACTTTTGATAATTTAATCTGAACTTAAGAAGAAAACTAATAGCTAAGGCTATTTTCAGTGAAAATTTCTAGACCTTGAGAGGAAGCTGCTAGAGAAAACTGAGACTAAGAAAGGTTTCTCGAAACTCAAAATTAATAATTGCTTAAACATAAAGAATATTTCGAAAAAGACAAGCTAAGAACAAAATAGAATACGTATAATGGAAGGCAATATAATATATATATATAAAATTCGATAATTCCAAATTCAAATTATTAAATATATTTCATAATTATATTTTATTATTAATAAGTAGACAATTTCATCTATTATAAAGCTTGTTTCCTCTTGCATTTGAGAGAAACTTTGTCCCGCAAGTGTTTTTCAAACATTTCAAGCCATTGGCTCATCATTTGCAAATTACTATTGTAAAGCAGTTTAGCGTTTTTTTAAAAGTATTTTTTTGTGGTTTGCCAGGTCGTAAGCGTCGACAAAGTGTAAAATATTATGGCGTCAACTGGAAAAGCCACAAATGAAAAACTTGTAATTTAGGTGACAAAAACAACAAGACAAGGGCCAAACACTGCGACAATGTGGAACACAAAAAAAAACAGCCTCAAATGGGTTGGCAGCACAGCAAAAGCGACTAAAAACCATTTGGCAGCACCCCCACTTAACAACGGTTTGGCGATACAGTGCGCGACAGTTGTTTAGGTATGTGAGAAAAATATATTATTATTTAAAGAATTTCATATAAATAAAACAGATATATTTTCAGCTTAGACTTTATTTAAAAACTAGAATTTAAATTTGACTATATAAATAATTAACCTTGAATAAATTAAAATAAATTAGATATTAGTTAAATGTATTTTTTTTAAACAATACTAAAACTTATTGTAAATAATTATTTTTAATGCATTAGGTAACAATAAATTAAATTTATAAATGTGATCTAATTAAATTATATTTATTTGATAATTTATATTTAATACAATTGAATTTAACTTATTATTATTGTTAATTAAGGACTTATAAGTGACGATAAAGTGTCCACTAAATAATTTAGAACATTATAGTCGGCCACAGTAGATTGCATAATACTTCTTCACAGTTCAAAAACAGATAAATGCATTACAAATTAATGTTTTTTCAGTTTTTTAAGTGTCTCATTGAGGCTATCATAATAAATTATAAGTCTACATGTAGAGGACCTCAACAGTGGCTCTCGATGATCGTAGCTCTAAAACTGTGATATATATTGTATAACTTTTCTCGAATCGCTATTCTCCCGAGCTTTCACTTTTTCTGAGTATCAGAATCAAAATTTATTTTAGTTTTATTTCAATCTACCCTATTTTAGTGACCCGTACTGTTTGGTCTGTCTGTGTGTGGGCGTTGTCACTGTGTCGTTGCATACTTTTCAGCGAATCGCCTTTGTTGTTGCTGTTTGCAATTTCACACTCGACTGCATCGCTGCCGATCTGAATGTGAATCAGAAGTGTGCATGTGTGTGTGGGTGTATGAGTGTGTGTGGGCCTCGTCTTGCTAAGCATCTGCAAAAGAGGCGTGGTCGCTGCCCATTGCACTGTTGCAAATTTATTGTGCATGTGAATGCACAGTCCCTCCCGCTCACTCTCTCTCTCTCTCTCTCTCTCATTCTGTCTCTGCCCCTCTTTATCTCTTGGCGCTTTGCTTTGGCAGCCAGCGAACCCGGCCAATTGCTCGAAAATGACTTTTGGCACGAGGCAGTAGCAAAAAGTGGCAAAAGTAGCAGGGGCAAAGCATGATACTCAGAAGCTGCAGCTGCAGCTGAAATTGGAACAGGAGTGAGAGCGGCATTTGCACTTCTGAATCTGCAGTTGGATGCTGCTAATGGACAATCGAAAACGCATTCAACTGACAATTTCGGTTTTTCCCATCGCTCTCTTTGTGTGTGTGTGTATGTTGGCAAATTGATTCCCCTTTTCGCTCTGCTGCGGTTGCTTGGCAGCAGGCACTGTCAACAGTCGTCTTCGTTACTGACGCCACTAACCACCGCCAGGTGGCGCCCTCATTAAAACTGCACTGCCAACTCCTTCGCGTTGTCAAAAACATTCAAATGCGTGTAGGAAAAGCTGAAGCGAGGAGGCTGCGCAACCAGAGAAATCAGTTTGGCTTCTTGTTTTTGACTTGCATGAAAAATATTTGTTAATTGCTTTTCAGTCTGTGTGTGAGTGTCTGTGTCGGTGTCTGTGTTGGCAAATCCAGAAAATAAGAGCTAAACATATAAAAACATTTACACAAAATAAGATAAATGCTGAAAGATGAAATTTATAAATTTGACTTGAAAAATTGGAGCATAATGGAAAAAAAAATTTCATAACTTGGCATAAGAAAAATATATAAAAGTCTTCTTTTTTTCTGATATCTTTTAAAATATCTATGCAATCGAAAGATTTGTTATAAAGAAATATTTTAAGTACCCAAATAATTGCAAAGGTCTGATTTAAGCTTGAGCGCAAAAGTATGCAATATATTTTTTGTCCACTGCAAGCAAATTGCTCGTTTATTTGATATGCCTAAAAGTATGCAACATTAAATGCTGTTACGTTAAAAGTGGGCAATCTTTTCAGTAAATATTGATTTACCCCCATTTTACTGAAAATACTTTTAATAAAATTCAAGCAAAGATGAACTTACAGATTTTAATTTGAAGCTAAAATGCTTCTGTAGTACTTAACCAAAGATTGAAAATATATACCTTTAGGTATGTAACCTAAGATATTTTAAATTGATACAAAATTAGAATTAAATTGAAAGAGTCTTAATATTTTTTTGAATGCTTAAAGGCTTTGCTTAATATTAAGAAGAACTAAACATTTACAATATTCAGAAGCATATTCTAGAAATAAGCTTTTTAATCTAATGACTTTATATAAGATTTAATTTGAGAGCGCCTTTATAATCTAATAAAATACTATACCAAAATATATTCTATAAAACATTGAATTACTTGAAGGGAATAAAGCTTAGTAACTTTATAAAGTCACGTTCCATTCCGCTTTTCGTCAACAAAGTCTGGCAGATTTTTAGTTCTCAACCTCAATTTACAAGCATCAGAATTTATTGGCATAGCAATTCTTGATGAACCCGAAAGATTCACTGACAAACATTTCTGATTCAGCGATTTCTTCTCTCTCATTCCTCTCTTCAATTCGCACTCATCTTTAGCTCGGATGCAGACAAACTTTTAAGTTTTTAATTAATTTGTTTTGCTGCGGCTCGAGACAGAACGCAGCAGCAGCAGCAGCTTTCCAACTCAACCACAACTTTTGCTCATTTTTCTCAAAGAAGAAAGGCAAAAAAAAAAAAAAAAGAATGAAAACAGAGATGAAGTAGAAGCTGAAAAAAAGGTTAAGTGTTTCCATTTGGCAAACATTTAGTCAGCACCAAGAGCTGCCCTGACCCTCCCACAAAACCTCAAGCCCCTCCCATCGAAAAGAGCCAAGTGTGTGTGCGAGTTTTAATAGGCTTTTGTGTGGAAAATAAATTGATGTGGTGCACCTGTAAAACGTTACAGCAATAGGCATGCCCTGTGGAAAGGAAGTCGTCAGGGGGTCTTGGCCAACGTCTGTCTGTGGGCTCTGAGGCAGACCGCATTGTAAACGGGCGCCACTCAACATGAATTTGAGTTAATTTCGAGTAAATTGTTAAAAGATTGTTTGTTACAGCTCGGTCTAGAAAGAACTTCTAAAGACTTTAGCTGAAAGACCTTTGAGATGTGTGGCCATCAGCACCTGAAGTGGAAACTAAGAATTGTTGTTTTGCACTCAAGTCAAACTTGTGTTCACAATTAGTCGACATTGAAATTCTTAACTTGAGTATTATTAGACTTAAAAATATTTAACTCGATACTAGAAAACATGTTTTTTCTTTGAGTGTAGCTTAAACTTTATTGCCCAACCATACAAAAACTGAAACCTCATCCAAATCCCGTGAATTCCCGCAGAATATACGACATAGCAGCGGGATTATCCTGCTGCACCAGATGTCCAGCTCGATAGACCCAAAACATGCTGAAGCCCCCGCCCTGCTTCTCATAGCCCTCCAGCATGCCCTCGATGCGCACAGGACGACGTGTAGCGCTCACATACAGATCCTTGCGATTCCACTCCATTCGATTGATCCAGTTGACGGTGCCTGGAGTCGCGCACAGTAGATCCAGCATGCCCGAATAGACGCCCACGCGCAGCGGCGTCTCATTTAGTAGGCGGGTAACTATAAAAGAGATGGGATTTATTTATTGCTATATTGTTATGAGAGAAAGAGAGACGAAATATGCATAGTATTTATATATGTATGATATAAACAGTGGAATCCCCGCTAAATCAAAAAATAAATAAATAAATAAATAAATAAATCGAATTCCTGTGTAATTCGAAAAAAAAAGACTGTATATGAGTAAATATATGTACTTTATCACTACGTACAGCCTATACCAGGTAAAACTCCAAGTCATAGTCTCTCAATATCGATAAATGTCAAAATTAATAGAAGTCTAGTCAGTATTTTAATCAATATAATTTGCCTATAATTGACTTTTTAAGGATTCCCAGTTCTAATCATTACTTCATTTAACACTCAGAACAATTTTAATATCTTTAATAGTATTTTGAATTTTTAAATGTTCTATACTTCCTAAATTCAAATTTATCGACTTTGCACTGTTATATATATCATTTAGCTGTAAATTGATTTGGTTAAGCCAAATTTTTAAAAAAAAAAAAGTTCTGATTAAGAACGGCATTTGTCTTGTGTTGGTATATTGGTATAGTTGCCTAAGTTACCAGTACTTAAAAAACCAAGCGATTAAGCGTTGTAGTAACAAAGTTAAGTAAGCCATTCTAGTTAAGGTTTAATTAGACAGGCGCTACAAAGTCAATAAATGCACTTAAAAAAAAAAAAAAATTTAAACTATTTGTTTAAAACAGAGTTTTGGCGTAAGAAACTTCTCAATTTTTTAAGATATAGTAATTGTGAGTTTCAATACTTCCCAGAAATATTAGCTAACTCAGATCATATTAGAATACACTATATTATATAGTTACCATAGGGACAATATCTTGAACTACACAGATATTGCATAGAAGTATTTTTGAGGCCTCTTTATAATTCTAAATTCTAAATTTGAACTTGTGTCTAACAAATCATATCAATTTTAGACTATATCACTTTCTTACCATATCACCATTCCCTACAAACTTTTCTCCACAAAGGTATATGATCTTAATCATTCCATACATTACCTATATTAACAGCTGGCTTAAAGATGTCGTAGCCCAGTTTGATGAAGACCGTCGCATTTTGTGACATCCACTCGGACATGTGCGTTAGGTTCAGAGCCTGCGTAACATTATTGACCATAAACTCCCGCAACTTGGGATCCTCACCATAGCGATACACATCGTTAATGTGAACGCGATGCTGTGTATTGTAGAGAAAAACTCCTCCGGTATATTTCTCGATGACCTCCTGAATGCTCTGATCCATGGCCTGCAGCCATTTGCCGGCATAGACAAGTCTGGCCACCTCAGCAGCGACACGCGCTATACTCCGGTAACCATCGTGATCCACAATGCCCAGCTGCAGCAAGTAGGGTGCATAGGAGAGGGTGCTGTCCAGGGGCGAGGTCCAGGGATTGCCAACGACTACCGATTCTAGCTGACATTCCAGCTCTTTGCGCTGCTTGGCCAGCTGCAGTTCGAGCGCGAATTCGGGTGCCATTTTGCCGCCATAGCTCTCCGAGAAGATGTGCAGCGGGATGTGCTGAAATTCCGCATGCCGGCGCAGAAATGTGCTCATCAGTGTGACCAGATCCTTGGCTATTTGATTATTGTGTTTCGCATAGTGTCCGTGCGGTTCCACGTAGCTGTAGCCCGTGCCCACTGGGCTATCGATGAAGAGCACATTCATGTGCTGCACCCAATTACTGGCGCGCGGCCTGCCCTCGATGTCGATGGGGCCCAGCTGCTCGAAGCAGCCGCAGCCTGTCGAGGCAACGCCGGGTCCGCCCTGCAGCCAAATGACCAGCGGCCTTTCCGCATACGAGCTCACATTCGCGGTGG
This sequence comes from Drosophila gaucha, assembly GCA_035045545.1. Lineage (NCBI taxonomy): Eukaryota > Metazoa > Arthropoda > Insecta > Diptera > Drosophilidae > Drosophila > Drosophila gaucha. Next base: position 2,947,488 of record JAWNOY010000099.1, read on the forward strand.
TAAAATGCAGCCAGTAGAAGAGGTGGGCGCCATCGCGCACCTCCACATACGCCCAGTCCTGTTCGCCGGGACCGAAGCCGCGACGTGCTGGCGGCAGAAAGTGTAGAGGTTGACATTAATAAGCTCATTAGACAGTTGCTTAAAGCTAAATGCAGTTGTACCTTGCAGCCCGCCCAGAGATTGCAGCAGCAGCAGCAGTTGCAGCAGCACCAGCTGCAGCCTGTGGCAGCTGCTCTTCACTTGCATTGCCACGCCCACAAGAAAATTGAGCTTTAGCGTTTCGCACAAGCACACGAACTGCTTCGTTCAGTACACAAATGCGCACTGAACAAACGAAGCAGATTTTCCTCAATTTTTCAATTAGCTATTTATAAATTGAAAAACTGTTTTCAATCAGATAAACAAATAGGTGAACTTTATAGAAAACAAAAATTCTTCAATGTACTCTGTAATTGTGCTGGACATAATGAGGTATGCAAGACAGTCTAAGAAAAAGTTGAGACTGGTAAGAGATAGGAAAAAGTTGAACAAATTATTCTTTAATAATAAATATCTAGAGGAGTTGCAGAAAGATACAGAAGCTTAGTCTTTATAGTTTAGCTGTAACATTTGATATACAACCAACTATGTTTTTACGTTCCTTAGAAAAGTGTGCAATTAAGAAACAGTGTAAAAAATGTGACATTTAAATTAAGGGTAAAATGTAAAATGTAAAATGAAAAACACTGAATATTTTACCAAAAGACTGTGTAAAAAAAGGAAAGATGAATTTATAAAATACTTAAAAAATTACTTACAAAAACAATTTAATATACAACACATAAGCTTACGTTAAAATTCTATTGGACGCTTCATGTCAGAATCATGTGTAAGAAAACGTTATATAGAAGAAAATGTATGTAGAAAATTTAAAACCGAAAAACAAAACGAAATGCTGTGTTTAAACTGAAGTACAACGAAATAAAGAAAAAGTCATTTAAGAAATCGGGTATCAAAATCAAATAAAAAACCGTCTTATAATAAATCTATCTAAAACAACAATTTTGTTCTGAAAATTTTATGTATTGTTATTATTATAAAATCGTGTATATAAAGACCGTTTAAAAAGAGAGTTGGGAGTATTCTATATTTTTCGCTATATTTACTATATTACTTTTTGTATAGGTCATCTGTTAGTCGTTTAGTCTCTACTGAAGCAGCTTTGCCTTTGCTAGGTAAGTTCTCTCTCTGCCTATTACCTCTAAACCCCTAAACGTATCTTTTGCATAAATATTTATATGAAGTGTGGGCCGTTTGTCACTTTTCGTATAATCAAACTGAATTCCTCACGTGGAGCACATTTTCTGATCAGTTCTTGTATATAGATTTAATTGTGAATATATTTAATTAGGTCAATGATCTTATGATTTTATATACCCTCTAAATAATGAGAGATCTGTATTTAACGGCTGAGGAACTTTAGTCAAATAAAAACAGCGGAAACTTTTCGCTGAGTTGCTTCTTTCAATATCAAAAGATTTGTTTTTATATTTAAGAGGATATATTTGTATACCTTTCTCAGTTACCTTAAGTGCTAGAATGCAAATTCAATCAAATGTATTCCATAAATAGCTTAACAATTCATTATCTCAATACTAATTCGCATATAATATCATACTGACTAATTTGTCTATTGTGTTTGGTCAACTCGAACGCCTGGTGATCATCAACAACTAATTAGTGAATGCTTAGATAAAATTCGTAATCGAATAACAATTATCCAAAGCAGCAGAAACAGCTAAAAGGGCTGGCAAATGATTCTCCCCCTCGGCTTTTTCCAAGAGAGTTGCGGCTCGTCACGTCAGCGCCCAAGTAATTTTCACACAACTTAACGCCACATATCGTGCATATTAATTATGGTCGGGGCGGGCGGTCCTTGAGGTGACTCGGGTGCTCTGTGAAATCTAATTTGGTAAGACGACCTATGCTGTAGTCACGTAGATTGGCAACGGGAGAGCCGAGCTCCTGTTCGAGCAGCCACATGCTAAATGTCATTTGCTCGAGAGCCCGAAGGCATGCGGGTAATGCGTCTGCACGTATGCTACGCAACCAGTAAAGAGGGTGTACACTGAGCGAAAAGAGCTAATGAATTGTCAATTAAAATTAAATTTTGTTCTTAAAACTCTAAATATATATAACACGAAGCTCACTTTTATATACCAAAAACTAGAAAACATTTTTCAAATAAATAAAATATATTTCTTTCCGGAATTTTATTGCTTCAAATTTAATTAAAATGTTTTCAATATTATATTATTTTTCTTTTGGACAGGCAAAAAGAAACTTTTCTAAGAAAAAGTTGCTTTATTCTCATTTGAATCAAGTTCGATTTACATTTGATTTGCAATGAAAATTCTTTATAATTCGAGCTTTCTTTGTTATATTTCGCTACGTGTGAGCTTTCTATGATGTGCTTAGTGTTGTTGTTGTTGTAGTTGGTTGCCACGTGCACAGACGTTAGGCTATTGTAGCCATGCCAAGTATTTATAGGTAGAATGGCAGGATTTGGCGCGTTGAGGCCAAAAATGTTGGCTCAAAAATTGCTCATGTGAGCGAGCGATGTCGTTTGGGTTTCGTCGGCTGTTTTCTTGGCCAGCTCCAAAAATAAATTAAATGCCAGCGCTTAACAAAGGCGAAATTCTTCATAAGAAAAATGCGACTTGCCAGCATGAAAGACAGGTGCTACACCTCTTGCTGCTGCTGCTGATGCTGTTGCCGCTGCTTGAAGAGCCAAGAACATCAAGCTTCCAGCCAAACAAAGGCAAATAAATGAGCGTTAATTAGTAATCAGTCAAATGCACATGTTGCCAACTCCTTATTTATAACAAACACTTTAGCAGTCAGCCATACAACGTTGCTTCACTTTATTTCAAGCCATATTCTACCTGCTTGTTTATGGCAAAGACTGAATCCTTTAAACTTAAAATATTTTACTTGAAGTGTCAACATCTTTATGAACAGCTTCTCAACCGTAACTATTTAATTTTCCTTGAAACCTCAATAAGATTAACTTTTAAGTACATTCACTTAGATATGAATATATTCTTTCTGTTTTTTTTTTAGTTTTTTGATTTATCCAGGATTAACTAGTGTGCGAGTATACTTTATACTAGGATAGGTTACTAAACTTAAGGAATAGCAGCGCATAATTAATATTTTTTGTAGAGACAAAACAGTTTTTTGTCCAGATTTAGAGTAGAGTACTTAGAATATGTTCTCCGATAAATATTTTTTTTTTTAGAAAGCGTATCAAGATAATATTATTTTTTATTATAATGAATGATACTTTATGTTCTAAAAGCCTGAAATTAAAGAATATCATGTTTTCTAAGTAAAAAATGTGTTTGTAGCTATCTGAAATGTAAACCTTATTTTTGAAACATTATAATAAGTCAAGCTAAAATAATTTTCTAAAAATTCCTTTTAGAATTCTTAAGTTCGCTGAGTTTCGTTTTAATTTTTGCATCAAAATAAAATTAATTTTGTAATATTTTGTGCAACATATTTGCAGCTAAGCCGCTCACAGCTACTCAGCCACCCACACACACAACAGTGCTGGCTTAAAGTATGTAAACAGCTTTGGCAAAATAAAAATAAATAGATTAAATGGCTATCAAATGGGGGGAAGGAAAACAATAAAAAAAATTCCGAGGAACAGCAACACGAAAGCCAAATTGTTTAAAGGTGAAAAATTGTCTGATCAAAATGCGAGTCGAAAACAGGGGCTGGGGGCGGGGGCGTCAGCAGTTGCTCAAGGTGCTTGGCCGTATGACAAGCGTTAACTTTTCAATGTTGACATCCAGCCCGGCTCGACCTGCCACGCCCCCCGCCAGTCCTCGGCTCACAGCCAACGTGTGCTGTTTTGTGCGCTCAATCAATTTTGTCAATTTTCTTTTCCTCGTTTTTTTTTGTCGTTGACTTCTGCAATGCTACCCTGTAGTTTCGTGGAAATTGTGAAAGGATCCATTGCTGCTTGTGGCTGTTTAAAATTTGATTATCTCAGAGAACTGGACTTTAAGAATATGCAGATTTTTATTTTAATTTAAAATTGATTAAAAATGTTTTTTAAAGTAAATTATTTTATTTATTTTAAAAACTATGATTTATATTTATATATATAATATATTTAAATTCTTAAAGTAACACATCAATCGAACTTAAAGCAGTTCGATTAGTTTCATAATGAATTCTTTCAAGTCATTGTATGGAGGGCATCCCCTAGTCGGCTACATTCTAACAAAAGCTAAAGCACTTTTGCTTTATTTTTTATTTAGGTACAGCGCACGTTTGGTTTATTTATTCCTGCTGCTTGTCGCAGTTGAAGCTGTCTTCATAGCCATTACCCCCCGTCCCTCTCTTACACCCTTTGCACCCACGCCCCTAGACCATTCGACTACGCTGATGATGATGGCTGCACGTCTTGCAATGCTCTGATGTGTGTTGATATTTGACACTTTATTATGTGCACATCATCAATTTTGAAATTATTGTCAATGTACCGTTAGATTGAAGAGCACAACAATATGTGCGATAAGACCAAGTTTGAATGTAACAGAAAATCCCTAGACACAGATCAGAATAAAAATGTTAAAAGATTCTAATTTTTAGATCACGAACTACTTGAAGTTAGTATTTATTTAATTTTTACGTACATTAATTTTTATGTTTTATATTAATATAACTTTTATATTTAATATTTTTACAATATATCATTTAAGCCAATTATTTGCTTGATTCACACAACAAATTATGTAAATTAAAATTAAAATTTAATAAATTAAAACTATTATTATCAATTTCCTAAATTTAAATTATGAAACTTTCTTTCTTAAATTTTCATTTTCAGGAGGATGGCCTCTTTAAAAAGACTTAAATTTTTTTTAATAAATGCCATTTTATATTAATATATACATTTATATATTGCTTTGACATTATCTCTTCCAATTAATAATTTTTATAGTAATAGTTTAGAATTTAATTATATGTATTATTATATCTTATTTGTATATACCTTATATTATTCACATATATATATGTACAAATCAAAATATTTTATAAAAATGCATTAGTTTTTCTTTTTTATATTTTACATCTTATATGAGGCTTACAATAAAAACATATTGTATCACCTAACTCAAACTGGTTCCATTTCATTTTAATTTTCAACCTTTTTTTCAATTAAAAATTAAAATATTCTTAGCTTTGAATATGATAGTAGAAGGCGACGAATTTTAATTTTTATTAATATTAAATTTCATAGTATTTACAATTAGAACAGAAAACAGTTTAACCACACTAACAACAAAAAAAAGTTTAAAAAAAAAATACTCAAACAAACATATATAAAAATAAAAAACAAAAAAAAACACAAAATGTTACAATTTAATCTTCCCAATAAAATGTTATCGCGCTTAGTAGTTATGTAAGATGCTATAACAATATCGATGATATTTATTAAATTATTATCGTTAATTTATTAGCAATACAGACGAGGTAGATGTTGAAGAAACTTCCTCCAGTTCAGTCGGGCCGCTCCAACAAAATTTATCGCGGTGCGTACGGATAGCTAAAGAAACTAGTTCTATATCTTACCAAAAATAATATCGTTTACAATACTCAGTTCGTTTCTGCTGATACTCGATTACAAACAGTTTTTGGCCGCTCGTCGCATTCAGTCGATGTGGAGATGCTATAGGCAGCGCAAAGCCTTTAAGAGTCAAACGAAGGCAGCGATCACAATACAGCGCTTCTGGCGAGGCTTCTCTGTGCGAAAGAATTTGACGTCCATAATCGAGAAGAAGTTGCAGGATACCGTTGTCTCCCATTTCAATTTGGCAGCAACCAAAATACAATCCTTATACCGGGGCTGGCATACCCGTCAAGCAGTCCACGATATGAACAGTCTGCGTCGCATGCAAACCTGTGCCGCGGAGGAGCTGCTCAACTGTGTCGCCTACAAACTGCATTATTTGCTGCGTACCCACTCCATACCGGGCGTCTACTCGCTGCGCAATTCACAGTGAGTCCCTGCACAGACACACACGCACACACTATTCTAAAATACTCTGGATTGCCCACAGCTGTTTGTCTAAGGTGGAGCAGCTGTTAACCAGCATAACCTACCGCTTTCACAACGATCGTGCCAGCTATCACCATATACGCAAGGAATGTTTAGCTAAAATGCATCGAGATCAGTTTGCGGAAAACAAACATTATACGCAAGTGCCCTATCCGGGGCCCAACTTCAATACCTCGTGCAAGCCGCAACGCGAGGAGAGTTACTTTCCCACCAAAGATATCGATCGACGCATGTACCAGATCATAGCGGAATTTGAAAAATCTATGATTGACCCCAATGTGTTTAAGACCCACAAGGATCAGGCCAATCGTAAGTATCAGATTGTTTCAACGAAAGTTTCGTGCATGCGTTTTCTTTTCAAACTGGGTTTTCCCAGTATTCTGCAAATTTAGCTAGTTTTGTGTACATTCTTGATCAATCTGATCATAAGAACGAGCTGAGTCATGCCCGTCTTAGAGTTAGTGTTTAATATTTATACTCCTTCACGAAGTGAAATAGGGTAAATTGGTTTTATGCCATGTTCGTCTGTAGGTCTGTAAGTCCGTCTGAAGCTGATGAAGCTGATCCGTATGAATCTAAAAACTTCAAATTTAATAAAATGCTTCAACAGTTTTAATGCTGGAATAACTATATTTTGCAGATAGAGTACTGTTGATCCCTTCTGCTAATAGTTTTATAGGGTCCGCTCATAGGGACGTGGGAAATAAAAAAAAAATTAATAAGTTTAGTATTTAGTCTATATTTTTTTAATTTAATTTATATATATATTTAAAATTCTAATTTTATTCCAATAAATGTCAATTTGAAATATAAAATTTTAAATGTTTATTTAGATTTCTAAGTAGTAGTCGAGTAAATTATATTTGTTATATAGGCACTCGTATTTACCGATCATGAATATTATAAAATTTTAAATGTTTATTTAGATTTCTAAGTAGTAAATTATATTTGTTATATAGGCACTCGTATTTACCATTTGTATTTGTTTAATTACTAGAGAAGCCAGTTCACGCATTCTCAACTCCAGTTCCAACTATCAAATCATGCTCCTTCCTTTCCTTCTAAGTCCCATCTACTCTCCATGTGCCTCTCTCTTCAGGTATAAGCCGCCAGCAAGCGGAGGTGGCCAAGGCGAACATTGGCAAAATGCAATACAATTTTTGTGCCGATATTATCGAGAGCATGCGCAAGTGGAATATTTGGGATAGTCATAAATTAGAGGTAACCCGCGACATCTATCGCAATCCTCAAAAACTGCAAAGTTTTCTGGACGAGGCGGCGCAATTAATGGAAGACTACTCCCAGGCATGTGTTTGCCGCAACGAAACGTTGAAGCAAATTAAAGATCGGAATTGACAGTGCGTTAGAGTCGTGTCACGAACACGCACGACTTAACACGACTTGTCCCACGTAGGGAGAGCGCAGCTAGCTCGTACGCGTTCGAAGACACGACCCCAGCGAACTTACACGATTCCGCCATAAAAATTGATGTCTCGTCAAAATGTAAAGCGTGTGTGTATATAATAAATATATATATGTCGGATACAGAATTGGTTACTTCTAATATTATAAAGTATGCGCCTAGTTTTTGAGGCGAATTGAGCAGTGTTGTGGAATGCATGACCTGAGTGAAGTTGTACAACACTAAAAGAGTGCGATGACAGTATGGGCTGTCGTCGAGTGTGGCCTAATGTGAAGTCGAGTGAGAGAGACAACAATGAGGATATATGTGATTGTTGTAGATGAACTTCTAGGAAATAGTACAGTCAGATGCAAGACGCCGACTAAGAAACACGCCGAGACTCTCTGCACATTTAGTAAAGAGACAAAATGGAGAACACAAACGTCGACCCTTAACATATTCAAATATTATTGACTCGCCGATATATAAATTTATCATATATCATCGATTTTCGAGTCTTTCTTTCCCATAATTCTGTAATCTTAAAACAATTAGAAAATATTTTATTGAAAAAATCAATTAAGAGAAATTGCATAATTAATTGTTTTTAATTTTCTAAGCTAGATACAACTTTGATTATTATAATTTTGATTTTGCTCTTTAAAATAAAAAGGATTCACTTATCACAGATCGGACACGCACACACACACACAGCCATCACAACGCACATGCCACAATCGAGGGCCACATTTGGCGCGCCGCAAAGTATGCAATCAATTTTGATAGCCCACATGCAGCGTATGGGCGTGGTCGGCCCATCACCCATGGCATTGCAATGTTTTACTAATAATTTTCAATATAATCAGCACCTGCGACGAGCAAAAAGGAAGCCGACAAATGTTGCTAATGTATAAACATTTGAGCGAGAAAAAAACTGAAATGCGCCAGCTAGCGAGACGGCTCAGACCCGACGGGGCGGCATATGTGTGTGTGTGCCACATTTATGTGGCAGCCGTTAGGACTGCCAGAGACGAGGCAGTGCGGCAGTCGGAACCCGTAATGCGTTACGGTTACGGCGTTAATTTCACCACATGCGGTTCCTGATGGAAAAGGAATGGATGGACTTACAGCAACAGCTTCTGGCCAAATCTTAAAGTGCCTGGAAAGCAATTTGTAATTTTTTTTAGGCTAGTGATATCTTTTATAAATATATATATATTTATATATATATATTTACTTATATATATATATATATATATATATATACTTTGTACTTTGTAACTTAAAGAACGTAAAGCAGTACATGTAAGATTATCTGATTTTTATGCCCTGAACCCATTAAAAATAGGATTTGTAAAAAGTATGCAACAGGCAGTAGGAGGCGTGGCAGACCCCATTAATAATATATATATTCTTGATCAGGACAACAAACTGAGTCTATTTAGCTGTCCATCTGTCTGTCCGTATGTCTGAAATTTTGCACGATATAGATTAAAATCGTTATCGAGATTCAGTTTTTTAGGCATATCTTTTACATTTTTTAAGCAAGTCATTAAATTTTGAATTTATAATTCAATTTCGATTTTTTATTATTATTATATCTTATTATTATCTTATATTATCCAAAATGGATACCGACTCCACACTTTACAAAATCAATTTAACTTAAGTTGCAATAAAGATACAATTTAATTGTTTCGATTTTAAAAACTTTTTTTTTAAATTTATCTTTTATGTGTGTAAATTCCTAAGAAAAAACATATTCACACATTTGATATTGTTTACAAATTATAGTGTGTTCTTGAATACAGAAGCGGCGTCCGCGTAAAGCTTTCTGTTTTTTTGCAGAAAATTTTTTTAATCAGAAACCCTTTATTTATTTCTTAAAAATATTCTAACTGTAAATTTGTGTCTTTTATGTTGTTAAATACATTTCTATGTCCATGCAAATTTATTGTGCATATAATCTAAGCGACATATTTATTGTAAGCAAAAATTAGGAGAAGCTTATCATTATGATTATAGTTGCTAGTTAGATTTATAAAAATTTTGTATTAGAACAGCGTGTTGTTGGTGAGTATATCGTTGACCCAAGGCAATAATGCCGTCAAGTTGACAAACTTGATGGAAGTCGGTCGCTCCCCATGGCTCCAGATGCCAATTTGGAAGTATCGATGGGTGCTCTTGTTAATTTTGGGGCACACGAGCGCCGATCCGAAGGAATACTTGAGATGTTGGAGTTCGCCATTGCCGCAGAAGAGAGTGTGATCTGTGCCGTCGGCACATTCGGTCATCTTCACTCTCCTGCTGGTCACAATGGAACGTCCATTCCGGGGATGACGATTCCACCCGATAACCCGACATTTATCCAAATCGAACTGACCATATTCTGGCAAACAGATTGTCTGAATGTGTGGCGCCAGTTGGAATTTGGTTTCAAGTATAAGCAAAGCGATATTATTTCCATATCTATTCGTGGGAAACTTATCATGTATTATGGTCCGGGCTGCACGCTCTTGATAGGGTAGAATCTCGTTATCTGTCTCGAAATCCCAGTCACCCGCCCTGACCTTCAACACATCTACGCCCTTCAAATTATTCGCGGAGCTAAGCACTACGCGTGGTGTTATTAGTGAGCCACTGACGAGATACACATTCGTATCCCTGTAAACGCCCACAACCCAGGGGAATTCGCCAAAGTTCCCCTCCTCCCGTGTATTGTCCACAATGGTCATGTAAACGCCTCCAGGATTGGTGAATCCGCAACCCTGCGATTCTGTGTCTGTTTGACTTGAAAGTGAGACGTTATGCTTTGATAAGAGAAGAAAGAAATATGTATTTGATATATTAATGTTCTTAAAGCTTTCGTTATAACTTATGATGTATTTAAAACTTACTTCTTTATAGTTTAATCTTAACTGCGGATTATTGTGTTATGAAACCATGACAGAGAGAAATATTGCAAAATAAATGGGGACTAACATCTAGAGGGAGAGAAAGCAACAGCAAGGGAAGAGAGAAAGAATGTGTGAAGGAATAAGTGAAAGAGCAAGACCGAGAGATGAGCAAGTCTTCTAACAGTAAGGACAATAAAAAGTATTACAAACAGAGAATAACAGAGCTGTAGAGAAGATGAGAAAGAAATGCAGGAAAACACCGATTGTGAGTTTCATAGGAAAAAAGAATATGATAGTGATGAGGGGAGAGAAAGACAAAGATAGGGAAAGATAGAATAGAAGAGAGAGAGAAAGAAAGAGAGAGAGAGAAAGACATAGAGATGAAATGAGCTTTGTAAAGTAAAGAAAAAGGAAATAACGAAACCAATTTGTCTTATTTGCCTTAATTTAAGTATTAAATATTTTTTAATTTTCACTTACGATGTTCGCAACGTCACAGCAGGTCTCCAGATAATGGCATATTTTTGGTTCATTTATATTTACTATATATTTGCCTTCCTTCCTTGGTTGATCTTTGCAATTCCAACGCTTGACGCAAATTTCGCTACTTTTGCCACATACAGGAAATGGTGTTTGAGTTGTTGTTGTTGTTGTAGGTGCTGGGGTTGTAGTTGTGGTTGTTGTTGTTGTTGTTGTTGTTGTTTTTAAATCACAATCCATTGATTTAAAAATCGGCTCTTCAGGATCCTGCAAAAGTGTTTCGACTTTCTCGTAAAATTCTTCAATAGCATCATCAAATTCCTCAGTTGCTGAACTATTGAATTTTGTTTGCAGCAATTCTTTAATTTTGCTGCTCAAATCATTCATATATGTGTCCAAATTGTTATTCATCAGTTTATTAATTATACTGAACTCCATCTCATCTTTGGCTCCCACCAAGTAGATAGAAGTGAACAAAAAACATAAGCCACATCTTAATAAAATCATTTTCACAGATATTTAAGAAAATTTGAATGAAAAATTAATGCCGAATCTTTCCGATTTTTTTGAGTTATTTCCGCTTTTGTTGATATTACTTAGTACATTTTATAATTTATTGTTGTATAGCACGATTCGCAAGTCTTAAGTCTTCAGAGGGAATTCTTTATTTATAAATAAAAAGTTCGAGTGCTCGCCGCAATATCCATTGACGTACTAAACCAACTTCTGCGGAACATTATTATTATATATATTGCGATAAGCGAAATAAACAAAATACTGCTCTAGTCGCGAGTGTCCGACTAGGACATTCCAGAACCAGAAAAACCATAATGGATCAAGATTCCGAGATAGATGCCTTAATAAAAATAGAAACTCATGCGGACAGAAGGACATGACTCAAAGTCAGTTTTTGAGTCTAATCAAAATATATATTTTTTTCTGCTTGCGATACAATTTTTAACATAATTATTATAAACTAAATTCCCTCAGGGAATAATGTGAAATAAATTAATAATAATAGAATATTAGTATATATATAGTCTGTCCATCTGTATGAACGCAGCTTTGTCATAAATCACGAAAGAGGCATACATTGTATTTCGATATCTCTTCCTATCTGCTTATTATCGAAGTAGAAAAGTGAATATATTGAGTTGGTTTTTTACGTTCCTGTGATATTTCAGAAATTTTGTTTTCCACCTGCCATTATGCCCAGGTTTGTATGTGTATGAAAATTAAAATAGAGGGTATGTGTGTGGGTACAAGAAACCTAGAACTATAGAAACAGCAGAAGTCGTGAGTAAAATTCAGGGTATCTCCTAGTCGGGAACTCACTATTTTTGACTCGCTAAGTGATTGATGATAAAGCATATACAAAAGTTTATTTATAAATATACATTTAAATGTTAAAGTATTTTCTCAGAATCAGCGACTGTGACTAAAACCCCTTCTATAATATTAACAAATAAGAAAGTTGCAGTCGGGCGCTACCGACTACATATATACTCGATCACGGTGAAAACTCAACCTAATTGAATTAATTTAAATCATCAGTAGAGGGGATCAACTATAATCTAAGTGTACATTTTGATTACCCCAGCGTTTAAGCTTTGGAAGATATAGTTCTTTTCAAGTACCAATTTATAGATTTGGGTGGGGATATATAACTTTTATGTTATCTTGCAAGAATGTCCACAGATGCTTACAAAGCAAATTTAGAGCATCTAGCTCGAAAACTGTAGAAGATACAGCTTTACCTGATTTGCCATGTCCAGAGTGGACGTAGATATACACACCATATCAGTTTGTGTTGGGGTGGAGTTCTCGAGTCTATATTCCAAACCCAAGTTCTTAGACTGCAATATTGACGAAAATAACAGCGCTTTAGTTTTAATAGATATAGCATTTTCCGAATTTGCCTCCAGCCCTGTGGACGTATCGGAAAAACATCTGGCGCTAGTACACATGAATATATATTTCAAATTTAAAGTCTCTAGCTTGATACAGACATATGGACATTGCACAACACCAATATACTCTTTTTCCTTTGGGAACAGACTATACAATTGCACCATAGTAAAGAGAAGTTGTTTTTTTTAAAGTAATATAATATAAATAAATTATATAGAAGTATACCATAGAAATTGTTAGAAGTTTTTATATACATATATATGCCCAACAGCCGCGAAGCATTCCATTCTAATTTCCTTGCGTAGATTGTGAAAAATTCCATAAACATTTTTTATGCTTTTGTTAAGTCTATAACTGAAACTGATTTATTTGATGATTAGAATTGTATATTTGAAACATATACTATATAGATGATATTGTCTCAGCCTAGACTGTATGGTATTCAAAGTCAATGTTTAGCTTGCTCAGCTCCCGCTGAATCCAAGGCATAAAGTATGGCACATTGACATAGCCTGCGGGCACATTCTCCAAGCCGCAATCGATGCCCCAGGCAACAATGCCAGCCTGGTAGTATCGAAGGGGGCTGCCCGGAATGGGGCAGATGAGGGGTGCTCCGCCGTCGCCCAGGCAGGCATCGGTACCCTTCTGGCCGCCAGCGCAAATGTGGCCCTGATCAAGATTGAAAAATGGATTATATATTTGCCGCAGCTTGTCATTGCATTTGCTGCGTGAGAGAACGGGCACGGTGATCTTTTTGAGAATATTCGGATAGTCCTTGCGGTTGTCAACGGTCTTGCCCCAGCCCATGGCAATGCAACGCTGGTCGTCAAATCTGTCGCTGGCGGTGGGCAGACAGATGGGCGATATGTGAGGACTGGCGGTAAAGTCGGTCTCCAGCAGCAGCAATGCAATGTTATTCAGCTTATTTTCGAATTTCTCATGTATTATCTTTTGTTGAACGTTGCGATCCTGATGAGCGTACATTTCCTTGGATGTCTGCTGATCCCATTCACCAGCTCTCACAATTAGATCGGACTCGGATATGTTGACCACCTTGTGGGCCGCTGTAAGTATCACATTGGGTGCCAACAGCGAGCCGCCGCCCACATACATTGTTAGTGGATCATTCCGCTCCAAGAGGGCCACCATCCAGGGAAATTCCCCAAAATTTGCTTCGTTATCCGTAGGACGTACGATGGCTAGCCGTACACCATTCTCATGACGATAGCCACACTTCGCCATCCGACTGGGCTCATCGACTGGGGAATGTTCCATTATCTGCAATATAATATACAACATATTTAATTTTAAAGAAATATACTAATATGCGCTTGGAGCTTACCTTATCAGCTATGCGGCAGCAGACCTGATTGTAATTACAATCTTTCTCTTTGTATTTGGAGCTCAATTGTATGCCATAAGTTCCATTCAGATTAAGCGTACTGTTTTGGCACTGCCAGAGCTCTACGCATTCCATTTGGTAGCCGCAGCCTTTGGCACTGGCATCGGTTACAGGATGTTTCACTTCCGCTCTTTTACTACTTTCAGTTGTGTAACCAGAAGAACCAGACTCAAATTGAATTTTATTAACTATAAGACCGTCTTCTTCGGGTTCAACATTCTGTGAACTTTCCACTTTCGAACTCTCTTTAAAAATGTAGGCAAGAACATCAAAAGCTAAAAGAGTCTCACTTAACTTTATTTTTCAGAGAACAGAACAGTTTCTCACTGGCCTTACCTGAATTAGTTACCGCAGCTGCACAGAGTTGATTCACAGTAGCAGCACAACAGATTATCAGCATCAGTTTCATTTCTCTGAGAATAATTTCTTATATAAATATGTATATATGTATATATGTATCGATGTACGTATGTGTGTCCCAATTTGTATAGCAAAGGTGTCGGCTTAACAATCCAGTTGCTCGAATCAGACTAAATATGATTTCCATTACTTGAAAAGAAAATAATGTATGTCAAATGTGGGCATAATGAATAAAAATAATTTGATTCAAATATAAACTAGAGGGATTGGCTAACTTCGACCATGCCGAACTTTGGTAATACCCTTGTGATTGTAAAGGAAGTATATAGTTTTCTCTGGTTTGCCAATAAGAGATCAAGATTGACATATATATGAGATCTCAGGTGTAAAATTGTAGAAGATACAGTTTTTACCGATTTGGCACGCCCCTAATAGGCGTAGCTTTATATACTATATGTTTTTGTATGAGGGTGGAATACACGGGTATATTTTCCAAATTTCAAGTCTTAGACTTCAATAGCGACAAACTTTTTTCTACAAAAATATTTTATAAAATCTATCTATCCTATTAGAGCTATAGGATAAAGTCGTTAGATCCGGATGATTCCGAGAAAAAAAAATTGATTCAGACAGACGGACAGATGGACAGTGCTATACCAACTCATCTCGTCGTGCTGACCTACAATATATATACTTTGTATGGTCGGAAATGCTTCCTTCTGTGAGTTGCAAACTTCTGAGCAACATGAATATACCCTCCTTACAAGGGTATAAGGATCATAAAATGATAATGATAATAATTTGCATTCATACAATTATAAATATATTAAAAATATCACACACACACACATACACATATACTTCGTGCTCAAGTATTTATAATTATATGGACGTAAAGTTTCTATAGTCAGTGCCTAATCTAAATTCACATCGATCGGTTCGTCGGTCTCCGTTTGCTCTTACTCTCCCCAATGGAAGCTTTATTTGGTTTCTTCGCATGCCTGCTCTGCTTTTTCCTAGCAGCTGCTCAACTAAGTTCCAGTTTCAAATCATGTGGAGACCAAATGGATTGTGTGCCCCGATATTTGTGCGAAGACAACAGCACTCTAATCACGGACGGTCGAGCTATCATGGACTTTCGCTCAATTTATGAGACAAACGTCTGCAACTATCTACAGAAATGCTGCCCGATTAAGAACAAGGTAAGCTTATTAAATCTTTTATATCCTACGCTCATCTCGGTCGTTAACCCACCAGCGGACGATCACCCCGGAGAAATACAAACCTCGACACTGTGGCACCAGCAATCCTAAGGGCGTAAGACTAACAATGGTGAATAGCCTACGCCAAGAATCACAACTGGGTGAATTCCCGTGGATGGTGGCCATACTAACCCAAATTTGCGGACGCGGCCGATGTGTGCATGAATCTGCGGGCGGTGGCAGCTTATTGACAGCGAAAGTCGTAGTGACCGCTGCACACATCTTCAAAAATTACACGGCTAGTGACCTGTTGGTGCGGGCAGGCGATTGGGATATGCAAAACACGTTTGAAGAACTGAAACATCAAGAGCGCCAAGTGTCGAAGTTAATCCCCCATGAGTCTTTTAATGGAGCAAACGGCCATAATGACATAGCTCTGCTAATTATGAAGACACCATTTGAATTGGATTTTCACATTGGTACCATCTGCTTACCCAGTCCACAAGCCAATTTCGATTCGAGTCGCTGCACCGTCACGGGCTGGGGTAAACGTGGCTTTGATGATAATAATTATCCCAATATCATGAAGAAGATCGAACTGCCATTTGTGAGAAGAGATATTTGCCTACAGCAACTCCGTGAAAATACTCGACTGGGCCGTTATTTTGAGCTGCACGATAGCTTTGTGTGTGCGGGCGGAGAAAAGGGCAAGGATGCCTGCGTTGGCGATGGTGGCGCTCCCCTTGCCTGTCCCATGCCGAACGATCCCGAAAGGTATCAACTTGCCGGAATAGTGTCTTGGGGAGTGGATTGTGGCACAGAGAATGTGCCTGGTGTTTATACGAATGTTAAAATAATGGTACCCTGGATCACGGAACAGCTCTCTCTAAATGCAATCGCATTCTGAATACCCTTTTACAAGGCAGCCATCATTTTAAGAGTAAATAAATACTGATTTTAATTTGATCAAAAATTTAAAAATATTAAATACATGTTTTTTTTCAGTGAATAATATTAATTAAAATATGAGTAGTCAGGACTGTTCGAAAATATAAAAAAAGCCTTATGCAAAATTTTGCAATTTCAGCTTGAAAGATATAAAAGATATGGTGTAAAAACTGAATGGCGATAACGGTGTTTTATGGGTATTTATCATTTATTTATTTATTTATTTCAAAATGTTGATTAAACGTGATTCAACAGAAAGTAAAAAGTAAGTATGTTATATAAGTAAAAATAATATCTAACATGGAATAAGAGTTCTGAGGAGATTACGCTTTTAAATGATTATAATTTTGGCAGACTACATGAAACAAATTGATCAAAGAATAATTCGCTTACTGGGGTAAGATGCTGGACATAGAGACTCGATGCGGTCCTATTTGATCTTATGCTGTTGAGACTTTAAACAAGAGCATTCTAGGTCTAACAAGCGAAATGTAAAGAAGTCTTATTATAAAAGCATCATTAAACTCGTTCGACCGAGAATTAATGACGCTTTAACTAAAATATTAAATAGGAAATATCATTAACAAAATGAGTAAAGAGTAATGAGCCCAAATGACTACCTTGCGGTACACCCGATGAAACATAGTTTACAAGTTTCGATTTGGATGCTAAGACGACATACAGGAAACTAGAGGGAAGGGAATCCTATAAGGTCTAGCTTTTGAAAACAGATTTCAAGATGAACAAATCAATCGTAAAGTAAATTACATCAGTTTGCATTTTGTTAAGAAACCCATAATTTCCTAATATGGTAAACTCAAGTAAATTTGTTGCAGTTGACCGATTCTATACAAATTCTGAGTCGGAGAAAGGTTAGATTTGCAAAAATGTTGCAAAGTTGAAGATCTTTTTAATACCTTAAACTCATTGAAAATGGGAAATCAGGGTATAATGCTTTTGTTAAAAAAAAAAATGTATGTAACAAGCAGAAGGAGGAGTGGCAGACCCCATAAAGTATATATATTCTTGATTTAGCCCTGTCCTTCCGTCTATCCGTCTGTCTGTCCATATGAATGAACGCGTCGATCCCAGAACCTAGAGCTAGAGATTTGAAATTTGGCACGATGGTCTATACATTTCATACAACGATTTTCATGATATTGAATAATCACGTTCTCGAGATTAAGTTTTTATACTCTGAACCCATTGTAAATGGGAAATCACAGCAACTAATAAATTGTGGCTGTGCGGAATCAGCGGCTTGGTGAAAACTTTTGCAGCACGAAATAATTGACAACAGGGGTCAAACAGAAACAATATGGCAAAACTATATATTGCGAGAGCGCAAAATAAGTTGAAACGCTCTAGTCGACTCTGCCCGAATACGAGATCTCCTGAACTTTTGTTCGAGTTTGCATTTTTACACATATACAATAAGAATAGTGATTATAGAAATTAGAATAGTGTATATCAAAGAAAAAGGTCTTCAGAGTATAATGATGGTGTTTTAATAGATACATGATTCATTGATAAACCTCGATCCAATTTGAGTGCAGTCTTTTCTATGACTCTTCTTTTCATTTGGGTTGTTTGCTCAAGTCGAATTCGTCGCATGGATCACGGGTCTTCTGTTGACGCTGATTTTGAATATATATATATATATATATATATACATAAATTGCTAGCTAACTATATAAAATATTCAATAAAGTCAAAGCTCATTCCGTGGCCTTCTGCCACAAATACAAACACATATCACCTTGGCCGTTTATGCGAGAAATTTCAAAAAAATGTATATTTTATAAAAAATTCGCAGCACCTGATAAGCGTCCAAAAAAATAAGTACGAACGGTCTAGTCGGCACTGCCCTACTAGGAGATGCTCTAAGCAAAGACCGCGGTGATGCTTCAAACAATGTAGTCTAATAATTGTATCAATAGTTTGTTCAGCTGCTGCTCTTCGGCTGAACTGTGGGCAGCACTATGAGGTATTAATTGCTTCATAACTTCGGTTCTTTATGTAGTTTCTAATTAAAACATAATATTGACATACCAAAATGTGTATTTGCATAAGCTGAAGTCTGTACTATTTGAACTACGTTTTGTTTTTAGTTGTGAAAATGGGTGAAATGGCGGGAGCTATACAAATTCAGAAATATTTGGAATCTGTAAAATTTGGTGTCCTTAGATTCTCTGGTCTTTAAGTTATGGCTTAAAAACGAAGCCAAAATGTAGACCATTATCGATTAAATCGCAAAAGAATGAGTTATCGGAAATTTAAAATAATCTTCTACTACGTATTGTGTGGAAGAATATATATTTCACCGTTCTTACGGCCGGTCAGACGGACATGGCTAGAGCGACTTAGCTAGTCGTACTGATCAATAATATATATACTTTATGGGGTCTGTCACGCCTTCTTCTGCATGTTACATACATTGCCATAAAACCGTTATACCCTGAAATCCAATTTTCAATGGGTTCAGAGTATAAAAACTCTGAAACGCAGCAAAAATTAATGAAAATTGAGACGATGATCAGTGTGTAATCTGAATTCCTACCAATCGGCTGGTGACTTTCGGTTCACTTTACTTCCGGAAATGGAAAATTTATTTGGTTTATTGGTATATCTGGTGTGCTTTCTCCTAGCCACAGCTCAAGCGCCCATTGCTCAAGATGCTTTTAAAGTACAATCATGCGGAAATCAAATGGAATGTGTCGGCCGATATTTGTGCAAAAACAACAGAACCATCACAGACGGACAAGATATCCTTGATTTTCGCTCAGGGGAAAACTTGCCTGATAATATGGGCTGTGGAATTTTTCAGGAATGCTGCCCGATCAAGGACAAGGTAAGAGCTTGATTAGCTTAGAGAATCCTTTTATATCCTACGCTCATATCGATCAAATATCCAACAGAGAACGGCCACCCCGAAGAAATACGAGCCTCGACCCTGTGGCACCAGCAATCCTAAGGGCGTAAAAATAACAATTGTGAATAACCTACACCAAGAATCACAAGTGGGTGAATTCCCGTGGATGGTCGCCATTAATGTCCATACATGCGAACATGGCCAATGTAGTTTTGCATCTGTGGGCGGTGGCAGCCTGGTTAATCCAAAAGTAGTCCTGACCGTTGCTCACATCTTCAAGGACAAAACGACTTATATCCTGTCAGTACGCGCTGGAGTATGGGATAACCGAAACACGTATAAAGAACTGAAACATCAAGACCGTAATGTGTCGGAGATAATCATTCACCCGGATTTCAATGGAGCAAACGGCCATAATGACATAGCTCTGCTCATTATGAAGACACCATTTGAATTGGATTTTCACATTGGTACCATCTGCTTACCCAGTCCACAAGCCAATTTCGATTCTAGTCGCTGCACCGTCACGGGCTGGGGTAAACGTGGCTTTGATGATAATAATTATCCCAATATCATGAAGAAGATCGAACTGCCATTTGTGAGAAGAGATATTTGCCTACAGCAACTCCGTGAAAATACTCGACTGGGCCCTTATTTTGAGCTGCACGATAGCTTTGTGTGTGCGGGCGGAGAAAAGGGCAAGGATGCCTGCGTTGGCGATGGTGGCGCTCCCCTTGCCTGTCCCATGCCGAAGGATCCCGAAAGGTATCAACTTGCTGGAATGGTGTCTTGGGGACTGGATTGTGGCACAGAGAATGTGCCTGGTGTTTATACGAATGTTCAAAAATTGCTTACCTGGATTGAGAATCAGATCTCAATTATTGAATAAGATCGCAAACAATGTTTACAATTTGGTGTAGTATCTCAAAGGGTCCTGCTACGAGTTTAATTTTTCTACTTCTAAATAATTATATGTATTCTATATACATTAAACTAATTAAAATAATAATAAATTGTCTTTGTTCGATGGCTTTTGTTTACTTTCATGTGCTTGAGGGGAGCCCAGGATTTGTATGATTTGTAATGAGATCTTCTCAGTCAATATATTTAAATTAAAATTATATTTCAAACTGTTTAAGATGCTTGAAATAGCTATTGATGGAAATTTTTTGCGAAATTTGTGTACTTGTGACTAGAGTACAAAGACCCGAATACAATCAGCTACAACAACTCCGAAATATTAAACATATATCAAATATATAAATAAAGTAAGCGACATGAAATATATATATTTTATTAAATTGTATTTAAGAATTATTTTTTGCAAAAGGGGTATATTGATTTTGGTCAGAAGTTTGCAACGCAGAGAAGGAAGCCTATCCGACCATATAAAGTATATATATTCTTGATCAGCAAGACGAGCTGCGTTGATATAGCCATGTCCGTCTGTCTGTCTGGCTGTCTGTCTGTCTGGATCAACGTAATCTCCTCCATAACTATTAAGGCTAAAATTTGCTAAAATTTTGCGCATTGGCTCCAATCTGCAGCAAGCATTGTATATCTCAGAATCTTCCGGATCGGATGACTATATCCTATAGCTCCCATAGGGCAGATTGGTTTTAAGCAATGTTTTAGTGGGATAACTTCGACGTTATTAAAGTCAAGGACTTGAAATTTGGAATATATACTCTTGAATTTCACCCCAATACAAAAAGATATTGAGTATATAGCTACGCTCTTTGGGGGCGTGGCGAATCGAGTAAAACTATATCTTCTACAGTTTTGAAGCTAGAGCATCCAAATTTAGAAAGTAATATACTGTTGGCCTTCCCTTCAGATTGATCGAAAAGTTATAAATCCACGCCTACTTGGGGCGTGCAAATCGGGAAAGTCTATATAGTCCTAAACATAAATCCTTAAATACTTTGGATAATTTTATTGAAAACACGGTTTTCGATAAAAAAAAACCGAAAAAATTAAATTGTGGCTTTGATAATTTTTTTTTTTTATTAAATTTGTTTTGTAAAATGTGGAGCTGGTATCCAAAATATGAAAAAATAGAAAATGTATTTTATTTACAAAAAGCTAAAAGGAAAATTTAGTGATTTGACAGCTAAAAAGATGTAAAAGCTAAATATTGATAACGTTTTTAATCGATATCAGTGAAACAGGAAAAGTTATCGAATATCAAAAACAAACTCGATATGCGCGACAGACCATCTTGCATCTCTCTTATAGGTTCTGAGATCGACGCGTTCATACATACGGACAGACGGACGGACAGACGGACAGACACACGGACAAGGCCAAATCGACGCCCTGATCAAGAATATATATACTTTGTGGGGTCTGCCACGCCTCCTTCTGCCTGTTACATACTTTTTGCAAAACCATTATACCCTGATTTCCCATTTTCAATGGGTTCACGGTATAATGAATATACCCATTTTTAAAGGGTATAAAAATGTACAGTGCAAATGTACAATACAATTCACAGAGCATGACATATTTGGGGTTGATCAAATCGTTTGCAAGATTCTAAAACCAAGTCTGCAAGTCGGTCTTAAATCGAGCCCGGAATTCAAACGTATGCAACGATCTAAACACCTTCAAGCATACACTAACTATATTTAACTGCATGCCTTTCTTTGTGGCCCTTTTCCTCTATAAAGTTCATCTAAATTAATTGTAATTAATCACACGCCTCAATTCAATTCATTCAACGTTCATTGTGTGGCATTAACTATTTGATCTTTGCTTGGCTGCCGACTCGGCTGTAATATGGCGTTGATGCGACTTACGATGCAGTGTTCCATAAAAATGCCGCAGCTTCAAATACCACAATGAAGTGGCCTGGTGGTTACAGCGTCCAGGATCAACGACAGTAAGGACTTTATCTCAGCGGCACAGCCCACAGCTGGGGCAGCTAATTACATAATTATTACTATTTTAATTAATCTGAAGCCAGGCATTAACTAGATGCGTTGATGTAGAGTACGCTATATTGCAGTGCATTTGAACTTATCTTCTAATGCAAGTAGACACATCGAAGTAAAAGCTTAAAAGACGCCATATATTGGTAATGAGTATGTAAAAATTTCCATTAAAAATTGAAGTAAAAACGCTCTAGTCGGGACTGCCCGACTACGAGATCCCCTGAACCTTTGTTCGACTTTGCATTTTTACATACATACAGAACGATATGAATGCAACAGTAAAATAAAATTTGTTTTTCAACAATAAATGTTCAGCCGGAATTGAACCTGCGACTCCCGCTTGCAAGCCACCATCTCTAACCATAACACCACACTCTTCATATTAATCTGAGTGACGATGACTGTGTGCACAGTGTGCGCTGCACACGTATTGGCGCTCGCTGCCGCGTACTTTTGCCGATATACAAAATGTTTTGTTAAATAACTTCAATGTTACTAAACAGACTTAAATAAAATTTTCAGCATTGCATTTTTTAATTTAACTGAAAATACGGCTTTAATTAAAAAGTTTTAAAAAATAAATTGTGGCTTTGATAATTTTTTGTTTGAAAAAATTTATTTTGAAAAATGTGGAGCATTCATCCAAAATATAAAAAAATAGAAAGTGTATTTTATTTACAAGCAGCCAAATGTAAAGTTTGGTGATTGTAGCTAAAAAGATTTAAAAGATATGGTTCAAAAACTAAATATTGATAACGTTTGTAATCGATATCAGTGAATCAAGAAAAGTTATCGAATATCTAAAACAAACTCGATATGCGCGCTGTATGAATGGACCTTCGTGCGAAATTTCAAGTCTCTAGCTCTTATAGGTTCTGAGATCGACGCGTTCATACATACGGACAGACGGACAGACAGACAGACAGACGGACAGGGCCAAACCGACTCAGCTCGTCGCCCTGATCAAGAACATATTTACTTTGTGGGGTCTGCCAAGCCTCCTTCTGCCTGTTACATACTTTTTGCAAAACCATTATACCCTGATTTCCCATTTTCAATGGGTTCAGGGTATAAAAACATAATATTAACTGATCATATCACGCGGCAGCGATGGGAATCGAACCTGGGTCACGCGCTTCGCATGCCATCGACTCTACCCACTACACCACGGCGTCTTTTTCACGACTATGCGCCAAATTGAGTTTGGTGGTGTGTTGATTTGGTTAAACAGACTTCCGTTGTGGTAGCGAAGACCCTGCTTCAATCCCCAATTAGGTCAACTAGAATTTGTTTTACGGAGGCTTACATTATGATTATTATTATTTTTTTTTTTCGTAAATTTAAATTTCATGAACAGTAACCCACATGTCAAATTTGGATGCTCTACGTCTAAGACTGTAGGAGATACAGTTTTACACTATTTGCCACGCCCCAAATGGGCGTAGCTATATATAACATATATTTTTTTGTAGAGGTAGGATACTAGTATATATATTCCAAGTCCCAACTCTTTGACGGCAATATTGCCGAAATTATCACTGTTTTAGTAAAAGATATAGTAATTCCCGATTTGCCACGCCCCCAGAAGACGTGGATACATAACTTTTGATTTATCTTAAGAGGAGGTCCACAGTATCCCACATGCAAAATTTGGAAGATATAGTTTTATCCGATTTGCCACACCCACAATGGGCGTAGATATATAAACTATATCTTAAAACGTCCGCGTGGTGTACACGAATATATATTCTAAATCCCATTTCTTAGACTGCAATATTGACGAAAATAACAGCGTTTTAGTCTTAATAGATATAGCATTTCCCGATTTGCCACGCCCCCTGTGGGCGTATCGGAAAAATACTCAAACTTGATCTGACGCGGATACACACGAGTATATATTCCAAATTACAAGTCTCTAGCTTCTATAGTGTCCAAATGCTGAGCGTTCATACAGACAGACGGAAAGACAGCAAGACGGACATTGCAATAATCCAATAGACTCTTTTTCCCTTTGGGAACAGAGTCTAATAATAAGTCACTGTTAAAAGTTTTGGGCTAACTTCGATAACTTTAGATATGATTTTATATGCTGTACAATGACAACACAAGATTGACGTATTTGAAAAATGTTGGATCTCTGGCTTAAAAGTGTAAAATATAGAGCCTCTACGAATTTGCACGCCCCCAAAAAGCAAACATATATAGCCTAAATGTCAATTTTTGGGGCTCAAACTCAAACTTTGGACTATATAGCTTTTTCAAATTTGCAACGCTCCAAAGAACTTGGGTATTCTAGCTTCAAAACTGTTGATGATACAGTTTTACCCAATTCGCCACGCCCCCAATAGGCGTAGCTTTATATACTCGAATATATATTTGAAATTACAAGCATTAGACTTTAATAGCCCCGAAGTTATCCCACTAAACATTTCTTAAGACCGATCTTTCCTATGGGAGCCAAAGGATATAGTCATCTGATCCGGATGATTCCGAGGCAGATTCCAGCGATGTGTGCGTTGCAAACTTCTGACCAAAATTAATTTACCCTTTTTGCAAGGGTATGAAAAGTACTGTTTTAACCATTTGTAAAGTGTAATTTTCTTCGGTTACAGTGTGCGTTTTTAAATAATTTTAAAAAAGAATACACAAAACATATGCTCCAAATTTGAACTAACTACAACCACAATTTGTAATATAAATATAATTGTTTACTTATATAAATAAAATTAAAATTTGCTAAGCATCATGATTTCAATTATATTTTGCATTGTGAAAGCTTAATTAATTCCATTGAGAAGGAACTCTTGCGTTAGACTTTACAACAACTCGCAAGTTACTGCTTCATAAGAAGCTTTTTTCGGACGACTTTTTCAGTTTGTGTTTCGAACCTCTTTTTCAGGTTTTGTTACCTGAAGAAGTGGTTCAATAATTTTTGATAATGCACACAAGTCATAAACTATGCATGTTTATTGAATACTTCTGAATCCACATGTATTCAAATCGAGTTCATAAACTTTTTTTGGTTGGCCTGTGTAATAGAAACATTACAAAGAATTGTTTTTCATTAACTGCAAAATGAAATTGAAGTTGACTGTGGCTGACGTAAAGCTAGCAATTTTTGTATAAAAAACCTTTGTGAACTTTAACTGTTTAGGAATGGAGTTGCGTTTGAGGTTGGGCTCTGCCAGTTGCCGTCTGATGTTTGAGTTATTTTTGAGAAAGGCAGAGCGGCAGGGGGCGTGGCCTGTGTGCTGCTGTCCAGTGCAATTTGAGCAGACGTTTTCTAATAAACATTAAGTTGACATGAGAAACACGCCAAACAAATGAAGCAAATGCATTTCATGCTTTGGCCATGTCGACGCCACAGGGTTGTAATGGGAGCGGGGTTGCGGGCGTGGGCGTGGCATCTGTTTACTAATGCTGTGCTCCTTTCTCTTTCTCGTTTCTTTTTGTTTTCTATTTTTTGTTGCGCTTCGTTTTTCATTGCCGGCTTTCAGCGCTTACACCGCAGGATATGTTTACAAATTGAAAAATATAGCATGCGCCCGCCAGAACGTGCTAAAAAGGGCAGCGCACAGTGGTGCGAAAGCTATTGGAAAATGTTAAAGAAATTTAGGTGTGTATGGAATTACTTTTTTCATCATTTACAAATAAGATTTCATTTCTTGAAGACAATTTGGTTTTGGGTTTCTCAAATATTTTAACCATGTGTTCCACTGTGCCGACTGTGAAAAAATTCAGTTGCTGCTTGGGTCAGTTGTTGAGCAGAGGCTGGGCATTTGCAGGAACCGAGTGGACAGCCCGGCAGGCGACGTGCCGCGCGTTGTTGCACCAACTGATACTGCAAAACATATATACAATCATATTCACTGCTATATAGAGCAACTATATATATGTATATATATATATATATATATATATATATATGTTTTTCCGGCACAAAGTGGCTGGAGCAGCGTAAATCTGACATGAAACATTTGCGTGACAAGCGAAATGCTGGCGCCCGGTATCCCTAGTCCAGTTTGCAGTCGCCTCTGGACCCACGAAGGACCTGCACTGGATGCACAGAAAAATAATTATGGCGCAAATCATAATAATGCAGCTACCCAAATAGCAACAATAACAAACAAGAAACACACGGTCTCACACATTTTGAATACTCTGAATGTAATATAAATGAGAATAATTTTTTAGCAAAATATTGTGTTTGATAGAGAAAAAGAAATATATTTATAAAATTCAGTTTTATTCATTATTTGCATTACATATATATTTGTGTATGCGGAAAAGTAGTATTCAGTTATAAAAATAAAAATAGCATAACTAAAAAACTTTTTTTGTTGCTAAAAACAAATGTAAATTTTATTAAAACTATTATTATTTACAGCATCGGAATTCCCTCCAATATTTTTGTTAGCTATATACATACATAATATCAACTTTAAGTTTTTTATTTTTCATAGATTGAATTTTTAACTAAGATAAACGACAATGATACTTAAACTGTTTATGTAAGAATCCAAAAGAAACAAAGTAACTGCTTTTATTTAACAACTAGCATAATGTACCCCTCCATAGTTAGTGAATAAGCATGCCTTTAAATTAAAACGGAACAGAGACTCCGGCGACTACAAAGGGGGACAATGTCAGCAGCATGAAAATTAGCCCGCGGCCGGCAAGGAGTTGCAGTCTGAGCAGTGGGAGGGGCTCCCACGAACTCCCACATGACATTGAGAACGGCAAGCGCCGAGACTGAAAGAACTTGAGAATGAGCAGAGATATATGCCAACTTTCTGTTATATTTGCCTTTAGCTTGACAGCAGCAGTCAAAGTGTAGACAAATTAGCTCTCAACCTTAGCAAAATGCTAACAAAACAACCTGACCAAATGATTTCCAATGTCAAATTGACAATTAGATTTGTCTGTCTCTCGCACACACTTGCTCTCCCTCTCTCTCACTCTCTCTCACTCTCTCTTTCTTTTTATATATATGTATAATACATCTGACTCAAATGATCTTTTCCACCCGCTGTTGGCTGCTGTCAGCCTGTTGCGAAAATGTTGACAGCATTCAAATCAAAATGTTGACAACAACCGAGAAAAGCGACATCGCAGACGAATGCCGTTGGCAATAAAGTCCTGGCTGGCTGCTACCCTGATGAGCAGCCCGATAAGGACTTGGGGGCGGCTAACAGGAGGGAGGGTATGCACGTTGTCAGCATGTACATAAATGTCATCTTTGAGTCATTTGACAGTTGCACTGACTTCGATTAGGGCGTGATTTGAATGAGAAATTAGCGAAATGTCGTTAGTCGCTCGCTGTTGTCGTTGCCACATTTTTCCATTTCATTTTCTGTGAATGATGACAAATTTAATTATGCCACACGCCATTTATATCAAATCAAATGCAAATGGCAACGCGTTGAGCGTTAGATTATAAATAAATACTAGAAAAGTTTAAACAATAGAATTTTAGCATGACATTGTTTCATTAGCCTAGAATGCAGCTACGTTTAAGCATTGTCATTATTATTATCATTCTCATTATCATTATCATTATCATTATCATTATCATTATCATTATCATTATCATTATCATTATCATTATCATTATCATTATCATTATCATTATCATTATCATTATCATTATTATTATGATTATCATTATCATTATCATCAACATAATAATTTTCAGTATCTATATCAATGACATTATGATGATGCAAGAAATCATGATCATTACCATGTTTCATTGCTAAAAGCATTAATGCTTATCATAATCATTATAATTATCATTGTCATTATAATTGCATTTGTCATTATGATTTGATGTAATGCAATTATTTGTATCCCAACCAATTATATATATATCATTTTAATTTTTATTATTACTGTCATTTTCATTATTATTTTCACTATATCTTTCATGTTCATTATCATTTTTGTTTTCAATATTATAATGAGAAATTGCCCGAATAATATTACCAATATTATCTATTGACATTCTGTATCTTTGACTCCATTAAACTCTCTCCCTAAGCGATAGAGCTGTGCCAGCTTCTATCTTCTGCACTTGAACTAAATTTTTAAACACTGAACCGCGAAAGTTTCTCTCGACTTCTATTGCATTTCCCGTTCATGGCTTGATAACAAGCCAACAACAAGCACTTGAACTTTACACTGAATTCCACTCTAAAACTGTGCAAAACCAGTGCGAAAAAAAAACTAAAGAAAAATAGAATAGCATAATATAAAAGAAATCATCAAGTTATATTATCGTTCGAATGCTATAAATTGTATGCATTGCGAGAGCCAAAGCAAATTCAAGTGTCGAATGGTTCTCGGTTCTCATTGGCGCCGGCGCCTGAATTGCCTCCATCCAGGCGCCCTGCAACCCCATCTCCAACCACCTTGCAACCGTTGTCTGTCCGGGCAATGAGTGCTTCCTGTTTCCGGCGTCTCAACTGTCTGGCAGTAACAACTGTAAGCAACTATAACTGTCGGCAAGTTGGCTTTATTATTTCCACACTGTTGAATATGCATATAGATGGGGTGAGGCGGAGGCCGTAGGGTACGAGAGCGAGTAGGGATAGTGTGGACTTTGTTTTGCTTTGATGACTAGCATGCCCTTTGGCCCTCTGTGGCTGCCAATAGTCGAGAAAAAAGGGGTCTCGCTTGGTGGCTCAGTTCTAGGCGGGTGCATTATCACTAGACGGGGCAAGTAAAATATAGTGGGTGCATTAAATATTTCGACTCCTGCCAGCCGCAGCAGCAGCAGCAACTACCCAGAATGCTGGTACAAGCACGTGCTGCTGACTCCTTGTCCTGCCGAAGCAGCCAAGCAGCAAACTATGTGGGCCCCAGTTGAGGCTGCGGCTCAAGCTGCAGCTGGAACTGATCCTTTGTCTGCATTTTATATTAAACTATTTGCTGCTGCTACTGCTGCTGCTGCTTCTGCTGGTAGCTGCCTCTTTTCTCTTTTTTTTTTTGTGTTCAACAATTTGTGGCAACAATTTATGAAAAATTTTAAGCAATTATGTGGCTGCAGCCGCAACGTGCACCACAAATATGAACAGGTAAAGGTGGGCAGTAGCAGCAAATGGCTGTGGTGTCGATGGCTTTGAACAAGATATGCCACAGTCTCTGCCTATAGCTGGCTTAGGCAAGCCAATTGGGTTAGCTGTGCATTGAACTGGCAAATATTCAATTGCAGTAAGAATAATCCAATGAAATTGTAAACTTTTAGGATATATAGAGGGAGGTCTCATTCAACTGAAGAAAGAAAAATTAAAGCATTCTGAAAGTCAGTTTTTAAATTCCCAGATCAAAATAAATATGTATACAAACAATGTGGAGATACGAATTCATTTAACTATTTTGTCACTGCAAGTAAATAATCTGTATAATAATGTATAATAATTGTAGTTTCATAAGTATTTTATGCATGGATAATGCTCAACTTCAGAATTGAACTATTTTCCCGTTACATTAAAACTGCTTAGTATTTTAATATATAATTTTTCAAGTTATGAGAATCGCATAGAATGGCATTATTTAAAAATGAAAGAGAGATCTATTATTAGCTCTATACTTTGTTAGAAATACGAAAAGTAGCAACTTCTAATCGCTTCTAAAAATCTGTCAAAATAGTTCGTTTTTATGGGTCACAGTTTGTTACAAAGTACAGTTTTGGTAGCTATTTACTATACTGATTGATAAGGTCAAGTTAACTTATTCAATTAATTGCAGACTATTTCGCCTTGTGCTTTTAGCTTATCCAGGCGTAAAGTCTTTTAGTTAATTTAAGATATAATTATGTATCAACTATTTTTTACATATTTCCGAAAGCTGACCACCATTTCTATATATATTCCGTTTTAGATTACATATAAGAATTGCAGAGAATGTCATTATTTAAACTGAAAAGGAGATCAATTCAATACTCTTTTGTTGAAAGATGAATAGTAGCATCTTCTAATCGCTTTTAAAAACTGTCTACCCTTCATATTATACAGTAATCCTTAAGAATTTCAGAGAAAAGCAAAATTTGCAAATAAGAGAGAGAGTGAGAGATTGTGTGCTCTTTTGCTGAAAGACAAAAATAGTATCATCTTCAAATCGCTTCATGAAAGCTGTCTATTATCTTTCTTCTACGCACAGCATTCCTAAAGAATCTCATGATTTGAAAAACAGAGTGAGAGATCGATTGATCTGTTGAAAGACGTTGACTCTCTCAAATTTACTTCTAATCTTCTAATCGCTTTTAAGAAGTTTCTGCTTATTCTGAGCAATGAAATACTTGAGAATCTCATAAAACTGCGAGAGTTAAAAATGAGAGATTGTATGTTCTTTTGTTGAATCAAATCAACTTTCTGACGCCTACTCCTATTCTGCCGATTGCTACTTAAAAGTTTCTTCTTATTCATCGCATTGCAATACTTGAGAATCTCAAAGAAGAGTAATAAATTGTTAGCAAAAAAGAAATATTTGAAGCTCTGCAGCATTTTTGGGCTCAGGCAATTGAGCCCCGCAACTCAATTACTTGCCGCTGGCCCGAATCAAGTGGTAAACTGTGTTGAAAGCATTTCTTAAACTGCATGTTGCATGCAGTGTTTCACAATCACGAATATATTTATATATATATATATATATGGCTATATACTGACATATATGTTTGTATGTAAGTTAGTGTGTTTTGGCTTGGGCAAACAATATTGTGGAGCAGAGATTAGTTGCTTATTTTGACAGTAGCTGTCAGTGCTGCATTTAGCCGAGCAGCTGCCTCTGTAAACAAACAAAAATATTTTCAGCAGCAACAGAAGGAGAAGGAGCAGGAGCAGGAGCAAGGACAAGGCGCTGGCTGCTGCTGGAAGGAGTCGTCAGGCTTTGGCCCTGATGACTATGATGATTCTCATATCTCTGGTGCAACGAGTACATGCTCTTCTGCTCGAGTGCTCCGCTCAGAGTGCACTCACTCATGCCACGCCCACTGCCCCGCCCCCGCCCACTACTACGGCTAAACTCTCTCCGAAAACTCATCTCTGGCACAGTTTTTCGCATTTTCTTGCCTTTTCGTTTCCTCATTTTTCATGTGCAGGCAGCGGCGCCAGGGCTAAGCTTTTAATTAAATGCAAGGAAAATTCAATTTTAATTAAAATTTCTCAAAAAGTCTGGCCCGTCATGCATATATACGGATACGGATATATACCGATTGCGATTTTTGTTGGCCGTGTGTCTGTCTGTGCGTTGACTGCTCTCGAGTGTTTGCCAAACGTGTAAAATTGAAAATTAGGAAATCGAATTGTAACGGAGACAGGAATGGGGACGAAGGGGCGTAGCAGAGTTCGATTGTAAAGAGATGCCTACACTAAGAATATTGCCCCAAAGCCCGCTTCGAGACGTGGCATTTGAGGCATCACACAAAAGCAAAATTGTAAAGTAATTGAAAATGAAAACTCAGTTTGCCAGAAATCATCATGCAGCTGGACAATACGGGGCGGCGGTAGGCGGTAGGCGTGGTCGAAATGCAACCAAACTGCACAAATGCGAGTGCAAATCGCATTTGCTCAAGCCAAAAATAAACGTAATTTGATGGAGCTTAAAGCACTCGAAAGCTGCTCAACTGCAGATTGATTTACGCAAGTGAGCTTCGATTTAAGGCCTTTTGACAAGATCAACTTGACGTTCTGGAATATTATTTCCTTTAAAATTATCCATTCTTTAATTTTAAAATATATCTCTTCAATAAAAATTATATTTATAATAATAATTTTTTAAGCAACATATAAAAAATAAAATATGATGGAGTTATTATACAAGCAGACCTGTTGCAACGCGAATGCTAACCCCAAACTTTTAAAATATGCCTCCCACATGTGCATGTTTATATATGTGCTTATATATATGTATATACATGTCACACATACAATCAAACGTGACTTTCTGGTATTTGTGACATCGGAATGGAATATATATATATATATAATATATCTTTGGCTGGCAATTCGGTATGTTTGGTAAACTTGAGGCAATAGAAAAGTTTTATATATTTTTTTAGCTGGAAAAGCTTTTGGTAGCATTTTGCACATAATTTAAACGCACACATCCTGTCAGTCATAAATTACACATATTACATGCACGTATAAATCGCAGACCAGATACGACTAGGCCAAAAGTGTGCCGGAAAACTGTGAGAAAAGCTGGGAGCAAAGTGCTTAACATACTTGCTTTTTCTTCTATTTGGCGCAAGGCCCAAGAAAAACGTTCTGAAACCACACACACACATATGCACATTAAAATATATATATATATATATATATACATATATATGTATATATGTATACTCGATTCACATTCACATCGACTGAGACCGCGACATCGACACTCTCATAGGCAAAATCGGCGAATGCACGTTTCACACAAAAAGTTGTGAAACTTTTCCCGTTCATGCATACACACAAACACACATGTGAAGTGAAAGTTGAAAGTAAGTCAAGACAACTTTTACTTTTGCTCAAAGCCAAAGATTATGCTGACTTGACGTGGGCCAAAGTCCTGGGATATTTAAATTGCGTCGTTTCGTAAAGCTCCAGCTATACTAATTTAGATGCTTCCCTGATAACGTAATACTCATAGGTGTTATACTTTACCAGCACGTGACTAAAGGCCATTTGGTAAGATTTATAATTTGTAATATTTGAATGTTTGAAATATATTACCTATTGATAATAACCCTAACCCTAATGTATAGTAATTTTCTAGAGCTGAAAAATATATATTTGAGGCTCATATAATTTGCAGATTAGCCAATATGATATATTTATATATTAAATATTTATTTTACTTAGACAAAGCTCGAAATACCTGCAAAATTAGAACGAGTTTTGCATAGAGCAACTTGTTATTAAAATGAGGTTACGTTGAGCTGTTGCCAGTGTTGGAAATGCATTTAAGTCAATTGCTTGCTATCATTTGCTGTTTGCTATGCGACAAACAATAAAAAACCAAAGGAACGCGAACATCATCAACCACAAAATAATGGGCAAATAGAGTGGGTCTTCGTGGTGGTGCTTGTGTTGCGGTCTCCTTTGAGGCGAGGAGGAGGGGCAACATGAAACCGCCATCAATGAACCGCAATTGTATTTGTTTGCAAATAACTGAACGTTATCTGAGACTATTTATCTTTATCTACAATAACAGCAGAACGGCACTGCGCCAAGGATGCTCCATTCAAGCAAGCAACCAGCCAGGACTCAAAAACAATGCAAAAGGACACCGCCGCCGCGACACAAATGGTGAAAGCTAGCGAAGAGAGGGGTCGGTGGGGGTAGTTACAGGGTATCAAGAGGGTTTGGGGTAGCAGTCACAGTGTTTCAGTGCTCGAGCCAAGGCGCCAACTGAAATAATGATGCAAGCACCATAACAATAAAAGTGGAGAAAAAAGTAGCTGGGCTATAGCACTCGCCAGCTCCTCTGACTCGAAGTCCATTCAAAGACAATATCCTTGTCCTTGCTGCCGTAACACAAGCCAAAGTACATGTTGGTCGACTGTCCTTCCATATTACCATGACAATGCGAATGCAATAACATGGCCAAAGCGCTCGCTGAATTCCTTAAATTAACAAATGCAGCTGGGCTTAGTTAAGATTCTGTCAATTAAATTTTTAATAATTTAGTGACTTGATTTAGGCAGTTTCATAAAATAAAAGCGAAAAGAGAAAGAAGAGTGAGCAAGAGTTAGATATAAAAGGTGATATTACGTAGTTTAGACACCCTAACATATACTATATACCCTATACATATACGCTATACATATATACCCTATACATATACCCTATATATACCCTATACATATATTCCCTATATATATACCCTATACATATACACCCTCTTGATATATGTCCATGCATATATACCCTATACATATATCCTTTATATATATACCCTATTCATATACCCTATACATACATATACATATACCTATACTTTTTGGTGAACCATTTACTTGATTTCATATTTGTTCAGGTAAATTCTTAAGTTTCCTATCGAAAAAGACTAAATTATATACGAATCTAATAGCTATTATTCAGTACTTTCCCTTTTCAGCATTATAACTATATAGCATATAGGCTAGACTCTTAAAACCTACCCAAATATATATACACCAATTATTTCATAACTCTCTCTACCTCCATAGCGTTCCATAGTAAATGTAATAGTCGTATTACCCTTGGAAAGAATTATGAAAAATAAAAGTGTGAGGGAATCAGTATTTCACGCATAATGAAATTTAACCCAAAGCGTTTACTGCTGCCCTCCTGAACTTTATCGCCTAAAACCATGCAAATTAAGTTTAATGGAAAATGTATTTTTTCCACATTTTTCTCATTTCGAGCACATTTTGTTTTTCTCTTTTCTTTACTTTTTTTTTTTTTTGTTTTACTGGCCTTGGGGCTGCAAATTTTTTGCTTACATCAAATTGGGCCGTTATGGCAAGCATTAATATGAATATGAAATAAATATATATATGAGGATTTAAGCAACAAGTGAAGTGAATTTGACGCATATTGGATTTGGGAAATACTTTTTGCGTATATATACAAAAATAAACTGATTTTGTTAGTTTGTTACTGGGAAAAGTACTGCAATTAGTAGAAATGTTCAGCGTAATAAAAATGTTGAAGTAATAATAACAAAACTAAACAGGATTTTTAGCATCAAAAATCAGACAATAACTTTCAGAGATCTTTTGATATACTGAACACGAATATGGAACCAGAGTAGTCGCATCACTTTAGGTTTTCAAGCTATACTAGACAGATTTTGTAAGCTCGGCTATACATATTTGAGATTTTACAATATATATAAATATATAAACACATTTATATATATATAACATAACACAAGTTAAGCCAAATTGGGCGACCCTATGCCTTCCCGATAGAACGCGCTGATTCTGCATGGCCGTTTGGCCAACAACCGGCTTAGCTTGGTAAAATAATCCCACAGATATGTGGGGCACTTGGCGAAATATCTTGAGGTACAGTGTCAGAGTTCTGCTAACGTTGCTGCCAAGTAGCTGTAGCTTAATAATTCCTTAAAGGAGCATTCAAAAGTCAATTAAGTCAGAACCCAAGCACGATTCACACAATTCGGTTAATAAAGATATTTAATGAACTATGAATCCTCTTATTAATAATTTTTTTCTTTTTTAATACAATTACCTTATCTAAAAGCTCTAGTCCATCTCTTCAAATCCGTTTTTAAATGTATAAAAAAACTAAATTTTTTATAGATACCTAGTTTACTGACCTGAGCTGTGCTAGACCCCTATTGTTGTTGGATTTACCTGTTTATTTTAAATATTATTTTATCCGAAAAACCAGATTGTCTTCGTTTGTTCCCATTTGGATGAATATTTATTTTTCGATTAAGATTAAAATTAGTTAGCTTTTGAGTGAGTAAGAAATCTTTCTTATAGTATCGAGGTATTTCATGTCGATGTTATTCTTCAGTTTAGGTATCGAGTACATTACAGAATGCACCTTGTAAAAGCATCAATTACAACTATTTACATATCTTTATCATCGTTTACATACTAATTACACATGCTTATCAATACCTCCTTTGGCAAGTTTCTTTCAATAGACGATGTCTCTGATTCTCGATTCTCTAAATTTCCTCAAGTTTTGTTGACCTATGTAACAAACTATGAAAAGTGTCTGCGTTTCTAAACAAATTCTTTTAGAATTTAAACTTAAGCCCGAAGATAATTTGCGCACTATTTGGACTTCAAGTAGATTTTACTTCTAATAAATGCATGTAAGTAAATTCCAAAAATTCTTTATATATATAAATATATATATATATAGTTCTGTATGCATGCATCTGCATATTATGTAATTTATTATTTTTTTTTAGAAATTGTTTATTTTAATTTAAATCCTTTTTTATTAAATGTGCTTCACATATTATTTCCTCTCACAAACAAAATTCTTTACTTATATATTTTGAGAAAATATTTTGGCGAATTCTGCTTAGCCCTTCCCACAGCAAATTTCTGTTGAAAGATTCTTTTGAAGATTATACCAAAAGATATTAAAGAGCAAAGCATATCACAAGCTCTTAACATAATATTTATGCAGCATACACCGACTGACAGACAGACTTATATGCGTGTGTGTGTTCTAACTCCCTGAGTATACGTAACATGTAATCAACACTTAAAGCAGACGCTGATTCCAATGCACATTTCCACACTCACATGAGATACTCCAAAGAGATAAAGATAGAGAGAGAGAGGATGAGCGGATAGAAGAGGAAGCAGCCGAGTGATGGAGTTTTTGCATGAATTATGCAAAAGAGTTTGTTGAACTGCGGCGGTGCGTTTGCGGTCCCATAAAGGGAATACTTAAATGGGATTTGGGAAATCACCAGCACAGTAAAACTTGGCCAAAAGCCGAAATCGAAAAAAGCGAGAGATGGCAAATAGTATAAGCTGCTCTGCATATATGTAATTCGTATGCGTTCGCTAAGTAATATAATAAGTGAGTCATGCAATAAACTTATTCGGTATTATATTATATAATATATAGTCTGATACATGCATGTATGTGCAAATATACAGGTCGCACTGCCTACCATAAACTTGTTAAGGCAGCGCGTGTTTTCCAATAAATTTCCCAGGCGTTAACTGCGAAATCCCATTGCCCATTTACTTACTGCAAATGCAACGTGTGTGGCGCACCTGCAAAATTGCAACTTAACAATGCTCGAGAGTGGACCGAAAGTGCCCTCCCCACCCCCAGCTGGTTTTGGCCTCCAAGTGGATGCCCCATGTGGCAGATAAAT
The DNA here is from genome assembly GCA_035045545.1 of Drosophila gaucha. Taxonomy (NCBI): domain Eukaryota; kingdom Metazoa; phylum Arthropoda; class Insecta; order Diptera; family Drosophilidae; genus Drosophila; species Drosophila gaucha. The sequence continues at coordinate 2,984,866 of JAWNOY010000099.1, forward strand.
CAATATTGGCAATTTAAAATTGGCTGGCGGTGTATGAAGCCAATATCCGGTTCGGCGTTTGCCTCTATAGTGTGTGAGTGTGTGAGTGAGTGTGTGTGTTACGCTCACTTCTCCCCTTAGAAAAAAAAATTGTAAAGTGTGCTTGTTAAAAGTGCCTAGCTGGCAGATACCCTGTAAAAATAGACACTTTTTTATAATAGAGAAAAAACTTCTTTGTTTCTTTTGCTTGTTTCTACTTAATATAAAATATTTTCAATGATATTTAATGTTATTTATTGTACGTTAATTTATTATATTTAAGGGCTTTCAGGTGTACAAATATTATATATGTATTTATTCATAAGATGAACAACTCACCTTAAAAAAAACATTTTCATTGTACATTGGGTCGATTCTATTATAAATTATATAAATGTAAAGTGAAACCTCTATATAACAAACGCCGTTATAGCTTAAAACAAAATATAACGAATTTTTTGTCATGTTCCTTGAAAAGTTTTTCATACAAAAATTCACAGTAAACGAAGAGTTTCTGAGCCTGAAAGTTTCTTTTAATGTAAACAGACTAAAACAATATTTTAAATACATTTTTTCAGTTTTCTTTAAATGTCGTTATAAAAAGGTTATACTAATAAATACCCTTACCGAATCAATAGACATAACGAAAAATTTTGTGGTTCCCCTCAAATTCATTATATCGAAGTTTCCCTGTAGTTATATATATATATAAGCAAATACAGTCGAAACCCGATAATCCGTCCCCCGCTAAATCGAAAACCTCAATAATTCGTAAAAAATTATGTCCCTTTGGAAAAAATTCGTACGAATTCCTATTCGATAAATCAAATTCCTGTGTAATTCGTAAAAAATTTATCCCCTTGCCATTTAAAATTATCGGGATTTGAGTGTATTTGTATTTCTATTACCGAAAAATTTGTATGCATATTATATTTTACCGATCTCTTTAAATTTGTATACTAAATCGTAGCTTACCGCTTAGATTTAGTTAAATATAAATTACTATTTATTTATTTATATATGCTCTATATCAAATTCTGCCTTTTGTCACCCGTAAAAATACTAACTACCCTGCAATATGACCCGTTTCAGTCATGACCATTAACTATAGGGTATATTGAAAAAAAACCGTGGGGTAGCAGGGACTAGTAGCTGGAGCCACGACATAGAAGTTGCGTGCTGTGGGGCAAACGTGAATCTTAGACAAACAATGTGCGCCCAAGTATGTGGTTGTGTGTGACTGTGTGTATGAGTGTGTGTGTGCGTGTGTGTGTCTTTCAATAGCGTATAGGGTTTTAGGGGATAGCCAACTGGTCGCGTAGAGTCCATTAAAAATGCGCGTATGTACAGTTGTTGCCCTTACGGTTAAACAAGTCCCGCACTGAAAAAAAGAATCCAAAAGGAGTTCAGGTACAAAACGGACTAGCGGATAAAAGTGTAGCTGAATGGAGCTTAAACGCTGACAGGGCAACGCTTAACAGAGCATCCATTGTATTGATACGGGGTATACATATAACTCTATTGAAAACGTGATGCACTGATTCCTGATTAAAGGCGCACGACAATGTAGAAATTGTTTTCAAGTGAAAGCAACAATAAATTGAAGTATAAATTAGTGAGAATATGAGAAAATGTGCAATAAAATATATATTCAGATAACTAAGAAGAACTTTAATTCCATGAATCTTATAGTCTTTAAAAGATTATCCCAAGAAAAAATTGTTTAGGTTGTTTATTAAAAAACTTTATAAATAAATTTTACCCTCTTTTTTCATAGCAAGTTTTAATCAAACTTAATCTGCTTATTCTGTTTTATTTTAGTTCAAATTTTTGAAAGTAAAGTCTAATTTTAAATTTTGTCTATATTTTTTGTCTCTATATATATGGAATTATTAATCCAGCTGTATATCTATCATTTATATAAGCTCAAGAACCTTAATTTAGATTCAGAGATAAGAGACTCAGCATGTGCTATGTATGTGTGATATTTACAATATTATATATCCGTTATAATTATTCATTGAGATTAATACTTAATTTTTCGGCAACTTAAATTTCAGCTTTCAACTTTTTCTACTTTCAACAACTTTTACGACTCCAACGACTTCTAGTCGCATTTCTATCGATCAGCCACCATTGCACCTCCTCATTGTACGTATTGTGCTGAAGAGTAGTTACAGGTATACTCCTGTTAATTATATATAAGTACACATAAGTTTATGGAAAATATAAATAATATTCAGTCATAAATTACATTAGACATTGTAAAAAGTCTAATTTCTAGTTTTTATTTGCAGTCTGTCCAATGGGACAATCAGCAAGTTGTAAGTTTGGGCGTTGGCATTTAAATTGTATTATCTGTGTGGCTTAGTTAGGTGTCCGGCAGTGGGGTAATGTGTTGAATTTCTGCGGTGACGAAGGTCCAGCGGGTGATATTGGTGATGTAGTCTAGGGATTTTTGCAGGGGTGTTGATGTGCTCGTGCAGACGTTCCAGGTGGACCTTGGTCAGGCTGGGAATCTCCTGGTGAACCCAAGGGACTCTGAGCTCGCTGTACAAATTTGAGTGGAGTAGGTGTTTTGAAATTTTTGGATTATGTTTATTCGTCTGGCAGTGCAAAGAATCTGAATTCCTTAGGGTCCATATGGGCTTCATAATGGCGTTATATATTAGTAGCTTGACATGAAGCCTCAGGGCGGATCTTTTGCCAACAAGCCAAAGACGCCTCAGCGTTACGTTAAGCTGCTTTCTTTTGTTTATTATAAGAGGTCTCCAAGTTAACCGTCTGTCGAATACCTAACCCTGGGATGGTTGAACCTTCCAGTAAAGATATACATATACATATGTATGTATCTTATCAGATTATCTAATATGTTTATTATTGTAACTTCATATGTTAAATTTGTTTAAGGCTAGCTTAAAAGAAAATTTAATTGAGAACATCTAATATTTGTAAGCTTTATATAGAAGTTTATATATATTAATGCAGAAAAATGTTATTTGTCTTAAAAATATTTTACTCTACGCAAATACAGACTAACAACGTATTTTCTTATACCTTAATACTCTTCCTTTCGCTTTCCAACTCCTCACAGAAGCCTGTCAAAACGCTTTTTGAGCGTAAAACAACAAAATTGCAATTAAAATTTTGTTAGGCAAAAGTAAACAAAACAAAGCAAAGCCAAAGCAAAAACAAAACGCTTTCACTTGACACCCCATGTGAAATTGCCTAATTAAGCTCCAATAAGTATGCGAAAAATTTAAATATTATGCAAATTACACTGAGAGAAACGACGAGACGTGCGACGCTTCGCGCGGGCTGTGAAAATTTAAATGGTTTTTGTTTTGATTTGATGACATCATCGGAGGCCCGCGTCAAATGCGAATTATCAGAGAGCAGTGGGAAAATTTGTTTACGCGCAAGCAAACAAAGCTGCGGACAGAGCGAGATGGAGCGAAAGAGTTGGAAAGAGAGCGCTGATGCTGGGAGGGGCTGAAGCATAAAACAGTTTTGCGGCCATGCAAAATGTCGAAAAAATAAGAGAAATTGCGTATGAGAAAAATATACAAGGAGACCAAGGAAAAGGAAAATGTCCTGTAGTTGTTATTGCTTTAGAAAAAGTTGTTTATTTTTGATACTGTACAATAATAAAGATTCGAAGAAACAGGAAATGAAAAATCATTCAAGCATAAAGTATGAAAACACACAGATAAATACCAAATTGCTTTTGCCCTAAAAATTTATTGCTCCCTTCGTGTGTGTGTATGTGTGTGTAAACTATTGACTGAAACTTGTTAGAATTTTGTATATAAAAATATATATGTATTTGCATTTGGCAAACGAAGCCACCATATCGATAATAATTGCCATTCATTCAATATCTATATGCATATATCAATTGATATTGCCCGATAAACCACAAAATGTTGAGCCACATTTAAACTCGATTCTTTGACCTTAATTTCACACCAATGCAAAAAAAAGGAAACTCTTTGGAAAATTAATCAGCTCTGAATATAAAATAAACATCATAAATAATGTTCATTGTTTGTAAAAAGTGCACAGGTAGAATAATAATAAATCGAATGGAAATAAAGGTGTTATAAACATTATTATATTTTTTTCAACTCTATTGAAGTTGCAAACAAAAGTGAAAACATTTATCACCACACATAATCGAGAGCATTTTATTACAGCAATTTTATTGTTGCCCGCTTGAAACAATAAAACTAATTAATAAATTGAAAGACTGCTAAATATTGAAAATTATTTCTTGATTATTATATAGAATACATTGTTAGTAATTCAAATATGTTAGATATATATTTTATGGAATTATAGTTTTGAATTGGTCTTCAAGCTTTTCATTTTGATTAATAGTGAATAAATTTATTAAAATGATTTGCAATTTTGCGGAAAAACAAGTTTTTAGACTTTAATGAAAGTTACTGATTATGTTTCTATGCCGCTGCATGCTAGAATGGATTTCAGTTACAGTGAAATCTCCCATGGACGGACAACATTGCGCGCTGTAAATCTGTTCGGCTACAAGATATAATCCCTTATGGGAAGTGATTAGAAAGCACCGAGAATACTTAAATTTCAAATTTATAATGAGGTCTCGATTTTTTAGATCAGGGTTTAAAATTTAAGCCTACTCTCATGCTTCAACATGAAATCAAACGTTCCTTCAGAAATTCGTTGATTTCATTAGACCTGATTCCTTTTAATAACGTATTTGTTTTTCTACATCAATAACAATCTTTCTATGCTCATATCTACCACACAAGCAAGGATATCGATAACGAATAAGCGTGGGTACACGACGAGATCGCCAGGCTTAGTAAGGATTACCTAGATTACCTGACTAGGTAGACAGCACCCGTTGGACCTGCCTCTCTGCAGGAACTGAGTTCCTGCTTTCCTCCTCCCGTTTTCCTCCCTTTTTCCCACCTTCCCCCATTACATAAACAAGCTATAAAAGAACTGATCATTCCACTATGTTAAAGTATTTGTAATATTACTTGCTGATTTTCCAATAGGACAAATTGCAAATAAAAAACCGAAAAGAAAATAGCAAACTATATTTATATATTTAAAAATTATAAATTACATTTTTAAAAACTTAAAATATTCTTCTTTTGTTTATTTGTATAAGAATTTGTATAAGAATTTAAAATATCTGTATTTTTTTTAAGTATATTTTTATTTATTTTAAATATATAAAGGACTGCGAAAAATATTCCACTTAGTGGAGCTGTTCGTTAATATGTATATTTGTCTATTAACTATATTTACTTCTACCGTCACACTGAATTTTTCATATTTTTTATATATACACATATATGTATATAAAAGATTTCAATTAATTACGTACTTAATGTTTAAAATGTAATACATTTCCTAATTAAATGAAAATTTCTCGCATATCCGTGGACTTTGCCAGCAGGAGCTTAACATTAATTGCCGTCTTCCAATTTAGTATTGTCCTTTTTGGCACCTGGCAAAAGGTGCTGCAGCAGTGGCTGAATAAATGCGCGGGTTAAGTAGAAAGCTAAAAAAATAAAAAACTGTGTAAAAGAGCTGATAAAAAAGAGAAGAAACTTAAGACCGGAGCAAAGCTAATGAAAAAGTTCTGAGGCCCTAAGGCGAATTACGTGAATTACGCGAATTAGTTGGCGCAGGAGAATTTTCGCGCTGCCAAATGGTTTTGTTTGATTTGAACTTTAATGAAAAAGGCTTTCAATACAATAAAAGGCAATACATCAAAGTAGACACCCTGTACTATTGAAGGCCTTTAATCTTAAGTTTATGGCTAAATAGAGAATTTGGCCATACAAATATCCAAAGGAAAATAATATTCCCAGAATTTTAATTAATTTATTAGCATTCTGTCAATATTAAGCATACGCTCTGAGGTACGTTTTCTTTTCATAAGTTTCAGTGAAGTTTAAGTTTAATATTGAAATTATTTGGAACTAAAAATGTTGCCATGAATTTGAATTATATTTGCAAAAGGTCGCTTACGACAATTTACATAAATTTTTAAAGTAAATATATTAAATATACGCCCTGTTGCAAACGTAACTCTAACTAAAATCTAAAATATAAGTGAAATTTAAACTTAATTTTATAAATATAGCATAAGTGTAACTAAATAATGCATAATTGGTATATAAATCCATATTTAATAGTTAAATTGTAAAAACAATATTTAATACTAAAATCATTTCGAATTAAAACTAACTTTGAGAAATAGTCAAGACTTAAATGAATTTTGCAGCAGATTTGAAGCTAGTTTATCGATTGGCCAGAATTGTGTCTGCTGCTTGCAAATGTACATTTAAATACACACACACACATTCATACGCACAGCTATTCTCACACACATCTGCCTAAAGTTGTGCTATTAATTAATTAAATTTTGGTCTATGGCAGCATCGACGCAAGTTCTGGTACACAATTAATCCTTATTAATTATATGCTGCCTGTGGATTTATGACATGTTTTGTGTGTTGGCATGCGCCCAAGACACGCACACACACACACTACGATAGACACACACACACACACATGACTGCATCGCTGGCCAAAGTCAAATGTAAGTTGTTGTTGCGTGCTGGAGGACATCGATAGGCCTCTGCACACACAGCGGGACATGGCACCCATATACCCGCCATCTGCCCCTTTGCTTGTTCGTGACAGCTGAGACAGCGACTACAACTCAATGGACACCCCCGGCAGCCTCTTGAACCCGACTGCAATGCCTGCACTCAAAGGCTTTTAATTGCTGCTCAAGCTTGAATCTAAATAACATGAAATTGATAAGCCACATGCGAAATATCTCTGTGTATTCGTGCAGGGCCTGACTCAGACTCTGCACAAATTTAAAAAGTTTTCTTATTTTTAGCCGACTCCCAGAGGAATGTGGAAATGCCTTTTCACAACTTTCCACGCGAGTCATTAAATTAATGCGAATTGAGAATTGTTGGAAGAGCAACAAATTCAAATATCAACTGTCATTATATGTAAAAATCTACTCGCCAATTCTCCAAGGAGCTGCCAACTTGCCGGAAACTTCTATTTTGGCTGCCAACTTTATTTTTATACTCTTGCAAAAAGCGTGTATTAATTTTGCTCAGAAGTTTACTACGCTTGAGGGAAGCTTATATGAATATTTAAAATATATATATATATATTCTTGATCAGCACGACAAGCTGAATAGATATAGTCATGTCCGTCTGTTTGTCTGTCTGTCCGCCGTCTTTCTGGCTGTCTATCTGTCTCTGAAGAAAAAATTTAATATGCTTGTTTCTACTACAGACATTGTAGATCTCGGAGTCATGCGGAACAGTTGACTATATGATATAACACCCATAGGATAGTTTGGTTTTAAGAATTGTAAAAAGGAAATCTAAAAGATGTATTGATATATACATATTTCAAATTTTGACCAAATTACATAAATTTTGACAAAAGTGAACTGTGCGGGTCCTGAAGCCCTGTTTTCAAACTTTCGTAACTTTCTTACAAGTAGGCCTATTTTGCTGATCCAAAACATTTTCTTCATGTTTTATCCTATTTCTGTAGTATTTTTGAGAGTGTTTTAAATTTTGACCAGATTTCATGTCAAAAATGTCATACATTTTGACAATGTGAGCTGTGAGCTCATAACTTTGCCGAAAATTGACCGATTTTGCTAATCCAAAACATTTACTTCATGTTTTATCCTATATATTGTTTCTACATTTAAATTTTAGGTCAGGTAATCAATGCGATTTAATTTATGACATATATAGAACTTTGCTATCAAATGGTCTAAGCACAACGCAAATAAACAAAGTGGAAATAGCGAAAAATGTTAGTGTAAATAGAATCAGTTAACCAATTTGTTTGCTGTAGTTAAATCGTAATAATTACGTGCAAATTATATCAGAAGTAAAATAAAAACGCAGAGTAGTAATTGGAACAGCAGCAAAAAGTGGAAATTGTGGACAAAGTTGTTGTTAAAGAGTTCATTGGGGAAGCGAGAGAAAAGGTTATCTTAGGGAACTGACAAAGTGTGAGAGGTAAGTAGAAAAGCTGAACTTACCTGGGGTGTATACCAATAAAGTTAACAAAAAAAATTACAGGTATAATGACAATTATATTGAGACAAGTAATAATAATGCTAAAGACACTTTTTTACGTTTTTTTTTTGGTTTGTAGGTTAAATGTTTTTTCAATTATTTAATATCAGAAAAAAAAACAAAAAAAATCTTTATTCATCTGTATCAGCTTTGCTGTATCTGTTTATCGACTAAGCCACCTCCTCTATAACAAGCTCCGGCTACTTTCCACTTTGCAATAAGGCATCATCTTACCCTAACTTTCAAGTTCGAGCCCATTTAATGTGCTCTAATTAAGCACAGTTCACTGTGCTCCTACGTCCAGATCCCAATTTTTTCACCATAATAAACTTCGCCTTCAAGCATCGCTGCTTCTGTACTTCAGCTCCATGCAGCTCTCTAATCTTACCTGTCCAATTGTAACCGTCAGGTTGGTCCCTTCTGCCATCCACCTTTTGTACTTAAAGAAACTTTCCTCTTTGCATTGTCCCTTGCATGTTCGAAGTAAATGCAGCTTGGATCGGCTTTTTTCTGATCTATCTATCAATCTATGTAGCTACTGTTCCATATTTGGCATACTTTTTGCAGTCCGTCTTCTGTACTTCTGATTCGACCATTTTCCTGCTTAAAGGCTATAGTCTGCTTTCGCTGGCTGCTCTGAGGATTCTCCATTTCGCTTAAGATGGAATCTCTACATTCTTTCGGTTTAAAAATAATGACATTGATTTGTTTTAATAACAGTAACATCAATAATAATTAAACTGATAATAACAATGTCAACAATAATACAAATAATACACTAATTAGGAGCGCATTAATTAAAAGGCTTCACTTTTCAACTGTTTGCTGCTGCTCTAATTTATCGCCTGATGAAACTAGCAATCTTTAATGCCGCCCACTGTGCGCAGCGCAGCGGTTACAATTTTGTTGCTTTTTTCTCCATTTATTCCTTTGCTCAACCCTCACTATTTATCTATCAATTTGCCTTCTGGTGTTTGACGTCAATCAGTGGGTCAAATAGATTGTCATTAACGAGTCGTGTTTACTGATTTACACTCCACTTTTATTTTGCTTTTTGTTTTTTCTTCTTTTTGGTTGTTGTTGTTGCGGACTTTTGGTATTTGCATTTCATTTAAAATCAATTTAGTAATCAACGAGGCGCATTTTGCTTAACAGTAATTAACATAAATCAATTGAAATTGCAATTGGTTATGTTAAATTGTTTACCCAAACGCTCGACGACAATAATTAAGGCAAACTCTATGAATGAATGTGGCTTAAATCAGAGTTTATAAAATATAGAACTATATGTATTAATATATGTTTGTATATAGTTAGAAATTCTTTTGAAATTCATAATATTTATATTTACATATATTATTCATAGAGATTATTTTATAAATATTCTATCAACAAATTGAAATGTTTTGCATGCCAGAAAATTTCACTTTGTTTGCTTTTAATTTTTTTGTTAATAAAAAAAAGTTGGTATTTGCTTTGTTATCTATGAATATTTTATGCTTTTATCAAAGCGCGTGAAAACTAATTTAACGGCAACACAAAGTATTGCAGATTATTAGAAATATAATAGCAAAAAAAGAGGTTTCTAATTATTTCATTGTTGCTTTTCTTTTGTGCTCAAAGTGCAAATAATAATTGTAATTATTTTCACTAAATTGTGAAAATCTCTGAAGAGGAATTAAAATTCATTTCAATGTTTTAAACTGTTTAAAGTGAATTATAATATAATATTTAACATATTTATTATGAATATTTTTATTATAAATATATAAAATTTTCTAAAAAAAAAATATATTATCAAAACATATTTTTGAACCCAAAGTTCGCTTTATGAACCAAAACATATGCATTTTTAAACAAGTGTAATTATTTTGATAAATTGTACAAATAAAATCTAAGCTGTTAACACCTTTGGTCACACACACACACACACACACACTTCTTTGGCCAGAAGAACTTTTGTGGCTAAACAAAATGAAAACTTAAAACAATTGCATTTAATACAATATGTGACCCGATGCTGGGCGAAATCCCTTTGCCTGCTGTTGCTGCGCTAGGCCACATAAATTCCGGGGCGAAACAACAACCACAGGACAATATATATTTTGCAGGCAGCCAGCCCAAAGGACAACAAATATTTTGTGCCCAGAGCAAGCAGCAGCAGCAGCAGCAGGCGCTTTGTCCTGGTTTTTGTCCTGGGCAACGCCTTCGATGTAACTGCAATTGCCCTTTTTTCTTACGCACACCCGAAGGCAATTTACTTTCAACACACTCACACACTCTTACACACACACTCACACTCGCATATTGTATTGCATTTTTGTGCATTGCATTGCAAAGGAAAGTTGGAAAACGGGCTAGAAAAACCATTAGAGCAACAGCTTACAACTAAAACAAAAGTGTGAAAATATTGAAAGCTTACTAACAACTGGCCAAATCTAACGGCAACAACTTGCAGCAGCAACAACAACAACAACAGCAGCAACAATAAGAACTTTCTGGCTGCCCAGCTAGCTAAGTTATTATAGTCGAGTTCCACAGTTCCATAGACAGTTCCACAGTTCGGATATTTCACCATGAAATTCTTTTTGTAAATACGCACACACATACATACATACTCATATATATATCTATATATATGTGTGTATTTATGTTTCTAGACATACACACGCACTCTTCTGTAGACGTAGTCGTAGCCTGTGCTAATGGCGCTGACTGTTGCTCGTTGCTATTAAATGTGGTTGCTGTTGTTAAGTATACCCTGTAAAAATCATTTATATGGCATATTTGCTTAACTTGTAGCTGTAATATATATTTTTTTAGATTTACTTTGACTTATTTAAATATTTATCATTTAATATTTGATCTGATCAGTGAAAAAAAATGTTTAAAAATATTTCTTTGCAATAATTTTTTTTAATTATGCAATAAAATAATAAGTGATAAAAAAATATAATATCTTCATTTAATTTTAAGAAGATTTTAAATGTTTTTATTTTTTCACACACTTATCTAATAAAATTAAGAGATTAATTAAAAATACAAAATAAAATAAAAATATATATTATCTTCATTTTATATTAAGACAAAATTTATATATTTATTTAAATACAAATTTCTTAAGCTTATCAAAAAATAGTTTTCTTATATATAACACAATAAATTACAGGATATCTTTTAGCTGGTCACCGTACCTTTCTAACTGTTTCTTCGCCTTGTTATTATTTTAGTTGCTTTCACTTAACGCCCAGGCGTATAATTTCTATAAGAAAAAAGTAAGCAAAAGAGAGCAAAAAAGTGCTCTTAAAGTGTTTTTGGCCACGCTATAAATTCTCTTAAAGCTTTTAAGCCACAGACCAAAAACGAAGAGCGAAGAAACTAAGAGCCTTTAAAATGAGCTCGTTGGCTTGAGGTAGCCAGGCCGACCTGCCGCTCCCTCTCTATCTCTCCCTCTTGCAGCTGCATTCATCATGAGTGCTTTGCAGCTAAGCACTGAGGTTAGACCCCAGGGGATTGCTAGGCCAGAATCTTGCTGACCCCACACGAAAGCAGTCCTGGCCATAAGCACATCGATTGGGGGCGTCTGCTGATGGTTTCATAAGCTCCCAAAACAGCAGTTTGAGTTGATTCTAATTACGGTTTTTGTGGTCAATAATGTTATGTGAATGAAATTCAAAGTGATTTCAATTGATTTAATAAAAGTTAAAGTAAATATTATTAAATATGCAGCTAAAGTGCGGTTTCAAACTTTCACAAATTTGCATTATGCCTCAGGACTAAAGCTTAAAATTATCAAATGCAATACAACTACTACAAAAACAAAAACAGTGAGGTCAAGTGTCTTCTGCATGGCACATTTGACCCATTACCTGAGGTCATTTAAGCCACATAATTGATTCACCCCAAAAGACTTTTATATGGAAATATAAAACAAGGACACAGCTGCGCTTCAATGAGGCAAGAAAAATAAATTACTTGATAGCCTAAAGATAGTTTAAAACTAGCCCAAAGTTTTCTCAATAAATAGAAAGTCATAAAGTATGTAATTCAGTCTTTTGTAAATTAGCTGCAAGGCATTTATAGAATTATTGATTTCGCATTGACTGTTAAGGTATATGGCAGAAAGTAATAATTTGTGATAAGTTTAAACTTTAATAAATAAAATACTTATTAAGAGTCTTGTGAATACTGCACACACAAACAAACACACACAAGTATACATATGTATTTCCACTCTCTAGGCGCAGAGTGAATCGTAACTTAAAGTTGAGTAAATAGTTGTAATTGAGAAGATAGCGCAACGGAAAGCAAGTTAAACGCACTGACTAAAAAATATGTACATATGTATGTGTGTTTTGTTGGCTGCACTCGACATCGTCCAACGGGACTAGATCCCAAGTAAGAACGAACATTGTCGACGTTGTGAGAAAGGGATGGCAATGGTTTTGATGCCATTATTTTGTGCGTGAGCAGTGCAGACGATATGAGCGTGGGAATTAGCTTAGTTTTGGGCTTTCTTTGTCTCTTAGTCTCTGCTCGTCTGCTATGCTGATCGGCGAGGGCTAAGAAAATCTATCAATCTTAAACGTGTGCTTATACTGTAACATGTACATAGTCATATGTATTAGACATGTTATTTTATTAGCGTGTATACACAACTAGAGTGGGCTTTATCAATTCAATTCATAAGCTGATAATCCTTAGTTTAATTAAATCAAATAGATAACCTGACGAAGTCGTGCTCACACAGCAATGCACTTGAAGAATAGTCTCTTGAAGTTAAAGAAACACAAAAGAAATGCTTGAGCATAATTGCAATGAGAAGATAGCAAACTGCAGCTAGTGTGCGCGGGACAGATAATACATGTCTATTGCTCTTGCGATTGCTCTTGTACTATTAATAGTTATGCATTTGATACCGTTGGCTTAATTGGGTAAACAACTGAGAGCACTTGAGGAAGGTGTGAGCAGTTTAGATATTAAGAGCGTGGGTATCAAGTTCGTGTGTGCTCTTAATATTTTATAGAGGCGAATGATTGCTCAGCTTTGGTGCGAGCTTAACTGAATAATCTGTTGCGCACTTTAACTGGGTTGATCGTGTGTTATAGATAAATATATGAATTTAAATATATTTATTATTCTGTAACCATCTCAACAAAATGGTTACATGTGAATTTACATAATCTTTAAATTAATTAGAATAGTTTACAAATAATATATCAGTCATAAGCATTCTCATTGTCTTTACCCACCTTAATACTAATTAATACACAAGGATACTAGATTTTTGATACGAAATCTATATAAACACACTTATTCTCTCGCTGACCATGGGCAAATTGAAACCATTTTGCCCTTTGCTAGTGATGAGCTTTACACAAAAATCACCAAGCAAATATATTTGATGTAATTAAAATCAAATATCTTGTGACTTGCCTCAATTTCCAATTCACACACGCACAATGCACAATGCTAACATGAACAATGCAGCGTACTTGGCTAAAATGTTGGCAAATACGCAGCATCGGGCCTCGGGTGGCTTCAACGGGGCAACCTTAGCAGCAATTGCAAATTCAGCTATATATGTGTATGCATGCATGTATGTGTGCAAGGAGCTATTGTGTTTAATTGTAAATATTTTCACACACACCTGACACACTGCACACACAAATAAACAAATAGACACGGAGCGGGAGAGCGAGTGAGATAGATAGTGAAAGAGAGCGAATGTGTGCAGGGAGAGAGAGGCTACGAGTTAGTTTGCATTGATTTAATACCCTGTAATCATTGAAGATGTCATGTCATCGTTAGCTTAATTTGGGCGTTGTTTTTGTCGTAAAAGTGCAATTTTTTGTTATTTATTGCTATTCAATTAAAAATATTTCGTTAAGTTATCAATAAACAATGCAAGCACACGCATCGTTTACTGTGCTGCTGCTAACGGCAGTACTCATACACGAAGGTGCCGCAATTTGGTGTTACCGCTGCACCTCCGCCACGCCCGGCTGTGCCGACAACTTCAACTGGCGCGGCATTGGCTTCCTGGGCGAACAATGTCCCGAGAGCAATGACATCTGCGTTAAGGTGACCGAGCGTCGAGGCGCCAAGGAGACAATAACTAGAGATTGCCTCAGCGCTCTCAGCTTCCGCACAGACATTCCCGCTGACAAGTACGAGGGCTGTCGCCCGGCCGCAAAGGATGTGCGCCTGGCGCACTACGTCAACCACACGATCAAGGAGCACGACGTGAAGCGCGACTTCTTTACAGACACAACCTTCTGCTTCTGCTTCCTCGATCACCGCTGCAATGGAGCTGGCGGCTTACAGACGTCAGCAGTGGTTGGCGCAGCTGCTCTCCTGCTGCTGCTGGTCGGCACATTCCAGTTCCACTGAACAGCACTAAATCGAAGTACCAAAGTGCCTTAGCATTAACGACAGTTCAATTTCTACTCGAATCTCGTTTAGCCACAACATTCCGTCCACTAACACATTTTGTACAACGCTTACAATTTTTACGTAGTCTCTATTTACCGAACTACTTATGTAATACAATTTTTACAATATACACATAATTTTTTTTAAAAGATGAATGATAAAAATTTAAGATTTTGTATTAAGAAATTTGCTTATTTTAGATTTAAATAATTTATATTAATCAGATTCCTCTACTCTAAAATATATTAAAACTAATAAAAATTTTCTAAAAATATAATATGTAAAAGTAGATTAAATTGACACTTACGGTGGCGGAACACTTGTTTATGCCAAATATACAATTTTAAATCAAAAAAAAAAGAATAATACATAATACATATAATTAAAATTATATTAATTTTTAAAAACAAATAACTTTTTTTTATTTTTTAAAATTATTTAAACAGAGTTACAAACAAACGAGTTTTTTAAAAATATTTTGAAGATTTAAATCAATCATGTAGGGTATCCAATAGTCCCTGTTAGATTAGTCATGTTTTTAGCCTCAAGGTGTTGGAATTACACAAATTGCAATTTATTTGTTTTGCAAACCAAAATCCAAAGCTAAAATTGAAACAGCCTCAACGCTGCCTCTGCCCACCCCCTCTAACGACCTTTGTTTTGCACCTCTCACACACTGATTAATATGTCTTGCGTTTTGCGTGTGTGTGTGTGTGTGTAGATGTGTTTGCATTTAACTGGCGAAAAGGTCTGAGAGAGGGAAGACAGTTGTTACTGATATGCATGACCTAGACAAATATTGTGCGTTTGCAAGCACTTTGTCATCTGAGAAGCTGTTCTGTCCTGTCCGAGATCCTCTGTATCTGTATCTGTGTGTGTGTCTGTGGAGCAAAGGACACATTTGTTGTTTTGAAATATTTTGTTTGATTTTGGCTAAGAGAAGGCTTTTGCTATTGGCCAAGCGCAAGGCATTTGAGGTTTTCATTTGGCTAAAAGCTGCACACACTCACTCACACACACATACAGATCGATTGCATACATAACTTTCAGCCGGACTAATTGTTGGCCAAAAATCCATTTCAGATGCTACTGCAATTGGTTTAACCTGGCGTATGAGTGATTTAATATTGAATTATGGCATTTGATTTGTTTTTTTTTCTTACTTTGCTTTTCCGTTGCGCTTTTTGCACAATCCGCAAAATAGATTTATGTGCGCCAGCGATTGACAACCAGACTAATCCAATATGCTAAGCTCTTTTGCTGCCATTACAGTTTTTTCCACTCTGCCACGCCCCGATCGGACTCCTACAGCTAGTTCGACAAGCAATTGCCATGTCCGAACGGAAAAAACCAACTGTAAACCATTTTGCTCTTTGAAGGACATCCCCTTCAGCATTTCCCAATTTTTTTGCGGCACATTGCCAAGAAAAATGAAATCGTTGCCCAGTTTTTTTGGTCGTACGAAGCGCACAAATTAGTGCTAAGCGTGTGAACGAAATGCAAATATTACACAGCTCATTAAGCTCGAATTGGATTCCAACATTGCGCCAAAGTTGGCAAACGAGTTGGCTAAAAATAGGCAAAGAATTGTAAACAGAAAAGTTGAAAGGGGCTGACAAGGGAGAGAAAGATAGAAAGGAAAAGGGAGAACTTTAGCAAGGCACAAATATTTTGTATGGGGTATTAAAATGGACTTTTTCTTTGTCACATTTTATAAAGGACTTCGACTTTGGCTTAGTTTAAGCGCTTTTTAACAAATCAATCTGTAAGATGACTTGTTACTAAGCTCATAGTTGATATGTATCTATCAGATACTTTTTAGGTTCAATTTATATGAATCTCTGTTTAAAAATAATTTTCATATGTGTTCCAAAAATTGCTGTTTTAAAGTGATATTCTAGCTTTATATTTTCTTCAAGAGTTCATCCGCTAAAAATCTTTCTAATAAATATATGCAGTTTATATCAATACATCCACCGTTCGCATTAGCTAAGCAACTCTTTCAATTCCCATGCTTAATCTCTATTTAAGTCACCCTTTAAATTCCACATTTATCTTCGGCTAAGCCAAGTTGATCTGCCCTGAAAATAATTGCAAATCGACTGTCAAAACAATTTGGCAATTTGAAATTCTGTTTGCCAGCAGCTCGCTGCGCTTCATTGGGGGTGTTCTGTGCTGCTTTCCTAATTTATAATGCGCCCCCCGACTTCAATGTTAATTTACGTTTAATGAATTTTAATTGGTTCACAAACATTAACAACAAACGCTCACGTACACCACAAAATGCGACCAGCCAAAAATGACCCAAGCAAAATTGACAAATGACATTGCGACAGGACAGGAGTGCTGTGTCCTTTGCCTGCACAAAATTCTACATTTTTTGTTGAGCATTTCATTGGACTTTTTAAAAAAGGGGGCTTAGGGTCTGGTCTAGCACGCGCTTTGCTGTTTACTAATCAAAAATTGCAAACACGTTTTATATTGGCAACACAAAAGTCATTTATTCAATTTGCAAACCAGTTTTACGTTGCGTAATCTAATCAAAAAGGTCGTCGGGAACGACGTCGACGACTAGCTTTTAGGACTCCAAAAATATATATATATGTACACAGACAGAGCGACAGAGACTAGTTGTGTAAGAACCTCTCTCTGGCTGACTGCCAAAAATGTGTAGTTACAAAGCTAAACAAAAACAAAGTCAACAAAAAATATTGTTTTTTTTGTCTCCTTTCAGTTAAAACTAAAAATAATAAACGTTTGACGTCAGCGAACTGGCTAAATTTATGAGTGGCTGCTATTAAAAATAGGTATGCGAGTGAAATATAGTCAAAATAAATGCATTAAGCTAGTTGCTGGGCTTTAAGAAAGTAAAATGTTTAATGTAATAGCTGAAAATAATATGAAATTTAAAATGAATTAATAATTAATATGGAATTAGTATATAATTGAAGAATACTGAAATGTGTGAATTTAATTAAATCAAAATTAAGCATTTACTTTAAATTTTTATAAATAATTATATTTAAGAGTTAAAATATTACAATTAAGTTATATATAGCTAAAGCTACTTAAGATTGATATGTATATAAAATAGCTATATAAAAATGTATTAATTTAACTAGTAGCTGGGTTTATAGAAACATAAAAATTAAGGGAAAATAACTTTAAAAAAATGAGTAAGTCAGTTTAATATGACAATTGGTAATATATATTTAAAATTTTAATATTCCTTACACTTAAAAGACCCCAATATCGATAATAACACGTTACTCAAAATGGTCGATATCTTATTACTCTGCTGTACAGTAAGTTTCTATTATCAATTTCGAATAGTATAATAAAATGGAAAAAACACCAAACTTCCAAAACAATATAATGCGTAGCGCCATCTATTTGTGGTTTCTGTCAAGCGCTGCTTAGCTTAATCAGACTTTTAAAAGTAAGTAATCAACTCTTCTCCTGCCACCTAAAAGCCGACTTGCGATCACAGTCTGACATAAAACTGTATTAATTATAATTTATTTAAATGAATTGATAACATAAAATATTACAATTATTAATTATTATTATCATTCTAAACTGTTATTCGTGAGCCTCCAATCTCAACAGTAATTTTAGTTTAATTTTTGGCATTAGTATTAAGGTAAAAACTATTAATATTTGATATTTAAATATAGTGAAAAGAAAGCATTATATTATTCTTTTAAATTGTATATTTAGCTTTTCAAATAAATCAACTACAGATAGCTAGAGCTAGTTCAGTTTCATAAGTGCTTAAAGTATTTTTTAATAATATATAATATCTAATTATATGAATAAATATATTTTTTATGTTTTATTTGCTAGTTGCTGGGCTTAAAGAAAATTTTGTTGAAGGTAAGCAAGTATTACAAAATTAATATGAAAACTAAGTTAACATTTAATTTCCTCGTAGACTTAACAATTATAAATATTCATTAAAACAGTTTAAAGTCAAAGTTTAAAGGCTCTCAAAGATTATTATGTTATTAACGTTTGACTTAAAGAAAATTGAATGTTTGTTAAAGATCAACAAGTATTAGAAATTAATATGTCACTCTTAAACTAAAAATTGGCAAAATAAAGTAAAAATGAAAATTTTTTAACATAAAAAGAATAAATATCGATTACAACAGTGAAAAGAAAAAAATTAAAATAGGTATACAAATAAATAAACTATTTAATTAACATATATTAAAATAAATATATATTAAATTAGCTGTCAGCTTTAATATCATTCAATTGTGTTTACTGTAAATCCTCAAAAGGTAAAACGACCTTAGCAAATTTTAACTATATCAGACACACTCAGTCCGACAGCTTTGGGCTCAGTCAACAGACGTTAACGATTAGCGATTGTGAACATGAAAAACAGATATGCAAACGTGGCAAACAGCCGCATTGCTGTGGCAATGTTGCAATGCAGCTGGGGAGGGGGCTCGCACGGACTGCGGGGGACAGAGGGGGGCGTTACGGAAAACCAATAAAGTGCTTAAATTTGCGCCTGTACATTTTAATGGGCAAATGAAACAATTTCGGGGCAGACAGCAGCAGCAGAGTCCAAAAACTGCCACGCCCATCTACTATAGCCTATATCATGCACCTCTTCAGCGCCATCCTCACGCTCCCCCTATTCGCATATGCAGATTAAGCGCGCATTTAACAATTTACGCTGCATACATTTAGGCGCCGCCATGCAACGCCCCATAAAAAGCTTGAACAAAACTTTCGTTGTTGCCTGTCAACGTTGTTGTTGCTGCCGTAATACCCTATACCCATTGTAAAAATAAATAAAAGTGGGCATATTACATTTGTAGAAAAGTATGTCGCAGTTAGAAAAAAGAGATTATCAGCCACAAAAAGTACTTAAATTTAGGATTTAAAAATAATTTCTTTTTAATATTTTTCTTTCTATAAAAGTTTGTATTTTTTTTAAAAAGGAATTTCCTACTACCTTTACTGTTAACTTAATCTAGTTTTACATTGAATATATAATAAAAACCATTTTTAGATAATTTTTCAAATTTATAAAAATCGATAACACATATAGAAAATATCGATTTGCTATCGATGCTTAGTCTACATTCTTAAGGGAGCAGTAAAACATAAAATTTGATATATTAAGTCTTATGTATCAAACAAAGATTGGGAATTTTAGAGACCTTCCCGTTATACCCAACATTTAATTTTATTTTTAAATACTAAACTAAAAGCCCATAAATATTATAAAAATCTTTTTATACCCACACTTTTTCATAGAAGTAAAGTCATAAATGAAATTTTGACTGCTTTTGTTTTGCTAATTACAGGGTATCTGCAAGTCTTGTATTTTCACTCTTCATATCCGTCTCGCTGATTGTTCTTGCTGTTGTTGCATCAATAAATTAAATGCAGATTTTCATTTTGGCGCTCTGCACACGCGATGAGCCCAATACGCGACGCCTCAGAAATTGCTCGCCATAGCCAGAGCCGGACCCGAGTTCCCCCAGACCCCGACCCCAATCCGGATCCGGATCCGTTCGCCAGAGCCAGAGTCCATGGCGCGGCTCGTCTGTCACTCTCGATTGGCAGTTGGCAGAGAGTTGCCACAGTTGCCACAGTTGGTAGTTAGGCGTGGCATGCAAATTGTTGCATGCAGTTAATTATTTTGCACAGGTTACTTGCCACACCCATCTTTGCCACGGACCGACCGCCTCTCGGCGCTCGTTTTGTTTTTTGGCCATTGTATTGCTTCAGTGCTCAATGGCAGCTTCTTTTCCGACTAACTAATTGAAATATAACATACCTCTCGCTCTGCCTCTCCGCCATGTGCACCTGCTCGTCGGGTCGGTTGCTTAATTAAATGAGGTAAAAATGGCCCGCAGAAGCGACTTCGTTGCGTTGAATTGCATGTGAAATTCCATTTTCATGTTTAAACTTCAAATGAACGAAGTTAAGCGGCAGCTGCTTGAACTTAACAATGAAAAATAGAAGTAGTTCGTATATTTCACAATAAGTTTGCGCTGCAATCATCAAAGTGACTGATGAGGTTGTTTGGGCCTAAGAAGACTTAGAACGTAGGTAAAAGTTGACTTCTGCGGAGTATGGAAAACTTAAAAGTTTTTAAACTCAAAATGTTTCTTGAGTTTAAGCTAGCTTGATGAGGTAAGAAGTAGAGGGATACGAGATAGATATTCTATATATCCGAATATTTAGTTTGCAGTTTTATGTAGCTTAATACTGCTTATAACTCTCTAATCATCATTGTTTCTTAAATTTATGAAACTGCCAGTTTTAGTTAGTTTTTTAGCATAAACGTATTTGTTGCTTAGATTTAATTTTGATTCCTTATACCTATGAAGAAGCTCTTTTGCGATTTCATTGGAAAAGAAAAAGATGTAATTCACTAGAATCAGGTTGAAATCCTTCTGCAGGCGCGAGCTGCGTACAAACCAGGGGAAGCCAGTTATTTCGCTCATGGCCTTGTTTTGCAGGATTTGGATCCTGTGTCTGCTGTGTTTTAGCCGCTAAGCCCCAAAGCTTATACATAGTAATTATATTATAATAGATTATAATCAATTAATATTTTGTAATAATTATATAACTTATACTCAAAAGCCATGTCTGTAATATTATATATTATATATATATATTATTTTAAGGAAATTGATCACAAAATACATCATTTAATTTTCATGTGAATAAGAACATCATCAATAAATAAACTTTAAGTCTATGTACTTTATATTATGATATCTATTGTATATTACTTTATTAAACACAAATAAAATGGAAAAAAAAATTGAATTCATGGTAACTGAACTTAAATTTAATACAATAAAGCAGCTTACATTTTTCCTACCAGTATATATAAAGTTTTATATATATCTCATATGTTCTCTGAAAATATCTTCTAGTCTCCATAAAAACCAATGCAAAATGCTTTAAAGTACCTAAAATCAAACACATGGAGCTTGACAGCCAAAAAGAGATACATTTTCAGATACGAAATGGTCAAAAAGTGAACACACTGAAAAGAAAGAGAAAAAAAAGAAATAGAATCGCACTTCGAATGCGCATCACATTTCACTGGCAATTAGAAACCTCAAACAGGCAAAACCAAAATCGAAGCGAAGCGAAAGTCGAGTCCAAAAGTGCGAAAGGTGCGAATTGTGTTTTGCCAGTTTTCACGCTATGCACATGTCTTGCCCAGCTGCAAGGGGAAGGTGAAGGAGATGAGGCAGAGATAAAGGGGTAAAGGAACCGAGGGAAAGTAACCAAAAACCAAATGGAAAAGCTGGGCGCAGCAGAACGCAGACTAACCAAATCCAATTGGCCAGCATTCGTATGCGATTTCCAAAAACCAAAAATGGGTTCGAATAGTTGCCAATGCTTGGGTGTGTCTCTGGGTGTGTGTGTAGCTGGGTGGGTGTTAGTACGGCAACGTTACGTGTGATAAATAAGGTTTTGTTGGTCGAGAACTTTGCTTTGCATAGAAAACGTTGCACACTTTGCGAAACTTCTCTTTTCAGCTGCTTCTCCCTGTTCCTATCATCGATTTACCTGCCAGCTATTTGAGCTGTACAACGATTTTCTTTTAGCTCTCTATGTTTTCTCTGTTTGTCTGCTGTACCCACTTTTTTTCACTTTAACTCTCTTTGTGGTTGTATGTTAACTTTTTTATAGATACTCTTGCTTTTTCTTTTTCTTTTGTAAATCACATTTCTGAGGCAAGAAGACATATTTTAACTCTTTATATGAATATATAAAATATATTATGTATTCATCTAGTATATACTATATTATAGGGTATATTATCAGCTTATCAGTTTATAATCCTTAACAGTATCAACAGCTTAGAGAATATATTTTATAATATTTCTTCCCATCTATAAATTTTACTTCACTTTCTGCTTTAAAGGGCATCTTATGTTCAACCAGCTTAAGTTAACTTCTTCCTGCTCTCTTTTTTTTTTTGGGGTATTCGTAAAAATTTGCATTTTGCTTGATTTACGCAAAGATTTGCGGCTATTGCAACGCAACGTTGCAAGCAACGTTGATGTGTGTATCAATTTACCAAAGACTGCGATTCGATTCGGTTTGGGATTGGGATTGGGATTGGTATTGAGATTGAGATTGGGAACGTTGCAGATTGTAATGTTTGTCAGGGCAAACATTTTGCTATTGCCTGACCGCACAGATAAGTCAATTGCCAACCCATCTGATTGCGGCTCTATTCAGATATGTGTGTGTGAATGTGTGTGTGTGGGAGTGGATATCTCAACAGTCTCTCAAAGTGAGAGGAAGTGAGAAAGTGCTTTAAAATGGAATATTTGAAAGCTCTTGTGTGTAAGTGAATTCGTTTAGTAATTATTTTTTGTGCATTCAAAGAAGATTAAACTTAAATACTTCTTATTACTGTTCTTTTAATTTGTTATATATTTTTTTATATAAATAAATAATAAATAAATAAACAACAAAAAATAAATATACAAATAAATAAATAAATCAATCAATAAATAAATAATAAATTAATAAATTAATTAATAAATAAATAAATAAGTAAATAAATAAATAAATAAATAGATAAAAAATACATAAATAAATAAATAAGTTAATAAATAAATAAATCTAAATACATATCATATAGAGAAATATAAGACAAATATAATATATAATAATATTAATTCATATTAAATTTAATTACAACATTTTTTTTTTATTTGTCAACTGTAAAAATTCGTAATTATGAAAGTATTTTCTTTTTCATGCATTGCTTAAATTTTTCTTTTTATCACACATTTGCTTCAACTCTCCGGTCAAACTCATTTGCCTCTCATTCCTTTCATTCCAAACATATCATACTTTGTAGCTTTAATTTCTTTGAGCGCTCTCTTAACGACTTTTCACAAAAGTCATAACCTGCAAGCAGAAACACACATACACACACCCACATACAGACGCAGCCAAACACAGACAAACAAACAAAAAGATGCCAAATTCTACTTAAGTGCAAACAATTAAAAAACAAACAGCTCAATGCCAACACACACACATATACACACCCACCCACACACATACACACACACATTTTCACAGCAAGGCGTGGGAACATTTTGCGACATCACCAAAAGTTTTTGACATTTCAAAAGTCACGACGACATCTGAGGCGCAGTTTTCCTTGCTTTTCTCACTTTTCTCATTTAATTTTCTTTCTTTTTTTTTGCTTTCGTTTTTTGATACCCTCGCCAAATGTGCAAATGAGCATTTGGTTTGCAGTGAAAAACTGAGAGCTGTTTGTGTTTGCTGTGAACCCGTTTAAGCGAGTTACAGTAATTGGGGTGATAGGAAAGATATTCTGCTTGAACACTCAAAAAAGCTTTGATTGATATATAAAACAGATTGACTTAATCAAAACAAGGTTAGGAATTGGTTCAATGAAAAAAGCTAAGTCTTTGCTCGGCATGGTTGAGAGTTGTAAGACCGAGAAGGACTTAACTATATGTTACACGAATTTATAGACACATAGAAGTAGCTAGATATTATTAATTGTTATAGATAGTTCTAATGCTCAGCAAAAGCAGCTTTGAATTGTTGCAAAGGATTTTTAGTTATTTTGAGGTAAATTTCGAAAAGCTAAAATTTATTAAGTTATTTTAAATAAGTCAGATAATATTTTTCTACTTCAGTAGTATTTATAGACATATGTCTAACAGAATGAATTAGTTTAAAATACTTTAACATGCTTTTACTTCTTGTTATCTACTTTTCTAGTTATCTATAGTTTAACCTAATTATAACTACTATATCCCTTCTTTTCTTCCCAAATAGTTATCAGTGCCAGCTCTACATTAAGGGTATTCCCAGTTCTTTATAATTATGCCGTCAGCTGGCATTAACATATGCCTTGATGTGCAACTGGGTAGCTTACACTTGTCAAAAATTCAGCTTGATTATTTACAGGCTGGGAACAGGCACTTGCCACCCGCTTCAGCCACTTGCCACTTGCCTCTTTTCACTTGCCACTTGCCGCACGCAGTTGCTTTTTGCACCTTTTCAAGTCATTTCGGTTGCCAAAAATATGCTTTGCATTTAAATGGCATTTTCTTTTTAACCTTTTTCTTTGCAGCGCGTACTTTTCTGCATATTTTAGCTGTCTTGTGTGTGCGTGTGTGTGTGCGAGTGTGTGTGCGATGGCATCTCTCTGTCTCGGGGTTGTCATCTGCGTTGGCATGTCATTCAATCTCAATCATTTCTACAGCTTTAGCGTCAACATTCCAGGTAATAAAATGCCAGACAATCTGCGCGTGCCGCAATTTTGATTTTTCAGCCCCAAAACACACGCCGCACACACTCTCACACACACATACACACACACACACTGAAATAAAAGGGCGCTGCGCTGAAGCCTTAGCTAATCTTTCGACGACCAACAGACCGCACATTAGCTAGACTAGAGAGCGGGGGCATGCGGCAGAGGCGTAGTGGAAGTGGGCGTGGTTGGGTGCAGCACAAATATTTTCGACCTGGCCCGTGCATTGATGATGATAACGCGGGCCGCTCTCATTGTTGTTGTTCTTGCGGCAGGTTGGCCGTTGTCCACGTTGCATATTCACGCCGCATTAGCCGCTGACCAGGCACAGCTTAGTGGGTGGGCGGGCGGTCGTAATAGGGGCAGGTGGGCAGCGGCTGGCAAAAACCAAAATGCGTTGCATTGCGTATACGCCGCGTTGTTTGTTGGCTGGCATCGGTTGATGCTTTTGACACGAGCTGCTGAGTTTTCATCCAGCAGATGTCACCCGCGCCTGCCTGTCCCTCCCTCTATCCAAATCCCTTCCCTTTGCTGTTATTCCTCTCCACTTCGGTTTTGGTGGCATGTGCGCTGTCGCGTTAAACGTATGCCAATCTGATTATATATTTTTTTAGATTGCCCATGAGAATGATATCGAAAAGAGAGAGAGGCAACTAGATTGACAGTGAGATAGAAAAAAGTTTGGTTTCACCTGTGTCAAAAGAATGAAAACTCTACTGTTAAGTAGCTATCAGAGTTATGACAGTTTGAGATTTCAAACTATTGATGGTCATATCTTATCATATCACAAAATGGCATTGTGTGCAAAGGAGACTTACTTTTTGTAATGCAATTTAAGCACATAGCTAAAAATAAAAAAAAAAAATCTATTCTGGGTATCTTTGACCTCTCTATTTACCTGTATTATCTTTTAACTCTCTATTTTAATGTGTTGCTATTTGTTTGCTGTTATCGCTTTATTATATAGTAATCACAATTATACAAAGAGAGTAAGATTTTATAATATTATATTATAAATTAAAATGGTATAAGTTGTTACATTTAATTTAAGTTGTTTTTATAAATTATATTATATTATATTGTATTTAAATTTTATAAATTAAAATAATATAAATAGCTCTGTTGCTATATTTGTAATATGTTTAATTTAAGTTGTTTTTTTGTAAAAAACAGAAAAATCAAAAGAATATTACCACAATAAAAAATTAAGAGTATAAATATGGTAATTTTTATGAGTTTTTTGATTTTTATTATTTACACCAATCGATAGTTGATACTTTTTTCTTTCTTTGTTTTTATTATATACATCCCGAAACGATTTTCGGTATCTGGCGGGTTGGGAAAGATTTTAAAAAAGTCCGGGACGATCGGATACGTGCTTGGTCATGAGATCATGGTAAAATATTCTAGAGATATGCTCTGAGATGGCGACATTTCAGAGATACCCGATCGGGACAAGAAAATTACGATCCCGACGACCACCTCTAACCATATCTCTAGGATCTCTTACTATGCCACCTTGATGTAGGGATGAATCACTTATCAGATCGTCCTAGGATTTTGTAGAATCTTTCCCAAAAATCCCGATCCAGACGCCCATCTCTATTACAAACTATCTGTAATCGTATCAGCCTAATTTGTAGATAGAACTGGTCGTATCCATTACGAACTCAGTATGGTTCGAAAGCCTATTTCTGATGACTTGTGTGGCAACACATAGCCTGGACTACGTAGCTAAATATGATCTCTTTACCATAAGGCAAACAGAGTTTTTTTGTAAAAGCATAAATATGCAAATTTTCATAAAGTTTTTTTTCATTTTAAATCATTTTTAAATATTAATGCATATTTAATATTTCAAAATAATATAAAAGATTAATAATTTTTTTTAAAATATGATCTGTTTTCTGAGTACCAAAGCCAAAGACTGTGAACAAAATAAGAAAGAAGTCTATTGCTGAAACGAATTCTATCAGGGTGTATAATATAACAAGCTATGTTTCTTTTCCACTAGAACAAGAGAGTTTTCGCAAAATAGTGCTAAAGAGAAAACCGAGGCAGCAGATACTCAATGAATTACAATTTCTGCAACCACTTGCCCACAACTTTTATGCACTTCATAAAATAAGGAAACGCTCTTCATTTTCACCTGCCAGTCATGCACGTGCCTCAGACTCTCGCTGTGTCTCTCCTCCGCATCCACCTGGCACACACTGGAAATGATATCTTTTATTAGCACAATGAAGTCATAAACATTTCAACAGTTAACCCCGGCAAAGTCAACAAGTCAGCAACAAAGATGAAATCAACAGTCACCCCACATTATGCCAGGCAACACTTTATACCCACCCACATACACACACATACAGATGCACATTGTGATAAGCGATCAAAAAACTACATTTACATGCAACGCTGCGAGTCGCTAGCGCAAACGGAAGCGGAAGTGCAGCAGCGCTGAAATAATATCAAAAATGGCTGCCGGGGGCGTCGGCAAAAAGTTGGTCACAAATCATCTTAGAGCAGCATGGGAGAGGGCGGAGAGGGGTGGGCTGTACACGTGATGCGTCGCCAACGACGACGACGACGACGACTGTGCCAGTGTTGTAAAATGCTAACGAGCCCAGGCGAAATGACAACCTTTGTTGTCCTCAACGTCCGCACGGCTTTGACTAACTTTCAGCCCAGTTCCCAACGCTCTATCCCTACTGATCCCTCCTCCTCCACCGCCTCCTCGTGCGCCTGTTTTGTGGCCTGCAACTAATTTAGCTGCGTTCGCCGACGGCATCATCTTCATTTGCCTGCGCTTAGTTAGATAGTTCCCATAAACGTTTTCGCCTGAAAGTTTCATTAGTTGCAGTAGTGTTGCTTAAGGGTGCTGATAAAAAAAAATTTAAGTTCTTACTGGTCAGTAGTTGGTGGGTTGTTCTGAAAAGCCTTTTCACTTGAATAAAAGCGAATTCGTAAGCTATCGGAAAGCAAGTAGAAACTGTTTTAGTTTGCAATATTAAACTCTCTTTTAAACTAATTTCATGCTTTCATGCGAATAACTAATTTTTGTAACAAAAAAACTTGACTTACCCTCTCTTATTCAAGAAATTCAACTAAAATTGCCTATAAATTTTGAAAATACCAAACAGACTTGGAAAGTAAAATTAATATGTCATGCATCAAAAGGTATTGGAAAATTAAACTTTAGACATCAAAATATGTTCGAAAGTAATATTTTAAATGACAAATAGTATTAGACAGTAAAGCTTAAGACTGCAATGACTATCTTAGACTTGAAGATTTTTGGAATATTTCAATTTATTGACTGAAAAAATTTTACTATGCGAAAAGTGTTAGAAATTCATTTTTTAAACTGAATAAATTATTTTATATTTTTGTTTTTATTTTCTTTTATTGCTGCTTAGACGGTTTAGTGCATTTACATCTGAATATTAACTTATAATGGGACCCTGTACACTGAATAAATTATTTAAGCATTATAATATAAATAAGGTTAAAAATAATACTTATTTTTTAATATATTTTTATATTTATTTATATATGAATTAATTAATTTATTGATTTATTTTTTTTTTTTTTTAATTAATTAATATATTTATTTATTTATTTATTTTCAAATCATTTTTTCCTTTTAGCGATTTGCTGGCGAAATCCTTTGCTGGCACCGCTGATTAAAGCTCGCAGCACAATTGGGGTTTGAGTATTATTATTATTTTTCTTTTTCTTTTTTTGTTTGGGGTTGGCCAACTGCAACTTGCACCTTTGCCAGCCTCGGCAGAAGTTGGAACTATAAAATTCCAATTTTCTCTGCATGCCCGACGACTTTCTTGGCAGCCAGACAAGCCGCCACCGCCCCCTGGCCTCTGTCCCGCCTTCTTTTCGGTGTTTTTTTGGAAAAACGCGCCAAGCTGCAGGCTGTTGCCGCTGCTGCCTTTTGGCTGCTGTTTCTCGTTTTCATACTCATTCTGGTTCTCGTTTTCGTTTTGGGTTTCAACTTCGTCTGCGCTTTCCTCTTTCGGCAACTCTTTTGCTCCTTTTTATTTGTGGCGCAATTTTATGTATTTTTATGGTAGGTTGCAGCCGCTGCCGCTGCCGCTTGGCCCGGAAAACGGAAACCGAAAATTGCTACTTATTATGTTACTAACTTTGTGTTGCAGCAACGTTGCGCTGCTTTCCTCTGTCTCTGTCTCTCTCTCCTTCTCTCTCTCTCTCTCTCTGTCTATCTCTCTGTCGCTGCCAGCAGCGGCAGCCCAACTGTGTGCTGGCTCGTTTGGCTCGTGTGATAATGTCAGGTTTTGTTAAAATTAAATTGCATGTCTTGCTGCGTTGAAGTTAAATTATTGCCTCCAGCTTCCAGAGGTGTAGACGCACAGCTCTCTCTAGCTGCAGCTGTTCGTGTGTGTGTGTGTGTGTGTGTGTGTATGTGTCAGCGAGATCTGCAGCGAATATAGCGTAGCCGAAGCTGTTTAAAAGTTTCAGTTTTCGTAATACTCATACGCACCCTAAGGACATGTCTTTGTACATATAAAACAAATTTGAGACAGCTAATCTTATGGAATGCATATTTTTTAGATTAGACTCAATAATTGAGCTTTTGAAGACAGACTTGACAACATGCCGTAGAGAAGGTCCTGTTAGCTGACTAGCCACACAGATAACTAGACATTCATCAGATAAAAAGACAACACATTTGACAAAACTGATTAAATATTTATCAAGCCTTAAGAACATATAATAATAAGCTTTCGAATCCATTGCATATATAGCATACATTTCATATATTGCAGAGTATTTCTCCTAACAGAATAGTAGAATATCTAACATAGTTCTAATGATGGCAAACTCTGCATTGTTTCATTCAAAAAATATTTCCTTTATTAATCCTTAAGCAAAGCCTTTGAAAACTATTTAAGCAATACTTAACAAGTAAAGACAACGAGATTCCCTGAACGTTTAATCGAAATCTTTTATTTCATTGAATATGCGTTCAAACTTAAATTATTAAGTAAAATATAAATTGTGGCTATATTTGACACTAAATTTTAATTAAATTGATTTTGTAACATTTGGAACCGGTATCCAAAATATAAAAAAGAAACGAAATTTGTCGAAATTTTCCGAAATTTGGCAATCTTATCTTTAAATATAAAAAGGAAATTTTAAAGAAAGTGAATCTCGATAACGTTTTTAATCGATAACATGGAAACGGGAAAAGTTATCGAGAAAGTAAAATCAATATGAACGATGTACACAAACACTTTCGTTTAAAATTTCTCCAGCTCTTATGGTTTTTGATCTCGACGCATTCCTACAAATGGACAGGGTATACAAATTGCCCTTAACAGATCTCTACAATTTTTTTATAGCATCTCTCTCTCCTTTTAAAGAATTTGCTTTCCAATTTATTTGTTTGCCACAAACAAAGAACAACTTTTTCAAACGTCATTTTATACAATTCATTTATTATTTATTTACAGTTTTTTTTTTTGGCATTGCGGGATGTCGGGCAAAATATAAAGATTTTGTTAGCCCCACAAAGTATGCAACAGATTTTTTCTTAGCACATGCACGCCGCGTGGTGCCAACAACAACAGCGAGCGGCCTCGACAGGCACACAAGCGCCGCTTTTTTGCATGCGCCACAATGTGCGCTAAAGAATTCTTTTTTTTTTGCTTTGGACTGGTCACACGCTGCGATTTTTACCGGCATTACGAAATATAAACAACGCAAATGCGAAAAACGCCACCGCATGTGGCATACAAGAGAAATGGTTATAGAGTTAAAAATAGCAATGGGGTAGATGAAGGAAATGGGGAGCATAAAGTGTGTGTGTGTGAACAGTAGGGGTGCGAGGTGAGTAAAATGTTGCGTAACGAATTGGCACCTTAAAGCACAATTTGCATAATAGCTCAAAGCGTCGACAGTAAATAGAGCTGATTATAGGGAAAGGAGCTGGAGATAGAGCTAGTTACCCACTTAAAAAAGAAAGGGGATCTGGCAAAATTGCTAAAAAGTTAAGTACGGCTGAGCGAACTCTAAAAACTGAATTTAAGCTAATGAGAAGTAGAGTGAAAAAAAATTCCCAACCATTTTTTATGAAATAAAAGTCAGAAGCTAACGTTAAATTTTATGACTACTTATATTATTATTTATTTAATATTTCTTTTTTCGGGTTATTCCCTTTAATTAATTCACTAGCTCACATATCACTTTCATAAATAATTCCCAAGCCATTTTTATGATCTAAAACGTGGTGGCTTCCCTAAAAGTTCTTCTGCAATCCATCGATTGAATTGAAAGTTCAATATTATGGATAATGTATCTAGAAAATAAGTGCAATAAAATGGAAACAACTAAGTGACATTAGATGGCAATCAGACACGTTTGAAAATCCATAAAAGTAGAAATATGTTGCCAACTTCAGGATAACCACAGGCGATACACACACACTCGCACACACACATGTGAACTTATTATTTACCAAACACGTTCAAAAGAGAGAACAACACGTACTCAATTTAGAGCTAGACTCGAGCAGAGTTTAAGGGGAAGTTTTAGTGTGCAGCTGTAAGGATTTTAGGAATACTTTTTGACAGTCCAACTGTCGTTGTATGCACAAGCATTTAGACAGTGGGAGGGAGAGAGAGAGCAGCTTGTTCACTCTGGCACAATAAATTAAACGCAAATCAAACAACAAGAAGAATAAAATAAAATTTTACAATTTTAAATTGCTGGAAAAAAAAAGTTTGTTTTCAGACATCTCTCTGACAACATATTGAACTTATTTTGTGTGTTGGCTCTCAAAATATTTGTCTTGATTATTTGTACAACAAGAATTTGAGGCCTGCTAAGGTCATGTGACACTCGCACACGTTGCTCATACGCCACGTGCTGCTGCGGCCAGCGGACAGCCAAACTAACCCAAGTCAAAACACACGTCACATACTTGTCTTCAGCTCCTCCAGCTCATGTCCCATGTCCTGTCGACTTTTGTCTATTTCGCTTTTTTGGGTATGTTGCTTCCGCATACGTGCAAAACATTTGCGGGCCAAGATTTATTATAGTGCCACGTGTTGTTGCAAGCTGCAGCAGCAGTTGCTCCACAAATTGTTAGGCAAATCTATAGATTTGGGTTACTGCGTGGGCAAGGTCAGGGAATTACAGCTCTGCACGTGTTCGGAGGCTGACAATAAAAAAACGGAAAGAAAAAGGAAATGCTGTCAAGCTCTTGGGCTATTGGCAAAAGAATTTGAGACAGAACTAAACTGACTTGAATGAGGTCAAGGAGCAAGACTTTCGGCTTTTATAAGCTCACAGCTTTAATAATGACTAAAATATTTGTGATTTTGATTAAAGTAGTGACTATATAATAAGTTTATCAAAAACTGCTAAAACAACTTTAAATATTTCTTAAAGCAAATAGTTTTTATGCCCTGAAGCCACTGGCATAGGGATTTCAGGAAATAATGGTTTTTGGATAATGTTTGTGACAGCCTGAAGCAGGCTTGGCAGACTCCATAAATATCTTATAATCTTGATAAAGACGCCGAGCGGAATCGATCTAGCCATGTCGGTCTGTCCGTCAGTCTGTCTGTATGTCCATCAGTATGAACTTAGCTATCTTGTAAGCTACAAAAAGCTAGTGAGTTATAATTAAAAAAAAGTGAAAGCTCCTGTAGACGGACAGCCACGATTTTGAATTAAACTTAATTATGATCTACTAAAAAGTGTTTTTTTGTCCGCCTGCGAGAGACTTTTGTATAAAAATGTGCAAAAAAAATCATGTCCGCGTCCGGCTCAGGGAGCGTCCGCCCACGGGACCTATTTTGTTTATGAAAATCATGCTAAAAATATTGAGACCTTAAAATTCGTCCGGGTACGGGAGATGACCGCGACTAGAGCTTTCACTATATATCTTCTTGGTTTTCATGCGCAGTACTTACTTTTTTTTCGATAATTCATTCCGTTTATTTATTATCGATAACAATCGATACTTTGACTTGATTTTTAATCCAAAATTTAAAGACCATAACAGCTAAAGACACCAAATTTACATTGTAGGTTTCTTTAATGAAAATACAGGCTATAGGCATTTCAGATTTTGTATAACTCCCCCATTACTCCACCCAAAACTAAAATCAAAACGTGTTCCATATAGTAGCTCTTTGAACTTTTGCATATGCAAATATTTGGATGTCAGTTTTATATTCTAAAAGCTTCATTGCAAAACTACGTCTAAAACCGACGTTATTTAACAATAAATTATTCATAGTTCTGCCCAGATTACAGCGCAACTGCTGAGTGGTTGTTTGCGTGTGTATGTGTGTGTATATGTGTGTGCATTGAGGTTAATATGTATAGATAAAAGATGTAAGCTAAATTGCTTAAAACATCACCTCGGACTCGGGCTTAGGGGATCTTGTAGTCGCGTCGACCCGACTAGAGCGTTCTTTCTGGCTTGTTGAGAACTTGTAAAATTTAAACTTTAATTTTCTATATTTACCCACAAAAAAAATTTGACTAACCAAAGAAAAAGTCAGCAAATACTACAGATCGATAATCAAAGCATATTAAAATAAATCTTTTGAATATTTCTACTACTTTATTTGACTTTTATACTAAATCTACTAAACATACATGTGTTAAGACTTAAAATTTCGGACAATGAATTTTGAATAATATTGATCTAATAATAGATTTATATATAAATATATATACATATATATATATTTACAGTTAGAAAGCACCCGTTCCGGTGAGAGCATTAGCCGATGGGTAATGGGAGCGCAGAAGCATGCAGCGATCCCTGTCCACGAACAGGGTGCGTCGCTTCAGCATGATCTCGCGCTCCAGGGCACTGCGAACGCCGACGAGCGCTTCCTTTGTCTCCTCGGCAGACGTGAGCTCGTGCAGCATGGCCGTGACACTGCTCTGAATGGTGTGCACCTCGTCGATGAGACGCTGCTGGGCCACATCTCGGCAGCTCTCGACATTCGGTCGGAAGCTGCGATTGTGCATGCGCGTCTGGGCGACCTTCATGGCAGCATCGAAGCTGCGAATACGTCCGTGGAGCTGCTCAATACGTGACTCCGTATCGGCCAGATCCTGTAGCACGCGATGCAGATCATTCTCAAAGCGCTGCACCGCCTCCTGCGTGCAATTAATGCGAGCGTTGAGAGCTTTCTCCACAATATCCGCCTGGGTGCGTATGTCCCTGGCACCATTCAGCAGAATCGCGTTGAGTGTGCTGCGCAGGTCCGCGGATCTCTGGCGACACTTCTCGCACTCATCCAACGTCTCCAGACTGAAGTGTTCCCAGTACTTTTCCGAGGACTGCTCCATGGGCTGACGCACCGAACCCATGTGGAACATAATTGTACGTGAGGTGTTATTTAAGCCCAGATTTATGGTGTCTATTTCGTAGGACTCCTGCTTATCGCTCCAGTCGAACTCCAGTCGCTGCTTGGCCGCACGATTTTCCATTTGCTGTGCCAGAAAGTCGTCCATTGTCTTTTGAAGATTCCGCCTGATCTCGGCTATTAACGCCAGCTCATTGACAAGCTCCTCCTCCGCATGGTCTCGCACCAACTCCGTGTCCGGCCGCCCACAACGCTTCTCGATGCACTCCTTGACAATGGACTCCGGTACCCCTAGCACAACTAGCGCCCGGCGCAGCCTATTGCGCTCCTCGTCCACCATAAAGATCTCATCTGTCATCGCTCTGATCGCATTTTCCAGCGTGGTCTTCCACTTGCAGATCACCTGCGCACGTTGTCTCAGCTTGTCCGTCGTCTCGTTCTGTGTCTTTGTTACCATGGCAGTGAGACGCTGATACTCGGTGGTTGAGCTAAAGCGATTCCTATGAGGTGTGGAAAGAGAAGGAGGGAAGGATATAGTTCTTGTGAGAGAGGATAAGGTAAGAGGGAGAAATGCTGGGAAATTAAGTAGGGTCTAACTGCATTTTAAATGGAGCTTATCTAACAGGCATGTGTCAAGTGAAAGATGCTAAGAAATCGGAAGATTTATCATAAATGAAAAACAGATGAGGAATTCAAGATAGATCAATCGAACGAGATACTCCTGTTGATAGAAATACTAAGGATGGAAAAGATAGTCTCGGGGTTGCAGTATAGAGGGACCTAAGATATAGATATAGAAAATCGGAAGTTTCATCATGAATGGAAAACAAATGAGGAATTAAAGATAGATCAATCGAACGCGATACTCCTGCTGACTGAAAATGAGCGAGTCAGTAGAAAGAAATACTAAGGATGGAAAGGATAGTCTCGGGGTTGCACCAAAAGATCCGCTTAGGGTACTTACTTATCAGCCTTATCTAAAACTGAGTTGACATATTGGACAGTCTGCTGATTCTTGGTGCGCCATTCATTCGAGCTGTAACGTGTTATCGAATATCTATCGACAACTGGCCGAGTGCCCGTCAGACCAGCCATTGGGCTCCAATCGACTTTGCCGGTGGCCCAGGGACCTATCGGACCCATAGGAGTCATGGAATCCTTGTGGGGCAAGTCGTCGCCAGGTTGGGGCAGATAGCAGGGCGGATTCTGTAGATTATCTGCATCGGGATTAATGGCGCGCTGATGAGAGACAGAGAGAATATAAAATAGTTGTCTTCACAGGGTATATCTAGTTGATCACTCACGGCGAACTGCATCTCCTCTGTTTTGAGGGGTGCCCTTTTGGCCTGCTCCTGCTTGATGTCGAGCAGCTGCTGTTGCTGGTTGTCGACGGCCCCCTGCAAGTCCACCTGCACCTGATGGTGGGCCTGTGCCGGCTCCTCGACCACCTTCTTCAGATACTCCTGTATCTCGCGCTGTTCGTCCTCTGTGGGTGGCACAATGCCTACGGGCATCGGCTCCCATTTGCGGCGACGAATGGGCCCCATCTCGGGCGGCGGCGGGCAAATCAAAGGCGCAGGACATGCGGACGTTGGATGCAAATCAATAGGCTGGTTCTCACAGTCACCGCCGCCATCATAGAGATCCTTTTCTTTGCAACACGCCATCTTATGAAATTCAAAAACTTGTATCAAATATTTTTTACACTTTTTCTTAAAGTTTGTTAAACGCTTAACACAAAACTCGGTATGTAACTGACAATTTTCACAGCATTTTATTTCAGAGCTGTAAACAATGCGACAGGTTGCTTTGGTTATTCAAATTTTGCTAAGCAGCAGTTGCCAGGCTAAGCTGGATATGGAACGGAAGTCAAGGACAGAACCATAATAGCAACAACTTAGGCGAGTTTTATATTAAAACAATTTGATTAAATATATGAGAATATTTGCAATTCTCTAACTAAGAATCAATAAGAATTCCCAGTTAAGACCTAATTCAATTCCCGCATTAAAAAACTGATAATCCCCATTAAAGGAAAATCATTTTTGCCAATTGAGTTTTCAACAAAAAGCTGTTTGTATTCACAAATTTGTCATGTTTGAATTACATTTCGAGTGGTTTCTTTTACGATTTAGCCATATTTTGGAAGAACATAATGGAGAACTCGAGGACATTGGCGGGCTTATAGCGCAGCACATTCAACACATAATCCTGCATGAAGTCAGCCAATTCCGAGTTGGACGCTAGATATTTCGTAGTGTTCTCGAAATTTAGAGCCTTGAACTCTTTAAATTTGCGTGCGAGAACAACATCCTGTCGCCACATCAACTCTAGCTTGGGCAACATGAGCTCCTTTTTCTTGGGCGGCGCACAGACGGCATGCAGCAAATAATTGTAGCCACGCCAAAAGTGCAGGACAATGCGACCCTCGGGCGTCATAAAGGTTTCGGCGACTGCCTGCAGCTCATCGTTGAAGCACTGCTGCGTTATGATGTGGATGACATTCTTATAAGTGCGATAGAAGATGCGCACCAACTTGCGATCCTTGTGCACAACCAGATTGCAACGTAGCACACGTCCATATAGATTCATCGTATAATACTCGAAGCTGCCGACGAAATTGTTACAGACCAGATGACGCATGAGCAGCTGAATGCCGCCGTCGAGCACAAAGGTGTGATCCCGGTCCTTGATGTCGATGGTCGCCTTGAACTTTTGCGACTCCTCGTTGATCTTCGTTTCGCGTATCGCCGTTAGAAAGAGATCCGCATGATTGCGCACCTCGAGCGTCTTCTCTATGAGCGCATGATCGATGCGATCGGTCTCCGAGCGTTTCTCACAGATCAACAGAAACTGATCGTCATATTTGCCCTTGAGCTGATGTCCGCACTCGGTGATGCCCTTGCCCTTCTTCATTTTGCTGCTGCTGTAGACCACGTAGCCATCGTATGCCTCTTCCACATTAAGGCAGAATTTTCCGATCCGTAGTAACTCCCGTTCGAAGAAAACTTTGATATTCTCGCTCAGTTTGCAGTTGGTATTCCGCAGCTTCGAGATAAACAGCGATTCTTTGAAGACCACAGCTTGCTTGACGGGCAAAAACTTCTTGGGATCGATGCCCCAATCGCATTGCTTGAACTGATCATCGGACGGTTCGATAGGTCGAATCAGCGCAGAGATTATACTCGATACACTGATTTCATCCTGAGCGTCCAGCTTATCCAATTCCTCGCAAGCAGGAGTATCGGCGACCTTCTTATTTGGATCGCGAAATTCATCAAGATTACAGGGTACGAACAATGGCGGATCCAATTTAACGCGAAATTCCTCTAAAGAACCATTTTAAATGTCTAAACATATACAAGACTAATCTCTTGAACTTACCCATTCTTAAACCTTACGTTTCTATTTCTAGCTAATTTGCAAAACCAAATAATTTTGAGAATATTCAAAGAACTTGTTTTTGCAGCAAATAATTTTGAAATTAATGCAATCAATTTTTTCTAATACTGATAGAAAAATCTATGCTGCTTATTGTTATTAACAATTTGAAAAATTTAAATTTAATATTTCAAATAAAAGTTCAATAAATTGTGAACATTTTATTATTTTATTTTGTTTTTATTTATTTATTTTTTTTTAAATTATATATTTTTTATTAACCGTTTTCTGCTACCATTAGTGGCAACTTAATCTAGTTTTCCATTGGAGAAGAAAAAAAAAATATTTGATATATATTAATGTTAATTATATACATGTGTGGACTAGTGTGTGTTAATTACATTATTACATTATTTAAGGAATCTGGTAGGGAGATCCAAAGGATGGCACCTCTTAAGTCTTCTCTTCCTCATCTTTTTAGTCAGTTTTTATTTTGTACAGGAAGAATCTATATTTCTTTGAATATTCTCAACTTTTTTTTATTTCTTGCCTAAGAACATCTCAGAATTCTTACTGCTATGTGATATTATTTAAAATTAACCGGTATTAATTCATTTCAAAGAGATATGCTATCAAATATCCCTTGAAGTTTTTCCAGTATTTTTTTCTTTACTAATTTCCTTTACATAACAAATTAAATATTTCTTTCAGCACACACTTAATTTATTTGATGTGAACAAATATTTCGTAATTAATATATTTAATATATAATGTAATTTGACTTCAAATTTCATTTCAAGATTAATTTCAAATATTTTGAAAGAGATTTCATAGTGGAAGTCTTGACGGTCTGCTTAGAACTTTTGCGAATGCTCAAGAACTTGAACGCAATTAGCTAAAGAAACATTTCTCACATTTCAACAGTTGTTTAGCAATTCTGAAGAGTTTGCACACATACGTCAGTTGACAAAGGATGTACGAGATGAAAATGGAAATTTTGTAGAGAGCAACAATTAATTGCAAGGCCAACAGCTCTTCAGACAATTTAAAGCGGCAAACAAGGCACTGCACATGGACTTGAGCATGTGTGTGTGTGTGTGGAAGGGTCAGTGCATAAGGCATAAGAATGTGAGTGGCTGACAGTGGCAGGACATGCTCATTGTTATTGAAGAGCAAACAGGACGAACGGGCGACCAGCAAACAGACTCATTAAAACGCATAAAACGTATGAGCAGAAAATCAACAGTTGAGAGCACCAACAAGGGGTTAAGCTCAGGCAGCAAGGGGTTAAAAATAAATAAATACCAAAAAAAACAGAAGTAAAAGAAAGAAAGCGAAGCGCAGAGGCCTCGTTTCGTCCTTGGACCGAACAATATTAAATTTGTTATTAAGCCCTGTAATTATTTGTTCAGGCGGAATTGTTGGCATTTTCTTGGCTATTAACTGCCGCTGAAAGACACAGAGAAAGAGAGAAGAGGGGCAGAGAGTATCTGAAGATGAAAATATAAATAAATTATGCAAACGGGACAAAGACAATGCGCTCGCTGTTTGCTCAGCTTATTTCACAGTCAAGTTAACTTTAAAAGAGCCTCTGAGCCTGCGAGCAAAAATTCTTTTTCTCTTTCTTTTTACCTATTTTCACCATTTATCATTTTCTTTTCATCATTTTCATTAATTTCTTATGCATTGCTCGCTGCTCGGCGCGTAAATTAACAACAATTGTTTTCTGTGTCGTCCACTTACATTTAATCTTCATCTTGGCATTCATTCACAATCACATTCACATTCACATTCGCAGTCGCAGTCGCAGTCGCAGTCGCAGTCGCATTCATGCCTGCTCATTGTTCCCACAAGTTTTCTTTTTGCATGCCACGCCCTCACGACGCCCCCATTGAGTGCTAAAATAAATCAAAATGCGAGGCCAAAGAAAATGGGGAGGGAACAAAACAAAAAACAAATCTTAAATGAAAATTGTAACCAACAGCCGCATGCAGATCCTGCCAGATCCTGCGGGGCAAGCGGCATAAGCTGCTTGGCCATATAGAGAGAAAGAGAGAGAGAGAGAGAGAGAGGAGTATATTGGCGTGCGGGCTGGCCGAGCTTAAGGGTCAGTAATAAATGTCATGATATGAAATTTATTTACGCGCCACGAAAAACCAATGAAAACCAAAGCAAAGCGAAAGGAATGCCTACAACAACAACAATAAAAATTCCACAACACAAAGACAATTAAAAGCGAATAGGCAGCCAAAGTAAAGACAATAAAAGAGAGCAAAAGAAATTTAACTAGAAATGCCAAATAAATCTAAGTGCCAAATTGATGAAGAAGAAGAAAGCAAAATCAGAGCAACAATTGAATTGATGAGGAAGTCAGAACTTGATAATTAATATGCAATATTCTCTAAATGTGGTTCATAAAATCCTAGAAAATCTCTAGATTAAGAGTATTTATCAGTGATATTCTTGTTGATAAATGTTTTTAAAATGATATATATATATTTTTTGTATTATTAGCTTATGATCGATATATAAAATAAATGCAAGCAAAATTATTATAATAATTACAGCCATAGTAAACTTTTCTTCAGTTAATTTAATAATTTATATCATTGCGAATTGCATCGATTTTAATAAAGACATATTGCAAGCTCAAGTGGAAAAATCAAATGCAACACAGGAAATTTTAAGGAAATTTAAAAATCCACTCATGAAAAAAAGTCTACAAAATAAATATTATCATACGTAATGTGCATACACTCAGAGAAAAAAGTTGCAATAAATTTGCAGCGTGACAGGATTACACTTCACAGACTTCTTATTCATATTCATATTTGAAATTAATTTGACTTTCTATTATTTTTTAAAAATCTTTAAAAAAAATTCTTCCTGACTAAAAAATAAAAAAAAATTTATTAAAGAGTTAGATGAGTTAAAATTAAGCCCAAAATTATTTTAAATTGAAGGATCATGTGGTCTTCATGATCAGATATTCCAGACCAGTTCAAGTTTTATCAGTTTGCTATTGACTCCATATTTACTACTCTTTTCACTCTTTTCCACTCCTCTCAAGGATTAAGCTATTTGAAAATTTCAAGATTCAAGCTCTGAAAAGAAATGCAATTCTATCCTCAACTGTCTGTATGCTTAACCATGCATAGTATAGAAACAGTTTAATCTTCTTTTATTAAATATCTGAGCACATAATACAGAACAGAATACTATATAATACTATACCTTAAGTTCTCGAAATTCCATTTCTATAAACTGTGTTTAAAAAAGGTTTTAATTTGAAGTGGACTACATTTGAATATCCATTCTAGCTTCTTTTAAGCAAGAACTATCATAAACAATGTTCCCTGTTGATGTTGGTACATTTTTCAAGGATAAAATAGTAGGAAATTTTAATATGCACTTATATTAAATTAATATTTTTTCTTTTGTTTATTAAATATAGACTATTATTTATCTGATATCGGAAAACTTTATAACTTAATTTAAAAATTTCTACATTTTATTTACTTTAAAAAATCTTTTCAAATAAATTTTAATTTGATATTGAAAACGTACAACAATTCAGTTAGTTTTCAGTGCCACGCTCTAAATATTTTCTCTCAGTGTATATAACAGTCACATCCCTTGCACACATGCCGCTTATCAATAAATTCTCTCTGTTAGTTTTCTGCCTATTTTTGTGGGCGTCGCCTTTTCCTGTTGTTTTATTACGATAGAGAACTCTGACGTTGTCATATTTTTATGGCAATTAATTTATGGAACTTAACGCATGGATGCAAACATGAATAACATGAATAAATGTCATAAATGTTGAGCGCATTCATCAATCAATATTCAATTTATATAATGAAATTATTATTATCATACTAGTTATTGTTGTTGTAATGTTTTTTTTATTTTCTTCCTCAATTGATTTTATGCAAAGTTACTTGAGCATAAAAGGGACGAGAGCTCGTGCTGTGTTATGCTTTTAATTGCTTTTTACATGATTAACACGCTGCCTGATGCTGTGCCTTTTTCACACCTTTTGTATGGCTGACAAATTGCAAACACTAAACACACGCACAACAAAAGACAATGCAAGTGACGTGCCAATTTGGCATTTGAGTGCGAGGTGGGGGGCAGCCTACACTTAAACTTGACATGAGCTCATAAACAAACACAGGTTGCATGTCCTTTCACACACACACACACACACACTCGCTCGCACACAGCTCATAAAAATGCGAGCTGACAACACTTTTGTCTGAGTTTGTAAATTGTGAGCGCTGCTGGCGACCCTCAACACGAGCACCTGCGAAACAGCCTTCTCGTTTCATGCCTGCAGCACGCAATCCTGTCAGCCATTCACTCAACACTAACACCCCCCTCAGACTCATGTGTGCGCCTTTTGCCAGCTGTTTTGTTAGGGGATGTGTTAATTACAGAAAAATTGCGAGAATTTGTATTATTTACTTTGTTATCAAGATTTCAGCTTAGAGCTTAGCTTCAATCTGTTGTGCATTGTGTTTGCGTGCGTATAATTGCATGTGTGTATGTGAGTGCGTGTGTGTGAAGCAGGCATCTTATCGCTAAGTGTTGCCTTTGTGCTGCTATTCACAAGGTTAACTTTTAGTTGCAGCTCAAGAATTTGTTGAGATTTTTGTTAGACAGATTTCTAAGAATTTGAAATGTTTGCCTTTTTTAATTGGAAATATTTAAATAACTAAGTAAAAATCAATCAAAATTGTAGCAGCTTTTTGTGGGTTGTTAAAAGAAAGTCTTTTCCTAGTTCATTTACATTTTCAGCCTTAAGGCTGTCAAAATATTTCATTTATATTTTATTCAAATTTATGATAGGCTTTCAATTTGAAGATAGATATTTTTTTATTTTTTTTATTTTGCAATTTATTTAAGCCTTTTTTGAAAAAATTTTTTTAATGTCCGCAAATGTGTTTTAAGACTGTATTTTGGTAAAACTTCGAGTGTCTTAAATTTATTTTGAAAGCTGTCAATTATTAAAGAAGTAACTCCGTATTTTCTTGATTTTTTAAAATATGATACCACATATCAAGAAATTTTTAGAAGTTTATAATGAGGTTATTTAGAAAAACCAACGGAAATGTTATATATTTTATGTGCTGCTATGGTAACTGTAATTTCAGTTATATTTTATATTTTGATATTTTTAAAATAATGCGAGGTGTGCTCAAAAAGTATAGAGAATTTGATACAAATTGTTTGATCCATTTTTCGAAATAGGCAAAAATCGAAGACAAACCAAAACACAGTCAAAATGCCGAACATATGGGCATTACTGAGAGACATGAGTACCAAAATAACAGAATCGAAAATCTGTATCTTTTTGAACGCACTTCGTATTCATGGAAAATTTGTATTCATTTCTGACTAAGAAGATATATTAAACTTTCTGTAGATACAACATGGTGTTCAGATTCTTATAAAGTATATAGCCATGTGTTTCAGTCTGACTGCAAATATTTTCAATTTTATGTCAAGAAATCACTATATCATTTGGCTATAGAAACTATTTATTATATGCCGAAGTTCTAGTTCGCCAAATGTCTCTAAGGATACTCAATCCAACGCACTCCAACGATAACTGTGCCGTCTTCTGATATTTCTTAC
Organism: Drosophila gaucha; assembly: GCA_035045545.1. NCBI lineage: Eukaryota > Metazoa > Arthropoda > Insecta > Diptera > Drosophilidae > Drosophila > Drosophila gaucha. The sequence continues at coordinate 3,028,150 of JAWNOY010000099.1, forward strand.
ACTCTAAATTTTGATAACTTACCACTACGCAGCTGCTGGCTTTTTCGCTACCAAACAGAAAACTCAACTAAATTTTTCTTTTTTCTACTTGAACAGAAAAACAAAAAGTTTGTCTTTTTTATAAAAAATGCAAATTGTTTTACAATTTGATTTCATTATGCAATGGCTGCTAGTATTATCAGCTGCTCGACTTGTACAGCTTCTTTTGCTGCCTTCACTTAATATTTTGTTGTTCAATTGTTGTTGTTTTGCATTGACAAGCAAACAAAACTCGACACCAACTGCAGCCGCAATAACAGCCGCTACAGAAAACCAAAAACTTTTGCCTAGGTGTTGTAATACCTCCTCTAGTTGGTGTTGTTGTTGTTGTAACAGGTGCGTCTGGCATGCAAAAAGAAATACAAAGCGAACAGTCGCTGTTAAAAGTTTACTGTTTAGCTCATGTTGCTTTTCGCTTTTATATATGCATATATACTATATATTTTATTTTTTATTTTACCATAATTTCGCTCTGCAAATAAATATATGTGCATAAATTTTGATTTTCATTTGCAAGTCGCTCATTGATTTTGATAACAGGTAAACAACTTTCATTCAAATGCCAGCAAATATATCGAAAATATTCGCGAAACAATTATTTTGAACGATTTAAATGCAAGCTGACGTTTATTTATGCTAAATATGGAAATTAATCGAACTGAAACTAAGCAAAAAAAATTAAAACTACATGATTTAGTGACGGGATATATGACTGATTGACAGATTGACAACTGACAGATTTTAGAGCTGATTGAGTGACTCACCTTATGACTGACATAAGTCTCTGGATTGACTGAGTGACTTTGATTGACTAATCAATGGGCTGATTACCGATAGACTGAATAGCAAATGGTCTGATTGACTATGATTGAATAATGGACTGATTGTCTAACAAATTGACAGAACGACAGATCGATTGGCTGATTAATTTATAACCATACTTAAGGACTGACTGACAAACGCATTGATGATTGACTGGCGGATTGACTGTTGACTGACGGTTGATTGACTGTTGATTGACCTTTGATTGACTGTTGACGGGCTGAGTGGGTGGTGATTGAGTATAGGATTGACTGTCTGATTGACTGTTGATTGACTGTTGATTGACTGTTCATTGACTGTTGATTGACTATTGATTGACTGTTGATTGAGTGTTGATTGACTGTTGATTAACTGGTTAATTGACTGTTGATTAACTTGATCATTGACTGTTGATTGACTGTTGATTAACTGACTGATTGACTGTTGATTGACTATTGATTGAGTGTTGATTGACTGTTGATTGACTGTTGATTGACTGTTGATTGACTGTCGATTGACTGCTGATTGACTGTTGATTGACAATTGATTGACTATTGATTGACTGTTGATTCACTGTTGATTGACTGTTGACTGACTGTTGATTGACTGTTGATTGATTGTAGATTTACTGTTGATTGACTGTTGATTGATTGTTGATTGACTATTGATTGACTGTTGATTAACTGGCTGATTGACAGTTGATTGACTATTGATTGACTGTTGATTGACTGTTGATTGACTGTTGACTGACTGATGATTGACTGATGACTGACTGTTGATTGACTGATGATTGACTATTAATTAGCCGGTTGATTGACTGTTGGTCGACTGCTTAATTGGCTGACTTCCGCTTAAAGCAAGCCGTACATCTCAAACTTTGTTTCCAAAGATCTTTGATTAGTTTCATACTTGGTGCTCATTTTCACATTATGAAATAAGAGCTACGACGATTTGTATTAGATAATATTAAGCAGAGTAATACCTGCTATTCATTTATATACATATATACCATATGCTGTTAATAATATCCGTGAGATTTCAAATTTGTGACCTACTTTATGCTGCTCATTAGTCAGTGGCCAACATTAAATAAACTTGCGCTCGAAATGGGATAAAAGAAAAATAGAAATACAAAAAATAATAAAAACAAATGAAATAAAAAAGGCGCTAATTAATTAGCGCCCGGTACGTAGTCTGGACGCCTTTCACTTTGTGGTAACTTCATTAGCCGGCAACCGGCAAAAATTTTAGCGTCAACTAACTTCAACCTATCAAGTCGACCCACTGACCCACCGAGCGGGCGGCCAGAAGCTCCCCTTTCCATTAGCTCGACTTCTTTTCAACTCGCTTAATTAGCTGACGCCTGCCACGTGGTTTTTTATTTTTAAGGTTATGTTATCCGTGCCATGGCACAAAATAGAAAATGCTAAAAAAAAAATAAAACAAAAAAGAAAATGCTAAAAAGTGAAAGGATTGCAGCCAAGTTTAAAGCTGCCTTCAAAAATGTTGCTAATTAGGGAGAAAGCTTGGCAAAAGTTGCAGCACATCAAGTAAAACAAGTTTTAGGCCAAATTGAAAGTAGAACACGAAACCAAAAATTTTAATTGAATAATTAAAAATTCGTGATATAACAAAAACAATATAAGGAAATTAAATTTCATCATGTGAAACATCTTATTAAAAAAAATAAAGAATAAAATGAAGAAAATATCTTATTGTTTCATTATAATTATAGAACTAATATATCAAATATTCTTAACAAGTTCGTTGAGAGCCTAAATACCAGATTTCGTATTAATAGCTCTGATGAACTCTGAGATACTTACCTAAAAAACCAAAAATGAAAATGTATTTTTCTTGTTTTTACAAAAATCAAAGCTTTCAATAATTGCTTGATCTACTATCTACTATCTGTCTATAATAGTGTAAAAACAAAATACATTTGCAATATACAATCACTACCTCTATCTTAAATTAGAACTAGATATACTCAAATACGAATTATTAAAATCGATTTTTATCACATTTTTGTCAAAAAATAATTTAGTTTTGTTAAAGGAAAAAAATATATATATTTACAATTTTTTTACACTAGATGCTGCTGTTTTATTTATGCTTGCACAACTGCCAAATACCACATATATTCAGACATTTGAGTTCCGCTTCTCCCTCTCGCTCTCTCTCTCTCTCTCTATCTCTCTCCGAATCTTGCTCTCTTTACCTTGCAAACCACTCGAAAGGCGTAACTAAATACGCTGCCCGCAAAGGTAGGCAACGCTTTTTGTTTGACTAGCCTGTGTATATGTTTATATAGGACTCATACGTGTATCTATAAATGTATATGTGTGTGTGTGTGTGTATGTGTGTTTGTATGTGTGTGTGCTTGTGTGTGTTAATTTGCCAACAAAGACACGTACAAACATGCAAACAGCATTCAAGAGATTTTGCTAGAGCTGAAAGGCATTCGCTCAACGTGCGAACGTGTGTGTGTATGTGTGTGAATGTCTGAATGCGTATTTGTGTGTGTGTGTGTTGTTTACCCAACTATTACTATTAATTTGTACACGCTGCATAATAGCTCTGTCAATATTTAACAAACATTTGCCAAAAAGTGTTGTAAACTGACGCCTAACCGTGAGGGTCGAGCGAAAGAAGAGAGTGAGAGAGAGAGAAAATGTAAAGAAAGAGAAGAAACTAGTCAATGTCTGTATGGAAAATGGAAAAAAACTGTTTTATAAATGGTGACATCATAAACTTTTTAACCCAGAAAAAGGCTGTCCCTGTAAAGCAAAGTCACCATCTACAAGTCGATACTAAGTCCCATAAGCACATCAAATTTACGGTGTTGCGGCAAATTTAATTTAATTTAATTTAAATAAAATTAGAATTGCTCAATCGAAGATTTAGAAAAATATGTAACGCACCCTGGTACATGCGCAACGCGGATATTGAAAGAGATTTTAGGGTACCTAAAGTAGGAGATGTTATGCAACAACAAGCATCGAACAATTATATACAACGCCTTGATGGTCACCCTAACGCATTAGCCAGACGTCTGACTAAAAAGGTGCCATCCATTGGATCTCCTTACCAGATTCCTTCATTAATAATATAGTTTTTATAAATATTGTAAATAATACACACTAGTCCACACTTGTAAGTATTTAATATTAATGCAATATTTGCAATATATATCACCTGCGATGAAATATATTTTTTTTTTGGTAATATAAAACTAGATTAAGTTGCCTTTGGTAATACTCTTGCTATTGTAGAGAATATATATATAGTTTTCTCTGGTTTGTCATGAAAAGTTCAAGATTGATATATTTGAGAAATTTTGAATCTCTATGTGTAAAATACGGAGTTTTTTCCGATTTGCCACGCCCCCAAAATGCAGATATATATAATTTTTGGTCAATCTATTGGGTAGGGCAACGGGAGTCTATATGTCAAATTTTGGGGATCTAGCTATTAAACTTTGGATTATATGGTATAATTTGATTTGCCACGCCCCAAAGAGGCGGATATATATAATTTATTAAATTTTGAATTTCAGCTCTGTAGCTTCAGTAGTCTCGGAGGTGATTGTGTTGATCCAGACAGACGGACGGACGTGGCTATATCAACTCAGCTTGTTTTGCTGATCAAGAATATATATAATTCATATAGTCGGAGAGGCTGCCTTCTCTGCGTTGCAATCTTCTGACCAAAATAAATATACCCTTTTTGCTAGGGTATAGATATTAGGAATATTACAAAATAAAAATGACTATAGATAATGTATAACAAGATACCTATACATATATATAAATATATAAATATGTGGGATAGTTATTATTTATCTCTAATATTTATTAATTTTGATTATATTATATAAGATTAGGTTTTGGTAATTAAAATCGCGGCTTCCAGCTTTCTCAACTTTACCTTCAGCTTTTCGTCTCTGTCGGCCTCTACAACTTTTACGACTTCTGTCCGCTCTTTCTTCTCTATATATATATATATACATATATATATTCTTATATATATGACATCGCTCGAACGATAACCCCTGACATTAATGCTAAAAATCTATTTATTCTTGGCCATTCAGATGACAGCAACCGAACGTTTCAGTCTACCAAAAGTGTTTGCATTGCTCGGCCGTAGAGTAGAGAAAAATTCTTGACTCAAAACTGTTTGAAGCTACAAAATAAACTTGTAAGTTCTTTGAATTCAAAAAGAGGAGAAAACTTTAACTACTATTAGTACAATAGTAGTCCCCGTGCTCTTGGGACTGGGATGGGCAAGAAAGGAACAGATATGAGTAATGATTGTTAAAGCAGACATTTAATAAAAAAAATTTAAATTATTTTGTCTTTGTAGATACCAAAATGGTGCATATCATGCGATTGACTGCGGTGCTGCTGATCTTTAACTGCTGCAGTGCGGAAAATGTTCCATCTGATGATTCAAATTTGTATTTAAACTGCATGCATGATTATCTACAGATACCGGATTATACAGTTGTCAAAGCCGAATTGCTGGAGAAAATTAAAAATATTTTTGCACCCACTGTGCGACAGGCGGAGCAGCTTAGATATGTAATTGAAACCACATTCCAGACGCTATCTCCAAACCCCGAAGATGACGAGTCACAACCACAAACCACTGAGAAAGCAGTCCAAAAATCGTGCGGATTCGAGCATATATGCGTTCCGAAGTGGGAATGCAAAAATCAGACTCTCAACATACATGGGAATCATATAATTAGTTTTCGTATTGACGCAAGCGATCGCACGTGCAGGTATTTTAACACCTGCTGCCATAAAGACAACACGGTAAGCACATACAAATCAATTGAAACTTGACGAAAAAACTAACAAATCTCTTTCAGATTAAAGTCGCTGATCCATTAGATGAGGATGAAATGGCGCCATGTGGCACGCGGCATATTGAGGGCGTAAAGTTAACCTTGGCGAGTGCCCCGAATCAGGAAGCAGAGTTTGGCGAATTTCCTTGGATGGTGGCCATTATGTTGAAGAGCTCCACAGATCTGACATACATTGGAGGTGGTTCCATTGTCGCTCCTAATGTGGTCCTAACCGCAGCTCATAAGGTCGACAATATAACTGCACGAGATCTGCTGGTTCGAGCGGGCGAATGGGACATGAAATGCAATTTGGAAATAAATCCACATGTCGATCGAAATGTCAGCGAAATAATAATCCATGACAGTTACTCGTTAACAAACAATTCTAACAACATAGCTCTGCTCGTCCTCGACATCAGTATCGGCATCAATCCCCACATCTCGCCCATCTGTCTGCCCAGTGCCACAGCCAACTTCGATTATTCCAACTGCATTGTGACGGGCTGGGGCAAGAGGTCCATGGACAACATGGAGTACCAGCATATTCTTAAGGAGGTAACCGTGCCGGTTGTGCCACGGGCCGAGTGCCTTGCCAAACTGCGAGCAATTCAGATTCTTCCCTCACAAGTCCATGCGAGCTACATGTGTGCAGGCGGCCAGAAAGGTATCGATTCCTGCCTGGGCGACGGCGGAGCACCCCTCGTCTGCCCCATCCCCAGCAGCCCCCTTCGGTACTACCAGGCTGGTATTGTTGCCTGGGGCATCGGTTGCGGCTTGGAGAATGTGCCCGCTGTCTATACCAATGTGCCGTATCTCATGCCCTGGGTTAGCAGGGAGCTCGACAGGTTGGGCATCGATAAACGTTACTATACTCTATGATCATAAAAAAAAAAAAACAATTTAATACCCATTTTAAAAAGTCCACTTTGAAAGTCCCAATGAAAACAGAAATCAGTTTACCATAAGCATCGAAATGAATTAAATATTTATTCCCTTTCTATAAAGATTCTGATTTTGCATATTTTCTCTTACTCCCAAATAGATATTAAAAATCTATTTTAAAACAAATTTCTCAGATGCATATACATTGTTTTATCTTTATAGTATTTGATAACATATATTAATTTTATAGTAAAAGCATTTGTGCTCGATATATAGCTTCAATTTTCTCTCTTGACTGCCATGAAAACTAGAAAGCTATCGATCCTATAAGAAGAAGAAAATGTATGATGAGGCAATATTTGTTAATACAAATTGCCAAGATTTTTAATATTTGATAAAACAAAAATATAAAATTTTGAAATACTGTATTCCTAATTAAATATAAAAAAACAAAAACTTAATTTCACTTAGACTTAAAGCAGACCTAAAATAAGAGATCTTAAAAGGGTTTTCAAATTTCTTTAACTGGCAATAAATGTGTCAAATATTTGTAGCTAATTGAATTCGTCTGACTGAAAACTGATTTATGTTTGATTATTATCAGGAGCTCAATTGAAGCAACTCATTTATATAATAGCTTTTAAGTTTTCTAAACAGAGAGCCAACAATGGGCCTTGTTGCATGCTTCAAACTGCAAACATTCTTTCAATGTCCTTGCTGAGGCATCAATCAGTGTTGTGAAAGACTCCATTGTGCGTTAACAAGTGGCACGTACTCCCATTGATCCGCACACACACACACACACACACATACAGCCATATAAAAAGAGGAGCAGGCCACGACATATCTATGTATATCTTTTGCGCCTTGACATGGCCCTATCTCCCTTTCCCTCTCTCTCGCTCTCTCTCTCTCTCTCTCTCTCTATCTGGCTTTCTCTTACGCTGCTGTCAGCTGGCGCTGCTAGCTGTATGTTAGATGTTGCCTTTTCGGCAAAGTATGCCAATGACAACGTGTACGGGTATCTGCTAGACAATAGATTGAAGAGCTGCAGCAGGCACATACAAGTCATCTGGCCATGTTCAGGAAGTTAGTTAGGCGTACCCTGGGCGACCCACAAGTACCAGGGCCCTGTCATAATGTCAGCCAGCGACAAGTTGTTTCATCAGTTGAAGATTGCCCTTAGCCAGCAGCAAGTCCAGAGGCCGACTCTTAAAGCTGACCCAGACGCTAAACGAGCTCGCAATTTCATATAGACTCGGCGTATTCCCATTTGCAACATGTACTACAATATACATACATATACCTACATATTTTTCGTTTTTTAAACAGTCGTTGGCCTCTTGCTGATAATGCCCAGGTGCTCCAGAGATAGCTGGGGGCCTGGGAGGAAGCGACTCGAGTGTTACTTTTGGGCTTGTTGAGGCACAAAAGTGCACTCGTCTTTTGAAATGCAACAACTGATAGCAGACGTTGCATACAAAGCAGGCAAAACAGTTTAACAAAACAGTAAAAAAAAAATGGAAAAATTTACTAGCTCAAACTGATTGCTGTATACCCTTAGAAAGCGCTTTTCTATGTGCATTAAGCAGTTGAAAAATAAGTTGTGACAATTTTGATTAAAAACGATGGAGTTTATTAAGTTTGATTCAATTAGTGAAATAAAGTTAGAGTTATAAAAGTTTCAAGTTTACTATATGAATATATTATGCTCTTTTAAAATAAATATCTACTTCATATATAACATCCTTTTTTTTAACAAAAATCTCTATAGATATGTTTATTATCAGCAGAAAAGATCAAAGTCTATGATTTTAAATTTTAATGTTAATCAGCCACACTTTTAAAATATTTAAGTCTATCTAAGAATAAAGCCTTCCATAATAAAAAAGAATAAATATTTATTTATTGATTTCTCGAACATGGATCAACGAATGTTAATAATAATAATTTCTGTTATCATTTCGAGAAACCACTAAAAAAAATGTATTATTAATCGATATTTATCAATTTCTTGCTTTTTTTTATAGAGTTTTTATTAAATTTTATTCAATAATTGTAAAGTATTTTTTTCTTTTTATACTATTCAATTATTAGTTATCGATTTGTCGCTCTACCAAAAACTTATCTTCCCTTTCTCAAACAATTACTTTCATTACTTAGTTATAGAACCCATTCAGAGTGTATTTCGCAGGGCCAGAGATTATTTTGCAGTCGAGCGTATAAAAGAAGAGTAGAGAATAGAAAATGGCAGAGCGCGATAGGCGGCGAAACTAACAACAGCTTTTGTCCTGGGACAATTTCGCGGCCATTGCATGGATCATACGCTCTTTAAAGGATCTGCTTTAAAGTTTCCCCTATTTATGCTCTTTTATCATAATATGTGAATTGAACCTTATTAAAATCCTTTTCTAGATATAAACAAAGAATCAATTACAGGGACTATGTTCGATTTGCAACATAATATAATATATAATAATGATACATTATTTATTAGGATTTATGCCTCTGAAAGACATCAGGAAAAAGTCTAAGCTCTAAAGTTAAAATGTATACTGAAAATCGTAATCTTACTTTTAGTTGGACTTCGTAGCGTAGCGAGAGATATCCGTGAGAACTAACAAGAACTAGACTAGAAGAGATAGTCGGTAATCTAAAGAGGAACACATATACTTATGTTTATCGATAACTTTCTCAAAACTTACAATAATCAACTTCTATTCAAAACATTTACATTAATTATTGTCTTAAATTGAATCTTTCAGATTAAGTTTGCTGCAGACTGGACAGCAAATGTTGATGCTGATGTTTAATTTGGAAAAATCATTGATTTACACTTTTTTTATTCACAATAATTCTATTAAATGAAATTTTGGGAGAAACATAATTGGTATTAAAAAGCAATACTAATTATTTGGCTAGATATTATCTTAGCTATTTAAGTAGTTCAAATACAAAAAAAAAACAATTTTTTTAGCTTAATTTTTTTATTATACCCAGAACCTATTGAACATGTGATTTCAGGGTATAATGGTTTTGCAAAAAGTATGTAACAGGCAGAAGGAGGCGTGGCAGACCCCACAAAGTATATATATTCTTGATCAGGGCGACGAGCTGAGTCGATTTAGCCCTGTCCGTCTGTCTGTCTGTCCGTCCGTCTGTCCGTATGTATGAACGCGACGATCCTATCCAGAACCTATAAAAGCCAGAGACTTCAAATTTTGCGCGACGGTCTAGGTACACAGCGCGCATGTCAAGATTGTTTTAGATATTCGATAATTTTTCCTGTTTCACTGATATCGATTAAAAATGTTATAGAGATTCAGTTTTTTTAATCATATCTTTTACATCTTTTTAGCTACAGTTACTTTTTGCATTAAGCTTTTTGTAAATAAAATTTATTTTTTATATTTTTTTTTTTTGGATACCGGCTCTACATTTTACAAAACCAATTTATTTAAAAAAAATTATCAAAGCTTAGTAATTAATACAGAAGTTATTAAAGAATACATTTTGTCAATTGACAAAAGCACGCGGCAGCAGCATAGCATTGTCTCTATACGTGTGCACACATGCATTCAAATCAACTACGCAGTAATCAGCACGCGTGCTTGTGTGTGAATGTGTATATTTTTGCGAGTTCATGAGCGCAGCGGGTAATATGTATAGACAAAAGATGTAAGCTAGGTTGTTTAAAATATCAGCTCGGACTTGGTTCAGGGGATCTCGTAGTCGGGCAGACCCGACTAGAGCTTTCTTACTTGTTTTATTTTTAGATTAAGAGAAAAATAATTGAATAGCAAGAAAATGTACACCTAAAAAACAACAACCTAAATTCACATTTATGATTAGTAGTACAGTGAATATTAGCATTACATACTTACATATACACTTAAAATAATGAAGACTCAGGTTACTCATTTCTATAACTATTGTATATACACTAGTCGGCATAATTATTTTGACAAAATACTTTTGCGTTTTGCTTTTTATTCACATAATATATTAAGGTAATACAAACTTAAAAATAGTCAAAGAAATAATTTTCATTTTAAACTAGAAATATAACAATTCATTTTAGTTTTAAAGTGTGGCATAATTATTTTGACAAGGTTTATAATAGTAAGATAACAAATTTTAAACTCCAAAACAGTAATAGAAAGGAGTAATACTTAATAAAACGTATAACCTCCTTTAGCTTCAATGACTTTTTGGAGACGTCTTGGCACCGAATCAACCAAGTTTTGAAGAATTTCTGGAGATATCTCTTCCCATAGTAAAGTGAGCTCAGAAATTGCTTCTTCTCTAGATTTATTCTGTTGGCTGTTCTTTTGCATTTCAAAAGAGACCAGACGTTTTCTATAATATTTAAGTCTGGACTTTGAGGAGGCCAGTTCAAAACGTTAACACCAACATCCTTAAAAAAATTTGTTATCATACGGGCTTTGTGGCATGGGGCATTATCCTGCTGCAAAACAAATGACTTACCAATAAGCCGATCTCCGGAAGGAAATGCATTATCATTTAGGGTGGCCAAATATTGACTTTGGTTCATGGATCCGTTTATAGGAACGAAGTCCCCCAACCCATCATATGCAACGCATCCCCAGAACATAACTGAGCCTCCACCATGGCTCGCTTTTTGGCAAACGGGTAGTCTCTTTTTTCATTGTTCGATGGGCAACCTCACAAAAAATTTGGTTTTGGATGAGTTATACTCAAAAGAGCTTTCATCCGTCCATAAAACTGTTCTCCAGAACTCCTTTGGCTTGTGCATGTGTTCCTTTGCGAAGGCCAGCCTCTTTATCTTATTTGCCTTTGATATAAATGGCACGTCCTTGGTCCTGATTGTTTTGAATTCAGCTTCCTTTAAGCGTCGCCGGATGGTTCTCTCACTGATCGGAGTTTTGGCTGTCGAATTATATAGCTCTGCTGCTTGTCGGGGCTTTAGAAGCACATTTTTTTTAAATGCGCGTAAAATGACTCGGTCATCATCTAACGTTGTTTTATATTTGCGACCGGTTCTTTTTAAGTTTTTTAAAGAATTATGTTTCTTAAACTTATTGATTTGATAGTAAATGCCTTGTCGAGACACCTTATATTCATTTGCAATGTCTACTACATTTGTTCCAGCGTTAAACTTTGCTATTATCTCGATCTTATAGCTAAACTAAGCTCAGCTTTTTGAACCATGGTTTATGATCAATTTTAAAAAAGTGCTGTTCAATTTTTTAACCTTTAATATAAATGTAAGCTAATATCAAAAATTAAATTTTTCCACTTGCTCATAACTGAAAGCACACTTGCAAAATGATTTTGTCAAAATAATTACGCCGTACTTAAACTCAATGCTTGCAAGCATTCTTATCAGCAGAAAGAGAATGCAAAAGGTAAGGGATATAAAATTTGGCATGCGTAGAGCTATTAATAGAATCTTTGCTTTGAACATAATTTTTGCACCGTTACTTAACGGAACTCAGCAAAACCAACATCAAAGTAAAAAGAAAATTTGTCAAATTAATTATGCCGACTAGTGTATATATATGCATGTGTATGTATGTAGCCAGTACTACAATGTACACACTATCTTATCACATTCACACTAAAATTGCGCTCTCTCTTTCTCTGCTTTGCACTCTCCACAAAAGCAAAGCTTTAAAAAGCTTGACCAAAGCCTTTGCCTAGCACAGCCTTGCTGTACTCTCCACTCTCCCCCTCTCCAATTTTCGAACAAACGCTGATCAGAGCTCGAAAGTTCGACAGTCTGCGTTCAGCTCGAGTCGTGTTCGCATGTGGCGTGAGCTTAACTCTCGCGAAAAAAAATAACAACAAAGAGAGAGAGAGAGCAGCAGAGGAAGCGCAAAATGTGGAGAATCTGTAGCTTGGTATTATGCGTGCTCTTATATACCAATGCCAGCAATGAAGGTAGACAGTATTTTAGTATAAACAAAATACATATTTATTTATAATTCTTAAAATGTTCATTATCATTTCAGATTGTGCACCGAACAGCAGATGTACTTTACGATCTTACTGCAAGAATGAATCCCGTAATACTTATGGCAGGGCCCTGGTCAGCTTTCGTCTCAATGATTTCAAGCTGTGCCCAAGAGATTATCTCGTGTGCTGCAATGCGGAATATATTGTAAGTTAGAATTGAAACAATTTTTGTTTATTTTCTTTTGAGTTTTGTTTATTATTTTTTTAACTTAACCCTCTAACAGCATGAACCCGTTTTGGCACCAGATCCGCAGCATGAATGTGGTGTTCGAAACATCGAAGGTAAACCACAACAATTATCCAAGGGTCGGGCTGAGGAAGCAGACTTTTCGGAATTTCCCTGGGTGGTTGCCATACTCCTAAAATCCACCACAGATCAAGAATTTATCGGTGGTGGTTCGATATTAGCACCAAATGTGGTGCTAACCGCTGGCCACATTGTCTACAACCACTCTGTCGAAAATCTGTTGGTGCGTGCAGGCGAATGGAATACCCTGTCAGAAGATGAGCCGGGCAAGCACAAAGACTGCCTGGTTCTGCAAATGATTGTGCATGAGGATATGAATCCCCGGACAGGTTTTCACGACATTGCGCTGCTGATACTGGAAACGCCTCTGGAACTGACCCATCACATAATGCCCATCTGTTTGCCGCGCTCCTATGAGTATCTCGACTTTAAGCGCTGTTTTGTAGCTGGCTGGGGCAAGCCGAAATTCGACGAGCAATCAAAACGTAGCAATATACTGCGAAAAGTCGATTTACCCATTGTGAATCGCACCGAGTGTCAAAGGTTGTTGCGCAAAACGAAACTTGGCTTATACTTTGAGCTGCACGAGTCCTTCATCTGTGCCGGCGGCGAGAAGGACTTGGATGCTTGCACCGGAGATGGCGGCTCTCCGCTCTTCTGCCCGCTGACCGACCATCCCAATCAATACTTTCAAATGGGCATTGTTTCCTGGGGACTCGAATGTCACCTGGAAAATGTGCCTGCCGCCTACGCAGATGTGTTTGCAATGCAAACCTGGCTGCGCGACGTTCTCAAGGACCTCAAAGTGAATACGAATTACTATACGCCTTATTTGACAATTGCTTATTTCGACAGGGAAAAGAAATTAAAAAGCGAAGCAAAGTTGAAAGCTGAACAAAAAGTTCTACTTTAAAAATATTAATTAATATATATAATTAATATATTATCATAATATAATTCTACTTATAAATTATATAAATAACTTCTAAAGTTTTGTATATATATAACATCTTCTGGCTTTAAGTTCACAAACACTTCATGTATATTTTCCACATAATATTGTATTTTACATACATTTTATTTGAGTACAAAATTTTCAAATGTTGTATTTATTACAACAATTCAAGCGTCAAAGCACTTTCGATAAGCATCGGGCAAACGGAAAAAAAAAAACAAATACAAAAACAACGAAACAAAAACAAATGGGCTACAAAATTTCTGACAGGCAATTTGCCTAGCCATTTCCCCATCCCCCATCCCCCATAACATCCCTACATATTGCTCTGGTAACATTTCAAATGAGCAATTTTCACATATTTAGATGGCAATATTCCTCGGGGCAGAGGCGCAGAGGGACAGCGGGACAAAGGGGCGGACTGACAATCGCAACTGTAGCTACATTATGTCATAAAAATAAATAGTTGGACACAAACACACACCAGCACACACACACGCACACACACACTCAGTGGAGTAGCTACTGAGACATAGTCATGGCAACACCCTGCCACGCCTTCCCCGTCCGCCTCATGCTTCGTCCGTGACACAAAACGGAAATGAAATGAATGCGCACGTATGTATTTCCTTTCAACAAACACAAGAGCAGACCAGACCAGCCCACAGGGAGAGTAGCAGCAGCAGCAGCAGCAGCCGAAAATTCATAATGATGATGAGGGGCCACACCCATACCCGCCAGGCCCCTCTCTAGCCAGCGCACTTTGCATACGCTGCGTATGTGGAATATTATTAGAGCTGTATACAGCTCTTTTTTTCTATGTTTTATAAGGTGATATAACTCGCTTCGTCAAGGATTCTTTTTAGCTGTGAATTTGTGAGAGTTATTTCTTGTAGACGAAAATCTATGGAGTGGGCAGAGCTAGACTAGTAGTTACCCTGCTTTCTAATAACTTTAGTATTTATTTAGCTTGTAGAAGTAGTTTATTATTAATATTATGATTTATTTGTTATAAACATAATATATATTTATTTATATTTATATATATTATTTTATTTATTAATTTTATATGTTATATATGTTTTTATGCATAGAAAAAACTCATAAATCAAAAAAAAATATAAAAATAGTGTTTTAATATAAAAATTCCGTTAAGTAAACTACAGCTAAAGGTCTGCAAAAGCTGTCCAAATAATTAAACTATTTTTTTATTATATAATAAATTTAGTCTATACTTCTTTAAAGGCCTTTCGTATACTTGATTAAAGATTTTAAATATGTATATAATATATATAAATTATTGTTTTATAATTTTGTAATAACATTTTTTCTGTAGATAACTTTAAATATTAACTGAAATTAAAATTAAATTATATATATCTATCTATATATAGATCCAATACAACCATTTTTCTATTTTATTATAAATTTAGGCAATATTTTTTAAGGCTTTTCCTATACCTGTTCAAGCATTTTAAATATCGCCATATTACATTCCTTCATAACAACTCAGGCTCAAGCTTCCATTAGCACTATATATACATATAAATAGCAAATACTTAGCAGAACAGACAAAAATTAATGGACATTCGCTAACTTCTCAGCACATCATCAAATCGCAGACAACAAAATAAAAAATAAATAAAAATAATAAAATAAACTTGAAAATTTGCAGACCAATTAAAAGTGCAACAAAGTTAAGCAACAAAAGATATAAAAAAAAGTAGCTTTATTAAAATAGGGAAACAGTTGCAAAAGTAAACTTTATGGAGGAGGAAAAATGAGAGCGGGCCAAAATAACGTTAGCTGCAACATTAAGCGTTCAACTAAGACAATTAATAATGGTCAAAAACTGCTGGCAACAATATAAATGGATATATATATAATATAGATATAGATATATAAATAGATATAAATATAGATATAGCAATAGACAGGTCATGTCAAAGTGCCCGCCCACGTACCGAGTGTGTTTTTTTCTTGCTCTTAATCCCTGACAAACAATGCAGCACAGAAAGGAGCAGCAGTAGGAGCTGAAGCTAGGAGCCTTGTCAGCAGCATAACTGGATAACTGTCGAATGAATTGATATTGTTTACTTTTAATTAAAAACAATTTGCTTCGCTGGCTTTCTTGGCCACAGCAACTGAACAGCCACCGAATACCCATTGATGCTCATGATGAGGGCGATGATGACAATGATGATGATGATGATGATGATGCTGATGGTGCCTTCTCGATGATAATAATAATGATGTTGTTGGCGAGTCGCAACTCAACTTTTCAGCACTCAGCTCTCAGCTTGACTTGCCCAAGTGTGTGCTCTATGGCTATTCTCTAGACAAACCTGCCTCTGCCTGTTCAGACAACCTCTTGATGGACTCTTGGCAGGAAAAAAAACTGAAGAGAAAATAACCCATCAGTGGATTGTCCTGTGTGCTGTCGTGTCCTCAGCTTTGTGTTTGCTGCTGCTGTTC
Organism: Drosophila gaucha; assembly: GCA_035045545.1. NCBI lineage: Eukaryota > Metazoa > Arthropoda > Insecta > Diptera > Drosophilidae > Drosophila > Drosophila gaucha. The sequence goes on from JAWNOY010000099.1 coordinate 3,044,404, forward strand.
ATCGATGCGAGTTTCTCGTTTTTGGGTAATGAAAGTCAAACTGTCCATGAACCAGTCGAGTTAACATTATACAGCTCCTTGCTGCAGTTGTTGTTGTTGTTGTTGTTCATATTACGTGCAAGTCGCTTGGATTTCAGTTAAAGTCAAAAACGAAAACTTATCTATATATAAGCTGGAAACAAGCTAAAGCAGAGGTCAGGCTTAAGCTACCTGCTTAAAGTGTGCTTTCTGCAGGCTAAAGACAAATTATTAATGGCTTTGGAAAATGTTGCAGTAAATTGAAAAGCAAGAAAAGCTGAAAGGATTAAAATCTATCAATATTGATGGGACAACAATAACTAATTTAAAACTAATGTAAAAGTTTTGTGATTAAAGATAAGAAATAGTTAGATAATAAACTAAACAGAGATCAAAATCTATAGAGAAATCAGAATATTTTGGGCTCAGTTATGAATTAAAAATCAATGACAATATCGAAAGCTGAGCAGTTCTAGTTATTCAACTATCTGTCGAGACTTAATATAATGTGTATATATACTTATATATATATATATTACATTACTCTCTTTTTACACGGTCTTTTCAAACACAATTTAGAAATAACGCGTTTCACCAATTGCTATAAGCATGGAGCAACATTTTCTTAATCATGATCCTGACTTGGAGCAAGCATTTAACATTATCTTAAGTTTTTTATAGCTCAATGTTGCCATTTCAGAATTTTTGCGGACAGATATGTCCTTTTTTGACCGGAAATCTGTTCTTTTTTTAACGATATCATCGTATGACCACTTGAAATGTATAAGAATTGTTATGGTAGGTTGCCGATTTATGATATATCGAGCTTTAGCAACATGGCGTCTGCTGCCAAAATTACGAGGTGCCAGAAAAATACTGAAAACAAGTGAGCACAGATCAAGTTTATATGGAATCAAGTGTTACAGTCGACGAAACTATTGATAACGCGTTGAAATCCCTTTGATATCTATTTATTTGTATTAAAAGTTTAGTTTAGACCCGTTTTCTGTACTTTTTTAAAAAATGTTTGTCCCTTTTTCCCCCTTTTTCTCATCAGGCAACACCGGTGTATCTAGATATCCAGAATTATATAAGCAACTGGATAAATAAAAAAAACAGTCACAAATAACAGACTTTACAAGAGTGAACTCCGACAGTTGTGCTAATTTTATCTGATATACGTATGTATCTACGGCTAATAGCATTTTGTTGTTATTCTTATTCTTAATTTCAATATAAATTTGAATATTTTATACTATAATAAAATGAAATGTTTTTGATTTATAAATACTTATACATTTTTGGGAATATATAGAGTTCTTTTATATTCCCATATTTATCATATGTCGGCTCTTTTCTAAGGAACGTATCTACCGTGCAAAAACAGAGTTGGGTGTATATGAAATCCACTTATATTTTGATTAAATCCTATCAATGTTTCAGTTTACAACAAAGCGCAGACAATCATCCCGGCACACACTCTCACACACACACGCGCAAAGCATTTAAGCCGCTTAAAGTAATACGTCTCAGTTGCCACACAAAGGCAAAAGCCAAGATCTCGTGGTAAAGGATATTTCAAGAGCAGCAAAAAAAAATAAAAGCAACTAACTGGCATTAGCGCGTCTTTAAGTCCGTCTGGACATAACTTTCGATAAGTTTTTCCGGGGAAAGCCACAAGCCAGACACAAAGACAATCAAAGAAAACAGCTAAGTGATAAGCTGAAAGATACCCTGTACTCTCATATACTATATATAATTTAGACAAGAAATGATTTGCATATACATTTTTAATTTATAATAAATATTACTTTATATTTTTAAAAGTTTTTAAATATTAATTAAATTAATTTTAACTGTAAGTTAATACCTGAAATACAAGCTTATACCTTAGATTGTTTTACTATTTTAAAGTTATTTGATTGACTGTGAAATAGTTTGCTCAAGATCGAATCCAATCAAACTCTTCAGCAAACACTTTTTGGCTATTAAAATAAATATTTGTGTGAAAATTTTTACACTGTGCTACAGAGTACTTAGCAAGAGCTTAAGTTTGTGCACCTGGCGAACGGTTTATGTTTGTCGTGTGCAGTCGAAAGCCGCTTTGGCCAATTATTATTGGCTGGGCGCAATTAAATTGCCGGCTTTGTGTCCTCCTTGGCCAAGTCAAGTCGTCGAGACACTATGCCAGATATGCGCGCATTTAATTAATTTCGCAATGAATGCCAAACTTTCCGCTCTCCATGCGCCTTATCTGGCCAGAAAGCCAAAAAACTTTAAAAGGTGCCCACATCCTCGAGCAGGGGACGAGCTTAAAACTTTTCGCGTGCAAAGTTTAGGGCGCATAAATTTCGAGAACATGCTTTTTTCTCACAGCTAAACACCTGAGTGGATGACACTGTAAAGTTTTGTGCTAAGGCTATTTAAACGATTTTTGCCTATGCAGAGGGCGAGGGGCTTTAATTAAATATCCTGCAAATACGCATAAATATCAGCGACAAATGACCAAAGGCAGAGGGCGAAGTAGAAAGGGTTAGAGGACCTCAGTTAAAGGCAACTAAAATTCTCTTTGAGCAATAAATGAAACTTTATCAAATTTCAAACAGATAATATAATGAACTGGAAATTTTTATATCAAACAATAGACCTTAGAAATTAGAAGTTAATTTTAAGCTATAGGGGTGGGCTAACTTCTGATTGTAAGGTATGAAGATACAGTTTTCTCTGATTTGCCAAGAAGATATCAAGATTGAATAGATACATTTTAGAGCTCAGAGGTAAAATTGTAGAAGATACAGCTTATACAGATTTGCCACGCCCCCACGACGCGTATATATGTATATGACATCTAGTCTATCATCTATATGTCAAATTGGGGCTCTAGCTATAACATTTTGGAAGTTATAGTTTTCGCCGATTTATCACACCCCAAAGAATATATATACAATTTTTCAGAACTTTATCGAAGCAGTCCATCTTAACGTATCTGTAAAATTTTGGGGCTGCAGGTGCAAAATTTGTTTGCAACGCCCTTAATAAGCGCAGCTATCTATATTATGTGTTGTTTAGGGGGGCTGGCTCTAACAACCCAAAATATTAGAGGATTTATGTTAAACACTGGATAGACTTCTTGATTTGCAACGCCCTTAGTTAGCGTGGTTATATAATTTTTTGATTGATCTAAAGGAGAGGTCAACAGCAGCCTACTTCCCAAATTTGGATGTTCTAGCTGTTAAACTGTAAAAGATAAAGTTTTACCCAATTTGCCATGCCCCTACCGGGCATAGACTATATGTATGTATACACTATATTTTCAGTATGGGGTGGCACATATGAGTATATATTCCAAATTTTAAGATTTCAATAGCGCCGAAGTTTTCCCTACTGCATTTCTTAAAGCCTATCTATCCTACGGGAGCTATAGGATATAGTCGTACGTTCCGCATGATTCCACGTTATACAATGCAGACAGACGGACAGATGGACAGACGGACAGTGCTATACCAACTCAGGTCTTTGTGCTGATCAAGAATATATATACTTTGTATGGTCGGAGTTGCTACCTTCTATGCGTGGCATACTCTGACTCTTAAAAATCATATACCCTTCTTGCAAGGGTATAGATATAAAGTGTATATGGTATAGAAATGCTTGGTAATTGCTTAAGATCTAAATGCACGCAGATAAAAACAACAGTAGAAACGGTAAAAAAAAGTTTATTTATTTGATATAATTTATATATAATATTAGTATAAAATTCCTTGGGAATAGTTTATATTGAATGTAAAAAAAATATTCCAAAATTTTTATTCCATTTTCTTTTAACTTCCACAGAAATTTCTAAAGTACAAAGCATTAACAATAACTTCATCAAATTGACAGCTAATATTATCCCGCAAATGCATATTGAGGTATATATTTACAAAATCCACAAGCCCCCGGGTTGTTATGCGAATTGCATTGCAGTTAGAAGGAAAAGCTGTGCCAAATCGAAATGCAAACTCAACAAATGCGTTTCATGCATATTGCATTTTGCACTTGATTGATTGGCTGCGCGTAGGTGCGGGGGAGAGGGAAACGGAGAGAATGGGTTTCGCATCAAATAGTTATACGACTATATAATGAAGTGCGACCGACAAGTAAACTCTCCATGCAATTTGCAGCAAATGTGTGTAAATAGTTTGCACAGATTTTGGCAACAAAATAAATTGCAATAATTAGCTGGAAACGGTTGAGTCGAGCAGTTGCCTCACTTGCTGCATGCCCCACGGCCCGTTGTTGAGCGACTATCGAAAACAGCACAAATAAATACAATGTAATTACTGAGGTGTACAATGAACTGTTTCACACACATTTTCACACATACACACACACTCGCACACACACATACAGTCGCAAACAGCATATTGAAAATCTATTTGCAAAGCCGTGAATCACAAAATACGCGACCTATGCAAATATCAAACGGTTTCGCAGCTTCGAGCTACAATCGACAACATTCGACAACTACAAAGCGTAATTGAGGTATATGCAACTTTTCATAAAGAATGTAACAGTGGCAAAAAGTAAAGTTACAGAGAGTTTTTTCTATATATAGAAATAATTGACTTTAATTTGAATTTAAACTATCTTAAAAGAAAGCTTGTCGAATGATGATTGAATTATGAAATTTTATGCGAAAGTCAATGACAAATTATTGGTATAAAAAGAGCAAAGTCAATTTTATGGTTACTAAGGAAAAAAACTTTAAAGTAATGTTTAAAGTAGAGATAGGATCGGGAATGAAATTTTTTTATCACTCATCCGGTCTCGAAATAAATTTTGTTTTTCCATGTTGATTGTCGCAAACAGATTTAAATTTTTCCCGCGGAACATTTATAAGAGATTATCCTTTTAATTTTAAAATAATATTTTCTGAAAATTTTCTCCTATAAAAAAGAAAACATCCTCGCAAAATAATAATCATCCTAGCAAAATAAACGAATTTTTGAACTTCTCTTAAATTTAATATGATTTATATCAGAAGTAATTTTAGGATCGAGCACTTATCCCAACCGTTCTGGATTTTTTTAGAGACTTTTCCATCCCGCCCGATTCCTAAAATTCTGTTGGGAACTGCGGAATCCCGATGCCGACGCCCATCTCTAGCTTAAAGCAGAAACTTTACAAAAAGATCATAAGCGGGGCATCCACTAAGTCTCGCTTTGAAGAATGTATATTGTTTTGCTATTTATATATAGTTTAGATAGACATAAAGAAAAATACTAAATTATAAAATGAGTAGACATGACCATATATCAGAAATAGTTTCTTGATATAAATGCGCTATAGAGTCTTAGACAAAGAACAAAAAAAGTTTCAACAGCAAAAATTAAACTTGGAATCTTTAAAAATAGCCGAAATTTGTCCACCGCAATATCGAAAATCTGAATAATTCGTAAAAACAACAGTCCCCTTGAAAAAATTCGTTCGAATTCCTGTTCTATAAATCGAATTCCAGTGTAATTCGTAAAAAATGAGATTCGACTATATATATATTTTTCTATTAATCTAGGGGAATGATTTATATCTTTATATATACAATATATCGTGTCACGATGTACGTTTTCGTTAATCTACGAAACCACTGAACCGATTTTAATGAAATTTTGTAGATATGTATTATTTGTTCCAATTTAAAACATGGAATAGTTTTTATCTCGACCATCAACTTGGTTAACAGTGATTCGCAGCCAGAAAAAATATATAATAATGTTGACTTAGCTACATTTCTTACAAATAATGAATAGCTAATGACAGCTGAACAAAACATGTTAATGCTCAACTTATGGTGGCTGTTGGTGCTGAACAAAGTGGGAGTTATTGGGTATAAGGTAGGGTACTTGGGACCTTAAGTCAAGATCCGGTTCAGTTGGTCTTCAGAGTGAAGACGGCTGAGTCTTCAACTTTTTTTAGTGCGGGAGCTAGCAATTCTTTAAACTGCAATACCTAAACGTCAAGCAAGGTTCAATATCTTAGAAGCCATAATCTCTCTCTGTCTCTCTTTGTCCCTTTCTGCCTCTCTCCGAACACACTGCAAAAAAGTTTGATCTAAAAATTTACCTTGAAAACTTGATATATGTATAAACCTTAAAAACCCTTAACAGAAGTCATATACTTAAACTTCTAGTAGCTTTTTCAGTAGTATCCATAGGCAAAGAGTCATGCTTAAAGGGTATTTAGTATTCGTTTCGAATAACTAAGTAACTTTCTACAAATACAGCAATTATTGTTTACGTAAATATTTAACTAGTTTATTAAACAAAATCGTTGCCGACTTTTGTGCAAATTGCTGCTACACACACACATATATATACATATTTATAAACAAGTATACGTATATGTAGTATAGCCGAGCCAGTTTACAATTTGCCAGCTAAAATTTGCATATGCGGAAAAGGCTTTTTTGATATTAACCAAATATGTTGCAGATTTGCCGCGAATAGCGTTAATTTATTTGTTTAACGCATTTGCAATGGCGTCCGAGCTGAATGCTGGCATATTGTTTGCCGTTCCATTTCCCCTCGTTCACCCTTGCCCACTTCCATTGTGTTCCGCACCTGCAAACTAACCAAATGCGTATTATGTGAGCCGCCTTTCATGCGTGTTGTAAATATTATTATTAACATTCTCTCTCTCTCTCTCATTTGTGTTTCCTCTTTTTCGCGCTTTTGTTTTCGTTTTCCCGTTTTGTTTTCTTTAGTTTTCCATGTGCGCAGCAGATGAAAGCTGTCAGCCGCATGACAAAATTTATTGCCAAAAATTGTAATTAGAAAATCAAGCAAATTTTGCCACCGAAAAAACGTTAACACATACATAAAGGTGTGTCTGTGTGTGTGTGTGTATTCAGCTGTTGTCCAAATTATAAAATTGTTGATTTTTTGATTTTTGGCCAAAAGTCACATCATGTCAGCCAAGCTGACAGCTCAACACCAATCTGTCTATATATACATATATATATGTATATATCACATTTCTGCTTTAGCTCCTTTTTTTGGCTTCCGTGTTGAATTGTTAATGTCAGGCGACAGCTGAAATTCTAAATTAAATAAAATATATATTTACTTTGCTTAAAATAAAAATGTTATGCATAAATATTTCGTTTGCGTTGACAAATTAGCTGTCAGATGGCATTTGATTCATTTTGTTTAAATTTTTGATAAAAGACAGAATAATTATGACTTTTAAAGAGGGGATCAACACGAGTTCAAAAAACTTCACTTTTTATAGATCGGAGTTACAGCGAATCAAATTTAAGATATTTGATTTTTGAGAGAATTTTCAGAAAATTACAATTATTTCAAAAATGGTCTAAATTCAGGATTTGATTTCTGCTACGACTTTTTAAAAAGGGGATCAACATAGTTAAGATAGTTAAGACTACATTGTTTCAATGAAGCACATTGTATTTCTGTTTATTTGTTTATTATTTATTGAAAATACATTGGATCTGCTTAAATTTTAAATTACTTTAATTACAACATATATTACCATAAATAACACAAAAATGTATTTTTTAAAAGAATATGTTTAGGTCTGAGGTAGCTTTATAATCCCTTTATAAGGACTCGAAATTATATTAGTGAAAAGAAGTGTTTATTACAAGTGAAAAAAAGGGACAAACATTTTATAAAACAGGACAAAAACGGGACAACCGTTTTTAAGTTTAAAAACTAAACTTTAAATATATTTACATAGATATTAAAGTTATTTCAACGCATTGTCTATAGTTTCGCCGTCTGTGACAGTTGATTCCATATAAACTTGATCTGTTCCCACTTGTTTTAAGTGTTTTTCTGGCACCTTATAATAATGGCAGCAGGCGCTATGTCGCTAAAGCACGATATATCATAAATCGGTAACCTAATATCTCAATTATTATACATTTCAAGTGGTGATACGATGATTATTACGGCGATTCAACTACATTCATCGGACAATGGGTGTTTACCATTTAGATTTAAAAAAAAAAGGGCATATCTGTCAGGAAAAAGGTTGAATTGGCAACACTGGGGAAAAGTCAAATGAAAAAGCCGTCGATTTCTGTTGAGTTTTCTTTCTTTTTTAAGTTTTCTTTTATTTTAGATTGTTTTATTAATAATTTGATATATGGAAGGCAGATTCATAAGCTTATCAAAGAATATTAAATATCAATTATATTATAATTATTCGAATTGTAACTCAACGATTGAAGTCTTCTTTCAACTCTTAACTTAAAACACATTCATAAAAAAAATTATAATACTATTTTAAAAATATTTTTCATATATATTATATACTTTGATTTAATAAATTTTACTTAAAGGAGTTACAACATTCATTTTAATCTAATATTTTTAATTTTTAAAATTATTTGTAAGAGTATAAGGGAAACTAAGTTAGGAGCGGAACCAAAGACAAAATTTTCATTATATTATAAGAAATGATATTTCTTTTTAAAAATATTTTTACCAAGTTTTCCTAAATATAAAGAAATAAAATCGGACTTCATTAAAAATATATTATATATATTATATATATTATGAACCAATCGTCCTTTTATTATATTTCTTCACTCATTATTTTAATCGATATTTTGCTGGAGACAACACTTAAATCGATTAGGCAACTGTTATCGCACTTGTCCAGTTGCCAAACGTCACTAATGAGCGCCAATAAAAACTTGCTTTTATTTGTTAAGCACAATTAAAATTAAACAGTTTTGATTGAGCCAATTTATGCAGTCAGTAATACAGACATTATTGCATATACAGACATAACATACGTATAAACGTTTATTCGCATAAATATAACTAATTTGCTTAACGAGCCAAATCACGTTTTACGCCTAATTAAAAAACTTAATTAGTTGAACGTTTGCCGCCGTCAGCGTTTAATAAATAAATATCCGCAAAACATTCTCAAATAAGCCAAACGAAATGAAATAAATTAAACTAAAATATACAAATGATATGTAGAAATAATTAAAAATTGTTAAATGCCTAGCAAAACGTTTTGCAAAAACTAATTAAAATTTGGTGAACTGCGAACCCGGAATAAAATGTCAATCAGCTTTTCTTTTGTCTTTTGAAATACTTAAAAGCTGTGGTAGAAGGAATTTGGTAAATAAATAAAAGACTATATAAAATTTTCAAATTACCAAAAATCTTATTTTAATAAACTTTTTTAATAAAACAAAAATTTAATTTTAATAAAAATGTTAAATTAAATTAAATTAAACTTAAATTCAACAAAAATCTGATTTTAATAATAGTTTTTAATTTAATTTTTTTTTTATTTTATTTAAACTTAAAATTAATAAACAAAAATTACATTTTTAAAATTTACTAAAACTTTTAAATTATTTTATTTATTTAAAAAAAAATAACAAAACATGATTCATTTAAATATAATTTGATGTTATCAAATTTTTTAATTTTATTCATTTAGTTATTTAATAATTGAAATAAATAATTTAAATATTTAAAATAATTAAATAATTTGAATAATTAATACAATAATTTATAAAAATCAATATTTTTTAATATATAAATTCAGAGGAAAACTTTTGATATATTTAGTTTAATAATTTTTTAATTAAAATGAAAAGGAAATTGAGCTGAAGAAAAATATAAAAGTTAGGCAAATACATATTAAATTCTTTAAAAATTATCTTTTAATACTCGAACACACCATTTAGCGAAAGCATTCCACAAGCAAACTCACCTAATTTAGCCTTCACCAGAGCTTAAATAGTTGAAATAAAATCGCGATGCGTTTGGCATTTAAAAATGTGGGTAAGAATCTTATGGAATTTATATACAACTAATTTCCACGGCCTTAAGCATCTATGCGTGGAGTACTACAACAAAACAAAAGACAACAACAACAACAGCAATGAGGGCAAAGAAAATGCCTGCAACTTTTCATGCAGTGAAGGCGGGCATGGAACACAAACAGAAAACCAAGTAAGAACAACAACAACAACAAAAACAAAACTTCAACTGACAAGACAACAAGGACAAGGCTAACAACAGCCAGCAGAGGTAGAAAGAAGAGGCAGCTGCTCGAAGGAGGAGAGAGAGGCTGGCCAAGAGGCAGCAATCGTCGGGGCAACTGCTGCCATGTTAGGAGCACGCAGCGAGACGGTTACAGCATGGCAAACAAGATGAGAATGACTTGCAAGCATTTGCAGAGAGGGGGAGTGGCACTCACTGGAGGCTGGCCAGGGGGCGAGGAGCGGGAGCGATGACTAGAAACCGGGTCTAGTCGCAATGGTAAACTTCTACAACTAATCCTGACTGATGTTGCGACAATATATAGAAAAGTACAACATATGCTGCTGCCGTTTCGCAGCTACGCTTTGCTGCCTTGCAGCACTCTCTCTCCTCTCTCTCTCCCTCTCTCTCTCTTTGTCTACGGGCAACCGTCGTCCCATCTTGTGCCACATTGGCTGCTGTTTGCCATTTCTGCCGAAGATTTATGCCTTGGCGCACAAAGTTGCATTTCAAATAGATTTCCACAAACAAACAACAACAAAAAACAATGAGAAAACAAAACAAAAACTGCAACAAAAGGTCAACGATAAAATATTGTCTAAATTGTACAAGCTATATACGATTAATGCCGCAATATACTTTATACTTTATTTGAGGCTTAGACTATATAATGACTCTATAGCTTAAAATATATCGCAGAGTTAAAACTAACAATCGGTAATATCTAGAAATTAAACAAAAAAAATATTGAAAATAAACATATTAATATATACATATGTAGAAGCCACGCATATGGGAAAAAATTTAGAAAATTTATATAAATAAATATATATGTACATATACATATAAAAAATAAAAAAAAATTTGTAAAAATAAAAATATAGATACAAAAATTAATAAAACAATTATATAAATATATATAGAAAGCAAATATATAGAAAATAAAAATATTAATGTATATAGAAGGAAAAATATGTAGATAAATAATAAATTTAGAAAATATATTAGCACAAAGAAAATATAGCGAAAAAATTTTATTAAAAAAAAATAGAAAATGAAAAATAAATATTTAAAGAAGGCAAAAATAGATAATGAATAAATATAGAAAATATATTAGCACATAAGAGATATAAAAATATATAAAAATATAAAAGGAAAAATAAAGAAAATAAATAAAAATATATATAAAATAAAAATATAGTTAAAAAAAACTTTTTAAGTTTTTTAAGAAAAGTTTGTTATATATATTTTGTCTAAGAGTTAACTTTATTAAGTTCTCATTTTGCTTATAGATTGAATACACTAAAAAGTATTTTATCTGGCTAAAGACAGCCTTTCATTCAAGCAGTTCTTTTAAAAAAAAAGATAGCCTCTTCATAAATATATATATACTTAACGAGACTTATTACTTCTTTCTTTCTTTAAGTTACAGGTACCTCAATATTAATAGTAATTCCATGCAATCTACTCTCGTTAAATGGTTTTATAAATCAACTTTTCAATTTACGTTCGATTTCTTTTCACAGAAATAATTAATCTACATTTATTAAGAGTGAAATCAATAACAATTCAATAACCAATGCAGAATTTTTCATTTTCCGCCCACTAATTAACCGAAAAGATGCGATTTTTTGCAGTGCTATAAAAAATTTTAATGCCAAGTGAAAATTCGTCTGCGGCAAAGGTGTTAAATGCTTAATGCTCGTTGCTTAACACAGCGGAGTGTCACGCCCACCTGCTATGCGCATTTCGCACAGCACCACAGGGGCATATATGTATGAGTGTGTGTGCGTGTCGCAAGGCAGTTGCCAAAAGGCAGCACCGCAAAATTCAATCAATATAATTGCAACACTTTAGCTAAGAACTTTACCAAAAGCGAGCAACAAGGCACACACACACACACACACACACACATGCATATGTATATGTAACTATGACATAGTGCGTAAACAATGTAAAACGTTTCAAATTTATACGTGAACCTCAAAAAAGGAGTCCCATGGGACTCGCTGCCAGACTGGCGAGAGAGAGAGAGAGAGAGAGAGAGAGAGAGGGAGACCAACTGTGTTTATGCTTAGAAGTTTATGCATTTAATTAACCCTCTAAAAACTTACGTGGGCGTGGGCGTGGCCGACAACAACAACAATGTTGATGGGAAGCGTAGGCAGAGCTCGCACCTTAAGGCGCCCGAGTCGCCCGTGAGTGGGCGTGTTTCCATTTTTGGGCGCTCAGTTTTGCAGTTTTACGTGCGTCAATAAAAAATTTTTGCAAATTTTGCAAACAAGTTTTTCTTTTCCCCAAAAGTTTTTGTCGTCGCAGCTGCTCGAATACATTCAATCATTTCTTGGAAAAACTAAGGCAAAATATGAATTTGCAAGCGGTATAATTTTAGTGTGTTGGACCCAGTTGTTTACAAAAAAACTATGTTAATCCATCTAAAAATACAATCAGGTGTCATATATTTACGTATGTATATACATATATACATCTATACATATATACATATATAAATAATTGACATTTATTGTCACAACTTTTTTAATCCTTAAAAAATATTTTAAAAATGTAATTGATTTCTTATAATTAAACAAACATATGCATGTATGTACATACTTATGTATTTGTTCAGCAAAAAGATCTTAAATAGAACCTGTCCTTTATTATGTCCACCTCAACATGGTGTATTTTCATTATCCAACTGCTGCCATTTTGACTAAATCTGCGCGTGTGTGCACGTGTGGACTGTAAACTGTATGCATACATTTAAGTATTGGTGTATGTATGTACGCTCGTTTAGCTATTAGAAAACCGCTCAACTTAACTTTTATGATCCAGCTGCACTCTACTCATTCTGTACGCCTAGCTGTGGATTGTGTTGTCTTACTATGTTCTCTTTTGCTCAATGCACATTTTCACTTCAAGCAATGAAATTTAGACAGATATACACATGTATATACGTATATACATACATGTTGTTCAGTCTTACAACAGATTTGCAGTCCACCGCTGATCTTTAACATATTCATAGACATACTCTGTACATATATATGAATATACATATGTATATGTACGTCTGTGTACACATTTTGATGTATTTATAAATAGTGTACCAACCCCTGAATTTTATTTCTTCTGTAATAAATTGTTTTATATGTATGTAGTCTTGCCTAAAATGTTATAAGGATATTTTATATACATACATTCAAATGTATATATGATCGTTTGTTCAATTAGCGTAATAAATCTAAAATATTTAATTATGTATTAATAATAATCTATGTATCATAACATTTGCAATAAATATTTATGCTCTAAATGCGTGTGATTAAATCTTATTTAATCCCTTATTCCAATCTCTTTTACTTCAGCTACTTCAGTGTAAATGTATGTATGTGTGTGTATTTATCAGCTTTAGAGCAGTGCTCAATTCAGCTTGATTTACCACCATATCAATTGCGCTTTCTTTCAACTCTCTCTTACGATCCTAGTTGTGCTCTCCGCATTATTTGCGCTCAGTTGTGGAATCTGTTCTCTTGCTGTACATGTATATATGAATGTTTAGCTTCTGCAATGGCTCTTTGACTTTGCTCTCAGTATGTGTGTGTGTAAGTATGTAGCTGCCTTTATATTTCCGTTTTACACAAACATATGTATGTATGTTAGTCGGGACTAGTGTCGCGAATACGAATTTTTATTTAAAAAGCTTACCGAAAAATATTTTAAAATATATACCCGACTCTTATATAATATATATATGTATTAACATCAAATCAGTCACATCAGGTAACAACGACTCTTTTTGTCAGTGTGTGGCTTCGTCTCCTCTGACTCTAGCGAATCATCATAGGACTCCTCTTCCTCGTGATCCTCATCGGACTCTTCCTGTTCATCAGATGCATGCTCGTTCGCATCTCCATCCCCGTCGTTACTTACATCAGAGTCTGCGTGCTCTTCTTCCTCCTCTTCCTCTTCCTCCTCCTCCTCCTCTACAGGCTTCAGTGTGATATCCTCGTGCTTAGAAGTAGTATTACTTGCATCACTTTCATTGGTCGTAGCTGAACTCTGACTTCCGGCCGGGGAGAGCTGCGGATCACTGTCGTTTGGGCGCGTCGGCACTTCTGGCATTTCAGTCTCTGAACTACTGCCCGGGTCCTGTGAGCCTAATTCCCCATCGAAGGACAACAGAGAAGTGCCTGGAACTAGAGCCGTCGAGCTGCGTGTTTTGCATCCTTCGGGACTCGGCACTTCTTGCTCTTCTTCTTTCACCTGTGGCACGCTCTTCCTGGAACGCCTGCGCTTCATAGGAGGCACACCATCATTCTCCTCGCAATCGCTGTAAATGGATATGTTGAGAAAAGTCTAGGTTGCTCTCCATGATGGAGGACTCACGCTTTTCTCTTAGCCACCTTGGGACTGTTGCGAGCATAAAGTGGAGGCCTCTGCGTCACTGGGCGCGGCCTAATGCTTAAGATACCCTTTCTGGTACGCGAGCCTTGCGGCAAAGCTCTCCTGGTAGGCCCACTGCAAGGAGAGAGCTGTAAGTCAATGCAGATCATTCGGATTTCAAATTACGACTATCGTACACTTTCGGGCCCTTCTTGGCACTTGTTGGTGTCCTTGGTGCTCTGGGAGATCGCGCTGCTTTCACCGACTTCGAAGTCCTCGGAGTCCTTGGAGTCCTCGGAGTCCTTGGAGTCCTGGGCGCATGAAGTGCCCGACGTCCAGCGATTTCTGTGTAGTTGCGTGTCCGCAGTTTCATGGTGCATCTCGAACAGCAGCCCGCCTGAATCTGCCTTTCCGGCTCAATCCTTGGTTCCTCGAAGACCTGCTCAAGCCTGGGCTCTTCTGAATCATCACCCTCCTCCGGTGTAGAGTGTTCCTCGAGTTCTGCCTCAACCTCTGCCTGCTCGAAGACCCGCCCAGTCTCTGCCTTCTCTAAGACCTGCTCAAAGTTGGGCTCTTCTGAATCCTCATCCTGGTCCGATGTTAAGCGTTCCTCGAGTTGTGCATCTGCCTTTGCCTGCTCTAAGACCTGCTCAAACGTGGGCTCTTCTGAATCATCATCCTGCCCCGGCTTGGAGCGTTCCCCGAGTTGTGCATTAAACTGTCCGTTCGGTGCCGTTAGCCCGGGTAGTTGTGGATCTGCTGCAATGACTTGCAGAAAGTTTTCCGACTCGCTGCTTGAATCGTTTATGGGTGCCATGAGTTTGTGAGTTTCCTGCGGTTTAAAGGTTCTCGTTGAATATATTTGGCTTAAGAATATAATTTAGCTAATTTCAAACCTGTTTTGTCGGAGACCTGCTGTCGAAGTTTGAAGCAAAGGCTATTTCAGAATAAACGATATACAACTCGTCAAATGCCCCGCCTACTGCGATTTGACAAATAAAATAACATAAGTGAAATAATAATGATAAAAATAAATTTATTGATAATTTAACATTAAATTATAAACAACAATATAAATATTAAAAGAGCAACAAATAAATTGTTCAAGCAAAATAGAAAAACTACCGTTTTTTACTTTAAAATTCTACGTTTAAAAGTAAACCTCCATCTTGGAAAATCTTGAACTGCGAATACAAATTTTTTACCAATCCCATCGGTGGATTCTAAGCTTATTACCTCCCTCACACTCACTGTTAAAAGACTGCAGTTTACGCAAAGACTAATTCCGTGACTTTTAATGTTAACTAACAGAGCAATAACAGTGTCAAAGTTGCTTCAATTTCATACATATACAAGTGTGACGTCACACTTTCATCAGTGTTAAAAGACTACAGGTTATGCAAGGACTAGTTCTGTGACTTTTAATGTTAACTAACAGACTGCTTGTGACGTCACACTTTCAGTTTGTGCTCTGTTAAACTATATGCAGTATTACTCAATCGTGATGCTAATAGCCACTCTCACTCTAACCAATAACTGTGCTCACGCTCTCTACGAGTTAGATTGACTGTGTGTGTGTGTGTAAGCATGAATGCATGAATGCATGCGCCAGCAGCTCAATTATTTGAGCATTAAATTTTTAATGATTCAAGCTATCTCTCTTGCTCTTTACTGATCTCTGTGGATTCTGTCGTTTTCTGCTTTGTTAACATTTGAGTGACAATTGCTGGTCCCATTCGAGCCCGCAATTGTCTACCTCTAAAAAATCGGTTCTAATGTAACCAAGATAAAATAAATAAATAAAATAATTACTGATGATTAAGGCTCACATTACGCAGCTAGTAAAAGGGGTAGTTCAGTCAACCCTTCCAGCAAGCAGCCAGGAAAATAACCGCTGTGAAAACTTTGCCAGCTGTATTACATTACGCCTTTAATTTCATTAGATGCCAACGAGCTGGGTGGGGGACACACGCAGCGCCAGTGGCCCATAAAATAGAACAAAACACTTGTAAAGCCAGAGAGAGAGCGAAAGAGCGAGAGAGGGAGAGGCGTGAAGCTCATATTCCAGGGCGACATCGTTGACGGCATTGCAACGCAGCGGGCAGCCCGAAGGGGGCGGTGGGTGGTGCTCACATAGACAGAGTGCCGGCAGGATCATGATGCCTTTTTCGTGGTAGGACGTCGCGTTAGAGTTTATTATTTAATACTTTTAACGTCGTGCGTAGAAATTAGCAGCCATAAATCAATGAAACGACTCGCACAAGTCCACAATTAGCCTCGCCTCGGATGGACAGCCCTAGAATTATAAGAAACAGTGTTGGGTAATTAATTTTTATGTTGCATACATGAGACACACTCGCCTGTGTGTGAGTGTGAGACATTAACAGTTGCCATAGCTCGTACAACAATTACGATAGTAAGCACATTTATTTGTACATACATACACACATTCATACATATGTATGGACATACATAAATATATACAAATTAACTTGCTCCTTCATTTTGTGCTCTCTTAAATAACTGAAAAAAATATAGTCGTTAAGTTGTCTTAAACAAATATTAGAAAACTACACTTATTATTTAAAAATATTTTTCCAATATAATATTTATAATAAATTAACTATATGAATAGAAGATCAGACACGATTGCAAAACGCACACATACACAAATACGTGCGTATGCAATCTTCACCAATTAATTGACTTGATACTGAAGATTGAGTGACTGAGTGTAAGCAATGCACACAACTACAGATCTATGTAATTGTATGCATGTTTTGTTCTCTCTGATTAACTATTATATCCACTCAAGTTACGACCCAAGCAATGCTCTACGCATTTTATGGATTCTATTCATTGACAATTTAATGTTAAGGCGGCGAACTCTTGCGCTCCGGGCAAAGCAATACCCATACACATGCAATTGCATGAGTTAATAGCTTCCACAAGCTCTGCGGTCAACTCTCACTCTCTCAAGGGAGTGCAGCTGTTGAGTAGTGTCTGTCCGTGTGTGTGTAATGAGCGTCGACAACAGCTCTCTGCTCTGCTGAGCTCGATCCAAACTACGTTTTATATTTTCTCTATGTGAGAGCTTACACTACAGGTTTTGTATTTGTACATACATACTTATATAAATATGTTATTTATATGTATGCGCATAAAAGACCTGGTAGCCCACATTTTGTGTTTGACACGAAAATAAACTTTCTTCCTATTTTGCTGAAATTTAAATATAATTTTATATATTAATCAATTTTACACATTCTCAAAGGAATGCTAGGATTGCTCAACACAGATTTCGATATTTTTCTCTGGCATTTTCAACACTGGGCTGCCATTGTAAATTGCTTAAATGGCCAGACTCATAAAATATATGTCTATATATTTATATATATGCATGAAAAAAATGTTTGCTTTGAGAAACTCAAAATTTGTGGTTCACATTTCAATACCCTGTACTAGAAATATGCTTCAAAGATGGATATAATAAGATACAGATTTTTAGGCAAAGAGACAATAAAATATATAAAAGAAATGAAATTAAATTAAATTTAAATTTGTCTAGCTAGGTATATATATACATATATATATTCCGATTATATATGATAGGTATTACTTGATTTTGAATATTAAATATATTGAGTTTCACAGTTAATACGATAACAGCAAATATATTGCTTAAAAAATAAATTTACTGGATATTTGCTATTCGACTATTCCTAACTTATTTCATTTATCTCGTTATATATATATATGAAATAGGTGAAGCATCGAATGCTTTGCAGTTTTCTTCTTTTTTTATAATTGAGTGAAAATTGCAATTTTGTCAGCAAATTTTCCGGCCGTTAACAAAAGTTTTCCATGCTCTAAGGAAAAGTCAGAGCAGGTTTTAATTTATAGAAAACTATTTCATTTCGTATTTGTTGTAATTGTTGTCGAGCTGGGAAACATGTGAAAACGCTTTGCTAATTGCATTTGTTGTTGCAAGAGAAGCTCGCAAATCAGCATGGAAAGTGGAAAATGAAATATGAGCAGGAAAATATATATGTATATTGTGAAAACAAGAAAATAAAGGGTATTTAAAGGAGAGTTAAGGTAAGCGAGATATGTGAAAGTCAGTTTAAAAAAAAGTTTAAAATGATATACAGTGAAAACTCGAAAAAAAATAATGTGACTGGAATCTGTTTTCGTTATATCTATTGATTCGCTATGGATACTTATTAGTGGAACCTTAGTATAACGAAATTTAAAGAAATCTGAAAAAGAATTCGATAAAAATAATGTTTTAATCTGTTTACAGTAAAATAATGATAAAATTCCATTGACCTGGGTTAATTTATAAAATAAACTGTTAAATATAATTTTTTTAATAAGAGTTTTTTAAAATAGTTGCTTGTTTTTCTTTGTTCTGACTTCTTAGTATAGAGACAATTGAACAAGACTTTGTTATGCTGATATTTTTAATAACGGGACTTTAACGGATTGCAATAAATTTTATTTTGCTTTTTTGGGATTTGGTTGTATAGAGGTTTTTGAATAATTGCTTCGCTATATAGACGCCTTCAGGGTATTTTCCCAGGGAACTTAACAAAAACATCGTTACATTGAGTTTTTCATTATAGCGAGGTTCGTTATATCGAGGTTTCACTGTACTACCAACATTATTATACTATATTTTATTGGCTTCAATCATTTTCATTCTCTTTTATGCCTACTTAAACTAAAATACGAAGTTTCTCTATTGCTTAGCATCTAGCATTTCGTATAGCCCCCCATTTAACCTGTCCGGGAGTAAAGTGCGCTTCTTGCACGAGAGCTTATCAGGCATGATTATATAATCTGCGCAATTGCAGACAATAAACTTCTTTTGCGCAAAAAAATTTCACAAAAATTTTATTATCACATTGCCACACAGCTAATTTGCAACAAACAGACAGAGCGAGTTAGTGAGAGAGAGAGAGAGAGATAGAAAATGGCGCAAAAGAAAAAATGTGCAGTGAATTATATTTTCGCAATAACTTGGCAGTCGGCAGACGCTGCTTTTTGTAGCTGTGTGTGTGTATGTGTGTGTGTGTGGATTTGTATCTGCAGCTCTGTGGCAATAATAATAATAAGATGCAAACAAAATGCCGCTGCTGCTGCGCTACGTGCAGCTGCAACACGAAAAGGCGCACAAAAGTATGCTATGGAAATGGGGCCAAATAGAGACAGAGCCAGAGAGAGGGAGATGGCGAGGCAGACAGTGCCAGGGTTAGAGCCTGTTTCTCATGGGCATATATGGAAATTTACATAGATTTTTAACGCAATAAGCGAAATGTGACTGCAAAATCCAATTTGTAATGAGAAAAGTAGTGTGTGCGACTCGAGTAGGCAGATATCTATATATATGGTATATATACTTTATATATATTGCCGCATATTTCCGGGCGTATTTATGGCATGCACTTTACATCGGAGCGTGCTAAAATTATGCAATACAATTATGGCAGAACAAGAAGAAGAACAGCACAAGAATCCTTTGCAACGCGCCTGTTTTTCTTCTTCTTTTTTCTGTTTATTTTGCAAACGGTTAAAAAACGTGACTTGTTTTGTGCGACTTAGCTGAGACTTTGCATGGAGTGAGGGGGCAGGCAGCAGTAATTCCTGTTTCGGGGCTTACAAATAGTAAACTTCTGTTAGCTTAAGCTTGAATTTTGCGTACAGCTTGAAGATTCTTGTTTTTGGATTAAAGTAGAGCCGAGGCTGTAAAAATAGAAGATTCTAGTATTATAACTTTATAGTTTCATGCATTTTTAGTAAATTTTCAGTTAGCATAAGGCCAGGGGTTAGGCGTTTTGCAGCACTGCTGCGTTGTTCTGATCTTATCGAAAGTTGGAATTTACTGAATATATTCATATTTAAAAATAAATAAATAAATAACTAAATAAATGCCAATGTCTTCTTATAGCTAATATGCCCAGTTACTCAGCTTTACGTAACTAAAAAAAATGGAGTGTTGTGAAAACTCTTTTGTTATTAGCTAAATAAGCATACGCCGTGTGTGTTTCTTATCTCAACATCAGTCTAACTCGCTCTCTCTTTTGGATTCTATGCACCATTCCACTCAAAACTTAAAAGAAACGGATTTCACTGTCAACGTACTGTATTGGCATCTCACTCCTGCTTACTCAGTCGCTTACCTACTTACGCCCCACTCGCTGGCAGCACTGCACGTCCCGCTTCAACGAATGTCTTTTGTGTAATTGCAAAACGTGATTTTTTTTGGTCACTTTTTTCATAATTCCTTTTTGCTTCTTGTTTCTTTTACGTTTTATGTTAATTTTGGTATGCTGTTCATTTTTGTTTGTTGTTGTTGTTGGTTTAAATTATGTAAAAGCCGCTGACCAGCGTCCAGTCGCAACGACAATTTTTGGCATTGTGTTTTTTTTTGGTATTTTGTTTTTGCAGCTGGCTTCGAAGGTGTCGTAAAATGAAAATTCATAAATATTTAGCGCACGTTTTATTAGTTGCCAGGAAGAAGCCGTTGGCATTTGATAGCCTTGGGAAATGCTATTGTTGTTGCTGTTGTGTTTATATATATAAATATATATGTATTTATTTAACCTTCCGCAAATACCGCTTGACATTTAACGTAAACTGACAGCTGTTAGCAGCTTTAACCTTTGGAAATAAACCGTGGCTAGACCTTGAATAGAGTGCTTACAGATGCTGCAAATAATTAAATCTGCAAAGCTGTGTATGGAAGGAGATGAATAGCTTAAAATGTTTTCAGAGTCAAGTCAAATGAAAATAAATTTTTTTTTTATTTTATTAAATACTCTAAATGTATAAAGAACGATTTTTTCAAATTTATTTAAATAAAAACTAAACTATTTTGATGTGTAGAACGAAAAAACAGATTTAAAATATATATAAATTTGATTGTAGCTAGGTATGTACCGATCTCAATGTAAGTAAATGAAGTCTCTGAGCTAAATCAGAACAACAGCTCATTTACTTCAGCTCAATATGCTCAATAGCACAGCTAAATACATAAGTATATATGCATGGATGTATGTATGTTGTATGCCCGATAATCAGACATTAGATCCACGCTCAATTCAACTTCCACTTTGCCACTCCACTCAACTCTCAATTACGATCCCAGCAGGCGCTCAACTCAATTGAACTCTACATTACGATCCCAGCTACATACGTTCTCTATATGCTGCGCGCCCAGCTGTTTATTCTGTTGTTAAAAACTGTTAGAGTGAACTCAGAGCAAAGAAATGCAAACGTGTGTGTGTGTAATTTCATATCTCTCTGCTCAGTTTCTAGTGATGGGCGAAATTTGTAATATAAGAGTAACAAAATTGGCCCTTGAGCTGTTTAGCTTTACATTTTTCAAATGTAATAATACTGTTCTTTCTAATGTATAATATACAAAAAAAATAATCTTTTGTATAAATATTGGACTTTTATTGCTAGCTAATTTGCTATGTTTAATTGACATTCCAAGTGACAAATATAATGACAGTTTTAATAAAATTGCTCTTTTTCTCGCTTAAACTATTTCACTCAGTCTAATCATAGACAAGGTATGCAGTTCACTTACTCTCTTACTCACATGCATATTGCATGGAACTGGCTGGCCATGTCAATGGAATGGCGGTGCCTGTCAGCAGCCCAATGAACCGCGATGGCAATGTCAAGCAATTCGATGCGGAAATCTTTCAAATTTAATTTTCAACACTCGAGCACACAGAGAGCGAGACAGAAAGAGAGAGAGAGGGGGAGAGAGAGAGTGGCCACTCAGCTGAAGCGACAAAATTGTACAAATTCAAGCGACTTCAAAGCGTCAATAAGCACACACAAATCGTAGCAAAAGGCGGCCAAATGTGGGCGTGGCCTGTCTGGACTGCTCCGCTCGGAGTGGACCTGTCTGGCTGGCAAACAAGCTGACTGATAACGGAAGCAGGCAATGCACGTGTTTACCTTTGGATATTTGCTGCAGCCAAGCTGCCTGCCAGCCTCACAATGATAATGATGATGATGATGATGATTTTAATGATAATGATGATGGGGGGCCGGCGGCTAGCATTGCTGATGTCACACATTCATGGTCATTTTGCTGAGTCAATCGTTTGAAAAATTTATGTTGCCTTCAAAAGCAAAATTTGCCATCGACAACGGCAACGGCATCGACGTCGACGTCGACGTCGACGTCGGCATTGCCATGGCGAGAGATAGTCAATAGATGCGGTTCATTTAACTTGACTAAATGTGCAGCGCTTGCTGCTTGCTGCCTGCTGCTTGCCATCTAGCCAGAAGCAGGTGCATTTTGCCACACCCCCGCCTCTCTGGGCCAGCGACTGTTGAATTTTTGGGCTCTCTGTCGTCTGCTCTGTGTCGTGTGTCGTCTACTTATGAAGTGTTGATCTGTGTCTGATTTAATTGAAATTTGATGCCGTTTTCCATGTCCGCCGTGTGTGTGTGTAAGTGTGTGTGTGTGAAGGCATTCCAAGTCAGCAATTTTTTGACACCAGTTAACATGGCAGAGCTTTTCATATTTCACATTGTTTGTCAAGCCAAGTTTGTAGTGCAATCGAAAACCGTTAAACAGACAAAGGTACATACATATGTATGTATTTACATACATATACATAAATGCGCCTAGGTTTTGAGTGTTCTGTAATGCCTAAACTGAGTGAAATTGTAAAGAGTGCGACAACAGTATGTGCTGTCGCCGAGTGTGGCTCAGTGTATACTTGAGTGAGAGAGACAACAATGAGACAAACAATGTTGTAGTTGAGCGTTTATGAAAGAGTACAGTTAGTTTCAAAATGTCGATAGAGAACACGCTAAGACTCGCTGCACAGTTGTGAGTGACAAGATGGAAAGAAATACAAAACTCATTAGCTCGCCGATAAATATATAGCTGTTAATACGTTTTAAGTCAATTTCATATAATAATATTGATAAATTATATAAAAATATTAAATGTGACATTTGTTATTTTTCTCTCTACTTAATTTTCGTTAACAGCTCATTCAGCAATTCTTCTACCCTTGAAAAAAGGGTATATTAATTTTGGTTAGAAGTTTCGCTTGAAAGAAGAAACTCCGATTATATCAAATATATACAAATATTCTTGATCAGCAGAAGCTGAATAGGTATAGCCATGACCGTCTGTCCGTCTGTCTGGATCAACGCAATCTTCTCCTAACGTATTAGAGCTACAGACCTGAAATTTTGCACACAGGCGTCTTTCTGCTGCAGGCATAGTATATGTAGTATATATATATATATATATCGGACGATTATATCCTATAGCTCCCATATTACAGATCGGTTTTAAGAATTGTCTTAGTAGTGATAACTTCGGCGCTATTGAAGTCTAAAACTTGAAATTTGGGTTATATAATCGTGTATCCCACCGCCATACAAAAGGATATAGTATGTTCAGGTACGCCCATTAGGGGGTTTCAAATCTTTAAGAACTGTTTCTTTTACAATTTGACATCTATTAAATTAACAAATGCGTTAATATTGACCTCTTTTACAAATTTACTAAAAGTTATATATATCCTCCTATGAGGTTGTGGCATATCAGATAAAACTATTCTATATCTATGAGAGTCCTAAGTCCCTGCTTTTTTAACCTCCATAGCTTTGTCGATAGTAGACCGGTTTTATTGATCTGAAACATTTTCGACGTTTTATTTTCTAGATTTTTTCTATATTTAAATTAATCAAAGAAATAGCAAGGGTATTACCAAACTTCTTCCCTCTGGTTTTTACTGCTTTGTTTAGCGCATTTTGCTGATATTTGAATTCCTTTTTGTGTCGCATTCGTAAACGTTTAACTGTGCAACTACTATTCACAATTGCCATTCATTTTGACTTTATGTTCTCAGTATTCCTGACTGATTTATGAGCAATTCGCCAGCTTCTTTTAATAGTAGTTCTTCCCTCTGTTCTTTTATGGTCTGCATATGCGCTGTTATTATGCTCTGACAAGATAGCATAATCTCTCAAGTATCGCATTAAATTCGCTCTACGACTTTGTAGCCGAGTGAAGCACAATTATATGCAACGTTTTTAGTGTCGACATTTTAAATTCCATTTACTGAATTTGTCGCCTTTCGCTGAAGTCGCATTTAATGCGCTTAAAGCAGCGCCAAGATGTACTTGCAACAACAACAACAACAACAAGAACAGAAGCGTGGCCACCAAGTGTCAAAGGCAGCCGCAGGACAAACCCCTTTATCCCACCCCCACGCTCTCCCCATCCCTCTGCAGTCATAATAAAAGCGGCGGCAAATGACAAAAAAAAAATGGAAAAAGAAAAAACTTAACAAGTTCACTTAGCAGAAATTAAGTTTTCAGCATTTATGTAACGAAAACTATAAAGAAAAACTTTCTTAATGAAGCGACGACAATGTGGTGGGCATTTCCATGAAAATTCTAGGAAAAAGTGCCACAATAAGACTAGGACATTGCGCATAGAATTTAAGAAATGAGCGATTCAGAATATGAAGAATATTAAAAGCAGCAGAAGGACAAGTCCTAAAAACTTTATATTTTGCATTAAAAATATATTATGGTATACTTAAAGTCAAAAAAGAAGAGAGTGATCGTTATAACTGCGAGCTCACATATATATGTATATATATGTATGTGTATACATGTGTATACATGTGTGCTCCTAACTCAATAAGTATTAGCATTTTCACTCAACTTTGAGTTACGATCCGAGCAGCGCTGCTCGGTTAAACAGTGGATCCTGTTCTCTTCTTGCTTTCTATTCTTAAAATAACTCTTGCGTTCGAGCACATATGCTTCTTTGTGTGTGTGCGTTCCTAGCTCTGCGCTCAGCCGAGCTATTAGGCGTGTGTTTATGTGTGTGTTTAGCTTGCACAACAGTTCCTAGTTCTTCGCTCAGGAGTCAGTGTTGTCGTTTCCGCTTTTGTCCGTCAAATCTAGCTAGTTTCGTAAAAAATATTTTAAATTGCTAAAGTGAAATAGGCAAACAAAGGTTACGTAATGCACATGACTATCGCAGTCAAAGTAACAATTCTAACTTTTTTCTAAGGCGATACCTCATTTTTTCAGCCTAATAAATATTGAAAAAGAAATTGCAGAAAATGTTACCTAAAATTTTGAAAAAAAATCGTTAAATAGTACAAACATTGGTTACAAAAGTAGGTTGTTTTTTACTTTTTTCCCAGCAGTTTCGCTTTTTTTGCTTACATTTTCCCATGATCTAACTTTTTATTCTCGCCAAAAAACGACATCACTGCTCAGGTTTCGCTTTAAGCTTTTAACAACTTTGACAGTGCTCAATTTAGTTTCGAAGTCTCGCTCTGCAAGTTTTGTGCGCTCTTTTGTGGATTCTATTCGACTGGTGATTAGTTCTTCATTGCCAAATATCACTCAAAACAAAGAAATACGCATAAACATGTGTGTGTATGATTAGATCTACTCTGCAGATAAATATATAATTTTGCGACAACGTTTTTAACACATATAAAAAACTTTTTAGATATTCCCAACCATATAAGATAATGTACATCACTAATTCAGTCGATTAAATCAACATTTTCAAATATATTACACACTATGCTTGAGTTAAAAACTTCTTTTTAAATATTTAAAATGAATTCGCTCTTTAAATGCTATGCTTAAATAATTCATACGATTGCCATACCTGACTAACCGCTCACCTGAGGCACTTGCAGCTTTAAAAATCAGAAGTCTGAAAGCGTTTTAACAATTTTATTAATTATTCGCCAAGTGTTTTTGGATGGGAGCTCATCAATCGCATCCACTTCAAATTAACCTAATTTTTTTTAAAGCCCAACAAACTGCGGAGGCTGTAACTGCAGACCCCACACACACACACACACACAAACACACATGGAATGTTTTTAAATGCTGAGCCATTTTTCAACTAACACATACTCACACACACACACACACACACATACACACACACGCGGTTTGCTAGCACCCCTGAGTATTTTTGTGGGCGAGTCGGAAAACTTTTAGCACGCACTATAGCTGGAAATGCGGAGCCGAAAGCAACACGGTTTCTTCTTCAGCTTCTTCTTCTTCATTTTTACTTATTCCAGGCGCGCTTTTGAAAATTTACTTGCCTCAAGATAAATTATATGAGCATTTCCCAAAGGTTAACGTGATAAATTTCCGCCAGCGTAAGCAAAAATATTCAAAAAAAAAAATAGAAGAAAATACATAGAAAAAAGGAAAATAAAGAAAATGCAAGTCTGTTGCCGCCGACGAAAAACTTTTGACTTCGATCTTGCGGGCAAGTTACATCAAGGACACACACACGTGTGAACGTGTGTGTGCATGTATATATGTGTGTGTGGCAGATAAATTGTTTATGTGTCTGTGGGGAAGCGATTAGTGTTAATGGGTTTTTCTCTCTCGCTCGCTCTCTCGCTCTCTCTCAGTGCATAAGAATGTGTGATTTCTGCCTTTGGTATTTGGTATTTGATTCAACTTTTGTGCACATTTTCATTGCTATTCCATTCTATTTTTCTGTTCTTTTTCTCTCTCTCTTTCTGCCTTTCGACACTTTGGGACAACGCGACGTATGAGCAATCGATAAGTGCACACAGACGTGGAGGCAGGCACACACACACACACGCACACACACATACGTATAGAGACAGTTTAGATAGACAGTCATATGGGGAATACCTAGCATAGATATGTGCCTTTGCTGGGCGAGAGGCAGGCGCAGGGGCGTGGTTTCAAGGGGGACTATTTTCAATTTCTTGCAGCCATATAAAGTTTTTTTTTTTGTTTTTTTTTTTGGTCAAAATGCTTGCAATGCTGAGATTGCAGTCGTGCTGGGATTGCAGATGGTGGGCAGGGATAGGGGGCGGGTATGACGAAAAAGTGGCCTGCACCCTTGTTGTTGTTGGCACGAATTTTTGGCTGGAATTTCATGTTTAAATGTCAATTTCTCAACGAGCAAAAGTGACCAACGATGCGATTTCTTATTGTTCTTGTTGTTGTTGTTGCTCTTGCTGCTGGACAGTTTGGGTACGCGCATTTTGCAGTCGCAGCTGTAAGATATATATATATCTATATATATATTTTAACATTTCAAGCAACTCTCTCTTTGGAGGCGTTCAAAGCAGGGGCGTGGCAGACTGAAGTTATAGAGTAGACAGCTGCAGTTGCATGTGGAAGTTATTTTTTCAATTACTTCATTGTTGAGAAAACTGTGTGTGTGTGTGTGAGTGTGAGTGTTTGAGTGTGTTTGTATTTGGGCACAGATTGGTTTGTTTGCCCAGCTCGATTAGGCAGAAAGGCGTTGTGATTTGTTGTGCAAGTTGTTTGAACTGCAACAGATATATATCTTTATATATATATTTATATATATATATATATCTATGCACTTAGCTTGAAGTTTCTGATATATTGCTTGGACTGAAATTGAACTTGATTATTGTCATTTTGTGATAAATTCTTTACTCCACTTGAATTTGTCCGAGTCTGCCAAAATCTTTCTGCAATACAATACAAATACAAATAATATTTATAAAAGAAGGAGTCTTCCTTTCAAGTTGTTCAATAATTCATGCATAATATTGTATATAAAGTCTTGTAACCATGAGATTACGCTTACTGATGTTAATTACATAAAATTTCGATTTCTAATGAAGCGAATAAGTAAAAACGCTCTAGTCGGGACTGCCCGACTATGAGATCCCCTAAATCTTTCTTCAAGTGTGCAATTTTACATATATACAGACAGCTGATAATAATAATGCAAGCAAAAAAAAATCTAATTAAGAAAAAACTTTGTCCACAGCGGTATTTGAACCTGCGAACTCCTCGCTTGCAAGCCACCGTCACTACTACGACTCCACACTCTCTGGTTGCTAAGAATGCACGCTTTTCAATGTGTGTGTGCACACGTATAGAGCACACGCTGGCGGTTGGTGCTTGCTGTCGATTGCTTTTGCCGAATGACAAAATGTTTTCATTAATTTCTTCTATCTGTTACTTATCGGATTTTTAGAAAATTTTCAGCAATGAATTGTTTTTTTTTTATGAATAAGCGATAACACCTAAAAGAATCAACAAATTTTAGGTTGTGCCAATATTTGTAAGTGAACTTCAATTAAATTGATTTTGTAAAATTTGGAGCTGGTATCTAAAATATAACGAAATTCAATTGTCTAAATGCAAAGTTTGTTGGCTTTAGTTTAAAAGATGAAAAAATATGCTCAAGAAACTGAATCTCAATAATGTTTTAAGTCGATATCATTGAAACAGAAAAAGTTATCGATTATCTGAAACAAATGATATGCGCGCTATATACGAGGACCTTCGTGTAAAATTTCATGTCCCTAGCTCCTGAGGACGACGAGTACATACATACGGACGGACAGACAGAGGGAAGGACGCATGGACGGACAGGGCTAAATATATATACTTTATGGGATCTGCCTCTGCTCCTTCTGCCTGTTACATACTTATAACAAAACCATTATACCCAGAGTTCCCCTTTTCAATGTGTTCAGGGTATAAAAACAGAAGTTGACGGTCACTAGAAAGTTTATAAAGAAGAAGAGTGTATGAAACATACGAATAGAAAGAATATAATTAAATAAACATATCTCAACTCAACAGTATCTCAATAAAAATCTCCCCCATCGTTGTCAGTGATGTACCGAAATATACCTAAACTGATCCGAATTTCCCTTTCTCTCTACTATCTATGTACTTTCTATTTCCATTAACTTACCTAACTTATTTCAATACATACTAATTTTGCTTAAGTTTTATATTAACAAAAACTTTTGATTGATATGTCCCTAAAAAATCACTGACTACATTTAGCTGTAATCTGGGGCAAATGAAATTCCCCCAAACTGGTGATGCTATTAGGGTAATCTAGATGACATTTTATATAGGCTATTTAATTGTACCTTGTTGAGATCTTATTTTTACTTTTTTGAAAAAATATATTTCTTAAATAAATAAATAAAAAAAATATAATAAAATAAAAATAATAAAATACAAAAGTTCCATAAAAATAATAAAAATAAACTTGTTTGTAATTCTACAAATAAACTTAAAGCAAGGCACTGCAAAAGACATCTTCAAACTTAAGCTCTATAGCTCCAATAATTGGCACAAGCCCAACGACATCTCAATAAATCAAATGTCTCCCCACTTGAAATACACAAAAAAAAAAAACAAAATAGAAATTAGCTCTGGCTACTCTAAAAGCCCTTGACATGACAATGAAACATATATAGTATAGGGCCAAGGGCTTGGGGTCGTTCCAATTAGCGAACCCTTTCCCTACTCGCTCCTCCCCTTCCCTCTTCCCCTAAACAGTTCCGGCTGCTGCTAATTTTCAATTTTCATGGCACGCTGCCTGCCATTGATAGGCAGTTGATGTTGATCCCCGTGACGGCATTTAAATTGAGCTCTACTCCATGGATACACACACACACACACACAGAGAGAGCAGGGAGATGGCTGTGAAATCTGGATGCGAACCCATTTGGACATAAGTCGGCAATTTAATTGAAATTGGTGGCAAAGCCCACGGAAATGACTATTTTTTGAATAAATTAAATGGCCCCTGGCGAAAATCTTTATTTATAACAGCTGCTATATACATATATATATATATAGGTAGAGATATCGGCGAGAGCTGTTGATTTAAGTTACAAATGCGACCCAGTCAAATATTAAATGGAACGCAACAAATCCCATTGTCAACGGGGCCAATGAAATTGCCAAATAATTGACAAGCTATTTTTGGTTCAGTGGAGGGGGCTGATGGAGAGGGGGAGGGGTGTTTGCTGATTGGCAAAAACTAATGCCAAGAGCTGGACACAAATCGATATATACACATTTGACTGATGGACAGTGTGACGAAGGGGAGGGGCCGAGGCGGAGGTCAAAAAGAACAACAGTGAGCGCCAAAAAAGCGCAGACAGACGTGACAAGACCGCATGAAATAAAGTGACATTAAGCCATTTCAACGCAAAGGGGATTTGCACGTTCCAGAAATCCTCTATACACAAACACACACACACACACACATTTATATATATATATATATATATGTATATACATGTATATAGCTGACACATTGTATAAATTTACTGCCAAATCTAGCCGGAGCCTCCATGGCTCGACATGCTCCATGAGCCTCCATGAGCTCCATTGATGCGTTTTGTCTTGTTAAAATAATTGACAGGTGACCAGCGAGCGATGAAGTGGGATGGCGAAGGGAGGGGGCGAGGGGAAGGCAGGGGGAGGGGAGATAGGGGGCAGGCAGAGGGCAGATTGGTTCAGTCTGGCGCCTATATAGGCATTAGTGCAATTTATGACAATGCTCCAACAAATTGCGGCTATTGAAATTGATTGGCCAGGAGAGAAACAGAGAAAGAGAGAGCGTGTGAGAGAGAAAGAGAAAGGGCGAGGGAGAGGGTAAGAGAGAGTAAGAGCGGGCGACAAGTTGTGAAAGTTTCGGAAGCAAAGCAACAGAAATGGAAATATTAATATATATATATTGTACGTGTAATATATACATACATATTTTTATACATACATATTTTTATATATACATATAAATATATATTTACATACATATGTTTGTATGTTTACGGAAAAGCTTGAAAAAACATTTCTCAATTATTATGCGCAGCTGAAACTAACAAAGGCATAGAGGTTGCTGCCGAAAAACTAAGAAGAGTAAAACTTTACATAAAAAAAATGTATAAATAAAAAAAAATATTTGCTTGATAAAAAACTCTTTAAGATTGATTTTTCTTAAGAAACAGTGAAATAAAAAAAATAGGTTAAATTTTTTGCTTGCTAAAAAACTTCAAATTCTAAGCTTCATTTTGTTTGTTTTTGGTTTTTTTCGGGCTTGCCAAGATTTAAAACTTCAAACCAGCCACAAAAGTTGCTGTAGTAAAAGAAAATAAACACGCTTCATTAGCTCATATAAACTTAACATAAGTTTTTGGGGAGAAAAGTTAACACGAATTTCTTTGTGGAGAAGTTACTTAATTAACGAATATTATAATTATCATTATTATTTGAAGAATTGACAACAGTTAGCAAAACTCAGGCCAATATGTTAAAGGCCTTCAGCTAATTAAGGAATAATATATGTCTGATACTCCACAAAGAATCTCATCTTAACTTTGCTTAGTTTATTTGATAAGTAATATATTAAAATAGAAAAAAATATTTATATTTCTAATCATTTATCTAATAATTGATAAGTAATTTATGAAAACATATATAAAAAATCTTTGAAAAATATTTATATTTCTAATTAATTCTGACTGTGGAAACCACAATAAATATTTAAATTAATTTAAATTAAATAAATATTACAAAAATATTTATACTAAGAAATCATAAAAACAGAACAAATTTCTAGATGAGATATTCATTTTAGGGTCATTTACAACTATTTATTATGTTTCCCAAATAAGTTATTTTTAACACATTTTCATGCCTTGCATTAAGCTTAAATTCAGATGGAATCTGAAACCTATTTCAAGCAATTTAAAGCATTTTCATTTGGTCAAACAGTTGAGATTAAAAATCCAACTAAGTAATTCCACGACAAAGCTCCTCAAAGGCTTTACAAGCAAGTACTTCATTTACAGTTAGCTCGTCAGACTCAAATACTGGATTTCAAATAAAACACACAAAAAAGTAGAAATAGAAATAGAAATTTTCGCTCAACTGTGGACGAGCTTGATGAAAATGTAGTTA
The DNA here is from genome assembly GCA_035045545.1 of Drosophila gaucha. Classification (NCBI taxonomy): domain Eukaryota; kingdom Metazoa; phylum Arthropoda; class Insecta; order Diptera; family Drosophilidae; genus Drosophila; species Drosophila gaucha. The sequence continues at coordinate 3,076,605 of JAWNOY010000099.1, forward strand.
GCTATTCAGTTGGCAGCCAATTGGAAATAGAAAGTAAATATTTATATAAATGAAATTAAAAGATCATGTCGCCGGCATCTTAATGAAATGAAAGCTTACAAGACATGCCACCCACACACACACACACATTCTAGTCGGAAAATGTGAAATCAAATGTTTTCATTAAATTTCATTCGAGACGTGTTCATGCAATTTTAATTACTTGCCTGGCTATAAATTATTCAATGCCATCTTCACTTTACAGCTAGTCCTGCAAATCCTGCTTCGAACTAACTGATTTTTTCATTTGAGAGAAAAAGAAAAATAATGGGAAGCGTTAAGCGAATTGACGAATATAAATGATTTTGCAAAGGCAAAGTTCTAAATATGACTTTAAATTAAATAAGTGAGGAAGTTCTAGTAGGGAATGCGTGGCTGAGATATGTATACACTGGATATTCACTGGTGTTTCAAACATTCTAGCTATTATCGTTACATACACACACAAAATCACACGTATACTTTCAGAGGCATCACAAACATTAAGAATAAGTTTTTTGAGTTTTTTGAGTAGAAGCAGCTATACAAAATATGGAGAGCTTAACTGTTGTATATACTTTTAGGAGAATCTAAATATTACATTTGTTAAAACTCGCATCTTAACTATTCGAGATATGCACAAATAACTAAAGTTTGATATGGATTTTCATTATTTTAATAGAAATGGTACAACATTTTAGATTATTTATTCTATTAAATTTGTTATATATTTTATTGTGAACTTTCAAGTTTTAGCTCCTTAACCCTTACGGATATCGATATATAACACTCCATGGAGTCGACTACGCCACCTTCTGCCTGTTACATACGTTTTAACAAAAAAATTATATTTATAATTCACATTCTTTAAGTTCAGGCTACAAAAACTTAAATTATTTAATTTTTTTTAATTTAAAAAAATAGCTATAGAAAAATATATAATATTATTATATTTTAAGTATATATTATTTAATTTTTTTATTAGGTATAAAATATAAATGCAACTTTTAGCTAATTATTTTAATAACATGTACTCAAAATATTATATTATATATTTTTTTCCAGTTATTTTTTAACATTTTAGTATATATGAATATATAATAATATAATATACTATTATAATATATTGCTAAAAACAATACTATTTAATAAATTAAAATGAACTAGTATAAAAATCGAAGACTTATAGCCTTTAGACTATTTAGTTATTGTTTTAAGCCTTTTACCTGCTATTCCTATAAACTCAACTTTAGCACTCAATTAGCTTAACTTTTAAAATTTACCCCAGCCCAACTATAAATATTACTTTCATTCGAGTACACAAAAAAGAAGTAAAATTGAATTTTAAAGGAAAACCAAACAAGTAAAATATAAGTTTTAATTGACTTGCAACACGCTGAAATTTGCGTAGCTCTCGGCAGGAGTATGACCCTTACCTGGGTCTGCCTTTTATAGCCCTAACCTTGCTATAAACACGCCCCCTACTCCTCCCCCTCCCCCTCCCCCTCCTAGTTGCCTAGCTAAGGCTTCCGGAATCCAAATAGCCAAGTAAATTTCTTATCTTGAACACAGCGGAAGTGGATCACCAGAAAGTGTGCATGAAAGAGAGGGAAATAGTGAAAGAGCAGAGAAGGCTGTTGCGGTTTCCATGTGTGCGTGTGTGTGTTTGCTAGCATGTGGTGTGCGAGTGTGTGTGTGTGTGAGTTGTTTCTGCGTGTTTTATGCTTTTGCGCCCTGCGCCAACTTAAATGCTAACTTATGTTTAGATTTTGGCCAAGCGCACAAAAAAGGCCAAAACCAGCAACAGAGACTGTGTCTGTGTGCATGTGTGTGTGTGTGTGTGCTTGTGAGATTTAGCCAGCTTTTTGGCTGCTGCAACTGCAACAGCAGTCAAATTGCAAAAGTTTTTTACTTTAAGCATAAAATATTTATGTCTGCATTTAGTTTTAGTTTTAGCCACGTTTTGTTCAAGATTTTCACAAATTGTTGTTGTTGTTTGGGCTTTTGTTGTTGTTATTGCAAGTTTGTCTTGGCAATTTTATTAAAACGATATTTACTTAAACAAAAAGCCAGCAAAAGCTTGTGATTTTGCAGCTAATTGGTAAATGTTTCACTTTAGAGAGAGCTCTTTAAACCCGAATTGAATGCTAAAAATGAAACATAAATGAAACTCGAAATATATATTTGACGAAAGCAAGTTTTTCTTTTTAATTAAAGAGTGAGTTAAAGACAGTTTTTAAAAGAGGACAGAAAACAGGACAATAATTTTTAAGTTTAACAAGTAAAAACGCTCTAGTCGGGACTGCCCGACTACGAGATCCCCTGACTTTGCATAGATATAATTGCAACAAACAAAAAATTAATTTTTGAACAAAAAATGTTGACAGCAGGGGGAATTGAACCTGCGACTCCTCGCTTGCAAGCCAACATCTCTAACTCTTTATATTGTGGTTAATAACAAATACGCAACTAAAGCAGCAACGGCAAGAATTACAATGAAACTGAAATCGCGATTTTACAAATAAAATTCAAAGAATAATGCATACATTTGTACATGTGTGTGCACACGTATAGATTGTGTGCACAGTGTGCCCTGCACGCGTATTGGCGCTCGCCACCGAGTGCTTCTGCCGATTGACAAAATGTTTTGTTAAATAACTTCTATGTTTCTTAACGGATGTATATAACATTTTCAGCATTGAATTTTTTCGTTTTACTAAAATTACGGTTTTACTTAAAAATATTTAAAAAATTAAATTGTGGCTTTAATAATTTTTTGTTTTTAAATTGATTTTGTAAAATGTGGAGCCGGTATCCAAAATATAAAAATATTTGAAAGAGTATTTTGTCTACATGCATTCAATTGCAAAATTTGGTGACTGCAGCTAAAACAATGTTAGAGATATGGTCCAAAAACTGAATCTTGATAAAGTTTTTAATCGATATCAGTGAAACAAGAAAAGTAATCGAATATCAAAAACAAACTCAATATGCGCGCTGTATACATGGATCTTCGTGCAAAATTGTAAGTCTCTTATAGGTTCTGAGATCGACGCGTTCATACATACGGACAGACAGACGGACAGGCGGACAGGGCCAAATCGACTCAGCTCGTCGCACTTATCAAGAATATATGTACTTTATGGGGTCGGTCGAGCCTCCTTCTGCCCGTTACATACTTTTTGCAAAACCATTATACCCTGATTTCCCATTTTCAATGGGTTCAGGGTATAAAAAAGGTCAGTCTGTCAACTGGACTACTGTCAGAATGCCTGACAGCACGCTTAATATTAGGCGACTAGAAATTTCATTTTGAAAAAAACAAAAACAAATTCATAACATATACTTTTTCTATTTCTTATTCAAGAATATTAAATAACTGTTTATTTAACTGGTGCACACAGTATCCAATATACTGTCGAGTCAAGCAAACTGGAATACCGAGACCGCGCTGTCCTTGAATGGTGTTGAACTCCCGATCGATTGGAACTGAGGTAAGTTTGCTTTTTTACCAATACACGAAGATATAAAACAATACTAAAAGAATTATGCGAAGCTATATAGATAAGCATACCCATAAGCACTTCACACTTCAAATTTCACATGAAGCCAATATCCGAAACAACAAGTAAGTGGAGTTCGGAGCCGAAGTCGCAATCGGAATCGAAATCGGATCCGCGCTTGGCAATCATATATAGTGTCTTCAATTTTATCGAGAATCCTTGCAAGGAAGGACAGGAACTGAAGGATCTGTTTGATTATCTGATGAGAAATTCAATTACGACAGAGACAGCAACTACATCGAAGGCGACTGTATTGCTGAATGAGATTGATCCCAAAATAAAAGTTTTATCGTCCAAAATCGACCTCGATCCGATGGGCTTTGATCTACTTAACTGGATACGTCAATGGTTTCTGCTGGGCGGCCGCAACAACAACAACAACAACAACAACAACCACAGCCAGGAGCCACCCATTGGTGGAATCGAAGAAAGCGAACGCAATCGCAAGCGCTGCTCTAATTGCTTGTCTAATGAGGCAGAAGCTCAACCCCCGATCAAATATCGTCGTTTGGATAATACATTTCCCAACTTGATGCCGAATGAAGCTGATAATAATTGCCATATGGCAAACGCTAACCAGCGCAATGAGCAGGAAATCAACAGCAACGACAATGCCTGCCAGCTGCAAAGGCGTCTCTCGATGTTCAACACACCGCCGACGCGACAGGTGCGTGTACGCAACGCTCAACCCGTTGCGATTATTGATCTGTCCGACTCCGATGATCAGCAGCAAAATGAGGGCAATATATACCAAAAATATGCCGATCGCCTTGGCTCCAGCGCACAGCCAACGTCGCGTCACGCTGAACTTGGACACAGCTCGTCAATGAGAAGACCGAACTTGCTGTACTCCCACGCATTGCGTTTCGGCACAAATGATATTCTCAGCGATGCTAGCAACTCAACTGAGACTCGCTTAAATGGGCGTGGCAATAGTTTGTGTGAATCGGGCGTCGCCCAGAATAGTATAATCGTGCTGGAGGAGCAGCACCATGAGCACGATCAGTACATCAAACTGATGAACAGTCTAACTCTTCACGGCCCCAGCACAGTCACAGCTCGTGAGACGAAGCCGATTAGCCTTAATAACAGCGACTATATGCGTGCTCTTATTAAAAGCAAGGCAGAGTCCGGCGTATCAGTACATTCCGAGTACGCCAAATTGTTAGATTCCGATTCAAAGCAGCAGCAAGAGCCGCCACCAGTTCTCTCAAAACCTGGCAGCAGCTCCACCTCCAACACAAAAGTCGAGAGCCTGCTGAAGAACCTTGATGAAGACCTGGGACAGCACGCGGATAAACCACAAATGATGCCACTCTCAGAGCCGTTGATGTTACGCACTACAGCGCTTCAGCAGCGCAATAATAAATCTATCTACTTTGCTGATAACTTTATGAGCATCTTAAACGGTAAACGCGCCCGAATCCATCGGGAGGTGAACCATGTAAAGAAGCTACTTATGCAGAAAGCTGAAAAGATAAAAGAGGAACGTCAAGCTTTTGAGCAAGGGCTGCGTCAGAGCTTAGCCCAACCGCGTTTTATTGAACAGACAATATTTGAATTGGAACAATATTCAATCGATAAGGATAGCGAGCCAGAATTTATACCATTCACCGATGCCCATCAGCAGCGCTATAATGAACTGCTCTGTGTCAAGGCCGAGCAGGTGCTAATATCCAAGTTCAACCTCAACATAACTGGCCATGATATTAGCACACTGGACGGCGGTTCCTGGCTGAACGATGCAGTTATTAATTTCTATATGAATCTATTGACTGATCGCTCACAGCGCAAGGAGGGCGAACTGCCAAGCGTTCATGCCATGAATACATTCTTTGTGCCGCGCTTGCTGCAAGGCGGCTACAACAGTGTGAAGCGCTGGACTCGCAAGGTTGATATATTCAGCAAGGATATAATTCCGGTGCCAGTGCACAGCCGCTACGTGCACTGGTGCATGGCCATTATCCACATGAAGAACAAAACTATTCGCTACTACGATTCAATGGGAAAGCCAAATCCGAAGGTGTTGGACGCCCTCGCGAGTTACTTGCAGGCAGAGTCGCTGGACAAACGCAAGACCCCACTCGATATCGACGACTTTACCCTAGAAAACGTACAAGATGTGCCACAGCAGGCCAACGGTAGCGATTGCGGTGTCTTTAGTTGCATGTTCGCTGAGTATATAACACGCAACCAGCCTCTTACCTTCTCGCAGGAGCACATGGAGTACTTCCGCAAGAAGATGGCCCTTGAGATTTGTGGCGGCGAGCTCTGGAAGTAGACGGATTGCAAACAACTAATACCCCATTATCATTAACTAAGCTAGTTTCCTTCAAATTCTTTCGCTTAAATAATTTATTTATTATATTGATAATAATGTGAATAATAATAAAATCTTATTTAGAATCTTTGAGTTTAATGTTTCCTTTTTTCGTTTTTATACCCTGAACCCTTTGAAAAGGGGATTTCACGGTGTTTTGTGACAATGTATGTATCTGCCACTCGACACCACAAAACATATATATTCATGATCAGGACGACGAGCTGAGTCGATCTAGCCATGTCCGTCTGTCCGTTCGCATGAACGCAGTAATCTCGTAAACCACAAACGCTAGAGGTTTGAAATTTTAAATATATATTCGTGTTTACCATATGTAGTAATTTTTTTTTTCAATAACTCATCCTATTTCCTTACTATCGATCACAATCGATATTTTCACTTCATTTTTTAACCATAACTTGAAGACCATAAAAGCTAGAGCCAACAAAATTACTATGTAGGTTTTTGTAATGAAAATACAGGCAATAAATATTTCAAACTTTGGATACCACCCCCAATGATCCTCAAGCTGAAAAATGTATTTCAAATACTAGGGAGTTGGGATTTCGCATATGTACACCTTTAGATTTCTATATTATGTTTTGAAAATTTCATTACGAAAGTATACGTACTTGTGTGCGCATATATATGTGTGCGTGTGTGTGCACGCAGAGGGTAATATGTATAGATAGAATATGTAAGCTAGATTGTTTAAAACACCACCTTGGACTTGGTTCAGGGTATCTACTAGTCGGGCACACCCGACTATATCGTTCCTACTTGTCTTATCTTTTTTGCCATTTTAGAATTTAGTCTTAATACAATAACACATAATTAAATTATTAAAATTAAAACAAATAAAGATTTTCATTTGCTTAACATTTTAATGCCTCACCATAAATAGGTTTATTGTAATAAAAATTCATATTCAAGATTCTTTATCCAACCATTGATTTTTGATTTAAGTTATTTGATTAATTTGTTTTTCTTTTAAAGAACTTATAATCGCTTCTGCCTTACTAAATATACACTCCGACTCCGAGCTAGCCGGGATTGCTAAGTGCATAAAGTTGATGTTTATTACTCTTAAAGGAAGGGAAATCATTTAATCAATAAAATAGGGAGACTACATTTCTGATTTACACTGTGTTAGTTCTTTTCACTCAAATTAAAATGTCAAAACTCCCATCGATATATTTCCATCGATACTATCTATAGTGACATCGATGGTTTTTTAGCTCTACTGCTAGTACTGCGCCCAACATATAAAAAATATAAATAAAGTGAAATAAGTTAAAAACTCTTTACGAAACTTAAAAATAAATTTTAAATTAATATTATAACATTTAATTCGTAAATTTTATCCATTCAACCTTATTTCAATATGAATTAATAAAATATGTATTTTATATTCGTGGCTTATTTCTACAAGAGTTTGCCCCGATATGTGGTTAATCTAAATAATATATAAATTTTCAATAGATTTATTTGTGCAACATATACTTAATAGAATATTTATTATTCATTTGAACATTTCCTCTTCAACATGTGCCAAGTTTCACAAAAAAAGCGAAAAAGCAAAAAGCAATTTAATTGTGATTCGTATTATTAATTAATAAGTGTCTCTCGCAGCCAATTTTCTAGTATTAATATAAAATTTTGGATTATTACATAACTGCGCTGGCAGCAGCAGAATATTAAATAAGTATTTCGATATCATGCGTAGCACAAATTAATTAATACAAATGCGGTCTGTTAATTAATAACTAATGGCTGTTATGTGTCAGCCACAGACGAGAGTTCAACTGCTTTAAAAAACAATGAATAAATATATATACAATAAATATATATGTATGTACATTGATATCTGTATCTACTGACAGCTTGATAGGCGACTCGTACGGCCTTAGTCAATTCTTTTTACAAATTATATAATTTTATGCATGAACAATTGGTTTGTAAACAAATTAATCAATGTGTCACAAACTGATCAAATTGAAAAAAAATAGAAAAAAATGCAGGATTTCACATCAGAAGTGAACAAATGTTTTTTATTGCGCTTTGTGTTAATCAATTGAAATGTGTCAATCGTGCGGCTTAACGTTGACTCCCAATTCATAAGTCTGAATGTGACATATTACGATTAAGAAATAAAAAAACAATTTATAAAAAACAAAATCGATTATATAAATCAAGAAACACATTTAAAAATATGAAAAAAAATATATATATAAATATATGTGCATTTTTTAGTCTTTAGATTTAACTAATGGAAAAAAGGCAGAGTATAAATAATTTCACTTCCACGCATGAAAAACAACTTATATACCCTGAAGCTATTGAAAATGGGAAGTCAGGGTATATTGGCTTTGTTTATTAATGCGCTTAACTAAAATTATTTATTTAAATAATTTCCCATTTTCAATGGCTTTAGGATATAAAAGACTACCAATACAAGTTTATTAAAATATTGAAATTTTTAGATTCATATAATTTATAGGTCTATCTGTAGATAAGGACACCAGAGATCCAACAGAATAGCTTTGTATTGCTAGTTTGTAAAAACTGTGGAAGATATTGGTTTTTCCAATTTGGCACTTTAATAATTTTTAGAAAATTTGGGTATTCACTCTATTGAGGTGTTCACTATACCCAGACACGACTTTATATTCTATGTCATAATTATATCAAACGAGAGTACAGTCGAGTACAAGTTAAACATTTCAAGTCTCTAACTATTTCTACATGCTTTGACTTAGACAGACGGACGGCAGGATGGTCAGTAGAAAGAACAGACGTATAGTTGTACGCACAGCAAGACGGCTTTTATTCGCGAGAGATAGATATATGAAGACAGATTCGAGATAGAGCAAAAAAATACCTTCTTAGCTTATTTAAAAATAATTAAGTTACTATAAAATTCAACAATTTTCCTAAAAAATACTTAGTTGAAGTTCTCTTCAAAAAACTTTGCTAGTTCTCTATTTCCATTTGTCATACAAACTGTTTGTTGTTGTCTTTTGTTTTCGTTTTCAACTTGGCCGTAGACAAATGATTTCTGTTTATACACTCATTTCTCAGCATGTTACCTATTAAACTTTTGTGGACAGGAAAATTTAATTAAAAGCAACGCACAGCTGCTCCTTCAACTGCCACCCACAACAGCAGCAGCAACAGCAACAACATTTTCAATTATAACTCAAGTTTTCCAACACAAAACGTGAGACAGCAATAGCTGGAGCGAAAGGGATGCCCTGACATGAAACGGTTTTTGGGCTTAGACAAAGCGAACAACAACAAAACACACAAAATTTATGCTGTTTAGATATTGGAAAAAATGTAAAAAAAAATAAAAATATGCACTTCAATTTCAGTTAATTCGAAACTCGAATTCGAGTTCGAAACGCATGGCCAGGCAGTGTAAAATAAATGTACTAAACAAATCAAAACTTTTCACATAACTTTCACATCAATAGAGGCGGGGGGAGAGTATATCAAAATGTGAGGGACGAACGAATTGTGGGAATTGTGGGGTTGGCTGAGGGCTGTGAGGGGTGGGTAGGGGTTTTGCTCTCTACAAAGTGTAGATTTATTGTGGGTTCTTATAATGGCAAATAGTTGAGCAGGAAGTGCTTACAAAATGGCAACAGCGAAAGCGAAAAATTTCAAGCTCAAGTTTAAGACGCATTGTCCCGTTTTATTGTTGTTGTTGTTGCTGTTGTTGTTTATCATGTGACTTGCGTTACATTTAACAATGGAACATTTTTGGTAGCTTTGTCCTGATGACGTGTCAACTCTGCCAGCGCAAAACTTTGCGCAAAATGAAGCGACAAAAGCAAAGAAAATAAAAAAAAAACAGTAGAAAAAAAAGAAAATCAAAAAAGAAAATTCTAAAATAAAAAAGAAAATAACAAACTGCACGACAAAGTTTCTTCTTCTTTCATTTGGCTCTTGCTTTAAATTGAATTAACTTGAGAGCAAGTCCGCACTGGACAGAGGCGGTGAGGGGGGCGCCTGGCATTGAGGGGGGTGGGGGTCAAAGGGGTTGGCCTTTGCACCGGCTAAAAACTTACGATGATTTATTTGCTTCACATGGCAAAGTTGAGTGTCACTTTTTGAGCTGAATGTCGGCTATAAAACTCGAGCGAAGTAAGCAAGGCAGAGCAAAAAAGAGATCTGAGATATGTTTTTCCCGTAAGTCGACAGAAAAGGAAAAAATGGCAAATGCTGCATTTTAATCTAAGCAATCAGAATACTTTAAGCTGAGGGCTTAGCTGCAAAGGTAATACAGTCAATTGAAACTTAACGTTCTTTTATAGGTTAACTAGTTTGATAGTGGATACTATTTTGAATGATTTAAGTGATTATTGTAAATATGTTTTTACACATCTCTCGAAATATATCCCTTACCTTCTAAATCGTGCTACAAATCGCCGCGAATGGTGCTTAATATTTGAAAAACTTGTATCTTTATATAAAAGTCTGACTCTAAGCTATTATTTATTTCCATTATACAATATCTGTCTGCTGTCCTTTCCTTAACTTTTTCCTCTTCTTTTTCATTGATACCATTCTTTATCATTACCATTCACTCTCATCTCTACAACTTCGATTTATTTCTATCTCTCCAATCCTATTTTTGGTTTTTCGACCTTACATTGTTTTTTTTCTCTGCTGCCCTTCTGACTTGATTCATATCGCTCTAACTTACTTTCTCTTTTTTTAATTTTCTCAATCTTGCTTCTTTTCAGTCAACCTTTCGATCTTTCTCTCCCTTTGTTGCTTCCTCTGTGTTTTGCTCTCTGCCTCTTACTGCCTCATTCTCTTTCTTTTCCCTCTCTCTCTCTCTCTCTTCTTCTCTCTCTCTTTGTCTCTCTCTCTCTAAGTATCTCTCTATAACCCTCTAGGTCTCTCTCTATCTCGGTGTTTCGTCTTTCCGACCCTCTCTTTGTAACTCTCTTGGTCTCTGTCTATCTCTCCTTTTCGCTGTTTTTCTCTGTATCTCATATCTCTCTGTATTGAATACTTTTCTCAGTCTATCTCTCTCTTTATCTTTTATTCTCTCACTCTCTCTTATACTCTCACTCGCTTTTATTCACAGTATTTCTTACTCTCTCATTTGTTTTCTCTCTCTCTTTGTCTTTCGCTTTCTTTTCTCATTCTCTCTTCTTATCTGTTATTCTCTCTCTCTCTCTTTCACTCTCTCTCTTAACCTTACTCCCTCTCTCATATAATGTTTATCTCTTACTTAAATTCTTTTACTTTACATCACCCCACTTTAAGATCTCACAACAATTTGAACAAACTCTCCCACTATCTCATTTCTCTCCCTTTCTCTTTCCTTTTCGCTCTCTCCATCTCTTATTAATTACACCTCCTACATTGCGCTATTCTGTGTCTATTCAAAGCACTTCAAATGCACTGACTGCAACATTGACAACTAACTAAATCAAGGCGACACCTCATTGAGCTTTAACCACCGTGTCCTAACGGTAACTGTAAGTGGATATATATATTAATATGTGTGTGTGTGTGTGTGTGTGTGTGCGTATGTGCAATGTACCATGAGACATTAAGGAGGCAATCAGGCTGTTGCTGCTGCTGTTGCTGCTGCTGTCGCTGGCATGCAAAGAGGGGAATTGTTGGCAGTCTGGCCAAAAAGCCGGCGAGCCACTTAAAATTTAATATGTAACGGGCCGATTGCTTTGGCATTAAAATGTAAAGCAACATCAGCCAAGACAGAAAAAGAGGCAAATAAGCCGCGGCACAAGAAAACTTAACGAGCACACAAAGCCAAAGGAGCTTTGCGAGTGAGCACCAAAAAAAAAAAGCAGCACAAAGCATTTTACTTGCAGTTTACTCGACTCCAAAGTCAAGTATACCAAAAAAGTAAAGAGGAGTGAGCGAGAGAGAGAGAGACAGAGAGGGAATGAATTTAGTTCTGCTCACTTATTTTCCATCAGAGAATGTCATTGAGGCGACGAGAGGACATCGCCAAAAGTCGCAGTTGCCATCGCCCAGCGGGCCCATCGGGCGTATGATGGATGCTTCAGATTTTGTTGAGAGCGCATATCCTGCTGCTGCTGCTGCTGCTGATGCTGATGCTGCTGCTTCTACTGCATCATCATCATCAAATGCTGCTCTGCTCGTACTTAATGACAAATAAGCCAGGCAACATTTTAACAAATTAGTTTTCTTCGATAAGCCAACAACTGACAGCGAACCAGCAAATGGACGAAAACTTGAATTGAAACCAAGAATTGCGGCTAAAACTAAAGCAAAGATTTAGCGGAAACGTAAAGTAGTCTAAATAAATAAATCTATGAATTAACATTTTGTTTTTCTTTAAAAGAAGAAACTAAAATTTTTAAATGTTATTTAAAATAAATCTGAAAAATAATCTGGAATATAAAATATAAAATCAGAATAAATTAGGAAGATAAAACTTAAATTGAAATCAAGAATTGCGGCTAAAACTAAAAAAATAAAGCCAAGAATTAGCAGGGACTCAAAGTACTCTTTTTTAATTTAAAATAAATAAAATAAAATTCGAAAATTTGAAATATGAATTATAAACTATAAAAACAGATTAATTTTGGAAGAAAAAACTTAAATTAAAACAAGAACTGCGGCTAAAGCCAAGATTTAGAGGAGAATTTAAGTAGCTCATATATGTATTATGTATATTTTCGTATATATATAAATTTAAATTTTCTTTTTCAGCTCAAACGAAAACTTTAAAACTTTATTTATTAAAATGTAAATAATAATTTTAAAAAAATATTAGAAAAAGAATTAGTTAGGAATATAAAACTTAGGTTTGAATTACGACTTAAAACAAAAGTCAAGATTTAAATTTAATTTTTTAATTTTAAAACATAAAAGAAAATATCGAAACTTAATTTATTCAAATCTGAATTAAAATCTAATTAATTTAACAGTAAAAACAGAAATAATTAAGAAAAACAACTTGACAAAAATGATAATGGCATCGGTTCAGACAAAGTTTTGTGACTAAAAACTGTGGGTCTAAGGGAAGAAGAATAAGATTGGCTGTATAGCTTAAGGTTATAACTTTAAAATAAGTGTATACTATCTTATGGGAATTACTTTGCAGAGAAAAAAATAAATATCAATAATTTCTTAAAAAGAAACACATATTTAGCGAAAGTTTTTAAGCCCACAAAAGGAGTTTTGAAAGTTTTAATAAACTTAAACAGAGTATCTTCTAGTCAAGCCTTTCCAACTATAGAAGTTACTCAAATCTACATATTGTATTTCAGTCCATTTCTTTAGCTATTTTTCTTACACTCACCTATAAGTCTCATCGGCTTATCAACTTGCTGCTCGTATGCAATAATCTAGCTAATAATTATTCTCATTATAAAGTTAATTTAATTCTGAACGTTTTATTGCCTTGACATTTCAACTTTGGTAAACAAATAAAATAATAAACATATGTTAACGTAGTTTAATCAGGACAAAAGCTTATTAAATATTAATGAATACAATGCCAGAAATCTAACAAATGCAATAAAAGTTGGCCAACGCCATGCTTCAATAAATTTAGAAGCAGCAGCTCAAAATTTTCAACTAGTTTGACCTTCGGACAGCTGCTGGACAACAGACCCACTAGTAATATACACCCCCACTCCCGCCACGTCCACCCGCACTCATTTCTATGGGTCATAATAAATTTTTAGTGTGCAGCGTAAAGTTTACGCTTGTCAGAGAGTTTACAAAATGTGTAGAGAATTTTGTTGGCTGTTGAAAATGTTCGCAATCGAAAAACTCTAGCAAAACTTTTACCATGCATGTGCAGACATATCACTCGTTCGCTCTCTATCTGTGTGCGTGGGTGTGTAATATATTATGGTCAGCTCAGCAGCTCAGCAGCTCAGCAGCTCGGCAGCATCTCAGCCACAACTCCCCGCAAAAGTTTTGCAAACAATGCCACATTAACACATTTGTTGAACGTATAATCAATTTGTAATTTGTAGCCGCAGCAAATTCGTGGCACATAAGTCCACTATGCAACAACAACAATAACAATAAGAAAAAGAAAAAAAAAACAAAAAACCAGCGATGTTGCAACAAACGAAAAACTTGCAACACCCCCTTTAGCCTCGGTTCACAATTTCGGACAAAAAGCGGAAACTTTTATGTCAACAAGAAACGCTCACACACACAGTCACAGGGCTGCCTTGAGAAGTGGCAAAGGGGTTTGACTAGGGGGCCGTGGAATAAGGGCGCAGCAGCTAGGGGTAGTTGGGACAACATCCCACATATGCGGCGAGGTCCCAGCAAAATAACAACCAAAATGCGAAACCAATGAAAAAGTTAAAACTTTATGCTACACTTTAGTCCCTACATAGGAGGAGGGTGGGGTGGGGCGAGGCGATTGGGGGTAGGTGGTGGTAGGTAATTGTAAGGGTCGTTTATGTGCTCCAAAAGATTGACAGAAAGTTACGAATTCAACGAATTTTAAGCAAAAACAAAGTGTGCATACTATTTTTATTTGACACAAGAACAAAATTAAATAAGTAAGTAAAAGTTGCAAATTTATAAAATAAAATTACAAAACAAAGCAAAACATATTAATGCGAATCTTGAAATAATAAATAATAAATACTAAATAATTAAAAATAAATAAGCTTTAAAATAATAAAAAAACAAAATAAATAATAAAATAAAATAAAATAATAATAATTTATAAAGTTAAAAATTATAATAAATTAAATAAAAAATAATTAATAAAATTAAAAATAATAATAAAAAAGAATATTGGAAATATACAAAAAAAAAGTCTTTAAAAATTCAACTTTTTGTTATAGATTTAATAATTAATAATTTAAAAAATCTTTAAATTAAATATACAAGAACAAAAATATAAAAGTATTAAGCAATTATAACAAAAAAAATACTAAAATAGCAATTAAGACCAAAAAGAGTAATTTGTTTTTTTATAAAGACCTTTTTTATATTATTTCGATTTTTCAAAGTAGACCAAAAAATTAAAACAAAAGAAAAAGATATCAAAGTAAAAGATATGATAGTAAAAAATATAAAAAAGTAATACAAAATATTTAAATATCCCAGCTATGCAAATTTGTGTCTTCTTGACTTACTTTTAGGTTAACAAAAAGTCGTAATCAAAAAGCATATAATAAAATGAAAAAGGAAAATGAAAAACAAATTCAACTTTCAATTTTTTTTTATTCTGCGATAATTTTCAATTTTCTTTGTCAATATGACAAAGTATTGACAGATTTATTGGTGCAAACATGTCGACAATATGCGACCAAAACTCAGATAAGAAAACTTTCATAATTTATATGATTTGCATGCAAAGTTTTTTTATACACTAAAGCATATACATATATAAATAAAACATATAGTATACATTTATATACGAGTGCGGGGTAACATTTCGCACATGCAAATGAAGTGCAGCTGTTATCGGGACGAAGAGTCGAAAGCAGAATAAAGTGGAGAAGCGTAAACAGATAATGTGTGATAAATGTGATACAATGTGTAGGACAGCAGGATACAGAGGAGCCATCAGGACATCAACTGAGTTTACAGCACAAAGCGCCTTTTAACAACTCGACAAGCGGCTCGTAACCTTTACCACGCCCCCCTCACACCACTCCCCCTCCACTCCCTGACCGCCCGCAAGCGGCTTTTTATATGCAAATTTGTTAAGGGTTAACATTTCTGACTGAAGGTCAGTTGGCACACGCACACACACACACATACACATATAGATATATATATTGTATATCATTTTTGTAAGCGACAAAATTGATTGACATTTTGCACCCTTGAGGCAGTTCGCCTTTTATTTTTTTCAATACGAGCTGATTTCGTGCTGATAAAAAGCCTTTAAGCCATTTTTAGTTTATTGTTATAAAAAAAAATAAATAAAAATGAATGAAAAAAAAATAAAGTAAATAAATTTTCATATAAATTGAATGTGAACAGTGGATGAAATGTGTGCGTGCCCTTTGCCCAGAGGCCAAAAGCATTTCGCCGTTATATGACAGCGATGGGCATGCCAGCAAATAAGGGGCGTGGCATGCCATATATGATAGCTGTTTGCTAGAGAAATTGCTTTAAACTTTTAAAAATGATTCATGAACTTTTCTTAAAAAATTATAAACAAATCTGAATAAGTTTTTGATGAATTGAAAATGTTTAAAGCTATTTAAGATACTTTTAGTTAATCAGTATTAGGAAAAAATAGGCTAATAAAAATAAATAAGTTAAACATACATTGACCTGTGCATATAAATATTTTAAAAATAATTTCGAAAAAAATTAGAGTAATTATTCTTATTTTTTTTAGTTTTATTACATTTAAAATTCATTTCCAGAAAAACTTTCAAAATTTTTTCAAATAGTTCTTTTCTTAATTTATGAAAAGGTTTTAACAGGGTTTACATCAGGTCTTTAAGTATCTGTTAATGTTCAGTTAAGCCATATCTCAGAATAATTTATAATCCTAAAAGAAGATTCCTTAAATACACGAAAAGCATTTCAATGCGAACTTAGGATAAAATTTCAGATATTGCTATAATTGTCTGCCAGTAAGTAAGTAAGTCTTTTTCTTCTCAATCCCGCTCTGTAAGCCTTCTATTTTACAGCGTGGCCAACTAGTTACATATTATATTTATGATTTTCTTAGAAAAACAATTTGTTATTTAAATTATAAATTTCATACACCTACTCAACGCTCAGCTCATAATTAAATGTCATATGCTGCAACGATTTTTCAAAACTTTGCCAAGTTGTTGTCATTTTCCAGCTGTTTCTCAGCGCCATTTGAATACATGTCTGTCTCTCAAATTCATCAACTTTTCACTCGACTCTTCCTCTTGTTTATAACTTTTTGTTGTTGAAACCTAAGCAAAGTTTGCCAACTGACGCGTCGCAATAAGGCAGCTCTTTCATTTTTTATTTTCTATTTTCATCTATCATATGTTGTGTTTGATTAAATATTCCATTTATATATATATTTTTGGAATTCTATAATTTCAATTTATAAATTTAAAAAATAAAATATTTAGACTTTCCTACAAGTTTTTTGTGCAAAAATATTTTTGCAGTTCAGCAATCAAATTGCTCATTAATTGAACCAAGCGAAATGAATGAAATGAAATGAAACGAAACGAAATGAAACAAAACGAAGGGCAAAACAGCATAGCAAAGAGAGTACACACATAGACAGGCAGCCACACAGATGGAGGGAAAATCGAATGCTATGGGAAATGTTATGGAAATGCAATTCCATAAAACCAATTCAAACTTCTCTGCGCTGCGATAATTCATTAGAAAGTTCAGCGGCGCGTAAAATTGAATTATGCATTTTGTAGATGATTTCGTTGTCGATATATTTTTCCATTTTTCCAGCGCAAGCTGCGACTATGTAATTAAAACGAGTGTCTGGGTATGTGTGTGAGTGTGAGAGTATAGCTATAATGGCATAAAACCCGATAAGCCTGGCAAAAAGACAACAATCTGTTGTGTACATAAATGGCTAGAGAATCTATTTACCCAACAAAGAAGTACAAAATGTATGACTAGACTATACCCTGTAAGAGCTGAGCTGGGCTGGAATATATGTATGTTGTAAGTTATCTACAATATATACACTCAAACATATATATTGTCAGCAGAAGTCTATATCCGCCTCATTCTGCTTTAGTCTAAGAAGAAAGCTAGCTTATGAAATATATTTCCAGGGTATTTACAGGTATTTCCAGACTTAAATATTAGTGATTTGTTAGCTGGGTAAACACAAGAGCATTTTTGAGCATAAAGTTCTAATAATTAACTATTTATATATAAATATGTAGCAATATTTTCTCAAATATTGAAATCTCTAATATATGAAAGCGTTTTAGGACTCCATATTCCTTAACTTACTTATTCCACTAGCTATGGCAATTATCCAACATATAGTATATAGCACATATTATATATCACATATGTAATCCAATTGGCAGTCGTTTATATCACAGCATACAAAAAAAAAGCCAACTACAACTCAAGCAAAATCTATTCAACAATTTTCCACAAGGTTTTTCCCCTTTTGCTTAGTTTTTTCTTTTCTAATTTGAGCCCTGCACGTTGATAGTTGTTTGTTTTTCTAGAGCTTTGTTTGTTTGGTTTTTTGCTTTGGCGCAAATGCAATAAAATGCAGTTAGATATTCTGTTAGAGGGTTTGGCCAAACAGTTCAGCTCCATTCATTTAGCGAGAGTCATTTGCTGCCTAAGCCCATAAAGCTGGTAGCCACCTGTAAGCCGCATGCCAAACGCTGACAGGCAGCGCTTAACGTGAAAATCCTTTAAATCGTTACCCTCCTGCCTCCTGCTTCTGCTGCTGGTCAGTGGCCTCGCACTTGAGGCAGCTGTGGGTTTTCTACTCCCACCCCTCACACACAGGTAAACAAAAATGTGTTTTCTATGGCGATTGTAACGGGCTTCCATGTTGCGAGCTTAGAGCTAAGTCCAAGTAGAGGCAGTAAAAAAATGGGAGATGGAGAGGCATAGAGATCTATGACTTGTTTTCGATGCTCCTTTCCAGGTGTATCATTTAGGTTTGCTTGGAACACAAGTCTATTGCCTAATATAAATATTTTCAAAAAATAAATTTAATTAAAGGAAACTGAAGATAATATCTTGTAGTAAAATATAAGAACTACTTTGATTGAGAGTAAATAATGGGCTCGTATAGTACTTGGCTTCAAAGAGCAGCTAATAAGTACCCGTATAAACTATCAATACAGTGAATTGATGAACTGTTTAAAGATTGTTATCTACTTTAAATTCTGAAATATATATTTATTGCCTAAAGCCAACTCAAGCTTCAAACACAGAATTCGGTTGAAGTATTTATCGTTTAGTTTCCTTTTAAAGTTCATTTTAAAATAAAATATTAAAATATTGACTTCTAAAAGCTAAAACCTCTTCACAGATTAAAGTTTAAATATATCGCCTGATATCCTCTCAAAGAACAGGCTCATTTTGACTCCATCACTATATCTTGCACTATAATGTAGTTTCCTTAGCTACTCTCTCCATTGCCAAGGGCAATAACTAATGCTATGCGAAACGCCCATTCCATCAATCCATCTACGAACTGTTAACTAAATTTTTGACACTAATTAAGAGTCAGATTTTTATTTTAATAAATTGCACAGAATTTTCAGTAAAATGTCTTTATCGGTTATTTTTTTTTATTTACCATCAAAACTAAAACCAATCTGAAATTCTTAGCTAATGTTTTAGCTTCGAAAGCGTTAAGTGAATATTTGTCTTTATAATCTAAAAAAAATCATATATTAAAGCTAAAATGTAAACCTGGCTCTTTTAGCTTCAAAAACTTAAATATATTTATAATACAGTAAAAACTTATCTTTATTAAAGTTCAAATGAAAAGCTGTGAAAATCTTCAGTTAAAAAAGTTAATATAAGTTTCCAAGTGCAATGTGCATATACATTAAATATTTCAAGTAAGCGAAACAAAAAAGGTTGAAATGTTAAACGTGGCGTATACGCAATCCAAATTGCAGAAATTGTGCTTGAAAAGATTGTAAGTAGCATATGCATTAAATTTAAACAAAATATAGTTTAAAATATAATGAAATGAAAGAAAAATTAACTTTTAAATTTAAAACAAAAATATTAATTAAAAAACAAAAACATTTAATAATAAATAATGTTTATAATTACCAAAGTAAAATGAGATGAAATTTGTACTGAGTTATATAAATAATTATAGCAACAAGCATTTTTATTTGTGTAACTCAACTCTTAATATTAAAAAGGTTTTCAAGGTTTTTCATTGCAGAAATTTATATACATACATATACATATACCGTATAAAATGAAACCCATTGCAAAATGATTTTCTACGCAACATTTAACAGATACGCACACACCCATATTTCCGGCCCCAAAGGGGCCAGCCCCTGCCTTCCAAAAAAAGGCCAATTGCTGGGGCCAAAGGCAAAGCACAGTTGTATAAAAAATACCAAAAAAGGGTAGTAAAAAAGGCAAAAAATCGGCTTTGATGTTATTGCCGCAAATTAGCTAGAAATCTTTTGGCTGTTTTCACTTGCACCTTCTCCATTTACCTTTTACCAGCTTAAGCTCACTCACTATCTTACTCTCTATCTCTCTCGCTCTTGCTGTGCTCGCTTCGTTAGCTACAGCTGTGCGTAGAAATCTATAAATTGATGAAAAATAATTTAACTTAAATTGAGTGCGAGCATGTGCAGAATTTTAAATAAATTTTTACTCAACTCTTGCAGCAAACAGTTCGAATTTCATTTGAAGCGCTGTTCACAAAGTGAAGTGGGGTATATTAGCTGTAGTTAATGTATATGTATGTATATATATGCTTGTCTATATTTGCAAAGTATCTGCTTGAAGACCAACTATCATAAAAACTGTTTTGATATTGTAAAATATTGTGCTATACTCTGTTTACATTGCTAAGAAGAAGTATATTGCTTTTGTTAATTCTTGGAATATGCTTTTACTATTTTATGTTCTTCACACAACTTTAACTGCAGCTTCAACAATCACAAATTCTCTCAACAGGTTTTACTCTGCTGTGAACAGAGTATTGCCAAGTCGTTTATATTCGCATGCAACATTTCCAAATACTTTTTTTAGTCTATTTCAATGCTCTTATTTTTCTGCAGCATACTTTTGGGCAACTTACCAAGTGCAAGCACAATGTGTAAGCGGATTTTTTTCCCCAAATATATATATATATATATATTTATTTCAGAACTGCATCAGCAATAGGAACAGCAACAGCAACAGCAGCAGCAACTGCACCAGCAGCAACAAATTTTTGCTGCTTCAATAGCTCAAATACTATTTTATGCTTAGTTGATTATTGACTGCAAGTGGAAATTTACTTTTGCCTTCCATCTCGCAGACTCTCGACTCGATTCTCGATTCTCAATTCTCGTTTCTCAACTCAATTGCATTCAGCTCTAGCTCATTGTTGTTGTTGCTGTTGGGTTAAGTCTGGCAGAACGTTAAAAATTGGCAGTCAGTTTGTTTGTTTTTCAACTTAACACGGAAATTGTATTTTTGCTTCAGTAAAACACAAAAATACCAATAAAAAATAGCAAACTTGTAAACAAATTGCTAAAAACTATGCACACTATTTGTAGAGCTTGCCAGTTTTCCTATTTTGTGTTGTTTTTGCCTCCTGCTTAAGTCTTATTGATTAAAATGTTGAAACACTTTAGTTAAAGTCACAATCAACTGGGTCAAAAAGTATTTGTATTAAAAGAAAGTTTTGAACAAGTTTTCTCAACTATTCAAATTTCGCTAAGAAGAACAAAAATGAAAAGTTTTGAGCAATTGAAACACAAATATGAGAATTATCCAATAAAAAATACGCTCACAAAAATTAATTTTAATTTCTAATAAATAATTAAATGAGCATTTGTTCTTACTCAATTGGAAAAAATAATATATATATAATTGGGAGGTATGCCAGATGATGAACAGAGAAAGAGGCAGGAGACGGGAGAAAAGGCTGAATTAGGGATTTGTGCTAGAATTATGAAATGGCGCTTGAAATAAAAAATCTACTTCAAATAGGAAGTTATATTTGAAAGATATAAGGGAAATAATGCTTATTGTTAAATAAATATTATTTTATCCTCTCTATCTTTAACGGTTTCTTCATTTTTCCGGAATATTTCCTCTGAGTGTGAGTGAACGAACTCTACCTTTCTGTATCTCTCTCTCTTTTTCTCTCTTTCTCTCTCTCTCTCTTTCTCTTTTTCTTTCTCTCTCTCGCTCTCTTTCTTTCTCTCTCTCTGTTTTTTCTCTGTTCCGCATTATGTCTGTATTACACTTTCTTTCTCTTTCATCGCCTCTATCTCTCTTTACCTAACTCTCTCTTCCACTATTTGGCTTCATCTTTCTCTTTCTTTCTCTCTCTATTTTGATCTCTTTCTCACGCTCTCTTTCTCTCTCTCTCTCTCCCTTTCTTTCTCTCTCTCGCTCTTTTTCTGTCTCTCTTTCTTTCTTTCTGACTTTCTCTGTCTCTGTATTTCTCTCTCCCTCTCTCTCTGACTCTCTCTCCCTCTTACCCTTTTTTTTCCTTCTTCCTCTCTTACTCTCTTTCTCACACTCTCTTTCTCATACTCTCTTCTTCGTCATCTTCTTTCTGTCTCTCTCCCTCTAGCTTGCCTTCTCCCATTGTTTTTCTTATTCTTTCAAGACACTACCTAGTGAATTTCCACAGTTCTTTTCATCTCGTTTTTTTCACCTGTAATCTTTTTCAATTACTTATCCACTTCTTTGCTTTTAACCTTAATTTTATTAAGAATAAAAAATGCAGTTAAAAATATATTTCATTATGCTCGCTAACCCTCAAAAAACACAAAGAAAACTATGAAATCAACATTTCTGAAATGTTAACAGGAACAACAAAACAATTTGCCAAATCAGCACTTGCAGGGAGCTGAAGAGGGACGCTCAGAAAGAGAAAGGCAACAACAAAACAAAAAGGTAACAAACAAAAAACGCAGGAAAAAAATATATCCGGTAAACGCAAAAAGAAAAGTACAAGAAAAGAAAATGCCAAACAAATAAAAATACAACAAAAAAAATCACACAAAGAGAGACCGCAGAAACACATGCAAACAAGATGAAAACTGTCTGACGGCCAAAGGCGAAAGGGAAAATGGGAAAACGGGGAAAGGCGAGAAGAAGCGGGCAAAAGTGAAACAGCTGGAAAACGCACTCGGAAGGTCCTTGGGTGCTTCACTTGTTGTTTCTTATATTAAAAATTGGAGTAGAGTTTTTTTTAGCTTTTTTTTGATACCCAAAACCCATGGAAAGTGGCTAAGCAGGGTATGATGCTTTAAGCGAATCTATATCACAGATTTACTAAAGTATTTTTTATCTTACATAAATATTTCTGATTAGACAAGCTGAGTCGAATAAAGTCTTAGAAACAAAAGAAGCTAGAGACTACAAAGCAGCTATCTTCTTGGGAGAAACATAAATATAATATATATAAAAGCTTCATTGACACCCATAGTCATAATTTCAAATCTGAATCAGATTTAGCTGCAGGTTCAATTGGATATCAAACAAAAATTATTTTTCTTTTAATTTTTAATTTAATTTTTGATTTTTGTTTTTTTAAGTTTGAAATGCGATCCGATCTGCTTGTCCAGCAGAAAGCTGTAAAGCTAGGGTATCTAATAGTCTATAGCTGCCGACTAGAACACTTTTACTTATTTTCCTTTGCTGTGGAGCAGCAGCTGCTGCTGCGTGGGCGGCAAAAAATATTTTAGTTGGCTGTGGAAATCAAATTCTCAGTTGGACTTCAATTTCGTCGGTGTCCCTTTTTTTTTTTGCTTTGTTTGTTGTTGTTTTTGTTTCTTTTGGTCGATTGTCCTTGCGGTGGATGTCGCTGTCAGCTTCAGTTTCCGTTTGGCTGCCAACTTTTGACTTCCTGTCAATGGCGACAGCTGCAGCCGATCTATGTGTATGTCAATATATATACATATATAAATGTATATAAATTTCCTTCAGCATTCAAATTGAATTTAAAGATTTCGCTTGCACTTCAAAATTGATTAAATTTCATTTGATTTGAATTTTTTTTTGTATATATTTTAACTCACAGCTTAAGCCTGACCTTTCCAATTGAACGCGCCTTTAATTTTGTTTTAAGGTTTTTTCTGGCTTTACTCACAAGGCAAATGCTTTGCGCCTTCGTTAACCCAGTTTTGCGTCATCATGAAAGAGTATGATGAAGGCCGCTAACAAAATATGGGTTTTTTATCAAAAGCGCATTGAAAGCGAAAGTTTCAAGTGGAGCTGTAGGAATCGCCTACGATAACTAGACGCATGCAAAAGCACAAAAGTGTTGCATAATTTTGTGGGCTACATACGCGTGGGCTAGGGGATTTATAAATACTACATATGAACATGTAGAGTATCTATATAAGTAAATAATAATTAAAAATAGAAACATAAAAATAAAAATATACATTTAAAAGAAATAAACTTGATCAACAACTATGCAAATAAAAATGTCCTCGTTTTTAGGGTTTTTGTATATATTTTCTACCGTCAATATAATGTTTTATTTAAAAAAAATTTCTATAAATTTATTTTTTTTTATCACCAAGAGTTGTGAAATATGTAAATTGTTTTAAAATAATGTGTTCTATATATATTTAAAGAAATTGCAGCATGAAACAAACTATCTCAGGACTACAAGGTTAATAACTATAAGAGTGTTTTAACTCCTGCACTCTTCTATGTCATTCAGGTGTAAGGAATTGCAGCTAAAACGCAACTAAATAAGTTGCAAGCTGTTTAAAATGCCGAGAAAGATCACTAGAACCAGAGACATCGATCACGACCACAAGATGCCAAAAATTGGAGACAGCATTCAGAAGGTTGCCAAAAAATACTTTGAAAGACTTAATTCTCAGCCAATCAGCCTAAAGAACTGCTAAAAGAAAACTCAGACTTCAGCACCCTCAAGACCTACTCCACCAGGTCTTAAATCTATCCTAGTATAAATATTCGCAAGTACCTTCCCTTACTTTAAGCCCTACAATCCTCACATCCGTTAAATTTTGTATTCAGTGTTATTTTTATAGTCTAAAACTGTGATCAAGCCAAGTTGTGGATTGAAGCCATAATTTGGTTATTAAATGCCACAAAAAATTCATAAATGGCATAAACGTGTTTAAATTTCAATTCAAATTCTTGAGTTCCTTTATTTGGCAATAAAAAGCCGGGCACAAAAGCAAAGCAAATAAAATGTGCGCAAAACTGTGAAAATAAATTTAATGCAGCCAAATTTAATACAACAAACTACAAATGAATACGCATATATATTTAAATATATATGTATGTATGCATGTATATGTGTATATATATGAATTCATATATATAAATTCAGAGCTGCAGTGCAATTCACACTTTTTTGTGCCCAACTTTGTTGCACAATATTTTTCACAGTCAACAAAAAAGTTGTTTGTGTTCTATATATGATTTTTTTGTGTGTTAACTTTTTGCAGCCCAGTAAAATGTATTGCTCCATATTTGTATGCAAAAGAGAGAAAGAGAGAGAGAGAGGGGGAGAGAATCGGTCTAAAGTTTTTAAATTGTAATATTTATATGGCTCATGGTCAAACTCGAAAAGTTTTCTCTAATTTTATTTGTTGTTCTTGTTTTTTTTTTTAGGTGGAACAGTGGCATGTAATTTATTTTCTAAATGTGTTTCAAATTTCACGTTTTGTTTGTCAGCGACAAACGAAAATTTTGAAAAATATAATATATACACGTGTTTTAGAACTGACACAATTGCATTTGGCATAAATACGAAAGCAAAGGATTAAATATCAAAGCAGAGTAGATTAATAACAAAAATAGCTGGAGTAAGTATTTAATTATATTTAAATATTATTATAGATATACATATTATTAAATAGAGATAAGATAATAATAATAAGAAGACTAATGGAAATTGTAAAGCAATATCTTTTGCCCTTGCTTTAATTTTTCCCATTAACACTCTTTACATTGTGTTAATGGGAAAAATTAAGAAAATTTAAAAAAATATTTTATTTACTAAAGATTTCCTTTTAATAAATATAAATTATTTTTCTAGCTAAAAATTTTCGTAATTCTAAAATTCCAACCCCTTCACAAGCTCAGATCTTGAACTTCCACCAACTAATTGAAGCACAACTCTGAGAATTTCTCAATAAATTTTCGCACAATTTCTTTAAAATTTTGAGCCCTCACCTTGACACCCGTCAGGTACACAAATTACGCGTAATAATTTTATTTGCATGTTTTATTTAATTTTTCATGCCACTCTGATTACAAAATTGAATTGGCAGCTTAGTTTTGTGAGAGGTAGGCAAACAGGCGGGCTCCCTCCCTCTTGATTCCCAGTTGCCATACAATTAGCATGGTCGGCATAGCTCCCACCCACAACTACCCCTCCCTTAGTCCAGCTGCTTCTAATGATGTTCCTCCAACTTGAGCCCTGTCTCGACATTTTCATTTGGTTCGACATCTACGTCGTTTGCCAACATGCCAGGGATTGTTGTTGTTCCTTTGGGCCAAACAGCCTTAACCCCGCTCCCGTTCCCAGTCACAGGAAAATTTTCGGCAGAATCATTATGCCGCCTCCATTCCTGCCCTTTCGAGGTAGCAGAGGAAGGGACTGGGCGCAACTTAAATGCGCTTAAAATTAAATCTGATTTCATGAATATTGATTGATTGCTTTCACCTTGAATGAAAATCCGCTTTTGTGCTACTTTTTGTGTACTTCTCGCTCGCTTCTCGCTGTTGTGTATCCCTTACCTGGTATACACTCACCTCCCACCCTTAACCTCACGCTTTCCCTTACCCTTAGGTGCTGCCCGCAGATTTTGGTTTTTTGCTTCTGCTGCCGCCGCCTTGAACTCTTAAGTTAAATTAATGAGCTTCAGCGTTCGTTTTTCGTATTATGTAAAATTATTTGACCAAAAATAAGTTGATTTAATTGAGTGTGAGTTAAGGCCCTGACGGCTTATGCAAAGACCATTATATCAGCCATAGGCAGGAAGTTGACTGACTTAACATGATGAGCGCACATTTTATTGCCGAACATTGTAAATCATGTCGATGGCTAAAAAAGAAGACCTTGAACAAGCCAAAGTATTTCTGGTAGCTGGAGAAAGGTTTTTCCTCAAAATGCTTTATCTCTATTACGATATATTTTGGGTTTGAGATTAAAGTTAGATATATGTTGATGTGCAGAAGGTTTTAAAGTGTGCAAAAGCTTATTCAGATATAGTTAAGCATATTTCATTAAATCAGAAAGCTACTTGGCAACATTTCACTCATATTCCACTTGCTAATGTGAATTTCGTCATATTATTTCTATAAAGCATTTATGGAGATGAGAAAATTTGTAGAACTCATTTATCTTTATGTGAAATAGTTAAGGTAAGCATTTGAAAGTAACATAAAATATATATTCTATGCATAACAGTTTTTCACCTATATTTCACCTGTGATCATAAATTTCGTTAAGCCATCTCTAGCAAGCATTTGTGGAAGTGTGAGAAGCGTTTCTCACAAACAGAGCTAGTAATTCTTATCTTATCTTATCTTTTATCTTTTCCTGCATCTTAAAACTACTTAGTTTAAAATAAAATTATAATTTTAGCCTTAATTTCATATAATTTAATTTCGTATAAAGAGAATATTTTAATCATCATAATATTCAGTCCATTCTTTACGCATTCTTTTTTTGCTTAATGCGTTTTAAATCCCGATTATTCCTGATTTTCTCTGGCTTCCCCTATTTTGTGCATTACACCACACACATTACCTTTCCACGCTGGCTCTATAGACAATTTTTGTCAGCTTTTGGTATTTCGCTCTTTTCTTTTCAGTTTTATTATTATTTATTTTCGTAATGCTGTTATTTTAAAGCTTAATTAAAAGGTAATGAAACGAAAATAATTCATAATACAAAAAAATATATATATACATATATAAATGCTGGCCCCTGGTCTGGCCGCTAGATATGTATGGTCCGTGGTCTGCGCCATAACAAAAGCAAAGTTAATGAAGTCTTTAATTAAGTTTTTATCTGTTGGCTGTGTGCATGTGTGTGTGTATGTGTGTGTTTACGGTATGGTTCTTCTTCTTTTTTGCCACTCGCTCTCTTTTCGAGTGGCCACAACTATGAAAAGCGTGTAGTTTAATGCAGATGCCTCTGGATGCAAAGATGGGTGCCGAAAAATAAATCCCCCAAAAAACAAAAATCAGACAACGCTCAAACCCAAACCCAGGAGCAGGTCGTAATACTTCGCTCCGTCTTCCCCTCAAACCAGCTAATTTAATATGTGTGGCAACTCCCTGCCCTCAACCTCTGCTTTAGCCAGTCGATTGCGCCTTGCCATATTCAAAGTGGTAGCTCATTTTTCACGTGCTGACCCTTTTTGGCCATTCCGTTGACCTTTTTTGTGGCAGTCTAACCCACTTCTTATGCCCTGTAAAGCATTTTATATGGGGTAGCCGGCAGTTGAGAGAATTGATGTGACAGCAACACACAAAACTGGACGCATTAAGTATAGCTTGTCTATCTATCTGTCTGTCCATCTTTAAGCCTGTATTCTAACTTTTCTATACATTTTATAAATATTACTTAATATCGTTTTATGATAATAAGCAATAATTGATATATAATAATATATTATTTCGACGCAGCAAAACAGACAAGTATCAATATGATATATTCGATAATATTTATGTGACAAAATCGATAAATATCAATATGGGTTAATCGATAAACATCGATATAGAAATATCGACAAGGCCACAGAGCAGATATTTGATGAATATCGATAAATTTAGTACATTCAATTTTATTAATGTGGAAAATCGATAAATATTGGTATACGCTAATCGATAAGCATCGATACAGAAATATCAACAAACCCAGTCAACAGATACTTGATAAATATCGACACATGTAGAATATTCGATTATATAATTATCGGAAAATCGATAAATATCGATTGCCTAACCGATAAGCATCGATATAGGAATATTAACAAATCAGATCACAATACAGATGCTTGTTAAATATCGATAAATCTCCGAAATGCTTAACAGATATCTTATAATAGTTCGGCTTTGTACCAAACATAGATAAAGGAAATCCCACCTTTTCCCTAAGCTACCCTAAGTTTAAAATTATGTTTTGAGTGTATAATTTTTTGGCGAATATATAATAGCATTCCACAAGTATTGTTATTCTTATAATAATTAAAGAATAAATATGGAATACAAAGAAAGTAGTAAAACATGGTAAAAACTCCAACCACAGGGCATCTTTTAGCCCCTCAACTATACCTAACTCAATCTCTTGTTTTTTTTATGGCTATCGCTACGGAGATTTGTAAATTTGTGAAGCATTTTTTAATGTGCTTAATTTTATTTCAGTTCTGTGCTTTTGTTTTTTGCTTTTTTTGTCGTTGGGGCCAGGCGCAGGACATGTGTTGCTGGCGTAAAACTTTGTCGTTGTCCTTGTATATCACACAAGCGGCTTTATTGGTCAGCAGGGGTTAACGCAAGCAACGTCAACAACAACAACAACAACATCATCGACAGGACAAAGCACAGTTAGTTTTGTGAGTGACCCAGCATTAAATACCCTCTCCCAGTGACCCCAACACCCCCTCAAGTCCTCTCTCATTGTATCGTTCAGCGCTAGCCGCGGGATATTTTGGTTAGGTTTTGTTTTTGCTTTTTTTTTTCCTAGCGTATCCGATTTTTTGGCTTTGGGATTCGGTTGCGGGGCTTTAGTGTGGGCGGGGCTATTATCGCCCATTTTGCGCTTATTTAGTACGCTAATGGGGCGTAAGTGTGATTTGGCAAGTGTTTAATGAGCTTTTCACCTTAGTTGCCTCGTTTTTATTTTGTTTTTGGTATTTCTCATTTCAGGTGAATTATGTGCCCTGGGATTGAGTCGCACATTAAACATAGATAACCCCAAAGAGGATGTTGAACAAGAACAATACAAATACACGTATAAAACTAAAGCAGAGTTCAAACGGGTCAACGGGAGTAGAAAAATTAAGTTTGTTTTTGTTGTACTTATAATATATTAAAACTAAGTTCTATTCTAGTTCCAGCTTCATGAATATAATTTTAAAATTGGTGTGAGAAGGTAATAATATAATGAGAGAGAGAGAGGATGAAAGAGGTAAACAGATAGTGAGAAAGAGAGAGAGAGAAAGAGAGAGAGAGAAAGAGACGGAGTGAGAGAAAGAGAGAGACATAGAGAGACACAGTGAGAGAGAGAGAGAAAGAAAGAGACAGAAAGAGAGAGAGGGAGAAAGAGAGAGGAGCGGGAGAGAGAGAGGGGAGAGAGTGAGAGAGAAAGAGAGAGACATAGACAAAGAGAGAAAGAGAGAGACAGAATGAGAGAGAGAAAGAGAGAGGGAGAAAGAAAGAGACATAGAGAGAGATACAGTGAGAAAGAGAGAGACAGAAAGAGAGAGAAAGAGAGAGGGAAAGAGAGAGAGAGAGGGAGAGAAGGAGAAATATCAGTAAATATTGGTTAAGGACTTCTATTTTTAAACCTTATACATATCAGTGATTATTAAACCTTTGAAGTCATAAGTGCTGAGCTTATTACTTCGTAGTTTGAATGGGATATAGGAATATATTTAATTTTATATTTATAACTGCAAAATCTTAAAATCAAAAAATCAGAAAATTCTTCGTTGATGACATTTTTTCAAGTAAAATATTCTGTTAATTGAAATCAGACAATTCAATATAATTTATTTTTACAGTGCCATTGTCTATAAATAAAACTCAGTTTTATTCTCCACAGCATAGGTTAGTTGATAATAAGTAAAGAAATAGTATATTTCATGATTCGCAAATAAGCAAAAAGAAATATATCTTTAACTTTTATCAATACAAGTCAGCATACAGTTAAGACAAATATTTGAACCATCCGACTAACTGACAAATTGGTAAAGCACATAAATGAAAAATGAAAACTTCCATAAATGTGCCACTCCTACATAACTTATTTAACTAAGCCCCTTCCTCAAAATTATTGTCAGGCAAAAGTTAACATCTTACCATATTATTAAAAGCTTAAGCCATTTGAGAATTACAAGTGCTTTTCATTATAATTCAAGTCTGCTGTGATTATAAGTGAGCTAACTAGAGACTGAGCTGCATTAAATATAAATGCATTTTGGACACTAAGCGAACATCTAACGAAAACACCTGACACTAACTAGTTTTAAAGAGCTTTGCGAGTGGAAAAGCTAATTATTTTTCACCTTAGCCACCGCTCGAGCAAAAGCAGACTAACAAAAATGTACAAAAAGGGAAATATGGTCTGGCTATAACAAAAGCCGATTAGTTGCATTGATATATAAGAAGTGACTGATGAAAAAGAAAGCCCAGCAAAGTCAAGAGCCAATCTAAGACACACTCTCACACACACACCTACAAACTCGCACACTCTTGTTTTTACACACTCGATTACAATGAGTTTTAGTAAGTCTTGGGTACAGGCGGCAAGAGTACTATCATCTACCTGCCCCAAAGTGTGGCACGAGTGGCACAGAGAGCCCGCAACCTATCACAACATTCGCAAAGTAACTCCACATGCCTGACCTGACAGTTACAAACTGTTGTAGGTCAGTAGATAAAACCCGAACACGAAAGCCTAACAGGATATTTTCTAAAGCCATAGAGAGAGCTGCTGTAAACGAGAGAAGAAGAGAGAGAGAGAGAGAGAGAGAGAGAGAGAGGCAGCAGGAGCATGAGAGCAAGCAGCTATTTGGTTTGTGTTAAAGAAGCTTTTTCGAACTGTATGTTGTGCCTTACTTCAGTCTGAAGGTACTTGTCCCAAAAGGGAAATATGAAAACGGGGAAATTTTAACAGCGAAGGCAAAAGAGCAAATGTTAAGCTAATGCAAGTGGTTTCTAGTGCTGAATGTTGAAGCCCAATAAAAATATTTGTAATGTGTTCATATACATATTCATACATGTAAACTAAATTTAAATAAAAAAATAATTACAAATAATTGATTATTGAACAGGTACTATAAATCTGGTTGTATTAAAAATAAAAATTAATAAATAAATCAATTAGTTAATTAACAAAAAAAGTTATTGAAAAAATACCTTGAAAGCGCATTAAAATATTGAATAATGTTCATTGTATCTGGAGCAATATTTAACATACACATATCTTAAAGTAATTCAAATTAAAAGATAAAAAAGGAAGAATCATAAAAAGGTTAAAATTTTGTTTTAAAAAAAAATTCTAGACAAGTTTATTTCTATGAAAATATAATCAAAAGTAAGTTTCCATTATCATTATTATTATTATTTTATTTGTATTTATATTTTTTTTATATTATTGCATTCCTAATTAACATATTTAAGAAATATATTTTAAGTATTTAACCAAAGGAAATGTATATTACTTTTATAAAAACTTAATTTAACAAAAAGAAAACAAAAAAATATTTAATAAAGAAAATTTACTACAAAATCTAAATTAAAAAACCAACAAAAGAAAATAGTTAAAAGTAAATTAATAAATAGATCATAAACAATAGAAGTTCAAAGGTCTTAAAAAAATGAGAGTAATAATAAAAAGGTATATAAAAATGAAATAAATATATACATATACATAAAAAACAAAATAATTATAATATATATAGAAGAAATTTTTAAAATTTTTATTTTTGTTCTTTTCTAATCGATTTTCTTTCTCTCTTTCTATTTAATATGTAAATATCTTATCAGCACACACTCTTCTTCTTGCAAAAAAAAAATTGCCTTAGCCCAGAATCCTAACTTAATTTAATTTAATTTAAATGTCGAAGGATTTAACTTACCAACAGCCCCAACCCCCAGAAATTTATATATAAACTACGCTAATATTTACATTAATTTGATTAAAAGCCTTTTAATGGCTTAAGGTAAAATGCGTTTGTGTGCCGTGTTTTCCCCCTGCGGAAGTTGAGGCTGTAAAGCGGAAATGCACATTGCCCCCGAAAAATTGGAAGCCCATTTAACGCATGTGTGCAACGAGGGGGTGGCAGAGGGCAGGGATGGGGATAGGGGCTGTTGCTGCTCCTGGTGAAAGCTGTAAGTCTTTTCTTCTCTTTTCCAGCAATTTCAGCAGAAAACTCGCTTTGCGAAAAGGCGAAAAGTTCAACAGCAGCCGCTCAGCCATTTTTACCTGACTGCAAGAAAGTTTTTCATTTGATTTTTGGCTGACTAAGTGTATATGCGACTGTGTGTGTATGTGTGTGTGTGGTGTGTGTGTGTGTGCACAAAACATTTTTCTGGTCTTTGGATTTGGATCTGGTCTGCTGCAGGTCTGTTGCGAGTCGTTTTGGCAGCTGCGGGCGCTTCGGTCGCTGCTTATCGCAGCATTCGAACTGTTTCATGGATTACTTGCGGATTTGTCCTTGTCGCCTCACCAGTTAAGAATTTAAGCTTTCAGCTGGCTAACATTACAACTCACACGGCCAACGACGCCCAGCGACGCCCACTTTATTTGTTTTTCACGCTAAGCGTCCAAGTTCGGGGAGAGCCATCAAGAAAACTTCAACTGCAGCGCAAGTCAAATTTTTGACCAGAACCAGCGTCAAAGTTTTCCAACTGACGTTTTGCACTTTTGCATATTTCACCACAGAGCAGCTGCGAAAGAAAACTGACTGAAAAGAAAAGCGCAAAAATTGGCAAGCCGACATCGTGTTACTCTAACTAAGGCAAGTTGTGCATAAGCTTAAATTTATTTCATATATATTATAAGATTAGGGTTAAATTGAACTCTTATTGGAAAAACTATCTAAAATCAAGCAGACTAGTATATACTCTTCTAAAACTTAAAGACTTTCAAACATATTTGTTTTTATTCTTTGATATTCTCGGAGAAAACTTAGAAAACAAAAAAACTTACTCTGTCAACAAATTGAATAGCATTTGTACTATGCCCTTTGTTAGTGTATTACTATTTTGTTGTACCTTGGACTGCCAACCGGCATCGTTTATCAGAGGGTTTTGCCTCTCGTTCCGCTGCATCTTTCTTTTAAACACTTACTTAAGTAGAAATTTATGTTGTTTTTGTGCCTCAGTCGGTTGCCCTCTGCCCCAACTTGCGCTTCTCTACCTTTCACCCACCCTTTCTCTCTCTCTTTCTCTCTATCGAGTTGGGGGCCGATTGGCGCAAATGTTGCGTTTGATATGTTCTAGACAAGCGCCAAGCATCGAGCAGAGCCAAGACATTTGTTGATGCATCCGCTGCACACACACACACACACACACACGCAAGCACTCACACAGCTGCAACTATATATAGCTGTGTAAAGGCGAGTTGGCAAAAGTTGAAGTTTTGCTTTAACAAGATAACACGCACCAGCATGAAAAACTGTGGGCAAAACTTTTCATCTTTTCTATGTATTTTTTTTTTTGCACAGCAGCTGAGAAAGAGATAGCAAGAGTGTGAGAAAAGGAGAAGAATGTGAGAAAAACGGAAGCTAATGGCAGCTAAAATGGAACTAAGGCAAGGTATCTAAAGTATTTGTTTTAGTAAAGGTTAAGAAAAAATATGTGTTAATAAATTCTAACATGAAATATGGAGAGACAAAAATATTTATTTAAATGCATTTTTATAATATATTATAAAAAAAAAAATAAAATAATTTAATTAATCAGTTACATATCTAAAATCAATTTTATAACTATCCATAATAAATAAGAAATAAAAGAGAAACTTATCAAATACTAAATTCAGAAGTTTTGGAATAAAAAATTATCAGAAGACTTTTGCCAAAAAATTATAACAGAATATAAATTATATACAGAAATAATAATAAGTAAATTTCAAAATTTTATATAAATATATTTATAATTGGCATAGCATATCTGAGATTTAAAACAAATGCTTCCACTAGATTCCAATTGACTTACCTCGCTTTCTGAAAAGAAAAACCAGTTACAGTCCTTTAACTCGTTCTATTCGTATTTCCATCTAATACTTCATCACGCAAATCAGAAAAAAATGTGTATCTCAATTTGGTGCAGCTCTCAACATGTAGTTTGCCGCGCGGCCCCGAAAAGTGTGCTTCAAAAATTAACAAAACTCGATCCGAAAAGTCATTGAAAAACATGCGCCCAAAAAATCGCTGAGAAGCCCATGTTAACAGTTCTAGGACAACAGCCAAAACTCTACAACAATAACAAAAATCATTTAAAAACTCGCTAGATAGAAAAAAATCTGTGAACTTTACACAAAAAGCACTCAAAATATTGTTGATTATGACGGGACACAGAGAATGGGAGAGGGAGGGGAGGGAGAGGAGCATAGCTCGCCTACAACTCTAACCCGCCTCTCCCTTTCCCTCACATCTACTTCAATCGCTGTCATATGGGCCTCTGCCATGTCTATGGATCAGAGTGTGAGCGGGGTTTTCGGGGTTTTCGCCTATTGAAAAATGTTTTTTGGTCGCGAGTTTTTCTCTAAAGTTTTTCTTTCTTCTCTTCTCTTTTTTTTGCGTGTGGTGCGGTGTTTAGTTTTGGGTCATTGCGCATTGTTATTGTTTCGCAGGCTTTGGCTGCATTTTTGTTTTGCAGCTAGTCTGCCACGCCCCCTTCATACGCAAAGCATTCAAGCCTCCCTACTCCAGGCCTCCTTCGCCATTCCACAAAGAGCGCTCTTAACGCAAACTTTGCCAAGCTGCGTTTTGTTGGAATTTACATGGAATCAGGAAACATATACAGTGGATGCATTTGAAGAGCAATACGTGGGCTTGGCATAATATATCAAGTCTATATGAAATACCGTTAGTTAAATTGACTTTTAATAAGCGAACTTCAAATGGGGCTTAAATATATTCATAGTTTTTTTATTTTTAGGCAGGGTTTCTGTAGGAGAAATTTCTTTGAGAGTAATTTTATATATATCTTTATATTGGAAAATTTTTTTAAAAACACCAAAAGGATAAATAGTATACCGAAAAAAATAATATATAAAAATACACAAAAAATATAATAGAAAATATAAATAATATAAAAAATAATAATTGATTTCATAAATAATAACCTTATTACTTTATTTTTTTTTTACTTAAGCAGTGGAATACTCCTCATCTATATTTCCTTTTAAATATAATAAATAGGATATAAAAACTGAAATGTTTAAGAATACAAACAATATAATTTATTAAAATTTTTTTTGAAAATGTGGATAACATTTTATGCTTTAAGCATATTCTTTCTCAAAATTCTATAAGACAATATATATAGTCAGCTAAATTTTCACAATGTCAAACTTCATTATAAAGATTTTTTCTTGATTTTAATGCCTCCAATTTACAGTAAAGCTTATCATTTATTTTTTGGAAGTGCTTTGTGAATCGCAGTTTTGTTAAATTGCCCAGTTTTGTTTTGAGCTGTCAACGAAAGTTTGTTGGCCTGCGACTTAAGTCACTAAACAGTGTTGAACAACGGGGGAAAGCATTTTGGAGCACTTGATGTCTTCGTAGCTTCTAATTAAAGAGGATGAAAAAGTTGAAAAGCTTTTTAGTAGCTGCTCTATGTCAACTTTTTAGCACAACAAACTTGCATTTTAATGACTTTTGAGTTTTAATTCAATTTGGTGCTCACCTGAAAGTAATCCCCAGTATTTCAGCTCCTGCCCGACGCCCAACTAATTTCTACTAGTCCGATATTTTAGACGCCTTCGCCCCCTTCCAAAACAAAAGCAAAACAAGTAAGAAAGCTCTAGTCGGGTCTGCCCGACTACGAGATCCCCTGAACCAAGTCCGAGCTGATGTTTTAAACAACTTAGCTTACATATTTTATCTATACATATTACCTCTGCGCGCATATACACATGCACACATTCATACATGCACACATATACACATGCACACATTTGTATACACATGCACACATATACATACCATGCACACAGAAACGCGCGCAGATTACTGCGTAGTTGATTTGAATGTATGTGTGCACACGTACAGGCTGCTGCCGCGTGCTTTTACAATGTTTCCTTTAATAACTTCTGTATTACTTAACGGATTTGAATGCAATTTTCTGCATTGAATGCTATTAATTTATTGAAAATACGGTTTTCACTAAAAAATTTGAAAAAATTAAATTGTGGCTTTGATAATTTTTTTTTTAAATAAATTCTTTTTGTAAAATGTGGAGCCGGTATCCAAAATATGAAAAAATAGAAAATGTATTTAATTTATAAAAAGCTAAAAACAAAATTTGGTAGCTGTAGCTAAAAATATGTAAAAGATATGGTCAAAAAACTGAATCTTGATAACGTTTTAAATCGATAACATTGAAACGGAAAAATTTATCGAATATCTAAAACAAACTCGATATTTTCGCTGTATACACAGACCATCATGCAAAATGTGAAGTCTCTAGCTCTTATAGGTTCTGAGATCGACGCGTTCATACATACGGACAGACGGACAGACGGACAGACGGACAGACGGACAGACGGACAGACGGACAGACGGACGGACGGACGGACAGACAGACGGACAGGGCTAAATCGACTCAGCTCGTCACCCTGATCAAGAATATATATACTTTGTGGGGTCTGCCACGCCTCCTTCTGCCTGTTACATACTTTTTGCAAAACCATTATACCCTGATTTCCCATTTTCAATGGGTTCAGGGTATAAAAACTGCATTTGCATTAAAAGGCACCAAAAGTTTGGCGAAAGTTTGATGCGCAGTTAAAAATAACATTACTTAAGCTCGAGAGCCCGAGGCCCGGCTCAGTCCACGAAAATTAAATCAAGCAACATGTCAAGCTGCCAAAAGCTCTATAAAATGCACTCTTCCAAAAACTTAACAGACTGCGGTGTGATATATACTATATATATTATATATATATATCTTTGGTGCTTTTTGTTTTCTGGCCAAATCAGTTTTTGTTAACGCAAACTTTGGCTAATGCCTTGAGGCTGGCAATTAAAAGGCGCCAGAAGCAGTAGAAGCAATGAAAGATTTTTAGCAGGGATTAAATGGCTTTTAAGTTAAACATTTATCTATTTATAAAACTAATATTTGATTTCTGTAATAGAATTAAAAACTTACGTATTTTCCAGCAAGCACTTTGTGAGTTCAGTCAAAAGGCTTTAATGTTGATCAGGTTAACCCAAAAATGTTTATAAGCAAACTACTTCAAGTAAATTTTGATTTGATTTGCATCATAAAATTTACTTATTTTCTAACACAAAATTCGCAATATTGAACTTGTTTTAAGTTAAATATTCAATTTTTATTCAGTCAGCTTTTTCAGTTAGCCAAAACTGAAGTTATTTTTGCAAAGGGCGTAAATGGGAACTAAAACGATTTATATATGTTCTTAATGAAAAAATGAGATAAGTGAAAAGCAGCTCGAAGTAGTAAATTCAATTATTAAAATCTAATAATAAATTAATGCTCAAGTTACTTACTTACTTTTTTTTTGTGGGTGAGGTAGGTGAAATGCTTTACGCACCATGAGCTATTGCTATTGTAGCTTACCGACTAAAACCCCTCCCACCTGAGAACCGAGTATTATCCCACATTAACCTTCAAGGTGGGGCCCTTATATGTGCTCTAATATCGCAATATACTCTGTGTTCCTGCGCCCAGGTCCCACTTTTTGCGCTTTAATATTTTTTCTGCAAAGTCGCCGACTTGTTTCCAAGTATCATTTTCTCAACACATTTCTTCCACAATGCTTTCCACCTCAACCGGACCGATAGCTCCTGTAAGGTCGTTCCTTTCTACTATCCACCTTTCGCAGTTGAAGAAAGTGTGAAAAAAGTGTGTGGAAAACTTGGTTTATGCAAGTATTTAATAAATAATATTCTAATATTTAACTGTTTTTAAAATTTTTAAATTTACCATAAATAATTATAGAGTATAATTATAATTCTAAATAAATACTACATACACTACAACTATTATTAAGCTTAGTATTAAATACTAGATTTA
Organism: Drosophila gaucha; assembly: GCA_035045545.1. NCBI lineage: Eukaryota > Metazoa > Arthropoda > Insecta > Diptera > Drosophilidae > Drosophila > Drosophila gaucha. Next base: position 3,115,098 of record JAWNOY010000099.1, read on the forward strand.
ATTTATTAAATATATGAAAAATTTTTTTTTATATTTTTCGAATTTTATAATATATATTAAATTATATTATCTGCTGTCTAAGTTTACTAATATTTATATTGAAATGTCATTCAAATAAGTTGATTATTCAAAATGTAATATATTTAAACTTTTACTTTTAAAGCAATTTCTTATAACATAGACTTTTATACGTTCATATAAACTCTTTTAAGTCTTCACCGCCTTGACATGAGTTTAATTCATTTCCCATTAAATTAAAGAATTTTCTCTGCTAGAAGTTAAAAAAATACTCAACAAATTCCCAAAGAGAAGCTAATTTTAATTACATGCATGTATTTTGCATACCTTGGGCTTTGTCTGTCTGTCTGTCTGTGAGACTAATTAAATGAGCACAACGCACTTTCCACACACAGTACGCACACAGACATACATACACACTTACATCTTTACCCACTCAGTCATGAGTATGAAAAAAGCATCGGGTTTCTCATTCTTCGCCTCTCTCTCTCTCTCATCTGTTTTTTTTCTGTCGCTCAGTCACTTGCGCTTAATCAGGCAGCTTGTCAGGCAGGTTGCCAGGCAGGTTGCTAGGCAGTTGCCATTTCCACACGGTCCCCCACAGCCTAACCGGGGGCAACCCTTAGCCGCTAATAAAAATGCCAACAGCAGAGGGCGCAAAAATTTAGAAACCACAGCAGTGCAGACGAGGCAAACAGAAGTTGATTGCTTAATAATATTTTGTGATGATGTGAATTTACTTTTATTTCTCATTTGGGAGACGAGACATCCAATACACACACACAATCAACCACACACACACTTAACACACAAGGCACACGCACAAGCGCTTTCATTCATTGGCTTTTTGGCTAAAGTCAGCTCAGTGAACCCAAAAAGCAGGTGACACTTTATTTTTTGTATACCCTGTGCTTAGCTGACTCAATTGGGTATGTAGTTTTTGGTAGCAATTGCCCAGAACTTATAGTATCTGCTACATCTACATCTACATTTCAGTTGAGTTTAGAATTTGTCATAAAAACGATTGATATAGCAAATGGCCGTTAAGTGAGGTGCGGTTGTATTTTGTATCTAAAGTGGATCTTATATACAAAGCTGGATTGCAATAAGTAACTCGCTATGTTTTATATCTCATCTAGAATACTAATTTCTTCATCTTTGAATTACATTTCTTTTTTTTATGGGTTCAAAGTTCAAGCTGCTGATTTAATTCTGAATATACCTCATTTTAACCTTAAAACTTATCTTTTGTAGTAGGTATAGTTATCTTTATTTCTCGTCCGTTTGCTCCTTAAAGTCTAGTCATGGTGAACTTAAACTTAACATAAGTGATGATACATTCCTCTACTCAACATTAGTTATCGTAGTCTTATGTTATGTTTATCGGCCTACTTCACTTTTATTATTCAATTTAATTCAATTCATTTATTAACAATTTTGTCAGCAATTTCTGTGAGCTTTAATATAATATCAGTAAAGAGTACTATAAGTATTTGCTGCTTAAAAAGTTAAATAAAAAAAGTTGAGAGATAATAGATTTGTACAGGGAGAAAATTTCACTAAAAACATTTTAAATACTTATTTTATTAAAATTCTGTATTATTTCTTGATCATTATAGATCAATGACTGCTTTTGTTTAGCTGCTGCTGCATGAGATATATATTCATAAAGTTGCACTATTTGCTGTATCTAGAATTCTAGAATTCTATCTGTTGCTTTAGGCTCATATCTATGAAAATCTTTTTATCTTAATTGAGCCTTTTTAAACTGTTTTAAATACAAAATCTTTATCTATCTATAGTCTCAATTTCTTTCGCTGTTTTTGCTTTACTGGATCTTAACGGTTTCATCAGAAAAGTATTACAAATCTGATACTTCTTTGCTGTTTCGTGTATAAAGTTCAATCAGTTCTATTTATAAGCAAAACTCTCTTAACTCTAGTCTTTTACCAACTCCTTAGCATCTTTTATTATCTCTCAGTCGATCACCAGTTAATTGTACAATTTACTTTGCACTATTGGGTATCTATATGTCTATCAGTTGCTTAATTTACAGTTCTCTAAAATGTTCAGGTAATACTATTTCAACAGAAAGTTAGAAATAGTTTCGTAGCTCTATTTGCAGCTCTAACTGTCTATACTGTATTTACAGAATACCTCTAAGTCGATCAGTTGCTTTTGCTCAACTTTTCTTTAATTTCATTTCTTTTTTAGCATTCTGTACGTATTATCAGCAAGGCTTCACACACACACACACACACAGACAAAAAAATGTGAATTGTGCGAAACTGCGGCGCCAAAACATGTGTAAATATTCATAAATGTGTGTGAGAAGGTGTGCGTATATATGCGAAGGTGAGTGTGTGTGTATGTGTGTGATGTGTTTTTGTGTCGCTTTGTTTACTTGCAGCCCGCTTTGCATGTTTATTTGCTGCTGTTTTGTGCTTTTCGCTTTGTTGTGTTTTGTTTTGTTTTCCCCTTTTGGCATTTGTTTGCCCCAGCGATAAAAATGTAAATTTATGAAGTTTTAATCAATTTGGGGAATTCGCTCTGTACAATTTCTCTTTTTTTCTGTCTCCCCCACCTCTCTCTGCTTTTGGTTTATTGTGCTGTTTGCTGCCTAAAGGCAGATACACATACATAGAAATAAATGCGAATTTTTGTATTTACTTTTTTCGCTTTCGCTCTTGTTTGTCCCCTGTCCCTCTTCCTCCCTCTCTATCGCTCTGTCCTTCTGTTGCTTTGAGTGTGAAACATTTAAAACATATTCGAATATATTTTTAAGGTTTTTTTTTGGTTTTCTCTTTTGTTTTGCATTCGCATTTTTCATTTGGCTTTGTCAAGCGTCCCCAATAAAGACCCTAATAAAATTTTAATTTAGTGTTATTTCTCACCAGAGGCCAAAGTAGGTGTTGGGGGAATTACGTATATATGGATATATGCACACACATTATATCTTATTTAGTTGCACGCGCCCTCTCTTAAGAAAGTTTTTCTTTTGTGTGAAGCTGGGAGGTGGAGCAAAAAGTTGTCTCTATTTTGGAAGCTATTAAAATTTATATACTACGTATTCCTAGGGGGTCTACGAGTAGGACTTTAGAATAAATTTGTTCTTTATTCAACTGAGATGGAACTGAGCGAAGTTTATTTCAGACGAATGGATATGGATGGATTGATTGAAAGAACTCTATCTATATATATATAGAAAGATAAAGGCATAGATAAAAAGTTATAGACATAGATGTATAGATAAAAGGCTACATAAAGAAATATAAACAAATGTATATTTACATGAATAGACACATATTTGAATTAATATTTATATATCTAGACAGATTGATGGTTTTTTAATTTATTTATTTATTTTTTTGTTGTTAAAAATGTATATATTTTATATAAACAAATATTCTGCTACTGTTAGTGTCAACTTAATCTAGTTTTACTCAAATATTGATAGATAAATAGATAAATACAGATACATTAATAGTTGGAGGAATCGATATAAGTAATACATAAATAATATATACATATGTATAAAATAATATATTATATATTATTTTTTTCATTCCCTAAGCACACATATTAAAATTTGAATTCGGAAAATATAATTCCACTTTTTCTATTAGTAAAGCAATTTTAACATTCTTCCTTTACCTAAGCTTTATATCTCAACTAAATATTTGTAATTTCTCTTCTACCCCTAACTTAATTTCAATAACTTCTAATTATATTAACCTCTTACTCACTGCTTCGATCCGAAACATATTTGACTTGATTTATAACTGGCTCTATAACATTTAATTGAACTAATTGACATATCACATCAAGCACATAAACATGAGCCCCAACTACTGCTCGCGCTTTATTTATCATTTAATTAACATAAACCAAAAAGAAGCAACAAAAATAACAACAACAACAATAACAGCAAAACACAAACATAAATAGAAATAAATACGAGAGACCTCTAACAAATTGATTGTTTATTGTGCACACATTAACACACACTCACGCTCTCACACATACACCTAAAACACAACAACTCTTACACACTTACAAACACACAGCTACGCAGATTTACGACTGTTCCACAGCAGCTTGCAGCACACGCGGCGTATGAGCAATGCGACACTGTGAAAGAGCGAAAGAGGTTGAGGGAGTCGCTGAGTGAGAGCGAGCGCGAGAGAGTGGGCAGCCACAAAAGGTTATGAAACATGACCGCAAGGCCCAGGCAAATTATGGCCGCACAAACTGTGACAACTGCGTAACGGTAATTTCCCAATGTCCAGTTGCAGATTCCCAAACAAAGCGAACGTTGTCGTTGTCGTTGTTGCTTTGTTTTTTTTTTATATTTATGTGCATGACCCGTAGGGGCTGCGTGGAGGAGGCCTGTGTGGTGGGGGAGCAGTGGCAGGTGGGGTGGCATAAAACTACATTACTCAGAGCATAATTTTAATGTGCGCCGCAGGCAGCAACCAACTAAACAGCAGGCATAAAATAGCCATGAAATATGTAACCGAAAGTAGATGACAACGGAATGCGCTACAATTCGAGAAGTTGTTGAAGTAGCACAGAATGAATCAGAGATAAGGAACACAATTTAATAAGGGTTTAGTAGTTGTGATTAAAATAAAAATTCTTAAAAATAAATACGGAAAACTAAGATATTGAATTACGATGATAGAAAAGGAAAAGCTGTTTGAAAAGGGAATGCTAATGCTAATACTTACTAAAACAACTTACTAAAACATGAATGAACCATTGTTCTATTTGACTGTAGGCAATACTAATACATATAATAATTTGTATGGTAATGCTTAAAGTAATACTCATATTTTATACTACTACTTATACTAATCCGTGTACTAATGCTTATACTAATACCTTAACTAATACTTAAACTAATGCTTATACTAATACCTTAACTAATACTTAAACTAATTCTTATACTAATACTTATACTAATACTTACACTAATACTTATACTAATACTTATACTAATACTTATACTAATACTTATACTAATACTTATACTAATACTTAAACTAATACTTATACTAATACTTATACTAATACATATACTTACACTTATTCCAACACCTATACGTATACTTATACTAATACTTATTTTTTGACTTATTCCAATACCTATACGAATACTTATACTCATTTTTATACTAATACTTTTCCAAATACATATACTTATACTTTACCAAATATTTATATACTTTATAATACTAATATAAAGACCTAAGATTATACTTATAATCATACTAATACTTATACTAATACTTATACTTCATCTTAGAAAAAAAATTTGCGAACTCAATAACAAAAACAAAATATAAATATTTACACAAACTTTTAAAATATATAAGTATTTGTGTACATCCAAAATAAAATTGTTATATATATTCTGTGCAAATAGGCACATGAAGCGTCTGCCGCATGTGCGAGCGAGAGAGCTAGAGTATTTTTTGGACGTTCGCTGTTTGTTGTCACTGTTTAGTTAGGAGTTGTTAGTTACTAGCTGTAATTTATGTTGCCATTAGCGAGAGCCAAACGCACTTAGCCCAACAAACAGGCCCACAGAGAAAAACAGAGAGAGAGAGAGAGAGGTGGAGTGAGTGTGCGAAAGAGCAAGAGATAGACAGAGGCGGGTGGCGTGGTGCGCGTCGATTTATGCCAGCAAACTAAAAGACAAAAGCAACATAAATAACGCTCAGTCGCGCCGAAAAGTATGCAACTGGTTTTCATATGCGAAAGTAGAAACTGTCGACACGCTGCCCGCTTCCCTCTGCCCGCTCACATCTCATTATCAGCCATCATTTAAGCTCTCAGACAAACGCTCGACTAAGACTCCAGCTAAGCTCTTCGGGCGGAGAGGCCTATTTTATCGGCGTTTGTTTTATTTCCGACAGCGGAACCAGAAACGGAAATTTCTCATTTCACTACATTTCCGTTCGCTTAGAGAGAGCGAGAGAGAGAGGGGTTAGAAGTTGGAAACATGCAGCTCATATGCATAACAAGTGGGTGGGGCTGGGCTTGGCAGGACCTCGCTGAAGGAGCTCGCATTGAAATGAAAAATAAACAAAGAATTGTGTGGCCTGAAATCAAAAGGCAATGGCGGCATTCGTTCTAACAAATATGTGAATAATGGGGCGATAAAACAGACAGACAGACAAACAGTTAAAGGACACACAACACAATGTAGGCAACACCAGCAGCAGGAAGAAGCAGTTACTAAGAACAGCAAATCGCACGAATGTTAAAAACTGCCGCCAGGCATAATTTTGCTCGCTTTTTGCCCTTTTAAAAAAGGACTTGAGCAGGAACTGTGTGAACAGTTGACAGCATTTTGTTTGTGTTTTATTCTTCCCTTTTTTTATGTCTGCCATTGTTAGCCCTATGTTCTGGCTGAGATTTGTTGTCTGTACAACTGTTTTAGGTGCAGAGCATTTGAAATTCCAAGTGCACAAATCAGCTTTGAGGCTAAACAGCATCAGAAAGTGCTTTACATGAGCTAATATCTGTGATATGTCATTGGAATTGGTAATGCTTGAGTCTATGAATATGTTAGGGTATTAGAAGCTAATGAAATACGTATTCTGAAATACGGATTGTACAAGCGGATTGGTATGATAATCTATGTATAAAGAAATGTCTGGTTAGTATTAATATGTTGAAATATTGAAGTCTTACTTTTAACAGAATACAAGTAACTTAATTAGATTTAACCAGCGAGGCATTTAGTCTGCGATTTTATTACTTTGAATATCCATTGTAAATAGCTTAAATTTCTGAAGAATTTCTCCATCGATTTTCTTTTAACATAAGCCGCTGTCATACCATATTCTTTGTAGACTGACCAAGTAATTATTCCAGAAATTGTTTAATAAGTTTAACTTAAAATTTCCCATGTACTAAAAACATTTATGTCAAATGCTCAAATCATGATTCAAATTTCCTTTGAAACTTACATCACTTGTAAATGTCAAATTGAACTGAAAATATTGAATTTATATATATTTATACCCTGAACCCATTGAAAATGGGAAATCAGGGTATAATGGTTTTGCAAAAAGTATGTAACAGGCAGAAGGAGGCGTGGCAGACCCCACAAAGTATATATATTCTTGATCAGGGTGACGAGCTGAGTCGATTTAGCCCTGTCCGTCTGTCTGTCCGTCCGTCCGTCCGTCTGTCCGTCTGTCCGTCTGTCCGTATGTCGATCTCAGAACCTATAAGAGCTAGAGACTTCAAATTTTGCATGATGGTCTGTGTATACAGCGAAAATATCGAGTTTGTTTTAGATATTCGATAAATTTTTCCGTTTCAATGTTATCGATTTAAAACGTTATCAAGATTCAGTTTTTTGACCATATCTTTTACATATTTTTAGCTACAGCTACCAAATTTTGTTTTTAGCTTTCTATAAATAAAATACATTTTCTATTTTTTCATATTTTGGATACCGGCTCCACATTTCACAAAAAAAAATTATAAAAAAAAAAATTATCAAAGCCACAATTTAATTTTTTTAAATTTTTTAGTTAAAACCGTATTTTCAATAAATTAATAGCATTCAATGCAGAAAATTGCATTCAAATCCGTTAAGTAATACAGAAGTTATTAAAGGAAACATTGTAAAAGCACGCTGCAGCAGCCTGTACGTGTGCACACATACATTCAGATCAACTACGCAGTAATCGGCGCGCGTGCTTCTGTATGGTATTCTGCATGGTATGTATATGTGTTCATGTGTATAGAAATGTGTGCATGTGTATATGTGTGCAAGTGTATATGTGTGCATGTGTATATGTGTGCATGTGTATATGCGTGCCTGTGTGTATGTGTGCATGTGTATTTGCGCGCAGAGGTAATATGTATAGATAAAAGATGTAAGCTAGGTTGTTTAAAACATCAGCTCGGACTTGGTTCAGGGGATCTCGTAGTCGGGCTGTGACCCGACTAGAGCTTTCTTACTTGTTTCTTTTAAATTTGCCTGAACTATAACACATTTGCTTTCTAAATTTTTTAATGATCATATCTATATATTTATTTATACATATTTATATATTTGTCAGACTTTCTTCACAATTTCTAGCGAATTTCTTTCCGTATTTTACTATTAAAAAATGTTCTAATTTTTTCTTAAACAGTATTTGACAATAATTTAATTTCCCTCAAAACGCATTTAATTCAAGTCCCTTTAACAATATAAGGACTGCCTCTTAACTGAGACTTGCTTTCCAAATGATTATTTTAATTAATTTAATTTTGACAAAAAGATATCAACAAAAAACACTCTGGCCTCGCAATTTAAGTCTTTCAAAAAGGGTTCAGGTTTTCCTTTACTTTCTGAACATCGCTCACCTGTTCAACTCTTTTCCATTTGCCGTGCTCCAATTTGTAAGCGCGAATTGCCACTTGAGTGAATTTTTCACCGAAAACAAATTCAATTTGCATTTTCTGACAGCTGTGAAAGAAACAAGAGAGAAAAAAACAAGTAAGAAACAGAGAAATTAGAAAAACTCGAACAAATTCTAAAGAAAAATGCGCCTCTGTCGCTAATTACGAAAATTTATTGAAATCAAAAGTGTCGCAAAGGATGGCGAGGGGGGGGGGGGATATAAGGAGGGTCGGAAAAAAATCGGCTTTGGTTCGCTTCAGCTACACTCGGGTCTCGAACCTTGGGTCTCGAGCGCTACTTATTGACACTTGACCAAACGACCAGCGGCCAAAATGTTAATTTCTATTAAAAACTTTACGCCGAGTTTTCTTAAAAACAATTTTTTTGTTTTCATTTGTTTTTTTTTTGTTAAATTCGTTTGAACCCAAGGAAAGTAATGAAAGCTAGCAAAAGTTTTCGATTTCAGCGCTTACAAATTGGCATTAATTAATTTTCAATGTTATTTTTTCTATTTTTTTTTTCTCTTTTTAGTGAGAATTTGAAAGAAAAGCTTGGTTAATCGGGTTGGCATTTTTTATTTCAGCTTTTTCTTTTCAGTTTAAGAAAAATGTTAGCCAATTTGTACGTTTGCCAAAAGTGTAGCTGGTATTTTAATAATACCGCATAATGCTATTAAATACCAATTTGCTTTCATTAAGCCAACAAAATTGTGTTGCGTTTCTACCTTAAGTTTATTTATGTTTCAATTAAAAACTAAATAAAACTCAATTAGGCCAATATTTCAAATTTCGGTGTACCAGAGCCCAAAGAGTTTGAAAAATAAAAGCAAGAGTGTAAAACAACAGATATATACTAAATATTTAAAGCCTGCTCGCACTTTGCATACTTTTTCAATTAAACCCAAGCGCAAGCAAACAAGAAAGCAGGGCATAACGAAGACTATATACACTTTTATTTATAAAGACTACAAATATATGAGAAGCAGCTAACATTTCCGTAAATCAATTTGTAGATGGATTCTTCATAAAGAGCCCTTTAGCTTTATTAGTCCGATATCTATCAGATTATTTAATAAATGTAGGACGGGCAGCTGGTTCCTCAAGATATCTTTACGAACCAAAAAAAAAGTTTCCAAAAATTTACTTTTATTTTTTAAATATTTTATCCTTACTTTCAATACCATATGTATGATATAGTTCCTCGATCTGTGCATTTTGACATATGCTTGTAACTAAAAATCTTACCAAAGAAAAAGTTTCCAAGCAAAAACTTGGCTATATCATCTTATCTATCAATACTGATTAAGGTCAATAATCAATTACATATAAATATTCTTTATAGAATCAATAATAGAAGACATTTTCTTGTATTCATTACACAAGGCTTCAAAAATTCATAATGCCCTCGACAAGCGCATCAGAAGAGTTGAAAGCTGAGCCAAAATTATATGCAGATAATTCTTCTTTTTTTTAATTTTATTTCGAGCGTTCCCTATATAAACTTTCATATCTGGGCCGCGCCCTAAGCCCACCTGAGCCATGTAAATAATTCCTTTTCATTACAATTTTTTCTCTCACATATATATATCTGTAAATATATACATATATATGAAATTGTATTTTTTAGACTCATTTTTGTATCTTTTCATATAATGAACGAAGGCAAATGGCCTTGTGCCTAATATGAATTTTATGCGAAGGGCTTGAGCTGAGCGAAGGGTTCGCAGGAATTTGCGCTCAACCGCGGTCGTAATACTTAAATTTTGTACTTATTTTCTCTTTTTTCTTTGGCGTGGCATTAAAAAATTTAATGCGGTTATGATGTGAGGTGAAAGACATGTAGATGCGAGCTATAAAAGTTGCTTAAAGAAAAGGTAAATAAATTTTAAATATAGAAGAAGAGTATAAAGGCTTAGCTATAGCATATAGCGAATGATAAATATCATCTGTTAACATACGCTCTATTTCTAATGCTCTAATCTAACTGTAGATTTTTCCAAAATTCACAAAGCAATTTCCAGCAATTTACGTATGTTGTGCGAACTTTTTCTATGATGCCAAACATTAGTAAATTTACAAAATAGAAAGCAAACTTCTTATACCTCGCCTTCATTGGATATTAGTAGGGGATATTAGTGGGGTTCGAGTATAATAAAACATAATATATATGATAAAATAATTTAAGATGATAACTGGATATTGAAAAGATATCCATTTGAAATATAATAGTATAACAATTTCCAAAATTTAAACTTAATTATTAAAGTTTATGTCAAAATGTTGGAATTTTTTTCCATAGTGTATTGCTTAGAAAATGAAAAAAAAATTTACCTATCCTATTGAAATTGGGCTCAAAATTAACTCATTTATCTAGAAAACGAAAATATCTTACACTATATGAAATTTTGCCTTAGGATTCTCCGATACATATTATTTTTTTCACAGGATATTTTGTCATCTAAACACTCATTCAAACAAAAAAGTTTTGTTTATTTTTTCTTTTAACATAAAAACTTTTCAATATATTTTTGTGAGCATGAAAGAAAAAGATGTCCAGTCGAAGAGACATGTGTGTGTGTGTAAGAGTGTGTGTAAAAGTTTTGGTAAAGCTATAAACTTGCGTTACGGAGTGGTTTTTCACATTTCTTTCAGCTTCCTGCTGGTCAAAAGTAAGGAAAACAAATTGTGAAAGTGGCAAAGCGCGAAAAGAGTTGCGAAGCGTGCAAAACTAAGACAAATGAGAAGATAATAGAATGAGTATTACTTTTGGTTAAAGCCAGTAGATAAAGAGAGAGAGAGGTGGCATTAAGCAACTGACTTTACTGGATGGTATATATAGATATATATATATATATTGAAGTACTTGTTGCGCTCTCTAATTGCTATTAGTGACAGTTTCTTTGACTTTTGGAAAATATATATATATTTGGGAATATCATAAATCACTGGCCTACACTGCACAGCATACAAAAGAAATGCCAAAACTGATAAGTAGCAATCATTTCGAGCTGTTTGGCATCTTCGAACAAAACACAACTATAAATAATAAGCGTTCGTATTGTATTTCATTTGAAAAGACGACCCAGTTTCCACTTGGAAAGCCAACACCAACTTCAACGTCAATAACCAACAAGATTTCCTAGTCCATTGTTTAGTCTCGACTTCGCTTCTTCTTCATCTTCAAGCTCAAAGGAACAAAGGCACATTTCGGGCTCTTCGCAGACTTTTTGTCTTGCTCAAGCACGTGTTGTGTCCAAGTTTATTGATGAGCTCACAGAATTTCGATGACGACAATGCTAAAAATGAATAAATGATGAAATGACGAAATAGGGAAATGCGAAAATCTTTTTTTTCACACTCGAAGCTAAGCGAGTGGGTGGAATTAAATGACGGAAGCGAGCATTTAAGGCTGGCCAATTGAAATGTATTTAATTTACAACTTATTTTTCTAGAAAGAATATAAAAGAAAAATTGGAGAATATTTTATATATATATATAACCTATAAAATAGATTGATAAATAGGGTTTTAAGAAGGTCGAAGGATTTTTAGTTTAGACTCTTTCCTATCAAGCATATGGAATTTTTAAAGAATAAATAATAAATAAATTTCATATTCTTTGAATGTAAACTTTAGCAATTTTTTAAAACTAATTCTTAGAAATATGGCAAATAGAGATATAAATGAAAAAAATCAGTAATGTAAAAAAGTATTTAAAATATGTATAAAAAAATTGTATATAGTTTATTATAAAATAGATTTTAAAAAATTTATAATATTTTTTAATATAAAATATATTATTTTATATTTTTTATATATATTATTATTTTATATATTTATTATATTTTATTATTGTATATATTTATATAAAATATTGTATTTTATATAAAATACTAAATAAATATTAATAATAAATATTATTAATACTTTTTTACAGAATTTATTTTTTGCATTTAATGTATAAAAAAATTTTATATATTAGTTATATAACTATTTTCTAATAAACTATAGCAACTTTTCCTTTCTTTCTAAAAGTACAATATATATATTAAAACATATTCCATTAGGCCAAGCTTTGGGCTCGGTAGTGTATTATGGACCTAATACCCATTAACATATTTACACAGTTTAAATTACTTTTGGTTAACTTTTAAGTTATATGAGTTTGAGCGTGTTTGTTTTTTTAAGGAACTTAATCATTTTAGATCGACAGAATCGATATGGGGCATATCTTTTCGAAGAATAGGTTTTTAATGTGGGAGTTCACCGGACAACTGGTAAGTATATGTTTGATGTTAAGGTCTATAGTTGTATGGCAGTTTGGCAACTTTTATCGCTATAATATAACGAATTCCTTATTTTTCTTCCTTCAATTTTCTTTGCATCTTTCACAAAATTTCCTTAAAAATACTTTTTTATTCTTCCCCCCACACAAAGTAATTGAATTTCTGCGTAATCCTAGCCACAGCGAGCTGTAACTTATGACACGGCCTACATATATTTCTATTCCATTTATTTAGTTTTTGTCGCCGAGCAAAAAGCCACATATTTTGCGCACATAAATTTCACGTAGCACACGAAAGCTAAAAACCCACGATTTTTACCACATTTTCTTCTGTTCTACTCGCATTTTTTATTTTTCAATGCAATGCAAGGTTTTATTTTTTTATGGCGCTTCATAACGTTCGCCAGGGCATTATGTATTTCCAACATGCTAATGCCAAGCCACTAAAACACACATTTCGTTCCAACAACAACAACAACAACAATGGGCGCACCTAAAAGCCAAAGAGGCAAAAATCGCCAGCAAATTGAAAAGCGCGCTAAGGGTTCACAAGTTTTTCATATAAATCTGAAACAGCTGGCGCTACGAATGGGCGCAAATCCAACAACAACAGAAAAAACAGGGCTAAGAAGTTGCAGGTATAAAAACTGGCTTGGGCTTAAGAAAGGTGTGCACATAAGGGGGAAAAAATGGCCACAAAAGCAAATTTAAACTAATTTTGAAAATTAAGAAACATCATAAAATATCAACTATGAAAATTTATAAGATTTTACTAGAAAGAGAAGGTATAGACTTGCCTAGAGGATTACAGAAATTGGATTAGTTAAAAAAATTTTATAAAGTTTTCAGGAATACTCTGCGAATGTACTGGTAAATTACTTAAAAATTTCGTTTTAAATTTTTTAATAATTATTGAAATTTCTTTTTTAAATTTCTCATACATTTTTTCAAATTTTCCATTATTTCTTGAAAATACTCTTTGGATTTTTGTATCAACTCTTTGGAGCTAATCAAAGTCGCGTTCCCGCTTCTGTTTACATGAATTACTATTTTATTCTATTCTAATTATTATCCGTTCATTTTAATAAATTGTCCTTAAATTTAATACATTTTAATATATTTCTTAACAAGTCCCATATATTTTAAATTTTTCTTTTCAAGATTCCAATACAAATACTTTTTATAATCAATAAAAAATATGATAATAATCTTTTCATATATGATCTTCTCAAGAGGAACCTAGTTCATATATATAATACATTTATATTTGACATCTTTCATCTTTTAACACCTTGAAGCTCATCAGTTTCGAGTGTCAGCCATCGTAAAGGACTTTGCACCTTGGCTGAGTTCTCAAGGATTCTTTACCCGTTTGCTTGGCAGCCAGCACAAATCCCTTCAATTATGCGCACATTACAAGCTAATAATATAAACTAAAGGATTACCCCTTGGCGCTATGAGCAAATAATACATATGAAATAGACGCCCGCCACTTGAACCAAATGCCATCAAATTGCTGCCAAAGGACGAAAAAAAAATAACACCTCCCTCGCTTTTTGTAGAAGATGTCCTTCGAGTTGAGCTGTAGAGAGGCTTTAAGCCAAAAGCTGACACATGTGTGTGTGAATGTTAGATGTGTGTAGTGTGTGTGCTTGCATATGTATGCGTGCGTGTGTGTGTGCTCAGGACTTTGCTTGTAATTCAATGCCTGTCAAGAAAGCCAAAAAAAAGGAATGTAGAGTAAAAAATAAAATTCAGATGCGTGTAGAAGAATTTTCAATACCCTAAGGGTTATTACACAGATTTTACTTCTATTAGTTATCTATTGAATCAAGCTAAGTACTTTATCTTTAAGCTAAACTTCGTAAATAGGGATTCTAAATATATATATTGATACTGTTAAAAAATGTAATAAGATTTTATTAATAAGGTAAAACTGAAAAGTGATAATTTTAAGCAAATAATTTTTTAGAACTTTTAACTTAATAGCTAAATTTATAAAATATTAAAGTCTTTATTGGATATATATTTTCTATATTTTATAAAATATTATTTAACATATATTCCTTGAGTTTTTTGTCTTATCAGCCTAGAAAATAAAAAAGTTTCTCATAAAAGACTTCAACTTAAGAATTCGTTAGTTGAGTCTTTTTATTTATTTTATTTTTTATTTATGTATTTATTTATTTTTCTACTAATCTACTATTGCTTGGGCTTTCGGCTCGCTATAGTCGTTATATAGTATATAGTCGTTAGTCTATATACTTTCTGTATCTTCATATATACAGCGCTGTAAAGATACAGAAAGCACATACCTATATATACAGAAAGATAGAGACATAGATCGAGTTCTGATCGTAAATATATTAAATGCCAAGTGAAACTTTCAAGACTTTCAGAGTTTGATTCAAATATTTTAAATATATTTCAAATACCTTTAAAAACAAAAAGGATTTCTTTCAACGAGCAAAATCATGAAAGTCAATCAGATTTACCAATATATAAAAAGTCCTTAACCTTTTTAGTATAAATGTTATACAGTCGAATCCAAATTATTCGAATTGGCAAGTGGATTACAATTTTTCAGAATTACACAGGAATTTGATTTATCGAACAGGAATTAAAACGAATTTTTTTCATGGAGACTGCATTTTCTACAAATTATTGAGGTTTTTGATTTAGCGAGTGACGAATGTTCGGGATTCGACTGTATTTGTAACTGACATCTATCTGCTTTTTAGGATTAATGGCGAAATGCATATACCCATTCCATATAGGGTATATAAAACTGGAAATGAATTTAAGAGCATTTGAAATACTCACACAGCGCCTAAAAGCGCGCGCGCGCCTCGCACGTTGTGCTTAACGCATTTATGTTGGAAACGTGATATAATAAAGAGAAACACCAAAAAAAAGCGAAAAAGAAAAGTAAAACCCGGAAAAAAAAGGAACTACCACCAAGTCGTTTTTTGTTGGGGCAATACAAAATCCAGCAGAGCGGCCTGCTTTTGATATCAATATCAGCGCATCTTATGGCGCTCAACCCTTTGCACACGCAGCCAACAAAATATTACTCATACGCCGCATTGAGCCGGCCAAATCAAGTCAAAAGAATATGCTATAGCAATTTCTGTTTCTTCATTTTTTCTTACTTTTTTTTTGCACCCTCGACACGACTCGGCTGTAAATTGAATTGAAATTCGATGGCACTTAGCCTAACGCCCCCTCAGGTCTGTCGGCTGTCTATAGCTGTCTATATTAAGGTCGTCCTCGGCTTGGCTCAGCTCAGCGCAGCTCAGCTCTGCCATCATCATCCCGGCGCATTAGGCGCGCATTTTCGAGTGCCTTTTCCAAGGATAAACGTAAATTTTATTAGTTTTTCTTCTTTTTTTTTGAGCTTCGGCTGCTGCTTCTTCTTTGCATTAGCGAAAATTAGTCGGAGAACAACAACAACAGCAATCGAAGCTTATTTGACGAGCCAATAGACTTCGAATTCAGTTCTAGACATCTAGGCACATATACATGCCAATAGACACATACATATATAGAATCATAAGCTACCAAAAGCTCTTTTATAAGTTTGCTATTTAAAGTTTAAAGTTTTCTCTGAATTTTAGGCAAAGCAATGCAATTGAATGAAGGTAGATAAGATAAATGTAATTAGGTGATATAAATCTATATATAAACTTAGTTTTCATTCAATTATACAGATAAAAAGAGTGATACAAGGACATATTTATTGATATTTATCAATATGGATTACTTTTATTCATTTATACATACTTATCAAGTCCTTGAAAAATATAATATAAGAAACCTATGAAAGAATATATAACTATATATATATTGATTCTTAGCTTAGCTTAACAAATAAATAAAATATTCAAAGATTTTTTTGCATATTTTTCACAAGACTTTTTAAGAAGCTCTACAAATTTCTACAAGTATTTCATATAGCCTTTTTTATTATAATTCGCAAAGCTAGCGAAAAGTGTTGACAGCTTAGCTTGAAAAAGCTAAAAAGAAAAAAAGTAAATGAAATAAAGAAAAATGACGCGTCATTTAAAATGAATCTAGATTAACGTAATATAATTTGACATTTGCGCCTTGTCAAATGAATGTGAAACTTTTTCTTTGTTCTATCGGAGCAGCAGGAGTCGGATATTGGGGTGGGAGGCTGGTTACAAATATGCTAAGGGTGTTCATTTACTGAATTGCAATCAAGCATTTCGTTGCCCTGATTTGTAATGAATTTGCCTAGAGACAGGCAAACGCGTCGCTCCTACATTAGAAGGGCACTTCAGATTGAATTTCAAAATAAACGAGTAATAGATCTCTGACATTTATTGGACAGGCTCAAAGCAAAAAAAGAAAGAAAGAAAAGAAAAGAAAAGGGTGTTTTGAAATTGAATAGCGAAATTAATTTAACGTTGAATGTGAGAGATTACGAGAAAGAAGATGAAATATAAATATTTCATATGGAGACTATGGAAACTTAAGTACTTAAGCTAACAATTATTTGCAGCCCAAGTTATCGATGAATGCAGTAATCCGATATTTTCTAAAACCTAAGCATTTAGAAAAAGATAATATATGTATATGAACTTCTTTTTTATCTTGCTACAGTTTTAGTTGACTTATTTGTATACCCTTGGAAAAGTCTAATTAATTTTGATCAGAAGTTTGCAACGCAAAAACGGAAACATCTCAGATCATACAAAGTATATATTCTTGAACAATACGACGAGCTAAGTTAGTATAGCACTGTCCATCTATCCCTCTGTCCATCCGTTCGTCTGTCTGGATCAACCCAATCTTTTCCTAGAGTGTTAGAGCTACAGAGCTCCAATCTGCTACAGGCATTGTGTATCTCGAAATCATCCATATCGGACGACTATATCCTATAGCTACCATAGTGTTCTATTGTTTTAAAAAATGTTTTAGTGAAATAACTTCAGCGCTATTGAAGTCTAATACCTAAAATATATGCTTGTATAACCCAACGAAATTCGAAAATATATAGTTTTAGCTATATATAGTTATAGCTACGCCCATAGGCTAGAATACCCTCGGCAAGTGGGCTTCTGTTAACTTTCCGTTAAGATCGGTAAAAAGTCTGTGTACTAAAAATTTACACCTAGAGATCCAACATTTTTCAAATACGTCAATCTTGAACTCATCATGGCAAATCATCAATATCTATATCCCCTACAATTGCAAGGATATTACCAGACTTCGGCATGAAGTTAAGGCTCTACTTTAAGTAAGTTTATACTACATACGATACATTATAGACATATCTTGTTACTATCGATAAATATGATATCCATACTTAATGAATTTTACTTATTGGATCATTATATATATATTTATATAAATAACTAAACAGTTTAACTAGAATTACTTCAATAATTGTGAACAGTTTTAAAAGACTAAAAATATTCATATTTATTATCGATAACTATATTATTAAAAAATATGCACAAATTCTATGCAAGCACAAACTTTTATGTTACTCAGTAATAAATTTACTTAATCTTAACTCCTTGTGGCTAATCAGAGAGTGAAAAGCTAGCGAAACTTCAACCGAGCTAAATAAAGTGCCTCACATTTACAAGTTGAAGCAGTTCTTGCCACAATGTTGCATATGTTGAGCAATAAATTTCAATTGAAGCTCAAGCTAAAGTAAGTCAAAAGCGCATTTACTAAATGAGCTCAGACTTTGATTATTATTTGCTGGAAGCCTTTGAGGGGGATTTATAAATATATATAAAGCTAAGCTTTAGCACAACAAACGAAAACCCCTCACTCAATACAATCTAAAGCTCAGGAAAATTCCATTTTACATTTAACCAGGTGTCAGCTAGCAAATGGTTTTACTCTGTGTTTGCTTTGCTGCCTCTCTCTCTCTCTTTCTGAATGTCTCTTTTCTATATTTCTCCCCCTTTATGCAATTGGTCAGGTAAGCAACTGTCTGCGGGATTTGCGCCACGTTGCACGCTGCGTATACGCAATAAATTTTCACATTTTCCAACTGGCAAAAGTGTCCGCCAAGTGTAATTGTAATATTTGCTGAATGCGTGTGCTTAGTTTAGGACAGCCCTTGGTATTTGCCAAACCCTTAACTGCGAATTGCGAAGACAATTCTACCTATCCCAAATCCAAATCTCTATAATATTTAACCATTTAAATAGGTGAGCGAAGAGGTGTGTGTGTGCGTGTGTGTGCATTTGCTATGCTAATCCAATTGACAGTTAAGTTTGCTGCTTTTTAAGTTGATGGGGTGCTACGTGCTTGGCTTATTGTAGAGGATAACTTTAATAGAAAAGGATTCTCTAGAGATTTAGATTAATACTTAATACAAAAAATTTAACTTTTAATATAACATATTTTTTACCTTTAAAAAGCAAACTATAATACAAATTTCAAAATTCTAAATTTTGAAAATACAAATTTTAGTAATAAAATATTATTTTTTACACAAAAAGTTCAACTAATTTTTTTATAATTCTAAAATTTTCTTCTTTATCTTTGTTATTTATTTATAATAATTTTAATATACAAAAAAATTTAAATTAAATTTAAACTAAATTTGCAGAAAAAAAATTCAAACTTCTGGATTTTAAATTTTGAAAAAAAAAAGTTTGTTAATAAATATTATTTTCTTAAATAGTTTTTTTTAAATCCTTAAGTTTTCTGTCTGTTATAAAGTATTTTGTAAAATTTACGCCTATATTTAATATACTAAAATATTTCATCTAAAGCTAATTAAATGCCCCAGCTTAAACTAGTTCTCTCATATAGACTCCCCATGGGGCTGCGGCCCTCTCATTATAGTTATCCGCACATTAATGAAATCTCTAAAGGCATATGCCGCAGTGTGCATGTGAGCGTGTGTGCGTGGCGTCTTAAGCAAGATAACAACACAGATGCATAGACGCATGTGGCAGATGCGATAAGCAAATACTAGGAGAGTGAGGGCGAGGGCGAGTGAGTGTAAGAGCGAGAGGGGAGCAGCACAGCCACTTCGACTGACGCTGATTGATTTGAATAAACGCGCGCATATTTATCAAATTAGCCACAAGACCCTCAGAGAGTAAGAGCAACAGACATGCTTACAGTTGCAGCTAATTTGAGCAGTGGCGTCACAGGAAAAGGACATTGAATTTCGACTTTACCCTAAATGTTTAAGAAAGCTGTACTTGAGTAATTGCTAGCGGCTTTTTGTTGGCGGCTGCAGTGGATCGCATGCACAAGTTAACACAGTAGTTAAGATCCACACTAGCGTTATTTTGATTACACTCCATACGTTCCACGCACTAAGTAAACATATTCCACAGATCGCCACTAGAGCTGCAGCCCGACTGACGCTCACTTTGCTCACTTTACAGGCTTAAGCGTTGACATGGACGTAAGCAGAGAGCGTGTGTAGAAAAGTGTGTATGTGTTGGTAATCCATGCAATTAATAGAGCTGTTGTTGTTGGTTTGCTGTTGGCTGCGAACGCAGAGATAAAAGAAAGAGAGAGCGCAAAATGAAGAGCGCTTTGAGCCACATTTGCAGTTACTTACCATTATGAGTACATGCCTTGAGTGGAAAGAGGAGTGTGAGTGTAGAGAGCAAGCAAAATAGTTATAAGACATAGTATAAGACAGCCCAAATACTAGAGTTTCCTTCTAAACTAAGCCTCTGAGTCTTTGTCTGTGTGTGTGAGTATTTGCTTGTATGTATTTGTGCCCTAACAAAATGTCATCAACTAATCAAGTGGCATTTGTTAAGAGAAAGGGAACAAGAGAGATGAAAACTAAACGGGGCCAAAGAACAGGCTGAAATGAAAATGAATCTCTTGTGGTCAATGGAAACATAAATTTGATGCGCACAAAAGAGCGAACGAGCGAGCGAGAGATGAATATAAATAAAAACAAATAGGCGCATCAAATTGATAAAATGCGTATATACGTTAGAAAGACATTGAGTTGATTTTGATTTAAATGCTGAAGGCTCATAAATCAATAAAAACCAAATGAATAAATATTACAATGGCGGGCAATAAAGCAAATAATAATAAATAATATCGCGTGGCAAGTTTTGCAGTTTTCCAACACTGTCCATTAGCGGCACATAAATAAAAGCCTGACCGACAGCCACCGAGCCGAACAAAAGCCTTCGTTGGCCAGCCATTAACATACTTTGTTTAGCCAACAATATAATCATAATCATAATAATAATAATAATCATCTTCAGCATCATCATCATCGTCGTAGAATGGGTTAAGCTGAGCTGCTGCGAACTGACACAATTTTAATATGTATTTACTTAGCGGCTTTTTATGCATTTTCTTAGATTTAACAGCCATCAGCTGCGCTGCTTTTATTAAAAACTTGGCCAAATATTAAACTCACCGAGGGTTAACAGCGGGCCAGCGCTCTCTGAAAGATGGTTTATAATTCTGAATAATTTCGTTATTTTTTCTTTTGGTTGCTGACCAGCCACAAAGGCCGAGCGAACAATAAAATTAGATGCCAAAAGGCGTAGCGAGAGCCGGGGCTGGATCGTAATATATTTTCATTAAATTTCATGCAATTTTATGGTCTACTTTTTGTAGGGTTTGGGCTTGGGATGGGGCAGTCAGTAGCTAAAAGTATATGCATATAATTAAATGAGTGTGCAAATAATTTCAACTGTTTATTACCAGTAAAAGGTTAGTCAAAGGTATTTATGACCTTTGCCAGGGCAAGTACGAAGCCCAAAATTAATCTCTTAAAAGGAAGAAAGAACGCTGCTTATGCAAATATATGCAAATATATATTTATATGTTATATAAGCGTAAGGCTGAGCTGTCAACTGAAACGTTTACGAATGAAGCACAAAGCGGAGTAAATGAAATAAATAATATTGAATATCTAAATTAAAACGGATGTAAAGAGGCAAGTGGCATACAAAGCTATAGCTAGGAACGTTTAAGAATAAAGAGGACTAAGGAAGTGACATAAAAAGTTAAAGCTGGAAACTATCAGGAAAGATGGGCAAAAGAAGAGGGAAAAATCGGAGAGCATTAACACAAATAAACGAAAAAGTGCTTAGAGCTGATAATTAGAACCAGGTAAAAACGTTTACGAATAGCAGACAAAAAAATAATAGCTTAGAGTTAAACAGTTAAGAATGAAACGCAAAGAGAAACAGAAACAAAAATATATTTAAGATCAGAAATAAATACACAATATTAACGAATATGAGAAATATCTGAAAGCTGCCAGAAAAACGTTTAAGAATGTATTAGAAGAAGGAATTAGATATCTGTAGATTTGGGAAACTCTGAATGTAATAAAAGCTATTTAATACCACAAAAAAACTTACAACCAATAAATATTAAAGCCCATTCCATTTCACGCACCACTTCATAAATTTATTGTTTCCCTTTTTGGGCGGGAAAAAAACTTATTAAATTTATGGCAAGCACAAAAGTTTTTTTTTGCGCTCATCAGTTAGATGCCATTAGCCAACACTGGACGCATCAACAGCTTTTTGCACTTTTGCAACAATAACAATAGCAATGAGAATTAAATAAAATAATGCCAAAAACGAAGCACAACAAGGGCATAAACTTAGGTTAGAAGAGAGTAGGAGAGGGAGAGTGCAAAAAAAGTGAAAGATGCGGCATCTGAACGGGGTCATGGGGCGTATACGCAATGCCAATAAGAGGCAAACACAGAGTCGGCTAGCAAGAAACCAGAACGAAATTCGAAATACCAAAAATGCCTTTTATTGAAATTTATGGGCACCAGCTCCCAAAACACAGTCCGAGTTATGAAATCAGTGGAAAAAGTCGGCTCCATCTCTGCTGCTTTCCCTTCCCCTTGCTGGACATACACACTTTGCACATTTTAATTAGTTTCAATTTGTTAAAAAGCAAAATAATGCAATTGGATTGCAGCATTGATTTTGATTGCAGCACATACAATGTGTGTGCGTGTGTGTGTGTGTGGGTGTAATGCGCAATTGTTTAGGCCACAAAAAATATATACATGTACGTATGTGTGATAAAATAACAATTGAATATTACGCATACGCCCCATGGGGCGTGCATATGTTGCCCCAAACGAAGTTAGAGCAGCTGCAGGAAATTGTTAACCCCTTTTTTTAATACCCTGTAATTATAGAAAGTGTATGTTGGTTTTGCGGAAGCGTATGCGGGGAATAGATGAGATATTACAATCTATATGATATGTTGAGAAGCATTGAAAGCTAAGTTGAGTTTTACCTTTCTGTGCTATATCTATGTCTGTCTATATTTCCATCCATTTTTTTGCATAACTCTTGACCTTTTTTTTTTCTGTCTATTTCTAAATGTCTGTCGCTGTTTGTGAGTCTGTTTCTCCAACTCTCCTCGTCGTCCTCGTCCCTTCGTCTGTCTCTATATAGCCATCTACAATAGTTTGTTATTCCATTCATTCGTTTTTCTTCCAGCCATCCAGGAATGTAAAATTCCTCCATCTATCTGACTATTCTTAAGTAGGTTCTTTCATTTATACTTTTTTCTGATTGTATGAAATAGTAGATTTGATCATTTTTAAAAGCTTAAAATTATGTCTTTTTATACTATGCCTAGCAAAGCTTTACTATAAGCTATTACTCCGTTACATATCGATTTTAAGATTTTGTAACTCACATCAAAGCTTCTATAAGCCAAAGGAACTAAATTTTAGATAGGTGTCCAAAGAAATAAAATATTTTACTCGATTGATATAATATTTTCCATTCATAAAAATTTAAATAAAATATAATATAATATATGAAAATTATATATTTATTTATATTTTTTATTTATATTTATTTATATATTTATTTACATTAAATATGAGTCGAAGGCCCTAGCTGCTACTGTTCATTGAACTTTCAGTAAGTTTAGTATTAAAAACTAGATTCAATTTTTTAAATAAAATTAAATAATATATATAAAATATAATATATTATAATAATAATTTATAGCCCAAGTAATTTTGCCAGTATCGATAAAACTTTAAATCTGAAATTAATTTGTTTTGCTCGAAAACTTTAAGAGTTTGAGTTATAAAGTTTGGTATATAAGTTTTCATAAGACACACATATTTTCAAATTTCCTTTTTTTTGATACTGTCTTTAAAAAAAAATATACTGTTAAAGATTGAAGGTCAGAGTTTTCATATTATTTTTTTTTTTTAATTTTTTATAATATTTGTTTTTATTTGCAGTCGTCTTTGATGACATCAAGCTTATTTGCTTATAGAACTGATCGTATTATTACGAACTCAGTAGGGTTCGAACCCTATATATGCTAATTTGTGTGCTATTAGCTATTAGACTACGAAGGCTACAGAGTTAGTATATGTAGCCACATTTTTGGGCTAATCCATAACACTCAGAGAAGTGGCAAAGTCAAAAGGATTCAATAATGAATTTTCAATTGTGAAAGTAAAGGAGGTAAAGGCACAACTGTTAAGAGATACTGTGAATGGTTTGTATGGTATATATGTCTAAAAGGGAGCTGGGAATGATCTCTTCGATAGTTCAGCGCTAAAAACAGGGCATACTCAAGTCAAACATACCCGCCTGGCGCATGCTTCCTTGTATTTTTCTGGCTTGCTCGCTTCTTTTTGTCGATGTTCTTGTTGCTGTTGTTGTTGACTAGCCAGCATTGTTTATGGTCAGCTAACGGTATCTATGACTGTGGCAACATCCGTCGCACATTCGGGCTGCCAGCTGCGCGGCCCATTGAAACGGAAATGAGAACTCAACGCAGCTGAAATTTAATAACGACCAGCAATTTAGCGACAAGTGGACGGGCGACCATGTTCGAACGACATATTTATGCGGCCATTTTGACTGACCGCAGTAACCAGAGTCAGCCAGCCACGCCCCCTATCAATTGTTGTGCAAGTATGTGTGAGTGTGTATCTGTGTGTTCATTGACAAATGACCATTTCATATGTGAAATGGCAATTCAATTGATTTTCAGCACAAGTGTGTGTGCATGTGTGTCTGTGTGTGTGTGTGTGTTTGCAATTGAAATGAAAATAGTTCAAATATGTTTGCCCAGGCTGCGTTCCACACACACACACGCAGCAATAATGAGAAGTATTTCATAAAGACCGCCCCACATAAATTGTATCCTTCTGAAAAGGACAAAAAATAATACTGACAACAAATTGTCAATAACAATGGGAAAATGTTAAACGGCCAGCGCACAACTGCAACTGAAATTTATGGCTCGAACAGATCAAGCACTCATATGTCACGGTCATAATAATAAATTTTATTGTTTAATTTGGAATTGCACAATTGCCGAGTGCTTGAACATCTACTCATAGTTCGCTACAAAGTACGCACACATTGACAGCAATGAATATAATTAAATAATATTTAAATAATATATTTAGTAAGCTTAGATATAGGAGTTAGTTGGCTAAATGAGTTTAAAGCTTGTTAAAAGTTAGCTAAGTCTAAGTGAATAAGTGAAAAACTAAAGTTTCCCTAATTTTTTCGAGTTCATGGTAAACTTCATAGCAATTTGACATGCACTAACATGTTAGTAGATATATAGCAGCTATTCGTATCAAATTTATAAAAGTCATCTGAAACGAGCATGAAAAAGTTGACTAAATGAGCTTGACTTCAATAAAAAATACTTCGACTACTTTTTTTTGAGTTCATTGTGAAGTAGAAATCACTTTGACATGCACTTACACATTCATAGGTATATGGGAACTTTTCGTAACAAATGTATAGAAATCAACTTGAAACGAGACATGAAATTATGGACTAAATAAGTTAAAAGCTTGATCCAAATTAGCTGGTAAATGAAAAACTATATATCTACTTTTTACAAGTTCATTGTAAAGAACATAGCAATTTGATGTGCCTTTTATAATTATTGATGTAGATTAAGTTAAGCAGATATACATAGCTTATTCTCATATCAAATTGCTGCCAGCTGCAAAGCATTTTAATTCAAAGTATTAAGTTTTAATTAAATACTAGTAGATAAACTGCATGTTAACTTTAACAGGCACTTCAGCTAGCAATCTAATGAAGGTCCACCATTTTCTCAAAACAAATGCAAATTATTTAATTGAAAACTAGTTTATTCTCATCTGTATTTATTGAGTGAAAACAAAAAAGAATCATAGAAATTACAAACTTTTAATGCAATGATAAATGTAATTTCTGAGTTTTTTTCTTCCAATTTGATTAATATATCTGAGAATAAACTATTTTTTAAATTTACCATAATCATTTATAAGTCTGCTCTACAATTTCTGAAATTAATCTTAACTTTATTTTTAGAAAGTATTTTTTAAATAAATATTTATGAAGCACAAGGCAATAGAAGACATGTAGATTACAGCTTAGAGTAGTGAGTGTTAACTTTCACATAAAGATAAACTATCAAAAAAAAAAAAGTTAAATTATCATGTGAATTTCATACTCTTTCATAAAGGCTTAAAATTGAGTTGAAAAATAATAATTACTTTTTTCTAATCAGAAAACACAAAGGGGCAATAATTACAGTTAAAATTTACAATGAACAATATATTAAGATAATGAAAATGGTTAAAAACTTGTTTAAAATTTCTCAGAAACAGCTAAAAGGCACTCAAAGAGGGCTTAACTCAATTTGAATAGGCTTCACTAGGTCAGTTAATAAGATGCCCGAGTTGAGTGCACATCAAATTGAAATGCCTTTGTATAATGCGCATTATGTCACATCTTTCTTAATCAGCTGACATAATTATAATTTTGCACACACACAAAGGCGACGGAAAAACAATTTTCTATAAAATTAATTTTCCAAATCAGCAGCAAACGAAAAGTCACTCACTTGTCTATTGTTTGTCTTTGCCGTCCAAAGCACACATGCTAAAAAAGAAAAAAAATTATAAAACCGAGCTACTCTCGCTTTAGCCCACGCTTAGAAGGTTTAATATTTGGGGTCTGGGCCACATTATCTTACTCTTGACATTTCTTTTTGAAAGGCAGCCGCTTTACAATTTCTATGCGAGGCTGTTGGGCGAAAGACGTCTTAGCAGACTCAGCAGCTGCGCCTGTCAAGATAACAAAAAGAGTTTCTCGTCTTCTGTCGGCCGTGCCTCAGTCATTGTGCATTGCTTTTGGCCAGATTTTTACAATTAGATATATAATTTTAGCATGTGAATTTTCGCAAAATTAAATTATGCACAAGTTATGAAGCGACGTATAAAAAAGAATTATTCAATTTGATTTAATTGAAATTTGTTAAAGTAATTAAATTTGACACGAACTCCGGAAGAGGAAAGCAACAGGAGCAGCAGCAGCAACAGCAGGACTTGGAATTAATTTGCCAACGCTTAAGCCAACAAGTAAGGGAAGCCTGGGAAGCTGTAAGTGACTACCAGATACCCTGTAAAAAGTTGTTGAAACTACTGTCTTTAATAACTGGGTATAGTGTAAGCAATGTGTATAAAAATGTTTGTATAAATATATAAGATGCTAAACTTTAGCTTTATAATTTTATTCAATTTTTGGCAGATGGGAAACAAGTACCGGAAAAAGTTATATTCTTAAGGTTTATGGAGTATTTCAGAATTTAAATACCAAATGTTATATACTTAGCTCATTTAATTCCCGAGATATGCGCAACAAAATATTGTTAAAAAAAATGATTTGTAAATATTGCGAAAGAGGGGCAAGATATTCATTAAAGGATCAGCATACAATCAGTATCATACGAGTGTTCAAAACTTTACTTTAAATATGCGTACAGCCTTTTCAATAATAATATTTATATACAATATATATGCTGTCTCTTAAAAATGTATATTCTTCTTTTATCTGGCTTTATCTGAAATTTTATTTTCTAATTTATTTGCATTTATATTTTATTTACAATAAGTTGCCTTCAACTGCAATAACCCCTATTCAATCGTTACAGGGTACAAAAAGTAATTATCCATTATTTACTTTATTTTACACAAGCCTCTCACACACACACACTCACATACATACATACAGTTGTAGATCTGTCTGTCTGCATATATTCATTCCGGTATTCAGTTGTATTCACACCAGAAATTAGCATAACAAAAGGCAGCTGCACAATTCAAACATTGCTAAGTCGATTCTTAATTTTCAATTAAAATCCAATTTGTGCACACAAAAACGCCAAACGACAGAGTGAAAAGGTTTTTCTTTAGGTTCTTCTTCTTATACTGGTTTTTTTTCTGTCTCTGCTCACAAATGAAAATATTTTTTTGCTTAAATCCATTGTCAATCCTTAAAACGGACATGCATCATGTGCATGAATTGGTTCAGCTACGAATTACTTGGACTGAATGAAAAGGCGTGTGCTCAATCGAAGGACATCAAAGCAAAATATGTGATTACGGATTAGGGATTAATTCTAAACTTCTATGAATTTATATTTGCTCAGTTTTAATTATTTCTTGGTTTTAAGTGTGCACAGCTGAGCAGAAATATTAGAAATATATTAAATGTTAACCAACTTAGTAAAGAAACTTAGTAAAATAGTAATTTTTATTAGTAAAAAATTGTATATAATTTTTTTTGCAATACCTTTTAAAAAACTCTTAAACTAGAAAAATGTTTTAAAACTTAAAAAAAAAATAATAATAAATAACCCATTAAAATAATAAAAAAAAACGAATAATATAAGAAAAAAAGTATATTATAATAAATATATTTTATACAAAAAAAGTTCACTCACTTATTTATTTCGTAATACAAATTCTTAAATTAATAATTCATTTATCAATTAAAAAAAAAATTTTAAATATTTTCTTAAATTAGTAATGTATTTTATACTTAAGCCTTTGTACCTGCATTTTAAATGACATATTAAGTATGAATAATAATCTGATGTTTTAATTACCCAATGATAGAAATAAATATATTTTATACAAATAAGCTTTAATAAAAAAATTCATTTATTTATCTGATAAACAATTCATAAAACTTTAAATAATTTTTATAAACAAATCAACAAAATTTTTTTTATATTTAAAATATATTAAATATTTAATCCATTATAAGTAAGTTTTCAATATATATAATAGAATAAAATTCTGATAAGATCCATTTATACTAAATTAATAACCAAAATACCTTTTAAATAAAACAAATATATTTTTAAAATATACAAATATATTTATTATTTAATCCATTATAAATTAATTTTTTAATAATTTATTAAGCATGAATAAAATTCTGATAAACTACCTTTAAATTAATTTAATAACCAAAATGTTTTAAAACTACTTTAAGTAAATTTAAAAAAAAAACAATATTTATTGAAAGTTTTATAAAATATACAAATATTTGTATTTAATTAAAATTTTTTAAAATATATAAATTTATTTAAAAATTAAAATTAAAATTTTAAATATTGCCAAAACGAATAATAAAAGGAAAAAAAAGACATTAAAACATTTATTGAGCATTCAAGTTCGATCTTCAAGATTTCCCAATTCAGAATGGAATTTACGTTGAAAGCGAAAGGTACGCACGACCTTTAGCTGCTTATAGCGCTGTTCGTAATGCCCACTGAGATCCATTTTCTTGGCCAGCTCACTTGACAGTGTCTGACCAGCACTGTAGAGACCCAGCAAAAAGTTGGACAATATCAATTGAAAGTCCTGCTCCAGATCGTGGATGGCATCGCAGGTGTTCTGACAGCAGCCGCGCACTTCCAGCAGCCGAGTCGAGCTATTGTCCGTATTGAAGAGCTGGCAGACCGAGAGAAACTTTTGCTGCACCACATCCAGCTGGAAGATGGACTCATAGAGCCGCACCAAAAGCACCCGCAACTTCGAGTAGTCACTATTTAGCCAAAGGCCATTCCGAATCCGAACCATATACGAGCCATGCAGTTCGAGCAGTTCGTCCAGCGTCTTCACAGCATTGCAGCCCTGGTAGAGTGCTTCATAGGCGTTGTCCAGCACATCCGCCAGCATATAGCTGCGCAGCTGCAGCATAAAGTCCTGCAGCTTGTCGATGAACTGATCAAAGCGATCCCTCACCTCGCGCGCCTCCTGCGAGTGCTCCAAATCAATGCGCTCCCAGAAATGTGATTGCTGTCGTCGAATCCGCTCATTGAGCACATAATCCGCATAGTGCATCTGCCAGAGGCAGACAAAGCAAGACTCATACTGCGCCAGGCGTTCACCTAGCAAAGGTGTCCAGTGGTTCGGTTGACGCCAGCGCAGCAGGAAGCAGCACCAGCAGCGACTGCCCTGTTCCTCCCCTTTGACCACATAAAGCTGCCTGTTGTAGGCGCACAGCAGCTGCTCGAGCAGGTTGTTCAAGAGTGAGGCGCAGTAGCATTCGGCAGGCTGCTCCAGCACCGGCTCCAGCAGCTCAATCATCTCGCGCACAAACTCCACATCCGTGAGCAGCAGATACTGATGCAGGCGACTGAGCAGCTCCAAGGGATTGGGTCGCAGCTGCTGCAGCTGTTCGAACAGCTGCCGCGATGTGCTCAGCTGTAAACTGCCCAAGAGCTCGGCCAGCGGATGCTCGTCCAGATCTCGATAGCTGCTGACACAGGCCGCGGCCAGCTGCTGCTGCAGCTCTGCCTCCGGCACTGCCAGCTGCAGCTGCCTGCTCAGAAATTGCCGGGCATAATCCTGATTCCTGCCCGTGAAGAGTAGCTGCTGCGCCAGCTGTTTGCTCAGAAAGTGCGGCAATTGCTGCGGCAGCAGCTCAAAGTGTTGCAGCCAATAGCTTTCCGGCTGGTTGCCAGCGCATGCCACAATAAAAAAGTCATTGGCAGGCAACTCGCCAAGCTGTAGCCAAATTCTGATCCTCTTCAGCAACGGCCCAGCGGCGCACTGCAGCCAAAACTTGAGTAGTCTATCGTGGTCGGCGCTACCCTGCCCCAGTTGCTGTTGCAGATACTGCAGCAGCGCCGGCTGTCGGTGGGTTAAATCGCCGCACAGCTGCAGCATCCACTGGAAGCGCTGCAAATAGCCGCGCGTCTGCCAGAACGAGTGGAGGAGACTCGACGGCTGCTCCTTTTGCCGCTGATAGAATCTCGAGTACTCGTGCAGCTCTGCGAACAGGCACGGCGACAGGGCACGCCCATATTCGCCCAGCTTCTGCAGCTGCTCCTGCTGCTGCTGCAGGCAACGATAGTAGTAGCCCACCTCGGCCAGTGCCAGCAGCAAGTAGGATTCGCTGATGCTCCGCTGATGGTGTGGGGAGCGCAGCATCAGGCGTGGACCCAGCGCCGAGACACGCAGCTGCTGGCACTCATAGCCCAGTATGGCGTGCACGGCATCGCTCAGTCGGTCCTCTGCTGACAGTTGCAGCGCTAAGCCGCGATCCCGCTGCTGCCAGCGCAGACTCTCGTATCGCTGCAGTTCCTCCTTGGTGAGCAGCTGCTGCAGCTGGCATTTGCCAATGGCTTCCATGCACTGTTCCGGCACGTACGAATATTGCTTTCGCATGCGTCGCAAATATGCCTTCAGGCGTCTTTTGATCGCAGCGACATCTATTGTTGGGTTCACGCAACTCGCCTGTGGCGCCACTATCTCATGGAACTGCTTCCATTGCTCATAGAAATTGGGCCCATCTGGGTGCTGGGGGGCACATTGATAAGACGGATTGCATTTGAATTGCTTGATAATGAAACGAGATGCGGCTATCACATAGCGTTGGTGTTGCCACCTGCACGGCACAGTTATCGATTGCTGAGTTATCGGTTTCATCAATTCCACCACGTCTACAGGCTGTAGCTCCATGTGTTGCTTGCTTGCGCTTGTAGCAACACTCAATTCTTGCTTTGTTATCGATTGCTTATCGACTATCAAATCTTGGCAGCTTATCGGCTGATCGTTCTCTGACAACATTATCTTTGATTCTTCTGCAGATTCCAGTTGATTTTCAAACCTGGTTAGGGCAGAGAGGGAGATCTCGGACACCGGTTCTATTGGCTGTAAGATCTTTATAAACCTCTCAATGTCTTGCATGACTACGCTTTCAGAGGCACTTAATGGTTCAGATTCTTGCTGTAATATCGATTGGTTATCGGTTATCAGTTCTTGCTGATCTATCGACTGCGTGACTTCTGGCACAATTTCCTTAAACTCATCTTCAGATTCCAGTTGATTTTGCTCCGGGACTGGGGTAAACAGAGAGCTTTCGACAGTTATCGATTGTTGCTCTGTTAGAGGTGTATCGGTTACACATTCTGTCGGTTTTATTGGCTGTAAGATCTGTATAAGCCTTTCTATATCTCGCATGACATCACTTTCAGAAATATTCAATAGTTCACGTTCTTCCTGTGTTATCGATTGGTTATCGATTATCAACTCTTGCTGATTCATACACTGATTGATTTCTGGCAGAGTTTCCTTGGATTTTTCTTTAGATTCCACTTGATTTAGCTTCCTGATTGCGGGAGGCAGTGACTCTTCGGCAATACTCGAAATTTGCTCTCTCAGTTGTCTATCGGACTGATCTATTGGCTGTAATAAGTTTGTTAGCCTCTTAATGTCTCGCATGACTGCACTTTCGGAAAAAGCCAATGGTTCAGATTCTTGCTGTGTTATCGATTGGTTATCGGTTATCAATTGTTGCTGATTTATTAACTGTTCGTATTCCTTAGATTCTTCCTCAGCTTCCAGTTTACTTTGTCTGACTGACCCTGACTCTAGCTGATCTATAAGCTTTTGTATCTTTTCAAACTTTTCTATATTTTTATTGCTTTCGTATATGGAAAATTCAAAGGGTATTGATTCTTGCTCTGTTATCGATAGCTTATCGTGTTCCAACTCTTGCAGATTTATTGACCGTTCCACCTCTTCAAACATTTCGTTTGATTCATCTCCAGTTTTCAGTTCATGTTCCCAATTGGCTGGGATAGACAGAGAGGGACTCAAGTAATCGAAAGAAATCGATTTTTCCTTTGCTGTTGATCGATCAGTCATCATTTTTAGCTGCTCCATCTGATGCTGGATTTTCGCAATCATTTCCTTGGTTAGGTCTAGCATACCCAGAGAAACATGAAAAGGTATCGATTGTCGTTCTTGTTTCGATTGGATATCGGTTTTTAATTCTTCTTCATTTTTCGACTGATCGATCTCTGGCACTATTTCAGTTTCTGGCAAAGAATGATCGGCAGATACCGAATTTTTCTGCGTTCCAACTATTTCGGAATCATATTCTAACTGATCAATCGGGTCTTGAAGCTTAGTTAGCATTTCCTTTGTTAGTTCAAGCCCGCTAAGAGAAACTTGTAAGGGTACTGTTTCTTGATCTGTTATCGATCTACTATCAAGTAACGTTCTTGCCTGTTTTATGGACTGATCGATCTCTGACAACATATCTTTAAGAACTTCTCCAGTGTGAAGCTTAATTTCTTTCAAATATAAATCGGGATTAACTTTTGTTGAAATATCATGTGTAAATGACTGATCGATTTCTGTAGTAAATATCGATTTCTGTTGTGTAGGCGGTGTTGGATGTTGGGAACTGTTTGCTTCGGGCATTTGCTTCAAATAGAAACCATTAGTAAAATTCAAAGGGATTAATTTTTCGTGAAAGTTTTCAGCTATCGATCCCTGAGTTATCGATTGCTTACTGTCTGACACCTTTTGGGGTTGCCACTTGCTACAGCAAGGCTCACTGGGATTAACACTTAAAGGTATGGATTTTTGGTCTCTTATCGGTAGTTCGACTATCAGTTTTTGCTGCATTATCGGTTGTGCGATTTCCGTCAAGAGTTTTTCAGAAACTTCTGTAGTAAACAGCTCATGTTGCCACTGGGTTAAATCAGTTATATATAAGTCCGTCGGCAATTCTGTAGGCAGAATTATTGACTGACCGATTTCAGCCATAACTATTGTAGATATCGATTCCTCTTCACTTTTTGGGACATTGATTTCATGAGTCACAGCTTCAGATGCTTCTACAGCCGAACACACTTCAGTTGGTACATCCACATTATAAGTAACTCCGGAAATTATCGACCCGTCCTTTATTGTCGACGAATTGGGTATAAATTGTTGCAATATCATAGGCTGATTGATTTCTGGCAACATTTCTTCAGATGCCGTGATAATGCAATCTTGATATTGTCCGCGAACAGCTGCTGACTCTTCATGAGGCGAAGTCAATACAGAATTTATCGCTTTGTGCTGAACTCCCGAACAATCGTTCATTTGCTCTTCTTGTATTGTTGTATAAACAATCTCTGGCAGCATTTCTTCAGAGGTTGTCAACATGAAATGGCGACGAAAACTGTTTAGTGGGTAATCGTTATGCATACTAAAAGTATCATTTGTTGATACCGGATCTTGCTGTACTATCGGTACTGAAACAGGCTGATCGAACATGTCCTCCGTCAGCCCGATTTCTCTAGTCATTTCATTTGCACTTGTTCCCATTTCCGCAATTTCCACAAGATGCAATTGCTGTGAAAGGAAATCTTCGGTATTCGTAACGATATCTAAACTAGCTGTGCTTCGATAAGTTTGAACACCTTGCTTCGATAGTGTGTGAGAAATTAGGGTTTGTTGGGATTTACTTGATAACTCAGTTGGAGTAGGTTCTATAAATTCACTTCCTACATCAAGCGTCTCTTTGATATCGTTCTTTCGGTGTTTAAGTATTTCAGCTGTGAATGATATTGATTATTTAGTCAGTAATATATTGAGAATTGTAATCATTGTTAAAAATCTGTTAAAAATGAAATCTAAAGTTTTGGCATACCAGCTTTTAATTCCGATACATCTGAATATGCTCGTAACTGGCTTTCTAAGTCTTCGTAAATCATTGGATCGGAGCTAGTCGCAAAATATTTCCCTGGGCTCTTGAACTCTGACATGAAAATAATTTTAACATCTTTATCTCTGCTCTGCTTCTCAGTTTTCATAATACTTTTATTCATTTGGACAGCTTTCGCTGTTCTCTCTGGAATATTACTTATCTTATAGGTCGCTTGTTCCCAGCGCAAACCTTTTAATTTACAGCAAAATATTGCGGCTTTACATTCCGCATAGAATAAAACCATTTCAAAAAGTTGTATACGTCCTGAGGTTTTCTGTTTTTGCGCACGTAATGCCAAGTTCTTCTTATTTAAAAGCATCGCATTTTGAGCTAGGGCTATAAGCCTTTCAGAAAAGTCTTCCTGACATTTTAATTTGCTTTCCAGCAGCATTTTCTGTGGCTCTTCTTCATCGAAGAGATGATAGCAAAATATAAGATATTGTTGACGTTTCGTTTCATTGGGTTCGAATCGTAAAAGCAGCCGATACAAATGTAAAAAGATTTTATAGCGATGCTCTTGAAGACTCTGCTCCTGCACATCCTCCGTAATCTGCAATTGCTTGAAGCGATTGTGAAAATCCGTCAATGTAATCTTCATTTGAGTTTTCTGTTTAGTGAAGGCATTGCTCTGTTCCAACTTGGAACGTTTACAGCCCAAAGCTGAGCCCAGTTTCCATAAGAGGATGGGTATACTTTTTGCTAGTTCATTGGAAGAGAGACCTAGCGGAGCTTTGCGTGGCTTTTCCAACTTGAGTTGCTTTTTTTCTTCAGCCATGTGGTTCTTGAATGCTCAATACATATGATTTAATGTTAACGAAATAAAATCAAACTTGAAAAGAACTGTAATAGAAATTGCAAATAGAAGTTAGAAGAATTATAGAAAATAACTAAAATAAATTAATTTCGGTGGATAAGATTCACATATTGTTATCTATCTTAAATAGAATATGTATTCCTAAGAAATCATAGATATCATGCAATATTAAGTATGTCTAATATGAATCGAAAAAAGTAGACTCAATATATCCAAGAGAAAACTTAAGTTATAATATAATACATTATCTTCCCACAAATCTCGAACTTTTCCACTTATCCACAATATTAATTTTCTTCTTACTTACAATTTAAAAACCCGCTGCCAACGTGTAAGCGACAAACAAAATAAAAACATTCACTTAAGAATTTGTATAAATATATTTAAAATAAATTTTTATAAATTTTTTATTATAGCTATATATAATGTATTTATGTTGTGATATGATAAATATCGCAAAGACTTGTCAGCCTAGAAAACAAATTCAAATAAATCATTGCTTAGATGTCTTTCAGTAAATCTCTATGAAAATCTATACGCCGCGTAATTAACTCATAAATCTGTCAAAAGATTGTCGACAGGTTAAAAACTCAACAGAAAATTGCGTTGCATTCGCACTCGCAGCCGCAACCTTTTTGCAAACTTTTCATTCATTTCAACGAACTAGTTCTCGATGGCACGAGAGAAAGGGGTTGGGTAGGGGTTGTGGAGGCTCTCTCTCAAAATGTATGATGCCACTTTTAACCTGAGACCGTAAAAAGTTTTGCCAGCGCAAGAGGAAACTATGCAAAGATAAGTGAAAAAGATTATAAATGCATTGTAGTAAAATTTACCGCCAACATCAGCGACAAAAGACACAGGCGTAAAAACAAATAGGAGCTGGATGAGCACGACTACGCGATACCCTTCCTTTAGCTTACTAATCCAGCAATATTCTTTATTATTTACTTACATTTCCAATATTCAACCAATATTCTTTTGTTATTTATTATTCTGTTAATTTTCTTTTTGACTCTACTCCACGATTTTTGTTAAATATCTTTTAAATTTTTATTGTTATACAATTTTTTGACTTTATAGGTTAGAATAATTGAGTTCTTAAAAAAGACTGTATATAGATATTTATTAATTTATTAAAAATTAAAAGAAAATTTTATATCATATAAATAGCTTAAGTCTCTTTTATCACAAATTCTTACCCCAGTATAAAACAGACCTGTTCGCATGCACAACATGCTCTATTTCAGCAACCCGTACTGAGTATAGGGTATACATAAAAACGGAAACCGACTGACTGAAATGGCACACAATTTACGTGCAGGCAAGTCAAACGCAACGGAAACGGATGAGGAAACAGCCATTTAAAAAACTGTCACCAGACAGAAACAAGCGATAGAAAGATAGGTTGGGGTATAAAAGATGGAGCATGGCACAGAAGGCGTGGCATGTAGAAGTATTGTTGGCTGAATTGTCAAAGTAGTTTTTTTTTTGGCAACACGAATGACAGCAACAGTCTTCGGGTTAGTCTTCAAAGTGTGAATGGTAACAGATCTTTAAGTTTATCCTTGAAGTTGGGATTATGCCTAATAATTTTTAGGATAAAATGCCTAATTTTTAGGATAAAACTGTGGATGTCTTGAGCAGTTAATATTAACTCAACTAGCCATTAACAAATAAAAATGTATGATAGAAATCAATCGAAATTGATTTAGAAGAAGCTTGAAAAGTTATGGAGACATAAATTACTACCAAGTTCCCAGCTACTTTCAATCTATTCTTACCTCCTTACCTCCTTATTATACCCTGAACCCAGTGAAAATGGGAAATCAGGGTATAATGGTATTGCAAAAAGTAAAAAAAATTCTCAAAAATCAAATTGTAAAAATAAAATTCTTAAATCAAAAATTTAATTTTTTAAATTTTTTAGCAAAAATTGTATTTTCTATAAAATAAAAGCATTCAATGTTAAAAATTTAAATCCGTTAAGTAATACAGAAGTTATTAAAGAAAACATTTTGTCAATTGACAAAAGCATGCGGCAGCAACATAGCATTTGCTCTATACGTGTGCACACATATATGCAAATCAGCTACACAGTAATCGGCACGCGTGCTTGTGTGTGTGTGCATTTGTATAAGTGTGCATCTGTATATGCGCGCAGAGGGTAATATGTATAGATAAAATGTGTAAGCTAGGTTGTTTAAAACATCACCTCGGACCTGGTTCAGGGGACCTCGTAGTCGGGCCGACCCGACTAGACCGTTCTTACTTGTTTTTTCCTTTCCTCCTTACCTCCTTACATCCTTACCTCCTTACCTCCTTACCTCCTTACCTCCTTACCTCCTTACCTCCTTACCTCCTTACCTCCTTACCTCCTTACCTCCTTACCTCCTTACCTCCTTACCTCCTTACCTCCTTACCTCATTACCTCCTTACCTCCTTACCTCCTTACCTCCTTACCTCCTTACCTCCTTACCTCCTTACCTCCTTACCGCCTTACCTCCTTAAATCCTTACCTCCTTACCTCCTTACCTCCTTACCTCCTTACCGCCTTACCTCCTTACCTCCTTACCTCCCTACCTCCCTACCTCCCTACCTCCCTACCTCCTTACCTTCTTACTTCCTTACCTCCTTTCATCCTATAGACCAAATCATGTCCGATCTGTATAGAGACATACAGCTGTATAAGACATCAGCTAGAACATGTTATAAAGAAATTCCTTACATTGCCATTAAATAGTTTTAATAACTTCTTTATCTTTCCCTTTAACTGGCCTCTCCCCTCTTCCAGCTATTTTTTCACAACGATACTACTCATTAAAAAACTGAATGTGTGACATTTTGTCAGGCTGTGATAATAAAATTACATTCGAAGCTCCGACGACAAGTAAAAGGCAAATGTGCTGAATCAGCGCAAGGAATTGTCAGAGGCAGAGACCCACGTCCATGACTGGGGGTTTGACATGGAGGAGGGAGCTTGTGAGGGAGGAGGGCTGAGGCAAATGTCAAATCAAATTTATTGACTTTCATTGTCATGTTGGGTAGTTAGACGGCATAGAGGGGATGCGACAATGACACTAGGATACCAAAGGACTAACCCGCAGCTTAACGTTCATTCAAATGTGCAAAGCCAATGACAGAGGAAGAATCTATCCCCGCCCCGCTTTCTCTTCCACCAGGACATATAATGTGCACCTTTTCAACTTCCCTTTGCTTGCGATTAAAGCGTCTTCTAAGAGGGGACAACAGCATAGACAATCAGCAGGCAGCAAGCAAAGTTTCTTGGCGCGTTTTTCCGATTTTCCACAACTTAGCACAATGCCTGTTGGCAGCGCTATAAAAATCATACGCTTTCCCCATTGTGGGCATTCTTTTTCTTTTCCTATTTTTTTTTTGGGGTACTTCATGCTCCTTTGTGC
This sequence comes from Drosophila gaucha, assembly GCA_035045545.1. NCBI lineage: Eukaryota > Metazoa > Arthropoda > Insecta > Diptera > Drosophilidae > Drosophila > Drosophila gaucha. Next base: position 3,153,845 of record JAWNOY010000099.1, read on the forward strand.
AATGTTTGACAATTATTTGCATTGTTCAGTCGCTCGTTTGTTCAACATGAACACGAATCGGTAACTACAGCTTGAGGAGTGTGTATATATAGATATATATATGTATATATACATATACATATAGATTCAGCTGCTCAACTCGGTTCGGTTAGTTAGGTGCTTGCACTTCTATTGTTTTGCTTTAGCATCCCCCTCAATTCCACATGCAAGTTCTTTTCTATACACTATTGGATATGGTTGAGAGAGAGTATATAGATATTGTGGAATTGTTTGTAACTGCCAAAGCTTTAATTTCTATTTGTGTTTTACAAATTATATCTATCTCAGAGTCTTTTACAACTAATTTTAAGACATAAGCTATTAATTTTCATATCATAAGCAGTTTAAATTTATGTCAGTTTACCGACTGGTTATTTTTTCCTAAAATCTATAGATCGTTTAGAATCTTTGTATTTATAGACAGTTAATGATGATAGCAATTGTAAAAAAAGTATGTCACTTTTTAGAGACCTTTACTAATAAAACCTTCTGTCAGAAAAATGTATATTTATAATTAATTCTAATTTTCGGTAAATGGAAAATATTAAACTCAATCAGCTTTACATCATTTTTATACCCTGAATCCAATAAAATGGGACCAATGGGACTTCAGGATATAAAGATTTTGTGGCAATGTATATAACAGGCAGAAGGAGTCGCAGCAGACCTCATAGAGTATTTATATTCTTGATCAGGACAACAAACTGAATCCATCTAGCTATGTCCGTCCGTTCGTCCGACCATCTGTCCGTCTGCGCGTCCGGCCACCTGTCTGTCTGTCCTTCCGTCTGTCTGCCCGTCCGTCCGTCCAGTTGTCCGTCCGTCCAATATTGTATCGCATTCTGTTATAAATTAAATGCATATCTATTTTTGCTTAGTATTAAGTGGTTTCGTGAAACCACTTAAGAATCCAGCCAATTGAACAATTATTTGTTTCCTGATTTTGGGCCAATCAGCAATAAAATCAATTCTATCAATAAAATTGTCTTCGCTCCTGGCATATTCAGCATTTAAACAATCAGCCTAATTGTGTATTGGTTTGCATCGAGTTTCCATGGCTGTTTATTAGCCATCAGAGTCAACGGAAATGCGCAATGCAAACATATTTCGACCAACTGCTGCTGCTGCTGCTGCTGCTGCTGCTCGGTAGCTACCAATTAGAAATTGACCTATGCGCCACATATAATTAATGATTGCTTCTCGGGCTTCTCTCTTCGTTTCAGTTCCTGCGGCTTTTGGCTCTGACTTAGACTTTGCCTCTGGTTCGTGTTATTATGCAGAGAATTTATGCGTTGCAGCTAGCTGCACATAATTGCAGAGCTGCCGCCTTCGAGCCTGGCTACGGCATTGATTACTCATACGCCATGTGGAGCGGTGGATAGTCTGCTCTTATTAATATACTGTTTGTGCATGAGGATGGGGATGGGCTTGTTTTATGGTTTGAGGGAAAACTGTTTGCAATAAAAGCACAGTTCTCTGTACGCCAATTGGAAAATCAACAAATCAAAATTGTGTAAATGATTGTGTTGACACTGGTTCTATTTAAAGTTATTCTAAATAAGGTGAATTTTTAGACTTGATCGATATATATATAAATATTTTTGTTGAATTAGACTTCTCGTGCTCAGCAGTTTTGGAAAGTTTACGATTGTAGAGTCTAGGGTATTGAATAATTTTTGATATTAATTTATCAATGATATATGAAAGGGACTATGGAAAGCTTTAAGCTCCGTTGAAAAGTGTTTTGAAGTATGGGGAAAAGACATTCGCTTTATAGAAGTCCTTTTGGGATATATACTATTCAAAATATATATATGGCATTCGATTTACAGAAATTCTTTTGGAATATATTCTATACAAAATATATATAAAATATTCAAAATTGAGCATTCAAATTCCAAATTTTTTTAATACTGAATTCTGAGACGTCCACGTGCGACGAGTTGCCTTAGTTACCAGAACTTAAGGCTATTCGTTCAACGAGGATCCGGGTTCGAATCCTGGACATGGTTGTATTGTGTTTGTCTTTAGTAGTTTCGATCTTAGAACACTTAAAAAGTCCAAACAACTAAGCTTTGTAGTCAGTCACAAAGGCAAATTAGCAATCGTTAGCAAAAGTCAAGGTTTAAACCATAAACGACAAAAAATATAATTTATATAAAGAAACAAAAATCAATCTGAACTCCGAAAGTTTTTAAGGTAAAAGCTTAAAGCTTTAAACTTCTTTGTATAGTTACGAAAGTAGTTAAGTTAAGCTCTGTCAAATAATATTTCATAAAAATATAAAAATTAGCCTATGAAAGTAATGTTAGCTCTACTAAGCATGATTATGACAAGACTTATCGATATTTCTCGCTTAACAGTTGCTCATCTCTTAACTTCGAATGACTTTAAGGCACTTTCGATTACTTAGCTGACTGCTGACTTGCATGCAGCTTTAGCCACTTTGCTCAGCTGGTAAAATGCTCTGCTTAAAGCCCTAAACTAATTAAAATCATACAATCCCGTATTCGAATACTTGCGGCAATTAGACACACACACACACACACAGACAGACAGTCATATGGACATAACTGCAAAAGGACACGGCAATTACGTGCAACATTTGAAGCGTTATTTTATTAGACACAGCCAGTTGAAGATGCAACTCGAATTGCAAATGTCATAAGCTGCTACTTAAATGAGATCTCGCCCCCACGTCCGATTCAAGTCCCTTTGGCGTAATCCTTTTGGGCTCCACACATTAGAAGCACAAATTTAAAACGTTTTAGCTCACCAATTAAATGCATATATATATATATATATATATATAAATAGTTGTCTGTAACTGTAGACAAAACGCATCTTCATAATAAGTGCATTCCAGCAAAGAGCTGTAATTAAAATCTTAAGCTTATTACATTGAAACAGCCAAACAAAGCTCAAAAGTTATTATACCCTTTAGTTGGATTTGATATGCTTAAATCTAGAGAATAGACTTTTTCATTTCATTTAAAGTCTTTTTCCATTAATTTTTTTAATCTAGTTAAAACTTTCGAGCTTTGTAGTTGACAAAAAAATATTTTTAATTTTAGTCGAATACTTTTTTCATATAATTTCTACCTTTATCTTCTAAGCAATTTTTTTGTTTGTTTAATTTTTAATAGTTTTTCATCAAATATTAAAATATAGCTACAATTCTGAGCTTAGCAGGTGTCAAAAAAAATTGTTTCTATTAATTTCTTAAAAGTATTTAAAACTTTTAAGGTTTGCAAATGTTAAAAATATTAATTTTAAATTTTATTTTAATGGTTTTTTTGTGTAATTTCCCATTGTGTTCAAAAGGTACTTTTTTTTAATTTTACTTGGTTTTAAAATTACCCATAAATTTAGAAAAAAATGCTGAACCTTATAAGTGTCAAAAAAATTAGTCTAAATCTTTTTAATATAATTTCTAAATATATCCTATAGTTCAGCATTAAATTGTTTAAACGATTTATATATTTAGGAAATTTTTTAAACTAAAAAAATATGTCATAGCAGTAGTCTGTCAAATAATTATGTTAAATATTCTTTTTGTGAAGTAATACTTATGAAAGTATAATGGAAAAATATATTTCTTTAAAATATTTAATTAATATTAATTTATTAATTATTGTTAAAACTATAAAAAAAAGTAGTATAGAAGTCAATAGTCCTTGCTTTTCATACCTATAAATATATGAATATATAAAAATATATATGAAGCGCATTTACGCTTCGGTGTTATTAGTCCTTAAATTAGATTACATGCCTTCGTCTCTGAATTTATCGTTTGGCAGTGCCAAAAGCAAATGCATTTGGAATTAGGCTTATTACAAGGACTAAGAATATTAGTGAGCTATATACAAGCATACATACATATATGTCTTTACATGTGTAAGTATATCTAAATATTTATTTATAACTATAGATTTTCGAGTATGGCTTGAGCATAAATTTCAATTGCAATTTGCTTAGGGTCAGAACAAAGCTTATATATATATTTATATATATATATATAAAGCTGATATTGAAGTTTGTTGTGTTTTGCGGCTGCTTGAATTATTATTATAACATTATTTATCTTTCAAGTGTGTGTGTGTGGGTTAATTTGCGTAAATTGTGTGGTTATTTGTGGCTAATTGAATGCATAAATCTGAATTGTGAATTGCGGCTAATGCGAGTGTAATATTCAGTTTAATTGCCGGTCTGGCCTTAACTTTTCGGAAAATTAACTAATTTTCCAGCTTGGTCATACAAAAAGAGGAGGGCGAAGCAGTAGGAGAGCATCGCCTTAGAAGCAAACCTCATTTTAGATTAAAATTCACATTCTGAACGAACGAGTGAACGCCAACTCTTGCTTTCTATCTTTTTGCCGTCATGCAACAAATTAAAAAATTGTGCAACAATTGGAAGCGCACAAAAAGCAACTACACTACAAGAAAATTGTCAGGAAAATTCAGCAAAAAAAATAAATAAGAGAGCGGAAAACGTAGCACGCGGGACAAGAAATTAGAAAGAAGTGAGCCAAGCAGCCAAACGCCAAGCAGCAGCAGCACAATAATATGAGCAATCCTTTGGAGAGGGGGCGCCGGGCAACGGGGGCGTGGCAGGCACTTGTGGCACGTGCAACACTTGCCACAGTAATTGATAGCACGCTAGAGTGATTCGTAGTGCAATTCAGGCAGCTTCCAACCCACGCCCAAATGACAATTTTCCAAGAGAAGCCAACTGCTTCTCTTTCTTATTTTATTTATTTTTAAAATTAAAGTTCCATTTAAATTGTGGAATAATGAAATTTACTTTTTAATATGTGTTATGAGAAGAAAAGCTTGCCAGCTTTAGTAGCTTAAAATATAGTTTTATATTAAAACAATTTACTTAATTTTTTAGTACATTCTGCGAACTTTTGATGCAATTTAAGTTACTTTTGCGAACCAGTTCTTTTGCAATTTATGCTCCAGACTTTTGACTGTCCAATTCTAAATCTTATAACACTTTTCAAATAAAAAATCCATTTATTACTTCAATTTCAACCAATTCGCTTCATATTTGAAATATTTAAAATTCCAAATATTCAAAATTCTAACTAATTCCCTTAAAAATCATTTACCAACACTATTTTCAATAGTTCCTATATAACTCCAGCCGTCTGTCAGTCTGCCCAGATAATGTTAAGTAACATTATTGTTTGCCTTAAATCAAGTGTCTATGCATTATAATGCCAAAGCAAATCCGGTTTGAATACATTTCGTTCACAGTTTCCGCTTTAGCTTGTGGCAACTTTTTATTGCCCTTTTTATTATACCCTTGTTTTATGACTTGTTTATGGACAAGGGGAGAAAAGTTGTGGCTATGATTTAGTGACAACATTTGGCAGTGGAAATCATCAGCGGCTTGGCAAAGAGTTGAATATGCTTGTTCAGTGTTGGAAAGTGCACGAAATAGTCGAGAAGCTTATTGATGTAGAATAATTAAAGAAGTTTGCTATGTCAAATAAGTGGTTAAGAACTTTTACTTTTGTTCTAAAAACTCTCTCCTAGCACTACTTTCTATTAGTATTTTGAATCTCCCTCTTTTATCATTTATCTTATTATTTCCAACACTCCACCTTTATGTAGTAGGCTTCAACACTGCTGAAATTCTGCAATGCTGACATCTCATGTTATTGACCAACTTTATGAACTCAATCATTTAGCATCCAATCAAGGCAAAGCCTCTTCAGCTCCATTTCCCTAATCTACATCGTCATAATCTTTTCAGTTTACTTCTTGTCCATTGTCTTTGCACAGTGCACTAATCTATTTTAATATTTTCTTATTTGCCACTGACATTTACGAAAAATCACATAAATTGGTGCACACAGCCATTTTGTCTTGCCAGTGTCCTGTCCTGAAGGGGCATTAGAGGAGTGAAATGTGCCTGAGGGGTAGCTGAGCCTGAGGCTCTATCAGAGCAAGAAGCCTGAATACAAGAGAGACTACCTTACTGACTACTGTCATAAGATAAAGAAGAGAGAGAGAAAGAAAGAGAGATAGAGTGAGCGAGAGCTAGATAGAGCGACTATACCACACAAAAGCTTTTTTCCTTTACTATTATTCCCACGTACTTAAATTTGTATACCCTGTAAATTCTAATAGGGAATTGTGTATGCATATGATGGTTATTATTTGAAGAAAAATAAGTTGAATAAATTTGTCTAAAATAGAGATTGGATCGGGAAAAAAATTCGTTCCCGACCCATCTTCGTCCTGAAATAATTTTTGATTTTCCCGCCCGATTGGCCCGACAAATTTTTCATTTTTCATCCCACGGGTCCCGACATTTCCCGACATTTTTTTCAACTTTTAGAACTCTTATGATAAATAACATTTTTATTTAAAAATAATATTTTCTCAAAATTTTCTTTTCTAAGATGTCTTCTTCTTTCTTCCAAAATTCTACTAAAAGGAGAATACACCCTCTCACTCGTTGTCGAAGATGTTGGAACATCAAGTACTTGCCTAGCAAGCATTTAACAATGGCAACTCATTGCATTGTTGTCAAAATAATAAAATATTTAAACTTCTCTTAAATATAACAGGGTTTATAAATTTATATAACTAATTTCCTCGTCAATATCATTCTTCTGTTCTTTTATAAATACAAGTAATTTAATCGATCTATAATTTTCTTAGGATTAAGCACTTATCCCGACCGTCCCGAACTTTTCCAGAAATTTTTTCGGAACCCGCGGGATTCCCGAAAATCCCGATACGCCCATCTCCCATCTAAAATACTTTTTAATAAATGTAAAAAAAATATAAATAAACATTTATAAAATATTATATTTGAACTAAATTTTTTATACAAACAACAATATAAATTTGCGTATAAAATAAATATACAAAAGTACTTTTGACTTCAACAAATCTTACCCAAAACTTTCTACAGGGCATTGGTTAGTCGAGTTTGCAGTTATTTGTCAGACATTGTTGTTGTACAACAACAAATTTCCACACACGACGAGCGTTGGCAACGATGTCGACTGAGAGATATGCAGAGATATAAAGCAATTTTCTACGTAAATACTTTGTAATGGATTTAGTAAGTAGTAAAGTATGACGCGTTTGCCATCTAGAGCATGTCTGCGCACATGAGAATGTGTGTGTGTGTGAGTCACTAAGAGAGAATAAAGTACTGGCTGTCTATTTGTGTGTGCGTGTGTGTGTTTGATATTGTAAATCTCAGCACATCTATATATATATATATATATATGTATATATATATTTTTGCGCATCATATAATTGATGAATAAGTATTACAGCGATTTTCAGCAGCATTTTTTTTTTCTTTAGCCCTTGCCTTGGCCCATGTGTGTGTGCCTTTATATGGCCTTAGTAAATGGAGCGTACTGAGTGAATTATATTTAATGCTTTGTGTAATTTAAATATAATAAAACGTCGTACATCTTGCGAGAGAAAAAAATCAAGCCCAGACGACGAGGTAGCCCGAAAGAGTGGCATAAAAGTACGCGCAGATAAAATATTATTATTTTTTTGCGCATATACTGATCCAAGGTACTTTTTAGCCAAAAAGTAGGCAATAATCTTGATGCCTCGTCTGAAAGGTTGTTGTTAAATTATTGCCGCGGAAAGTGAAGCAGTAAATAAAAAATGTTGAAGCCAAATGAAATATTTTTGAATTTTTAAGTTAATATACTTAGGGCAAATGTGAAATTTTTATATTTAAATATCAAAGAAATTCAGTTAAAAAGAAATTAAATACTATTTTACTCAGCTATTTTTATGTATTTAACTAAACTAGTTCAGTTTTAAAGCTATACAGATATGATATGTAAGAATAGTTCAAATTATTAATATAAAATATTGAATATTTCAATATTTTTTAACTGAAAATCTCTGTTGATAATGTTGCTGATGAACTGAACTAGTTCGTTTCTAAAATATATATTTTGTAACAATTTATGTATTTATATCATCTTGAAGTATTCCACATAATTTTAACTTATCTTAGTTCTTGATTCAAGTGAACTAATTTAATCTTAAATCAAAGATAAATTGTTTTTTATTTTATTCAGCTTTTAATTGGCTAATTTCTTGTATGATACTATATATATTATTTTAAACTTGATCTTATAGAGATTTTATGGGCTTACAGTTTATTTTTTTTAGTGTGGTTATATTATTTTATTTTTGTTGATAATTGAAAAAAATAACTTAAATAAAACTAATTATAAGTATAACAGTAAACTTATATTATTTAAATGAAATGATCATTATGAATAACTATCATAACTTTCATAGTCAAATTCAATTTAATTTCATCTAGTTTTAACTAATTTCATATATTTTATACACCAACAGCTATTCAAACTTTGTTTTCCTTAAAATAATCTCATTTAAAGGTATTTAACATCATCCCTTTATAACAATATATCCATTATACAAATACTCAATCATTTAGATATCAGTCTCATGCTCCAAGATCTCTAGAGACTGTTGTTTCATTGGTTTCGCTCCCTTTTTCCCTGCTTTTTTATTGACAACCTGCAAACCAAAACATCAACAGAAAAATTTGGTGCGCAAACAACTTGATTAAAAACCCACAAAAAGCAACGCAAAAGCCCCACCACCAAAAATAAAATAAAAAAAAAACAACAAAAAGACCCTCTGATTGTATTGTTGGTTGACCATTCCAAAAACAAAAAAAATGGGTCTTGTCCCTGCTCAATGAGCATTCGATTGTGAGGGATACGAAATGTTTCAATATGGTGCACCGCCATGTGCTGTGACAAGGAGGTCAGCCACAGGGTAATTTAAATGAAATGAACAACAAATGCACTCACACTCACACTCGTAAAACAACAAAAAACCATTCAAACAAACACTCACAAGCTCTCAATGCAAGACTCGCACAGTCCGGTGACATGTGCCGCAAATGTTACCCAAAAAAAAAATAAATAAATATATATATATAAATAAATAGCAAGCTGTAAATTGAGCAGGGTAGCTGGTTGAAGTTCCTCCCCCACATTTGGAGTGTGGGCGGGTGGGCGTGTGTGTCCGCATATTGCTTTTCAAATTGGTCATCGAGCATAATAAAAAGCATGCGGGTATCGAGTTTTTATGGCGTTAACAAATTGCATTTTATAACACAATTTTGATGTGTGGCTAACAAAAAATGAAATAAAATAAATAAAAAAATAGAGGGATTGGGCTAAGTTCGGGCCTTGTCGCAGATTGTATACCCTTGCAAGTTTCAAAATTTTGTCGGTCGGACGTACAGACAAACGGACGGACGAAACAAACATGTCTATATAACTCAACTCATCATGCTGATCAGGAATATATATACTTTGCGTTTCAAATTTCACACCAAAATTAATGTACCCCTTTTTAGTAGGGTATATAAAAAGGACAATAATATTTGGCTATTTGATTGTGGTTCACATGGGATTTATATGTACAAATTTACAACCAGCATGGAAAAACAATGAAAGACTAAAGAAAAAACTTAATTTAAGTTTTAACTTAGTTTGGAGTAAACAATAAAATATACTGGTCTTTTTTGAAGTAGGGTTAATTTGTGTTTAAATATATATTTTGTTGCATACTTTAAGGTAAACTTCTTTTATAACACCATTCTTTAACTGCTTTAACATTTTGTTAGAATTTATCAAAATTTCAGCTAAACTAAAACCTAACCTCAAATAAAACGAAACATAACCTTCAATCTAAGACCGAAGCTAACTAAAAAATTCCCCATTTATCCGTTGTACTCGTTTTCATTTGCTCAACTTGTTCGACTCATGTATTTGATCCATATTACTACTAACTAAATTAATGCAATTTTTATTTCATTGAACAAAACAGAAAATAAAATTGATGCTCCAAAATTGTTGCCTTTCAATTGTTCAACAGACTGCTAACAGAAAAAAAAATATTAAACAAAACAATAAAAAGGAAAAACTTTCAATCGGAATTGTATCATTGCTTTCCATTGTTCTGTAGCTCTTCCTCTTTCTCGCCTCTCTCTCTCTCTCTCTCTCTCTCGCTCTGTGTGGTCTTTCTATTAAAAATAAACAAATCCCTAAATACGCCACTCAAAATTCAATTAAAACTCTCGACGCACAAGCGCCGACAGATTTACAAAGCCCCCCTCACACACACACACGCACACAAATCCATGGTTTCTGTGTGTGTGTGTGTGTGTGTGTGTGTGTGTGGAATACCAACAATTGAGTGCTTTCAACTGTATTTTCAAATATTTATATGCTTGTCAGTGAGGTAAATCGATGCTTATAAATGGATAAAACGGGTGCTACGAATTATGCAACTCAATTGGTTTTTGGCCCTTGCATTTAACATAAATATCATGTTATCGTTTTGGCATATTCGACACATTCGATAATGCTGCCCATTTTTGGCAGCCAATTGAGCCAAGAATGAAAAAACACACCTTACAAATTTTTGACATCAAGCTGCAGGCAGCAGGCTGCGCTGTTTATGAGCTAAGAACCGAGCAGTTTCAAAACTTGAAATCGAGCTGCTGCACATGTCTGCAGCGGCATACAAATGTCATTAGGGTAGCGGCCAAAACCAAACCCAACAATTTCCGTTGCCTACTTTAAGTCTAAGCTAGAGATGGGCGCGTGAGTCACGACGTTTAACTATGAATTGACAAAAAAAAAGCTTACTCAACGATTCCTATCCTGCTATCTTTACTTTTTGATGAACTACAAATTTCCCACTTATATTTTATAGTAATAGTATGTACATATATAAGAGTAATTTATCCCATTTTCAGTTTGCTTGCAGCTGCAGTGACTGCAATGATTAAGATCTACTGTCGCCATTTCATATTTCTACATTGCTTATATTTTGCATTCTGTCATTCCACATACTGAATTTTAAACGCTAAGCAGAGCCGACGATCACCACTACAGTTGCATTCAGCTTAGATGTCACACTAAGAGAGGAAGAGAGAGAGAAAGAGCGCTGCAAAAAAGTGTTAGTGTGTACGTTTTAAGTATATGAGATCCGAGAGTGTGCGAAAGGGACAGTTATGTAAACTCACTGTTGGTGGAATGTATTGAAAACTCTTTACGCTACCATTTTGAGTATTTTCGCACTAATACTATATACTTACATATATACATATATTTATATTAACTTACTGTGATAAATTAAAATTGAACGAGAAAATGCTTTACACGACACACGGACTCATCTCTATTGAATTGAATGGGCGACAAGCTGCGACGTTGTTTGAGCCATTTTCAGCAGCTGTTTCGCTTGCTGCTCTTTTTTGTGTGGATGTTAAGTATGCACTTTTTTCGTATGTGTATGTACATATGTATGTGTATGTGTGTGTGTGTTAAATGTGTGCGATTTGTCGTGGTAGCTCCATAATGGCCAGTGGAGGTCGGTAGAGCCGTTATGCTTATGGTTTTGCATGGCGGCACGTGTGGAGCATGCAGATGCTGAGCTGAAGAGCGAAGAGCGGAGAGAGGAGAGTGGAGAGAGACTTTGGTCAAATACAGTCCACCAACCCAACGAATTACCCGGGCAAAGCAAAACTGAAATTGAACAAATTCCTGACAAATTGGAATTTGGTTTAGTTTTTTTTATATGCTTTGCTTTGTTTTGTTTTTTTTTTGTTATATTTTTTTGTCTTATTTCTTTTGCGCTGCCAGCGAAATTTGCTCACATTTTTCTTATTGTTGTTTTTTTTTTGACGTTCTGTTTCTGCTGTTGTTTTTGCAACATTTCCACGCAAGATTTCGTCTCAAATATGCGCTAGGGCCATTATGATTATTTCTACATTGCGTTTTAGCCCCCAACACCGCCCACTCCATTGCTCTGCACTTTGAAAAATGACACTTTACAACTGTTGTAATTTGTTTTTGTTTTAGTTGTTTTCTTTTTGGTTGTGTTCTCTACGGTCAACTATGTGGGCATGGTTGGTGCAAACTGTGGGTGCCAATGTGATTTGTAGCTGGGCCAATGATATGGGCGTGGCATCCAATATGCTGACACGCAATTGTGTAGGGGAGCGGGAAGTAATGTGTAAAGCAGTTTGAATGGAAAACTTGAAATGTTTTATAGCAGATAAAAGGAATGTGAAATTGTATACATGTATGTGAACAAAATATATACTGAATGTTTTAGAAAGAAAATGTAAACATTGTTTTATTTGATGTAGTTAATATTTTTTTATTTCAAACATGATTATTGGCAATGTATTTGTTGAGTAATCGATTTATCAATATGTCGATATACGAAATCATTTAAAAGAGAAAAAGTGTATTCTTAACTTAATTAAATACTAGCGATAAAAGGAATGTTGTTATAACAAAACGTATACTGAAAGATATTGAAAGGAAATATAAAAAAGATACCTTTATTTATTGTAGCTATCTTTTTTTATTTTGCAGTAAATTCCATTTACAATGAATTTTATAAGTAATCGATTAGCATGATTATCAATAATCTAGTAAGAAATCGATATATCGATATGTGAAAAGCATGCAATTAGGCATTGTTAGCAATTAGGAAATATGGACACACTGGCTATGAAGAAACAAAAGAAGAAAGGAGTGAAAAGTACCATTGTCAAGAAATAATGAAAAATTTGTTCTATTAACATATAAGAAAATTAAGAAAAAAAATTTGTAGTCCCTAGATTTATTTTGTTAAATAAATAAATAAAGAATAAAAAATATCTAAGTGAAATACTCAATATTATAATGAACTTAATCAGATAAGTCCTGCTATAAGCTATACTTGTTTTATAATCACATATTAAATGCGAAAAGCTCATCGAGCACGCGCTTCAAACAATAGCTGATTACTGTCATCTGAGAGAGCTGAACAAACTGATTCGAATCCTTTTGACCACTTGACCAGCTAACCGCAATTTAATCATTTGGCCCAACTGACAAACAAGCGAATGTAACTGGTCCAAAACGGACCGCAGAAACCAATGTTTATTATTTTAGCATACAAATTAAATGCAATATTTATAGATTTTAATTCGCTGAATAATTACCATATATTTATGCTATATACATATATATATATATATTTATACATGTGTATGTAGGTGTGTGTATAGGTCCCCCATTTCAATTAGGTACATAAATGTCTAAAATCACATTTAGACCTAACTTTGCGGTTAGGCGTTGGCTGGGTTTTCGGTGGGGGCGTGGCAGTTACCCAATGCTCTAAATTATTGAAATGCAATGCAAATTAGTTTCCAGCTGAACAAATTGCAGCGTTTTTCCCAGCCTAACTAAATGGTTTTCATTTATACATACATACATATACATATAAATATGTGTTTGTCTATTTATTTTTTGATCATCATTTGTTATTTATTAAAAACATTTGCGTCGCACTGAATTGTAATTAATTCTCTTTTCTCGTTTATAGTCAGCAATCATTGCGTGCATTATTTTATATTTTTTCTATAAATAAAATTGTTGATTTTACTTTGCAATTGATGGATATATCAATTAGAAGCAACAGTTTATTATAAATAGTAGTTCACATGAGCTAGTTAAGTGGAACAAAGTCTTAAACAATATTTAACTCAAACTTGGAGAGAAAACGCAATTGAAGAACAATATTATACAAGTTGAAGAAAAGAAAGGGAAATGCCATGGAGAAAAATATACAGAACTAGTTCATTTTAACTGGGATTCTTCTTATGAATCATATCAATGTTAAAACCAAATTTCAAAATAAAAAAAGTGCAAGAGAAAACAATTGCTCGAAGAGATAGTCAATATTGACATAATTTTAAAACTCGTTCATCTCAATATTATATCAATAATACCAATATCAATTTTTAATAAAGTTATCAAGTAAAATTAGAAGATTTAATTTAAGGAATATTAATTTCAACAGTAGCTCATTTGGACTAGTTCAGTGGAACAAAGTCTTAAGCATTCCTTCACTCAAGCTTCAAGAAAAAGCAATTAAAGAACATCTTTATAAAAATAAAAAAAAATAAATGAGAATTATAAAAATATTCAAAACTAGTTCATTTTCACTGTGTTTCTTAATTTTCATCAAGTCTCTGTCAATTATAGAAAAAATTAACAAACTTCAATGGAAAGAGTTCGCTAAACATTTGCATGAAGAGTTAGTCAATCTTAAGCTCATTGCTTTCGTTTGAAAAATGGTTAATTTCCATATTTCTTATAATTTCTGTATATTCCTATGGAAAATTGATGTTTACTTTTAATATTGTCATCTTAATTTTCTTATTCTTAATTTCAATCTTATATTCAATATATTATAGAAGTACTTCTTTTGAACAATAGTTCATTTGAACAGTGGTTCATTTAAACTTTTTTACCAAGCCTTCAGAAATCCCATCCTCAATTTTCAAGGACTTCATTTTCACAGTGGTTCTAGTTTTGATTGATCCTGATTACTCAATCTTAGCCCTAATAATAAATGAACATTTATACATTTATTATTTTAGCATTTCATATTAGGGAAACTACCCTACGTAGACCACCTAACTGGTGCGTTCACACAAGTCATCAAATATTGGGTTCGAACTCTACTAAGTTTAGTTCGTAATGATACGATAAATTTTAAACCCAGTTGCCTAATGTCAATAAATAAAATTTGCGAAAAAAAAATTTTTTTTTTAAATTCTAAAAAATATACTAGGCAAAGACTAACTCAAGCCCAAGCTTAATATTTTATAAAGATATAAATAAAAGTCTCGTAAGTGCATTTCAATCATTTTTAATAATTTTAGTAATATTTACAGTTTTTTCTTCTTGACGAATCTTAACTAAACTTAACCTCAACATTTTAATTTATTTTTAAACAAAGATATATTTACTACTCTTTTCCATCATGCGATGTCTTCTTTGATATGAGGTAAGATAGAGCAGAGCACCTATGATTGAGGTAACAATTAAAGGTGTAATTTTAACATTAATTTGCCTAAACATTTGTAAATCTTACCTACTCTTAGGCAATTTGAATAACTATCATAAACATGTTTAATTTCATCATGTTTTCATCATGTCAAACTCAATGTCAGCAAAAGCTGGAAATATCAATTAAAAGAGTTAAGTTTGATTTCAAAACCAGTTCATTTAAAGATGGCTAACAGCTCTCTTAGTTAATTCAAGTCTCAATCTTGCGCAAATGTGACATTGACTGTCTCGATGTGAACCCAACCCAACCGAAGTAAGTCCCCCTCTGCCAACGTCTTTAACAATTAAAACTAAATACGAAAAGAAAAGCTGGCATTGAAGTTTCGTGGAGAGTATGTGGAATCAAGTCATAAAGTTAATGATACGAAATGGTCAATGAGAAGTGGAAGAAGAGGAAGAAAACTTAGCTATGAAGCCGCCCAGCCACAGATGGCGAAGAGAGCAACACGTTGCGGCCGTTATTATGGGGCACCATGGGGCATTATTAAGTCACGTAGCTATCGTGTGTAGCTGACATTTTCTTCAATTATTGTACTTATGGTTTCCATTCGCGTTTTTTTTTCCGAACGACTACATTTGTTGCATTTTCTTTGCTTTTCCTAACGTTTCTTTCTTTTCTGTTTTGTCATGTGGAGTTTGTCTGAGCGTTAAATGAGTTGTGGCCCACAGGCGTGTTGCCTACTTTAGTTAACTTAAAGAGCACACACATTTGACCGAATGAATCGAGACATTATTTTATATAAGCTTTAATTTTAGCTTTCTTCAGCTTATTTTACACAAAGCAATGCAAATTAAATTCAAATTTAACAGCTTTTACTGCTCTTTAACAGCTTCTGTTAATTAACATAGCTGTTGCGCTGTTGTTGCAATCGATAACATTTGTTATACACTTATCGCACAGCTGTTACTATAAGAGTATAAGACTTTTTAGCCGCTAAATTTGAAAAATAAAAAAGGCTTTTGGTTTGCTTTACACATTTAAATGAAGAGTTTACACAATTAAATAGTTGTTATTCACACATACATACATACATATGTATATGCGAGCATTTCGAGAAGTTCTATAAATGTTGTTTTATATATAAAGAAAACTATTTGTGTGCTGCGTAGGCGTGTCGCAGCGCACGCCTTTTGCGCTTGCCCACAGCAGGCACAAATCCTCCGCCCAAACCAGAAACGGTGCCCAGCTGCAACAACAACGGATTACTGACCAAAGCAGCTGCAATGCCCAGCACAGCTGCGCTGGCTAAGGGTATGAGAAAACTCTTGGCCAGCAGCGCTTTCTGCGACAGCTCCGGCGGCCCCTTGTGGCTGGCTATATCGTGTGCCTCCAAATAGCTGTACTCGCCGCCGCCCGTGCCCGGATAGTGTGCGACATGATGATGGCTGCCATGTATGGGTCGTGCGCCGTAGACATCGAAGGGTATGCCCGCTTCTGAGCTACTGCTGCCGCCATAGTAGCCACCGTGTCCAGCGCCGACGCTTGCATACTCGTACGGATGTCCTTCGTAGGCATAGCTGGCATGTCCATGTGGCGTTTGTATGTGCGCGGATTGCCCTGCGCCGCCACCATAATGACCTGATTGGAGTGCTTCGCTGTAGTTGGTCCTTTTGTAAGTCAAATCTCTACATACCCACGCTAATCCGGTCGTGCTGTCCTGTGCTCTGCTTCCACTTATTGTATGCCTCGCTTAGAGATTGACCCACGCTGCCCAGCTGTGCGCTGCCTAAGCCCGTCGTGCCGGACCCTGAGCCCGAGCCGGAGCTGACAGGGGCTGTGCCGGGTCCTCTGTAGAATTCCGGTGGTGGATCATAGCTTTTGGCTATGTTGGTGCCGGCATAATCCAAACGATTGCCCACCTCACGCTTGCTCGTATTTCCACTTGGCTCCCAGACAACGGTGCTGCTGGCATTTTGCGTGCTGCCCAGCTCCAGGCACAAATACAGCCACAGACCGAGTAGTTTCCAATTGCTAGCGTACATTGCGACTAAGTTTGTTGCCAGCGACGTCAACGGACTTTATAAAACATTTCGAAGACAATTCGAGAAATATTTGGTATGAATATATATTCCACTTGCCATTTGGCGACAAATTGCGCTTTGGCAATTTGAGACAGAAATTGTAAGCGCGTCTCTTCGCTGGTGACGCTTGGCAGGCTTCGGCTGCGCCTCTTTGCCTCTGTCGCGCAATCATTGACAATTAGGGCCCTCAAGCGCGGCGAAGTTCTTTCGCCAACACTTTTGTGGAACTGTTCACGTTAGTGGGGTTTCACTTTTTATTTTTCCTAACGCTGCTTGTTAACTTGGCCAACACGCGTGTAGTTGCCAATTTGCCAGCAACTGGTTAATAAAATAAAACTTATCAAAATAAATAAAAAATCTCATTACTCCATAAGTTTAATAAATTGTGGTATTAAAGTCGTGGAGCAACCCTCGCTGCCTTTCCAGTTGCTCAACACTGTCAAGTGTTTTTCATTGAAATAGTTGACATTGCCGAACACTTATCAGAAAAGAATTCCTCGGTTATGCGACCCATAGTTCAAATCCCGCCTTTAGTTTCGTAGATTATCATTAATAAGATAAATATTTCATATAACATATTGTTATACATATTTATAGCATATGTATATATAGACCCCACAAGCTTAATCGATCTAACTATGTTCGTTTCTCCTTTTATTTTTTATTATTTAATTTAGATCTAATATATATATATAATATAGATCTTTTAATATATTTTTTTCCTAATTATGACAATGCTAATGGTATTAAAAAAATTAATAATAATAATAATCATAATGATGATACTAGTGTAGTAGAGAGTAATAAATTATATTTGATGTTCATCTGTTTATTTCACTTTCTTCTTGATAGCATTTCAGTGTTTGAGTCTACCAATGTTAGTGTTGGTAAATTTTTATATTTAGAATTAGTGCTGCTATAATCTTAATCTTATCGGCTTGGCCTACTACACTAGTGATCAGTGTTGCGGTTTCCGCTTTTTTCCCGTCAGATCTAGCTATTTTCGTAAAGCAATTGCGGGAAAAATTCAAAGCTTGCGTGAAGCGATAAATTTAGCTGTTTTTTTTAAAATCCATCTATCTGGTTTTCAGCTTTTTCTCATTTGACTTAAGATTAACATGATGTTTGATAATATAGACAGCAAATTGTAAGATATCCTTTCAAATCATTTTTTAATAGGCCAAAAAAGAGGAAAAAGAGATCATGTAATGAATTATATATTGCAGTCATAACAACAATTTTAAATTCTATCTAACCACTAAGAGCTTTTTTATTTAATCATTTTTTTTGCTCATTTACAAAAATTTGATAGAAAATTACAGAAAATTTCACTTAAAATTTGAACATAAATCGTTAAGTCATATTACCAAAAATTGCTTAGAAAAGTCAGCTGTTGTTCCAGCTTTTTTTCACTTGATCTAGCTTTTTATTCTCGTTAAAAATCGGCATCTTTGCTAGTGATATCGGGCACAAATTCTAAAGCGAATATTGGTTTTGTTCTATGTTGAATGGCTAATCGGGAGTTGCTATATAGTATATAAATCCTGTTATTTTAGGCCCTATTACCACCACATTCATAACGACCAGCCCTGGAAAATATCAGTTTTTTATAGCTACTCGTTTTAGGGTCGCAGTAATCACTAAATCTCCTACAGTTACATATCTATAACACATTAGTTACTTGTTGTTCTCTTCTAAAGATAGATCAGATAAATAAAGCTCCCAAGGCGCGTGGAAATTCGTGAAAAACTATCTTATCCACAGTTTTAAAGCTAGAACTAACACATTTTGCAGGTAGATCACTTTAAGTCTGTTGTACTGATAGCCCTATGTATAAAGATATGGTGTGCCTATAGAGTCATAGCAGATCCGATTGAAAAAATTATACTCAATTAAGTGAACCGTAAACAATTAAGCCTTGAAACGTTTTAAGGTATTTCATAAAGAAATTGCACTTTTTTATTACGTGATAATAAATATAAATATAATATAATATAAATATATTTTAGCCATTTGCCGATTGATCTATGATTGTTTGACTTTAATTAAAATTGTATTTAATTATTTTATACATGTTTCAATTTGATTTGATCTACAGGCACGATAGTTGAAGAAGAAAGTGAAAACAAGAAAATAGATAATAAATATCTTAGTTATATTACTAAACTCGCAACTGATTAGGCAACCCTCGCTAATGCTGGTCTCTTGCACATAGTTAAGAAATTAACGCCGTTCGTCTTCGCTGCATTCACTGAGTGGGGCGGCATTGCCGTGAGGGCGTGGCCGATGGGTTGGCATCCGTTGCGCAAGTTTCTTGACATTGGCAACAGGCAAAAATATTTTCAAATTTTTTTTTCTAATTTTTAACTACATCAATTCGCGAATTGGCGAATGCAAAAACATTTCGTTTAACCTTCACGTTTCGCGTACCGCCGCCCACATTGACAGGTCGACGCGGACAGAAGTCTGGTATACCTTCAAATTCTTATCAGAAACGGGAGAATTTCTCGACTATCTGCTTATTGAGAATTGTGGTAGCATTTCATTGAATCCTTATCTGAATTGCGAATACATGGTGAGAGTTTTTGGGGAAATGAAGCAATTTCGGTAGCTCTTATCACATATTCTTGTTAGATTTATTTCAAAGATGACGTGCGACGCGTAAGCGGTCCAAAAATGATATCATTACATATATAGAATGTTTAGCTAACCACTTTTGCACAAATAGACACGATCGCAAGCAATAAATATTATCAGATTTAATTGCTTTAACATACAAATTGTTCAGATATTCTATCAATACATTAAAGAGAGATAGAGAGAAAAAGAAATGGAGAGGAAGAAAAAGAGACAGAGACAGAGAGAGAGGAAGAGAAAGAGAGTGAGAGAGAGAGAGAGAAAAGCAGAGACAGAGAGAGAGCAAGAGAAGGAGAGTAAGAGAGGAAGAGAAAGAGAAAGAGAGAGAGAGAGAAACAGAAAGAGACACAGAGAGAAAGAAACAAGTAAGAACGGTGCAGTCGGGCTCAACCGGCTGCGTGATACTCTGTGACCCTTAAGTGCGTGTAAGGGCACTTTTTTTATTTAAAACTGTCACGCCCCCAAGAGGCGTATGTCAGTGGTGATTAGTCAATCTAAGAAGGAAGGCTACATTAACTTATTTCTAAAATTTTGTGGCACTAGCTATTGAACTGTGGAAAATATACATAGTTATACCGATTTGCCACGCCCCAGAAAGGCGTAGCTACCATATCTTTTTGTCTAGGGCTGGGATGCACAACTATAAATTCCAAATCCCAATTCTTAGACGGCAATATTGACGAAAATAAAAGCATTTATGTAATTCCCGATTTGCAATGCCCCAGTAGGTGTGGTTACATTTTTGCTTGATCTTTAGAGGAGGTCAACAGCAAGCTCCATGCCAAGTTTACGTATTCTAGCATTAAGCCTGTAGAAGATAAAATTTTACTTACTATATGTTCCAAGTCCCAACTGTAAGACGGCAATACTGCCGAAAACATCACTGTTTTAGTGAAATATGTAGTAATTTCCGACTTTCCACGCCCCCAGTGGGCGTATCTAAAATATTTCGAACAGAACAAAATATTAAAATAAAGCTAAGTAAATTTTGTTCAATAACAGTGAAATCAAAGCAAAGTTGATTCAGGACACACATCGGACAGAGACAGAATTAAATCAAGTTTGTAGTTAAGTTTAAATTTGAAGTGAAGGTTAAATTTAAAGTTAAGTTAAAATATGAAATGTGGTTTAAATTTTAAGTAAAGCTTTAGTAAATCGGAATATCGTGCTCTCTAAAATGTTTGGTTTGTTTAAAGAGAAATCGTCGATAGATTTTTTGCAAAAGAAAATTTGGTTTATTGCGTTGGACAAACAAATATTCATGTCCTGTCATCTTATAAGAAAATTTCTGTAATAGATATTTTTTCAGGTACTTGAAACTATTTTATATATTTTTATACATTAATAAGAAAATGTATAAAAATATTTTTAAAAAAATACGAAACACTCTTTAAGCTAGTGTTTAAAGGCAAAGCATTCGATCCAGCTGTAAATTGCAAAAAAAAATGTATAGTTAATAAGAATAAGAGAAATACAGAAATTGCAGACATTAACAAGAAATTATATTAGCATTTAATTGAAAATACGTGAAAGCAGATTCTGGCGTTGCAATGTCGAATATATTGAAGAGACGTAGATCCATCGACAATATATGCGACATTGCAACGCAGACAGTGCCTGCTAAATTTATCTGTGGTCAGAACCTTTTCGCAACGAATGAACGTGACGATATTGGAATGATTGCCAGAGACTTTGTCGGCAGAAGTCCGTTTGCTTGGATGGCAAATAGGCAAAGAAGGTTTTTCGATTCGAGCCCGGGAGCTGGGAATAGTTACGCAATGCTAGCCAAATGAGACGCGTTTCAGCCAGGTCCATTTCATTTACTCTCCGATAATATTCGTGGCGCATATTGTCAAATCGGCAGATGAAATCCTTGTATTTATTTGGCATTACAGTTTTGCATTGAAACTCGCAGGGATTGGCATCGGGAAGTGGCTTAGATTCCGCATCCTCTTTTAGCAGCTTGTGAATTAGCTTTGTGGTCTTGGCCACATCATTGACTTCCCGATGGCCGAAAGTCTTGCCATAGCGGTGCGCCACCCAGTCCACCAGCACCGGCATCTTGTGGGCATTGGGCAGTGTGACCAGCACATAATGTGCATCCTTCTTCAATATGTCCATGGCGCTCTTCAGCAGCTCCAACAACATGTCCCTATTATTCGGATCAATGTTATCCATCTGCAATCGCTCCATTTCCTTTGGCTTGGCGTCGGATTCGATCAGGTATTCGGGTGCATCGCGAAACGCCAGCTTGGCACACTTGTCCGCTGTTGCCAGAGCCAAGTCGGAAATGTTCGATTGCTGCAGATGGACACGTTCCATATGCTTCTTGCCATAGATCTTCTCCGCCTCCTTGTCTTGGCTGGCTTCGAGGGCTTTGTGCAGCGCCGCAATGCAATAGCTGCGTATTAGAGGCTGTGCATCGCAGAGCGTTAGATCCGGGTCGGAGCGTCGTGGAGGCGGCTCATAGATCCTAAAGAAATTCCACGCCAGCCCACCGTGCGGCATGCAACGTCGGAAGCAATGACTCTTTTCCGAGCTGGACGACCCCGTCGATGGCACCTTAGGCACTTCCTCGTACACTACATTGAGCGGAGTCACAGCTTTCGCTGGCTGCTGCTGCCGTTGAGCCCTGCTCTTTGGTCCAGGACAGCTTAACTGCGGTTCACTTTTATCATTTACCAGATGGATAAGCTTGTGCTCCTTCTCCCTGCCCCATTGCAAAACTCGTATGCCCTCGTCTTCATCTTCATGTATCCTCGGATGACCGACTGACAGAGGCAACTCCGAGTCGGTTGGCAACAGCAAGGGTATAGCACAATTGTCACCTTGACCCTCCTGCACACTGGGCCTCGCTGGCGACGCGAGCAGCCGCACACACATTTGGCAACGTCCTCTGCACTGTTTCTCATCAGCTCCGATTATCTTTTGCACCGCCACCAGCTGGCCCGTCCGATGGTTTTCTAATTGCTTTGCCGCCTCCAGCACCTCACGCTCCAATTGACGGACAATCCGTTTGCTGCGCTGTCGCTTCGATCTGTCCGTTAAGTCCAGCAAGTGCATGCAACGCTTCAGCGCCTCCGCGGTCACTTCCTGTTGCTTTTTGATCATTGAATGCTCCACCATGCGATGAACGTTGCACATCGATTTGCCCAACGGTCTCCGTTGGCGGACGAAAATCTGAGCAAGTGCATCCGAGAGGCATTTCTTGACCTCCCGCTTGACGGGCGAGAATTCGTAGGTTTTGAACCAGCGGACGCCCTCCTTCGATACGGTCTGCATATTATTTTGCGTAGACTTTTCGTAGTCCCTAAAGCTCAGGGCCCACTCGTTGGGTGCTGTTATCTGGGAAACGGGTACGAAGGGCTTGGGTCGCACCTGTGGCACCAGATAGGGCAATCTATTGGCTGATTCGTTGGTCTGACTTTCCAACTTGCGTCTCCTCTTCTGCTTGGCCTGATTTTGCTTCTGTTGTCGCAGACGTTGCTGTTCCTGATACTTCTTCGAATGCTCCGGTAACGGCAATATCTTATCCAGCCCTCGCATTGTCGTCGTCATGTCGAGGCTCGCGATGGCCGACAATAACAACTGCTCGTTGCTGGTATACGTGTTCACTGCGTCCTGCCTCTTGTAGTGTGCCTCCCACAGGAACCAGAGGAAGGCCAAGTCGTTGCCCTGACTGAGTTGAATAATGGTCCTCAGCTGCTTTGCCTTCGGCATCGGCTTGAGGCCCAGCACCACAAGGCATTCGTGCACCCGATACGACGACTCCTGTTCAATGTCGTCGCGCAGCGAGTGCAACAACTTGTTGCATGCCGCGAGCTGCATGCAGGACATGCCGCGGTACCAGCGCACCGATCGCTCCACATCCCAAAATATGTCCGCTCCTTTGTCGATCATATTGATGCTATATCTCGCAGCTTCTCAATCTACTTTTTTTGTATTTGTAATTATTAATATTATTTTATACTGAGAATTTTGGCACCTACTTGGATTTTCATGTTATTCATTTTCATATTTTTGACAATATTTGCTTTTACAGTTGGATTACGAGAAAGATAATCAAAAATGCTCTTACTAAATAATTTTCAATTTCAAGTAATTCTTCCAATTTTTTTCTTAAAATTTAAAAAAATTAAAACCAAAAAAATAAAGAATAGTTAAAATATTCTTGAAAAAGTTACCCTTTATACCAGCTAAGTCCCAATTATTTATAATTTTTTTAAATTAATAGTGGGCTTTCCCCAATTTATTTATAACTCTAACTTGCATTTTGTATCTAAACTAAATTTTCATATATTTATAATATCAATAAATATCAGTTATTGTTTTCGTTATCTAAACCTAACAAAAATTGTGCGGTTTTCCTTCCTTTTTCACATTTAGCTTCATTTTCCGAATCATCCGGATCGGACGGATCCCATGGGATAGATCCATTTTAAGAACTGTTTTAGTAGTGAGAACTTCAGCGCTATTGGACTCAACAATTTGAAATTTGAAATATACATATACTCCTGTACTAAGTTTGATTTGAATTTACTTCAATTTTCCATAATAAAGAAAATTCATTCGACTAATCTGAACTTACTATCTTTTACATATATCTATTCACTTAAAATAAAAAATTAGTCAAACTGGTTTAAAACATCATTTCCCAGAATTTTGTGTATATTTTGATATGTTTCCAATATGATGAGCTTCGATTTATATTACTCGGACTCAAAATAGATCTACATAGTGCGTATATGTTTAAAATCCTAGGTAGATTAACGCAACCTTCCAGCTTTTCAACCGTTTTTATATACCAACAAGAATACAATATTGAATAGATGAGTTATATTAATAAAGAACTAGTATAATTACAACCGGGCCAGATATCAGGCCCGAAGAGTCTACAACGAATCGGTATATAAGCTGCAGCAATTGGACTGATTGGACACATTCGGTCGCATTCACTTCTCTGATTCCAACCAAATATGAAAGCAGGTAAGTTCACAAAATACCCGATATATATTTAAGGTATATATCTTACTTCGATTTTGGCAGCTTTGATTCTTTCCTGCCTGGCCCTGTTCGTGGTGGCCATCTACGCCGCTTGCGATCCCAATGGCAATGGAATGCCCACTTGTACCGGCACCAGCAACACCAAATACCGCAACTTTTGGGATCCAACTCGTTACTGGGTTTGCGACGGTTATATCACTGTTTCGGTCTCTTGCCCTCATTCTTATTTATTCGATCACGTTACATCTCAGTGCATCATATATTCAGAATGGGAATGGATTCCTCCATGCGAAACTACCGCCTAAGAGATTTTTGTTTTTAAAAGGAAAATTGCAAATAATTAAAAAAAAATTCAGGGTATAAAAATAAATAAAAAAAAAACAATTACATATGACGTATACTAAACGAACCATATTTTATTTTGACTGTATGTTATAGTTCTACCCACCTAGCGTCCTAGCTAAAAATATATTTTTTTCCTTCTTATAACCCATACTGAAAAGTGTGCTGTCCTCATCAGGATATTATGGTTGTCTGAACATTCTTCCTATAAAGCTAAGATAGACATTGTAGCGCGTTATTGATACAATTTTGTTTACCTAATAATCTTATTACACTAAAAACCATCCCGAAACCAATTTTTCTTCTCCCGCCCGATAGTCCGAAAATGTTTTAATTTTTCCCTCGGGTCACTACATTTTTTCAACATTTACAGCTCTTAAGATAAATTAAAATTCTTATTAGACAATATTTTCTCAAAATTTTCTCCTATAAGAAGTAGCACCCTCTCACTCGTTGCCAAAGTTTTTGAAACATTAAATACTTCCCCAATAAGCGTTTGTAACAATGGCAATTCATTGCATTGTTTTCAAAATAATATAATATTTGAACGTCTTTCAATCCGGAATTCCTATCCCGAAAATTTATTCGGTACCCGCGGGATTCCCGAAAATCCCAAACCCGACGCCCATCTCTACTATGAATTTACGTTACGAGATAACTGGAAAACCATAAATTTTTGTTCATAATAACTTCATGATATAGTGGTTTAATGTCAAAAAGATTTTATTTATATATGGAATGCATGATAGATATTAAATATATTAAATTAAATTATTTAATTGAGAAACTACATCCAAAACCGACGTTATTTAACAAATAATTTCTCAGAGTGCTGCCCATAATGCAGCCCAAGTAAACTACGCAGTAATTGGCGCACGTGCTTATGTATGCATGTATGTATGTATATGTGTGCGTGTGTGTGCGCGCTCATAATTTATGCGTTTAGATAAAAGATGTAAGCTAGATTGTTTAAAATATCACCACGGACTTGGTTCAGGGGATGTCCGAGTCGGGCAGACCCGACTAGAGCGCTCTTACGTTCCCTGAACCCATTGAAAATGAGAAATCAGGGTACAATGATTTTCAAAAGGCAGAAGGAGGAGACCTCATTAAGTATATATATTCTTGATCAGGGCTACGAGCTGAGTCGATTTAGCCCTGGCCGTCAGTCTGCCCGCTTGTCCGTCCGTCTGTCCGTATGTATGAACGCGTCGATCTCAGAACCTATAAGAGCTAGAGAGTTCAAATTTAGCACAAAGGTCCTTGTATACAGCGCGCATATCAAGTTCGTTTTAGACATTCCATAACATTTCTTATTTCCATTGATTAAAAACGTTATCGAGATTCAGATTTTTGAGAATTTTTAAGCCAAAATCATCAAATATTTTGGTAGCTGTTATAGCCAGCGAAGCTTAAAACATATATTTGTATAAGCTACCTCTTAAAAATATATAGTATATATATTTACGCATTTTAGTCGCAAGGACAATCGTCACAATCTGTATCTTCTACAATTTTACTAATGAGCACCCAAAAATTAAATTTAATTTAAATTCACTTAGTTTTCCATAATATAGAAAATCCTTTGACTAATTTGAGCTTACTATCTATAATATATATTTACTCAAAATAAAAATGTAGTCGAATCTAATCTAATACAGCATTTCCCAGAATTTTGGTGTATATTTTGATAAGTTTCCAATATGACGAGTTTCGATTTATATTAGCCGAACTTAAAACAGATTTACTAATCATCAAATTAGCTAGATCTAGATAGTGCGTATATATTTAGATTAATTTCGAACGCTCTCATGTCGCATAAAACACAGAAGTTATCAATGCACGAGCGCAACCATTCAGCTACTCAACCATTCTCATATAACAAACAAGAACACAACATCGAATAGATAACTTATATTAATAAAGAACTAGTATAATTACAACCGGGCCAGATATCAGGCCCGAAGAGTCTACAACGAATCGGTATATAAGCTGCAGCAATTGGACTGATTGGACACATTCGGTCGCATTCACTTCTCTGATTCCAACCAAATATGAAAGCAGGTGAGTTCACAAAATACCCGATATATATTTAAGGTATATATCTTACTTCGATTTTGGCAGCTTTGATTCTTTCCTGCCTGGCCCTGTTCGTGGTGGCCATCTACGCCGCTTGCGATCCCAATGGCAATGGAATGCCCACTTGTACCGGCACCAGCAACACCAAATACCGCAACTTTTGGGATCCAACTCGTTACTGGGTCTGCAACGGTAATACCGCTGTTTCCGTTGAATGCAACAATAGTACCGGCTTCCTACAGTCTGCATCTGACTGCGTGGAGTGGGCTAACTGGCAGTGGGTTCCTCCATGCCCAGATAACGCCTAAGAGATTTCTGTTTTGAAAACGCAAATTGCAATAAAATATAAAAAAAAATCAATTATGTGACATATAGCAAACGAATCATATTTTATTTTGACTGTGCCTATCTATATTTTCCCTACTAGATGACCTATACTGAATAATACTATGTGCTGTCCTGAGATCATGATATTATGGCTATCAGAACACTCTTACAACAGCTCGTTGTTGATAAAATATTTCTTATACCTAACTATAGCATTGTATATCTTATTATTATAAGGTTACGTGGAGATAACTGGAAAACCGTACAATTTTTCCGTAATAACCTTATGATATAGTGGTTCAATGTAAAATAGATTTTATTTTATTTACATTAAAAATTAAAATATTTAATTTGGTCAAGATGTACTCAAGAACAAATGAAATATTAAAAAAATAACTTTCTTCTTAGCCGTTTGTTCCTACGAAAGCTATATGAAATAGTTATCCGATTCTATCAAAATATTTTTTATATGAAAAATCCTTAAAGCTTTAAGAAATGTAAAATTTAATCAAATTGTCTCGACGAACGGAACAATTTGTGTATAAACATTTAATTTTCGATTACTAGTTCCTATGACAGCCATATTATATAGTGCTTCGATCCAATATATTTTACTGCTTATAACAGTAAGACGAGAATATAAAACGTATAAGCCCCATTCCTCTTAAACTGAGCAATTTATTTGCATAGAAGCACAAATATCGACCCAACTGCACAGCACATACTGTTCAAGAATATATATATAAGTATGTTCTATATACTCTACTATACTCTATATATAAAAAAAAACTTGTGAACGGCAAAAACGTATAAGCCCCATTCCTCTTAAACTGAGCAATTTATTTGCATAGAAGCACAAATATCGACCCAACTGCACAGCACATACTGTTCAAGAATATATATATAAGTATGTTCTATATACTCTACTATACTCTATATATAAAAAAAAACTTGTGAACGGCATTGTCTTGTGCCTAGCCGTTCGTTTGTGTGTTCCATCCTTGTCTAGGGGAGTGCTAACTTGCTCTCCTTCCAAACAACACAAGTGAACGCGCAGCTGAACCCTCATTTTATACGTGAGGTTCAGCGAATAAGCAGTTGGGAATTATAACAGCAAACGAACTGGCTAAAGGAAAATTCATTAGTATTATATAAAGATCAATATTTTAACTACCTTTGGAAATGTACAATTTTTTTAAAATTAGATATTATTCCTCTTAAATAAATATATATTTTGTTTTTTCTTTTTTAATTTTATCAGTTGATGTTAAGTCTATAAATTAACATTGTTCTGTGAAAATAATACAAATCTAAAGTCGAGTTCTATATTTTTACTTTTTATCTATTTATTGTATTTTAAATAAATATTACTGCATAGATATAGACCATAGTGATATGACATAATTGTCCATAGCGATTAATTCCGCTTATATATAATCGTAGATACCAGATATTACCTATATTTCCCGTAATGCTATCAAATCTATTTGTTGTGATAGTTTGAACATTTCGCAAGCGTAAGCTCTTAGGTAAGCGCTTAAATTGTAAAGGCGACGCCATACACCGAATACCTATCTATAGAGGGCACAGTCCAGTTGAGATAGAAAACAAGGTTAACAATTTTTTTTGTATATTTTTATATGTATTTTTACAAACTTTAAACGCAATTATTTATTGTCTTTAGTTATTGTTTCAAAATTGTAATGAAATTACATGAGTTAGTCATAAATTACAGAGATTGAAAAAGCAAATCCCTGTCATATATGATCGTTAATATATAGTGTGAAGTGTACCTAGCTTTTTTAACACCAATAATCAGCACTATGAGTAGAATATATATATATTTTGAGAGATTTTTTCTCATAAGCTAGGCACATTTCACAGCATATGTAGCTGTATGTGTGATGCATAATATAATCGCTAGATATATATTGTGTTATATATCATATATAGGGTAGAGCATGGTGTAACACACTCACATACACACAAAAAACAATTAAGCTACACATAGTTATAATGTCTTCAAACACAATTTGTTACGGCCGTTGGCATTTGGAATGAGCTTCGCCTGACCTTAAACTAAAATCCTAAACAGTTTAAACTAAACAAACATTGTTTAGAAATACTATACGAAATCACTTTTTTGGCATTGTGCGATACTCGATTGAAAAACAAAAATAAAACGTTTAACTTAACTAATCTTGACATAAAACAAAACAGATAAACCACAATTATTTTTGGCCTTAGAAAAATGCTAATTATTGTCTGGTACTGAATTCCATAATTGTGCTAAGCTAAATAAATAAAATCGTCTAAATTATTTAAAGTTAAACAGATATAAAATCGAATCAAATCAAAGCTCCTGTCAACGTCTTTGGGCAACAAAGAACAAAAACTAAACAGTAAACTAAACACAAATCGAAGAGCTAGATATCCTATATATCTATAAGGAAAAACTTATCGTAAAGTCGTAGTAAAAAAACTACAGTAAAGCCTTCGTCGTAAATTCGCACACGATCATAAAAATTATTGGAGCTGATGTCTAATCTATGCTCGGATTCAGAATTTGGGCCAAGCTCGCCCAGGTGCCAAACACAAAACCGCACAGACCAAATATCAATATGAGAAAATCCTTCCATAGCATCCAGTTATAGCGGCCATAGCCCACATTATAGTAAGTTATGATCTCTATAATGGGCGGCGCAATCAGCGCCAAGGCCGAGCTGCTGACGGCGCCGACGAGCGAGATAATCGAGCCCAGATTGGGTATGACAGCAGCCAAAATAACTAGAATAGAAAACCACTTCAGAGTTAGAAATGTTTACGATAGAGACAATGGAGAAAGAAAGAAATGCGTCGAAGAAGAGCATCTGAAATGCTGTTTGATTGTGATATATGAAAATTAATATGAAAAGTATGAATGACAAAGGTAAGAATTATTTTTACCAAACTCCTCAGTCGAAAGAAAGCTGCATATGAAACATAAAATTTGCAAAGACTGGATAACAAACTCTTTAAAAATTGAACAAAATTCTTCTAATAGAGAAATAATTGAAATTCACTAAGCAATAATAGTAATAATAATAAAATATATGTATTTTATATAGCTAAGAAACTCTTGAAATACTTTACATATTTCAACATTTGAAATAAATAAAATATAGCAAAGAATTTAATAATTTTATGTTATGAAACATTCTATAAGACTTCAATCTCACTCTTTATCTCTCTTTTCTTTAGAGAAAGTAAAAAGACAATAAATAAGACTTTTTATATCTCTGTTATATAGAGCAACTATAAATTATAGCAAAAAATTAAAAAACGCTTAGAGAAGAAACAAAAACTTAACTTGGGAATGTTATTTAATGATACCCAGTGAAATATAGCTGCCCAAGCCTAATAGTAAAAGTTCATCTATGATCCTTAATCTATTTGTTAAAGCAATCAAACCAAAAAAGCAAAGCGTGTTAATGCGAAGTGTTTTTGAAATGATATTCTTAAAAAGTTCTCTATGGGAAACATTTTGTTATTCTAAATTTTATATTCAATGAGTTACGTTATTAACACGAATTACTAAATCGATATTTATCGATATATGTTATAATAGGCAGTTGATTTATAAACTGCATATTTTTACATATTGGTATTGATAATTATAGAGATATAGTAATATATAAATATAATTAACTGTGGTTAAATGAAAACCTCTCATAGTCTCTAAAAGAAAAGGAGTGAGCCTAGTTATAAATCAAGTTATCAATCATATGTAATGAGCGTGATCTTTATATGGCATACGTGATATAATGTGCATGCCTAGTAGCTGGCAGAGTGATGTATATAGAAATAGGCAGACAGATCGATGATAGATGGATGAAATTATGAATTATGATTAAGAACATATATAAATAAACTTACAGGTAAATGTGACTAGAACCGTGCGTAGCACCGTAGCTGCCAAATCCTTAGCGCGCGCTGTATCAAAGTGACTGCGCACAAAAGGCTCCACCATGTTGACGGGCACATAAAACTGCAGAGTATAGGATAGAAATATAGCCACGGCCATGGTAATCCGTACAAGTTGCGATAAACTACAAAGAGGAAACCAGAATGAGTTACTCTCTATATACATATATAATTTATATATATTTACTTACACATCACCCTGTGGCAAATTGAGCGTAATGCTACCCTTAACACTGTCACCATACTTTAAATAACCAAAGAATCCAACGGAAGTGTACAGACAGGCCACAATGACCATGCCCGTATTTAGGACTCCAGTTCTGCCGCCAAAGTCCTCGGGTGTGCGCATATTATTCTCCAATGGGAGCACCACACCAATGCCCTCAAAGGCATAGATGGCCGTGCCAAAGTACAGAGGCAACGTGGCCCAGGTGGCAACCGGCTTTACAGTATGCGTATCGGGCAAATCGTGCAGCATATACGAGAAGCTAATGGCCAAACCGGCCACAGTCAACACAGCCGCAATCAGAGAGACAGGGGTCAGGTACTTGAGGTTGCGCACCAAATTCAACAGCACCATGGGCAAGAGCATCAACAGCAGGTAGATGCGCACGTCCAGCTTGAAATAGTGATCCATCACATCCTTAATATTGAGCGCCACGAACAGAAAGTAGACACAGCAGAAGCCAATCTGAGTGATGAACAGAAATGTGGTCACCACACGTCGTGCCAGCTGCGAGTAGCGTCGCAATCCCAATGGACCCGTCTCGAAGCTACAGAAAGCCACCTCCGAGAAGTCCAAAGCCGGCTGCTGCAGCCGCCGGCACAGCTCATGCGAACAATTGACCAGCATGTGCATGCAGTGCGTGCAAATGGCGCCCATTATCAAGGTGCCAAACAGACCCACATAGAGGCCGGCGTTCTTGAATGCCTCCGGCATGGCCAATATGCCAGTTCCGATATTGCCCTTTAGCAGATGCACCAACGTATCGAAATTCGATGTGGGGTGCTCGAGGGTGCGATGAAGTGTGGGATTGTAAAGCGACTTGTTGTGCTGATCCTCGCCCGCTTGGCTGCTCTGCTCATCGTCATCATCTCCAGCGGCGGCAGCGTGCACTGTGTGAGATTTAATTTTATATATTCATTTTTATTTATATTATATCTAGACTTTTGCTTAAAGTGGCGCTTGAATATGTTTTGTAGAGTATATGACATCCTATAATATTATATTAATTACAGATTAAGCGTAAGATATATCTGAATCTGTATTTTTTTTGTTTTTGTTCAGCTAGCTTTATCAATTTTGGTTTTTCCATTTAAAGGGAATTGGGCCAAGCCCATCAATTATGATTCTTATCAAAATTGCATTGATATATAACAGTCATCGATTACAAAGTAGGACGCGCTGTCTGCAAAGGTTCCCACTTTAATATATTCGTATGTACATACATACATAAATATATACATCACTTCTATAAGCTCTGTAGCAGTATATTCTTTCCTCAGTATAAAATTAACGGGTTATTAAATATATTTTTGATTAATATAAAAAGGTTTTGATTTTAATTGTATTCGAATTCTTAAGTTCGCTTATTTAAAACATTACCAGTTTTGAATATATTTCACCAAAATTAATAGATTAATCTAGGCTTTTCTATGTTTCCAAAGACTTGCCTCTTCTATCTTCCCTTACTGATTTGACTGTTAAAATTTAATGCTACTCCAACATATAATCAAAAGATCAAAAATATCTCCCTAAAAAACGTTAGGTATAGAGCTAGAGCTAGTCTCTTATATCTTTTTAATCCTTAACAAATAAAACACCTTAAAACAAATGTCATTTAAACATACATTTAAAAAAATGACTAATACCTTCAAAATCGCTACTCTATCTTCAATTGAACTCGCCTTTGAGCAAACATAATTTTAGCAGAATATCAAAAATAACTGATATTATTATATCTGATATTAATTTGAATTTCAATTGCCACCTTTAAGCGAATGTCATTTTAGCACAGGAAAAAGTATGGCACTTACCTGCGATGCTGTCCTCGCTATGCACATTGACCAGAGTACTGTCCGGCGGTGAGCTGCGTACCGGCGGCCTGATTAAACTGTTTCCGCCACGATTACCCTCATAATCGGAATTGTCGCTTTGCAGCAGCAGCGGCTGTCGCTCGGTCATCTTCGGCTTGCGCTTCGCGGGCTCGGCAAGCTGGCAGATCAATTAAGAAGGAGAGTGAGAGAGCAGGCAAGAGTATGGAAATCTCTGTGAGTGCTATTGAACGTCGTGTGTGTGTGTGTGTAAGAGAGAGTATGTGCGTAGTCGATGCGTTCGCCTAGCCAGCTGAAGTCACACTGAAAACAGAAACGCTGCAGACGCCGCTTTTGTGTCTGGCAAATTTTCCGCTGACTCAGTTTTTCTACAGAAACTCGGACAACGGACTTAGACTCGGATAATGTGTCCGTGATAAGGGATATGTAGGAGGAGTGGAAAGTTTTTGCGTGCAACTATAGCTGATATGAACGTAAGCCTTGGACTTGGACTTGATTTTGCTTTGCGGCCAATTGCAAGTTCGACTTGATTGCATTTATATGTACTATAATGAAAACATATATGCGCATTATTCATAAGCCGATATCAAATCAAGGAGGCCAGTGACTCACTTGATTTGGGTCTAACAGAGGCTCAGACACAAAAACAAGTCACAAAGTGATAAGAATTTTGAATATATCATTATTTATATATATAGGCTGTTAAATCACGCTATGGCAAATGTATGTGAATTAAATAAATATTAGACCTTCAATACGCCCACAAATATACTTTGTGTTACAAAATAATATGAAACTACAAAGTAGGCATACAAAATAAAGCATTTAACATGTTTTCACTCGATTATCTAATCCCGTCTGTAGACTATGGCTTTATAAATACATTTTATAATCATTATTAAATACTCTTATATGCTTAGGGCTTTGTTCACGGCTACTTATCTAACTGTGTCAAACGAAAATAATACAATTATTCACGGTCTTAGATGATCTTAAAAACCTGAACACTCTAGTTGTATTTTAAAGTTGTAAAACAAAACTTTTATGTATTTTATAGTTTAAAAGATTAACATAAGAAACATATGGAATATCCCTTACAAATAATGTAATATTTAAAATAATAATAAATAGACCTCTGTATCATAAAAGATATTGAAGAAACGATTAAATAGTATTAAAACAAATTAATTTTTTCTGGTAAAACAAAATTTTTATAAAATGAGATTTGAAAAAATTATATCACAGCTTAAGGTCAAGTTAGTAATTGCTTTATAATAAAATAATTAAAACATAAGACAACTAGTTATAATATGCGTGAGTTTACTGTATTTATAGTTTTTTTTTAATTATAATGGTCTTGAAATTCTAGGAATTATAAATTGATACCATATTTTTCCATGACAGATAGTGTACAGAAGTATCTCAATAGATAACCAGGTAACAACCAAAAGCTATTACAACAAAAAAATCTATTTGATTCTCGGCTATATATATAACAATTGAAGAACTATTTGACCCAGACCCAGACCCAGTTGCAGAAACCGACTGTCGCACGTTCAGGTTCTCACATTTCCAAGTAGCTCAAAATACAAAAGCTCAGTTGTTCAACTTAAGTGAACTACGTTCTTAATGAGATAAATATAATAAACACTTACAAATAAAAATTGTAGATAAGTTATCTAAAAATGTTGTAAATGGATATGCGGGCAGTAGGCGCGTGTGGCTTGCGCTGGCAGTTAAGAAAACATATAAAAACTTTCAACTAAAACTGTAAGAAGAAACATAAACAAAATTAACTGAAATTATATGGAGGTATGCCAACTATTTTGTACATACCTGTTGAAGGTTTGTCAATGGGGTTAAGTCTTCCATTGATTTTGATTTTTTTTCCCCGTTTTTTTTTTTTGTTCTTTTGTGCGCTGTTGACAATGGCAATGAATGTGGCGCAGCGAAGGTCACGACGCAGAATTTAGAACAATTCCTGTTGAACAAAGAGCAGAAGTTTTTAAGTTGTTTTAAAACGAAACTTGATTAATTTCAAATTAAACATATGTTATTCAAGCATGCAGATTGTTTGCATCTGTATGTGCATACACATGTTACGGTTTCTAAACTACACTGTTTTTATATTGCACAATACACACACAGTCACAGTCACACACACGCAAGCACACATCATACAGAATATGCTGCAATGCAGTCTTGAATTACACATAAAAAAAATCAAAACAGCTATTTGATGCCTAGTCGCTTCATTCCAATTGATTCAGCAATTCATAGCGCATGCATTGATAAACAATACCTTTAAAAGCCAATGATGACGCGACCACCACAAACAAAACAAAACTAAGACTTTTGGTCTGCTTCTTCTTCGCGCAGCCATTCACACATCCATTCACAGCGCCACGGCTAACACTAAGGCATCTTGCAACACTAGTTGGCAGGCGTATTGCGTGACGTGTCTGCGGTTTGTCGAAAACTTAATAACAAAAAAAATTTAATATTACCGAAGTTAAATTAAATTCAAGCCACAAAATGGTTGAAATCAGCAGCGTAATTGCCAAGTTCTACAACGACTACGTGCAGAACACACCGAAAAAGCTAAAACTGGTGGACATCTACTTGGGCTACATTCTGCTAACCGGCATCATACAATTTGTTTACTGCTGCCTGGTGGGCACATTTCCCTTCAACTCATTCCTGTCGGGATTCATTAGCACCGTCAGTTGCTTTGTGCTGGCCGTTTGTCTACGTCTACAGGCAAATCCACTAAATAAGACTGTGTTCTCGGGTATCTCACCGGAGCGAGGCTTTGCCGACTTTATATTCGCGCACGTTATTCTCTTTTTGGTTGTAATGAATTTTATTGGCTAACTTATAAGTAAATCCCACTGATACAATCCATTCATATATACGATATAATTAAATGTATAACTTAAAATAACAATCAGAACATTATTTTATTATTTGTAGCGATAGTATCTTTTGTACGCACGCAAAAAATCAAATTCTTGAAGAGGAAATTCCATTATTAACTCCGGTTCCAGCATTAGAAGTCGAACTTGCTCAATTTTCTCCATATAGTCGGCGAGTATTGGTTCCGATATATGTGGTCTATTGGATTCCTTGGATTTCGTGATTCTCGGTCGCTCAACTTCACGCAACGAGTCGTTCACATTGATGGGTATCAAGTCCTTGAATACTGTTTGGGCTTGTGGAAAGTTTAGCTTTTGGACAACCTAAGTGTAAAGCAATAGATTTTTAAACTAAATTTCTAATGGTTGTCTGTTCGTTTATACCTTGGGTGCTAGAGCCGCCTGGGTGCGTGGCGTTAGTTCGGGATTAAGCTCCACGCGCATCTTTTGCAAAGTGTTTACCTCAGCCTGACTGCGTACCATGGTATTATACTGGGGCACTGCAAATTTATTGCAGGCTACCGGCGGATGCGCCGTCCTTTCTTCAGAAATTATTTTCTCTAAAGCCGCACCATTGTCGGCTTTAACGCAAATGTTTGGCGTTTGAGATGAAGATTGCGCACGACGTGAAACTTGTTTTGGATTATATTGCATTCGTGTTTTGCGTTTGTGCGGCATTTTGTATATATTTCGAAAAAAAATTAGTTTATTTTTTAAACTATTACAGTAGAGTTGAAAGTGAATGATGCCGACGTCGACATTTTACAACACTAAGACAACATTTTGCAGCACTGCCACCGCATTTTCGAACAGCTGTTTAATTTCTTTTTGGATGTGAATGAGAATTTTATTTTGAATTATTAATTAAAATATGGCCTTATCGCGCGCTAAGCCCGATCAACTGCCATCTGATGCAGTCATCATTACAGAAGATCAGGCGCTGCGATACCAATGGAAGATCATAACATCCTGGGACAAAATTGGAGACGTGTAGGTACAAAATTCAAGCCGCTTATCTAACCGCTGATACCCATTATAATTGTATAGATGGTCTCTGCGGTATACGCCCGGCATACTCAGCGCCATGGCTGCCGCAACGGGCGCCTATATCAATAACCATTACCGCACGCGCTTGCGACTGGGTGCCCATGGTCGTCTGTCCAGCTACATGCCTATTGTGGCAATACCTGCGATCTTCACAATGCTGAGCCATAAATTCTTCGTACAGCGTCCATTGCTGCTGAATCCTTTGGCTGAGTGTCCAGTGTGCATACAGGTGCGCAGTGCCTTCTTCCAAACAGCATTGGGTGTTGTCTATCCCACGATTTTGGCTCCCTTTGCTGCCTTTATGTTTGCCACCAGATGCTTTACCTATAGATTGCCTTCTATAACAGAAAATCCCAAGGAGGTGTTTATGCTGTATCGAAAGCTTACGCGTCCTATTATACCCGCACTTAGCACAGTTATAGCGATACAGGCATTTGTGACCATGTACCTGACGGGCAAGGAAGAGAAGCAGAACTTTAATTTGTTGTTGCGAATGAAGGAAATTGAGCATCAGCTGGAAGAACAGCATATGCCACAGCGAATCGACTAATAATAAATGTAGAAAAGATGTTAACTATCGCAAATTGTTATTTTTCTTAAAAATATATCTTAATGTATATGTGTAAAACTTTCAATTTCAGCGCCAATTACACAAACATCGATTTTTTTGTTTGTACTCGATAAGTCTTAACTATTTCGATGCTAGTTCGATTTTGACTTTAATTGAACAATGGAACTAGTCATTTAATCCAAGAACTTGGCTGTCGAGATGAGCGTTAGTCTTATTGTTATTTGCTTTGCTAACAATTTTAACATATAAGGTACAAAATCTGTTAATTTTTATAACTATTTTTATTTTTCGTTTAATTGGAGGTTACAATTATGCAGTCATTTGTTCACCGATATTGCGCATCTCTAATGACATATCCAACTATTACAGCTGAACGTGGAACTTTTGTACATTTTACCTTGAAATTTTTGTTATTTATATAAATAAGTCTGTTGCTTATATATGGTATATACGAATTTTTTATATCGGGTCAGTTAAAACTTGAACTTTGTACTGCTCAGTGTACTTAATATTAAGGGAGTTGACAGTTGCAAGTCACCCTGTTGCGGTCACAGGTTCATCAGCACTGATCATCTCTAACGGCCTCCCTAACTGGTTCACAGCTGAACTGCCGCATTGAAATCGGTTCAGCTTACACGTTGTTGCAGTCGGTTGACGAAATTGTTTTGTATTTGCATTTAATTCTTCTAAACGTGAGTAATGCTCAACTAATACATGTGCAAATATATTAGTTAAATAAACAACTTTGTGAAAGTGTAGCAATTGAATATTGTATAATTATGTCACGTTAACACAATTTGTGCACTTTCACATTTTGCATCGAACGCAATTACATATACAGAGACAATTTTTCGTCGCGTGGCAATAGGCCAAAACTAACCTTTTTTCTTGTTTGCTGCACTTTTAGTTATCATTACAAAGAGCAAAATGAAGTTCCTCACCGCAAAGGAGGTGCGCGATGCCTACCTGAACTTCTTCAAGGAGCAGCAGCACATCTATGTGCACTCCTCCAGCACCATTCCATTGGACGATCCCACTCTTCTGTTTGCGAATGCCGGCATGAATCAGTTTAAGCCAATTTTCTTGGGTGTCGCTGATCCCAATAGCGAGATGTCCAAGTGGGTGCGCGTTGCCAATACGCAGAAGTGTATTCGTGCTGGCGGCAAGCACAACGATTTGGACGATGTGGGCAAGGATGTGTACCATCACACGTTCTTCGAGATGTTGGGCAATTGGTCTTTCGGGGACTATTTCAAGAAGGAGATTTGCACCTGGGCATGGGAATTCCTAACAGAACGTCTGAACCTACCCAAAGATCGCTTGTATGTCACCTATTTTGGCGGCGATGCAGCCAGCGGCCTGGAACCGGATCTGGAGTGCAAGCAAATGTGGTTGGATTTGGGTTTAAAAGCGGAGCACATTTTGCCCGGCAGCATGAAGGATAATTTCTGGGAAATGGGTGAAACTGGCCCATGTGGTCCCTGTTCGGAGCTGCATTTTGATCGCATTGGCGGACGCAGCGTGCCGGAGCTAGTGAACCAGGATGATCCCGATGTCCTGGAGATATGGAATCTGGTGTTTATACAATACAATCGCGAATCCGATGGCAGCCTAAAGCAGCTGCCAAAGAAGCACATCGATTGCGGCATGGGCTTCGAGCGCTTGGTCTCTGTCATCCAGAATAAACGTTCCAATTATGATACGGACTTGTTCGTGCCACTCTTTGATGCCATACAGTCGGGCACTGGTGCTCCGGCGTATCAGGGACGCGTTGGCGCTGACGATGTCGATGGCACCGATATGGCCTATCGCGTTCTGGCCGATCATGCACGCACTATAACTATAGCTTTAGCTGATGGCGGCAATCCCGATAATACGGGCAGAGGCTATGTCCTAAGACGCATCCTGCGGCGCGCTGTGCGGTGAGTGAAGCATAGCATATTATATAAATATAAAACTCATTGATATTCCTCTCCAGCTATGCCACCGAGAAGCTAAACGC
Source organism: Drosophila gaucha (assembly GCA_035045545.1). Lineage (NCBI taxonomy): Eukaryota > Metazoa > Arthropoda > Insecta > Diptera > Drosophilidae > Drosophila > Drosophila gaucha. The sequence continues at coordinate 3,193,816 of JAWNOY010000099.1, forward strand.
CAAGCCCGGCTTCTTCGCCACGCTGGTGAACACCGTTGTGGAACTGCTGGGCGATGCTTTTCCCGAGGTCAAAAAGGATCCACAGCACATTATGGACATCATTAACGAGGAGGAGCTGCAGTTCCTAAAGACATTGTCGCGCGGTCGTAATTTGCTAAATCGCACCATTGAGAAACTGGGCGCCAATCAGAAGACCATTCCCGGGGATGTGGCTTGGCGTTTGTATGATACATATGGTTTTCCCGTGGATCTCACCCAGCTAATGGCCGAGGAGAAGTCGATGCAGATCGATATGGCTGGCTACGATGCGGCCAAGCACAATTCATATATACTCTCGCAAGGCAAGGGTGCCAGCAAGATCGACGAGATCAATCTGGATGTACATGCCATATCGGAGCTGCAGGACAAGGGCGTGCCACCCACCAACGATTCCTTCAAATACAAATACGAAGCGGTGTCCAATGAGCGCGAATCCGCCTACAACTACAGCGATTGCACCAGCAAAATCGTCGCACTGCGATATGAGAACAAATTTGTCCAGGAGATAAGCAGCGGGCAGAAGGCGGGCATCGTGCTGGACAAGACGAATTTCTATGCTGAGAGCGGTGGCCAGATCTATGATCAAGGTGCACTGGTCAAGCTGAATGATGAGGCCAATGAATTTCTGGTGGATCGCGTTTATAATCGTGGTGGCTACATACTCCACATTGGCGTAGTCGAGGGCAACCTGGCCGTGGGCGATGAAGTCCAGCTGCATATTGATGCCGAGCGTCGTTGGCTAACCATGAAGAACCATTCGGCTACGCATGCTCTGAATCACTGTCTGCTGCAGGTGCTGGGCAAGGATACGGAGCAGAAGGGTTCGCTTGTGGTGCCGGAGAAGCTGCGTTTTGATTTCAACAGCAAAGCAGCCATGACCATCGAACAGGTGGCCAAAACGGAGCAGCTCACCCGCGATATGGTGTTCAAGAATATGCCCATCTATGCCAAGGAATCCCAGCTGGCCTTGGCCAAGCGCATACGGGGCCTGCGCTCTGTCTTTGATGAGGTCTATCCGGATCCGGTGCGTGTGATCGCCTTTGGCGTACCCATCGATCAGCTCGAATCCCAGCCAGAGGCCGAGGCAGGTGAACAAACCTCTGTGGAATTCTGTGGCGGCACACATCTACGAAATTCCGGTCATATCATGGACTTTGTCATCAGCAGCGAAGAGGCCATAGCAAAGGGCATTCGACGCATTGTCGCGCTAACTGGTCCCGAGGCCTTGAAAGCAATCAAGAAATCCGAAGCATTTGAGCAGGAGATCAACAAGTTGAAGGCCACCATTGAGGCGGATAAAACAGGAAAAGATTCCAAGCTGTATGTGAAGCAAATTGTCGAACTAACCGAACTAATCTCGCATGCAACCATACCCTATGTAAAGAAGGATGAGATGCGCAATCTGCTTAAATCGCTAAAGAAGACGCTCGATGATAAGGAGCGAGCTCTGCGTGCCGCCGTTTCCGTTACCGTTGTGGAGCAGGCCAAGGCCTTATGTGAGGCTAATCCGCAGGCAACTGTGTTGGTCCAGCAACTGGAGGCTTATAACAATACCAAGGCGCTGGACGCTGCTCTGAAGCAGGTGCGATCCCAATTGCCCGATGCAGCTGCCATGTTCGTCTCCATCGATGCCGACTCCAAGAAGATCTTCTGCCTCTGCTCGGTGCCCAAGAGCGCCGTCGAGAAGGGTCTGAAGGCCAACGAATGGGTGCAGCATGTTTCGCCGGTGCTCGGAGGCAAAGGCGGCGGCAAACCCGAATCCGCTCAAGCATCGGGCGGCAATTTTGAACGTGTCGACGAGATCGTCCAATTGGCCAGCAAATTTGCCCAAGCAAAGCTGAACTGAATCCCGTTCAATAAACAATTTGCATACTCAAAAGGCTTATTCACAATTTGAAATATTTTAGACTGTTGCAAACGGTCAGATATGCTGCATTTGAAATGAATTTGTGCTTATTTATATAAATAATATTAAACATTTGTAAAATTTTCTAATTATTGGCAAAAAATTTTAATTTCTGCTGTTTTATTTGAACAGTTATAGTGGAGATGAAAAGCAGTTAATAATTTGGATTTAAACTGAAAGAAAACCTGGACGGGAGAAATTTTGTTTTTATATCCATAATCAGATTTTAAATAGAAATGTACTTAGACAATTTTTGTTTAAAGCTAATTTTTAACTAGGAATTTTTTACAGAAATTTAAAAATATTTAATTAATTTGGGTTCTTATTGTCTTACAAGAAAAAGCCTTTGACTAAAATTGGATTCGATTCCGAAAACTCTTAGTTCTGTTATATAAATTGAATTGAATGTTCAACTGTTATATAACACACCATCAAATCAACTGTTATAAACGTACCCATATACAACAATATTCTGTTATATAAACTAAGAATTTATTTTATACCAATCCATCTCTTATATAATCACTGTTATACTCTATTGATTTTTGAGTCTGGCGTTTTCGAATTAAATAATTCAAATTATTTACCATGATTTCTGCACAGTATCCAATCGACTGCCTCAGCGAAATTCTTCACCACAGCTGTGGGTGGCGGGGAGATCGCTGCCAGAGCGTCGGGCAAAAATTTGCCGGTCTTGACCAGAATGCCCTGCATGCCCACTTGCATGGCACCCGCAATATCATCTCTGGCATCCTGGCAATAATAATACAATTTATCGTATCGTGGATAAATATATAAGTTTATCCTACATCGCCAATCATGACGCATTCCTCGGGCCTCAGGGCGTCGGGCAGGGCACTTTTGAAAAAGTAGGGATTTGGTTTGCCTATAAGCGTGGCCGTCTTGTCCGTCACATACTCCAGCCCTTTGACAAAGCAACCGGGCCCCAGGGCCAAGCCATCCGAACGCATATAATATTTGCCCTGATGCACAGCCACAAGTTTGTGCGACTTCTGCAGTAGCACACTGTGAAGGAAAGTTCAATGTTGCATGACAGTTCAATGTTGATATAGAAGAAGCCTTTTTGCTCACTTGAATGCCTTATTCAGGTGCGCATAATCGAAAGCATTGGGCGCCAGGCCCACAACAACAGCATCTTGGGGCCGAGTCAAGTCATCTTCTGGAAAATCTTTTCGTGCATCGGGCGTTAGCAAATAGAGAGGATTAAGTTTCTCCTGTGAAACAAATGCAGCAGCTGCACTCAACGAGCTGTAAATCTCTGAGACATCCAGTTGAAAGCCTATTTTTATTAATCCGTCGTATAGCGTCTTCTTCGAGTTTTTGGTGGTGTTTGTTACAAATCTAACGGTAATATTGCTACTGCGTAATCTACAAGAAACAATAATTGCATATGTAAATTATGTACAAATACTCAAGCCCATTTCTTGCATAACTCTTGATATATACCTTTGCAAGGCCATTGCAGCATTAGGTGTAGGATCATCGTCCACATGGAGCGTACCACTAAGATCTACAAGTGCAGCTTTTATGGACATTGTTCTAAATTGCATCAAACCCCTCAGAGAGAGCATTAAATGGATGTCAATATCACCAGATACCAAATATTTTTAGCAAAATGATCGACACATTATTTAAATAAGACCGTTAAATTAGTTTAATATTTACTTTTGAACACTTTTATACCAAATTAAGTTTCATTTGATTTTGTTTTATATTTTGCTTCAGATAATTTAATGCAGTGTCGCATTGAATTCTGCTATCGATGTTGACCCGCCTCTTGGACGATTGTAAATAAAACAAGATCAAAAATTTGGCAGTAAGCTGTATTTTATTTCTTTAAATTTCTGAAAAGCTAGATGGTGATCTTTGAAACATTCGATATTTTAGTTACAGTTTTAAACTTAAGTCTTGACTCTCTAAGCTCGTTTAATTGCCTCATCTCTACGACTTGCTGGTCAAGCCAATTGTAAGGTTCTGACCTACACATTCGCACGTCCCTACTTAAATAATATTTTGAAGAAATATTTTTTTGCTGTTAGATATTTACTGTATTATGATCACTTAACGCATTCTCTTCGATAGTCCGATTTTTTCATTCGATTATTTGCCCTTCCATAATTCACCAATTTTATCGATAAATATAGTTACCGGCTTTATAATAAACATAATAATACCATATGACAATATGTCGCTGTTTGCAATATCAAGCCGGTTGGTAAACAAATTGTTTATAAAAAATCGGATCAACTATTGCCAAGTAGCTACTGCGTTGCGTCCGAAAAAAGGCAAGTCCACGCGTAAAGAGGTAAAACACTTATACAAATAAATGTTTATATAATATTGAAACTGAGCAATTGTCCTACCAGGCGCAATACTTTTCGGATGCGAAACGAGTGAGAACTATTGGCGGCAAAGGAGGCGACGGCTGTGTATCATTCCTGCAGCTGTGGTGCAACGAACGCGCCGGTCCCGATGGCGGCGACGGCGGTAATGGCGGCCATGTCGTCTTCCAGGCCTCCAAAGATGTGCGCAACTTCAACCATGTGAACAGCGTGCTCAAAGCCAGCGAAGGAGGGATTGGTAGCGCCATGGATTGTCATGGCAAGAATGCCAAGCATACGGTGATAAAAGTGCCCGTCGGTACAGTCGTACGAAATGCCCAAGGTCTGATTGTGGCCGACTTGGGTAGTGTGGATCTTATGTTTGTGGCAGCACGTGGTGGGGCGGGTGGCAAGGGTAATCGCTTCTTCACCACCGACACGGAGACCAGTCCCAAAGTGTGCGAATATGGTCCTGCCGGCGAGGATTGCACCTACATTCTAGAGTTACGTAGCATGGCCGAGGTGGGTCTAATTGGTTTCCCCAATGCCGGAAAGAGCACGCTGCTGAACGCGTTAACGCGTGCCAAGCCAAAGGTGGCGCCGTATGCTTTCACAACTCTGCGACCACATCTGGGTACCGTGCAATACGACGATCATGTGCAACTGACCATTGCAGATTTGCCCGGCCTGGTGCCGGATGCACATCGCAACAAAGGATTGGGCATACAGTTCCTAAAGCATGCCGAGCGCTGCACCTTGTTGCTCTTTGTGCTGGATGCTAGCGCACCGGAGCCTTGGATGCAGTACAGACAGCTAATGCATGAGCTGGAACAGTTTGGCGGCCGACTGTCGAAGCGTCCCCAGCTGATCGTAGCCAACAAAATGGATGTAGAGTCCAGTGCTAGCAACTTGGAGCAACTGCAGCAGCAACTGCAACAGCCCCAACTGCTAGGCATCAGCGCAAAAATGGGTCACAATCTGGCCCAACTTTTAAGCAACATTCGCGTCGCCTACGATCGACACAAAGCGCAAGAGCAGAAAGCAACAACATAGTTGATATTTTAATTTAAAATATTTAGCTGTAATTTACTTAAATACATAAAGAATTAAAATAAATGAACAAAAAAACGTATTAAACTAAACACCCTCCTCCGAGGTGGGCAGCCAAAAGGCCATGTTTGTGCAAGCGGAGGCCAACATCATGTACTTCGGATTGAATTGGACGCATTGCACGGGACCGGGATGATCGCCATTGAGCACGGAGACCTTGTTGCCGGTGTCGGCATTCCAGATGTGCACCCGGCCATCGGTGCTGCCGGAGAAGATGAACTGCGAGTCCGGGCTGAAGCTGGCCTCGATCGCAATGCCCTTGTTGTTCGGGTAGCCGGTGAACGTTTGCAGCGGTGTTCCATGAAAGGCATCCACCAGCCGTATAACCGAGCCATTCGTACTGATCAAGATGGTCTTGCCATCGCGCGAGAACTTCAGACCCGTCCAGTCGCACTCCTTCTCCTGGTTGAGCTTGAATGTCACAAAGGGTCCCTTGTCAAAGGAGCGCAGATCGTACAGCTTGATGCTCTCCGAGTTGACGCCGGCTGCAAAGATGAGGCCCTCCGGATCGTAGGCAGCAATGGGACGACCGGATAGATGCATTAGTCCCTGGCAATTGGGTGACCGCAAGTCCCAAAGACGCAGTGTTTTATCCAACGAGCCGGATAGAAAGGTATCCTCCACGGGTGAAATGCACAGCGAAATTACTTTTTTTGTGTGGCCGGGAAAGTAGCGCAAATATTTATTGTCATGCAAGCTAAGATATCGTATGGTGTCGTCCACCTTGGTCGAGCTGTGTATGGCCGTATTGTTAGCATGGGTAAAGTGTATCAGATCAACGCCATATTTCTTCGAATTTACAGTCCTTGATTGTGTGCCCTTCTCGCAATCGTATATAACAATTTGATCGTCCTCGCTGCAAGAGATCAGATGCTCGCCATTGGGCGCAAAGTCGATAGCGTTGATTTTGTCGGTGTTCTCGCGGAAGATTTTGGCCACCTTAAAACTGCGGACAACCGAATCCGTTAATTTTATTTTCATTTTGACAAACGTTTGTTTTTAACCACTATTCGGTAGATATTTTGTATTATTTTCTGCGAGAAGCCACTAGAGATGCGCAATTTGTCGCAACGAGGGCTGCTTGTCATATCGATAAGTCTACTATTTACTATATCGATATATTTTCGCATAATAAAAATACTTTTTAAAATACCGATATTTAAAAATTAAACGAGTAATATTTATAAGACATACAAATTATATTTTTTTATACAGATTTTGATGATTTAATCATATAATCGTATTTTATTTTCCTTTTTTAACATATATATCTCTTTAAAATTTTGATATATATCAGTAAAAAATATATTTTTTAAAGTAATAAAAATATTAAATTAACAAACTCCAGCAACTTATTTATTTTATGCACACATAACTGTGTGTTATATGTATATACATAAATATATATTGTAAGCACATATCATTGGTCTACGTTTGCAGGTAATATAGTTTCATAAGTATTGTTATTGCCCAGTAGCTCCTTAGGATCCACATAGTTCATACCCTCCTTGCCACGTGCAAAGGGTGTTAAGCCATTAGTTTGTAAGTAAAAATCGCCATGTATACTAAAAAACAGGCAATTACAAATTCAATATATCAACTATATATCAACAATCAACTTACTTTGTGGGACAATTATGTCCCATGACAATAGAATGCTCAGATTCAATAATTTTCTTTTGTTTAAAATCATCCCAGCTTTTGGCTGCAACCGCTTCGAATTTAATTGGAAAACGATCGGAAACGCTTTCTGCCCAGAACCACCAACTGCGCCGATGGCTAGACAAATCATTATCGCTGAGCATTTTATAGTTGCGTTTCGGACATCCTGGCTGCAATGTCTTGCCACCATTTGGCCAAAAGTCCGCTGTGCCCGTGCTGCTGGGAGCTCCATATAGCCAGGCATCTGTATGTATAACATCCACAAATTCTGCATCATGTGCGTTCAGGTGTGTGGCCAAACCAGCAGTGAGGTAAAACAACGGAAAGGCCGGATCCAAGCCGGTAATTCTAAAAAAAGAATTTTCAGAAATAAATTATGATGCAACTCTCTATATATGTATACCCAAGACGAACCTTTTTATTTTCAATACACCTTTTGAACGTTTAAGGATCTCTCGACCTATAATGCCAGCCATCTGACCGCCCAGCGAGTGGCCAACAATATGCAATTTTTCTATATCCAAGCCATGCTCGAACATGTCCAGCAATACTTTCGCCAATTGCGGTCCCAATTGCTTGGCATTTACCACCGCATCGAAGATATAATTGCCATCCGCCAACTCGCCCCAATCCAGGACAATTAGATTTGTATCGTTGCGCTCCAGATAAGCCTCTGCGATAACATGAATGCTCTCCACATCTGGATCCTCCAGATATCCATGCAAATACAACACAGTATTCTTGTTCAAGTCCAAGTGCTCATCTTCCAGCAAACTCTTGGAGTCGTGCAGATCATAGATATCGCTATCAGCTACGCTGGGTCTGAAATAATAAAGTCGTTAGCTTAGATGGCTACTTAAAAGGTTGACAAATGCTTACCCATAGTACAATATAAATTTGGCTGTTGTTAAATCTGCCTTGGAGTTTTTGAGGCCACATAATAACCCTGAAAAAGTAGTCCAAGAAAATAAGTAAAACTGTTTAATTACGTAAATAAATGATGATGGGTGGGAAAGGTAAATGGTCAAAGATAATAAAATTTCACAATGCTGGCATAACATTTTAGATTGTGGGTTTATCTATTGCGATATACGAATTAGTGGTTGGGTATATTTTCCTTTTAAAAATTTATAAGCCTTTTAAAAGTGTCTGGACCTTATAACAATTATTATACAGTTATGTCTTAATTTTCTAGGAACAAATATTTTGCAATTCACTAGAAATAAAAGTTTAAGATCAATTTACTTACTGGATTTATTTTTAATGGCTTTGTGCATATTTCTGCTGTAAGAAAAAGAATATAAAAATGGAACATAAACATATTGCTAACATAAATATTTACTTTGCTGAAGTTTGCTTTATAAAATTAAACAAATTTTAAAACTATAATATTTATTTCCGGAATTCTTTACGTGTTCCGCTTCGAAATTCGACTACTTCCAGCCGACTGCTCTGATTAATATAAACTAAGCGAAAATCCATCAAATAAATCACATTGAATAAATCTAATTAAAATAGGATTTGTGATAAGATAGTAATACGGGCATTAATATATACATATATGTACAGTGGACGCACAATCGAAGGGAAGCTCGATTTATATTATATTTTCTTGGTATAAGAGTTTGTATAAGAACTAGAATTTGGTGCAATCATTTATTGTGCAAGCAGCAAAACTAGACAGAGCTATGGTATGGCCCAAGATAGTGCCGTCCGTTAACAGACCTTTCACTGTAGTTCGACTATATGCATGTAGACATGCTAAAGTATAAATATATATACATATACATACATATGTGCATATTATATGGTTGCTGATTTCAAAATTGGCTTCGAACAAGCTGCACCAAGCACTTGCAATAATATTTGTAACGGTACTACCTGAGCAACAAAAAATCAAAAGAAATACAAGCACTTCAATTTACGTTTATGACCAGCTGGCAGAGACAGAGAAACACTCAACAGCGCCTAATCGGAAGGAAGGAGGGGAGACGGCGCTTACGTTTTAATAAAACGCGCCACTTGAGCTCAAAGTGCGATAGCCGCCGTATATCCGTGTAGTTAATAAATAGATGGCGCTTGCAGGGGCAACAAAAACACTAATTCTTGTTATAAATAGATATGTCACATATACAGAGGTGTCTGTCTGCAGTGAATAACCGTAACATAAATTGAAGTGCTATGGCCTTAATTGCACTTTCTGAATTAAATCATAGCGGTGCCTATTGCACATAACAAAATATTTACATTTACATACACAGACACACACACACACTTCACTGGGTTTGTATACAAATGTGCGACGAATTAGAAAATTATTTATTGGCTTTCTCTTTCGTTAAATGCGCAAGCACACACTTCGCTGTTTACTAGTGTTCACTAAACCATCACTCAATAATATTTACCATGTAATTTATAATAAATATTAGGCAAGCACTCAAACACCCCACGCGCAGCAAATTTCAAATTCTTTTTGGTCCGCAAAACTTCATTAACCTGCGTGTACGTTAAGGTACAACGCGTCGCAACGCAATGGCAACCGCAACTGATCTGTGCCAGTAAACAGACACTTGCTCTTTCACTCTTCCTCTCCACACACAGATTCGTTCGCTCTCTGCAAAATGTGCGCGCACACACACATGCTCACAGATAGCTAAACGAGTATCAACTAGCCATGGACAATCGAATTGTGCAAACACACACTCACAGAAAATAAATAAATGTTAGATGGCTAAATATTTGAAATCAAAGCTTAGTTCGCAATGCTTAATTACATTTTATTTAGCTATAAAATATCTAAGAACCCTTAGGAAAAAGAAGATTTGGGATGAAAATATGTATTCGAAAACAAACGAATTGGAAATTCAAACGATATTCAGCTATGTACATATGTTATATTGAGCTGTGAGCGGAAAACAACAAATCAAAATTTTTGAAATAAGAGAGCAAACCTTTATTTCTTTTACAATAATTTTTATTTTGCATTCAGATGCGATTAACCAATACATTTTGTTTTCAAAGTCTACACATGTTTTCTTTGTTTTTTTTTTTTTAATAATGAATTTTTGCTTAAGTGTTAAATTATGTAGTTAATAAGTATGTAAGTAATATATATATTTTCATGTGTCGCGTTTCAGTGGCTCTTTATCTTCCTTCTGCTCGATTTTTGCATTTTGAAAATGTTAAATATGTAGGCTTTGAGGTTTTGTTTATGTTTTTCTCTGCACTTTGGCGGCTCCAGTTCTACGTGAAGGATTGTTCCGTGTGTTTCTTTTTTAACTACAAGTTTCCGTTTTTAAGTGTTGCTACACAATAATTATATTTTTGTTGCCAGCGTGTGTGAAATACATACATTTTAAAAATAGAATAAAAAAAATGATAAAGTTGATTACGCTGTAGTAAAAAATAAATAATAGTCCATAAAACATTGAACGTGTGAAACCGGGAAAGAAACAGAGAAAAATGCATATAAAAGAACAATTAGTATTTGTTTAATATTCGTTGGGATTTAATTAGTATTTCGTTTCTATTGCGAAACGCACACAATTTACACGACATGGACAAATTTAAAGACACTTGGAAATACATTCGGGGCTTATGTAACTCCAATTTACATCACTGTCCACACACGAGGTGTCACATACAAATTTCTGGGTTTGACTACTCATCCTCTAACATTCCGAAACACTTTTCTGTTGCTGCTGCTGCTGCTCTTCCCCCCCAGCTTCAATATTGACGTTATTGTTATCGATATTAGCATTAAGCTCGAGCACAACTCCAGGCTCAATAGCTGCTGCAGACATGGGCGGTGGCTCAACGACCAGCTTGGACGCCAGAGCAGCCTCAAGCTTAAAGCCCATGCAGGGCGGCACCGCAGTTCTAAAGACATTCAGTTCCATTTCTACAGGTTCAATATATAAATTATACTTGCAGCATAAGGGAAAAAGCTTATACTGAATTATTGTGTAGCCGCGTTTAAATTGTGTATATGTCCCTTTCTAAATCACTCTTGCTTACCGGCTGCTATTCCAGCAATTGCTTGTGCAGCGAAATGCTTAACATCTACATCGGCATCTGCATTCAGTTTGTCCAGAGTTGGCTTCACTTGCGCATCAATAACGCTAGCCTCCAGGAAAGGTGATATCTTCTGCAATGTTTTGGCCACATTGAAGCGCACGTTGGCAACTGGATCGGCGGCGAGCAGCAAAACAGTGGGCAGCAACAGTTTCGTGGTAATGTCCGTGCCGCATACCTCAGCCAATACGTTGAGACAGAAGAGGCAGGTCATTCCTAAAAGTCATATACATAAATAAACACTAAATACATTTCTATAACAATTGAGCTTACTGTGCAAATAGTTCTTGTTGCGCGACATGACTAATATCATTGGAATAATGGCCTGCTCGGCCCAGGGAGCACCGAACTGTTCGACCAGTTTCTTCATATTCAATGTGGCGGCCTCGCGAATGGCATAGACATGATCGTTCAGCCATCCCATGCACAGACCGCGCAATTTTTGATCGAAGAACTCCTGGCCCAGCTGACCAGCCAGGGCAGGCATATACTCAATGATAGCTAGGCGTACACGCCACTTGGAATCCTCTGCAAGCTCCACAATGGCGGGAAGTAGGGACTGTTGAAAACATTAACATATGAGTTTTAAATACCCCAATTCTTGATTTTTTTCCACTTTACCTGCGATAGCTGTTGAATACCAATGACGTCGTTGACGCAATCCAAATTTGAGATTATATTCAGACGCACTTCTGGGCACTCGTCCTTAAGCTGAATGAGAAACAGTGGCAACAATTGCTCGACTGTTTGGTAGGCGCCCAGCATGGGACTCAGACCCATAATGACAGAAGCGAGCGCTGACTTGACATGTGGATTGGGATCGCTGACCAAATCGCGCACATATGGCAAAATGGAGCTCAAAATTATTTGCACCTGATTGGCTTTGTCCAAGCTGGCGCAAAAGTCTTTGACTTTGGTGGCAACAGCGGCGCGCACCTCGGCCTCAGCATCCTTGAGCAGATATTGAAAAGCGGGCACAAGGTCGACACGAGTTATCTCCGGACCCACAGCCTTTTGTAGATCGACGAACTTCTCGGCGACCATATAACGCACACGCCACGATGAATCGCTGGCACACTGACGCAGCGTGGGCAACACAAGCTGCAAAAAGATTATTATTAATAAGATATACGAGTATAAATGGTAAATTGTTCTACAAACATGTTCAACATCGTCCTGTGGCAGCAGTTGTGCAATGCTAACGCATGCCTCGACGGCTAACAGTCGCACAGAGTCCTGATCATCCTGTGCCAGCTGCACAAAGTTCGGTATCAAGTCCGATTTGAGATACTCGGTTTCCACCACCTTAGCAAATTCACCTAGTTTATTGGCTGCAGCGCGTCGCACCATCGGCGTTTCGTCCTGGCACAACTTACGGAAATTAGAACGCAATTCGGCTTTCACGGGCTGTGTGACGCGTGGATAGCACACAGAAAAGAGGCCACAGGCCGAAGTGCGTGAGGTGAACCAATCGCCGGAAACCAAACGCTGGAGCGTCGGCACCACATGTATTTCCAAATCTAGAGCACTGTGCTCTGCAGCAACAGTGCGCACAGATTCGACTGCTTTATCACGCACAACTGTCTCCTCAACGGTAGCCAAACTCTCCAGCGGCGGTAACAAATACATTGCATACTCGGGCCCACCGACAAGACCTGAATAAAAAATAAACATTTATATTTCTATATGACAAATAGTATTAGATTAGACTATTTCCATACTTGTGAAATTGCCCAATTGATCGGCCAATGCAAGCAGCACTTCATCCTCATCGTATATAGTTTCAGTTAAAAAGGGTATAAGTTCGGAGCGTGTGCGTTCCTCGCCCAAAGCTAGCGCAATTGTCGATAGCTTTTTGATCGAGTTCAAACGCAACTGTAAAAGAAAATTATTAATAAATTTAGCGAGACTCAAATTAAACAAAGTCAAAATAAAAATAATTGATAAGGTATAACCACATTCGAAGTGCTGAATATTAAATACTCTTGTAGAGATGTCAAAATTCGCAATACATATGCTGAAGTACAATAGATACTTCAATACATAGACATAAACTTCATTTTGTTGTTTGATGATTGATTTTAATGGGATTCTCATTTAATTTTCATCATGATGTATATTATTCCACAAAGCCAAACATCTACTTCGCTGTTACATGTTTCGTGATAAAATTTTAATATGATTTGCAAGAGCATAAGAGCAAAGCTGCACCTACACACTCTTATTTATGCACACACACGCACATACTAATATACACAAATTCGCGCACATACATACGATTTGCTATTCACACAGTGACGCATTTTAAGTTGCATAGACATGTATGTATGTACATGCATACATACTCATGCTTATACATTGGTATTTACTGACACATAGCCAAGTTTACATTTATTAATTATTGTAGTTATAACTAACCTGTACATCCTCATTTTTCAGTTCGTCAATTAATACCGCAATGGGATAAAGAGAATCATCGACAGATTTGTCGCTTGCTGCCATTTTTCTTTTCTCACTCACACAATAGTACAAAAAATCGGTTTCCTTTTAACTTGTCCGCACGAAATACACAGTAAGTCCAATACCGATTTAACTTATTACACTTATTATTAAATGCTTTCGCACAGTTTTTATTTTAATCTTTTTGAAAATGTCCACAATTAAAAAATGTTCCCTGATTGATTTTCCAGTGAAAATGCGATGTCGTTTCCGTGCAAAATTTTTTTTTTTGATTCTATGAAATGACACAACGAGACAGAACGATGCTACTCGATACTTTTTCGATAACAGCGCTGCTCGCCCGGTAAACTGAATAGCTCCCCCACTTAACAGACTGGAGAACAAGAAAATGCCGGAAAATAAAAATATTAATATTTGTATTTTTTTAGTTTTCTAAGAACGAGACAAACTCAGTTAATTTTAATAACTGATCATCGCTGGCAATGCGTGGCGTTGCCTCTTTCATTTTCGGCAGCAAAATGTGCTTATCACCATCCTGTTCCCGAGTCCAACCCAAGCACGCATTTTTCACCTCATCCGCCGTCAACTGTGCCATTTCCAGCAGATTCTGCTCGTATATTGAAACGTAGGCCGTGGCCGTCAGGTTGAACAGTTCCTCGCGTTGCTTTACTGTAATTGGACTAAGCTAGATGGCAACTTTCATTACGTTTATTTGGCTATTCTTACCCAAGAGATCATCAATGATTGTTTTATTAGTCTCGGACCACTCGTATTTAATATGTTGAAAGAAATCTGCATAGTTGTTGTGCTGCAGTGCAAGATTCAACAGATTTAGTTGGGCTAGTTCCTTGTTTTGTTCCTTCAGATTATTAGCTATACGCATCCAAAGTAACTTGGCATTGGCTCTGTAAGCATATAATTCATAAATAACAAACAAGAAATAAGTTATTCAGCCTCACGCACAGTTTGTTTTGATAAAGATAAATCGCCATCAGCTGGTGGTAAGTTTCAATGCCCGGTGCTACGTTCTGAAAAATTCCAATTAATATTGCTGGGGTTCCACTTTATTTATATACTCACCTCCAGCTCCTCATTTTCCAGCTTACTTAGCGTATCACTGTATTTATCTTGCTGCATGTTTTCTAAAAATTAGTTTTAACAATGGATTTTAGAACAAATTTTGCAGTGAGCTATATATATACATATACATAACGAGCAACGAGTCTGTTACTGTTTGCCATTCCCCTGTTACGTGGGGAGCAATTATGTTAAGCAGCGAGTATATCAGTGCAACTCTGTTCAAGTTTTGTAGAGTTCGTTTGTAGACTGTTGTTCCACAAGTCTCCACTTTCTTTTCGGTGTAAAAAACTAAGCTAGTAACATCATGGGTCGTATGCACGCTCCTGGGTAGTTTATTTTTATATTGTTTATAAGTGAATATTATTGTAAAATGTGCTTGACTAACGTGCCGTAACAAGCGAGCCCGATTACAATATTGTAACTGCAGATAATGCGCTAGTTGTGATAGTATTTCGAGCCACCATGGCAAGCACATGTTGCAAATGAATATGACCACTCTTCTTCTTCCATTATTGTCATTCGAAAACATAATTAACAAATACTATTTTTTTTGCAGCAAGGGTATATCCCAATCAGCTCTACCCTACAGACGCACAGTCCCATCATGGCTGAAGCTGAACGCTGAGGATGTTAAGGAGCAGATCAAGAAGCTCGGCAAGAAGGGCCTGACACCCTCAAAAATCGGTAATATTGTATTTGTTTACGATTTGAGGTTATGTTAATGTATTGAAATTCAACGATTTTAGGTATCATCCTGCGCGATTCGCATGGTGTGGCTCAGGTGCGTTTTGTCAATGGCAACAAAATTCTGCGCATCATGAAATCGGTGGGTCTTAAGCCCGATATCCCCGAGGATCTGTACCACATGATCAAGAAGGCTGTCGCCATCCGCAAGCATTTGGAGCGTAGCCGCAAGGACAAGGACGGCAAATTCCGCTTGATTCTGGTCGAGTCCAGAATTCACCGCCTGGCTCGCTACTACAAGACCAAGAGTGTGCTGGCACCCAACTGGAAATACGAGTCCAGCACCGCCTCTGCTCTTGTTGCCTAAGTTTTCAATTATGTGAGTGCATACATCTTCAATGTACGTGAAGAACAGAAAAGAATAATAAAAGTAAAATTTACAAAATAAACAACGGGTATCAATTGTTGGTGAATAAAATGTACATATGTATATTAAATTTTGTTTTACATCAATTTGATAGGGCGGGCTTTTCGTTGGTTGCTAATAACAACTTGTAAAATGGGGGGCTTATTTATTTCACCAAGGACAAGCCGATGCAATTTAATCATTTCTATTGATTTAATATTTTTGATAAAAAGTTAAATTCATTAATATAAGTCCTCTGATAATATCGATTATTGCGAACCTTGAACAAAGGCGTTAGTTTGATACAAAAAAATACTTCATTATTTAAATGGTACATTTTCTTATTAACTAAGAAATAGGTACATTTTTACCACAGATGTAAAAGAATAAATAGCATAAAGTAACTAGGTAAGAAATATGAGTGGCTCATAAAGAGTTATAAGTGAAATATAATAATATATAAAATAAATTAATTTTCAAACTAATAGATTTGTGTACCTATACGTTATGAATAATCCCTTAGGGCAAATTAACAAAATTAACTATCGTTCGGCATTTAGTTTAGTAATTCTACAGAGAGTTTTTCCTTAACACACCCATGTTCCCAAATGTTTTCCAATTATCAATTACCAACAAACTTGTTGATTAATTCATATTACGTAGATATGTAGGCATAAGAACAAACATTTGTACATGTACATGGCTACATGCTCATACATACATATACACATTGTGGCGAATTGAGTAGAAAAGAGCAAAATACCGCCAGCTGTTTTTCAGTAGCATGCTGCCCTTTCAGGCGGACGGTTCGTTTGTGTTGTTGCGCGCTTGTCCTAACGTACGTCATTGTTAATTGCCTATCGTTTCCAACAACAAGAAAAAGAAGAGAATGATTTTCGAGTTTTATTGAACATTGTTCAATTTAAAAAACGTATGTACATGTTATATATGCATTTCGATTCGTTTGAATCGAACAATTAAATTAATTTGCAATGTGTTTACAATAATTATATATGTATGAGTAAACTTGTATTGTGCGATTAGATAATTTAGGGAAAATGCAAAATCGACCTTTATCTAAAATAACAATAGGTAATCGCAATTACTGAATGAGCAAAGGAGCTGACTATTTTGTATTGCCGCACCGTTAACCGCTAACTGTAATTGCGGATATAAGATAAGTCCGTATACACATGCATAGATGTATATGTATATAAACATATAAATAGAACGATAAAAGAAAAGAAGACAATAAATACATAAGCCAAAGAAGTTTTGCAGTGGCACCGACCGCGTGTTCTTTTAAAATAAATATGTACTTTTGTATAAACATACATACATACACATATATATATATGTATGTATATTTCCGCATGTGTCAGTGAATTTTTAGGTACAGAGTTGGACTTGCGTTGGAGTTGGTTTTGCGGGTGTGTTTGTGTATTTATGCGAGCGACGCTGTTTATAAGTAATTGTTTGCGCTCATGTATATTTTAATCGTATTTGTGTATACATATGTATTGGGTTTCTATGATATTATTCACATTTGCAGTTCTAGGAACATGAATATGTTTATAAATATAGACTCGCCTTAATGTGCATACATACATATATACAAATGTGTATTTAAATTTTGTTGCTATAATTTTGCATACGTTCATGGTTGTGCATATAAATGATTTTGTAACTACCGTTAATTGTTAGCATGGCATGTAGCAACAGTGTTTACGTTATTTGCCGGCAATAAGAGAGTGCACACTACCACATATCCACAAGTAAGTACATACATATGTACATATGTGCATACACAAAAGTCAAGTCGAACTCCAAGCTTACCCACACATATGAATTTGCAGCAGGTAGTTTTGTTTGTTAGAGCTCCCACAGACACACAAATTCACACATATACAATATACCGCATCGTGCGATTAAGGCGCAGCTTTGCAGACAAATTGTGTTTTTTCGGATTACAGTTACAGACATGCATGTGCATGTCACAGGTGTCAGCTAAATGGTATTTTCCTTATCTGATTAACAATTTGAATTGTGCGGTTTTTTTCATAATTATGTAAAATTAAAGACTACAAAAGTGTCATACACACACATACAACATGCACCTGTAATTATACACAGACAAACGTATATGAATTGTGCTGAATAATAACGTACGACCTGAGCTAATCAATCAATTCGATTGCAATAGCAATTAGCAATTAGAAAAAAACAACAATGTCAAACTATTTTCAATTTTTTTTCTGTATCAACTAGTTTTTCAGCCTTAACGGTAACAATGCAGTCCGTGAAAACTGCGGACTTGCCGGAAAATCCGCGGGAGCATTCGAATTTTATATCGGCAGCATGTTTTTGGTAAGTAATTATCAATTAAAGTATATTATTTTAAAAATAAGTATATACATATTAACATAATATGTATTTAGGTACACAATGCCCACTTTCCTCAAGGGACGCAAGAAAGTGCTGGAAACTGAAGATCTTTTTAAAGCATTGAAGGAGCACAAATCAGGTATGAATAATTATACTACAGCGATAGGAATGAAATTTACTGGAAATACTATGTTCTATATCTTATAATTTTCAAAAATACATAGATCTGTAAATATTTACATAAGGTAAAATAAGTATAAGTATAATTTATTATTTTTCTTTTAACTGAAATACATAAAAAATATTTTCAATAAGCCTGGAATTAAAAAAAAAATAAATTGAAATATCACCTTTGCGATAAAGAAAGTGTTTTTATAATGTGACCTTAATAATTTCATCATATTATGAAAATAAAAGTAATTAATCATCTTCCATATATTCTTTAATCAGTCAGACTACTCAACTAATTTAAAAATGTATTTATTATGCATAAAAAATTGTCACATGATTGATAACTGACTATCTATCCTATTGACTTATTCATATGTATGTAAAACAATAAATTTCATTCAATGAGTACTTGCGAAAACTACATAAATTAAAATACAGTATTTGCTAGCGAAATTTTACTTTTCATAAATCTTTTTCTGTTTATTTGAAAGTCATCTATTTTTTTTTTTCAAAGTAAATTTTTGACAAACA
Organism: Drosophila gaucha; assembly: GCA_035045545.1. Classification (NCBI taxonomy): domain Eukaryota; kingdom Metazoa; phylum Arthropoda; class Insecta; order Diptera; family Drosophilidae; genus Drosophila; species Drosophila gaucha. The sequence continues at coordinate 3,212,666 of JAWNOY010000099.1, forward strand.
ACGATTTATTAAAAATAAATAATATGAAATGTTTTTTTTTTAAGTTTCAGTAACTTGGTTAGATAGAACATGGGACTTTACTGCTCCACTAAGAAAGTTATTGCTCATAGAACTTTCAGAAACTCGAACTTAAAACAAACAAGAATCAGCTCTGAAACTGAGTCGTTCTTATTTGAGAGCAATCACTGCTATGTGTCGATCTCGAGACAGTGTAAACAAGAATATATAGAATGCCATTTAAAACAATCGACAGCATTGGATGATCTGAACTTATCAGGGCTTAAAAAAAAATTGTGTTCACATGTGTGTAAAATCGGTCGTTGACTGGCGAATTGTTTGTTTGAGATACATTTTGTAATGATTCGCGTTGATAAGACTTGGCCTGCAATGATTTTATAGGCTTATTTTCAAAGTTAGTAAAGGGAGCTCATTTATGTATATTGCATCACTGAGTATGATAATAAGAATATTATATATATACTATGTGCATATTTTTTTAATAACAATTTCCACTTTCAGAAACCCTTGGCAATGAATTGTGCGATGCTTGGGAGCGGGAGCTGCAGAAGAAACAGCTAAACTCCAAGAAGGCGCCAAGTCTGCTGTGTGCTCTGCTGCGTGTCTTTGGCCTGCACTTTGGCATGTTGGGCCTGGTGCTCTTCATGCTGGAGCTGGGCTTGCGTACGGTGCAGCCCCTCTGCCTGTTCAAGCTGATATCCTACTACACTTACGGCTCGGATTCAAAAGAGACTGCCTATTATTATGCAGCGGGCGTGGTTGCTTGCAGCGCGTTGAATGTCATCATTATGCATCCCTATATGTTGGGCACCATGCATGTGGGCATGAAAATGCGCGTCGCCATGTGCAGCATGATTTATCGCAAGTCGTTGCGGCTGAGCAAGACGGCGCTCGGGGATACCACAGCTGGGCATATTGTGAATCTGATGTCGAACGATGTGGGACGCCTGGACTTGGCGACAATTTTTGTGCATTACCTGTGGGTGGGGCCGCTGGAGACGTTATTTATCACGTACCTCATGTACCTGGAGGTGAGTGTTGCTCTGCTTTTTTGTATGTCGAACTTATTTTCGATAAAAAATCTCTTTTAGATTGGAATTGCTGCTGTTTTTGGTGTGGCTTTTATGCTGCTCTTTATTCCCATGCAGGCCTGGTTGGGCAAGAAGACCTCGGTGCTCAGGATGCGTACAGCGTTGCGCACAGATGAGCGCGTTAGGATGATGAACGAGATCATTTCTGGCATTCAGGTGATCAAGATGTATGCCTGGGAACTGCCTTTCGAGCAAATGGTCGCGTTTGCTCGCAAAAAGGAAATCAATGCCATACGACATGTATCCTATATACGAGGCATTCTATTGTCCTTCATAATATTCTTGACGCGCGTCTCCATATTTCTAAGTCTGGTGGGCTATGTGCTCCTAGGCACATTTCTAACGCCCGAAGTGGCATTTGTGATAACGGCCTATTACAATATACTGCGCACCACCATGACCGTGTTCTTTCCCCAAGGCATTTCGCAGATGGCCGAGGCCTTGATCTCTATTAAGCGTGTTCAAAAGTTTATGCAGTACGAGGAGACGGATGTCACTGATAAATCCTTGGAGCTACCCTTAGCATCGCCGGGCAGCAATCAAACGACAGTGCACTCCAAACTGGAACAGGAGACAGAGGATGCGAAGGAGAAGCTTCTAACGCCATCAAAACTTCCGCACATCAATGAGAATGCTGTGCTCTCTGAAGCGCAAATATCCATAAATGCACTGAAGGCCAAATGGGATGTCAGCTCACCGGATTATACTCTTAACGGGGTTAATCTACGTGTCCAACCAGGCACAATGCTCGGCATTGTGGGACGCACAGGAGCCGGTAAATCCAGCTTGATTCAGGCTATACTGGGTGAGCTGCGTGCGGAGTCGGGCGAGATACGTGTCAATGGCACCTTCTCCTATGCATCCCAGGAGCCATGGCTCTTCACTGGCACTGTGCGTCAGAATATTCTGTTTGGCCAGGCCATGGACAGGCGTCGCTATGCGCAGGTGGTGAAAAATTGTGCCCTGGAGCGTGACTTTGAGCTGTTGCCCTATGGAGACAAGACGATTGTGGGCGAACGGGGTGCCTCTTTGTCAGGTGGACAGAAGGCGCGCATTAGCTTGGCACGTGCTGTTTATCGCCAGACGGCAATCTATCTGCTCGACGATCCACTTAGCGCGGTGGACACGCATGTGGCACGGCATCTCTTTGAGAAATGCATGCGTGGATTTTTGCGGGAACGGATTGTAATCCTTGTTACGCATCAGCTTCAATTCCTACAGCATGCCGATCAAATTGTCATCCTCGATAAGGGACAAGTGAGCGCCGTGGGCACATACGAATCGCTCCGCGAATCGGGTCTAGACTTTGCCGCAATGCTAGCAGATTCGTCGCGCGATGAGCATGGCATTGAGGAGCGCTCACGGTCCAGATCGGGCTCGGCCAGCGATAACCGACGCAACAGTGAACAGTCGCTGCTATCGCTAGCCGATTCCTGTCTGGACGATGTAACTGCGGCGCAAATGCATGTGCAGGAGTCACAGGAGCAGGGACGCATCGGACTGGGTCTCTATAACAAATACTTTAAGGCAGGCGGCGGCATCTTTGCCTTCATAGTCATGATGGGCTTCTGTGTACTCTCCCAGGTTACGGCCTCGCTGGGCGACTATTTTCTGTCATATTGGTGAGTATAAAAATGCTGGAGCTTATATTTTTTCTAATCTATTTTGATTCGTAGGGTTGCCAAAAAGGGCAGCGTGAGAAGCATGAATGACAATAGCACCCTCTTGGCTGATTCAGTTGCCTCGCCCGTTGCCAATGATACCACCACAATGGAGTCCCATGTTCTCGAATCTCGTCTCACCAATTGGCTCAACGATTTGGGCTGGTCCGTTGATGCCGAAAGGCTGGATACCTATATATTCACACTGATTACAATTGCCACCATTGCCGTTACCTTGGCCCGTTCATTTCTATTCTTCAATCTGGCCATGAAGGCATCCACGCAGCTGCACAATTCCATGTTTCGTGGAATTACGCGCGCAGCCATGTATTTTTTCAATACAAATCCCTCGGGTCGCATACTGAATCGTTTTTCCAAGGATATGGGCCAGGTGGATGAGGTGTTGCCCGCTGTCATGATGGATGTCATACAAATCTTTTTAGCACTCGCTGGCATTGTCATTGTCATAGCCATTGTTAATCCGCTGTTTCTCGTACCCACGGTTGTGCTGGGCATTATATTCTATCAGTTGCGCACGTTTTATCTGAAAACGTCACGGAATATTAAACGCTTGGAGGCCATCAGTAAGTCAATTATTAGTACAGTGCTCTCTCGAATATTTGTGATTGTTTAAGTTTGTAGTAGCTCTGCAATCAATTTATATTTTTTTTGCGAATCTCTAAATAATTGACATCAATTTCACAGCTCGGTCGCCCATCTACTCGCACATGACTGCCTCGCTGACGGGTTTGTCCACCATCCGTGCCTTTGGAGCTCAGCGGGTGCTAATCAGCGAATTCGATAATCATCAGAATTTGCATAGCTCCGCATTTTACATGTTCATTAGTACATCGCGTGCCTTTGGCTATTGGCTGGACTGCTTCTGTGTTATCTACATTGGTATTATTACGCTTAGCTTTTTCATCTTTCCGCCGGCCAATGGCGGCGAAGTAGGTCTGGCTATAACGCAGGTATGTATTCTCGATATGCATATTACATGCTCTGAAAATCTAACTAAACGTGTCAAATCGTATTAACCAGGCTATGGGCATGACCGGCATGGTGCAGTGGGGCATGCGTCAATCGGCGGAGCTGGAGAACACGATGACCGCTGTGGAGCGTGTCGTCGAATACGAGGACATTGAACCGGAGGGCGCTTTGGAAACTCCGGCCGATAAGAAACCGCCTACAAGCTGGCCCGAACATGGCAAGATTGCATTTGAAGAGCTTAGCTTACGTTATTTTCCGGATCCCAAATCCGAATATGTCCTAAAATCACTTAACTTTGTTATCAAAGCCCGTGAGAAGGTGGGCATTGTGGGTCGCACGGGTGCTGGCAAGTCCTCTTTGATTAACGCCTTATTCCGACTCTCATACACCGATGGCTCCATACTGATCGATAAACGGGACACCCAATCAATGGGTCTGCACGATTTGCGTAGCAAGATATCGATCATACCTCAGGAGCCGGTGTTGTTCTCTGGCACAATGCGCTACAATTTGGATCCCTTCGATGAGTATAGCGATGAGAAGTTGTGGTCTTCCTTGGACGAGGTCAAGCTAAAGGATGTTGTTGCCGATCTGCCGAGTGGCTTGCAAAGTAAAATAACGGAGGGTGGCACCAACTTCAGTGTGGGTCAACGTCAATTGGTTTGCCTGGCACGTGCCATTCTTCGCGAGAATCGCGTCCTGGTCATGGACGAGGCCACTGCCAATGTGGATCCACAAACGGATGCACTTATACAAACAACCATTAGAAATAAGTTTAAGGAATGCACTGTACTTACAATAGCCCACAGACTGCACACGATTATGGATTCGGATAAGGTGCTCGTCATGGATGCGGGCAGAGTTGTTGAGTTTGGAACGCCCTACGAACTGATGACTCATGCGGAAAGCAAGGTCTTCCACGACATGGTCAAGCAGACTGGCAAAGCAACCTATGATAATCTGCTCCAGGTTGCTAAGAAGGTACTCTATAATCTATTGTCTTCAAGTTTCAATTTAAAATACTAATTTTTTTTAATTGTAGGCTTTCGATGAAGCTCAACAACCTCGCAGATTATCGTCCTAAGGCCAATATTCGTTGATTGATATCAGGGAATATCTCATAGTGGGGACTTGAAAAACCAGGACAGTCCTTCGAATGTAAATAAACTCATCCAATTCCAGTTTATAATACAACAATATTCTTAAAATTTTATATGTACTTATTTGTATGTGCCTATGCATTGAATATTAAATTGTTAATGTTTATATATTTCTATATGTATGTATATTGTTAAGTAAAAAAGTGCAAGGAACACAGTGCCTTTAATGTAACTATTAACTACTTACCTGCTTACTTATAAAAATAAATTTCTAAACAAATACTTGACTTTATGAATTTATATGTTGGGAGGGGCAAAGTAAAAGCTTTAAAATTAAAGATATCAGAATGTAAAACAAATTTCAAAAACTATTAAATGCTATAAAAATTATTTTAAATATATTTTCAAATTTTTTTTTACTTATTTTTTTAAACTTCTAAATTTATGGTCCACTCTAATGTAATAATGTAGATAAGGTATATGTTAATAAGGTATACAAACATATATATGTAAAGCTTTCGACAGTATGGCAGCACCGTTAATTGCGCCGGCATCAGCTGCTGGAACAGCTGTTAATTAAAATTCCAAGAGAGCGAATAAGTTTTAGTTGTGTTTTGAGTTTCGGGCCGAGAACTTGCTGCTCGAATCTTTTAATTTATTGAATGGAAAGTTTTTTTTGTTACTATATATTCGTTTACTATTTGCGCGCAAATTTTAGTGATAAAACAGCGACAAACGAAAGCGGAGGCGTTTGCGTGTTTGTGTTGCGCGCAACTCGAGTTATGATGAAATTGTTCATCAGCATCCGTAACTGCAAACGTGATGTAAACGTTTGTTAACAGTGCGTCAAAACGTTTCAAAACGTTTTAGCATTATTTTTATTTGTAAAGTGTGGTTTTTCTGTATGGGAGCATAGTGCAAAAAGTTTCCAATTGCAATGCTTACATCGGTGTCGCATTAATTCCAATTGATTTTGCTTATACGAAATTCCGTAAACAGAAACTGTAAATAAAGCGAAACTCGTCTTTTTTTATATATATTTAGATATTGTTTAAAGATGACAGCTGATAAGCTGGCGCCTAATCCGCGCGAGACGGCAAGCTGTCTCTCTGCTATTATGTTCTGGTAAGTTTAGTTTTCCAATTGGAATCGAATTTTCTGCTTGTAAATATTCAATATCAATATTGTAACAATTTTTCATAATATTTTTATCGTTACGATGCGTTTTTTGCTAGTTTTTTTTACAAGCTTGATTTTTTTATTAACTGTCAAGTTCACTATCTATTTTCTATGATAAGATAATATTCATTATTGTTTTAATCACCTGTAATTATACAAAATTTTCGTGGTCAACTTTTGTGATTTAAATGTGATTACTTAAAAAGAATAATAAAAATAAATTTCAAAAAGTCTTTAAAATTTTTAAAACAAATATAAAAAGAATAAAATATTTCTGATTTATTGTAAATTTAATATTACGCTTAAGTTCAATTTTTGTATATCCCAATGCATTTGACACACAGAAATGATTAAAATAAAATCAAATAAAAATAAAAAAAAAACTTTTTTTAAATTTTTATTTTTGGTTTTATGTTTTTTAGCGTAAATTTAAAAAAAAAAATTGGTTGCAAAAAAATTATAGTAACAACATTAGGAAACATTCAGTGAACGTGCTGCAGGGTATCTCATAGTCGTTCACTATGCAATTTATCTTATCTAAACATAAAAACTTATCTTTACAGCTTCGCGCTACCAATATTATTCAAGGGCCGCAAGAAGAAGTTGGAGCCCCACGATCTTTATGATGTGCTCAATGAGCATAAGGCGGAAAATTTGGGCGAAAAACTTTTCCAAACTTGGGAGGCTGAATTCAAAACGAAAGGTCAAAAGGGTGCCAAAAAGACGAGTATGCTGCGAGTTATACTCAAAGTATTTGGCTGGGAATTGGTGATTTCGGGCATTGTCTTGGGAGTATTAGAATTGGGTCTCAGGTAAGTGTTTAATAGATGTATATACTATATACCCTATAATGAGATAATAGATAAGATTAGGATATCAGTAGAACATATGCTAAGAGGTGGCATCTAGACGAGCAGAAGCTCATTCCAGCTAGCCCCTGATAATATGTTGGTATGATCGATAAATATCGGGTTTTCAGCTTCTGATGAGTTTGAAATGAATTTCCATATGATAGGAAGCCATACTAAAAACCTTATGATATCAATAGAATATATACCAAGAAATTGAATGTAGATTAATATAATTATAATTATAATAATTTAATATAATTATATGATCTATTAATATTGGGTTTTCAGCTTCTGTTCTTTCAGCATATTTGGAGGTCTATAAAAACGAAAGACTAAAAATTTTCAATGAATTTCACTATAATAGAAAGCCATACTTAAGACCTTAAATATATAATATTTTAAATTCGAAATTCTTCAAATATGTCGAGTTATCATTGTGTAGACTTCTTACATTTCACTTCTTAGTATAGGGTATCTTCTAGTCAGTTATTCTCACCTTGCTTCATTATTTTCTTTTTCAGAGCTACTATTCCACTTCTGCTGGCCGGGCTGATTAAAGAGTTTACTTTGTATGGCAATGGGAGCAGTCTCAATGCCCAGCTCTATGGCGTCGGGCTGGTGTCCTGTACGGTGTTCAGCGTGCTGCTGTTCCATCCGTTCATGATGCACATGATGCATCTGGCGATGAAGATGAGAGTCGCCGTCAGCAGCGCCATCTATCGGAAGGGCTTGCGACTGAGTCGCACAGCTCTGGGAGGCACAACCACCGGGCAGGTGGTGAATCTGGTGTCCAATGATTTGGGTCGCTTCGATCGTGCTCTGATCCACATGCACTTCTTGTGGCTGGGTCCGCTGGAGCTGTTGGTCTCCTCTTATTTCCTGTATCAGCAGATCGGAGTCGCCTCCTTCTACGGCATTGCCATAATTCTGCTTTACCTGCCGCTGCAGACCTATCTGAGCCGTTTGACGTCGGCGCTGCGATTGCGCACAGCTCTGCGCACGGATCGACGTGTCCGGATGATGAACGAGATCATAGCTGGGATACAGGTGATCAAGATGTATGCCTGGGAGCGACCCTTCGAGCAGATGGTGGCCCAAGCGCGTGGCAGCGAGATGAATGTCATACGCAAGGTCAATTATATACGTGGCGTCCTGCTCTCCTTTGAGATTACGCTGGGAAGACTGGCAATCTTTGCCAGCCTGCTGGCCTATGTGCTAGCTGGAGGAGTACTCACCGCGGAGCAGGCTTTTTGTGTGACGGGCTTTTATAATATATTGCGACGCACCATGAGCAAATTCTTTCCCAGCGGCATGTCCCAGGTGGCCGAGCTGCTGGTCTCCTTGCGGAGAATCACAACCTTTATGATGCGCGAGGAAACGGATGTGGCCATGCTGGAGGAGGAGCAGGACGAGGACAAGGCGGCGGAGAGCAAGAAACTGCTAGCCAATGGCAATCAGCAGCAGCTCAACTCGGATGTGGGAGTTGAGATAAGGAATCTGACAGCACGCTGGAATACCGAGCATGCGGATCCCATTTTGGATGACATCAATGTGCAGCTGAAGAGCCAGCAGCTGGTCGCTGTCATTGGACCTGTGGGCGCTGGCAAGTCCAGCCTCATTCAGGCCATCCTAGGGGAACTGCCTGCGGAGGCGGGCGAGGTGAAGTTGAGTGGACGCTGCTCCTATGCCGCGCAGGAGCCGTGGCTCTTCTGTGCCAGCGTGCGCGATAATATACTCTTTGGCCAGCCGCTGGACAGGCAACGTTACAGAACGGTGGTCAGGATGTGCGCCCTGGAGCGCGACTTTGAGCTGTTGGATCAGGGCGACAAGACAATTGTGGGGGAGCGTGGAGCCTCGCTCTCCGGCGGGCAGAAGGCGCGCATTAGCCTCGCTCGCGCTGTCTATCGCAAGGCAGATGTTTATCTGCTCGACGATCCACTTAGTGCTGTGGACACGCATGTGGGTCGACATCTCTTCGAGAAGTGTATGCGGGAGTTTCTGCGCAAGCAGCTGGTCATCTTAGTCACACATCAGCTGCAGTTCCTGGAGCATGCCGATCTCATTGTGATCATGGACAAGGGCCGGGTCACAGACATTGGCACCTATGAGCATATGCTCAAGAGTGGACAGGACTTTGCCCAGCTACTGGCACAACGGCCGCAGGAGGAGACCGAAAAGGAGAAGGAGGAGGCGGCGGGTGAGACCAAGGATTTGGCTGCAGCAGGCGATGCCAAAGAAACAACATACTCCCGCCAAAATAGCGTAGAAAGTCGCAGCAGCATCTCAACTATGGATTCAAGTGTCGACGTTTCATTGATGGCAAAGGAGAAGCCAAAGGAAGTCCAGGAATCGCGCTCGTCCGACAAAATTGGTTGGGGCATGTATAAGAAATACTTCTCTGCCGGCTGTGGCTGCTTCATGTTACTGCTGATTGTCTTCTTTTGCCTGGGCACTCAACTGATGGCATCTTGTGGTGATTACTTCCTGTCCTACTGGTGAGTACTACAGAGTCTAATTAGACATATGTTGAAAGCAGAAAAAAACTTACATAAGTGTCTAATGTTAACTAGCATTGTATCAGAGTTTTATAAGACTTTTAAAGAGATTGTATAAGAAGTCTACACGACTCTTAATAGACTAATGTTAAAAATATAAGTTAGCAGGATGTCACGATTGAGTGATAGTAGGTTACGCAAAGCGGTCTGTTAAGTTAACAGTGTGACGTCACATGTTCAGAAATTTGCGCGCGAAATTTAAATTTTGTATGAAAATTAAGCAACTTTGACACTGTTATTGCTCTTAAAGCAATAACACAAAAGAAAAACTGGATCTTGTATTAATCTATAGCAGCTTATAGATGCTTAGAGCTAATAAAATTATTGTTTGATCATTTCATTTATTTTAAACTGTTTTATATCCAGTTACATGTCGTGCAATTCTTGCAATGTTTTTATTTTTGTTCTGCATGACTTTTAGTAGTTTTAATTGACAAAACTTAATATCTTTAGTAGCATTATATGTTTACCATCTGTTCACACCAGGTTTTTAACAATTTTTTTCCATTTATCTGTTATATCTGACGACTACAAGCTATGTGCAATGTTGGTAATTTTTGCTAAGATTTCTTGAACTTCCTGAGGCTGAAACTTATTGATTTTTAGCAATATGCCAACAATTATACTCCGGCTTCGGTTTTTAAGCTGATTCATATGTTTTAAGTAATTTTCGAGACTGCTTTTGGCACTGCAGCAAGGTTAGGCACCAGGTGATGTGACTGTGTGATGTTTGATGTGACTGTTAGGAAAATTATAATTAAGTGTTGGGATATATTAGCTTGAATTAATATTACGCGTACTGAGATCGCAATGAACTTTGTTTATAAAGCATTCATTCACATACAATATCCAATTTGGGCATATGATCGCTGCTGCCGACATACCACAGAGTTCGAACAATTATTTATTTAGTTGTGAGCATAAATGAAGTTTGAATAATGGATTGACCATTCGCACCACACTTACTATTAGATTAAGACACTATATACTTAATTTTCAATATTTACGAGTACTAGCGAGAGATCTTATCAAGTGCGCGCCAAACTGCATATAGTTTATCAGAGCACAAACTGAACTTGCGACGTCACAAGAGGTCTGTTAGTTAACATTAGAAGTAACGCAACTTGTCTTTGCGTAACCTAGTGTCTTTTAACAGTGGCAGGATGTATACATTTTCTTTTTATACCCTTGCAAAAAGCGTACATTAATTTTGGTCAGAAGTTTGCAACGCTTGTAGGAAGCATCTCCGACTACAGAAAGTGTATAAACATTATTGATTAGCACGACGAGATGACTTGATATAGCCATGTCCCTCTGTCCGTCTGTCTGGATCAACGCAATCTGCCTCTAGAGTAATAAGTATAGTGCTTAAATTTGGAGGGACTGTATAGGATAGATCTGTTTTAAGAATTGTTTTAGTAGGGAAAACTCTTCTACAAATTTATCAAGAATATTATTTATTCACTTATGTGGAGCGTGGCAAATCAGAAGAAACTATTCTATATCTGTGAAACTTTTCGGTGCCTGTTTTCAAACTTCCATAACTTTATCAAAAATAGACAGATTTTGTTGACCCGAAAAATATTCTTCCTGTTTAATCCTCTAGATTGTTTCTGCATTTAAATTTTTGTCATTTTATTTTAAAAATAGTTTTGGGTGCAAATATCTTGCTTTTTTATAAGATTCAGTTTCGTTTGAAAGACTTTACATGCTAAGGCTGCGTTTTAACAGCGTTATATTAATTATGTATAATCAGTATATTAAGCTCAGTAGTATCAAAGCGTAAAAGAAAAGATTATTAAAGTCAAGGCTTGTCAAAGTAGTTCCAACTATTTCTTTTAACAGCGTTATGTTACGTTAGCTGTAAGCTCAGTCTTTTAACAATCCTGTAGCTTTAACAGTAGCTGTTAGCTCAAGCATGAAACATGTTAAAGTCTTTTTTAAGCGCGTTTTAACAGCATTTTAATAGCGTTGGAAATAGTAGCTATGAAATAACATAATTGGTGATTGTGAGGATCGCGTTATTTAATATATTCTAATATATTCATTTATTTTTTAGGGTAAAGAGTAACTCGTCATCATCGTTGGACATTTACTACTTTGCGGCAATCAATGTGATGCTGATTATATTCGCCCTGTTGCGTACGCTTCTCTTCTTCAGCATGGCCATGCACTCCTCCACGCAGCTGCACAACTCCATGTTCCGAGGCATTACACGTGCAGCCATGTATTTCTTCAACACGAATCCCTCGGGTCGGATACTAAATCGCTTTGCCATGGACATGGGTCAGGTGGATGAGGTGCTGCCCGCTGTTATGCTGGACTGCATTCAGGTGTTCCTCACACTGGCTGGTATCATAACCGTGCTCTGTGTGACGAATCCCTGGTATCTGATCAATACGCTGGCCATGATGCTTTCCTTTTACTATCTGCGCAACTTCTATCTGAGCACTTCGCGGGATGTGAAGCGCCTGGAGGCGGTTGCCCGTTCGCCCATGTACTCCCATTTTGGTGCCACCTTAAATGGCCTGCCCACGATTCGGGCGATGCGTGCCCAGCGGATGTTGATAGCTGAATATGATGACTATCAGGATAAACATTCCATTGGCTACTACACTTTCCTCTCCACCAGCCGAGCCTTTGGCTATTACCTGGATTTGTTTTGTGTAATTTATGTTTTGATTATAATACTCAATAATTTTGTGAATCCTCCTGAGAATCCGGGTCAAATTGGCCTGGCCATTACACAGGCCATGTCCATGACCGGAATGGTGCAATGGGGCATGCGACAGTCGGCTGAACTGGAGAACTCCATGACCTCTGTGGAGCGTGTGATAGAGTACAGGAATCTGAAGGCCGAAGGAGAATTCAATTCGCTGGGAGACAAGAAGCCGCCAGCCAGTTGGCCAGCAGCTGGTCAAATTGTGGCCGACGACTTGAGTCTACGGTACGCACCCGATCCTCAGGCACCCTACGTTCTCAAATCCCTCAATTTTGTAATCGAACCACGCGAAAAAGTGGGCATTGTGGGTCGCACGGGAGCAGGCAAATCCTCACTGATCAACGCCCTGTTCCGCCTCTCATACAACGATGGCTCCATACTGATCGATGAGCGGGACACGGAGCAGATGGGCCTGCATGATCTGCGCAGCAAAATCTCGATTATACCTCAGGAGCCTGTTTTGTTCTCTGGCACAATTCGCTACAACCTGGATCCATTTGAACAGTATGAGGACTCCAAGCTGTGGCAAGCCTTAGAGGAGGTGCATCTTAAGGAAGAGATTAGCGAGCTGCCGATGGGTCTGCAGAGCAACGTTTCTGAAGGCGGCTCCAACTTCAGCGTGGGTCAAAGACAATTGGTTTGCCTGGCGCGTGCCATTCTTCGCGAGAATCGTATCCTGGTCATGGACGAGGCCACTGCCAATGTGGATCCACAAACGGATGCACTTATACAAACAACCATTAGGAATAAGTTCAAGGACTGCACCGTACTTACAATAGCCCACAGGCTGCATACGATTATGGATTCGGATAAGGTTTTGGTCTTGGATGCTGGACATGTCGTGGAGTTTGGTTCGCCCTATGAACTCTTGACGACGTCCAAGAGTAAGGCTTTCCATAGCATGGTCATGCAGACGGGCAAAACGACATATGAACATCTGCTGAAAATAGCAAAGCAGACCTATGAAAACAGCCAGGAAAATAAATCGGAAGCCGTTGAACAATAATTGTTTAAAATATAACAAGGCCATAATTATACATGATTATATTTTATATATATAGACGCTATATAGCGCTGCCTTTATCCATGTTCAAGACATTATATTTCTGTACTTACAGTTGACTACAGTCAGTTGAACAACTTAAATGTTTATAAATGTTATCCAAATGTTTTATTTTTATATTTGTAGAACTTTATATACTGTTCTTATGCATTTACTTAACTAGTTAATTATTATAAACTAGCAAAGAATTGTAAACAGGAAACTAATAAATGTTGTGTCTTTGTACTTACACGTACTTTCGTATTTTAAAATTTTTGAAAAATAAAACTAAATTTAACATATAAAAATCGTATCGATTTTCCTGCCACCACTGTAGAGTTAAGCAATATCAAATATTACGATAATGGGCGGGCATTGTTAATCGATTCCAGCGGCATTGGTATCGATAGCTATCACATAAAACACATGTTATTGTTTGTTTGCGTAAATTTCGTAGTAAACACTTCGTATCTTTTGCTCTTCGTTTAATTCATTTATAAACTTTAATCAATGCCTGTGTAATGAAAAGAAGTTCTACAATGGATGAACAGTTAACTTATGAGACAGCAGTCAAGAAAGGTAATGAATATGTTATTAAAATAGACTTTAATAGACAAGCATGATGTGTTAGTATATATGTATATGTGTGTGTGTTTAGATAAGAACAGTTTTTAAGACATAATCTTGTTTCATTGAAAACACAGCTCAATTGGTGGAGCGAAACCCTCAATTTCAAGTGGATCCTATGCGTGTTTCTATGCACGATGAAACTGATATAATAAATCTAGCTCAGCAAATACAGTCCGCGGATATGCAATTGAAAAATAGCACCAGCCAAAAATTGGTTGTAATACTCGATCAGGTGAGTTATATATAAAAAAGAAATAAGTTTACTCTATAAATATAAATTTGTATTTTAGATAAAAATGTTGCAGGCACAGGCAATGGATATATTAAAGGAGTCCAAAGAGATTCAAGCCCTGCACAGCGCTGCCTGCAATTTTGCCAAGAAACCTGGGCATATTTATCACCTTTATCGACGATCCACGGGACAGAACTATTTTAGCATGCTGTCACCAGAAGTAAATACTTATACTTAACATTTAGAACAGCTTTTTGAAATTTACAATTTCTTGTAGGAATGGAATCATCCAGTGGATCAGACATTCATGGGCAGCTATAGGCTCGAATATGATTTAAGCTGGACGCCAATTGATAAAATTAGAGAGCACGATGATAAACTCAAATGGGTGGAACGGTGCATTAATAGTAGCACTGGCACAACAGCTGCTATTGATTTCAACATAACAAATAATTAAGAAAAGAATAAATTTGAATAAACAATATTAATTTGAAAATATTTATTCTTAATTTTAACTTTAAGTTGAAAACAATTTGTAATCACTTTTAGGAAACCCGCTACTAATACACCGTACAGATTTATCGATTGCTCGATAGCATATCGGCATTTTTCTCATCGCTATCGCCAGTGCAGCTGTTTTGTTTACGCAGCAACAGCTGTGTTATTTTTTCTGTGAAAAATTTCTAATTTTCTGTTTGGTTTTATCATAATAATTGTTGATTGTGCACGATGTCCACACAGAACGGAATGTATTATAGTCTCTTGGAGTGGTTCAAAACGCTCAATCTAAATGCACCGCATGCAAATGCCGAAGAGCTGGCCGATGGCGTTGCATTAGCGCAGGCCCTTAATCAATTTGCGCCTGAATCATTCACCAATTCGTGGCTGTCGAAAATCAAATCGAGCGCTGTTGGCAGCAATTGGCGTTTGCGTATGAGTAATCTGAAAAAGGTCGTCGAGGGCGTCTTCGAGTACTACAGCGATGTGTTGAATTACACGCTGCAGCACGATTTCGTCAAGCCCGATGTCCAGGCCATAGCAGAGAAGTGCGATCTAACGGAATTGGAGCGCCTCCTGCAGCTGGTGCTGGGCTGTGCCGTCAACTGTGCCAAAAAGCAGTCGTATATATGCGAGATAATGTGTCTGGAGGAGGAGCTGCAGGCGAACATAATGCGTGCACTGCAAGAGCTCGAATCGTCGACACGTCAGAGCGCAGAAGGTGGGGGAGTTGTTAGTTCGTTATCACGCAACTCCTTGAGCAACATGCTCGATGGCAATACTAAAGCGCAGGAGGAGCGCGACGCCATGGCCCAAAAGTGTTTCGAAACCGAAAAGAAAATGCTGCTGCTCATCGATGAGAAAACCAATCTGCAGCAGGAGCTGCAAAAGGTGCAACAGGAATTCGCACGCCTGGAGAACAATACAATTGGTGATGATGGCGTCTCTCTAGGTCCAATACAGGCGGGCTCCGTGCGCTACAATGAGCTAAGGTGGGCTTTTAAGTGAAACTATAATGAATTATATTTAAATCTGTTGCTTTAAGGCGTCAACTGGAGTTGGTAAAGGAGGAGCTGCTGCAGTCGGAGGGCGCGCGTGAAGATCTGAAAATTAAGGCGCAGCAGCAGGAGACAGACATGCTGCACATGCAGCAGCGCATAGATGAGCTAATGGTGGGTGCTCTTAAAATCTAGATCAAATTTATCTTATATAAAATATCTTCTATCTGCCAACAGAAAAGCACCGCGGTGCTGACATCTCTTAAGGACGAGGTAGATGTTCTACGTGAGTCCACCGATAAGCTCAAGGTATGCGAAGCCCAACTGGAAACGTACAAGAAAAAGCTCGAGGAGTACAACGATTTAAAGAAGCACGTCAAAATGCTTGAGGAGCGCAGCGCCGACTATGTCCAACAGAATGCCCAATTCGAAGAGGATGCCAAACGATATGCCAACACAAAGGGTCAAATAGAGCTCTTCAAGAAGGAGATACAGGACTTGCACACCAAGCTCGACAACGAGAGCAGCAACAATGTCAAGCTGGAGTTCGACAACAAGCACTTGGAAAGCAAAACATTGGCGCTGCAACGCGAAAAGGATAGTTTGCTCAAGGAGCGCGATAATCTGCGCGAGGCATTCGATGAGCTGAAGTGTGGGCAGCTGTCAACGAACTCAGGCAGCTTGACGGGCACCACAGTGTCGAGGGAGCTACAGCCGTCGGCTATGGTGGACAAAATACAACGTCTGGAGGCGGAGAACAAGGCGTTGCGTGAGGGACAAGGCGGACAAACGGCTTTGGCGGTGAGTCAACTAGAGGATTAGAAGCAGGGCTTGTATAAGACTTTGGCAGTGAATTAGAATCTTTATTAGAAAGACAATAGATGGTATTAGAATTGAAAGCTAGACCTGGGGCTACCCAGAATTATGAAGCTCCAGCTGCATTGGTATACTCTTTCAGCTTTATTGAACACCTGTTTACTTATATTTTAATTTCTTAACAGCAACTGCTGGACGATGCCAACAAACGCTGCGAACATTTGCGTGAACAAATGAAGACCGCCAATGAGCGCATTCTCTCCCTGACGCACGCCTCGCAAAGCGACGATCCTATATTGAAGGAGTGAGTACTAAAATTAACCAATTAAAAAAGTTAAAAAATAAATCTAATTATATTTATGCCACAGAAATGAATTCAGCAAACAAATCAAGCAGCTCATGGAGTTAAATGATCAAAAAAGTAAGCCTACAAATATTTTATATATTTTAACAATATTATTAATGGATTTTATCTCACGCTTTGTAGCGCTGCAAATAGAAGAAACAAGCACACAGAACTCCACAATGCAATGTAAAATAACGCAACTAGAATCAACCTTGGGCACACGGGAGCAGGAATTGATGGCATATGAAGTCAAGTATCGCAAATGCGTAGAGAAAGCCAAGGAAGTGATCAAGAACATTGATCCCCGCATAGCCAGTGGTTAGTTTAAATATATATAAAACTATATATCTTTATATATCTTGCTAATGTTTGAAACTCAATTTGTCAGGCTTGGAGGCCAACATTCTGGAGAAGAGCATCGATGTCATTGAGGAGGAGTCGAAAACCAAAATGAGCAACATGGAGGAGCAGCTAATGGCTAGCGCCTACTATAGACTGGGCGTTAATGCTCATCGCGATGCAGTTGAATCGAAATTAGCTTTATTAATGGGCTCGGGTCAGACATTCCTGGCGCGTCAGCGACAATCGGCGCCGCGTAAATCCCTAACGACAATGAAATCCAAGTAGTTATGCCCTGTTTTTCGTAAGTTCAATGTTCTTTAAACGCAATATTTTTAATCGTTTTTAGCATATATACATATACACATATATATGCATATATTTATAAAATTTATAAATCTATTATTTATTCAATTATGTTTTTTGAAATGCACAAATCTATATAGATATATATATATATGTTCAATAGTGTACCTTTCTAAAATAATAAAAATATATATTTATAAGTTAAGATCAATTATGGAATTTGATATTTCGCTAAACCTTTACCTGTCTAAGATGATGATGGAGAAGAGAAGACACTCTGTTAACAAAGTCAAAAGAGTATATTAGCTATGTCTGCATATATATATAGAGTTATATAAGCCACACTGCCTGACTTTGAAAACAACTGCTTTAGGCTTACAGTTGGACAGTTCTTAAAATCCCAATAAATATTTTCATTTTAAATAAAAGAGTTTTTTCATTATAGTTTTAACATTATTGTAGTTTTTTTTTTAATTTCAGTATTTGATACATTTTACGCAAGGTATTTGAACAAAACAAAATTAGTTTTGGAATTTTACAATTACGTTCGGGTAGTTTTCTTTTTCTTTTTTATTTTTTTTGGTTTCTTTTTCTACTTATAGAGTCTTTTTTAGCATTGGCACACGTGAAAAATGCATTTTAAAATTCGCATCTCGTGCTTAAATTTCCATATACGAGCTGGAGCTTAACAATAGAGGAGTTTTTCTTTTGTTTTTGATTGGATTTTTAGTTAGGAGCGAAAAGAAAACATCGTATTATCCATAACAAAGCAACAAATTTGCGCAGTCTACATACATATACATATATATATTTATATATTTATCGGGGCTGCAAAGAAAATACTTGAACGAACTAATGCTACGCCTTTGTCATGCTACACCTTTAGCATGTCTATAAAAACAAGTTCGAACCTTGTTATATTAGATTCTTTAAAATTTTAGATTAACTTCTTGAAATTGAAGAATTTCATTATTTGAAATCCAGAAAAAAATCTTAAGCCGAATTTTGATTCGTCAGGTGGTATCAAATTTTATAGGAAATTATTTAAAGAGCACATAAATTCATGGAATTTCAATATTTGATGTTAGGAAAAACCCTTTTTTAGCTCAAAATTTGCTTCTTTTTAGTTGAAGTTTTCAAGAAATTCAGCTTGACTTAAAATCGGTGTTCGCTGCCCCAATAGCTATATACACATCTATATACTTAGTAAAATCTAAACCATCCGAATCCTGTACAAGGCCGCTGTGTTTTACCAGGGCCGCCACATGCTCTCATCGATGACCACCTGCTGGCCACCGCCCACCTGTTGTGCCCGGTACTCCTCCTCCTGTCGCATCCGCAGCGCCTGCCGCGCCGCGCTACTCGTCTGCGGACTGGCATCGAGGGTCTCGTTCTCGTTGGAGCCGATGCCGCTCTCCGAGCGAGGCGACGATTGCTGTGTGGCCGGCGCCGACTTCAGCTCTGAGACACCAGAGCTGACCGAAGCGGCGGCCGAGGAGGACGCCACAGAGGCGGGCCGTTCGTTGAGCATGGCTGTGGCAGCTGCCACATTCGTATTGTTGGCCATGCTATTGGCGTAGGCAGCAGCCGCTGCGGCAGCCACATGAGCCGCCTCCAAGCTGCCCGCGAAATTGGGGCTCAGCTTGCCAGCCAGATGCGGCTGCATGCGCTGCAGCTCAATCAGACGCTCGAAGTCCGTGCGGGTGGCTATGGGATCCACCATGGGCTGGGCGCTTAAGCCGAGGGCAGCTGCCAGCTGCACATAATGCGGCGGCAACACGAGGACGCCATTCGGTGTTCCAGTGCCCTCCTTCAGCTGTTGCTTGTACTGCTCCAGCACATTGACGCAGACCACTTTGTTGACATCCTGCTCGTAGCCCATTTCGATGACTGCTCCGCTTGGCGGCGACTGTTGCTGCTGTTGCTGTTGCTGCTGCAGTTGCAATTGTTGCTGCTGCTGCTGCTGTGTTGGCAGCTGCGTTTGCGCTGGCGGCGCCTGTTGCCCGCGATTGTTGTTCTCATCCTGCTGCGTGGCACGCTGATCACCTAGCAACGGGTTCTCGCCCAGCTTCAGACCCTTGCTGTAGTCCAAAGGATTCGAGTCCTGGCTGCTGTAGTCCAGGGAATGCTCCTCGGTCTGCTGTGCTGGTGTCTTCTTAATATCAAAGCAAGTGTTGCTGCTGTTCGGACTCTCCGCAAATGCGGCTGTCGTTGAGTGCGGGCAAATCTCGACATCGATCTCGGCTATGCACTGATCGAGGTGTCGTAATAGACGCGCCTTGGAGCCCGGCTCCGCCAGCGTGGGCATATTGCCCATGGGCGGCGGTTCCGGCGTGGCCAAATAACGGGCCACCTCACGGGCGCAATCCGTATAGCCCGCACGATATTTGTTCACAGCTGCTGGCGAAAGGCAAAGCTTATGTTTAGACCATGGCCAAGAGTAAAGGCTAATAGCCACCTACCTGGATCATCCAGATTTCGATGCCGTTGAAAGTGACGAACTGTAAGCTCCAGTATGTCCGCCTTCTCCAATTTCGTATGCTTCGCCTGGCCATCTCCATTCTTGGCATTCTGATGCTTGGTGGACTCCAAGATGAGGGCCTTCAATATGGCCAGACTTTGATTAATGCGGGCACGTCGGCGCTTCTCCATGAGTGGTTTATTCGTACGTTTGCTAATGTCCTGCGACGAGGTTACATTTTGTGACGAGCTCACCAGACCAATCGATTTGATGCCGCTGCCATTGGTTGAACTGGAGGCGGAGAATCCGAGGCCTGCAGAATAAGGAATTTGGGGTAAGCCTTTATTTCATATTTTATTAAATATATATATATGTACATGTATGTAAGTGGAAGCTAGATTATAGTGCTGGAATTTTATTTAAATTCATAATTACATAGGCTCTATTTAAGAAGAATAAAGAATCTTCAGATATAATATATTATTTTTTATTTTTTAAAATATATGCATAATATTCCATTTTGGAAATTTATTTCAATTTAAATATCTTTATTTGGCTGTTCTGAAATATAGCTTGAATAGCAATATAACTATAGAATTTATTAAAAATACTATATACGTATAGTAGAAATTTATTGACAATATTTATTAATTTAATTTCAATAATTTTTAGAATTTATTGAAAATATTCAAATAGTATTTTTCTTAAATATTCAAAAAGTAATTGATTTTTTTAAAAAGGTACTTATTTTCTTTCTAAATATATAATATTTAACTATATTTGCTTGCACATAATTCAATTCTTAAGAAATTTAATTTTTACACAAATTTAATCTCTTAATAAATCTTATATCCGAGCAACTAGTTTATTACTACAATAGTGCTGTACTAAGATTTTTATTAAACTAAACGCTTAAAAGTTTGCTACAATGTTTTTTTGGGAAATTTATTGTGTAAAGTATGCAAATATTTAGATATAAAGATATTCAAATATTATATTCCTTCAATATTAAAGACAAAGTTATAATCGACAGTTAAAAATAGTAGTTTAGTTAAACATGTTTTAATGGTTTCTTGATCTGCTTATATAATTTCAATCTTTTTCGAAACTATTGTTAATTTTAATAAAAACTTATTTTTCAAAGATTTTACTTATGTGGTTTTTTTAATTTATATAAATTCAAATTTTTTATAACATATGTACATATATGTATGTAATTAGCTCTTTTTTAACAATCTATGCCGAAACGTATTTTAAATAAACATTTCTCTAATTCACTGATTTTCTTTGAGCTACTTATTTTTAAGTCGAGTTTTTAAATTTATTTAAAATATTTTTTACCCGCTGTTGACTTATTTTTGTTGTAATCCTTATCACGTTTTGCTGTCATTTTGTCATTTTTACCGAACTCTTAATGAATTCCCCACACGCGCAAACTTTTAATAATTTAATTGTAGTAACTAAGTTTTTCGGTTTGCCGTTGGGTTTTACGCAAAGCAGCGGAAAAAATTTACGTCTTTTTTTTTGAACGGCGGCGGCTTGTGAGACGTTGAAATGCCGCAACAGGAATAAAATGTCGCCGTTATATTTTTTCGTATGCAAGACGAGACGTCCGCACTGGTCGAGCGTTAACCGAGCACTAAAAACCGAAACGAACTGCACACAGCTCGTGACTCGCACAGAATAGAATACAGCGCACAGAAGCTAACGGTAAGCGTAACGGTAGACAGGTACTTCGACTTTTCGTTTTTACTTGGCTCGCCGTCGCTTCTGACGCCCGCCGTGGTGCGCATCGTTCGTACAAAATTTGCCGACTGAATGGCTTGGCCTGACGCTCGCCACAGCCATCGCCAGCGCCATCGCCATTGCCAGTGCGAACGTCGTGTGGCGCAGCAACCAAAGCAGATTGGAGTCAACCAACAATAAAAACAAGAACAAGCAATAGCAACAACAGCAACAACAGTGGCAACGGCGGCAACAGCAACGCCTGGCTGACTGCCTGGCACGTTAATGGTGGTTGTGGTAATGGTTGCCATACACACACACACGCACACACACACACATTCGGATAGCGACAGCAAAGCTTTAACGACGACGGCGGCGGCATGTTGCCAGTTGTGGGCGGCGGGCGTTGGCAAATGCGGCAAATGTCAGCCAGTCGACGTGCCGCCAGCGACAGTCGGACAGACGGCGTGACCATGTCTGGCTTTAGCGAGCACAGAAAGTTCGCACGTACGCGCGCCCCTAACACACACACACACACACACATATACTGACAAATCCTCATGCACACACACTCACAGTGGCGTACAAATCAATTCGTTTAGGCACAAATAGAATATGCCAGCAAACATTTTAATAAGGTTTTATGAATGAATATAATAGAACTAACACAAAATATATTGAATAATTTATAAAATATATATATCATGCATAAATATTTATATATTCTCTATATTATATTTTAAAATTGTGGTCATTTTGTAATGTCTAAAATTCATGTTAAATAGTTAGAACGCTATGTTATTAACAGTTGTCTGTTAAACTTGTTAACCATAAAAGCTGTTAAATATGTAAACATGCTGATTTAACAGTGTTGGTTTATTGGAGAGATTGAATAGATCAAAACTCAATTTGAATTTGATATACAGATCAAAGTATTTCTAACAGCTGCAAAAAGTATTTATTGATTTCAAATGTATAGCACATATTATATTTAACAGCTGTTAATTAATAAATAGCAGCTTTACACTAAAAAAAAGATCAGATCCCGATTGAGTAATACTGGGCTATGTAAATCGGTCTGTTAAGTAGACGTGTGTGACGTCACAAGTGAAGCAAGGTTGACACTGTTAAGAATGGATGGAATGGATGTGTGGTAATTTATAGTCAGTACATGTTATATTTAACAACTGTTATTTGTTAAATAATTTTTTATTATATAAATAATTATAATTGAAATTTATAGCTTTCTAAGACATTTTGAATATACAATAAGTTTAATAAAAATGAAATTCTAAAGTAATAAATTGCATTGAAAAATTGTATACATATACATATGTATATAGAAGTTCATTTAAATATTTTTTAAATTATATACTTTTTAACATTATATAGAACTTTGTCTCAGATAAGCTTTCTTAACATGGAATTAAAGATATTATCGCACTGGCTTAAATCATATGATGGATCATATTTAAATACTTTGTAGCTAAAAGTTAACTTTTCAATATACTGTCTACTGGGTGGCCTGCGCAAACGCCGCCAGGGCAGTCAGCCAGCCAGCCAGCCAGCGAGCGAGAGTTAGCTATGGTTGTGGCCTGCGGGCTGGTGTGGGTGTGCACATCTGTGTGAGTATTTATGTATGTGTGTGTGTGCGTGTGTCTATGGAGATGCTGACGATGACGGTTGCGATTGTGGGCTTGGGGTCTGAGAGTCGTGGGTCGGGGGTCGAGGGTCGTCGTGCCGTTCGGCTACCCACATTGAAATCATAACACCAACGAGGCGAAACTTTAGCGCCGCAGCAGTCGTGGCAAATAATAAGCCAGGCGACAGCAATTCCTGTAGCATGGGGCATCAACGCCAGACGTAGACCATTCTGACAGCAGCAGCAGGGACTATTAGATAAATACGACATCGATGTGGGCAAAAGGATGGCGTTGCTTTGGACAGCTATCACAGCGACAGCGAGAGCGTTCGTTTGACAAAAGGCACAAATTGCAGATATGCTTTTATATATCTCTTGATAGATCAATGCGTTGCTAGCGAAACCATCAGCATTTATATCTATGTATATATGTAGAAAGTCTCATATATAGATATTCCTTAAATAGAAGATACTTTGTTGTCCTAATATCTTTTATTTATATTTCTTGCCGTCTTACTCTTCTCAATTGACACATTCAAAAATCCATCGCCCAAATAAGTATGCTACACTTTAAGTTCAAACCACTGTAAAGCTAACAGCAAAAATGAGCAGTTATTTGGCATTACGTTTTACTTGATTTGCGTCTATTGTTGCGCATTGCCAACAGCGCGTGCTCTAAGCTAAATTGTTAATTAGCATCGCCCGCTTGCTGTTTGGTCTAGACGCTCGTCTTCTGTCGAACTGTCAATCGTCAGCGACATGCACTTTTACACATGCAATCGACAACTGTAAAGCACACACACACACACTTTCACATGTGTGGGTGTCTATTCGCCCACATGCCACTTAGAAGCGAGAGGCAGCCAGTCAGCCCTCCATTTTTGCCTTCTGTGCGTTGGCAGCTGATGGCGCAGTCTGTAAAATTACTGAACTGAACTGAACGATGACTTGAATGCCGCCGTTGATTGTGGGCGGGGTGTGGCTGGGTGTTGGGCTTGGGGTCGAAATCATGTGGCGCTTGGCCTTCACAGGCATACACATAAATCGTTTATAGCCACACCAAGTCCCAGGCCGGGCCCCATACTAAGCTACAGCAGCAACAAAGCTGTCGCTGTCGCTGATGCTGATGCTGATGTTGCCGCACGGCTTGGCTGCTCACACCAAATCCCCCCAAGTGCTCTATATATATTTGTGTGTGTGTGTGTGTGTGTACATGCAACTTGGGTATTCAGTTTTTATGAGTCGTATGTGCGGCCTAGGCGACAATGGCATGTACGCTGCTTAGCTTTAACAGTAATCGATGCTGATTGCTTCGATAACACTTGCATCTTATTATCAGCTACTGATCGGTGCGATAACATTGCCGAAAAATATCGATATTGACAGCAGTGCAATTTGAATCAATCAAACCGACGACCAAGTGAGGTGTAATGCAAAAGGGAATGCATAAAAAGTTATGGACAGTTGTGAAAAGAGCTCGCGCAACCGCAACGTGGCAGTTGCAAAGTAATACTTCAACGGCAACCCAACAAGAACAACAATAACAAAAGTGGCCAGAAAGGTATTGGTGGCAAAACAGAAATGAAAATCAAACAGCAAAAAAATAACAGCCCAGGACGTTTTGGGGGGAACCAGCAACCAGCTCCACACACCGAACGAAATCGTCGGAAGTGTGCGCACACTGCCAACTGGGCGTCTGGTGGCTGGCAACTAGCGACGTGCGGTCCCTGGCACTGCCACTGCCAGCGCCACAGACAGAGGAGCCCAGCCACATGGCTTGTTGGTTGTCGGCTAAAGAGAGAAAAATGACTAAATCAAAGGAAGTGCGCCACACGGTGTGAGTAAAAGCACGTACAATACGTTTGTGTGAATGTGTCTGTTTGTGAGTGTGTGTGTGTGTGTGTTTTGGCTCGTTTGGGTATGTGTATGTATGTGTGCTTTTGCGGGTCGTGTCGTTATATGTATGCCTGTGTGCGGTTGTGTCCTGGCGCGTGCTTCGAAAACATGCAGCTTGGCAGCAAGCACAACCCACAAATAAAACTAGTTCGTAAAACAATAACCTCAATAAGGTAAGATAAGATAATCATAGAAATTTTGCAATAATTAAATAGTGCAACTGCAGCGGCAGAA
The DNA here is from genome assembly GCA_035045545.1 of Drosophila gaucha. NCBI lineage: Eukaryota > Metazoa > Arthropoda > Insecta > Diptera > Drosophilidae > Drosophila > Drosophila gaucha. Next base: position 3,237,998 of record JAWNOY010000099.1, read on the forward strand.
AGCGTAATGGAGAATAACTGTAAATGCGCGCTCAATTTGTCTGCGCTAAAAAGAGCAGCAAAACGCAACTAATTAAAACGATATCGATTAATATTGATAAGTGAAGCAAAAAGTGCTACAAAAGTTACGCATTTGATTTTGCGAGCTGCCATTTTGAGTACTCAAATGAAAAGCAATTGTGACACATTTGTCGGCTAGACACACAACCGCAATGTGGCAAAGGCAGAGGGCAAGCAAGAGCCATTGGTGTGAAAAAAATTGAAATTTGCGTGAGTGCTCCAACTGCTGCATGGCGTGTCATGGCGGCGACGGCTGACTGCCCTGCTCAGTGTGATTGTGTGAGCGTGTGTGTGTGTGTGAGTGAGTGTGTTTATTTGTGTGTCTGTGGGTGGCGTCGTTTGCACACTTCAATGCTAATGTTGGCCCTGGCAGCGGCGTCTGTCGTCGACATGCTCTGTGCTTCTGCCGTGGCAAGCCCTGGCGCTAGGGCGCGTGTCGCTTGTTCGTTTTGGGATTTTGGGTCGAGAGTGTGAGAAAGTGTGGTTGGAGGAGGAGATGGGCGGTGGAGGTGTTTGGTGTGCGAGCAGCTTGTCTGTGTGGCTGGCTGGGTGTTGAAAGTTTTACCGTTAGCTGCGCTAATACAAAACAACAACAAAAGCAGCAGCAACCACAGCAACAGAAAGAACAATTACAGACGCTTAAGACTAGGCAACTGTATTTTTTTGAAGTTTTTTGTTAATTTTAAATTTAAAAATGTTTGCGTTCCAGCTGGCTATCTTACTATCTTACGCTGTCATTTTTAAGAAGCAGCTGCCCAAATAACTAGGCAACTGTTTTCTTTACATGCCAAATCAACCAACACCACAAAAATAAACTAGACGAGAGAAAGGTTCTCAAGCGTTTGCTAGGGGCCTAGCTGTATAAACTGCGTCCCTAAAAAGTATGCAAAAGGTTGCCTATATATCAACTATATATAGTATATACATATATACACACAAACCTAGCGAAAGTATTTGTGTGTGTGTGTGTGCTTGGGGATCAATCCTCTGTCCTTAAATGACTTGCTTGTGCCGGCAGCGCGCCTCTATGTCGCAAGGCAACAATCAACCTAAACCAGCTGCCCTCCCCACCAACCACAAATTCAGCTCATAGAACTTTGCCGCATGCCAGTGGCATTACAAAATGCAAAGGAAAAAAAATACATAAATAAAAACACAAGAATGGGTTTGGTGTGTCGAAGAGAAAATGCTCTAGCTTACGCGAGGCATATTGTTATGCTGGGTTTCTGCCAGGAGTTTAAAGAAAATCAGTTTCTGGAGAAACCTAATGGTATAGGGAGAAGATATAATTTCTCTCAGCCCCTTCAGGTAGAGATTTGTCGTTGCAATCAGAATCAGTTCCATTGAGCAGGTAATTCAAATGAGATAATGAACTTTTTTTTTTGTAATCTGCGAACTATTTAATTAGGCATTTTTGAACAATTCTTTATGTTTATTCAATCGGCCATGAAAAGCATAAAGAGGCTTGTTATTGGTTAGAAACTTGTTGTTGTAATTGAGTTGAAAAACAACAATTTTTTAAGCCAACATTTTTCACATTAGCTTAAACTTCAGCTTTACGATGAAGATCCGTTCGAAATACTTCTATGTAGTGTAGTAGGCCAAGACGAGAAAAATAAGTTTGCTATCACCACTGCTAACTACATAAGTTTACCATCACTACTGTTAAGTACATAAGTTTACCATCACTACTGTTAAATGCATAAGCTAACCATCACTACTGTTAAGTACATATGTAAGTTTACGAACACTGAAATGTTAACAAGAAGATCATGTATTGATTGGAAGCGCGGCTGCTAAAGCGAACTGAAGAACATTAAATATATTATTACATCTACTAAAATAGTATATAAATATATATTTATATATATATATATATATATATATATATATATAATGCACTGACCTTAACAGACTTTCGGAAGGTTATACCCAGGAAATTAAATTTATAAACATACAGCCCCTATCGAATTGCCTGATCATAATATATAATGAGAAATATCTTTGCGCTGCCCATGCTTCGGCCAGTTATAATACCCTCTGCTAGGGTATATAGAAAAGGGCAAACGAGATATCCGTTTACCCCGGGCAGCTCGCACTTTTGAGCCGCATTTAAGAAGGCGCGATGCGGCTTACGGTTCGCGCTCGCTGGCTCGATAAGCGTGACCCGCCTCGTTGAAGCTTGTTGAAATATTTTGTGTTGCCTATACAAAAGGCGCAACAGCATGTGTCTGCATTAAGTAAGAGTGTGTGTGTGTGGGTTAGAGAGGTAAGAGCAAAAAGAACTAAAACCCGCTGCAGGTGCGACTGACCGCGCTTGCTATTAAGTATTTTATGGTTTCGTTCGCTTTTTCCCCATTTCTCTTTTTTGCACTTTGTTTTGCTGTTTTTGTATGCAGGCAATTTGTAAGTTACGGCGTTGCCACTTGCCACCAGCCACTAAGCGCTGCCACCTGGCGGGGCGAGCGCAACAAATAATCGCATCTAACTTCGCAAGGCTGTAAAACGTTTAAGCACGCACACACACACCTCTTTTTTCACGTTGCAAGATCATGTGCCATTAAAGACCTACATGGTAATAGAAGCTGAGATACAGTGGAAGATATGCAGGTACTTTGTGCTTAGAGTGTATGTGTAAGCAGTGAGAACTTATATTATTATGGAAACACTTTACATGATGATTAGTATAAAAATTTAAAAGTGCAGACCTTTGAGCTTTTCTGCTTAGATACTATATAGTTTTTCTATTTTGTAAAATCTTTTATTTTAATATTTACTAAAAACTAAAAAACTTAGAAACTAAACTAATTACTAATGTGAGACTATTAAATATTTTGTAAATGTGGGTAACTTGAACAATAATATATATTAATAATTTTTGTGTGAAGCTTAGCCATTCTCGGTAAGGGTTATTATATTGAGAGAACTTTTATTAAAGACAAATGCTGTGCACTTAAAAAAATTCTTTTGAATTCCTGTTTAATTAATAAAAATTCTTGTTTAATTAGTAAAAAATGTAATCCCCTTGCCATTTCGAAATATCGGGATACGACTGTATTTTAAGAAGTTAATTTACTATCTCCCTTAAATATTGATTTCAAAAGTTCCTGGCTCTTGTCACACTTTCACGTCACAGTTTTGAGGATCTGTTGTCTGGCAACACTGATGCGTTGTTTGTTCCACAATAGAAACTGATCTTTCAGTTAGTTTATTCTTAACTGTAAGTAAGTTATAATATTATAAGTTACTATGGTCAGTTTTCTTGAAACTTGCTTAGCAGACTGGCAACGCTGTTGCGAGTTCTATTCCTGAACAGAAACTGATATTTTAGTTACTTTAGAACTGTAAGCTAGTTTGAATATTATAATATATAATAATAAATAATAATAAATTGCTTAACAGTTTGGCAACACTGCCAAGATTTACAATATTATATATATTCTATATATATTCTATACTTAAGCTTCTGTCTTATGTAAAGCTAAGTTGTTTGTCAAAAACGGGCATTAGCATTAGCATTAAGTTGGCTGCAGTGTGCATACATCATGCTTGTTAAGTTGGTTGCGATTCGAATATCTGTGAAAATAGTTCCCTTGCTGCCCAACATATCTCATTTATAAGCCATTAATAATAGCTTGGTAAAATATCTGCCTTACTCACACACACGCACACACATACCCACATAAAGCATGTATTTTAATTTAAATTTCAGACAACAACAAGAAAAATGTAGCTGCCCACTGTTAGGGAACACCTGGCGTAAACCTCAGGCAGTGGCTGGTGTCCTGCTTTTAACACGCCCATTGTCTAGCGTCATCTGAAATTCTGCTTAATGAAGCAACGACTACGCTTCCTGTTTCAGCCAATTTAGTGTGAGTATGTAATTCTTTAGCTATTACGAACAACCCACAGACCCAAACCCCAAACCGAAACACAGGCAGCACCTGTGACAGGCGTTCGTTGGGGGACGCGTGCATAAAAAGTTACGCATACATAAAAGCCCCACAACCTCCAACTCCCACCCTCGGCTACACACAATCCAGTTGCCCAATCAGAAAAACTCCCCAACCATAAGCCACCTGCCCGCCGGCGACGACCCCTGCTTTCAACGTTTATCTCCGGAGCCAGGGCCCCGAGCTGCCGTGACGCGCAATCAGACGCAGTCATTGTGTTTGAGTGAGTGTCTGTGTGTGCGTGTGTGTGTGTGCACAAAATGGTGGCAACAAAATGTCCCACAATTACCACTGAGGCCACATCTAACGAAGCCGATGATGATTCCTATGACAATTTCTCTATAGCTGGCAAGTGGCAACGGTCGCAACTCCCGAGTTCCGACTGGCTTTGCCCTGGTCTCAACTGGCGGCTGCCCTTCTTCTTCTTCTTCTTCTGCTGCTGCTGCTGCTGCCCAAATCCAACTAACAATCAGACATTGCCACCGCCACTCGTGCCGGCTGTTGGGATTGGGTTTCGACGGGTCGACGGGGCCAGCCAGACAGCCAACCAGCCAACCAGCCGGGCAGTCGAGCAGCCAGTCAGCCATCCATTTATGCCCAACGGCAACAGCGTGTCCGTCCCTAACTGTCCGACTGTCCAAACGGTTCGTGCCTCAAGCCCCGCCATGTCTTCAGTTTCAAAGTTTTCTCATGTAACCAGCCAGACCAGCCAGCCAGGGGCTGTGGGGGAGGGGCTGTGGAACGGATGAATGAGCGGACGTGCCAGACCCAGACTCTCATGCCATAGAAGCCAGCAGCAGCAAACGTTGCTTGCCAACCGACGCGGCATTGCGGCTAAAAAGCCATGCCAATGCTCAAAGGCAGCCAGCAGCTAAAGCAGCGACGGAATGCCTATTACAACGACAGCAACAACCAACCAACCAGCAACAACAACAACAACATTGGCAACAAAAACAACAACAATCCAAACAGCAGCAACGTTTCAGACGACACACGCCAACACCAACAACAACAACACCAACATGGACATGGCGTGTTAGACAGCTACACGGCTCCACACCCAACACAAAAAAGAAATGAAACAAGAGAGAACAGTTAACAGCATTAAGCAGACAATTGAATACCCTAAATGTTAGTATTTAGAAGAATTCCTAGAAGGACTTTAATTGCAATCGAAGCAGTTTACGGAGACTGTTAACGGAACTTAAGCAGAATTTAGGCCAGATTCAATCAAAACCTTTATTAATTTATTATTATGAAGATGCACTCAGTGCCACTAAATACACTATAATCATGCTAATTTCTTAGTATTATTTCGCCCGGTTTAGTTAGTTACTTAACATAAACATCTTTACTTATTCTAATTATAACTACTTACACCTAGGGAGTCAAGACCATTTCGAAAATTAAAAAACCGTTTATGAATAGATAAAAGAATGAATAGATAGAAGAACGAATAGGTAGAAGGAGAGATTGATAGAACTACGGACGGACAGGTGGCCTTTTTCAGTAACTTTTTCAGAAAACTTACAAATACTTAGGCTGACAAATAAGGAGACAGATTTGACTTGACTATAGATATAGATCATAAATCTATATAAGTAAATATGTGGCTTCAAACTTGTCTTCTGTAATGTGTTACTTCGTATTATATCCCATAATACTAGCGGATCTATGGCAAGGTTTATCAAGATAGAACAAAAGCAACTAACAGCAGAGGGATATAACGAGTAAGCAGAGATACAGTGTGATGTTTACTAGGCATTAGACTTAGATGTATATGTATATGTCAGAAGGATAGATAAACAGACAGATGATATTGACTAGATATTGATAGATAAACAAATAGTTGACATTGATTTTGTTATAGAAATGCACCATAAAAGTATGATTTTCTATATGATTTCGAATATGCCTCCGTCTATATCATGCAAATTTAGTAACTTAGCAGATATACCCTACGCTAGTGTATAAAAAGGGACACACACCACAACATTAAGGGACCAAACGTACCCTGTGGCCTCTGGCGCGACCTTTGTGCGAGTGTGTTAGTATGCCCTGTAGGAAATTTTACACTCTGTTAATGCTCTGAATTATACAGAACTCGGGGCATATCTAATGAAGTATTCGTTAGAGCATTGGTATTATATGGAAAATCAGTTATAGTATAATAAAGTATAATATTAAAATATTCCATTTTACGTTTGACCTTAATTCTTATTATTTTTGCTATGTTAAATAGTTTTTATTGAAAATTATATATCTGCATTTTAATATTTTCAAGTGCCAAAGCTAGCTTATGCTTTGCTTGCCAACTATTTATGCAGCTTGAAAACCTAGCAAACCTAAAAAATCTGTTTAAGGTTCAACTACTTCTTTAAGCATGTCAAATTCAGTGCGTTTTTCATGCATTTCGTTGTAGCTGGGTTTCGCTGTGCGTGGGCGTGTGTGCAAAATCAGCCAACACAAGCTGCTGCCGCCAGTTCGTCTGGCTTCCGTTGATTGTGTGAGTGTGTGTGTGTTATTGTTGTTGTTGCTGCTGCTGCTGCTGGAGTTGCCAGCAATTATTCCGTTAGTGCTGGATCACACCCCCAACCAAGCTGGCAGTCAACAGCAGGAAAGGCGCGTTCGCGTGGCTCGTTACTCACACCAAAAAGCGCAGCTGCTGCTGCCTCGACACTCCCCTCCTCTCCCCTCAACAGCTCCACCTCCCCCACTGCTTCATTCTGTTTGTTGCCAGTTTTTCCTTTGGGGCTGCCGCTGTTGCCGTTGCTGTTTTTTGTCGACACTTTTTCACGGTTTGCTCGCTTGGCTGCTCTTTCGTGCGTTGCCAGTCCCAGTCCCAGTCCCAGCCCAATCCCAGTCCCAGACCTCAAATACCCGCCCACACTCACAATCTCCAAAGCCAGCTGCACAGTGCAGTGTGCTGCTGTTTGTTATACCCTACATCTCTGACGAAAAAAGGGCATATTAAATATTCAAATGCATGTTAGAGACTGCTTAAGATATCTTCCACTTCATAAGGTATATAAATTCTTCAGCATTATGTGGTATTCGACCCAGGTTCATTGTAGGATTATAGATTCTAGATACAAAAGATTTCAAATTGGCAATTAAGAAGCTTATATTTTAAGAGAATATTATGTTAAATGTAGTATTCAAATTTACTTAATTTCGATATTTATCGAATCCCAAATACATATTAAAGGTATTAATAATATAAAATGAACATGATATTCTTATGAAATAGGAGCTTTTATTTTAAAACATCGAGTTGAAGGCCCCCAGTGCTCGTTAAACTATCATTAGTATTAAATATTAGATTTAATTTGTTAAATAAATAAATTTTTGAAACTTTCAAAAAGTATAGCATACAAAAGAGCGCAACATTGAAAACTACTTTTAAATTGCTTTGGTCATTATTCTATTTCTATTTCTATATGGGTCGTCGGAAAATAGATAAAATAAAAATTTTTTTAGCAATTTTATTTATCTAAAATTTGTTTTTATTTATAATGGTAGCTTAAAGTGGTTATTGCTTTTTTCTTAAATACAAGTTGGTCTTCCCAGTCTTGTAAGACTTACCATATTTTTAAGGGCATAAATAATTGTGATATTTAATATGTACTAAATACTTATATATAAATGCCTACATCTATCTATAAAAAATACCGTAATAATCAACTAAAAAATACCAAAGGTAATTAATAAGTAATAATCAAAGAAAAAATAATTTTGCAAAATGTGAATATTGACGTAATAGAAGGATTTTCATTAGTAGTATGTTCACACATACATATGTATATTTTTTTTATAAATATTGTTATATAGATATATATATACATTTGTGTAGAGTTGTCTGTAGCGTATGCAGCTAGTCGTGCACTATCTATTAGTTTTTTTTGCTTTAGGGGTGCGCGCGCGCTCGCTCGTTCGTTCGTTGAGCTTTGGCTTTGTCGCCGCCTTCACTCCGCTTTGTTCCGTTCCGTGCCGTTGCGTTGCTCCACGTCCTTCTTTGGCAGAAAATCAAAACACACGTCTCGGCGTGCGGCGCACATCTGCATGGAATTTCTAAAGTACGTGCCACGGACAAATGGACGGACGGGCAGCAGGGTTCGTGGTGTTGGCGGGTGGGGCTTTTTGCTTCGTTTTTATTTTCCATTGCGGAGCTTGGCCTGCCACAGACGCAGCCGTTGCCACAACCAGCAACTTTGGCGTCTCGTCGACGTCCTCGTCGTCGTCCTGTTGTGCACATTCATGGTGTACATAGCTACACCACAGCAGCCAGGCAAGCAGTTGTTCGGGGTCCGTTGTCCTTGCGTCCTGTTTGTATGTTTGACGGCATGGCATGGCGTGAACAGGACCTTTTTCCAACGTTGCGCATAAAGTGAAAAGTTACACTGTGCAAAAATGCCAGCACACTTAGCGAACTATGCTTTTGGCAACCTCGGCAACAGCTAATAGTGTTGCAAAATTTTTATTGCATACTTTTGTGAGCTTGCAACATTTCATTGAAGTTTTTGTCTTTCGTTTTTTTGTGTAAAATAATCATTGTTAAGGGAAGGGCTGTAATTATTGTTGCTGTAATGCAAAACTAACAATATTATTAGCAACTGCTTCAAAATATGTGTTGATAACATTAAAAAAGCGCAGATGAAATAAAAAGTGTGTTTATGAATACAAATTTTTAAATTTTTATAAGTTAAAAGTTATTTAAAAGTATTTAAAAACTTTGTGTATGGAAATTTTATATTCCTTATATTATTAAGGTTTGACTTTCCAATAATAAATTTAACAGAATTCTACAAGTTTCCTTATAATTTAAATTAATATTACTTAAATTAATGACATGATATGAAAGACTAGCAAAACATATCTTGAAAACTATATCAAAAATTCTCTTTTTCAAAAGAATTTTGTAAATAATATGAGGATATGATATAGCAAAATCTCTTAAAATTTCCACATAACATCAAAAATAAGCCATCAGCATATATTAATCACCCCAAAGTTAGTTATAATGCCCAATCCAATCGATGGAATTTACGATTGTTGTTTGACTTAATTGGCCACGGCTGCGAGCCGGTTAGATGTCAATATTTGCTTGCCGTGTAAAGGCGACGCGGGCGCGTGCGATGTTCTTCGAGCCTCGTGGCAGGATAATTTCTCGCTCCACAAATCAACTGGTATGTGCGCGCCGAGCGCAATTCTAACACCCTTCAACAATAAACAGCATGTCACTTAGCTCAAACTTCAAAAGTGCGGTGCGGCGGGCAGAAATGGCAACGGGACGTGGCGGGGCGTGGCGTGGCGTGGCACGGCAAGGATACAGAAGGACGGCGACTACACGTCGCTGAGAAGGGCAGTCATCGACGTCGTTATGCGTCGCAAATGCCGCCAGCGCCAGCCAACATGCTTCCGTGCCTCGTGCCACAGCTTTTTTTTGCTTGTTGTGTGTTTTTTTATTTGTCTTTGGCGGCGGCAGCTTTTGACTCGACAAGTACAGTGGCGCAAAATTAGAAATATTTAATAGAATTCAAGGCAAGGGTGGGAAACCGAAAGGAATATTACAAATACATGTAAGTTATAGAGAACTGTTTTATTTTTCAATTTGTCCTTTAAATAAATTTTTTCATAAGCCGTTTTTCTTATTTAAAATATTCCTATTAATTATTATTTTCAATATTTGTCTTATTAAGTTTCCAAATACTATACTTTCATTAACATTGCCAGCCAATGCTAAACAGCTGGTAACTAACAGCGTTTTTTATAGTGAAATATGTTATCGTAAAACACATTCATTTGTATTTGTTTTTGCTTGAAATGAACCACTGTACGCTGAGAACGACAAAGTTCTGTTTGCCTGAGGGCTCGAGCTTGACAATGTCGATGGGGCAGGAGGCAGGGGTCGGGGTGTTCGTACTATGGTAGGGGGTGTCGCACTGGCGATAATAAACAGACACACATACACGAACAAACGAAATGACAGCCAGAGCTGAAGTGTGTCTGATGGGCGTCGTCAGGCTCAAGCTCTGGCGGCAGCTACGCTTGTTGATATTGTCGCACTTGTGCCTGGGTTCGCACAGTGGTCAAAACTAATTTTAAAAAGAGTGAATTTTTATAATTCAAGCCAAATTTTACGTATAGGTCAAATACGTATACGTAATTAGGCGTTAATTGGTGTATGTGTGGAATATACCACAAATTTGGGCAAATATTGCACATTTTACAGCACATCTGGCCTCACTGTACCTGTAAGCATTTTGATTGTCATGGCAATTCGAAAGCATTTGTCGGTTGCTCTGCCGCCCCGGCCAACGTCTGGCGCACTCACTGGCAAACTGGCAGCCCCATAACCCCCCACCTGAGTTGCCCCACAACGCAGGCAGCAGCTACTTGCCACATTTGGCTTTCTGCCAGGACCATGACTGTGTGTTGGCATCGGGTGCGGTGGGTGCGGCAACTAAAAATGCGACGTGCGAGATTATCGTGTCGCTTGTTGGTCGGCGACGTTGCCAAATACACATACATATATACATATACACATACACACAGACATGCACACTGGAGTAGTTGTTGGTGCCGTTTTTGCGGCTGTGCACCCTGCCCTACGCCCGCGATGGCAGCGCAACTTACGCTACTGATGGCGTTGATGATGGCAAAAGGGCAACAACAGCAACAACAAAAAGTGTGCAGCAGCGTGCGCGCGAGGATAACGACACGAAGCGAACGCCAACGATGGCTGATGTGGATGGCATAAAGCAGAAGGAGAGTGGGCTGCATCCATGTGTTTGTGTGTATGTGAGTTTGAGTGTGTTTGTGTGTATATGTCTGTGCGACTAATTGGGTGAGAGAGAATGTGGGCGCTCAAATTGGTTTCGTGCTTTCGTGTGACGCGTGCGGAGGCGTGTAAGCTTTGTGTGTGTGTATGTGTGTATGGGCACACTGTCTGTTGTTGGTGTAGTTGTTGCCTGGCATGAATGCTTGATGCGTGACGGCAGCGACCGCCAGTTGTTGCCAGCAATTGGAACGGACGCAGGACACCGTACGGACATGGACACAGCAAAAACAACAAAAAATGGAAAAACAAAAAAAAAAAAAGAAAGGAAAAATACAATTTGCGTCGTGTGGATGTGGATTTTATTTGTACGTTTCGCTTTTTTTCACAAGTTTACTTTTGTTGTTTTGTGCCCTCTGCTTGGGATTTGCACGCTCGTGCAAGGACTCGACACCTAGCACACCAAACGGCCCGCCACGCCCCGCACGCCCACTCACGTTGCCTGTTTATGTCATTTTGTTTATGCTGCCCGCACCGACGCAAACTGCGCCATTTTTAAGCGACCCGTTTTAGTTTTTCTTACATACAGTTGCCGTCATCGCACCCTGCGATGCCTTTCCCCTGTTCCCCTACTCCTTTTCCTGTTTTTGTTTTGCGGCTGACTAAGTTGAATTCAACGCTGACGGCGCCGCGTGGGTAACATCTGTGTCTAGGCAGCCCCATAACGATTTTTTTTATTTTTGCATAAAAGTTGCATACACAATTCAAAAGAGAACGAGGGAGAGTGAGGTTATGTATGCAGATCGGATCACAGAACTAAAATATGTGCTTAATTGCACTGGTTTTACGACATTTGCTTCATTTTCTGAACTGTTGCTATATGAATTTGTAGAATTATTGAGCACTACAATTTTAAAGCCATTGAATTGTGGCGTGCCGTAAGGTAAATGATCATGTGCTTTTCGTTTTAATTTGATTTAAAAATGCACTTAATAAGACCGAATAGTATAAAGGAAATTTGAGTTGGTATATTTAACAGTGCAAAGCCGAGCTTCAGTTACATTGAAATGGGAATTTTCCTATTAATGTTTACATGTGGCTAAAATTAGCCAAATATTTTAAAACAAACTGGCTTTTGCTACAATTGGCTTCGGTTTATTTAGGAATAATACAATGACTGGCACATTTGATAAAAGAAAAATGCGAATTATATAAATCACTTGCATTTATCCGTAAATTGTCGTTAAATGCATCACACTTAAACGTTTAACGTTCTATGAAATAACCCAGATCAAACAATGAACCACTAAATACAGTTAGAACTAACCCAAAAATCTGCTCACTAGTAAAGTGCTGCGCAACTTGACTTGCTTTGAAGAAGTAAAAGAAGAAGACAGGAGGTATATAGCAATATAGCCAGTCGTACCGCACTGGGCTTAAATCAAAAAAGCACCATAATTCGCCACAGGATGTCTGCAGCAAAGTTTGCCACTGTTTCGAGTGTGGGTGCGCGATAAGGGAGACAAGTGGCAGGCGAATGTGTGAGAGAGAGTGTGAGAGAAGGGACAGGGAGGCGGCAGTAAGGAGTAGGAAGCATATCGCGCTGCGCTCACTTGACGCATTTGGAGTTCCACTTGACTGTGCGACTGCGACTTGGCTAACGGCAGGGAGTTTGCTTATCCCTATGCAGCTGTATACGTGTACGTGAGTGTGTTATGCTTACACAAGTCACACGTACATATAAACACACACACACACACGTACACAGGCAGACAAACATTTTCGCATGACTCCATGACAGATGGACGTTTCCTTGATGTTGTTGTTGTCGCACGCTTAAGTAGTACAGCACACCCACACCCCCCATACACACACACACACATATACACAGGCAATGGCGCCGGCAACACACAGACAACTTGCTGCGCACGTCGGATGTGAATGGGAGGCAGTTATAGAAGAGGAGGAGGAGGAGAACACGTAAACAGCGTTGAATTACAGCCTGACAAACGGGGCGTTGAAGTCTCAAACTTAAAAGTTATGTCTGTGAGTGGGCGGGGCTGGGGTAACATGCTGATGTCTGTAGGTCTGGTTGTGGGCGCACGTCTGAACCCAGCCTGTGCATCATTTATAAGCCATGCTAGGCCACAGATTGTCTCGACACAGCAACCCCCACACACATCCCCATCCCTTGCCTAACCCACAGCCAGAAAAGCGCGCACGCAACGGAGCTGATGATGAGTGCACGCCAGCCATAACTTGATGACTCTGCGGGGAGAAGGCGAACGAGGACGGGCAGAAGTGGAGTGTGGCCCACTAGGCTTAAGGTGTCACGTGCACCGGCTCCTTGTTGCTGCTCTGCCTCTGGCTCTGTCTGTGGCTGTTTGTGCACATAATTCATGCGCCCAAGTTGAAATGAAGAGCAATTTATTGAATAATACTTTCTCGCCATGAGGTCAATATACAATAGACGAGCCCGGCATCAGGACCAAAGGATCAGCTAACGTCAAACTTTCAGAATTCAAATGCGGCGCACATGTCAAATTGCAAAACAACTTTTGCCACCTTTCAGCTATGCTTGCTTAGATGTGGCTAGGCGTGAATATATATAGAATATGTTATTATATTTCAAGCTAAAGTTCTCTGAATGACGAGAATTTCAAGTTGATATTAAGCTGATAGCTATATCTTATCAATTTATTCAATATATCAAATTTGACTTACAGTTTTCCTTAAGGTTTTTCGTCAAAGCCGATTTGAAATCGAAATTCAGAAACATAATTAAAAAAGTGTTTAAAAGCATTTTTTTATATGAATATAACACTTATTTCAATATTCTGAAAAAAATTAACTGTCGTATAGAATTTTGCTTGAAAGATTCAAATTTTTTAAGTTAGAATAAGACTGAAAGATATATCCATAATTATATCCAATATATCAAATTTGACTTCCAGTTTTCCATAAGGTTTTTAGTCAAAGCCGATTTGAACTCGGAGTTCTGAAACATAATTAAAAAAGTGTTTTAAAAGTATGTAGTTTCAATATACTGAATCAGTATATATAAGATTACTTAATTGTAGTATAAGATTTTGCTTAGGAGATTCAGTTATTTTAATATTTTCTTAAGTTAGAATGAGCTATATCCTAAATTTATATCCAATATATGAAAATAAACTGTGCTGTAGGATTTTCCTTAGAAGATTCGCAATTATTTAAATAGTTTTTATTCCATTTTCTGATATGCAGTATCCTTACTTTAAATTCAAAATTAGTGACAATTGCCACAAAAGGCTGTTCAACTTTTTAGCAATTCTCTTGGTAGATATGTTTTCCTCCCTATAATATTTTTATATTTAATTTAAAGATATTCTTAGTACAAGTTCCAATTGGATTAGCTTCGCTTTCCACTTAAATAATACAAGAATTTTCTTTCAAAACTACTTCATCTTCATCTATTTTATCTTTCTCCCTTCTTTTTGAGCAATCCAGCAGACGGGCAGATATCCTTGTTCAGGCACTCGGAGCAATTAGGTTTAACAGGCGTACAAATCGTCTGCCCAAAGCCCACAAGCAAATGATTCACCTCTGCCCACAGTGGGCGGGGCAGCCAGCTCTCGAGCTGAACCCGTGTTTGCTCCGGCTCCTTGGTGGACTTCTTTAGCCAGGCCAAGCGATTGGCGATGCGATGCACATGGGTATCGACCCCAATGCCAGTAATTTGATTCCAAGCTGTGGCCATGCAAATGTGCGCCATTTTGGGACCAACTCCTGGTAGCTTCAATAGCTCCTTAATATTATCCGGAATGTCCTCGTTGTATTTGTCGATGAGTATTTGCGAGGTTTGCTTTAGGTATTTGGCTTTGTTCTATAATAGGGAGGTACTTAGGTATGTTTGTATCAATATCAATTTTAAGTCAAGATTTATATATACTTTATAAAAGCTAACGGGATGCAGCAATCGTTCCAGCTCAGCTACAGGTACATCAATTAAGCTGGCAGGTGTTAGAGTTTGTGCCTTCAAACGTTTCATGGCCTCAAAAGTGGTTTCATCTTTCGTCTGGCTGGACAGCATGAGACCCACCAATATATGGAAACGCTGCGTCTGTCAATTAACTGTAAAGTTTAAATATATTTCCAAGGATTTATATAGCATACTCCACCTTTTCATTGGCATTCTCATCCGCACATTTATGACATCCCATTGTATCAACTGGGGCGAGCTTTTCACCTCGCATCAAGCGAATATTTTCCAAATGCTGCACCCAATTTTCATTTGGAAAATCTTGCTCGATCTTAACTGCAGCAGCTGCTTCTACTTTTAAATTTGGAATGTCCTGCTCGATTTTAACTGCAGCGGCTGTTTCTACTTTTACATCCTTAGGGTTTTCGCTTTCCGGCACCACTTCGCATTTTATAATAGTTGCTGTGCCCATTTGGATTTTTGTGGTTTTTGAAATTTCAGCTGGGCGCGACTTTTTGGCGGGCAAATTTGATTTGGGTAGAGCATTCACTTGTCGTTGTTTGCGTGTTTGCACAGGTGAAAAGTAGCGTGATCCTGCAGCAGCAACGCTGGGCAAATCCTCAATGTCCTAAAGGTTTAATACTTAATGAAAAATTCTTTTTAAGCTAATTTATCGCACTCACCCACAATTCCGTCTTTACAGTCATTGCTCTTGGTTCTGTCTTAATCTGCTTTGCCAGTTTGCTCGACAATGTTGTCTTATCGCCTGTGTTTTTAGTTGCCATGGCTCTAATGCACTTTTTGTACAAATGATGCATGTATATTTACAAAACTCTCATAATATTATTAAATTACAATTGTAAACAAATTCGCGTTTTGCTGCCGGCTTACAGTGTGACCGTTTGTGCATGTGTAGAACAGCTGTTTTGCGTTTATGCCTATTGCCCGAGATATCACATTCGTTCAGTGTGGAGTCTTGCGGTAAGTGTGGAGCTAGTACTTCTAGTATTTTCTCAACTTGTTTTTTTGCAACACCTACACTTTAACTCGTTTGCAATTTGCAGCCACACTGTTTTACATTCATAAAATTAAAAGTAAAATTATCTTTTAAGTATAATTTTGGTCAATAAAACTAAATTAACATGCTTGCTACGTCGCAGCATTACGGATAACGGGTTTTACAAAATTATATAGTTATCAAATTGATATACAAACCAGCACATTATGCTAATTGTGTGACAAATAGTGCATGATTCGGATTTTGTGTGTATTATAAAACAAATACAAAAAGTTATTTATATTAGATCAAGTCCTAAAAGTTCACGCACTCAGAAATGCATTGTTAGACTAAAGAAGAATTTAAGTGCAAAGCGATTACTGGGATTAGAGTGTAAAAACTACATTAAAATACCACCTAACATACACACGCACCAACATACACCGTTGTACATTTGGACGGAAGCGAAAAATTGCATTGGTAAGTTGTGTGTGTCCCCATCACAACAAATAACAAACAAATTGTTATAATTTTGAAATAATTAGTTATCATGTGTTGCATGGAATTTGAGCATTTCCTCAATACATGACTATATATGAATGTGAGTGTAGATAAGCTAATATATAGGGTATATGTATCCATATGCCTTATCTCATGCGTCACTTCAGTTTCTTAGTTAGTGGTTGACTCCTGCAGCCGCAGAGAAAATGAGGACAACTGTTTTTACTTACAAAAGCTTAATCATTATCACTTCTGATTCATAATTTTAACTCCTATCCAACAAAGTGCTTTTATTTCTGCACTTCTAAATGCTCGTCATTCGACATCTGATAGTGAGGAGCGCGTGCCAAAATATGTAAAGCACGCCCAATACCAATATAAAAAATATTTTTTACCTATTTTTTTTTTTAATTTAGCACATGTCAGTTTAGCTAACACAGTTGTTAAACAAAGTATAATTGGATTTTCTGTTGCCTAACCTAAGAAAATTACTTGAAGTGCATATATCGTATCATATATAATCATTTTAAAATAATTATATAGGTGAAACACGCGCTACCTTCTTGGTTGCCAAACATTAAACTTAAATATTCTGCGTATTACTTTAAAATACAAAATACTATTTATAAACTCAAATACTCAGGTATTAAGTAATACTATTTTAGTAAATAATTCGATTTGTATGCAACTCTCGCTACCTGCATTTCATTTCTATCTTTGCAACAAAAAAAAAATACGCATCGACCCGCGTCATCTCTTAATACATATGTATGTGTGTGTGCAATTTCCAGTTAGACATGCGCTGATTTTGTCGTTTGACCCAAATATATTCACTGCTCCCTGCTTAGCCCCCCTCCATATTTTATCAATGACTTAATATACATTTATATATATGTTTATATTATATACCTTTTACAGGCGACCGAAACGCAACAATTAAATACTGGAATGCGCGCCTCCATTCCGCCCGGTGTACGTGTTGTACGCGGTCCAAATTGGATTTGGTCGAACCAAGGTAGGACGTTACTTATTTTTGTTTACCCATTTGAGGCATTGACTAGCTAAAACGATTTGTTTATAATGTGAACAATTATATACATATGTGTATGTGTGTATGCGTGTGTGTGTGTACACATTTACACTCACTAAACGATCCGCACTTTGATTGCCGCCAATGAGTGCAAAGAGGACGGGGCGCTATTTTTAGCCACACTCACAGCGGAATGTTTCCCAAATCTCTGTCTCTGCATTTTAAACGCACATAATATACAGCGTGTTGGGGCTGGGGGCAACAGCGGACGTAGGGTGCACACATATGTGACTTTTGCCACATTGTTTTTACTTCGCTGTCATAAAAGAAGTCGAGCGGCTGCCTTTGCCGTCTGTTAAGGCGCGTGCCATTTGAATATGCTTTATTTTTAAACATGGAACATGGGAGGCTGTCCAGAAGTAGTTGATTTATATTGAAAGGGAGACAAATATTTATATAAATAGCTAGGAATATCAGCTTGCTCCCTTCTTGCTGCTATTCGGTTTCTGTTAATCCTACTGCAGCTGTTCAGTGTGTGCTGTTAACTAACATTTGGCAGTATGCTGTTAACATTTGGCTAGTTATATGCTGTAAATTCCCTTTATCAATTTTTGTATGCCTGCGAATGATATTTAAAAATAAGATTAGATCAGCTGACTTTTGGTAATTGAAATAAATTGATTGAAATTGGAGTTTCATTATTTTTTCAACTTATAAATAGCATTAATTAACAGCATAACGTTTACATTGCCAGTGTTAACAGTTTACAGTCCTGCCCCAACTTAAAGTGCATGTCAAAAATAAATCAAACGACTGCCTATTAACAAAGAGATTTGGGGGTCTTGTGTAGAAGTTGAATAGCGAGGTGTGAGGTGTTTATATTTAGAGTGCAGCTGCATGCACCGTATTTGTGTATCCAAATGAAATTCCTATAGAACTCGCTCTGTTTGCTGGGGCAGATGTTTGGCAAGAGCCAAGAGCTCAGACTGTCTGCCGGATGAAAGATTTCCTTGGTACTTCGTTTACTTTTGGGGTGCGAAGCGTCCTATAAATAACTCTCGAGCAAACGGAAACTGGGGAGACGTTGTGTATAGAATAACCAAAGAAACTGAGCTCCAGTACAAAAATTGACTTAAATTGTATTTTATTTTCCAACCAACAGACGACGGAGAAGGTCACGTTGGCACCGTTTGCGAAATCGGACGCTGTGGCTCGACACATTCACCAGAGAACACGGTCGTGGTCAATTGGGACTCGGGACATCGCACCAACTACAGAGTGGGCTATCAAAGTCAATACGATTTGATTATTGTGGATAATGCACAAGTTGGTAAGTGAATTGTCTATTGCTTTATTTATTTAACCAATTCTAACTGCTGGCTGCTGCTTCCAGGCGTTCGCCACTCGAATGTTGTTTGTGATGGCTGCTCCAAGGCGGGCATAGCTGGCATTGTGTTCAAGTGCGCCCAGTGCACTAATTATCATTTGTGTGCCTTCTGCTACGGCGGGAATCTGCACGACTTGGAGCATACATTCGTGCGCTATACCACGCCCACATCGTTGGGGGTACGCGTGCCGGCACGTAAGGGCTCACAGCGCATCCAGTTGCGTGGCATTTTTGTTGGCTCGAAAGTTGTGCGCGGTCCAGACTGGGAGTGGAACGATCAGGACGGCGGTGAGGGCAAAACGGGTCGGGTTATGGAAATACGAGGCTGGGACAACGAATCGTGTCGCAGTGTAGCCAACGTCTCGTGGGTAACCGGTTCAACGAACGTCTATCGTCTGGGCCACAAAGGCAACGTTGATCTGAAGTATATATCAGCAACGTGTGGTGGTTATTACTACAAGGATCATATGCCCGTTCTGGGTCAGCCCGAGGAACAGCAGCCTATAGTAGCGATGGTCAAGCCAAGCTTTTCTGTGGGTGATCGCGTCAAGGTGTGTCTCGAGGTGGATGCTCTGATGAAGCTCCAACAGGGACACGGTGGCTGGAATCCGCGTATGGTCGAGCATCTGGCCAAGCTCGGCACAGTGCATCGCATCACCGAAAAGGGAGATATAAGGTGAGCGTGATTTGTCTCTAAAAAGTTTATATTTTATTAAATTGAATTGTTTTTGTTTAGGGTCCAATACGAAAACTGTCCCAATCGCTGGACCTTTCATCCCGCCGCACTCGTCAAAGTGGTTTCGTTTCGCGTGGGCGATTTGGTGACAATTATAAACGATGCATCTAAAGTGCAGCAGCTGCAAAAAGGACACGGCGAATGGATTGATATCATGCGCTATGTAAGAAATTCCTAAACGGGAATCAATAGATGAAGATAATGAAATACACTTGTTTCGCTTTAGGCTCTGGGCAAGCTCTGTAAAGTGGTTAAAGTGTACTCGGATGGTGATCTGCGCATACAGCAACTGGACGATGGCTTTGAGTGGACACTGAATCCGAAATGTGTTAAGCTGGAGCGTTCACCATTGGCCACGGCAGCGGAACGTTCCAATAGCATGATGGATCTGAGCCATCGCCGTACGGATCATGTGATGACACCGCTATCGGGTCTGTCTGGCAGCTCGGTGCCCGACAAGCTGGTCCGCGAGGCGGCGCAAGGTCATTTGGAGTTTGTGAAACAATATCTGGATGTGAATCCTAGTCAGGTGGATGTAATGAGTGGCGGCAAGGCCTGCATACAGGTGGCCTCCCACCAGGGCTACGTCGAGCTGGTCAGCTACCTCATCGCCAAGGGCGCCAATGTGAATGTGGTGGACAAGGAGGGCGACTCGGCTCTCCACTATGCCGCCTTTGGCAATCAGCCCGAGACGATGCGTGTGCTCCTCGAGCACGGAGCCGAGGTGAATTTCCTCAATTCCAGCCACTGTTCGGCGCTCCACATTTGCGCACACAAAAAAACGCCACATTGCGTGCGAGAGCTGCTGCAGCACAATGCGAACGTGAATATCCAGGATTCGTACGGGGATACAGCACTGCACGATGCCATTGGCAAGGAGAATACGGAAGTCGTTGAACTGCTGTGTAATGCACCAAATTTAGATTTCACTGTGAAGAACAATCGTGGCTTCAATGTGCTGCATCATGCGGCACTCAAGGGCAACGTGGTGGCGGCACGTCGCATTCTTCAGCTGTCGCGGCAATTGGTGAATGTGCGCAAGGACGATGGCTTTGCGGCACTGCATCTGGCTGCTCTCAATGGACATGCACAAGTGGTGGAGACTCTGGTCACCGAGGGACAGGCCGAACTGGATATACGCAACAATCGGCGGCAAACGCCATTCTTGTTGGCCGTCTCCCAGGGACACGCGAGCGTTATAGAGCGCCTGGTCAAGCTGTCGTGCGATATTAATGCCAAGGATGAGGATGGCGACAATGCCATGCATTTGTGCGTCATTAAGAAATCTAATTTACAGCAGGCCGCCGATCCCTCGCCCGACGAGGCACCCGAAATACACAAATTCTTCGTTAGCCTCGCGCAGACGAGCGTTCGCAGCGAGGATCGTCTGATGTACAGCGTCCTGATCTATCTGTCGCGACATGGCTGCCGTGTGGAGCTTAACAATGCCAATGCCAGCATCTTTGAATGGATCACCGATCGCAATATACGACAGCTGATCTTTGGCCAGCAAACGGAGGAGCCGAATGTGCCAACGACGGCGCCAACGCCACTGCAGCGCAATATGCAAGCCTTGGATATAGGTGGAGCAGATGAAACGCCACCGATTGACGTTGGCGAGGATGCAGCTGCGACTGTTAGTGCAAGCACATTAGCACTGCCGCCGCCGCCGCCCAAACCTAGCGAGGCGGGAACCGTGGCAGCTGGTCTACAGCCATCGCCGGGCAACAAGAAACTGAATTCGGATGCAGCTAGAAGTGCGTCGCCCCAGGTGGCACCACGTAAGAAGGCACCCAAGCCGCCAGTGCAATCAGGATCCGAAACACCAGGAACACCGAGCAGCGAGTCAAGCGGATCGCTACAGGTCGCGACGGCAGGTGCAGCCGCCGTGGCATTGCCAACCCTAATCACTGGCCAGCTGGAGTGTATTGTCTGCAATGAGCCTCTACAGCTGGTGCGCTTCGGTAAGCCAACATTTCATCAGCCATCTATAGTTCCCTTATATCAATCATCTGTGTATATATTTTTGCAGAGCCCTGCTTGCATCAGATCGCTTGCGAGGAATGCAGCATACGGATGAAGAAGTGCTTGCGCTGTGGCGTTGCCATCGAGCGGCGCATCGATGCCAATGGTCGTCAAGTGGTTAGCAATCAATTGTCGTCTACAGCCTCGCCCAGCGATCAGGCACGTTTGCCATCGGGCGATCTGTTGCGGTATCTGGAGAACAAGGTGCAGGAGTTTGAGGAATCGCATTTCTGTGGAATTTGCATGGAACGCAAACGGGATGTGGCCTTCCTCTGTGGCCATGGCGCCTGCTCCCACTGTGCCGAAACATTACGCACCTGCCACATGTGCCGCAAGACAATACTGAAGAAGATCAATCTGTACTGAGCACTCACTTAGTGCACTTTAGCAATACGCAACCAAAGTGGCTTGTATATACTACATAATGATGTTAAAAATTTAATTATTATCAAGGATTTACATTGCGTGTTTTCAACAATGACAACAACAGCAGCTGATACCATCTTTCGTTCCACAAAACTTCATGCATGAATTTACTACCCAACTTTATTATTTATTAAACACCACCAACAATAATTATTTTGCACTCACACAAACACCTCTACACACGCACATTCATTATGTCTATAGTCTATTTAGCATCGTTTAACGACAACGAAAACCCAACTAAAATATAATTAGATGATTGATAATATAATCATTTTAATTGCAATTGAATGAAATATTGATATTTACTGCTAAAGGAAATTTGAGTTAATGCAGATCAACTCTCGGAGTAAGTAGAAAATGTCTATTGCAACCCTTTTTGAGTAGCTCTAGTATGTCAGAAACATAGGCAGATTCCGTGCCAATACGATACGGGGTTGTTATAAAAATATTGCCTGCCAACGAAATTATTTAATTATAAAAAAGCGGAATCAAAACGTAACGGTGTTTACGTATATCCACTGAAGCTAGTTTTGCACAAAATGATGCCAGAAAAAATACTGCACACACTCGATAGAAATTGAGCCCAGCATCGATAACACATACCAAACTGAGTATATATCGGTTTTGTTAGTAATTGTACTTCAACAAAACGCCAAGAAAAAACACACACGTCACAATTTACTCGTGTGTGTAGAGAAATCTAGCCAGCTATGTCAAAACAATTGGCTGATTATCAGCCAACAAAGTTTCAATTCTATCAGAAGATAGCACTTGGCATTCTTCTCATAACCATATTGCTATCGCTACCAGCAATATGCCAGAGTCAAAGTAATCCCAGTTTTAAATACTCGCGCGAAGCAAATGAAAATTTTGATGGTAAAAATGCGCCGCCGGTAAAGCACGAACATCATCACCACGATGATGATCATGACCACCACGATCATGATCATCATGACCACCACGATCATGACCATCATGACCACCACGATCATGCTCATCATGACCATGGTCACCACGATCATGATCATGCTCATCATGAACACCAACACACGAAGTCTGCGCCGCTTGGTGAGTTATCGCTGCTTCTCGAACTGACGAAACGTGTTTAGTTATTGTAATAGACTTTTTCTAACAGATATGAAGAGCATTTGGCTGCACTCAATTGGCTCTACACTGCTTATCAGTGCTGCTCCCTTTGTGCTGCTCTACGTTATTCCACTCGATAATAGCGAGGCAATGAAGCCGCGTCTTAAAATCTTGCTGGCCTTTGCTTCAGGTGGTTTGCTGGGCGATGCATTCCTGCACTTGATACCACACGCAACCCATCCGCACAGTCATGGCGAGCACGACCATGGCCATGGTCATTCCCACGATCACCACGAGGATGGCGAGGGACACGCCCATGGACATGATATGAGCGTTGGCCTTTGGGTACTAGGAGGCATTATTGCTTTTCTGTCTGTTGAGAAAATCGTACGTATACTGAAGGGAGGAGGATCGGGTGGACATGGCCACAGTCATGGCGCACCAAAGCCCAAGCCCGTGGTCAAAGAGAAGGAGGCCGCCGACAGTAAGAAGAAGTCGACGACGAAGCCAAACAAAACGGTTGCCAAGAAAACTGAAGATGAGGGCGAAGTGGAAATATCTGGATATTTAAATTTGGCTGCAGACTTTGCGCATAATTTCACCGATGGCCTGGCCATTGGCGCCTCCTATCTGGCAGGCAATAGCATTGGCATTGTTACCACCATAACCATACTGTTGCACGAGGTGCCGCATGAGATCGGAGACTTTGCCATACTGATCAAGTCGGGCTGCTCACCGCGCAAGGCCATGATGCTGCAACTCGTCACTGCGCTGGGCGCGTTGGCGGGCACAGCTTTAGCTCTGCTCGGGGCGGGCAGCAGCGATGGCAGCTCCGCGCCCTGGGTGCTGCCCTTCACAGCGGGAGGCTTCATTTACATAGCAACTGTAAGTGTGCTGCCCGAGCTGCTGGAGGAGTCGACAAAGCTGAAGCAATCCTTAAAAGAAATCGTGGCTCTGCTCACGGGCGTCGCATTGATGATTGTTATAGCCAAGTTTGAATAATGATTAGTTTCATAAATATGGCCCGAATGTACTTCCAAAAACTAATTTGTGGGCATGTAAAATACAAAAAAAGAAAAAATCTGTAATACAACTTAAAGAAATTTAATTGCGATATTTCGGTTTCTATATGTAGATTTATTGCTGTAGATTTATTTTCATAAATTCAACAAACTTAATTTACTTGATAAACAAATGTAATAATTGTTTAAATATTTTTAGTTAAGAGGCTCAGCCCTTTAGGATCGATTTAATTTCATTCACACAATACTCGGCTTGTTCGATAGCATCTGCATTGGAGCTGCTCTTGCCCAACTTCCAGGCCAGCTTACAAAACTTCTCGGCCTCGTTGAGCAGGCCTTCGCGCAGATAAACCAATCCCAGGTTAGCCAGAATGACGCCTTCCTGGGCGGCATCCTTCATCTCCCTAGCAATGTTCAGTGCGCGAAAAAGCGTTTCCTTCGCTTCACTATACTTTTCCAACTATAAAATATATAATTAAAAGCGATTTAACATGGCTAAAATGTGGCTTACGTTTACGTAAGCTACGCTGATGTTATTCAGTATAGTGACGGATGCATCGTTGAGGGTTCCGTAAACCTCAACGAGAATGCTTAGAGCCTCTTTGAATAGGTTCTTGGCCTCCTCATATTTGCCTTGCTTCATCAGCAGCTGTCCGAACCTGCGTATACGTAATCAATTTTACTGTTAGGCGAAACATATTCAGCTGAATCTTTCTTTTGGATTTTAGAAGAAGCATGGAACAACCTTCAATACCAGTTCTTAGTCAAGCCATAAAGCTCTCGTACATCACTATCTTCTGGCATCTCCTTCACCAGCTTGGCCAGGCGTTCCAGCGTCCACGTGAAGCCCTGGAAGCTCTTTTCCAGATCGCCTTGTAGCTGCGACATGTGCGCTATCTTGGAGCTAATGTGCAGTATCTTCGGACTGTCTTCCGTATGGCCCTCGGACATGAGGCGTTTCATCACATCTACAAAAAGGGTTTCTGCCTTTTTGAACTGTTCACGTTCCATGGCCAGATTGGCCATCAGATCGAAAACATAGGTAATACCGTTCGAAGACCGTAAGTCCTGGGCCATGCGAAGCGCAAGATGTAGCATCTGCTCGGCCTTGTCGTACTGTTCGTTCTGTATGCACAATATGGAACGCTTTATGGTATTCACCAGCTTCGTTTCGGGCGTCTCTTCGTCCTTGTCGCCGCCTCCGAACAGATTGAAGCTAAACGCAGCCGTGAATACCAGCCCGGTGTGAGGATACTTGGAGTGGCGTTCGGACTGCTCCTGACGTCGTTGCCTCTCATTCTGGCGCATGTAAACAGAACATGTTGATCGTGATCCTTGTGTCATGGGCTGGTAGCTGTTCCGCGCTTTGATTAAACACTCATTTGGATTCACACCCATGGCCCGCATAAGGCGCATGCAAGACAACGCTTGTGTCAGTTTACCAAAATTCTTCACCATCATTTTGTAGTGCAATGCATTCTATAATTTACTAATAATTTATACGGCCAATCCGTATACTGCTTGGTCAAGCAGCCCAATTACGAAATATGAATCAAAACAGTGTTGTAAAGAGCGCGCTGTGACTTTTTAATTAGTGTCGTCTAACGCATTAAGAAAATACAAATAAAATAGTAGGTAAACTTAATATTGTGCATTCATTTTGT
This sequence comes from Drosophila gaucha, assembly GCA_035045545.1. NCBI lineage: Eukaryota > Metazoa > Arthropoda > Insecta > Diptera > Drosophilidae > Drosophila > Drosophila gaucha. The sequence continues at coordinate 3,263,626 of JAWNOY010000099.1, forward strand.
AATTTTAATTGATATTAGTGGTGTTCCCAAATTAGAATGGCCAAACATGAGACTGACAGCTCCACAACTATTTATCATTTCATTATTGTCCCTGAACCTTGATTATGACTCTTACATAACTGAAGGGTATGTTCCAGTGAGATAGAATTTATTAAAGATCATAATTAATTTAATCGTGTTACCTACTAACAGTTATATCCCTATTAATAATTAAATCTATCGTATAATCGAATAGTTTGAAAAGTATCGATAAGAAACATGCGATAGTGTAGAAGCATTGACTGCAATCAAAAAGCAACCCTACCTATTGATGGCGGATTGACGCTTTTCGCTGGCAACAAAAAATTTTCTTTTACGAGTAATCATAAACGTTGCACACCGCAAATTAAGAAAATAATTGTGCGTGCGTCTAATCGCGTACTGCCGACGTTTAAAAACAACTGCAATAGCATTTTATTTCAGTGTTTTATTACCAGTGGCATTAGTGTGCGGCACGAGCAGTATTTTTTTTAGTTACAGCTATGAGACGTCGTAGCGAGCGAAAAAAATCTACATCGCCTGCACCTTTGCCGGCACGTCGCAGTCGCCGATCTCGTAAAATTTCGGAAAATGAGAAAACCGAGGATGAGACGCTTGTGGAAAAAATAGAAGAAACAAAAGCGCCACCAATAATTGAAGAAATCAATGAGGAGCGCGGGGAGCCGCGAGCGTCAAGCGAAGAACACGCCGCCGCATCGCCAGTGCGCAAAAGCCGTACCACACGCACGACACCCAAAAAGCGCCAAAGCGCCAGCAATCAGCGCGAGAAAAGCAGTGAGCGTAAGGTGGAAACTATACCTGAGGAAGTAGAAAATGGCTCTGATGTGGCGGTGGTAGCGGAGACGGAGGCGAGTTGCACCAAAAAGAATACCGATATCGATAACAAATTATCGGTAGAAAAGGAAGCGGCCAACATACCCGATGAACCGCAGACTGAACCGGAACTGCATAAGAAGGAAGAGCAGATAGAAACCGAAACAGACACAACGGATACCCTGAAAAAGCCGAATAAAGTGGAAGAAGACGTAGAGAAGTCACAGGAGAAGGGCGTAAAGGAGCACAGTAATGATGCAGTTGACGCTGAGGGAGCGAAGGAACCGGAAAAGGAAAAGGAGAAGGACAGAAGAAGTGAACCTGCCGTGGAGGAAGAGGTAAAAGTTGCGTCTTCTTTAAGCTTAACAGAAAGTAAGGATGAAGTACATCTAAAAACCACAAGCGATGTATTAGACATTCAGACAGAGGACATGGAAGAGCGGAACACCGATAGAGCGGACCACACGGATCAGCCCAAAGTGGATGACAACAAAACCCCGGTCAAAACCGATGAACAGAAGGAGAATCACAAGGAAAGCGTTGAGCAATCAGCAGAAAAGCAAACTAACAAGGAGCACCCAAATAGCGATAAACAGGATAATGTGACACAGCAGCGATCCGTGCGCAAACGTAAATGGCTGAGCAAAAAAGTTGCCGAACGTGCACCACCCGTGTTGGCTATATCAACCGATTCACTCAAGAATATTATTGCGGATGTGGTGAATCCAGTGCCACTCAGCGATGTGCAGTTGGAGTCATCGTCAGAGGAAGAGGGCCTCGTTACCAGCGATCATGAAACGGACGAACGTTCGTTAACCCCCGAGCTGCGAGTCACAAAAGATCGAGATGAGGGCAATGCGACAGACGAGGAGCAACAACAGAAACAGAAATCGCAACCAAAATCGAATCATGAGAAGGAGTCGGTGCCAACCGTGCCAGCTTTAAGTAAAACAGTTATCGAGCCCGCCGCCTCCAAAGCAAGTGCTGTCGCTCGCTCACCAAGTCCGGCGCGCAATCGTGCCAGCCACGTGCTCTTCATCACCAATTTGGTGCGTCCGTTTACGGTTCTGCAGCTGAAGGGTCTGCTGGCGCGCACGGGCAAGATCGTCGATGAGGATGGCTTTTGGATCGATCGCATCAAGTCTAAGTGCTATGTTGCATATGCCACAGAGGAGTAAGTGTATTGACTTTCCTTGAATCTACCCACATGCTAATATACGTTATTCTTCTTTTTACAGCGAGGCTATTGAAACACGTCATGCTCTGCATGGTGTACGTTGGCCGGTCTCGAATCCCAAGTGCTTGAATGTCGACTTTGGCAGCCGCACAGACATGGATCGTGCCATACAGTCAACCAAGAACGATGCTCCCAAATATCCACAGGACAATACTAGAGATAATCAGCACGCGGGCAACACTTGGTCACGCTTGGATGCAAGCGATAAAAAGGTATGGTTCGCTTGAGAAGTTTTTATTTAAACATAAATAAATACAAATTTGTTTATTATAGCCGGCGCGTCCGGTGCGCGAATGGGATGTGGGCAAGAAGGAGCCGAATGAGCGCGATAAATCAAGCAACGACAGGCGCCGCAGCAGCAAGGAGCGCGTCGACTCCAGATTACGTGAATCGGATAGGGGTAAAGGAGGTGATGAAGTAGAGCGCCCTGGTCAGGATCGCAAACGGTCACGAGATCGCGAGCGTGGAGGACGCGAACGTGAACGCAGCGAGCAACGTGTACATGGACGGAGCAGAAGCGGATCACCAGGTGAGGATTACATTAACAAAACATGGCTGAATTTATATGCTAATTAAGATATGCACTTTATAAAGCGTTAAAAGCCAGAAAAAAGGAGAATGAACCACCCATCAGACTATTAGATGATCTATTTCGCAAAACCAAGGGCACGCCATGCATATATTGGCTGCCCCTGACACCGGAAGCTGTAAGAAAACATTCATAGAAATGCCTTAAAGTGTAGCTAATATTATTCTTTTCGTGACTTGTGGCAGATTGCGGAAAAGGAGGCGTTCCGTCAGAAGCGTATCGAGGAGCACAAACAGCGTATTAAGGAGCGTGAGGAGCGCCTCAAGGAACGTGAAAAGGACCGCGAACGTCAGCGAGACAATCGCCGTAATCGCTCAAACGAGCGTCGGCGTTCGCGCAGTCGCGATCGGGAGCGACGGCGTTACTAGACAGTAACTAAATAAACAAGCGAAATAAAACAAAAACAAATGAAGTCAACTCGACAACAAACATTTTAAAACAACAAATACAAAAAAAAAACAAGATGAAAAAAATAGAAAGCATATGCGCAGCAACGTTCGTTTAAAGTGCTTTCCCCTGAAAGTTTGAACCTTTTTCTTTTTGAGTTCAAAATATTCAACTTGAAGTCAAAGCGAACTTCAAATTGAATATTTTTCCTCCCATTTACTCAACGAAGAAACCTAACAATGAGATTTAAATTTCTTTCTTTTTCCTCGCCCCTTTTATATTTGCTGTTCTATATATACCTATATATATATATACATAACTTGATTTGATTTCTTTCCCAAATGTAGCTTTTTACAGTGCAGCAACAACAACAACAACTTCTACTACAGCAACAACAACCAGAACAACAGGCGACAGTCAGTCAATAGAATGGCGACCATCGCGACACGGGTTGGATATGCCTCTGTATCGGAGCCCTAAAACTGTAGCCGCAAGTGTTTAAAATTCGCCTCTATACATAAATAATTATATGAATACATATATATTTAAACAGCAAATGCAGATTAATTAACTGAATTATTGTAACTAATTGAAATTTTTAAAGAACTTAAATATAACAAAATCACAGAAGGCAAGCTTGTGACCATGCCAAAAATTTAACATCTATCTCTTTATTCTGAATATGATATACCTGCGTCTGTATATAGATTTACAATTTTAAAATGTTCTGTTTGGAATCGTAGTGAAGGATTCCTGAAAATTTGCTGGATATTTCTGAAGTAATTATTTTTAATGTTAGTATTCAACTTTGAAGTCTGTTAAAATAAGAAATAAGGAAACGCATTAAACGTTTACCAAGCAACAATTTCGTTATTCAAGAGAAGTTCAACGTTTAAAAATGCGCTCCCAAAGTACTCGATTCTAATGAGCACACAAATATCGATATCTCTGTACAGCTGTATTTCGATAAAAATTAAGTCGGTCAAAGTAATACTTGTAATAATCGCTATCGAATTAATTCATTAAAATTTTACATTAGAAGAAAAGAAAAATGTGGTCAGATACCTTTTTAATTGTATTTATATCAATATGCACGGCATTTTTGGGTGAAGGTATGTATTAAAAACAAAAGCAATATTTGAACGCAGTATTAAAAAGTAAACAACGTACACGTATTCATTTATAGGACTTACCTGGGTGCTGGTCTACCGCACCGAGAAGTATCAGCGGCTAAAGACGGAGGTGGATAAACAGAGCAAGAAGTGTAAGTAGATAAGATCTTGTGATATTCTTAGGCTAATTATAAGTCATGTGATTTACACTTAGTGGAGCGACGTAAGGAGACACATGGCGATTCGTTGGATAAGTCGGTAAAAAAGAAACTGGAGCGGTATGAAGAGAAATTGAAGAATAACAACCGCGACTTGTCGCTGGTCAAGATGAAGTCTATGTTTGCCACTGGATTCGCATTCACCGCCTTGTTGAGCATGTTCAATAGCATATTCGATGGACGCGTTGTGGCCCAATTGCCCTTCACACCCATCTCCTGGATACAGGGCTTGAGTCATCGCAATCTGTCGGGTGACGATTACACCGACTGTTCGTTCATCTTCCTCTATATACTCTGCACCATGTCCATCCGGCAAAATATTCAGAAGCTCCTGGGCTTTGCGCCGTCACGTGCGGCTAGCAAACAGGGCGGCGGCCTCTTTGGCCCGGCACCAGGTCAATTTAAATAGATGTTTTTCTTGGGATTTTGTTTTCTAGCTAAATTTTCAATTGGATTTCAGTTTGAAAAACCACATACAATAAATTACATTTAATTTAAAGCATTAAACTCATACATGGGTTTATCGACAATCAAACGATCAAAGCTCAATCGCGACAAATCCAAAGTGCGGAACTGTCCATCCATAATCAGCTCGGAGATGGCTCGCCCCAGCGCCGGTGTCTGCTGTAAGCCCTGCCCACTGAAGCCGCTGGCAATATACAGATTATGATAGTATGGATGCGGTCCCAAGATGCCATTCTCGTCGTACACGTTGTAGTCGTAAAGGCCGGCAAAGCAATTGACTACCTCAGCGGTTGCAAAGGAGGGCACTCGTTCGACTAGCGCAGGCCTAATCTTCTCATCAAAGTATGTCGCCGACACATCGAGATTATCTCCACTCACTTGCTCATCGGGCAACACATTGTGCCCGCACACGTAGTCTCCGCCCAAGCCCAGTCGGCGGATATATGTGCCTGCCGTTGAGTCCACAATCATGGGCATTGCTAAGCCGGGAGCACCTGAATCCTGTGAGTTTATCTTGTACATATAACGCTTCCGAGCATCGATGGGCAGGGGCACACGCAGCAGGCCCTCGCCGCAGCCAACGTGGGCTAGGCGTGCCACAGCTCCACTTTCGACCCCAGCTGCGATGACGCACAAAGCGAACTTAATGTTGCGCTTCGAGCCGTCTGGCATTCGGACGACCGCCTTGTCCAGACTTTGATAGCTACTTTGTTCGGAGTCAGTGACAATGATATCCGACTGATTCTGAAATTGAAAGTCGACGAGTTCGCCATCCACAAAATGCGCGCCATAGCCGCGCGCAGCTCGTTTGTAATTGGATAAAAGCGCCCAGGGATCAAACCAACCTTCGCGCTCCATTCCGAAGCAGCCGAGCGCGATGCCTTTGGTGTTTAGCCAAGGAAATCTGGACGCCAAACGTTCCGCTGTGAGCAGCTCGTTGCGTGCGCCCAGCTCGTTTTGCATCTGTGATGTTTGCTTCAGCGTCTCCGCGTCCGCCTCGCTGGCAAGCACCAGCTGTCCATACGGCGTATAGTTAAGCGGTATATCGGTGCCAAAATGTTGAGGTGCTTGACGCAAAAAGTCGGCACCAAACAGGGACATTTGTATTGTCTCTGGCACTGAGAAGTGGTGGAACAGGCCATTGATGGACACACGCGTTGCGGACTTCTCATGCTGGAATTATAGGAGAACCTGAAATGTTTTCCGTTTTCTTTTTGTCAACAGTCAACAAACACTAACCTTGACATCCTTTTCTATCACTACCACGTTGAGACCATCCCGTGCCTTCTGCTTGAGCCAATAGGCGATGGAGCTGCCAATCCCTCCACCTCCGACAATCAGCACATCGCAGTGAGTCTGGAATTCCTCTATGTTTCCTTTGACGCCGCCAAATTTAAATTTACTGCTTGTAGCTATAGGCTGGGCCTTGTGCTCATCCTCGTACACAGCTTCCTTGGGCACAAAGAACTCTTTAATTTTTCGGAAATCGTTGCCAAGCAGACGAAATGTACGCCGTATGGGATGTTGATCGTCCGGTTCGCTGCCGCCGGGCGGACTCGATTCAGTGGAGTAGGCACGTAATATTGGCACCTGAAACTGGCGCTTTAAATGCCTTAAACGTAACATTTTTCTGCTCACAATGTACAAATTAAGCGCAGACTTTATTTTAATTCATTTAATGTTGATTGTTATGTTATCTCATAGCGTTCTAAGGAAAACAGCTGATGAATGGATCTGATGGGACTTCCTCGTTGCAATGTTAAATTTAACAGCTAGGTAAAATGTTAATAACAGCGCTTACAGCAACTTGTGCAGCTGTAATTAAAAAAAAATTGTGAACACCAAAACTCGCATGCAAATTTAAATGTATTGATACAAATACATATTGAATGAGGTAATTTTATATTAAATTAGAATATTTAATATACACTGAAATTTTGTGGCAGCCCCAGCAAGTATCGATAACTTTGGCGTCAGAGTAACATGTATAGTGTTTGTCAAAACTATCGCCCACCTCTAGAGTCTGGCATTACTTGGCAATTTTGTATGCCGAGTTTAGAAAAAATATTAATATTAAAACAAACAGTAAATATACGCAAATTGCAAGTGCTTTAAAAATGACAAACGCGGCTGTTGATACTGTCTCACAAGACATTGAAATGGAGGTGGATGCCACAGCCGAAACACTGGCGGACGAAAAGAAAAATCAAGATCTCGCTACTGTACAAGAGCTTCGCGAGCAAATACGTCAAATCGAAAAATCTGTGGCCTCCAAGGAATCACGGTAAGTGGAAAATTGAAGCAGCAATTTTAGCTCGCGGCAGTCAAAAACGTAATGCTAAATAAAATCATTTTAGTTTCATTTTGCGTGTGCTGCGTAATTTGCCCAACACTCGACGCAAACTAAACGGCGTCGTCTTCCGGAACTTGGCCCAGAGCATTTATCCCGTTGGCGCCGACCGTGAGGCAGCCTTGGCACTTACGCCAGCACTTGAAAAAGATGCTACAGAATTGCCCGATGTACCCAAGAAGCAGGTGGCTACAAAGGCGCCCATCGCCGAGGTAGATGCCTACTTCTACCTCCTGCTGCTGGTGAAATTGATAGATGCTGGAGACTTAAAGCGGTCCGGCACTTGCTCGGATGCCTTAATGTCCAAAATATCTATACAAAATCGTCGTACACTGGATCTGATTGGTGCTAAGTCATATTTCTACTACTCGCGCGTGGCGGAGCTGAACAATGGATTGGAGGGCATTCGCTCGTTCTTGCATGCCCGCCTCCGCACCGCGACGCTGCGCAACGACTTCGAGGGACAGGCCGTGCTGCTCAACTGCCTGCTGCGTAACTATTTGCACTATGCGCTGTATGACCAGGCGGACAAGCTGGTCAAGAAGTCTGTCTATCCGGAGTCGGCCAGCAACAATGAATGGGCGCGTTTCCTTTACTATTTGGGTCGCATCAAGGCCGCAAAGCTGGAGTACAGTGATGCCCACAAGCATCTCGTGCAGGCTCTACGTAAATCACCACAGCATGCCGCCATTGGATTCCGCCAGACCGTGCAGAAGTTAATCATTGTTGTGGAACTGTTGCTGGGCAACATACCCGAACGCGTGGTGTTTCGTCAGGCTGGCTTGCGTCAATCTCTGGGACCGTACTTCCAGCTCACACAGGCTGTGCGGCTGGGCAATCTGAAGCGCTTCGGGGATGTGGTCTTACAGTTTGGACCCAAATTCCAGCTGGATCACACATTCACGTTGATCATACGACTGCGCCACAATGTAATCAAGACGGCCATTCGCTCGATTGGACTTTCCTATTCGCGGATCTCGCCGAAAGATATAGCCAAGCGTTTGATGCTCGACTCGTCAGAGGATGCCGAGTTTATTGTGTCCAAAGCCATACGCGATGGTGTGATTGAAGCCACCTTGGATCCGGCACAGAATTATATGCGCAGCAAGGAGAGTACCGATATATATAGCACACGCGAACCCCAGTTGGCTTTCCATGAGCGCATCTCATTTTGTTTGAATCTACACAACCAGAGTGTGAAGGCCATGCGCTATCCACCCAAATCATATGGCAAGGACTTGGAGAGTGCCGAGGAGCGACGCGAGCGGGAGCAGCAGGATTTGGAGCTGGCCAAAGAGATGGCCGAAGATGATGAAGATGGTTTCTAAGCGCAATTTGAGCACTTTTTCATATATATACATTAATTTTTCATAGATATGTGAACCAATACCATAATAAAATTAATTTCCGAAATTTGTAAACCTACAATGCATAATTGTTATTAAATTTTCAAAAATTAAGCGGGGTTTTCCCTGAATATTATTATTATATTGAATATTCATCGAATTATCGAACTTGATGTGTCGTTAAGTAAGCGATGAAAGTGTTGTTAAACTTTGAAAAGAAAAACGAAGTATCTAATCAATATTTCAAATTAAGGCATTAGTCTCGTGCAAGCATTTATGCCATTATATAGTGCGTAAGTCATTAATAAATTTCTTTGTAAGCTAGTTTAATTTGTTTATGAATGTTTATCAAAACTATTCACAATAATAGGTTGCTGCCCTGCACTATCGATAATATCGCATGCTGCAAACAATAAACTTATCGAGCATTGCAAAGCATCGATACATCTTTGCAATATCAACAACCCTATCTAGTTGCATTATTCTTGGAGCAGAAAGCAGAAAATTTTTGTGAAAACACCACGCAGCGAAAAATGTAAAGTGCGCAAATGTGAAGAGTAACAAAAAATAAGGAAGCAAACTATGAACTTGCAAATTGTGTTCAGATTGATGTTAAAAAGTGCATGTGCGCGTTTAAAGTAGAAAATCTACATGCAAGTAATCAGCAGCCACAGCATTCTGTGGCAGCGACTCGTCGTCCAGTAGCAGCGAGTAAATTGTGGAGTCTCTCTGGCCACATTGGTGCACTAGCGCCCGCAAATGTATGCGACAAACTAGTAGTGGGCAGCAGCAGCAGCAGTCGTTGTCGTCGTCTTTGTGAAGCATCAAACGCAAAAAAAGCAAAGGAAATAAATAAATGCCAAAACAAGAGAGTGAAAAAAAAACGTGCGTAAAAGTTAATTAGCTGCCGCCAAGCAACGAGCAAACGCAGAAGCGAGTGGAGGAGCAACAGCAGCAGCTGCTGCTCTATACAAATCGACAATCGACATTATTGTTGTTGTTATTATTATTGCTGTTGTTGTTGTTGTGGTTTTTGCACCCACCACACGTAACTAGAGCAGCAGCCACTATACACACACTCATACAGACACACTAAAAACACACATACACATTGACACACACAAGTACACATAAACACTCATACACACACACCCCTACATATAAACACTCCAGGCTAGACTTCGTAGTAGATGCGTGCGTGCCACAACAAAATTGGAAATGATTTGTCCAAAAGACGTCCTACAGTGGTTTAAGACTCTGGAGAGCTATAATCGCATTGATACCATGTGTTCATTGTTCGAGGCATGTTTGCCGTTCGAGTTGCGGTTTCTGGGCACCTGTTTGGAGGAGCTCGGTCGGAGGGATTCACCGGAATTGCGGGGCATGGAGTTGCGCGCCAATAATCCTCAAGATCTGGCTGCCGATATGCACAATTGCCAGAAGGGCGAGCCAACAGACAAAAAGATTCGCCGCAAGATGGCGCTCTATTTAGCGCTAATACGTGCCTGCAATCGCAATTGCGTGAGCGAAATCTTTCGCACCCTCGAATTCTGGGGCGAGCGCGATTTTGCCACCATTAACGATCAGGATACGTTCCTGGAGCTGTTGCTCGTATATACAATGGCTGCCAAACATCCGGTCTTCTCCTACCACCAGAACACCAAATGCGGCGAGATTCTAGCCAAGATTAAGGAAATCAAGCGCATGGCGGATGAAACAACGCAAATCATAAACCAACACCAGCAGCAGCAGCAGCAGTCACAGCAACAACAGCCACAGCCGGCGCATACACAGCACTTGCTGCATCAGCAGCAACAGCAGCAGCAGCCGCCGCCGAATCAGCCGCCACCGCCTTTCCATCATCCCATGGTGCAAATGATGCAGACGCAGCAAGCGCCTCTACTGTATCCACAGCCTTGGACCAAGGTAACAATTCAACTTTTGTAATACAGTGAAAGTTCTGCTTAAGTTCACAAATGCAGCAATTACTTTAATATATTTATATATAAAGAGAGAGCTTTCACTGTACTCTCTTATATTATCTTTATGTATTAGCTATTAATATAATAAATATTCAATTTCTCTGGTAATTAGCAGCTTATGACCGGCACCGAAGTGGAGGGCATGCAGCATTTGATGCAATCCAACATCACCATTCCAACGGACTCAAATGCCATAGCTGCGGCGGCAGCGGCAAGCGCCTGGTCCATGCGCAACATGTACACAGTGCCGCCTCCACAGCCACAGAGCCTGGATCATCAGGTGCCGCCACAAGCCAGCTCGCCCATGCTAAGCAGCCAGCAGTCATCGCCATCGAGCAGTCGCACCACCAGTCCACAGCGTGATCGTGGCAGCAGTGCTTCACTGCTGCAGCAGCAACAGCAGCAGCAACAACAAATGCGCAGCTTGCCGCAGCGCATGACGAGCAGCGTCAAACATTCGCGTCGACCCTCCGTGGAGACAACGCCACCGCCAATGTCCACGTCCGTTGGCAGCGTTGACGCAAATTTGACGTCACAGCATGTCAAGCATTTCGATGAGGTGGGTTCCTTGAAGCATGCATTAAGAACAACAAAACAATGGAGAAATATAAATTTCTCGATCAGCGCAGGGTCTAGGATCATGTTTCTCTAGAGGTTGTTGAGCTTAATCCATAGCTGGTAGAAATTTAAAACGCTTTTAGAGTCTAGCTAGAAAATTGAAATGATCCTTGAGTCTTTATAGTGAATAGAGAATTGTAGTCTCCCATGAGCATTCCTTGAATTAGCTTAAAATATTTAGATCGAGAGAGGCTATTTTTGGCTTCTGTGATTTCAATATTTGGCTTTAGTCTATAAGAGCTAGAAGTGGGAAATGATATTTGAGTTTATTTAACGACTAAATTTATTTATTTATTCATTTACCATGATCATTCCTTTAGTTCCTGCTTACCCAAAACGATAAAGAAAGATGCTTCATTTTAGCATCTGTGATTTCAATATTTGGTTTTCGTCTATAAGAGCTAAAAATCTTCCAATCTTTATAGGTAATAGAGATTTGTACAATAGTTTCTGATTTACCTTGAATTTTTGCTTAGCTTAATATATATAGATAGAGAGAGACTTTATTTTAACTTCTGTGATTTCAATATTTGGCTTTTGTGTATAAGAGCTGAACATTTTCAAATCTTTATCTAGATATAGATATATATTTTAATTAAACTTCTGTGATTTCTATACTTGGCTTTTGTCTATAGAAGCGAGAAATTTGAAATGTGTTTATGGGGACTAGAGAATTGTAGTTTTTCATTTACCATGAGTAATTCTTATCTACAAACATATATAAATATATATTTAGAGACTTCATTTTGGCATCTGTGCTTATAATTTTTGGATTTAGTCTATACCAACTACAGATTCGAAATCATCTCGCAATCTATAGGCGCTTGAGATTTTAAAATAGTTAATAACTTTCCATTCGAATTTCTTTAAATTCACCTGCTCACTTATTATAAAAGATACATAAGGCCCAGATTCACATATCTATGATAAAGCCTTCGAGGATAGCTAAAACAATAGTTGTGTGTATTAAGTCTATAGTCTATATGTCTTACCTTTATATATTTCGTTTTTAAAGAGTTAACAATTTAGCTAAGGTGATCCCGACTAAAAAAACGCTAAATACAATATATACAGTCGTGTCTGGATATAGTTAAGTAATTATTTCAAGATTTACAGTATTGAAGTTGTGCACTATATCAGGTTTAAAATTTTTGCTCGAAAACACTTTTTTTTGTACAAAAATTAAATGTCAAAGATAAAATGCTAATTCCTTATCCAATATTTTCAACAATTTGCAACTTTTCCTTTAACGAAAGGAATTTCCTCGAAGACATGAATCCCACTATGTTTTTTTGTTGAACTCAAAAACTTTAAAATATACATAAAAATCCGTTTTTCAATCACAATCGGTTTGCACTAGATAAAAAACATAGCCACTAAAGTCAAGAAAGTCAAGAAACAGCAAACAATTAGCAGTAAAAATAGAAATTAGGGAATACTATAATTTTTGATTCTTGTTTTCTGTTGCTTTTTACTTGAAATTGCTTTACAACATTTTTGTTCACTATTTCGAGGTTTTTGATTGTTAACTATTTAGAGTACTATAAGGTAAAAATTTGGTTGTTCACTATATTGAAGTGTTCAGTATACCCAGACACTACTGTAAAAATTATAAAGTAACAATTTAAAGAATACTTATTAATAATATATTTGTATACAAATGCTTGCAGGGCATCAGCGAAGGCGGCGGCAATCCAGTTGGCGCCAGCCTGTCCAGTATTATACGCAACGCAAGTTATCCGCGTGTGTCACATCAGCGTATCAATGCGAATGCATATATGCCCCCTCACCAGCAGCAACAACAGCAGCAGCAACAGTCGCCGGTAAGTCAAGATCCACAGCAGCAGCAGCACTATCAGATGAACAGCTTTATCAAGCCGAGCACACTCGTCCAGACGATGCACAATATGCATATAAATGACGATGGCAGCGGCTCGACGCGGATGAACTCGAGTAAAAGTGCGCCAACGACCAGCAGCGAGTCGGGTTGCTCGAATGGTTCGTGTGGCGAGACAACGCCACCGGAAACGCCCACACCCACGCTGGCCAACCACACAGTGGGTATCAGCTATCAGCAGCAGCAGCAGCAGAAGCATCATCTTAGCAATAAGCAACACCAGCAGCTCAGTCTGCAGCAGCGTCTCAATGGACGCAATGGCGTGGAGAAGAGCTATCAGCAGATCTATACGACGAGCAATCCCAGCGAGCAGCAGCAGCAGCAGCAGCAGGCGCTGCTCATAAGTCCCTCTGCTGTTAGTACGCCACCAGCAGCAGTGCTGCTGCCGCCACAGGCACAGCCACAACAACAACAGCAACAGCAGCAGCAACAGCAGCAGCAGCAACCACAACAACCACCGCCAACAGCGACAGCGTATAACGCGGCAACATATCAATATCATGCGGCAAGCGGACGTGGACCGCAGGCGGCATTGATAAAGGCGCATCATCCGCCGCCGCCGCCGCACGCGCTGCACAATTCCTTTCGCTTTCAGTTGCAGCCGACGCATAATGGCGACATCATCTTTCCGGGCTATCATCCCGGTCTGCCGTATTCGCCCGTGCCGGTTACAGCTCCGCCAGCTGGTGCGCCCACAGCTGTAACGGCTTCACAATTGGGCCGCAATACGGCGGCCGTTGTCAGCACGAATGCGGTGACAGTGCAAACGCAAACGCCCGCCTCGCAGCAGCAACAATTGCTGGCAGCAACAGTTGCCCCCACGCCGTATACGACGTTAGGTGTCTGCCCCATAACCGGCGCGAGCAGCGCTGTAACCCAGAAGATCATCTCCTGCTACAACTGCGGCTCCCAGACGCACAGCGGGCGGGACTGCCAAGAGGCGTCCATGGAGGATGTGACGCGCAGTGCCAACTACAAGCTGGACTACAGCACGTCCAACAACGCCGGCGGCGGCAGCATCGATGGCGGCAACCTAACCGAACACAAGGATGTCGGCAACATGCTGAAGAATGTGCCAGCGACAACGCCAACGGCAACTGCAGCAGCAGCAGCAGCAGCAGCAGCAGCATTGACCAGCATGGGCAAATAAGCCATGTATAATACACACACACACCCACACATACATACATACATATGTTTATGTATGCAAATTATAAATAATTAAAACATATATATATATATAATTATTAATTATACCTATTGTAATTCTTAACTACTTACACAATTGAACATTTATAACGTTTGTAAAAGTGCGGAAATCAAATTTCACGCCTTTAGCCACGTCTCTTAGTTGTTTAAGCCATTTTTGCAAATTGCGTTAGCCAGAACAAGTCGCCTAAAAACAAAAAACTAAACAAAACAAGAAAAAAAAGAAAAAAATTATATAAACAATTAACAACCTTGCACACCACAGGGAAATTATGCAGATAGTAACTGTAGTTATATAACTATATATATATATATTTATATATATTTGCGATACTATATCTATGTATAATTGCGCGCCCTTTACGAATATTTCTACCATTTAAGTTATACGCAAACAAATAGGAAAACAAAACAAAAAAAACAACAATAATGAGCAATAGAAAACAAACAATTTACATAACTAAAAGTCGATGGAAAGAACATTAATTAGTTAGAGCAGCTGTTAAACGTAGTAACTATAAAAAATATAATTCAATTGACATTTGCATGGAGAAGCAGCAGGACGTAAGAAATATCCATTTGTAATTGCGAAATTAACTATATTATTTGTAAGCGCAGAAAGAAATAAGAATTATAAAACAGAAAACATAAGCAAGTAAAACAAAAATGTAGCATTACAATAAAATGTTAGCGAATACCCTATAAAATGTGTATGAACGTAGTGCTGCACACACACACACACACACAGACACAGACGCACTCCCACTCACACACACTCTCCAAATTGAGAGAGAGAGAGAGAGGGAGGGCGTTAATGTGCTTAGTTAACGTTAACTATTAATCTAATTATAACTAAATTTTTCATACTAGTAATTATTTATTTTATTTGCTGCTCCATTGTTTAAACGGATTTTAGCATTGGTTTTTACATTGTATTATATAGATTATATATATACATATAACTATATGACTCTATATACACACCCCCTACAACTAATTGAATATGGCGTATATTATGTATAAAACGCGTTACTTTATTTTCATTTTTTTACAAATATATATATACATATATTTAAACTCGTACTTGACCATAAGTAATGCAAGCATACAATACGTATCGATATGTATATGTATATATATCTTTATTATATAGTATATGGCCAAGTTGAGATTTACGTAATGGCTAAGATCACGCCCACAATTAGAACATAATTGCCCGCGTTTTTTTTTTGTTTTGGTTACGTTATGTAAAAACATTGTTACCTTTTTTATGGAAGCAAAAACGAAATTAAGAAAAAGCAAACAAAAACCACATAAAATTCAACCAGCAAAAAGAATAAAAAAGGAAAAAAAAACACAAAAAACAATATTGAAATGAAATGAAATACATTATTAAAAGAGTTTCTGCTAAGTGCGTAAGTGCATGACAAACGATTATTATATTTCAGTGAAAAATAAAAAAAAAACAAATTGTTTCTTAAATTCGTGTAAAAAAAAACACAAAGCTACAAAACAAATGTATTTCTTTTTCCCTCCACTCTCGCTCATTCTCACTCAACTATAAAATACCTTGAGTTCGCAGATATACGATATCTATAAACCATTCCCCCATTCATTGTTATAAAGTTGTGTGTCAATTCCAAGTGGAATTTATATGTATTTGAACACCAATCTTATATATATGAAAATATATATGAATACTCAAAGACAAACAGTGCATGGTGAGTATGGAACTTGAGGGCCTCTCTCTTAGGTGAGCCAAGCATACTTTAAACTCCATTTAGAGTGCACGTTCGATATACATACTTGTCGAACTGAGCAGCCAGCACTCTTTAACTACAGTAAAAATTGGCTAAAAACAATATTATTCTAATTTAGTGAATGTCTAATAAACTATTTGATGTTTAGGGGTATTGGACTAGACTTAACATATGTATTAGTATTTTTCTACCCATTGAAAATTGAATTTTAAGGTATTATGGTTTAGTGGCAATGTATGTAACAGGCAGAAGAAGGCGTGTCAGACCCAAAAAGTATGTATATTCTAGATCAGGACGACGAGCTGAGTCGATCTAACCATGTCCGTCTGTCCGTCTGTCCATCCGTCCCTTCGTATGAACGCAGCGATCTCGTAAACTACAAAAGCTAGAGATTTGAAATTTTATATATATATTGTTTTTTTTAATAAATATATTATTTTCTTAAATATTTTTTATTTATTTTTTTTTATTTTATCAAACAGTTTTTGTTTTAATTTCGTTAATTCTCTTAACTTGAATACTTTAATTTCTAAGTTTAATTCCTATACTAACTCAAGAATTTCAGTTTTATTTTTATTTTTTAAGTGTATTCCAATATTTTTTTTTATTTTAGTTGATAATCACTTTACTTCTTAAGTTGACGCTAAGTTTGAAATTCCTAATGATTTTACCAAATTCATTCGTTTAAAAATATTTTCTTTGAAAATATCTCTCGAAATTGTTACTCAATGATGATAACAGATTATACAGTACGATATATGATCAAGGACTCTATTTTTTTTTGTATATTGGATCAAATTAAATCAATCAAAATTCTTTAAAAATTTTTTTCTTTTAAATAATAATACCGTATAATATATTTATATATTTATATATATATATTTATATATATTTTGTTTAAATATATTTTTTAAACATATTCTGGTACATACTTTGATACATATATATTTATCTTAAATATATATTTCACTGTATTCGGAGCTTACTGTATTTCGGATACAAGAAATAATTGTTGCGCCAGAGCTCTCGTATGGCACAAACACAATCCAAAGGCTGCTTAGACATATCAACGTATTGCAACGAACCCATGAAAAACATATGAGGATGGGGCAGGCAAGCAGAGAGGAGGGAAGAGAAGAGAGGGGAGCAACCGTGGCGTTCTCTGAAGCGTTACAGTTTTGGCTTGTCGTAACGGCAAGTAGTCTTCAGTTGTGCATAGACCTGGATCCGGTGTAGATTGTTGTTCAAGAAGAAGAGCCAAGACGAATCCTAAAATATTAAAAACTCAAGATACAATACTTAAATAGCTTATATCTAAGGTCGATTATATAAATGTAATTCGAATATTTGAAAATCTTGTTCTAGATCTTTTAGTTTACGAATATTTCATAATTTTATTTCGGAATATTTGCTGTAAGTCAGTTTCGGCTTAGTTTTTTTCTGGTGTTTGTTCATGCATGCAGTGTGGTAAGTTGTTGCCATTCGGACCTCAACTCCGCCCACGTCGAGTGTTAAGGGAAAAACTAAAGAGGGAAAAAGCAACGAAAACGAAAACGTAGACAAACAATGCTTAAGGCCGTAAAAAAAACGACTGAGGTAAACAAATCGAAATTAAAAGTTACGGCCAGTAATGGCAACGAGAACAACAGCAATAACAACAACAACATCAACGACAACAACAACGCCTCTGAGCTGGCCATAAAACACGGCTCCATCACGGGCCAAAAGCCAGAAGTGGCTCCCAATGACAGTCCCCCACTGAAGAAGTTGAGCCTGAAGGGCAACCAACTCTGTGGCAGCATTTTAATAGGCAATTATAATGTAAGCTGAGATCGTCTATAGCTTCAACTAGATTTTGACTATAGCTCATCTTTTTGGTAACTGCAGTACCTGACCCAATTGGAGGTGTGCGAAAACGAAATGGAAGTCTTGGATCTGAGCACTTTGGCACAATTGGAAACATTGAAATGCAGTCGCAACAAGCTGATTGAGCTAATTATAAATGGCACCAATCTGCAGACACTTATAGCGGATCATAACTGTATGTATTGAGGCGCTCAAAAGGGGCAAAGTCTTCATGAATAGAACATTAAAGAGATTTATTTGTAGTATTGAAAAATTGATTAATTTTTTATAAAAAACTAACATTTTGATATTGGGCATATGATAGGGATATGATATCGGTATATGGACATAGCTCATGTTTTATAGATCAAAATAGAATTATGGTTGGCATCATTGTTTATTAAAGTAGGAGATATATTGGGAATAGCAAAATGTTTTAATGCTTTAAATACTTTAAGCTACAATGTAGTAGGTAAAATCGTATAAATTAAACAAGTATCAATATAACTAGAGGACTGGGCTAACTTTGGCCTTGCCGAATGTTGTATTCCCTTGTCAATTCAGAATTTCATTTAAATGCTAAGAAATTTCAGTTTCAAAAAACAAATACTAAGTCCATTTTTTAACCGAACAATGCTATAGGAGCTATACTATGTGATATAGTCGTCCGATCCGGATAATTCCGAGATCTGCCTCAGTGAAATATTTCAGCACAATAGCTTCAAAGAGCTGGAAACAGTTTGCGCTGATCCAGAGAGACGGACAGATGGACTGACGAAAGACGGATAGGCCGACAGACGGATGGAAAGACGTTCGAGCGGACGGACAGACAGACGGACATTCGGACGGATGGAAGGACAGACGGGCGGACAGACAGACAGACAGACATTCGGACTGACATAAGGACGGAGGGAAGGATAGATGGGGGGACAGACGGGCGGACGGTCAGCCAGTCAGACATATGGACGGGCAGACTGACAGATCGACGGAAGGATGGAAAGACGGATGAACTGTCGGAGAGAAATACGGACATACGGACGGACATGGCTATATGAACTCAGCTCGTCGAGCCCACCAAATATATATACTTTATTTAGTCGGAGATGTTTACTTTTATTGATTGCAAAATTCTGACCGAAATTAATAAACACTTTTTGCCAGGCTTTAGAAAATTGCTTAAGGAACTTTTTCAGAACTTCTTAAAACTCGAAGATACTATTCAAAATCTTATTGTTTTAAATAAACGAGGAGTCTTGTTTAGAAAAGGTTCACAAAATACGTAGCCTAACAGTTTTATTTAGCCTATTTTATAGCATAAAAATGTTGACAAGAAAAGTTAATATTCCATTTTACAAGCCAAAAAATAGTCAAAAGTGCAAAAAGTTTAAAAGTCAAGAAATAGCTATAGTTAACCCTATAGTTTATGTGCGTAAATATTAAGTTAGTAATATATTTTTCCTAATTAGTAATATATTTTCCCTGCCTTAAAGGTCTACAGAGCATCTCGATATCGAAGGCGGTGCCACAGAAGCTACTGCAGCTGGACATCTCGCACAATTACCTGAGCGCCTTGCCCCAGTGGATCGGTGGCTGCGTGGCCTTGGACACGCTCAGCGCAACGCACAACCACCTGAGCCACATTAAGGAGCTGCTGCGGAATTATCGCATTAGCTGCCTGCGTTCACTGAATCTCTCGTACAATGCGCTGCAGCAGCTGGACTACTTGCCCGAGGCCTTTTGCAGCGTGACGCAGTTGCAGCTGCAGAGCAACGAGCTGCAGCGGCTGCCAGACAACTTTTTTGCCGTCACCCATTCGCAGCTGAGCTCGCTGAATGCGTCGTGCAACAGGCTGGGCCAGTTGCCCCGCTACGAGCAGAACAACGGCGCAGCGCTGGAGGAGCTCTGCCTGACGGGCAACCAGCTGAACGACAACATATTCGAGCCACTGTTGCACGCGGGCAGGCTGAAGGTGCTGCGGCTCGCGCACAATCGGCTCGGCGTGCTGCCCGCCGAGTGTGTGCGCAACTGGCCGGACCTGCAGGTGTTGGTGCTGTCGGGCAACATGCTGCAACAGCTGCCGGATCAGGTGTCCAGCCTCAGCCAGCTGAAGGTGCTGCGCTGCTGCAACAATCTGCTGCTCTGCACGCCGCAGCTGTCGAAGCTGGGCAAGTTGAAGATCCTGGATCTGGCGCACAACCACCTGGATCGCATCAATCTGCTGTCGCTGGTGCCCTCGCGCAACCTCAAGTACTTGGACTTGTCCGGCAACCTGCAGCTGCAGGTGGACGAGCAGCAGCTGAAGGTCTGCCAGACGCAGAGCCAACGCGTCTGGAGCCTAGTCGATGTCTCCGGCAACAATCGGGCGGCCTTGCCCACCAGCACCCGCCGGCTGCCCATGGAGTACAACAAGGCGGTGCACAAGGCCAAGACGCTGCCCTGGTCCCTGGGCTTTGCCGAGACGCCAGGTGAGCTGCGCAAGCTGCTCGTCTCTCAGCTGCGCTCCACTCAATTCAATGGCGCCGACGAGGCGCTCTTTGGCCTGTTCGAGTCGCAGAGCGATGCGCGACAGGCGCAGCAAGTGGCTCAACTGGTGCCGGGACTCCTCAAGCAGGAGCAAGCGCTGAAGGAGTCGCCCTCCAATGACTACATGAAGTACACGCTGCTCACGGCGCAGCGGCAATGCGGCGGCTGCCTACGCAGCGCCACGCTCCTCCACCTGCTCCGACAGCCCACAAAGGTGCGCGCCCTCAAGGCCAAGCGCTATGTGTTGCGCCTAGCCCACCTGGGACACTTCGATGCGTACCTGGTGCGACGCACAACCCACCTGCGACTCACGGAGTCACAAACTGACTGCGATAGCCATAAACGCGGCCTGGCATCCCATACGCTGCCCGATCCCGAACTGCTCGAGGTGAGTCTTAGTTTTAGATATAAGTTAGCTAACTGCTGTAAAAGTTGTGTTCCTGCTGAGTTATTATTCCCTGAACCCATTGAAAATGGGATTTCAGGGTAAAATGGTTTTAAGACAATATATATAACAGGCAGAAGGAGGCGTGGCAGACCCCATATAGTATATATTCTTGATCAGGACGAGGAGCTGAGTCTGAGAATTAACGCTGTCCGTCTGTGCGTCTTTCCGTCCGTCTGTCCGTTTGTCCATCCGTCTGTCTGCAGGTCCGTCTGTCCCTTCGTCCGTATGAATAAACGTGTCGAGCTCAGAGCAAGAGACATGAAATTTTACCCTAAGGTCTCTTATATACCGCGCAGATCAAGTTTGTTTCAAATAATCGATAACTTTTCTCGTTTCCATGAAATCGGTTAAAAGTGTTATCGAGATTCAGTATTTCGAGCACATATCTTCTTTTTTTTTTTAAGCTAAAGTTACCAAATTTTGCATTTATTTTCTCGTATACAATACAATTTCGAATTATTTTGCATTTGGGATAGTTTGTAGCTCAGTTCCAAATACAGTAGAATCCGGTTATAACGACTCATTGCGACGAAAATTCGATGACTTGGTTGGTCCCCATACAAACTTACGACAAACCGCTTATATTGACGATATTTTTCATAATTCAACCGACTATTGCGACGTGCTGAAAAAAATACAGGGAAATAATGCCAAAAATTTTAATCAAACGACTCTGTTAGAAATGATTATGATAATAATGATGTTTTTACTAAACAAATGATTTTATTTATTTTAAAACCTACTATATTGTTTTGTTTTTGGTATAACGACGTAAAATCGTCGGTCCCTTGAGTGTCGTTATAACCGGATTCTACTGTATGTATCTCGAACAAAGGTTCAGGGGATCTCGTAGTCGGGCAGTCCCCACTAGAACGTTCTTAATTGTTCTTAGAAGGATTTATAATAATATGTATTAAGTGAATAACTGTTGAAGTTGAACGGATAGGCTGACAGACTGGTAGCCAGAAAAACAGGCAGACAGAGGGACAGACAAAAGTAGTCCCACAAACTGCACTTAAAAGCTGTTTACAATTGTGAAAATATATCTATTTAATAATTTTGCAAATACATTTAAACTCGGATTTCATGCAGATAACGCTGAGCAACGATGATGAGTACCTGGTGCTGGGCAACGATCAATTGTGGACCGTAATGGACATTGGACGAGCTGCGAGGGAGATACGCAAGGAGGAGAATGCTTTGTTGGCTGCCAAGCGACTGCTGGAAGTGGCGCAGAGCTTTGGAGCGACAGCGAATCTCAGCGTGATTGTGGTGCGCTTCAGTCACCTGAGCACCGACGTGGATCACCTGATACGCGAGCTGAAGCAAAGTGTGCGTAAGAAACCTGCGCTGGTGTCGCCGCTGCCGGCGTCCAGTTTGGCCGTGAGCAAACGCACCTGTTGCGATCGGAGTAATGCGTGCCGGCATCGCACCTTGGAGCAGGAGCTGCTGGCTGGACGCTCCTCGCCCAGCGGCCAAAGCAATCCGGATCTGTTGAGCAAGGACGCGCCTGTGGCCAAGGATGAGTTCATATTGGCGCACGCTCGTGTACTGCAGGAGGAGCAGCAGCTGGAGATGCTGGACGAAACGGAGTCCGTTCTGTCCGAGGAGCAATTCAAGTGCTGGGAATATATGCTCGAGCAGAACACACAGCTGCTGTTCGACAAGGAGCTGAATACCATATCCAAATCCTTTACCAAGCAGCGACTGCCCACAGCCAAATTGGCAGCGGGCGAAAGCAACGATCTGAAGTCGAATCTCATACGCAACGTGACCAACAAATTCATCTCGAGCAGCACGCCCCAGCTGACGCAGTCCCATGCCCCACTGAGCGCCTTCCAGCAGATGAAGCAGCTTCCCACCGAATACTTTGGCAGCATGCGCTCCTTCCAGCAGTCGCCCAACTACGGCTACAATCTCTTCGACGGCAAGTCACGGGATTCCTCTGCCAAGCTGGGCGGTGGACCACATGCCGCCTACTTTGGCTCCCTGCAGCGGCGCATGCCCTGCAATCTGGAATATGATTTTCCTGTTACGCAGGAGAGAGATCACAATATTTTGGATGAGGAGGAGCTGGACGAGGATGGCTATACGGAGCATGACAGTCGCATGCGCAAATATTGGGGCGTGGCAACGACAGAACTATAGGCAACTTTCTTAAAAACTTAAAAATATTGAAGTAGGTGTCAATATATCCACAACTAATCGACTTTATTTGAAGTTCTGACCAAATTAGGATTAGATTTAGTTAAAGCAACCGAGAGAAAGATTATAGTATTGTTAATGCAAGTCTTATACAAAATAAAAGACTCATTATTATCATTATCGTTATTATTATTATCATTCTCTTTTTTAATATCAGTATTTTAATTTTCCATTATCATTCAGTAAGATTTAAATTTTGTAAATTTAAGCGCCATGCGGTATCTGTTTGCGCCCTCTATCGTCAAATAGCGTAAGCTGCGACTAAGCAGTTTTAAATTTTTAAATTCAACTGAGAGTAAGCAGTTCCCAGTACACTGCTTGATTGAGTTGTTACACGAACTGCTTGTGCAGCTTAAGCTCATTACCGATAGAGGGCTACCAATAGCTTTGCACCACGTTTGAGTGACATTATCAGTAGCTAGTATTAGCCAATAGAGGGCTACCAATAACTTCTAACACAATACGAAGTGCTGCACATTTTCTGTAGCTTGCGCTGCTAGCCAATAGAGGGCAAACAATAGCAGCACATATAAAACAACAGAGAACTTAATTAAGAGTGAAGAGAAATCATGAGAATTAATTACAAAATAAATACAAAATATATTTGTAGAGCATAAATAGTTGCATTTCTCTAAGAAGTATTTTGAAGCACACAATTTATTTTTTTTAAAATTTAATATTACTGCTTTTGATCTGATTATTCAAGGCGGCTTCAAACAAGCTACGCAAAAGTACCCATTAAAATTGAGAACTTAATTTAACAAGCATAAAATTCGCACACACACACACACACACTGAGATGCATACGCACTTAAGTTTATCCCTGTAATAAGGACACTCCTTAGACATATATAGGCAGAGACTTACGCCCCGTATTTGTAAGGTCACTGAGGCGCATAATTCATGTCAATATCAGAACTCATTTACTTGCGGTTGTTTTTAGCGACGCGTTGCAAAAGAAAATTCATCTAAGTGGCAACGACATCAATGAGGCGAGGGTCGAGGGTCGAGGGTCGCGGGTCGGCGGGGGTTGCCAGAGAGATAGATTTGCGTGTGGCTTTCTAATCATTTCGAATCACTCGAGTGTATTACCGTTATAGGCCGCGTTAACAAGGCAGTGAGTGTGTTGGGCAAATATGAAACTTTTGTTAAAGTACATCCGCTATCCGATCCGGAGTAGTGAATGCCATTGAAGTCTATTACTCAAAAGGCAGGCGGCTAATTTTAATTACTTTTTCAGTCCCATTTGTTTTCACTTGTTGCCCATCAGTTAAAACTTAACTCCAAGTCGAAGTTGAGCTGAAATGACAATTCCATTTTCACTCACCATTTTCTATTTCCATTTCCATTTTCGCTTGGCACATTTTACACTTGAAAGCACCCCACACTGATGCCTATCACAATGCCCATTACAACTTATTGCTGTGCTGTGGCTACTTTTAATACACTAAATTAACTTTTGGGTCCCGCGCTCATTCCCCATCATTCAACCCACCCACAACAAGCGCCACGATTTGTCACCCATCCGCAGACGACGCGGATTTTATCTGCCGTTTATCTCGCTAGTGTTGATAAATAGCTTTGTGGTAATTAATTTGGCGTGAATGAAGTGCAGCAAATAGAATAAAAATTATATTGAAAGCATAGTGAATGAAAAGTCTCTATAAATTAATATATATAAATTACAGAGTATTAACAGGCGCCATAGGAAACCCCGACTTCAATGCTCTCCTGCAGGGATATAAAAATTAGCATGAAGAGTTCTTGTTACCTTAAACTACATATTTAGCAAGTACTTTAGTTTCTTAAGTACTTTACTATACAATATTTTAAACTTTTAGACTATTAAACTTGATAATAAATTCCACATATCTCTTTTTTTTTTTTATTGTAGTAACATTTTTTAATTATTCTGTTATTTCACTAATTTAACTAGTTATAAATACAACAAAAACCTATACTATTTTAATTTATAATATAATTAATAGGAACATATTTGGTTTTATGCTTTTAAATGGTTTTGTTTGCCAAATCTGCTGGATGCTGCCTTCTCAGTCTGGTCAGGGTGGTGGTGGGTCCTCTCCTGGAACCACTCTCCTGGCGAAAATATTTGGGTGGTTTTTCAGCAGTTAGATGTAGTCTGCGGTTTACTTGTTAATAAAATTCCCAATTTAGGCGACTTTTTGGTTCATAGTTTCAATTAGAGAAATAATGGTATAAATATATATTAAGTATCTATATCTAGCAAATTTATTAATATATTCCCCATCTGGAATAACTGAGAAGATGAAATTTTTAAAATATTTCATTAGCATCTTATGACAATAAAAGATAAAAGATATTGCTCAGATAGCAGATGTCAAAGTTTTGTTTTTTTAATAGAATATATATGTATATAAATTTATTTTTTCCATAAATTTTCTTTCTTGTTTTAAACTAGTTGCATGCTACCTTTGGTGTCAACTTAATCTAGATTTACAAAAAAAAATTAATTAGAAGATCAAAATCGAGCCTAAAACGAGCTGACAACAATCAATTTAATTAGTTCTGCTTAGGCAAAAAAAATCTTAAAAATATAAACGAACATTTTTTGTAAAATTTCTAAAAATCTGACTGAAAAGCAAATAATTTCAAAATCTATCAAGATCTATATTCGCAGCTTTAAAGGTAAGATAAAATTCCTTGTAAGTTGGAATTATATATAGATATCTTAAGGAATTCTAATAAGATATTATAACAAAAGAAATCTGACTCTAGGCTATTGACTGCTCGTTAGCTGTTGGCGATTTAGCGGGTGAAGACTCAGTGGGTCTACCAATAGAGAGTGGATTTCTGCAAGAGCAGCAATAAGATTAACTAGAGTCGAAAGAGAGAAGAATACGGACAGTATGTCACCTGTTAAGTAAATTTAACTACCAAAAAATGTATAAGAAATCAGAATTTTTAAAAATTTTTAAAGGCGTTTCAGAAAGTTTTATTAATTTCAGAAACTGTAAAAGTTTTTCGAAAATGCTTGTCATCGAACAATAAAATATAACCGAAACACGCGTTTGTTTTATTTTTAAGTTTGTAATATTGTAACGTGAAAGTGCTCTTATAGCTCTTAATATCTCAGCAATCTTCGGAAAACTTGTGTCTGAATCTTAGTTATAAAGTCCTGTTGACCTCTAGCAGCTGAGCTAAGCATTACTTATCAAATTTCTAGAAATTGCAATATTTCTTCAAGATTTCTCAAGAGATGGTACTCTCTATTATAATGAATAAAAGTTTTCACACACACACAGTCAAAAACACTCTGAGACACACCTTGAGCAGGCATCATTATTTTTGGACTTTAGTCTAAGAAAGACGCCTGGCAAAAGTTGGTGTCAAGTCGAGTGGCAACAAATACAACTGCTAGGTGACATCGCCTAACCCGAAGTTCCCGTAAGTTGAAGCCAAGCAATTTTCCGGTGCTTACCGAATGCAGATGCAGATGCAGATGCATATCTGATACGGATGCAGCAGCAGCAGCAGCAGCAGCAGCAGCAGCAGCAGCAGAAGTAGAAGCCGTAGGCGAAACTCTTAAAAGTTTAGTTTTAATTAAAGGAAATTTGCGTGCGTGGCACTTGATTTGTAGTGTTTCCGTGTGTTCCGAGTGGGTGGTGGGTGGTTGGGCGGGTAGGTGGTTTGGTCCCTCATAAAAATATAAATATAATTGAAATTCTAAATTGCAATTGCCACAAGCGTCTGCTGCTGCTGCTGCAGCTGCTGGTAATGCGGGCTGCAGGGCGTGGCAGCCAGCATCTGCAGCTCGGCCTGCTAACAGTTTTCTCCTTTTTTTCTTGCTGCTCTCCGTAATTAGAAGCAAATGCAAATTTACACGTCGAGTGTGTCGGCGATGACGGAAGTCATTGAAAGCGCCGATGCGATGCACAAGCATTGTGGCGAGCAGCAGGAGGAGGAGTAGGAGCTACCTGGCAGGATTCTGGCAGGAAGTTGGCAGCATCCAACTTCTATGCCATGTGCGTGTGGATACATATAATGAGAAAAGTTTTAGAGGTGTCTGAGCGGTAGTAGGATGTGTTGATAGGTTGCCTGAGCATTGCCAGGTAAAACCTCATCCGGCTCTAACTTCACTGCGTTTACAGCAGTTGCCTCAAAAGCTGGTTTATTAACTAATTTCGAAATTCAATTGAATTATGCGTACTCGCTTTTGTTAATTAAATTTTTGCCTCTGATTAATTCTACTTCTTAAACGAAACCTTCTTTTTCTAGACAACATAAAATAGTTTGGACATTTTTGAAAAATGAGTCTTGCAAAATTGTTTACTTCTTTAGTTTAGTTTTGCTTCTAAATCAGTTTTGTTTTTTGTTTTTTTTTTTTTATTTTAGGTAATGTTCTATTCAAAATTGTTCTGATTTTTAAATTTAGTCAAAGAAGTTTTATGGGTGTATGTGGGCTTTGTTAAACTATACAGCATGCTACTTTTTCATTTTTTGTTCAGCAACTTATCATTACTGTAAAGAATTTTAGATTCATTTTATAAGATATTATAAACTTAGAGCATAATAAACACGTTTTTGTGTATATTTTGTAGTTCGAAAGATAAAGGAAAAATTTAAAAAAATCGTTTATGACTTTTATAAAAAGTATTACTCCTCTCTTACTGAACTGTTTTAAAAATTTCAAAAAATCTGGATCATCGAGTTATGGTCTTTGGAATTCACCTTCATTCCGTCTCATTCATTTTCACGTTTATGCCAGCTTTACACCCTTTTTTCATAGACTATATTTTGGTAACAAATTAAGTTTTCTTTTTATTTTAAAACCTCTTTTAGAGCAAAATTACATGACCTCAATTATACCCAAAAAAAATATTTTTAAGGTTCAAAAATCTAGTCTAATTCTATGCTAATAAGCTTTAATGATTTTTTTACCAGTGTGATATGCGTTTGCACACAAGTTATTAGAAATACAGTTCGTATCCTACTCAAATCATAATTAAGGCAACTAATTCTTAAAAAAAAAAATTGAAAAAAAATGAAAATAAATAAAAAGAAAAATTAAACGACAAATTTAGAAATAAACAAGAATAAAAAAAAAAAAATTTTTTTTGGCCTGTGTTATTGTTAGGTTTTATAATTTATATGAGAAGTATTACCACTTCCTTGCAAATAACGTTTAAAATATTTCTAAAATACTATCGCAGTTTAAGTTCTTTAAAGATATGAAGGCATGAAAAAGAATAGTAGCTTAATTTTCATTATATCCGTTTATGAAAAATAAGCTAAATTTCTATTATATCCGTTAATGAAAAAGTAAATATTTGGCGTGTCAAAATAGAACGTAAATTTATTCTGAGCATTCACAGTCTTTATATATCACAAATAATCAGATTTGATCAAGTGTGCTATGTTTTTAAATTACAGTCACATAAATCATATGAATCTTCGTCTAGTAGGCTGTGAAAATTGAAAATAGTTTATTTTAAGAAAATAATACCACTTTACGGACAACATTTTATACAACACCAGGCCTTAGGCATTTCTGCAAACCAGAAACAAAACGAACTTTTTTGGAACTGCCAAGAAAACGGTTTTTGTAGAAATCGCACCACCACACATCACACACTGACCGGGAACAGGAGTGCGAGTTGGCTTCATTGGCTTCATTGGCTTCATTGGCAGATGTGCTAGTTGGGCGCTTGGGTCTATCCGTCGAGCAGCTAAATTTAGAACAGATCAATATACCATTGCATTGATTGACATTCGCAGAGATTTTCTTTCGAGCACTAGACCTGTGCTCAACTTTCGGATAACAGATCCAACTGTTCTAAAGGTTTGTTACAATTTCTCTCTAATTATATTTATATATATATAATATTTTTATGTACAATATTTATATATTGTATTTAGACTTGCAGCTATATGGAAGTACTAGCGATTGGCGACAAGATCAATATCAGACGATCCGACGGTTGCATACAGCTCGCGTCAGTCGGACTGAAGAACCTCGAGCGACAGGTTGTGACCGTTGAATGGACACAGGGCAGCAAGGTGAAAGGCAAGGAGATACCCTGGGGCATCATATTGGAGCTCAATCCGTTCTTAGCGAAGGGCAAGAAAAAGCAAGTGGCGCCCGAGAAAAAGGAGCAGCCCAAAATGGAATCGAAGCCGCATCATCCGCCCGGCTACAATATGTATCGCAAGAAGGCCATCAGCAGCCCCTATAAGAAGCGAATTCGCGCCAACGATCGCTGCGATGGCGCCGTCAACTTGCCGGCTCCCATAATGCCGGTGAAGCCGCCGATGACGCCGATTCATGCCCTGTTGCTGGGCGTCAATGCCGCCATCCAGTCGGAGCCGAATGCGGTCAAGGGCACGTCGAGCTCGTCCAGCGTCAAGCGCTGCTCGAGCGTTGTGCGCGAGGTGGAGCGTCTGAAGGAGCAGCGCGAGCAGCGACGCGCCTTCCAGGCCGAGCAGCGGCGGGAGCTTACCGCCTTGAAGAGCAAGGATCCGGGCAATCCCAACTGGGAGGTGGCCCTGATGGTGCGCACCTTCCGTGAGCAGCTGCAGCACAATCCGCTGCGTTATTTGAGTCCGCGCGGCGCTCGCGTCCAACAGATCACGGTCTGCGTGCGCAAGCGTCCGATGAGCCGGCGCGAGCTGCAGGCCAAGGCCGTGGACATTATATCGGTGCCGACTCGCAATTCGCTGGTGGTCCACGAGCTGCGCAACAAGGTGGATCTGACCAAGTTCCTGGAGCACCACAAGTTTCGCTTCGACTACACCTTCGACGAGCAGTGCAGCAACAGTCTGGTCTATGACCACACGGCTCGTCCCCTGATCCGCACCATGTTCGAGGGCGGCAATGCCACCTGCTTTGCCTACGGCCAGACGGGCAGCGGCAAGACGCACACCATGGGCGGCGAGTTCCGGGGCAAGGTCCAGGACAGCACCACCGGCATCTATGCCCTGGCCGCCCGCGATGTCTTCGCCGAGCTGGCCAAGCCCGAATATCGTGAAATAGGCCTTTGTGTTACTTGCAGCTATTTCGAGATCTATGGCAGCAAGGTAAGCTCGATAAGTAACAGTTTAATTAACAATTATCGATATTTTATGTTATCGATTTAGTAGTCGCTGCCTTTAGTTATAGTTTAATTGTCATTTCTTTAGTTGATTTTGTAGCTCCGATAGTCTTGCAGCTCTCTTTATTAGATTCTTGCAATGCAGAGAAGGCAGCATCTCCGATCATACAAAGTATATATTTATTCTTGATCGGCACGACGATCCGTCTGTCCGTCTGTCCATCTGTCTAGATCAATTCAATATCATAGGCATCTTTCTGCTGCAGGCATTATCTCGGAATCATCCGGATCGGACCACTATATCCTATAGCGCACATAGAATAGATCTGATTTAAGAATTGTTTTATCAAAACATAATATTTATCTACTTATATTAAGCGTGACAAATCAGAGAAAACTATATCTGTGAGAGTTCTGAGGCCATGTTTTCAAACCTCCATAACTTTGTCAAAAATAGACCAATTTTGCTGACCCAAAACATTTTCTTTATGTTCAATCTTCTAGATTATTTCTGCATTTAAATTTTAGTAATTTTTTAAAATGATTTTATTTGATTATTTTGGAAAAAATTGCATGTACCCCCCTTGTTTTTTTCCGAAAACTTTTGTTTTTTACATTAGAATCTTACTGTTTCACTTTTAAACAGTTCTTCTAGTTAAAATTTGTATAAATAGTAACTTTAAAGGTGTTCCTGAAGGGGTCAAAATTTTGACCAAATTTCATGTCAACAATTTCATAAATAGGACAAGTGTGAGCTATGACAGTCCTGAGTCCTTGTTTTCAAGCTTCCATAACTTTGTCGTAAATAGTCCGATTTTGCTGACCCAAAACATTTGGGGAAAATATTATGTCCCCCTCTTTTTTTTCCGAACATTTAAAAAAAAAAAAATGATTTCTTCAATTCACAATTTAAAGTTTTACTTTTGAACAATTCTTTGAGTGAGGCGTGGGAAATCAGAGAAATTTATTCTGTATCCTTGAAAGTTGCAAGAGTATTACAAAACTTCGGAGTGGTCGAAGTGAGCCCATTCTTTTAGTTCAGCTTAAACCGTATCCTAAACCTATTCACAAACAGGTCTTTGACTTGCTGCTGCCGGAGAAACCGATGCTGCGCGTTCTGGAGGATGGTCGTCAGCAGGTCGTGATTGTTGGGTTGACTAAAATGCCCGTTCACGAGGTGGAGGATGTGCTGCGCGTCATCGAGCAGGGCAATCGGGAGCGCACCTCTGGCCAGACGTCTGTCAATATCAAGTCCTCACGCTCGCATGCCGTCTTCCAGATGGCTCTGGTGCTGCCCGACCAGTCGGAGCCGTGCGGCAAGTGCTCCTTTGTGGATCTGGCTGGGAATGAGCGTGGCGCGGACACACAATCGGCAAATCTGCAGACACGTCGCGAGGGCGCCGAAATCAACAAATCCCTTCTAGCGCTGAAGGAGTGCATTCGTGCATTGAGTCGCCATTCGAGTCACCTGCCGTTCCGGGGCTCCAAGCTGACGCAGGTGCTGCGCGATTCCTTTATTGGGGGCGAGCAGAATAAGACTTGCATGATCGCCATGATATCGCCGAGTCTGAGTTCGGTGGAGAACACACTGAACACGCTGCGCTATGCGGATCGTGTCAAGGAACTGGTTGCCAAGGAGGAGGATCTTTTGGACGCTGACTACGAACAGCCCGTCAAGAATTGTGAACAGAACTCGTCGAAGATCGACACCGAGTCGGATGACTTTGGAGGGGAACTTCCTGATGATGAGCCCAGCAGCTTTGCTGACTTCAACTCGAGCCAACTCTCGGATGGCAACAGTTCCTTCCGCAAATGTGGCAGCAACCCAGACTTGAGCGATGCCGATGGGGAGGGCGACGGCGACCATGAAACTGCCATAGAAGTATCTGAGGTAATAATGCAGCACGATGTACTGTTTGAGGTCTTTCAGAACTACAAGATGCATTTCGATTCGGCTTTGACCTATTCGTCCCCCCTCGATAAGAACGAGCGCGTATCCAAGTTTCTGCTCGAGGCAGAGCCAAGAATTTGCGAGCTGGTGATCCTTGTGAAGCACGCACACGATCTGATCTCGACCTACAATTCCCAGCGATTCATGAATGACGAATTGGCGGAGAGCGATGATGTGCAGCAGCTGTCAGATTAGGGCTTAAGACTTAGGAGCAGACCAAAAAAACAATTTATTTATTTTATATCATACTGCATTATAATTGCTTTGAGGATCTTATAATAAGAGGCTGTAAATGCAACTTAAATGTTTTCTTTCTTTTGGGAATAACTATGTGTACGTATTATGAGACACAAAGATGAAGGAAAAGCTAAGTATTTGTAAGAAAAAGCGGTATTTGTTAGATAGAAAAGTATCTGTGTGATATAAGGGTATGTGAGATGCAGAAGTAACAGATATATACAAGTAAAATTGAGAAGCGAGATAAAGTATATTTATATATATGCATAGCTTATTTGAGAAGCGTATCTGAGATATAAAACTGTCTGAAAGCTAAAAGAATATTAATGAAAATTATCTCCGATAAAAAAGTATCAAATATGCTAAACGGTCTGTGAGATATTTTTGGTAATGCTAGATGTAAAAGTATCTCAGACTGAGTTATAAAATTATCTGTGTGAATCAAGGGTAACTGAGATGCGGAAGTATCTAATATATACAAGAGCTAGTACAGTTTGTCAGATCCGAATTTGTCTGTGAGACAGTAGAGTACTTAAATATACAATTGTCTAACATAATGCAAAAGTTTTTAGTGATTTACTTATTTATTTATAAAGATTTTGAAGTGTACAAGAGTGTATAATCATATTTGAGAACCGTATCAGAGACATAAAACTATCTAAAAGCTAAAAGAATATTAATAAAAATGATCTCAAAAAATTATCAAATGTGCTTAACGGTTGTGAGATATGTCTTGTAAAGCCAGGCGTGAAACTATCTCAGACAGTTATAAAAAATCTGAGATATACAAGTATCTGTAAGCTAATCTGAAATATACTAATCTGTGAGATAAATCATTTTGTATCTGCGATATACAAAAGTATCTCAGCCTGAGTTATAGCAGTATCTGAGATAAAAAGCTATCTGTAAGCCAAAAGAATATTAACGAAAAGTATCTGAGATACAAAAGTATCAAATATATGTAACTGTGAGATAAATATGTTTGTATCTGCGATATACAAAAGTATTTCAGATATATATGTATGTATATAAAATATATAAATACAAGTTATATTTTCATCTGTATAGAGAAGTATCTTTAGGTTGACATTAAAAGTTGTCGATAAGATTCTCATTTGGTTATATGTAAAATTTCTATAATAATCCATATATTTTCTCAAAATTCTAAATTATTGATTGATGGTTATTAATATACTAAATATTTATTTAATAATTAATATTTTATTTATTTATATTTATAGACTAATATTTAATATATAATAATTAATATTAAAAGATTTTATTAAACTAAAACTGATATTGTGGATGATAAATTATCCAAATATAATCTATTTTATGTATTATTTATTTGTCTAATATTTATTATTTAATATTTTAATAATTATATTTATATATAAATGTTAAATATTTAGTATTAAAAGATTTTATTAAATTTTATATTAAATTTCCTTCATTTTCAGAAACTACCTTTAACTCCGGAAAATTGTTATAAGGCTGTGTCACACATCTATCAAAAGTAAATTAAATTTTTTCTACGCATATTGAAAGTTCAGTTAAGAGGACTTTGGCTTCCCGGTGAGTGAAATGCAGTGCGAAAAGTTTACGCTCACAGGCGAGCAGAGGAGCTGAGATACGAATATGAGGTGGTCGGGCTTATCGCAATGCGAAATGTCTGCGCGACAGCAGTCAATTGCTCATTGACTTGGCACACGATGCGCCGGCTAGCGAGTTCTTAAAACTGAGTAGCTGCGAGCTGAGTCCTAAGCCTTGGTAACATGCCAAAGCCGAGCTGCAGCTGTGGCAGCGGCGACAACAAGGACAGGAACACGAGATCCGAGTTGAGAATGTTGAGAATGGGGACGGAAATGGGGATGGGGATGAGAATGCTGAAAAGCAAAGTTCAGGGCAATAGATACGAGGCAGGAATGTGAGTTTTGGTTTAGTTGAAGTTTAGTTTACGTGCGCGTGGATTTCAAGCTGTGCGCGCACATAAGTTTGCGGCTTAAGCATGTGAAATTCATAAGAGCACAGCCGGATGGCAGCAAAACGAACTGCCGCACAGCCCCCATCCCAACCCAAGAGCAAACTCTTAACCCTTGCCGGCTGGTTCGCGTTTTCACCTGTATCCATATAAAATACAGCACTGGCTAATGCATTGCCAGCCACCTTCTAAATAACCCCAACGTGCTACCCACACGCAAGCTAGCAGCAAGCCAGGCGGCAGCTAGTCAAAAAGTTGCCACATGAAAAGTTTAAAATTAAATGTAGCTGGATTTTCTAGTTGAATTCCTTTTATTCCGCAAACCCCCTTCCATTCGCTATCGAAGAGCCAAAAAATAGGGAAAATTAACTATGGCAGGGGTTAGGTAAGAGCTGCAGATAAGAATTACACTTGATGCTTGTCTAAATTATCTATATTTATTAATGAATGAAAAATATTATTTAAAATATAACTTAAAACTTTTATTTATAAAATTTGAATAGAAAGAATATAATAGAAAATGATATTTTAAGAAATATGTATATCTTAACTTATCATTCAAAATACTTTTAAGATTCATTTATATTGTTTAATCTTCTATAAACTCTCCTTATTATTTATATGCTAAAAATAACTAGATTTTTTTTTAAAAATTTGTTATTCGAATTTCCTCGCTTAAACTTTCAAACCAAACTCCGCGTGCTTTGTCTAATTATGTTTTCGCCTAATAGAATATAATTTGAGCAAAATTATTGAAAATTGACGGTAATTGAAATGAATTTGAACAAATTTGAATGCATGGCCAAGTGTCGTGTTGGGCAACCATCAAAATGCCGAAAAGTGTTCAAACCAGACGATTCGAGTCGAGTCGAGTCGAGTCAATGGCACGCGACATAGACTGGATGAAAGGCTGCAAGTGGCAAAAGGACTGCAATTTCAGCTCGGTAAGAGGAAGCCAAAAGCGCCTATTAGACATTTTACTCAAGCTGTGGAAATTATGGAGACGTTCTCTATGATTAAGCACAATGTTGTGGATTTTAGGATATGCAAAGTTTAAGAATTTGTGTACTGACATTACGGCAGTCAGAATATAAAAAGGGAAAACTTCAAATGACAGACGGCCTGTAAATACTTACAGTCTAAAAAGCTAGCGCTAATTTTGTCATTCATATATTAAATTATATATCTACATTTTTGTACACTTGTTTTTCCTCAGATTCGCCTCGTAAAATTCCATAAATCTCATAAATAAATAAGATAAATTATTGGTAAATTTGTAGTTGAAGAAATTTTACAAATTTTACTCAAACTTTTTTAAGTGGTGGACTTAAAAAAGTTACCGTTATTGCCTTCTATCTGTATAAATATATATACTTATATACATATATACAGCTGCTGCATTATCCCTGTTTTTCAGCTACTATATAGAAGGGTCGATTGCAAAATAAACTCAATAAATATAAAAATAAATTAACTGCAACTAAATGAGCCAAATAAATTCATTTACCGCTTACACGCGCCACTAGATCTGCAATCCACAGCGCTCTCTTTGTCCCCTACTCTCTATCTCGCTCTCGCTTGCTTGCTTTTTTTTGCTCCCCTTCTCTATACAAACACGTATCCACTAAACTCAATTGCCGGCGGCTACCCCAACGCGTTGGGGAGCAAAGCCAAGTGCAGTCTGCACTTTGGGGAATTCAAGCTGCCAAGACGACAACAACAACAACAACAATAGCCAAGGCGACAGTCGAGAGTCACACGGGTCACACTTTATCCGCTGTCAGCTGCAGGTGATTCCTTTAGAACGAGCTCCTATCCCCTTTCCCCTCTAAATCTTGTCAATAGTGACTGCTCTATGGCAGACGGAATTTCGTTTGCTTTGCTCTTGTCAGGTTACTCTCAAAAGTATCTATTAACTAATCCAATTGGGATTTTTTTTTTTGTCACTACACGTAAACATCTATAGTGCCATGAAATTTCAATTCATTGCAATGAATATATTTACAAGACATTTTTAAGTTAACAATTTGGTATTTTAAAAGTATTTTAAATTAGCAATCAAATTTATTTCAAATATTGCTAATTTTCCTGATTTTAAACACATTTTCTTTTTGACTATTTTATATATTCATCCATTGATTGGCCTTTAAAGCTATCTTTAAAAAGCAATAAACCTATAATAGTTTATTTTAAGCAAAAGCCCAAATAAGAACAATAAATAAGTGAGTTTTCTTGCTCTCTCCCTCTCTCGGCCTCAATATTTGCCATGTCTCCTCTGTGGATAAGTAATCCTTGTCTATCAGCTGACCTGCTCATATGCTCATGTTATCCACACAGTACAAAAATATAAATAGAGATCAATAGCGCGAGCAGTCGACCCATTCACACTCTCATATAAATCTGCATCTAAAGCATTAATGCAAGTGGCGACGTATGTATTATCCGCACTACTTACTCTGCATAACTTGCGTATGTAACTGGATCAAAAGCAAGAACGATAGTGGCGAATGAAGGCAATTGAATTGTCTTCCACACTCTAAACAGCAATGGAGACTCTGCGGATAAACGCTTTCTGAGAGCGCTGTAATCCAGCCGACACACACGTATCACACGTATATATTATGCACACTGCTTGCACTGCTTGCGCAGTAAATGTTGAGAAACCATTTCTTCTCGTTTGTTTCACACTATTAATTAATAGTTCTCGAACTTTCAATCTGATCGCAGCCGTCTCGCATTGTTTGTTTAGCATGCGCAAACGCAACAGTTGTAATAAACTATAATGTTGATATTTTGCTTAAGAAAGCTTATACACACAAAGAATAGTACATTTTAAAATGTATAATTAATGAAGGTTTGAAGGTGAAATTAGTGTCTGTACAATAATGATTCCTACTCAAAGTTAAATAAACGAATTTCTTTTGGCATGTCATGTGCATACGTACATATGTAGTTACACAGATAGTACATAAGTACACATGTTTAGGTGTTTGTGTTTTAGTTCCGTTTGACTGCGCAATGGCCCAGCGCTAAGTCCCGTTGACCCGTTGGCTTTTTGCCCAATTTTTGCGCAGCTCTGTTTTAATCTACTTTCGTCCGCAAATAAGTGAGAAGGTAACGGGAGTCGGCGCTGTCAGCTGGTCAGCCAAAACCGGTTTTATGCTTGTGGCGGCCATTGTTTTGTGTTGTTGACACATTTTGATAAGCATATGAAGTGCAAATTTAAATGTGAAAAGAATGGGAGGAAGGAAATAAGATAAATAGCCTGGAATGGTTAGTGAATTCGAAATTTAATTAAAGTGGTATAAATGTATTTATTTAAATGTCTATATATATTTTGCCTAGTGTATAAGAAATTTAATTTATAGCATAATCTTTGCTGTTACCCCGCATTCGATTTGGTAAATGGTTCTTTGGCCAATTGTGTTCACGGCCAATTGTTATGGGCAAAGTTGTGCTGGGTTGTGTGTCTAAGCCAAATTCGACAAACTCTAATGAGTGTTATCGCCTGAAAATCTGAGACGCAGCTATATCGAACTAATGCTCTGTTGTGTGGAGCTTTTTGGCTCTAAGCATCCTGCCCCATGTCCCTTGGCCATGCACCACATCAAACTCATTAAGCAAAAACCCTTTGGCTGCTCTGCGCCAATTTTGGTTCGGCTTGTAATGACTTCATCTTTGTGGTTCTTTCTCTCACTGTGAGGACAATTTGGCAGCGCTCTCATAGCCATTGCCCTGGTGTCTACCAGCTATAACAACAACAATTAGAAGTGAGTGTGGTCTAGTTGGGACTACGAGATACCCTAGCAAATTAATATTCCTCTGAATGTTATTAAAATTTGTTAAAATTGAGCTGAGCATGCTTTATATCATATCATTTTATAACTGTATGTTTCTGAAAATATAGCGACTTGAAAGCAGACTGAAAACGATATATTTCTATCATAGTCAAGAAAAATATTTCTTTCTATTCCTTTCAATTGTTTTATCTACTGGCTGAAGCTCTTTTCATCCACTTGTCAATGCTTATAGAGTATTATAATAGCTGGAACAACAACAACCGCAACAGCAGCAACCAGCACACAAAACGCAACATTCGCAACTACAAACAACTTTTTAATTGCAATTAAATACGTAACAAGTTTTTAGTTGTAAGTGCGCAGAACTTCGCCTCGCATCACAGTTTTCACAGTGGCCATTGTTGTTGCTCCTTAGTCTGCTTCTTCTTGTTTTGTCCTTGTTGTTGCGGTTCGCTATCGACGACAGCTATCTACTACATACATACATATATATATGAAATTGTCTTTCTGTGCCTGTGTGTGTGTGCTGCTTGGTGTCGTCTAAAATTGAGTTGTGCTCTTTGGGGTTTTAATTGTTAATTGTTAGCTGGGGCCCACGGTTGACGTCGATGACAACTTTTCGTCCCCAAAGCGAGCCGCCAAGTGAGATTATTGACGTGTTTAATGGCCAACAGGCGAACGAACGGTTTCTGCTAGGGATTAGAGCTTCAAATCCTTAAGCCTGTAAGCTATTCCACGTTTAAGGGCAATCAAACAATATCACATTTTAAATTCAAAGTATCATTTTGAGCAACTTTATTGTGTGGCCCATAATGCACTTTCATTTGGTTCTTAGGTCTTTTGTGTTCCTTTCTAAGTAAGTAAACAGAAATGGAGTGAAAGATATCTTTGACAGCATTACAATTTTAATTGAAATTAATTTACAGATTTGTTGTACCTATTTCTTCTATACCTGTCCCCTTTACCTGTTTCATTATACTGCATGCATGTAGTCAATGCTTCATATTTCACTTTTGTTAAGCTAATTTTGTAGACATCTAATATCAAATATCGCTTCTCTCGATTCTTGCTTTTTTGCTTTCACCGCCCACCTGCCACGCCCACATGTTTGTTTTGTGCTGCTGTCTAAATGAAGTCAGTTGTTGCTATTGCTGTTTCTTTTGCTTTCTGACATATAGAAGTAGCGAACAATTGTCTGTTAAATGCCAGAATCCGTATTCATATTCGTAAAATATTATTTTACCTTATATGTGAACACTCTGACAGGACAAAAGCTGAAATTGCATCTTTCCCTGCCCTTCTCTCTTCTTTTCTCTGCCTCGCTGTTGTCTATTGCTCTGGCTTTTGTTGGGTTGTCAGTCAGTCAGTTGTTGGCTATTGTTGGTAATTATTCAGATTTTGTTTGCATTTTGTGCATAAATAAATCTTCAAATTACGAAAACTCAAAGCACAAAATGCAAAATCATGGAGCTGTCAGGCATCGAGTACGGCAAATCTACTCGCTCTGACAGCATGAGCACTAAAATGCAGCTGCCTGTCATTAGTGGAAAAGCATCTACAACGTCCGACCACTGATATCACCTCTAATTTAATCAAGTTGTGTGGCAAGCAAATGCTCTGGTTTTTACTTTTTTATAGACTCCTGCAGAGGGTATATCAACTTTTTTTTGGGATTTTAAATGAATAGCAAATGTCAAATAACTTTAGTAATAAAAATAAATAAAAATTGATTTTGACTGTTGAGTTTTTAAGCATTTTAAGTATTATTTGAAAACTTAAAGAGATAGACTAATATTTTGAACAGTAAAAAAATGCTGACAAAGTCGGCGAAAATTTGTTTAGCTTTGATAAAATTATGTTTGAAGTATGGGGAAAAATAGATTATATGCAGTATAGAATGTGTTAAGCAACAATTTGGTATATTCAGGGTAACTCCTAGTCGTTCAGTTTCGTTAACAGAACTCTTACGCGTTTTTTTGTTCATCATATTTTCTTTATTTTTTTTCGTTTTCATTTTTATTTTTCAGCTGGAATTATGTATATGGAGAAATTACGTTGGCTAACAACTTTGGCAGCGCGGCCTTTATGTAAATTGGCCGGCAAATTAGTGAAAAAGCGCCAGCCAGCCAGGCAGCCACTTAAAGGTGTGGCTCAAGTCGTTCGCCCTGCCCAATGACCTGTGCCCCTCCGGCCAAGTGGTCGTCATAAAGTTTCATTAGATGTAAACGTTAAGCGGCAACCGCAACAGCAACAACAACAACAACAACAACAACAATAATGACAGCGTTGTCATCTTTTAATTTGTATTTAAATGAAACGGTAGATCAACAAAGAACGACAACGACAAAGACACACACAGGACTCAGTACCGAGGACATGTTGAGGGTGTGCTCAAAATGTTATTATCCAGATGGTCATAATCGGCTAATTCCTTGCCCGAGGTAGAAGGAACTCTCGCACCCACAATACACCTATTACCGAAAGTAGCTTGAAGGTTTTCAAATTATTCGGAATTCGAGTATTACTTGAAGCTAAAATATGTACTTGACATTTACTTAATCCAAAACTAAAAGTTAGTCTTGTTAGGAAAATTCAAATTGATTTTAAGAAACTGACAAGATAATTAAGAAATTTATAAAACTGAAATCTAAATCAAAAATTATCAAGCGTTAAGCAACGAAAGCCTAGGTAAAAGACTTGGAAAAATCTTTGAATATCGCTTGAAAAATATCATAAATTAAAAAATTAGGTGACTATTATTTATTATTATTATTATTATTAATTTATTATTAAATTAACTATTTTAAACAGGAAGCATCTAAAACCAAAATCTTGGAAAAATGCATTAAAAAAGGATCATAATTAAACAGTTTTATAAAGCGTCTTTTATTCCCGTTTCATAATGAATCTGACTTAAATTTTGTATAATTATTTGTAATTGGGAATGAAAGTTTTGCCAATGAGAAGAAAATTAACAAGCAATATGGTATTTTAGTTAAATGATAGTTCCTAATTTAGTTCTGTAGGTAGAGATTTGCTGATCTCTCTAAATTTGTAACTAGGATAGAGTTTATGCTGCTACAAAAATGAAATCTTAAAATAGTTTATCCTATACGCTCAGAAGACATTTGAAGCTATTTGGAGCTAATCATAAATCGAACAATAAGCTTAATAGAGTCAGTTCCAGTTCCATTCATAGCAATCTTTGAACTGGTTCACACCAACATCAGCCACTGAAGCGAGAGCGAGATATTAGAGTAGCTTCTCGCAATTCCCTTTTGGCCTTTTGGTTGCTTGGCTGTTTGGCTGGGCCATCGTTCCCATCGTCTTTTGCCTTTGGCATTGCCATTTCTCCTACTGCATCAGTAAAAATGACTGCACACAGCTGTGCTTCATGGCTCTGCGACGCTGCGGCAGTAAGATTTTATTAGCGGTGGTATTAGCAGCGACAGCCAGCCAAACCACCCAGCCACCCACCGACCCAAGAACGCCTCCACCTGGGGCCACAGTGGTTGACGGTTGCATATTAATGCAGGCATAAAAATATTTACAACTTTTTTTATGCAGTTGAATTTTTGGCAAATTTAATATAATTTCTGGCCGTTTAATGAGACCATTGAAAAATGTTTCCGACTCATCAGAAGCGTTCAACAGCTAAGAGAGAGAGAGAGAGAGAGAGAGAGAGAGAGAGAGAGAGAGAGTGTGTGGAGAGAGGGGGGCAACAAGTGTTACGGCCATTATGGCCTTAAGCCCTGGACTGGCTGTAAAAATTGGCCAAACAAACATTATGCAAAGTACAAGAAATGGCCATAAAAATACCCTGAAGCAGCTTTTCGACCACTGTGCTGGGTTTATTTTTGCATAGGTTGAGCCGAGAATTCGTTGGCTTGAGTTTTTGTCTTTTCACTAATCCGAAGTGTGGAGCTCGCAAATACCAATGCCTGGTTTCTGTCATGTGCAAGAGCTGGTGGGGGCGGCAGGCGGGCATGGCTTATGGGTATGCCATAAGCGAAAGGATTATACAAATAAAAATAAAGGCCAGGCGAGAGAGGTGTTATAAATTTGGGACAGCAGGTGAAAACAATTTGGTTCATAAACTTTTCGCTTAGCCTCAACAGCAGCAACAGCAGCGTGCTAGGAATCCACAATCCACAGCCTGGGCCTGACTTCTGTTCTGTTTTTGGCCCATGCGGTTTGACACAGAACAGAGCAAGGATAAGAATGCTGAAAGGACAATGCTCAGAGAAAAAAGTCCATTTTCCATTGCAGAAACTACATATTTTTGTGATTGTTCGTAGGAGAGAAAAATATTGAGAGCAAAATTGAAAAAAACGTGTTTTTCATGGGATATATGTGATTTAAATGCAAATCAAAAAATATGTAATAAAGTTAAGTGAGTTAAATTGAAATAAAAATTGAATTAGTTAGCAAATTGTAAGTTTTGAATTTAAATTGTATTATCTGTTTAGCTTAGTAAGGTGCTCAGGATTGGAGTGAGTTGTTCAATTGAGGAAGGTTTAGGAGGTGATATATTTTTTGAGACGGCGTGAGTCGGTGCTGTTGTCTAGCAGGTTGAAGGCTAGGGGGTTGATGTGCCTGTCCAGACGTTCCAGGTGGGCTTTGGTTAGCTGGGGCATATTCTGTTGAACAAAAGGGACTCTGAGCTCGTTGTGAATCTTCAAGCTTGAGTGGAGTAGGTGAGCATTGGTTATGATTCTAAGAACTCTGCTTTAAAAAACAAATTATCTCAAATTTAATTCAAATTGTGCTTAAACGTTATTTAATTTTTCAAATGGGTTTGAATTTTTTTTGTTTATTTTTTCTTAAGTTTTTTTTTTGGTACAACTGTCTTTTAGGACATGAAGCGTATTTTTTAGTTACAGAATTGTTTGAATTATTACGAACTGAACTCAGTAGGGTTTGAACCCTTTATCCAACACATATCCCACTGGTCTGCGAAGGCTAAAAGGCTTACAGTTAGATAAGAAAGGATTTAAAATGTAGTTTAAAGGAATTCTAAGACAATGTGAGATAGGAGTTCTAATTATATTTATTAGTTTATAAGAACAGCTACAACAATCGACAGCTTTTGTAGCTACGGCTTTCTTTGAAGGCTCTACTACATCTAAGCTCGAATTCGATTCCAAGCCGAAGCCTTTAAAGGTTGCGCAGCTATTAGCCTATCAAAAATACTGCTCCATTCCTTACAAATTCAACATATTCAAAACAATTTATTGCCAAGATCTATGACCAACTGAGAGAAAAAAAATATAGAGGCAAGTAACTAGAAAATATTGAAAGAAAGTGCCACAATGACAGCCATTTTTCATGTTAGACGTGCTTTTTATGGGCACGGAAATTAAAGTAATCATTTTTTATTGCGCGAACAAACAAAGGCATTATATTTTACAACATCGCCAACAGAGTAAGCAAGAGACACACAGAGAGAGAGAGAGAGAGAGAGAGATAGACAAACAACGCAAACTAAAAAGCCGAAGCAGACCGAAAAATGCACTGAAGGACAATTGAGTGCAGAAATATGGGGCGCTTGAGAAACTTGCAAGCGGATACATAGTCCAAACAAGCAAGCAAACCAAAGTAAACCCAACAAACTAACCCCAGTTCTCAGTCCCAACAACAACAACAACAACTAGAAAACCCAACGAAGCGGCCAGCGGTCGCTGCGACATCGGACCTAGGCAAGAACAAAGACTTTGGCAGCTGCGACAATGACAACAGCGAAATAAAAACATATAAAAACCCGTAGAAAATTGCATTAAAATCTATGGAGTGTGCATAGAACGCGCCGTTAGTGCCTGCCCCCTCCCTCTCTATCCCTCCCTCGCTCACTTACACACCAGCACCGCCCCTCTCTGCAATTCTCAAGCATGAATTGGAGACGGAGACCCATTATGAACTGCACGAGGGAGCACGAAGAAGCGTGGAAATGCACTGGCTAGCAGTTGCAGTAGTTCCTCTGCCCCTCGCCCCTCTGGCCCCCTCCTGCTCTTGATTTTGGGTTTTTCGGAACTACGAAACGGCGAGCTCGTGAAAAATTAAAGGAAAAAGGATATGACGCCACATTGCAACATGAACGCAAAATTGCGATTTTATTATATTTTAACAATGCACTTCGTTACGTGATTCCCACTAGAAATTGTCCTCAACATGCCTTTGCCTTGCTGCCACAGCTCCCGCTCCACTTCCTCATCCTGTTTGCTGTTGCCGCTGCCGCTGCCGTTGCCGTCTGGGGACACTCGAACGAATGCT
This sequence comes from Drosophila gaucha, assembly GCA_035045545.1. NCBI lineage: Eukaryota > Metazoa > Arthropoda > Insecta > Diptera > Drosophilidae > Drosophila > Drosophila gaucha. The sequence continues at coordinate 3,307,978 of JAWNOY010000099.1, forward strand.
TCTCTAGTGCCTAGCACCAATGATGGCTATGCATGCGATCCGGTACCTCCTGCCAGTTACATAACTTCCAAATTTCACTCACAGTCATATTTTATTTGTTCGAGCATCGTAAATTCATTTTATTTCTTGCATGCGCCAAGCATATTTATTAGAGAACGCATTGTTTGTCCAAAATTTGTTACAATTTGTTTATCAAATGATGCTCCTTTGGGCACAAGTGTATTTCCATTTTGCCAAATCCATCTTCACATTAGGCCCAAAACATGCAAGCAGAAAAAGCAGAAGAACAAGCAAACAAATCACACAAAAATAAAGTTGAGAATTCTTTATCTGTTTGTGTGCATAAAAGTAAGGTTTATGAAAATTGAGGTTTTATGTTATGTTATTTATAAATACAAAATAATAATTGCCTCTGACAACCGCAACGATTGATGATTCTAATAAAGCGATGAAGAAATGAAAATCCAAAGTTTCAATTCAACAAATTCCGATTTCGAGAATGCAAAGTTCGATATAGTTATGTGAAATTAAATATTGAACTTTTAAACATTGCACATTGTAAACATTTGTCTACAAGTAATGTGAGCAGTTGCTGCAGAAAAAGCCATATGTATACAGGGTGTGCCATATTTTACTATGGTATGTAAACATCGAAAAACTTTGCCAATTAACAATCGATGGATTTCACCACAGATGTTATCGAAACTTTAATTCAGTACGTCGCTTGGAATACTTCCAAACAGTCGCTCGAATGTTTGACACTAAACCTAACTTTTGGAAGCAAATTTTAATGACTTACAAGGCACATTTGAACCTCTCTGGCACCGTTAATAAGCAAAATTGATGCATTTGGGGAACTAAAATCCACACAAGATGCATGAAACGCCATTGCTTGACCGGAAAGTAACTGCTTGGTAACTGGCCGGCATTTGCATTATTATTTTTTCAGAGAAAACGAAACAATCGATGAAAAACGATATCGTAGGATGTTGGCCCATTATGTCTATCCGCAAATATAAAATAATGGTCTAGATGGCTACTGGCATCAACAAGATGGTGCCACACTACCAAGGAAAAAATTGAGTTTCAGCATAGAAAATTCCCAGGACATCTGCTGTCAAAAAGAGGCGATATTGACTGGTTAACTCCCCCGGATTTCTTTTTTTATATATATAAAATATAAGGCTTACGCTAACAAGCCCCAGTCTATTGACCAGCTTAAGGCAAACATTCGTGAGGAAGTCAATGCTATAACACCCGAGATGCTCGAAAAGTCAATGGCTAACGCAGAAAAAAGAGCGCAATTTTTAAATGCTAATAGAGGCGGGCACCTAATTGATATTGTATTCAAATATATATACATAAATATATATACATACTCGAAATATATTCTAAAGAAGAAATCAGTTTTTTTTTAAGTTATTCAATGTTTACGTAGCATAGTAAATGGCGCACCCTGTATTTCATATGTTATTCTTTTAAATTCAAATCTAAGTAGAAAAGGTCTAGTTTTAGGCTATACTCTTCTTTTTCCTGTAAGCTACTATTCACATAATATTGTAAAATTATTAAGAGTGAAATAAAAACTGAATTGAATTGAAGAGAACATCAAAAAGAAATTCTCTCATATTTAAAAAAGTAAATTCAAGTTATCAATTTATATTTCTATTCAGTATTTGTTAAATACATATTTGATAATATACAGTTTTTGATAAACAAATACTCTTTTTTGTTTTTTGATTCATTTCAAATTGTTGCTCAATGATTTATGCTATGCAAATATTAATTTCTTCAAAAACCCATCCGTCTGACATTTATGCTGATTAATTGACAAAGTGTGCCAAACATGCGGGTGGCATAAATCAAATTGAAAACGAGACTTGACATTGCCAGCAAAAATCAACTTGTAATTCTTGTTGTTGTTGTCCTTGTTGTTGTAATTGTTGTTGATGCAATGCAGCAATTTGTTTACAATATTTATGCAACAATTAATTGCTTGGCAAATGCTTTAAAATGATTGCCAGCTGTCGGCCAGCTTTTCACTTTAAATGCCAAACAATGTTGGCCATAAATAATAGCCAGCACACACACGCGCACACACGCACACGCACACGCACCGACTGGAATTACATATTATTTGCTTGCTTTTCATTTGCGCTTCAAAAATTTTATTTACACTTTATGACTTCTTTATTTAACACTAATTGCTGCCTTTCACATTTTGAGCACACAGCAGAAACAAACTCTAAACCAACTCCAAGTCAAAGTCAAAGTTCCTAAAAACGATGCCAATGAAACGCAAATGGCAAAACAGCAAAACTTTAACAAAAATTGTACAGAAAACACGGAATGCTCTAGCAAAAGTGTTTTTTAATTGTTACAGCTTTACATAAAAATATTTATATTAACTTTTTAATAATAGAAGAGCTTATTTTATTAAAATATATTTTTTAAAAGTATGTGCCATAACAATATAAGTAGTAGTAAAGCCTTTTAAAACAATTAGCATTTGATGCCTAATAACTAAATAAACAAATAGCAATTAAGCTCAAATTTTTCTATATATTATTATTATTTTTATTAATGTAATAATGTATTTCAATTTATTTAATTGTTTGTTTATTTATTTATTTATCTATGTTCTTTATTTGTTAATTTTTTTATTTACTTATTTATTTATTTCTTTTTTTTTTAATTATTTATTTTTTATTTTTGTTTTGTTTATTTGCTTTTTATAATTTATTTTTAAAATAATAAATCAATAAATTGTTTTATTATTTATTTATTTATTTTTATTTACTTATTTATTACTTTTTTTGTTGTTTATTTATTTATTCTTTAATTTTTTATTTATTTATTCAGTTATTTATTTGTTTTTATATATTTATTTATTTTCATTCTTTATTTATTTATTTATTTTTATTTATTTATTTTTTTTTGTTTCGTTTATATTTTTTTATTTCCTTATTATTTATTTTTAAAATAATAAATTAAAAAATTTTTTTTTATTTATTATTTTTTTGTTTATTTATTTATTTACTTTTTTATAAAATTTTTTTTGTTTATTTATTTATTTATTATTTTTTTAATTTTTTTATCTATGTTATTTATTTATTTTTTATTTTTATTTTGTTTATTTATTGATTGCTTTTTTATTTATTTTTTATTTATTCCTTTTTCATTTATTAATTTTTTATTTATTTATTTAGTTATTATTAAAAGTCGAAGGAGATGAAAATTATCTGCGGAAAAATTAGTTAAAGAGCTTGTGAAATTTCTAAAATATCAGATCGATAGCTAAGCTCAAGGAAAAGCTACAAAGTCCTGGCTTTTCTTCTGCTTCTTTTCTTCTTTGCTCACTTGCTTCACGCTTTGTTCTTGAGTAAAAATAACAATATGTAGTTCTCGAATGCAGGGTACAAATTTGAGCTTCTGTTTGCCGACTGACTTTTCCTATTTTTATAGTCATAGATATGACCAGCAGTTACTCCCAATTTCGGTTCAGGCTTTTACAAGTTTCGCTCACAACTCATCAGCAGCAACAAAAATATAAACACACACATACAGACACTAGCTTACACACACACACACACACATATGCAGATAATATGGCAAAAGTTGTGTTTGTGCTTCTTTTTCTTTGGTTTATTTTAATGCTTCTGCCTTAGCATATGCTTCTTTATGGCTTCTCTCTGTGTAAAGTTTATTTTTCTTACGTATTATTATTATTATTTTGGCGCTCCTTTTCTGCTTCTTCTTGTTGTTGTGTGTGTGTATTTTTGTAATTAATTTCGTGCTTCGAAACATCTGCAGCTGTATTTTTACTGCAGCTTCCGCCAAATTACGCATACGCCCCGTGTTGCGTGCAACTAGGGCAGACTTTGGGCTTTCTCGGCTAAAACTTGATGAGTTGGCTTCCTCATGTTTGTTTTGCTCATTTTATTCTATTTTATTTTGTTTTGCCTTTATTGTGTTTGTTTGCCTTTTTATTCGGCGTCGCAAGCAGCTCGCTTTAAGTTCTTTGCCAATTTGTCTAGCTGGATTTAATGCGATAAATAAATATTTGCCAGCTAGGCAGACATAAAGACAAAAGACAGACAGACTCTCTCAGAATTGACACAGCAAATTCTTGCAAATTTCATAGGCAAAATGTGAGCAAAACTTGGCACAGATGCTGCAGCACACGGCGTAAGTGCAATGTGCCGTAACCGGAACAGCCGGGACATAGCCACAGCCACAGCCACAGTTACTGACAACAACACAACAGCAACAACAACTACAATACTGAGCATAAGCACACCAATGTTGCTTGGCATACACATGAGCAGTTGTTGTCGCTAGTCTGTTTGGTATAAGGTATAAAGCCCATACTCTGCACTCGACTATGTCATTTGAATATGTCGAACAGACTAGCAGAACAGACTTGGGCATTTGCTTTTGATTTACAGCTTAACTCAAATTCAGGCACAGAAATGAATGAATTGAGTTGAAAGCAGGCAAACTATGGAAGAAGCCATTAAAGACACAGTCGAATCCCAGGCAAGGATATCACAATTTTTACGAATTACACAGAAAATTTATCGAGGAGGAATTATTAACGAACTTTTTCAAGGGGACATCATTCTTTTGCGAATTATGGAGGTTTTCGATTTAGCGGAGGACAAATTAACGGAATTCGACTGTAACATGACTTAAACCCTAGCCAAATTAATCTAAATAAAGGATGGGTTGAGAATGCTGATGCTTTTTATATGATATAGAGCCGAAAATTTGTTATACTTGCTCACTAAGTGAAAAGAGTATATTGGTTTTGTGCAATGTCCGTCTTACTGTCTGTTGATGTACCTGTAACTTTGATACCTGCGACACCTTTGAAGCTAGAGACTTGAAATTTGGAACATAAGCTCGTGTCAAATCAAGTTTAAGTGCGTTTTTTTAAACGAGCACTGAGGTCGTGGAAATTCTTTCATACAAACATGCTGTTATTTTCTTCCATATTTAAGTCTTAGGTTTGAGATTTGGAATATATACTCGTGTATCCCACTCCTAGCCAAAAACATATGGGGCGTGGCAAATCTGTAAAAACTATATCTTCCACAGCTTGAACTTGAACAAAAATAACCAATTTTTCCAGTTAGATTACTGTTGATCCCCTTAACTGATAAACGTATCAATTATGTGGGGCATGGTAAGTCCGAAAAATTCTTATCACCCTGAATGAGTATTCATGCAGTCTGTTTCAAAGCCTTAGCAATTAGCTGCTAAAGATTGAAAAAAGTGAAAAGGCGACTACAAACATTGATTCCATAAGAAAGTCTTTTGATGATAGCATAACAAAAAAGAGAATCAATTTTATTTTTTTTCCTATATTTATTCCTGATGCTTATCAGTTGGCAATAATTTTATTATAACTGGTTCGCTTTGTATTTAAGCTTTCGATTAATCGTACTATATATTCTCTCTTGGTGTAAACTAGGCTTATGATATTAATACCTTGATCCATAAAAGTCTTATCATCCTCAGTTAAAAACTTTGACTAGAGCATTTTGCTGTCGTCGTTTTTATGTGTATTACATTCAGCCTGGGTTGCTGCACTTGCATTTGCCTAACCCGCCGCACTGTCGCGTTGCAAGGTAAACAACTGGCAGACCCACAGGATTTTCCGTTATACAAGATATTTGAAGGTAGCTACGCTTTTGCTGGGTTTCGCAAATGTTTTTTTTTTGTTGAATGTTTGCCTTTGAGGGTGGTAGTTTTTTAGACTTTAGGGTTTTGGGTCTGGCACATAATCTGACGCCTGTCAGCCGATCAAACACTCAAAAATCACGCGGGGCACAACTACGCTTGTTGCCAGGAGTAGGCGAGGGGCGAGCGGGGCTTTCGTCTAAGCCGGCAGTCAGAGAGCTGCTTGGAGATTTGCCGCAAATTTCACACTTCAATTTGGAAGGTAAGAAAATGTTGTGCTGCCAGCTCAAGTTGTTTGTTGTTGCACCAGTAGCAATTGTGCCGCGTTGCATGTTGTTTTCCATTTCGATTGTGTCAGTTACATGTTGCATACTCGACAAATGCCAAGCCCGGGATGCGCCAAAGACGGCCAATGATTGGGAAGCGCCCAGGCAATTGCACATTGGGCACGTATGCAAACAGTTGGCAAAGGCATCAGGAATACAGGTGGAACAGGTGTATGGGGCAGGCGTAGGGTGCGTTTTGGTTAGACAAACTTTCGGGGCTGCAATTTTGTCAGGCAGGCGGCATAGAAAAAGAAAAACATGGAAAACTAGAGAAAACTAGAGAGAAAAAACAACAACCTAACAACTGAAAATGACAAATTCATTCGTTCGTTTCTCGTTTCTGGTTTCTGGTTGAAATTTTCGGTTTTCTGTTCACCTACCGAACAATTTCCGTTGCAGTTTGTGTGCCAAAAAATTGTATTGCAATGCCTAAATACAAAGTAAGCAGCAGACGGAATAGCTCGAAGGCCAGGAAACAAGCATCTAAAGCTCTGCAGATTGAGCTGCTGCTGCTGCCCTCCCCTAGGGCAACTGCTACATTCAACAGAATTTTGCAATAAACCTGCACCGGAAGTGAGTTTAGTAACTAGAAACGACAATAAGTTGCACAGATAGTCGGAGATTGTCAGAAAATATGCATAGCCTCTTTGATTTGGCATTTTGCAAGTGTTAAAAACGCTTTGGGGGAATTCAAATATCCGTTTAGCACAGGGGAAACTTTTTTTTCTTAATTTTTGAGTATCTCTTAAGAATTATTGTTTGTATATTTATAGCTAAATATTATTAAAATTTGTGTAGCATACTTTTAAGATTTTTTTATAGAAAACAGTTTTTTACTTCATTGAGCTGATAGCCCTGGCAGCTAGTGCTCTTCCTCATGTAGGTTAATAATTTATTATTAACTTTCACTAAATAAAAAAAAAAAAATAAAAAATAATAAAAAAAAAAAAAAATACTTCCTTGCAATTAGGGCAAAAAGGAAAGGAAGTATCTCCTACTATATAAATTATATATATTCTTTATGAAAGCGAGAAGCTAAGTTGTTATAGGCATATCTGTCTGTCCATCTGTCTCTTTGAATCAACGCAATTTCCCCCTTAGACTTTTAAAGCTACAGAGCTGAAATATTGCATAAAGGCGTCTTTATGCTGCAGGCATTGAATAATTATATAGGAATTATCCGGATCGGACGACTGTATCCTATACAGATATAGATTAGTTTTAAATGTTTTAGTAGTCTAAGACTTGATATTTGGACTATATAACGTGAATGCCAACCCCATAAAAAACATATAGTACATTTAGCCACAAAAATTAGCAAATATGTCAATGTTGATCCCTTATTGGCAAATCAGAGAAACTATATCTATATATTATAGATTATATATTACTATATATTACAATTGTAAACTTCGGCATGGTCGAAGTTGACCCATCTCTCCAATTTGTTTTATTATTAATTTTTATTGGATTCACTCAGTGCTTCTTATTGCTTTATAATCATCCTATTTTCTTAACATAAACGTTGTTACTTGACTTAAATATAACTATCTAAAGCCGGGAATAGGGAGAAGATTAAAGAATTGTTGTAATTTTTACAGGACAGCTTTTTTTACCAGCCGGCTAGATTGATCATTCAGTCGTTCATTATACTGACTAGAGAAGAATGAGATCTGATCCTCCACTGGAGTCAGGTTGAGATAATTGTGCAGGTGCGAAATTCATTCAAACCAGGGGCAGGCCTTGTTTTGCAGGACTTGGAACTTGTGACGGTTGTTCTTGGCGGCTATTCCCCAAATTTGAGCTCCGTTAGTTTTCGGTTTCAAATCTTTTTACATCTTTTTATATCCGTCATTTGAATAAGGTAACCAATCTCAATTTATCTTTTATATACAGATATAACTTTATTGATTCCATTTTCATTCAACTTTTATTATTAATATTTTTTGCAGTTCGTATTTTTCCTTTGAAGTTCTTTCAATTCATCTTTCTTGCTTTCACTCTTTGGTTTCATGTATTTTAATCTTAAGTCTTTATGACTTTTATAATACCACTTATTGAACAAGCAGAAAGCAGTGATTGTGGCACGCCCTGCTTTCTTCTATTGTCCATGATAAACGCGTATTTTCGCGCACTGGACACATTGTCCCAGAGAGAAAGAGTGAGAGAGAGATAGAGGAGAGGGAGGGGTTAAAGAGAGCAAAAGCGGAACGCGCTGTAAAATATCACATGCTGAAAACGTTTTGTGCCGCATTTGTGTGGCATTTAATTAAATGAATTTTTTGTTTTCGGTTTTTTTTTGAGATTTATTTTTTTTTGCCATGACGTCACATAAAATATGCGCACAGCGAGCGGAGCTTGGACCACAAGAAATGAATGGAAACGAGAATGTAAGAGCCAAGAGGCGACTGTGCAAAAAGGTGTTAATGGTCGACTATGAAATTCCATTTGCATTTTCGCACACACCTTGGCCAGAAAAAATTATAAAATTAAAATGAGCATGTGACAAACCAAAAGAGAGAAAACCAGAGAAGAGAAATGCCAAATTTTTAATGTAATTTTTTGCAGTTACTCGTCGTTGTTGTTGTTGTGTTTTTCCACCCACCGCTCGCCCCTCGCTAAGTAATGGTAATTAGGCGTGGAAAAATCCATTAGCTGCATGTACCTGGTAGGTTTACAACTGCTGCACCTGCTGTGCCGGCTGCATCCGGTGCAGTTCCCAAAGCAACAGACGGCAGCAATTAGCATGAGCCAAACAAAGCATGGCAAAGTCTTGAATAGCTCGAAATGCTAATAACAAAAGTCAGCTGCAATCAATTTTTAGAATAAAATTAGAATAAAATTAATAAAAATTAGAAAATTAAAAAAAAAAAAATATTTATGAGTATTTTATTCTAGAATCAAAATTAGTAGAATTCAAAATGTTGAACGGATATTTAAAATCAGGAAACAAAAAACAATTTTTGAATTTTAAAACATTTTTTTGAACCAATCAATCCCATGCTACATAATATAGATTTCCGATAAAGAAGATTCCGAGAATATATCCCAGCTGAGTATATCAAGATAGACTGACGATTGGACGGACGGACGGACAGATGAATGGACGGACGGATGGGCAGACACACGACGGATACACTGGCGAACGGACATACGAGCAGAATGAAGGACAGACGAACGGCCGGATAGACGATCGGCCGGACAGACTGACGGACGGACAGGCTAATGGACGGTCGGATGAGCATACAGACGGACGGACGGGTAGACAGATGGACGGAAGGACAGATGGATAGAATGAGGGAAGGAGGGACGGACGGACAGACAGACGCACAAGCTGACGTAGCTATAAAATCGTAGTTCGTCTTGCTGATTAAGCATATGTATATGTATATACTTTAGTCGGAGATGCTTCCTTCCGCGCGTTGCAAGCTTTGTACCAAAACGAATGCATTCTTATTAAAAAGGTAAGCAACTTGAGAAGAAAGGACGAACGTATTTAAAAGAAAGGTTCAATTGAGTTATGGCAAAGTATGTACATAAAGAATATATAATATATAATATATAATATATAATAAAATATATAGAAGACAGCTCTACTCTTGGAAAATTTAGAAAACAAATAAACAATACAGATAGTAAAGAAAATGGATTATAGAGACATGTAGGTTAGTGAATACATAACGTGTCTAACTAAAGGGCATCAGCAAGTCGAACACGTTCGACCTGCATTTATTATAGATGTATTATGGAGCATACATTTTTTATACACATGTCAAAGTCAAGAAGCGATGATTAACTCGGCTGCCTGGCCATTTTTTGTGTATTTTTTTTGTATTTTTCGCTGAATCCAGCCGTGAAAATGCTTTACCATAATTGCATAACACTCGAACTGAAAATGTGCGGTTGACAGGCGACATGTCATTTCGCCGCAGAGTGGGTGGTTTTTTATTTTGTTTGTGTATAGTTCTTTTTGCATGGGACGGCAACATAATTGTTTTAAATTAATTGCGAATTGTGTATGCAAAAAGCATAAAGTGCACTTCAAATATGTTAAAGGAACAATGCGAAAAGCCTCTGCACAGCGGGTAATTTATTGACCGCAGCAACAACAACAGACACTCGTTTACTCTCTCGCATAACAACAGGCTTAACTCCAGCTCCAGCTCCGACTCTGACTCCAGCTCCGACTCCAGTTCCAGTTGCAGTTCACATAAATCAAATGAAATTAACTCAAAGCGCACAGCAAGCAAATAGAGTGTTGAATTTTTATAAACCACAAAGGCGAGACTTACAACACACACACACACTCACACACACACACACACATGCACACCCAATCATACTTTATTTACTCTATAAAATTTAGAAGCTCGCCGCATAGTGAAAGACATCAAGTGAGACATCAGCTCTACGACAATTTCTTAAATGTTTCGTACAAATGAGAATAGAATCGAGACTAGAAAATATATATACGTATGCAGGAATGTTGCTTAAACTAAAGGAGAGAGAGAGCTGCGTTATAGACGAATATGAAATGCTCTACAAAAAATTATTAAAATATATTTACATATATTAGATATGAAAATCTATGTTTCTTCTTTCAGAACTAAACAATTTGAAGCTTTAAAAATAAATTTGAAATTACTTAAGTATTGTTATATAGTATAGCTTACCAGAACTTACCAGAAATTTAGGCAATTTGTCCCAGGTAATAGGGCAAGGTTGTATCGCGTTTTTCTTTAGTAGTTTAGATCTTAAACATATAAAAAATAAGCGTTGTAGTCAGAAAGGTAAACTAGCCATCCTAAAAAGTCAAAGTTTCATTAGACACGCGCTATAGAGTTATATGATTAAAAAACTGCAATAAGAAAAAAAATAGTTTTTTATATATATACGAAAATATTGTTTAACTATCTCTGGCATCATTTCCAATTTTAAAATTTTTCATATTTATATGTTGTAACTTTTTCAATATATTTCTCGCTTCTCATCTAAATGAACTTTTCTCAACTAACTCTGCCGCTAAAAGTTTATAGAGCATACATTTTCCACCTGAACTCCTGTCTAACACACATCACACATGTCTACAAAAATCAGTATTATTTTTTATTTTGTTTTTTTTTTTCATGTTCTGCTCGCCAAGAAATTGCGCGCTGGTAAAAAAAAGGCGAAACGTTTTACGATTTGGCATGTGTGGCAGGACTGCAGGGCGAGGGTTGGGCGGTAGGCGGTAAGGGGCAGGGGCAGGGGCAGGGGCTGGTGGGGTAGACCGCCAAGTTCAGCACTTTGGCGAGTCAAGTGCTTTTCATTTTCCGAGCACGTCGCCGCGTCATAAAACAAAAAACGCATGGAGCGCAACGGGGCGGGCACGTTTAGCATATATATTTTCACACTTGCAATCATACTTTAAGCAGATGAACACACACACACACACACACACGCGCAGGCATGGGCACAGAACATGCACGAATACGTTGACACTAGCGATGACAGTTTTGTGACGATTGTTTAGCTAAATTTAAATAAATGAGAAAGACTTGTTAGGATCTAGGGAAATATATTTCCGAAAATCTATTGAGTATACTTGAAATAATGCTTTATAATCATTTTTTTATCGTAGATTCATATATGCAATAAATATATATATTTTCCTATTAGTATATTCAGATATTCATGATTTTAACTTTAATCGAAAAAGGCCGAAAAATTTCCATTTCTATCATTTTGCAATATATGAAAATAAGCCTAAAGAAGATGTAACAAATAATTATAAATAATGTATTCTTATACGTTTATCTAATCATCACATTTAAACTACAAATTGAAAACAAATCATAATGTTGATAGTTCAGTTATTTTTTAAATATTCCAAAAAGCTCTTAAGAAGAAATTGCTAACAGTTTATAAACAATCACATATCATCATAGTAGACATATTTAGTTTTAACTGACTATTGCTAAACTATCTTTCAGCTGTCATGGAAAAAAGGCAAACTATCGCTATAATAATTTTCTATAATTTTTAAATATTTGAGAATATTTAACTATTATTATATTATTTTTATTTATACTTTTATTAGTAGCTTAGCTATTTTTTTTAATATTTCAAAAAACTATTGAGAAGATATTGCATATGTTCTAAGCAATCGTATATCATGTAGATATATCTTCTATATTTCTGTCTATTGTCAATCTCTCTCAGCACTTTTCCAAAATATCGTGTTGCTCATTTTTGTAGTAAATTAATGTAAAGCCTACTTTGTACTCCATCTACTCTTTAGTCCATCTCTATCTGCGAGACAGGATAAGGCCGTGTTATCTTCATTTACACTCACAAAGTCGGGCCATAAAAGTGCGTCGGGATTGTCGCCAAAAACTTTTGCTTTCTTAATTTTTTGTCTTCACATGCACTGATAATAATTCTTTTTTCTTTGCTCTTGAAAACGTTTTGGACTTTGTTGCTGCCTCAATCTGAATGAGAAACTGTATCTCTTTTTTATGTGTGAGCGCACTTTATGAGAAATTCGCTTCAGTTGGCTTTTGTTTCGGTTGTCAACGAGGAGGTTTTAATTAAAAGCTCATAGGTCGACGCGCATCATAATTACCAAAACTGACAAAATTTCATAAATAATTTATACAAATAAATTAATATTAATGTTGTCCTGTTGGCCCAACTGGGCTCAGCCTCCGTCTCCGCTCAATAGACTTTGTCTCTCTGTTTTATGCTCATTATGGCTGACATTGTGAACCGGATTGACTTAGGTTCGCAGTTAGCGAGCTAAACTGACATTAAAAGGATTTGAGCTGCCACGCCTCGTCCCCATTATGGCTGACACTAATGATAGATATTGTTTTGAGTTGGCGAGAGAATCTATAAATCTGTACATTAAATATGCCCCAATGCGAAATAATAGTAGTTGAAAAGTTCAGAGCGCTCTCTAATGCTGATGAATGGCTGTCTCTGGAGTTTGATAAGCCACGTCGAATGCTTAATGGAACTGAAAGCAGTTCGAACCCCGAACCCAGTAGCCCTGCTCAAGTCCTGATGTTGCTTCGTTGCGAAAACTTTACTCTGATGGGTTTCAGGGTTGCTTCGTGGTTTCAACTGTTTTGGTTACGTTGGCAACTTTGCATGCGGTTTGTCTTTGGTTTGGATAAAGGAACTCCACCCCACTCCTCCTACCTTCCGCCCCTCCACACCCGTCGCCATGCCACAAATGAATTGCAGGCCAGCTGCAATTGCTGCACTTGATTTGTGGTACGACTTCATGGTTAACAATTATCTGACAACAGTTTGTCAGACCGAACGTAAGTTCCAACTTTGGATAAACTGTGGCCAAGCATAGTTAAAACTTAGCCAGGAGCATAACATTTGGAGCAATTGTAAGTAGGATTAATACTGCAGCAATTGGCTCATTTTAATCGATGCAGCAGTTGCCTATTAGGGAGTTAATTGATATTTACCTAATAAATAGCAAAACAATTGGAAATATTTGAATAATATTATGCCAATTGCCGTCTTTGCTATTAATTATAAAAAGGGAAAACAATTTAAAACGATTTTTTCGGAATTTTTTATATATTTATGTAAGGAAGAGTAGCAGCACAAGGAGTTGGCACCGCCATACTACAGAGTTGCATGCAATGAAGTGGTGGCTGATCGATAGAAATTAGTGAGTTGAACAGAGAGAAGAAGAAGCATTAAGAGTCATAAAAGCTGAAGTCAAGCCAAAAAGTTGAAAGCTGAGATTTAAGTTACCAAACCATAATTTAATGTTAATCTTAATAAATAATTATAGTGGAAACATAATAAATATCCGATATTTTAAGTTCAAGCATTTAATATGCATTCAAAAATGTTTATTTCAATTTTATAATATTTTAAATTTCTCAATTATTTTAACTCAAAATAATTTGTAAAAGTTTTAATTTAAAAATTCTACTATATACAAATTTTTTACTCCTAAAATTTACACTGAAATTTTCAACTAAAAAGAATATCTTTTATAAAGTGTCCCTTTTACTAGTGAAAATTCCCAATTTTCCTTATTACATTTTTTTTTTAAACTACTTTTTTAAACGTACTTTTAAATTTCCTTTTTACATTCGATAAATTTGATAGTTAAAATTTCAATTTGGAATCCGAGTTTCATGTCACTCAGCTTCTGTCACGCCTACTGCTGACTCATTTATCAATTAAACGTAATTGGAATTTTACTTTCATTTAGTGCTGTTCAACGCCTTCTTCTGTTCTTCGCTTTGGCTAATTAAAAGCGAAAGATGCTGCCGCCAAAAAATTGATGGGGCGTGGCTCATTAACCTATTGCCGCGGCGGGTCTCCAGGGCACAAGGCAGCTAATTGCGCTACCATTTTCCATTTTCCATTCTCAAAGCTGCCAATAGAAAATTTCCCTTTTTTTATTTATGTTAATTTTATTTTCTTTTCTTTTATTTTGCTGTGGAGATTTTTTAGAATAAGGTTGCGCTCAATTGCTTTTGTAATCAATCAAAGTCAGACAAAATGTGGGTGGCACTGAGTGGGTGGGAGGCGGAAAGAGAGAGTAGGGAGAGAAAGTGTGTTCTGTGCTATTCTTAGCTGCGCTTCTAAAATGCTGCCAAACTCATCTCCAGTTGCAGCAGCACCAACTCAAAAGGAACCAAAGAGCCAAAGAGCGATGATTGTCATGTGAGCTGCTCCATTTGCTGTTTTGTGGTGTTGACGTGACACTTGAGCGACACTTGACGCCCGATAATTGATATTGTAACAGCAAAAGGGGTTAGAGCGAGACGGCGAATGGGAATGTGAGGGGCAAAGTGTATGCTTGACACGATGCTTGTAATTATCGCTGACACATATCGCTGCTGCTCCTCTTTACAGACAGCCGCAATACTCAATAATGAATCAATGTCAGCCAAATTTACATATTTTCAATTTTCCTAAAAAATATTCTATGGGAAACTATAATGAGTTTTTTTTGCAAAAACTTACAGAAGACATAAAAAAATTTGAATAAAATAAAGAAAGCACAAAAAAAATATAACTATTGAATCAATTTTGTTTGTATTTTTGTGTTTCTTTTATAATCATTTTAAAGTACAGTCGAATCCCGATAGTTCAAAATGACAAAGAGATCACATTTTTTACGAATTACACAAGAAATCGATTTATCGAACAGGAATTCAAACAATTTTTTTTTGAATTGGACAGCATTTATTACGAATTATTGAGGTTTTCGATTTAAGCGGGGGATGAAATAACGGCATTCGACTGTGTTTCAGTATAGCTGTCTTTGAGTCTAGTTCTCCCATAGTCGCATCTGTTTAACTATCAAACGATATTTTAAAGTAATCTTTGTTAATTGCTTGCATTTTATTGGTTTACTAATGCTGCCTTGCAGCTTTAAACGCAACGATATTAGACACAATGCTAAATACTCTTAGAAACCCTAAGATACACACACATCTGCAAACACACTCACGTGTGTGTGGAGCCCGGCCATTTAATGCACAGCTTCTGATAGTACCTGCCTTTTGCTTTACTTTTAATTACCAACTCAAATTACACGGCCAGACACACATACACAATGGGGCACACACACACGCACACTAACACACACACACAGTTACATTTGGCAAGAGGGAACACAAAAACGTTGGAACAGCTGTTTGGCTTGTACTTGGCCAGAACGGCATAAGAGAGAGACGCTAAAGGAACTGAAAGTGGGCAGTAGAGGGAGAGAGAGAGAGATAGAGAGAGGTAGATGCTGGCAGTCCAGAATATGAGGAGGGGGAGGGAGAGGTAGGGCGAGAGAGCAGAACCGCAGAACTAAACTTCAGCAGTCGCCATCGTTTGCTGCACATTTCATTACAATGCCATTGTATTCAAATCCTATTATAAAACGCAAAGCACTGCAGTGGGAGTAAGGGACAGAGAGAGAGAGAGAGAGAGTAGGAGGAATAGGTAGACAGAGTGAGAAGAGGGTATGGTAATGTTGCAGCTGGAGAAGTTCGTGTTTGCAGCACGTTTCCACTTTCGCACTTGGTAAACATAAGTTGCCCACGCACAGACACACACAGCGCAACGGTGGGCGTGGGTGTGGGTGTGGGTGTGGGTGTGTAACGGAAGTGGCTACTGGAGAGTAGAAGGCAGCCCGTGTGCAACACTCCATAAAATAATTACCAACACCAGCGCAACGGCCGCATCAGCAGCAGCAGCAGCTCAGAGATAGGTAAGAAAAGGCAATGGCTAAAAAGCGAGTCGGAAACAGCATGAAATGAGCCGCTCTTAACCCAAGAAAAAAACTATTGAAAAAAAATCATATATATAAGAAAATAATTAAATTAAATATATATATATATATATATATTTTTTTTTTTTAAACAATATATCTTAAGGCAAAGCTAAGTATATATTAAGAATATTTTTTTAAGTATTATTTAGATCATTTCATTTATATTTGTATTTAGGAAAATCATTTAATTTATTATAACATATATATTTTTTTTTAAATAGTTATATCTTAAGTTAAAGTCAATTATATATTAAAAATATATTTTATCAAATGTTATACAGATTATTATATAATTTATATTTGTTAAAAATTTATAGGGCAACAGCAAGAAATGAACCCCTCTTAGCTGAAAAAATACTATTAAAACAATATGCATATAATTTATTTATGTACATATAAGTAAATATATTTATTTTTTTAAATATACATATATATCTTAAGGTTTACATTTTATTTAATATTCTTCAGTTTATAATTTTACTTCATGTTTTTATAATTTTTGTGGGTCTTTCTTGGGTTAAACAGCTGGCCTGGTAAATCCAGTCAGTAAGCTGCATAACCGGAAGAAATTATTCTGTAAGTCAGTCGAAAAGAAATTAAGGCGCAAAATACATATTTGCAGGCTGAGCTGCAATATTCAAGCAAGGTAAAATATGCATTTAGATGTGCGCAAAAAAGAAACCTGACAACCACAGAGATTTCAAGTTCAAAAACCAACCACTTCAAGCATGCTGAAAAAGAAACATGTTTTCTGTGCTGCCAAAGTCAAGCAAATCGTCTTTTTTCCAAGCTAAAAAGCCAAGCGTTTGCAACAGAATGGAATAAAATCATATTATTGACTGAACAATTGAAGCTATATTACAATATATGTATATATATATATATAAGAATTGGTTTTTATACGCTGAACCCAATTCATTTTCAATGGTTTTGTGACAATATATGTAACAGAAAGAAGGAGGCTTGGCAGACTCCATAAAGTATATGTACTCTTGATCAGGACGACGAGCTGAGTCGAATTAGCCATGTACGTCAATCCGTCAGTTCGTCCGTTCGGTAGTCCTTCCGTCCGTCGTATGTATGCTGCGATCTCTTAAACTACAAAAGCTAGAGATTTAATATTTGAAATATATATTCTTGTATATCATACGCAGTAGAGGTTAAAATATTTTTTTCGATAACTCAAACTATAACCCTATTATCGATGAAAATCGATATTTTGACTTTTTTTTTAAGCCATAAAAGCTAGAGACACCAAAATATTTATGTAGTTTTCTGTGCTGAAAATACTGAATATAACTACTTCAGATTTTGAATACCTCACTTGGTTCAGGAGATATCCTAGTTTTTTCCGGTTCGTTGAAATAAAAGTTGCATCTTGCCCTCGGTAAATTTTCACAATAAAATTTATATCTGCGTATCGTTTAAAATTATAATATTACGGAATACATGTAAGGTTTAGAAAAAAGTATTAGTTTTTTTTTGTGTTTTTGATTTTTATCATTTTGGATGATAACAGTTAATCGATATCCTGCTGCTCAGGGCCAGTCAGTGTGCTCTCGTCGAGGGTGACGCCTTGCAGTTCAATGTAGCGCAGTTTGCTCTGCGCCGACCAGGGCCTGATCCAAGGTAGCGACATCAGCATCATTATCTGGGACGGTATATACTTGCACGGCAACAGAGAAAGCAAATCCTCGTTCCTTCTCACCAGCGAGCGTGCATCATCATCCAGCTCTGGAAAGAGCAGATGCAGCATACTCTCTGTTTCTGGTTCTGGTTGCGATTGCGATTGTGATTGGGGCATTGACTTTGGTGGCAGCTGCAGCTGCTCCTCGCACAGCATGGACAGCAGCAGGTGTTCGGTGAAAAGCGCGTGCCGCTGCCGCTGGCCGTTGTCTCGCAGCGTCGCCTCGAGGTCCGCGTGCTGCTCGGCCATCCACTGCTGCAGCAGATAGCGATCTGCTTCCGAGTGGTCCAACAACAGGGCAGAGCTGCCAGCTTCATTGGCGCAGGGGCCGTTGGTCAGCGCCTCGGGACTGGCAATTGCCAAAGCGGCCGGGCGTGAGCGTGAATCCCCCTCCAGGTAGTTGGCTGGCGTCTGGCTGAAGCGTAACTCCGGTCGTAGGCGTCGCAGCTCGGACAGCTGATAGAGTATATCGATGCCGGCCTCTGAGTCCATGCGGCCGCTATTGGAGCGTGCAGAGTTGCGACTAGTGTTGCCATTCGGATTGCCCGTAGCTTGCGGCTGTTGGCGTCGCCGACGACGCGACACTCGGGCCAGGGCATGACGCAGCGGCGGCGTATGCGGATCGAGCAGATTGGCGTGCTCGATGTGATTGAGCAGCAGGTGGCGTGCCAGATTGCGTATGGCCACTAGCTCAATGCCCGGCAGTCCGGCGCACATGGGACACACCACATGGCTGTCGGCCTGGCGGTGCATGGAGACAACATGATCAATCAGGTCCTTGGCCGTGTGCCCAAAGATACCGCAATAGGGGCACGTATAGCAATTGGGCAGATGCATCAGTTCGAGCAGGTCGCCATTGAGCAGCAGTTCGGGCAGCTGCTGTTGGTGACGCGTTTGTTCGATCAGCAGCTGCATGGGATGCTCGACGCGATGATCAAGCGTTTCCACATGCTGATCATAGCACTCACCGCACAGGTCATAGTTCACACAGCGCAAACAGTGAAATCGCCTGCCATGGAAATTGTGAGTTTGACAGCCATCGCAGCAAAAATTTCGATGGCCCATAGATTTGTTCTGATTGGATTACTAATGATCGGCACTTCAAAATTGGACACAGAATTAATAGTCGATTTGTTAAACTGATTGGGAAGTGATGCTTGGATAGGAAATTAAGCAAAAATGTGGTCGAAAAAGTTAAGGTCAGGCGTTTTGAATTTCAGTTTTTTTTGTGTTCAAATGACAGAAATCTAAAATACTGTACGATTATCGAGGTATAAAATATTTGTATGGGGACTCTATTAAAATCTCATATACTCATATTTAAAATTGAAAATATGACGAATATATTATATAAAAAATTTAATTCAATTTAATTTTGTATATAGTAGATTGCCTCTCAGAGAAAAATAACTGTACTTATAGTAGTATAAGAGTACATTTAAATTTATTTATATTTATACATAAGTTTTTGTATATTGAATAGAGTCTATATTGATCACGCACCAACCAATAACCAGCATTTTTCCCATTACAAGGACAGCAAACATAAAATATCCGCAGGAGTGAGAGAGATGAGCATACCACTCTCTATGTAATACGCGACTTGCAACCGACACGCTCGCACACATGAATTCTTCTTTCGTCTTGCTCAAACATATTAGAATGCGATCAAAAGCAATAGCAATAATGCCAACTAAAAACAACTAAGTTGTGTCCCTCATTCTCCATAATAATGGCCGCCCTCTAAATAAATGTTTGGTGTTGATACTGCCATCCTGCTTACGCGCTCATTCTTTATACTCTTCTTACTCTTCAATGCAAAAATATTAATGGAGATCACAGCAAACAGCCATAATGGCCAACGTACAGTTAATTCCAAAATTCTCCACAGCAATGGCCGCTTTCTGAAAATTTTTTATTAGCTCTGTAATCTCTCTCGCGCACACTCACATATTTATTGCTCTCAGTTCATTTATTTCCGCGATCCCACTATTTGTTTGACACATTGTGTAAGCCCAATAACAGTGCTAACAAAACTTATTATTGTATGATAAGCGCATATAACATTTAACGTATATAAATAATGCATATTCTTTTTATTCGTGTATAATTTAAAACTTTTTCCGTTTGAAGAATATTTAAAACTTTTTCTTTCCTATTAATTTTATCCTAGAAATAAACGATTTTCTTGTAGCTTTAGGGTATATTTCCTGATTTTTGCTCGAAGTTTTTTAGTCTATTTTTTAAGATTTTAATTAAATTCAGTTTTAAATACGCTATCCTTATACTACACTCCAAACAGGACGTTCATAAGATATTAATCTCTCTATGCATGTATGTCTGTCTCTGTCTGGCCTTCAACTTTGTTTGACTTTGAAGCTGTGTTAAAATATTTTAATTACTTCATTGCCGGCGGCATTAAAAAAGTTTATTGTTGCATCATTATATCCTGTTGCTGTTGCTGTAGCTGCTGCCTGCCACACGCAGCCAAACAAAATGAGAAGCTTGAGAAAACGGATATAAGTATATATATTTAGATTAAAATTGGGAATTAATGTACAACGAAACGTTTTCAATCTTCTTATTGCCCAGTAAAAACATAATAATCGTATATTATTATATATTTAAGCAACAAGGATTCAACTTATAATACTATATAAGTTAAGTAAAACACAATTCTTGATCAATACTCCTTTAAATATTATATATTTTATATGTTTCACTATTAATACCTGATTTTCGTTTTATTATTTAAATAAAATATAAATATTAAATATTTAACAAATTCTTCAGATACACATCCAGAAACCTATATTCTTCCATAGTCGAACCTTATTTTAATTAAGTGATGATCCCTGACTTGCATACATACATATACTATACGAATACTTCCCACTCTCTTTGGTTTGCAATATTCATATGTAAATGCGATAATGGCGAATGTAGAAAACTGAAATATGGCCGCTCTTTCAATAAACGCTTGAATTGGGCTGGAATCTCTGGTATACGACCGTCTCACTCACACACACGCATATTTATTTCACGCTTCTTGCGCTGCAGTATAAATACACTGAGGGATCAAAGCAAAAAGCGATAATGGTTGTCAACTGAATTATCTCTCAAAGTCTCCACAGCAATGACCGCTCTTGTAATGCAGTAATGCCGTCTCACTCATACACACGCGCTTTCTTTCCACTCTCCTTGCTCTGCAGTATAATCACATATAACGGGATTCAAAACAAGAGCAATAATGGTGACTGTAGAAAATTATCTCTCCACAGGCATTGTTAGTTGGTATATTAGTGATTTCTTACACTCTCCACAGCAATGGCCACTCTGTGGATAAAGACATTCTTTTATTCATTCTTTATTCCTTTTATATTATGGTAAAATTTCAGAATTTTTAAATTCGTGAGCTTTAGCTGTTGTTCTTTAATGGGAATTATGGGAACTCTACATCTTGAGCTTAACTGCGGCTGTCTGACTGACAATTTTGTGCTTTGCTAAATGAAAAGTAAATAAATACGCAGCTTTAGAGGAGCTGCGTGTAGCATGCTTCGTATCATTCGTAATGTTGCCCATAAATTTGCAGCAAATATATTGCACATACGCACTGTGACCCGCAGAAGAACTAAACAAATATTCTAGTTGTAGTTGTTCTTGTTGCTGCAGTTGTTGTTATTGTTATAGCCGAGTTTGCTTTTGGGACGAGTTGGGTCAGTATAGAGCAAACTGCAGTTGAAATTGCCTTGACATATTGCTTAAAACCAGACCCAACGGAATCACCAGCCCCCCAACAACACTGTCTTTGTCTGCATAAGAGTGTGTGTGCGTGTGAGTGTGTGTGTGTTTGTCAAAAGCATGCAAGTCATTCAACTCAATTTTATTTATTGTGCAACTGCTGTGCGTTCTATGTTTGCTGAGACAGCACTAACAACTACAACAACAACAACAATAACAAACAGCAACTGCAAGCACAAAACCCAACACACATTCATCTATTTAATTAATAACAAACACAGCACATATGGCACACATAACACACAAAACAACCAAAAAATATCATGGAACTGCGCAGAGCCAAAGATTTAATACCCTAGCAAAAATATTTCAGCTAATTTTAAGCTATGTTGGATTTACCATAAATGAATCCTAACTTTTTCATTTCAATTTGCACATACTTAACTAGCTTTTTCTATATTCATGAGATAAAGTGAATCTAGTTTCTTGTTCTTCAATTGCTTTCAAGACTTTACTACTGGGCCAAGAGACCAATCGAAGTCTTCAAGCAGTAAAAATTTAAAAATATGTAAGACATGTCTAATAATTTTATATGTATATAATTATAATAATAAATAATATAGTGTAATAAATTTAATAATAATAAATACAGTCGAGTCTCTATAGTTCAAATTGGCAAGGGATCACAATTTTTGAACAGGAATTTGATCCTTACGAATTATTGAGGTTTTCAATTTAGCGAAGAACGAATTATCGAGTGTATATATTAATACCAGGGACCGGTCATAATAATTATTTTTATACCCTCTTCCCTTGAAAATGGAAAATCAGTGTATAAAAGTTTTGTTAAAGAAAAGTGTATGTAACAGGCAGAAGGAGGCGTGGCAGATCCCATAAAGTATATATATTATTGACCTAGACGACGAGCTAAGTCGATTTAGCCCTGTCCGTCTGTCTGATCGTCCTTTTGTCTAGACGTCCGTCCGTCCGTCCGTAGCTTTTAACGCGTCGATCTCAGAGTCTATAAGAGCTAGATACTTAAAATTTTACACGAAGGTGCTCGTAAATAGCGCGCATATCGAGTTTGTATCAGATAATCGATAACTTTTCCTGTTCCCATGATATCGATTAATTATCATTATCCAGTTTCAGTTTTTTGAGCATATCTTTTAAATTTTTTAAGCTAAAGTCACCAAATTATGAATTAGGTTTCTTGTATATAAACTATAGGTTTGTTTTGAAGCAAAAAAAAACTAAAAATCATGGATAATCATTATTTTAAAGCTACATATATTTTTTTATTTATCAAAAATAATGAATATGGTCTAAGTTGTATAAAATTATTCAAAGATAATAAAAGAAAAAAAAAATTAAAATGTAATCATTAACATTTTTAAATTTATTTTTTAACTAAACACTTTATTTCTCTAACATTTCAGCTTCACTGAAACAAGAACTGGGCTTAATCAAGTTAGTTTAGTTAGTTAGAGTAGCTGCTTGATGTGCAAAATGATATAGATAAAGCTTTACATAAATTAACTAAATATGTATTTATAATAAAAACAATCAGAGCCTGTGGCATGTGTCTGGGCATGCTGCGGACTGACAGCTGCATGGGCAGGGGCAGGGGGAGGCGAAGAGGCGTATTCGCTGGTTATGCTTAATATTCACATAAATGTGAGGCGGGCGTTCACAACATGACGCTCCGACGGCAGAGAAGAGGAAAAAAGTAGCAGGAATGCAACCGCCAACTCTCGGCAGGAGTTGCTGCTGCAGCTCGCAGGACAATAGCTGCTGTCAGTTACAATAAAGCGGTATTCGGCAAGGAATTGCCAAGAATGTGGGGCAAAAACGGGTCGTGGTTGGCTTTTTGGAAGGGGAACTTGCAAGCAGTCTCGCCAAGTGACATGTGCAGGCAGCATGCAGCATGCAGCATGCAGCAAAGCCTGCCAAACAATAAAGGATAACATTTACACAAGCTGCCCACACACACACACTCATACACACGCGCATACACTCACCGAAAAGGGTCATAAAATGCTTTGGCCAAGTTTGCTTTTGTTCTCGTCATCGTCAACGTACTCTTTAATCGCCGTCTCTCTCTAGCTCTCTCGCTCGCTCTCTCACTCTCTCTTTTTGGTCTTCGCCTGCCTACCGTCTGGCATTGTCTTTATGCTGGTTTAATCTGTGTCAAAAGGCGTGAGTTATTACAAGCCAGCCACGCCCACGCACGCCCACTAGCGACGCCAATAGCTACACACACACACACACATCCGGCCGGCTCAAAGCATTTGCCCTATTGTCTAGCCGCAGCTGTAGTTGAGTCTGCAACAAGGAAGAGGAGGGGTTGGGAGATCGGGGGCAGATGCAGGCCAACAGATAGAACTCGGCCAAGTCAAAGGTTTATCTTTTGTCAACGGCTTTTGTGTGGCTAGCATAATCAGCTTTCCCTTTGATCGAGACACTGATGAGCTGCAAAAGCCAACAGGACTCGTCAACTCAATTACCACATGCAGCCTGAAAGCCGGTTAAGTATATGATTAAAATGGCCAGATGAATGCAAAAGCAAATGCAGACAATGCAGATATGAAACTAAGCTCTGAAAGCGATAAAAATGAACAGAAAAATTCATTCATATTCATTAATTTGTGTAAAAGTAAATGGGAATGTATTTCATATTTAAATTAGAGTTGTTTATATGTGATCTGCTTTGAAAGTACAGTCGTGTCTGGTTATAGTGAGCACTCAAAATTGTATATGGAGTTCACTAAATAGTGAACAATCGAAAACCTCCAAAAAGTGAACTATATTTTGCAAGCAATTTCAAGCAAAAAGCAGCAAAAAACAAAAGGCGGTACCTAAAATGAAAGAGGGTATTCCCCTAATTGGTTTTTTGCTGATGATTTTTACAAAATGCGCTCTTTCAATAAGCATACGTTTATTAATTTATTTTAATTATAATTTAATGTCTACTAATTTATTTTAATAAATTCTTGAATTTATATTCACAAACTGCATTTTGAGCAAACTAAACGTTTTTTGAGCCAAAATTTTAATCTTGATATAGTGAACAACCTCAATACTGTGAACAGGCTCTGCAATAATTAATTCAAGTAGTGCGGGCAAGAGGGGTGGATCACCTAGGGCGGTACTTTATAAGGGGGCTGCAAAATATCAAAATAAATAATATAATGTACTGTAAAACGAGTAAAAGGGCTCTAGTCCCCTCTAGATGTTTGGTAGAGTTTTAAAATTTACATATTAACATATAGACAGATGATAATATGAATGCAACAGTAAAAAAAAATAATTCTTATTGAAAAAAAAAATGTTGTCTGTAGCGGGATTCGAACCTGAGTCTCGCCGCTTGCCAATCGGCGTCGCGGTAAAGACGGTCTCATTTGTATGTGTGCACACGTATAGAGAAAAGGCATGCTATTGGCGCTGCTGCCACGGTCTTTTACCTATTGACGTAATGTTTTCGTTAATAACTTCTGTGTTACTTAACGGATTTTGATTAAATTTTCATCCTTTTATTTTATTAAAAATACGGTTTTAACCAAAAAATTTAATTATTTTTAATTGTGGATATATTTGCAACTGAACTTTTTAAATTGATTTTCAGAAAAATATCAAGAATCAGTTAAGTTCAATAGATAATATCAATCAGCTAACATTCGAGTTTTAAATTCTGTTATATTTGATGAATCAGTTGAATTGATCATTGAATAAGTTCAAAAGTATTCAGTTACTTACTTAAGATTCGGTATTCAACTGTCAATCGCTGATTGATCGACAGCTAAATATAAAGATTCTTTTTTAAATAAATGATGAATGCAATACGTATAATTTATGATCGAATAAACTCTTTCATACACTGATCACTAAAATAGTTGAGTATTTAATTTTAATTACTATTCGTTGGCACACACGTCATCAGGAATAGGGTTCGAACTTTGATTCCTCCTGGACAGATAATATATACAAAAACTTACCATTTTCTATTCTCATTTAAATTTAAGTTTAGTCAAAGTCTTCCCAATTTTAACTCACTTTAATCCTTAAAGCAATTTTAATTTTAAAGTCGACATTCCAATAAGCATGTTTGTATTGCAAAACTTTTCCACTTTAACAACTATGTTCTTTGGGTTCGTGAAAATCTGTGACCTCGCAGCCCCCTAGAAGCCATTGGATATGCAATTTAATTGTAACGATTTTTTCTCTTCTGCATGGTATTTGGGTTATAAAAAGTTTAATGAATTAATGAGCTCGTTGGCACTCGAATTGCGATTGCGTGTGTGCCACGCCTCCTACAGATTTTCTGATACCCTACACAATATGAAGGCAAGGGTATTTCCAAAGTTAAAGATTTTAAAAGATACAGGGTATCTTCTAGTTGAGCAGGCCATGCTAGTTCATTGCAACTTGTTTTACTTACAATTAGCGCCATCGATTGTTTAATGGCAGTTGATTGTAATAAGCCAATTTCGTAGAGTCTGCATTTGAATTCAAAATGCGAAATAAGTTCATTAGCAAAACGATGACGCCCGCAGTGGCGCCCCCTGGCGGACTCTTTCTCTCTCTCTCTCCCTGTGTTTGTGTGCCGAGCCGGAAGTGCCAGCTGCTCTCAGCGCGTGTGTGTGTGTGTGTGTGTGTGTGCCCTATGCTGAGCTCTTTCCCGCTGTCCCCAAGCACAAAGGACACAGCCACTCGAATTCGCATTGCAATGTTTGGCTGTCTGTCCTCTGTCCTCTGTCCGTTTGTTTAATTTGAGTTTATGCAACTTTTATGCTTATTAATACTTTTATAACCTGCTGGCTGCTGACCTCATGCCACTCTTCTCCGCAGCCCGCTCACAGTTCAGGTAATTGCCAATTTGATTTGAATTTCAATTGGCCAATTTGGGCTTGTTTTCGGCCCATAAGAAGTTTTTAAGTGCTCGAAATTGTTAAGCAACGAGCTGTCTGATAATCTATGAGTGAGTAATGAAAATATTAATGGCTCTAAGTAAATAACAAATAATGGGCATTATGTAAATATTAAAAAAATATATAAAAATATTGCTTGTTTTAAAGTTTGATATCGCTTAACAGATATCCTGGAAAAATATTTGCATGGGAATAAGTAGACAATATGCTAAGTTTGTCTTTAAGAATTTATTGATATTTGGCTATAAATTCTCAGAAGTATCACTAAGTCATATAAGACTGTTTGAGTTGGGAATGCCCGACTAGTAGTTATCCTGCATACACTCCGAGCTGTAATGATATCATTCTAGCTTTCTTCTATATATCCAGAAAAATGATTTTCTTACCTTAGACCCATATTTCAAACCTCTATAACTTTATCAAAACTAAAGCGGATTAAAGTTTTTTTTCTGCATTTTACTAATTAAAAATACAAAATATTCAAAGTCTGTGTATACTTCTTGTGAACCTACATTGGTGATCCCGGCTGATCGGGGCGCAAGACAACTGTTTATTATACTGTTTATTTTAAAGTGCCGTCTGGGGCGATCCATTCCTCTTCGTCAAGCTCTAATAATTTTTTAGATACTCTACAGAAATCTGAGCTGAAAAATAGTAAAACAATAAAATTTTTTGACATAAATGAAAAGGGAAAAAATTTTTTTATGGTATACTTTTCTTCTTTTCATACCTTTTCTCATTTTCAGGTTGCTCAATATATGTTAGCTTTAAAAAAAAAAAATGCTAACTCTTAAAACCATTTCTCTCGTTTCTCAAAAATCGTAAAAACAAGTAAGAAAGCTCTAGTCGGGTCTCAGCCCGACTACGAGATCCCCTGAACCAAGTCCGAGCTGTTGTTTTAAACAACTTAGCTTACATCTTTTATCTATACATATTACCTCTGCGCGCATATACACATGCACACATTTGTATACACAAGCACACATATACACATGCACACAACAGAAGCACGCGCCCCGATTACTGTGTAGTTCATTTGAATGTATGTGTGCACACGTACAGGCTGCTGCACTAAATGTTTCCTTTAAGAACTTCTGTATTACTTAACGGATTTAAATGCAATTTTCTGCATTGAGTGCTATTAATTTATTGAAAATACGGTTTTCAGTTAAAAATTTGAAAAAATTAAATTGTGGCTTTGATAATTTTTTTTTTTTATAAATTTTTTTTGCGAAATGTGGAGCTGGTATCCAAAATATGAAAAAATAGAAAATGTATTTTATTTTCAAAAAGCTAAAAACAAAATTTGGTAGCTGTAGCTAAAAATATGTAAAAGATATGGTCAAAAAACTGAATCTTGATAACGTTTTAAATCGATATCATTGAAACGGAAAAATTTATCGAATATCTAAAACAAACTCGATATTTTCGCTGTATACACAGACCATCATGCAAAATTTGAAGTCTCTAGCTCTTATAGGTTCTGAGATCGACGCGTTCATACATACGGACAGACGGACAGACGGACAGACGGACAGACGGACAGACGGACGGACGGACGTACAGACAGACGGACAGGGCTAAATCGACTCAGCTCGTCACCCTGATCAAGAATATATATACTTTGTGGGGTCTGCCACGCCTCCTTCTGCCTGTTACATACTTTTTGCAAAACCATTATACCCTGATTTCCCATTTTCAATGGGTTCAGGGTATAAATATACATAGATAGTTTTCATTAAATTTTTACAGGTATATTTACCTAGCCTAGTTTCTATTTACTTTTAACTGATATTAAAACGATTCAACCATAAAAAATATTTGAAAAGAATTCCATTTTGCTTTTCCATTTGGTTTGTTTGTTGTAATTCGGCAAATGGAGGTCGCTCATAACGAATTGAATTTCATTGTAGTGTTTAAATTTCAATGCGCTTTTTAAGCTGACAATTCTGTTGTTGACAAATCCAGCGCCGTCCCTCAAGTGCAGCCAGGCACATAACTAAAGCATCCACACACAGAGAGAGATAGTCACGGTTTAGGTACAGTTATATAGCTGAAGGGTTGGCGGGCAGAGAAGGGACGGACTGAAGGGCATTCTTGTCAGTGGTCCAGTGCAGATGCAGTTGCAGCTGCAGCCGCTGGATTTTTATTATCTCAACATATAAAGCCATTTTAGTTGATATTTGTTAAGTGGATGCCTGGGTCAGCTGGCCACGCCCCCACACGCCCACTAAGCAAGGGCGCAACAAAAAAATTGCAGCTAACTAAAGAGAAAATAACCGTGAAGTTGTATGTTTTGCAGTTCAGTGCATTTTGGTTATTGTAGCAACATTTCTTTCATATGCCCCGCCATTACACCCCCCTCCCTCCTCCTCCCCACCCTAAACGAATCAGACTGCCATTGTTGCTGTTGTAGTTGTTGTTGTTGTTGTGTTGTGTTTGTGTTTGTGCATGGCTTGTAAAAATGTTTTGAAGTGCGGCCTGGCCTGGCAAATAACCAAATGGATGCCATGCTGGTCAACAGCTTCTGCTCTCGGCCCCGCCCCCTTTTTGGTATCGCCCCCGTGGCACGTTTGTTTCGCGCTCAAGTAGCCCCATTCAGTTTTTTTGTATACAAAATGTACTTGCTTTATAAACCCAGGTCTCTATTACTCTCTGTCTCTATCTCTTTCTATCTGTTGTGCTGTCTGTGTCTGAAACTTTTGCCCTGGACATCGACACTCCTGGACACTCGTTACGAGTGGAATTAGCAGCTCGAACTTGCCTACTTTGATGCATTAATACTTTAGCAGCGAGCATCAAAGTCGAGGCCACTTACAGTTGAGCCTCGACGCAGCAAATGTAAAATTAATTACTAATGCTAAGGTAATATAGAACTCCATAAAAGACAAGCAACTACAGCAGGTTTAAGCATATTTTAAGAATAAAAATAAAATACATTACATTACTGATTACAAATGTTAAAATTTTCTCTTTTAAACATGTTATATATTTATAGATAAATATAAATAATAATTACTTCAATTAGTTACTTTGTTGCTTATAGCCATGTTTAACTGTAGCTCAAGTTTAGAGCTTGTGCAACAATTGCGCGACAAAATTTAATGATACCTAATGCCTGTCCTGCACACAAACTTATCTATGTAGAAGAGTTTTCCATGAATTTTGCTAAAACTGCTGCAGCGGAAAAAGGGGGTTAAGGGCTGCGACTGGCAAACGGATGCAGCTGGTTTTTGGGCGGGTGGGAGCGGGTCGGCTGACAGTTGAGGGCAGAGTTGAAAAATGTTTCCAAGTTAAATGAAGCGCATCAAACGTCAGTCGATAAATTTAAAAGCCAAAGCTATTGACTTGCAGAACAAAAATAAAAGCAAATAATGCGCCGGCCAAAAGGCCAGACGGCAACGAGCGACAGAGGGCGCCACACGTTGCAGCTTTCGCAGCTGCTAGTGCTGGCAGTGTCGCCTCTGCTGCTGCTGCTGCTGCTGCGGAGCCAATTCGAGTGCATGTGCAAGATGTGACATTTCTGCTGACAGCAGCAAAAGCAGCGACGCCGACGGCTACGTCCAACGGAAGTCGACGTGTTGACAGCGCCCTCTATGGAGTCATGAGTGCAACAAAAAAAAACAAACATGAGTAAAAGAGGTGCAGAGAGCGCTGCAGAGAGCTCAGTGATTGGCTACTTAACTCTGTGACAACTTGACTGTTCAGCAGCAGCAGCAGCTGCTCACGATAGGTGGACAGAGACCGATCAAGCTACACTCACACCATCTCGCTCTCTCCCTTTCACTCTCACCAACCAGGCTCAGACATATGTGACCGTCAGCTAAAGTTGGCCGGCAAACTTTGTCGTTTGCATGCGAGCAAAGTTTAATAGAAATTCAATTTCTATTATATTTTTTTTTTCGTTATTCCTTTTATTTTACTCTGTTTTTTTTTTCTTTTTTAGTTGCGCCTCAGCATATGTTGCATGTTTGCATTGAAACAATAAATTTGCTCATGGGCTGGTGTCCGTGTCCAGTTTCGAATTGCTTTGACCTGGGCGGAAAAGTGTTGAGGCGTGCAAAAGTTACGGATTTTTATTATTAGCTTGAAAGTTGAAACTGGTCTGTAAAGTTTTTGCATGCTGTCGGGCAGGGCGTGCGTGTGTGCATGTGTGTGTGTGTGTGAGTTTGTTTGTTGTTAATCAAGTGAATACGTTTATGTATATAATAAATTTCATATATGAGCATTATAAATCTGTTAGGCAATGAGCCAGCTCTATAAAAATGAGCTAAATAACTTCTTTAAACTACTAATGGGTATAGTAAATACGGGAGTTGGATTTAAAAAAGTGTGGAAAGGTAGAAATAAATATATTTACGAGAATATCCAATATCTAATAGTAAAGCGCTTTCAAAGTCTGAATCTATTCTTGTTAGAGCAAAGTAAACTTAAAAGACTATAGATATATTGATATATGGAGAAAACTAAATAATGCATCCACTGGCAGAATTATATACATATAAATCAATTGGTTTGTGAGAAAAGAAAAGAAAAGAGTTTCTTTCAGCAACTAGCACTGAGCTTAGTATTAAATAGTAGATTAAATTTTCATTTCTTCAAACTCTTTTTCTTATGAGAACTTTGTCAATATTTGTTTTACTTCAACTACTTTTAAAAACTTGCTTAAAGTTTTCTTTCTATAACCAGAGTCGATTTCAATTGTAGTTGTAATTGCGGTTTTTGTTGTTGCTGTTTCTCTTGAGTTGTTTTTTCACAAAGTTAAACTTTGATAGCACTCCCTCATAATATGTTTAATTTGTTGTCTTTTGGCAATTGTTAAATATCTTTCATAGTTTCCCCCTCCCATTTCGTATTTGCCTGTTCATTATGTTGTTCTTCTTGTTGTTGTTGTTAAAAAACAAAATTGCATATAAATTGCGCTCATTGACGGCAGCGAATCTACATGAAAATATTTCGTAGCTACTACATAAATTTCATATTTCACAATTTGCAGCCGCTCGAGGGGGGCATATCAAGTGCCTGTACACCCTACCTTAACTCAGTCACTCAAACAACAACAACAACAACAGCAGCAGCAAGTTTAGCTAGTTGTTGTTGTTGCTGTGCCAAATGACTTGCCATCGCAGTTCTTGGTTGGCATTTTTGATGAGCCAGCTGCACGTAGCACCTCCCCCCTGCGGAGTACACCTGCCTGGCTGCTCAGGTAGCTGCCGAGAAAGAGAGAGAGAGTGGGAGTGAAGGAGTGTGCTTCAGGACTTTATTAAAATTATATATTTGCATGTTTGTTGCAATTTGAGCGAGACACGAAGCGGCAACAGCAACAGCAAATGCAAAAATCGCAATTGCATATGCATTTATAAATATGAAACGCAATTTTGTCAACTTGCAACTCGCAACTTGCAACTAGCAACTTGCAACTTTCTGCTTGAAGTTTTGCTCCATTTGATGAGCGGCAAGTGCGAGAGGGAGTGAAGATGGGGGCGTGTTGTATGATACGCCCTTTTCTCTGTTTCATTAACAAAGCGCGGACACTGCTGGCATTTATTTTAAGTAATACTTTCAAAGAGCCTTCGCACTTAATGCAAAAGGCTCTGGTTACAAGCAACATTAACCCAAGAAAGCCCTGGAAATGTCATATAGGCAACGAAAGTGTTATAAAAGTGGAATACTGTTATACTGCTAGATTGAGAAATTGAGTACAAAATCTCAACTGCATCAGAATTTTTGGAAGAATATTATAGAAAAGCTAATTTTTTATTTTAATAACTAAATTTATTTAATTACAAAATTTATATGTCAACAAGTCAAGTAAGGTGTTTTGTACATAATAAAACAAAATTACAATTACAATATATTATATACTTTTTTATTAAGTATTTAAAAAAACCTGACTCGAAATAAAATAGACAAATTAGTTTTAAAACATTATATAAGTAAAAATTTTGTAAGTAAAGCCTTTTACAAATTAAACAAAATTTTAAAAAGAAATTATAATTTACAAGATATTTATTTAAGCATTTATAAATTGAGATTTTAGGAAAACAATAAAAATCTTTTTCAAATTCAATCAGTTTTAACTACACAAAATAATATTTCTAGAATTTTAAATGTTGCATATTCTGCATAAAATATTTATGCTAATCCTCCATTTCTATATTCTACATTAAATCCCGAAACTAATTGAGATCCAGTTATTAAAGGTGGAAAAAAATAAAATAAATTTTAAGTGCTTAAATATGTATTTAATTAATTAGAAATTATTTTTAAAATTTTATTTACTATGTAACAAACTTTACTTATAAATTTTTATAAAATAAATTTGTTAATTTGATATCTTGTCAAGTAACATTAAAAATCACCATATTTTCGGAGCTTTCCAGCTTCTGCTGTCAAGGTGTTAAATCCCAAGTACTTTTTACCTGTGCATTTTTCAGGCCAGATTCAAGAGCTGCAAATGTTCAGACGCCCTCGCAGGTCGCAGATTGGAGCCACAAATAAGCCGAGCATAAAATGCCCACAGAGAGAGCGAGAGAGAGGGAGAGAAGAGACAGCTAGGCAGATCCTGGGTGGCAGCAGGATAAATGTTTGCCAGGCTGAAAATGTTATGTGTGTGGTAAATTAAATTGAAAGGCATTGCAGGAAATGCGAGCATAATATTTGCGCCTTGTTAGTTTGTCAACGCTTCGCTGGCTCTGAATGATGAGGAGCAGCAGAGTGGAGGAGCAGTGCTGGGGAGGGGCTGTGGCATGATGTTGAAACATTTAATGACATTTAACAGGCCGCGCAGCATAATTAAAATTCTAAATAAATATATATATATATATATATATATATATAGAGGAATAAAGGAAACTTCAGCTAGTGCTCTACATGCCGCAAAAAAGCATTTGGCATTTGCCAGAGCAAAAGTTCCCGGGCGGCAGCTGAGGAAACTAACTGGCAGTGGTGGGAATGGGGCGTGGCAAAGAAAGTGCGGTGACTGCCAGAATCACGCTTAAGCTCACGATTTATGTGAGATTCTTTAAGCGAAATCCAAGTCAATTAGTTTCCTAATTCGTTTTGCGAAAAGGAATTTATCGATTTTATCTGCAGACGTGCAGAAAGTAGTTAAGAGCAGTTTTTCCAACGACTTTCATCGTTTTCTTTTTCACTCAATATAAGTGTGTGAGTGTGTGTGTGTGTTTGCTTGTGTGTGTAAGTGCTGATAATGATTCCCTCTGTCTGTGTGTGTGTGTGTGTGTGCCTTAACAATGAGAACTGTGCATTTTATGTGTGCGGCTCTCTGTGGGGCGCGTGGAGCAATAAACAAGCCGCATTGCTCATACGCCATGTGTACAAGGGCGAGCGTTGGTTCGGCTAAGCGACAGCAAATTAAATTAGATTGCAATTGTTTTGCCAGTCGATTTAAATGCTCAAATAAACAAATAACAAGGCAACGCATAGACTGCGTGCGAATTCCTCAAGCAAACAACAGCAGCAGCATAATATTCCAAAGAACTTGTAAGATATTCCGAATGCCAAACAGAATTAAAGGACAAATAAATGCTTAAAGAATTCAGAGCATTTATTGGTCAAGTGTTAGATATGCAGCACATTGCGGAAATTTAAGACATACCTTTTGAAGGGCTAGATATTTAAACTATTTTTAAGCTTAAATTTCTTTTATGGTAAGAAAAATGCATTTTGTAATTAAATTCAATTTCTAAATTTAAAAAAAAATATGATTTTCAATATTTTCAAAATAATTATATATAAATACTTTAAACTGAATATATGGTATTTTAAAAATTTTTTTACTATTTTCAAAAGTTATTGAATGATTGCAAAAATTAATACAAATTATCTATCAATAATTAATAATAAGAAATACTAAAATATTTCGTTGTAATAACACAGTTTTATTTATTTATAAATTTAAAAAATAAAATTTGTTTTTTAATCTTACAGGAATTAAATACTCACAATAACCAGTTCAAAAAAAATTTCTGAAATTCTTCATTTTTTTGTGGAACTGTGAAATATCTATTATTATTAAACAGAAATAAAATGACAAATTGCTAAAATTGTTAAAATAGTTTTAATGATGAGAAATACCATAACCCTTTAAAAATAAAAGACTTTTTTTTTAAATCCAAAAGGAATTACATACAAATACAGACGAATCCCGATAATTCGACCCCCGCTTAATCAAAAACCTCAATGATTCGAAAAAAATTCTGTCCCCTTGAATAAAAATTCGTTCGAATTCCTGTTCGATAAATCGAATTCTTGTGTAATTCGTAAAAAATGTGATCCAGTTGCCATTTCGATCTTTCGGGATTTGATTGTACTTTTTTTATATTTCTCCAAAAATGAAAGAAGAGTTTTTCTGAATTTTTATCTATATTTATTATAATAATCTATTATTTTTATAAGTAATTAAAAAATTGTAAAAATTAATAGAGTTCTTAAAATAATTGTATATTGAGAAATACTCGATTACAAATACAAATCTTAATTTATTTATATTTCTAAAAAATAAAAAAAAGACTATTTATAAAATGTGAAGAGAATGAAATACTTATACTTTTTATGTTTCCGAAAAAAAATGTAATGAATTTTCAAGCCTTTTGTAGGCTTAATGAAATGTAATAAAATATTGGTCTGTAAATATTTTATGCCTTACTCAGGTGGTTTTCAGCTTTCTTATAATCGCATCAAAGTTTCTGTTCCGCTGGAATTTGTAGCTCTCAAAAATGTTGTGCACAAATATAAATCGTTTTAAAATTAAGAACTTTAGTTATTACTTTGACTTGTGTTTACATTTGTAGCTGCTACGCTGCTGGTGGGGGCGGGGTAGGTGGGGGCTTGTTAGGTGTTCGCCCGTCGATCGGCGGACGACTCAATCTGTGGCGGCGGCGTCTTAAAGAATTTTTAATTGCTTCAAAAACAAGTTGAATGCTGTTTTATTTATATTTCCGGCGACCGCCGAGCCGACGCCATAGACAAATTCCATTAAACTTTTGGCTTCTAAACTGTGTCAAAGTTGGGGCGGCCCAAGAGAGAAAGGGAGAGAGGGAGGGAGAGAGAGAGCCGCTTACTGGTCCGCTGGCTAAGGATAATTCAGTGGCAGCCGCCAGAGAGACGAGCTCAAAAACTTTTGCGCAAAGTAAACTCAACTGAATGAAATGAAAATGCCACAGAGGCAAAACCAAAAGCCCCAATAGCCCACAGAGGGGGATGTGTGTAGGTAGGTGGGGTGTGGGCCTCGACAAGTGTAGGAGGAGCGGGAGCTGTAGCGATAGCGAGCGACGCTTGGTGAGCAATCAATTTCTGTTGACGTTGACAACAAGGCAAAAGTCCGGCCAAAGTTAAGGCCAAAAGAAAAGCGAGCAGGACTAAAGAAGGACGAAGGACGAAGAAGGGGCGAAAGGGGGGGCGACAAATCAAAGTCGACGTCGCGTTTTTAAGACGCCTGTCGAATTGTGCCGGCACACGCCCACTAAACGCCCTCAGCTGGCAACTGCGACGGCGACGGCGACTGCGACTGCGGTTGAAGTGTATTTAAAAGTTTGATTAGTTTTTAATGTTTGTGGGAGGCGAAGTTCCTAAGTTTCTTGCTTCGTGTCGCCCTGTAATTTTTATAAACTTTGCATTTTACTTGTTTTCCCAGCTCAACTTTAACATTCGTAACGCAAATATATATGTATATGTGTGTATACATGTATATGTGGATATATCCTGCCTGTTTATGCATATTTATGCAAAAGTCAACTAATCACAAACATATTGCATAAAATAACAATTTCATAAATTGAAACAAAATGTCTAGACTCATTATGCCACCGAAAATGTATGCAATAAAATTATGCAAATTATATTACGCACAACAACAACAGCAGCAACAGCAATATGTTGGCGAAATAATTTCTCATATTTGTTGTTGAGGTTCGCCCTTTGTCAAAGTTTATCTAGTTCGCTCTGTTGCGACAGCATTTGCAAATTCATTTATTCCAAATTTGATTTTCACATAATACAAATGCCAAATATTCTTTGTCATTGTTATTGCATTTGAGTTTTGAGAAATAAAAACTGTTTAAAAGTTGCCAGCTGTTTTAATATGCATACAAAAGGGACAGATTTGATGTTAAAGCTGGACAAAAAAGCATTTATTTACAATTAAGCGATTATGATAAAATAGTTCAAACTATAAAAACTTTTCTTTGTATTTCAACTGTGAAGTAAGATAGCTTTATTAAAATTTATATGCATAAAAATATCAATTTCCTTACAAATTCCCATTAATGTCAATTTGCTTTCAACATCGTTTTAATTTCTTAAATATTTCTGTTAAATTTCAAACAAATCGATTTTCTTTTTCTTTTCCCGCTTGTAGGCTTTCAGCAGATTGTTATTAAAAATGTTTTCATGATAATTGCAAGTTAACGAAAAGCATCTTTGGCATCGTTTAAGAACCCGTACTGCATGTAAAAAAAAAAAAAATAAAAAAATGCCCAAGCTTTCTCCGAGCAAAAACAGGTTCCTCCTTGTCCTTATCGCACTCGTCAACAACAATAATAAAAGGCAGTTGGCAAATGCAGTCATAAATTATGAATATGAAAGGCAAGGTGTCTACGTGCGAGGGTGTGCGTGTGTGTGTGTGTGAGTGTGGCTTGGGGGAGCTGCTGCCTCGCCCTCTTGGCGTCTCCCTGGGGTCCAATAACGCAAAGAGGCAGCAGTCAAGGCAGGGTTAATAGAAAGTGTGTGTGTATGTGTGTGTGTGTAAAAGTTATAAACATTTATGGCAGCTACTTAAAAATGTCAAGCGAAAAAATTATGATAATGATACGTGACATTTGAAAGCAATAACAATTTAGTTAGCACGCACTTTTTGATTACACTCGAAAGGCTCGACCAGGTTTTATTTATGAGTTGCTATACATAAAATTGAAAAATTGCCTCAAAAATGTACACTTCTCTCTCTATGTGTGTGTGTGCCACTCGAATGAAATACTTACATGGGTGTAATAACAATAATCATAAAGTACACCCGCATAGAATGCGGCAATGGTAATATCAATCAAAGCAGTAGCAGTAGCACATTAGCTCGACTCTATAATGCTCTTTAAGTAATGATAGGGTATCTAATAGTCTAAGAGCATTTCAAAGTGTGAATCAAAATGTAGGTCAATATTTTGGTAATACTTTTGAAAAGTTACATTTTGGTAGATAAATCATCAGGAAGTTCAAAAGATCTATAATAACAGTGAAAGAGAGACTAAAAAAAAAATCCGGGAAATGTCGGGAACCGCGGGAAAAATGAAAAATTTGTTGGGACAATCGGGCGGGAAAATCAAAAATGATTTCGGGACGGGATGGGTCGGGAACGAATTTCTTTCCCAATCCCATCTCTACTCAAAAGACAAGAGACATAAGACCAAACACAGAGAGACGGAAAAAAAAAATATGTCTCTTCTCCAGAATTTATGTTATGTAGTCTTTCCCGATTTACCACGCCCCTAGTGGGCGTAGATATATAGCTTTTTGATCGATCTTAAGGGGTCAACAGTAGCCTGATTGGATGTCCTAGCTCTCTGTATATGTTTTTACCAGATTTTACACGCCCCCAAAGAGCGTATATATATATATATCTTTTGCTGGTGGGCTACGACGAACTTTTCCCTACTGAAACAATTCTTAAAATCGATCTATCGTATGGGAGCTATAGGATATAGTCATCCGTGCCAGATGATTCCGATATATACAATGTCTGGCGCAGAAAGACGCCTATGTGAGATTGCGTTGATCCAGACAGACAGACAGAAAGACAACTCGGCTCGTCGTGCTGATCAAGCATATATATACTTTTTATATTCGGAGATGATTCCTTCTTTAGCTTTAATTCCGCGTTCTCTCTTTTCTCTACTATACTGAATACTCTCTTAAAATACTAGTTACATAATTGACATTGTTTCATGTTTGTAAACAGTTTTAATTTCTTCAAATTATTTAGTAATTTAGAAATAGATTTCACTTGCCCAAACTTAGTTAAAAATGTATTCTTTCGCTAGCCGAAAATTATGAAATTTATGAAATTAACAAAGGCTCAGTAGGAGTTGGAGCTGTCCTTCAAGTGGTCAGCGGAAGGAGGGAGGAGGCTGCAGCCAGCCAGGCAGGCTCAGGCAGTAACAAAAACAACAACAACAACAACAGCAACAAAGCACACATCCTGTATGTCAACTGAATAATTCGTTGCATGCACAAAAGGCATGCACTCACATCCGGTTTCCTGTCATTCTTTTCGCCACACAGGGTGGACGAGGTACGCAGCGGGTGAGCGAGTGAGAGAGAGAGCGAGCGAGTGACCGGCTTGCAATTTATGTCTATGTGTTGGTGGCTGTAACGCGCTGTTGTTGCTGTTGTTGTTGTCTTTATGGCGTGTTTGGTATTTGTTGCAACTTTTGTTTTGAATTCCTGTGGCCTTGTCACACGCTCCAAGCGCTTGCAGTTAAATTTATGTTTTAACAAAAACACACACGCACGCACACACATGCATATGCCTTAACGAACAATGAATGCATAAAAGTGTTGCATACAACGCGAACTCTGCGAACTCACTCCCTCTCTCTCTCTCTCTCTCTCTCACTCTCAGTCAGCGGCTATCAAAAGTGAGATAGAGAGAGTGAAAAAATCAAGTACAGTGACGGCCAACTGCCAGCACCACATCTCTTGTAAAGCAGCGTATAATCCACTGATTGCTCCCAAGGTTCAGCTTTCAACAATGAAGGACACTCCAAAGGACTGGAAGAAGCTAGAGGAGAGAAACGGGGAAACTGGAAGGGGAACGGGAGTGGGAATGGGTCTGGGCTGGAGCTGTAGTCGGGGCAACGGATGTTGTTGCGCTTTTATGTCAGAGCATTGCAGTGGGCAAACTCTGCTTTACAATGAGGCTTACAGAGACGGATAGAGCTTACATATATGTCTGATATGTATTAAAGGTTTCGCCTTATCATTGAATATTGTGACCCTCCAAAATTATATATTAATTATAGAAACTTGTCACAGTAGAAAAGCAATATTGTAATTTTATAGTTTAATATATTAGTTTATACTATTAATATATTTCTTATACTAATGTTCTCAAATGTAGTAAAAAGATCTTTAATAATTTGAAAGCTATTCGTGTTTTTAAAACTTTTTACTAGTTGAAAGGGAATATATTTTTATCTCTTTACTTTACCTACGTTCTATACATAAGAATGTGCAATCTGAAGCAATTCTAAAAAGATAGAAAAATGTTGCTAAAAAGAATTCATTGCCTAACGAGAAA
This sequence comes from Drosophila gaucha, assembly GCA_035045545.1. Taxonomy (NCBI): domain Eukaryota; kingdom Metazoa; phylum Arthropoda; class Insecta; order Diptera; family Drosophilidae; genus Drosophila; species Drosophila gaucha. Next base: position 3,347,948 of record JAWNOY010000099.1, read on the forward strand.
CATATCAAAATGATAGCTCGATAGTATAGACATAAGAGTTTTAAATATATTTATTCAGAACAATAAATGTTTAACTTAAGTTAATAACACCACCATTTAGCACTTAAACATGATATATTAAGGATATTGCTAGTATTGAAAAATTTGTAAAGAATCGAATAATGGGACATAGATAGAGTGTTTCTATATGGACTGCGTTTTGGACTAGTTCTGGGTGGAGATACTGTACAGAGGCATGCAACAACGAAAAGATTGCGGGTTACGCTTTGAGCAAAAATATATATATTAAATATATTTAAATACATAAATTAAATCTTCTCATTACTCAAAAACATTTTTTATTTATTTTAAAAACATTTTGAAATTTTAATTATTTTTTCCCTGTCCTAAAAAAAAGTGTAGTTCTAGCTTCCATATTACAGTTTTCCACAATATTTAGCTTTACGTTTTTTTTTACTTTTTTAACCATTCTGTAGAAGCTGCTGCGGCCGTCTGCAGTTGTCGCTCGAGAGACCTGCCCGGAGTTTTGGCATTAATTTTGCATATGAATACGAAATATGGACAACTGGATTTGTTGCATTACTATATTGCTCTCTCTCTCTTTTAGCAGCTCAATTTTAGACCTGCTATAGCTTTCTCTTACTCACGCAAAAGTTTGAGCGCCGTTGTCGCATTGGGGCATCAATTTTCACATTAATTTCGTTTGCAGCTTCGGACATGCTCAATTAGCTAACGCAGTCGGCTCATTAGCAACACGAGCCTGGCCCCGAAGGCAGCCCGGCCATTTGACCTGGCCCCATATACACGCAGGTGAAGGGGCCATCTGAGCAATAAACAGCTTCCTGTGCACCAGCATTGCCTCCTCGAATGGTCGATAAGAAAAAGGATTCAATTTGCATGTCGCTGGTAAAGTAGGCTGATTGGCCTTTGGCTATACTTAAAGTGGACTGTAAAAAATCCAGGGATTGTTTCTTAATTAATTTATTCTACTTATAGAAATATCAAAGTAGAAACTTTGTATTTGCCTATTCATTAAAACTATTACTAATTAGAGCAATTTCATTATTATTACGATTATCATTGTGTTTATTATTACTTTTTTCATCATCACTGTTTTAATAATTGTCAGTATTAGAAGAATTATCATCATTATTATCAGTGTCATACTTGGACGAAGGAACACAGAGTAAAGTGCGAAGTTAGATCACATATAAGGGTTAATGCCTTGTTCCAAGGTGAGAAGTAGTCGTAGAGAGTGGAGTGGAGAGTGTTTTAGTCGGTAAGCTACAATAATACATTATCATAATTATTATTTAATATTATTCTAATCAATTTTAAATTCAATATTATTGTCTTTATACTAATTTAGTATATAAAGATATTATTATAATTCTCATTATTAATATCAGTATCATCTCCATTATTCTTCAACTATTGTTGGCAAAACTTTAAGTCAATATATTTATCACTTTATATATTTATGACTTTCCTAATCTTCTCATTATCATTATCTTTATACTTCTCTTTATTAATGTCATCATCATTGGCAATACTATAGATCAATATATTTATGACTTTTCTAATCTTTATTATTCTCATTATCATTAACTCTGTACTTCTCATTATCAGTGTTATCATCATTACCATTATTCTCTAACTATTATTGGCAATGCTTTAAGTCAATATATTTATCAATATATTCATATATAATTATTCCAGTCATTATAATTCTTATTCTCATTTTCTACATACTAATATTATTCTTTTTACTATAATTATCATTAACAATATCATCAGCATTATCTCCAATATTTTTCAACTATCATAAGCAGTATTATTATCTTTATTATGACCAATATTTACAAATTTATTTCAATTTAAATTGCAAATGAATCGAAGTGGGAATGCTAATAAACTGTTATGCATATTTTCAGCAATATTTCCGTTTGCTGAGTGCAGCCTAAAAGTATGCATCAATTAGGAAATAGGCCGTAAAACGCCCGTAAATCTTCCCAATAAATTGTGAAATCTTTTGCTATTTGCATTTGTCATATCGCTCCGGCTTCATTAGGCGACCTCAAAGTAAATCAACATAGCTGCCAGACAAGCACAAAATTTTCACATGATATACAACTCGCATACCTGAGGTGTGTGTGTGAGTTAGTGTGTGTGCTAAAGTTGCCGACGCAGCAGCAGCTCATTGTCGAGAGCAATTGTTGTTGCTGCTGCTGCATTTAAGTAAAATGAATTGCCTGCAATTTATTTTTGTTGCTTATCATATAAATTGCACTCGCCTGCAAGTCATTATTTGGCACATTTGCGCTCAATGGCTGCACATTGCTGCCCGCCCCACAACCAAATTGTGGCGAAGTGGGCGTGGCAGCGTGTGTGTGCGAGAGTGTGTGCGCGTGACGAACCGGAAGCCCACAGATATGCCGGCAAGAACAATAGCAACAACAACAACAATGTGGCCAAGTGGAGATGCTGCCAGGTGGCCTTTGCACTTGGCTGCATTTTTAAGGCACTGTGATGGAAGCCAGCAACAAAAGGAGACGTGGCAAGACGGCGGCAGGGCAAAGGTTGCAAAATGGCCATTGGGGATATGCCCGTAACTGGCACTTAAGCAGTTGCTGCTCTTTTATTTACCACTTGCAATGGCCGCACAAATAAATTTCCGGTTTTGCTTTACTCGACTGACTTTTCGTAGCGCCACCCACGCACACACACACACACACACATGAAAACTATTTATATATGTATTTTTTATTTTGTTGATAAAGGGATCGATTGGAAATAGCTTTAGATTATTGAAAAGCCAAACGCTGCAGCTTTGGTTAGATTACTAAGTAACTAGTTAATTTAGTTGCTCAATTTCTTTAAGTTCAATTGTAATTGAAATAGTTTAAGGATCTTGAGTTTAGCTTAAACATAAATAAATGTTTTTGTCATACTAAAACTTTAGGTTTCTTTTGTGTGTTCACAAAATAAAGATACTGCTTATAATAAAACTAATTTTTGGGGTTTTTGTAATATTTTTATTCTCAAATATAATACTATAATTTCTATAAATATGTACTATTTAAGCAGAAAAGATTTAAGGTATTATATACATATGTTCAATGTTCATATTTATCACCCAATGTGAAATATTTAAATCTAATTAAAGTGTTCCATAATAGTATTAATAATTATTAAGCGAAAAATTCCCAAAATTCTAATCTGATTTATGTTTTTCTTTTGATGTTTATAATCTTCTGCTCATATGACGCACTTCCTTTACAAAAACTCCCCAAGCAAGTCTTAGGGTTACATTTGAGTTACCCCATTCGCACCCACCTTGACTACCCATGTTACTCACCTGCAAACTTCATTCGAGTGCAAACAAAAGGTAACAAACCCACTGGCAGAATGTGCAGAAAATATATTACAAATGCAATTGCAATTAACTTGTCTGATTATTGGGTCAGATAGCAGTGACATTTAAGAATTGCGCAGTAAACAAAAAAAATACAGACAGGGTCTTTGCAGACGGTGAAATCAGGGAGCAGAAACAACGATTGCATACAACACGACACCTTTGACCCATTAAAGTACGTACTATCAGCTAAAAAATGACCTTGCCCAATAAACAATATATGTACAAATAATATTGATGGACTTTAAGCAATGGGCTAAGAGACTATACACATTACTCTATCATAGAATTTACACATTAAATAAATCAATTTTCTTTTTGTAAGAAAATTTTAAGTAATAGGCTTCACTGGAGCTTCTATTAAATGTACATACTCTATTTGTAGAGTATTTTGTATTTCGATTGTAAATTATTTCCAATTGCCCAATATTTTGTTCTGCTGATAAGCTGCATATATAAGTTAGCTGAGTTCTCTATGAATTTTCAGAACATCCAAAAAGCTTGCATCGTCCGTAAGAATGAACTTCAAGTACTGCGTAAGTGAATAAAACCAAATATAAATTGACGCGACTTCACTCTCACCATCTTTCGTGCTCTCTCTTTTTCCCGCAGCTGATGCTGTTATCGCTGTTGATGGCCAGCGCGAACGCTAGCCCGCCACGAGAGCCACCCACACCGCCAATGCTGCCGCCTTGCACGCCTTGGTGTGCCGGCCAGCCGACACCGCCTCCTGGTGCCATTAACTAACCTGATGAGCAGGAGATACTATAATCTGCTACTGCTGCTCCCCTCCACACACACACACAAACAGAGCCAACATGTGTTGGTAGTCGTTTATTTTTCGTAATTATTTCGTACCATTTGCTAAAACAATTAAACTCCCATAAAGTATACAAATAAGTTTCTTACTGGTAATCTTCTAATGCTCATGTGGCTGGGAACCTTTCAGTAATTAGTATGGTTTTTTATGTGCAACCCAAAACACACATAAAGAGCGCGAGATTTCATTGTCTGCGAATTGAAATAAACCGTTGAATTTAGAGTTGCTTTTGGGGTCAGCAAATAACTACAAATGCACACATTCACACACACATACACACAAGCACTCATTTGTTTATATATACTTTGTGTTGCACTCTCTATATTTTAATCTTTCTCTCTCCCTCCCTCTCGCTCATGCTTCAATTTAAATTCCACCATACCTGCACGCCATTTCATTGTCATCAAAGACGAATAAAATAATTTGAAGCAGCAAAATAAATACCAAACGAAAGCAAAACAAAAAGAAACCGACGGCGCAACAACAACAACTAACCGCAAACTCAATAGACTGCGAACAGCAACAAATGAACTGCAGCTTCAAATCACACACACACACATACACACACATGCATGCATACAAAGCGAACAGTGCAAACAAGGAGTTGGGCGTGTGATCACGCAGAACAACAACAACAACCACAATATGAATAAAGGTAGAGCTATTTTAGCACAAAAGAAAACAAAGAGAGAATTCGCGCGCAACAAGAAAAACAACAAGTAAACGTATTTTGAAGTTCCCTGAACTTAGCGCCAAACTGCGTGTATATATGTATGTATGCATGTACATGCATACGTGCAAGTAAGGAGACAAAGCAAAGTAACCAAAAAATGGAGACTAAGAGAGAAGAGTTTGTACAGAGCGACTCTCTTCAAGTATATTCATTGAGTGCTTAAGATAGACTATGTGCGAGCAGAACAACAGTATAAACAATGTTTATCCGTTGCATAAGGCAAATGTATGCAGATCTGTGCTCAATTTGTAATGAATATAATTACAAATTACACAAACTTATTAGTTTCAAGTTTTAAAAAATAGTTTTTGTTTGAACAGTAATGAATGTTTTTATTAATACCGTTTTTGAACATTGAATATTGTTCGTGATGTACGCAAAGCCGTGCTGTAACTAATATCGGTGATGATGTGGACGATGATGTTGATAGTGATGTGGATTGTGATGTGGATTATGATATCCACCACGATTTCCACCTCGATTGCCACCACCCTTGCCACCTCCGCCGCCGCGTCCACCATATTGGGGCAATGCCAAAGTAGCAGCAAATACCGCAAGTAGCGAAAATAGAATTAGCTATACGAAAGTAATTTAAATAAATATTTGTTGTTAATAATATACCATGAATGTGAAATGAACACAAAATACTGACCAACAATTTCATGACGACGACTCTTTCAACTCTGAACTCAAGTGGGCAACGTAGTCGGCTTTTAAAGCCAAAAATCGCAAAGGCACAAAAACCATAAACATAAATTATACCTGAACAATTACAATGAAACCCTAAAGGAAACGCACTTTATCTACATTTGTGCGGGTCGGCTTATCTCCACATAACATATGCAGTCAAACATACTGGAATGCCCTTATGCGTACGTATTTTGACCTGTGTTCCTAGGAAAATAGCAGATTGCACGTCATAAAAACGGATTGGCTTTAGGCAATGATTTGCTTTTATGACCTTTCCGATTTTACAATATTCAAATGCCAGACGCTTCACATATGTAAATATATATGAACAGACTTCTGCTGATATTTGGCAGTCTTTCTGAGTAAATGATAATGCCAGTCTAAGATATTGCCCGTATTTAACAAGCAGAGCGAGAGAGAGTTAGAGCTCGACCATGCCTATATCAGCTCAGCTATTGATAATGATTGAGAACATATATGATTCCCTTTAGTAATAACAAATCTTTGGCTTTTGGGTTGGTTTTAAGTTTTAAGGCTTTATATCTTTATTGATTTTGACTGCTTAATACTTTCCGCCGCGTCCACTGTTGTGACCGTGTCCACCTTGTTGACCGAATCCACCCTGTTGACCGTGTCCACCATGCTGTTGACCGAATCCACCCTCTTGGCCGTGTCCACCGCGTCCACCCTGGAAGCCTTGTTGGCCGTGTCCGCCCTGTCCGAAACCTGATTGGCCATGTCCGCCTTGTCCGAAACCGGATTGACCATGTCCTTGTTGCTGACCATGTCCACTCTGTCCACGGCCGTATCCACCATCATGGGGTATGGCCAGAACGGCGACGATCAGGGCAAAGAATACGATCTAGCAAAGTAAAGTAATGCCAGCTATAATTATTTAAGCTCAACTTGCGGATCTTTAACTGAACTTACGAAAAATTTCATGTTGATTTAGCTGTTGTACTTCCAAAAAAGTTCTAACTGTACAGCATCAGTCGACGGGCCTTTTTATACCCCGCGAGCGAGTGCGACTTTGGCGTAAAAACGATTTGGAAATCAAAACAAAAAGCGGAAAAAACAAATGTATTTCTAAATTAAATATATATATATATACATACATACATACATATATGCTGTTATGTATGTAAATCTCTAATCATTTCAAAAACATATTATATATATATATTCATACATATATACACTTCTTATCTGCTCACAGACGCCGCTCAGACCAATTTGATTGTATGAATCTACAAAAAATTTAGTTTTTTTGTCGGAACAAAATAAAAACAAAATAATATGATCTAATTTCATTTAACCTTAAACTTGAACTCGAATTCAGTGAAATTATTATAAGTTTGCTGGGAGCACAACTAATATTAACAAACTATCTACAACAAATTCATGAAATACTTTATATGACATGCAAATACAAAATAAATATAGTATATATTTCAGTGATAATATAGTCATATAAAGTTAAAGCAAGACTGTTAACTCAGAAAATAATTATGTAATAAAAATGAAAGTGAATAAATATGTGTGCATATGCATTAGGACTAAGTTTTATTTGCTAGGTCTATCATTAATATTATTCACATTTCTTATATATAAAATGTTTTATATATATATATGTATCTATCTTATATATATTATATAGATGATAACTAAGCTTGAGCTTGCTTTTCGAATTAAAACATTTTCTTTTTGATTTTTTGCCTAGATTTTGACACAGTTAAAACTAGAATTTTTTTAAAATTTTATTTATAAAATGAATGAATTTCAAATTATTAATTATTTATTTTTTTTGTTAGCATTACAAAACAAAATTTTGCTACTGATAAGAATGAAAAATATGTAGGTTCTTTTTTTTTTAAGTTCTATAGCATACTTTTATGCAGCTTAGATTATTCAACAGGCGACAAAATTGTCGAAGTGAATTGAAGTGAATATTTGTTTTTTAGACTCTGTTCCCAAAGGGAAAAAGAGTCTATTGGATTTGTGCAATGTCCGTCTTGCTGTCTGTCCGTCTGTCCGTCTGTCCGTCTGTCCGACTGTCCGTCTGTCCGTCTGTCTGTATGAACGCGCAGCATTTGGACACTATAGAAGCTAGAGACTTGTAATTTGGAATATATACTCGTGTGTATCCGCGTCAGATCAAGTTTGAGTATTTTTCCGATACGCCCACAGGGGGCGTGGCAAATCGGGAAATGCTATATCTATTAAGACTAAAACGCTGTTATTTTAGTCAATATTGCAGTCTAAGAAATGGGACTTAGAATATATATTCGTGTACACCACGCGGACGTTTTAAGATATAGATTATATATCTACGCCCATTGTGGGCGTGGCAAATCGGATAAAACTATATCTTCTACAGCTTTGAAGCTAGAGCATCCAAATTTGGCATGTGGGTTACTGTTGACCTTCCCTTAAGTTACATCAAAAAGTTATATACCCACGCCCCCTGGGGGCGTACCAAATCGGGAATATATATATAGCGATTTGTATAAATCTTATAATATTTTGAGCGTATTAAGAGCTAGAGACTTGAAATTTGGAATACATGTGCCAGTAGATCACTCGGAATCAAAAATATATATTATAGATATCTACGCCCATTGTGGGCGTGGCAAATCGGATAAAACTATATCTTCTACAGCTTTGAAGCTAGAGCATCCAAATTTTGCATGTGGGATACGGTTGACCTCCTCTTAAGATAAGTCAAAAGTTATGTATCCACGTCTTCTGGGGGCGTGGCAAATCGGGAATTACTATATCTTTTACTGAAACCGTGATAATTTCGGCAGTATTTCCGTCAAAGAGTTGGGACTTGGAATATATATACTAGTATCCTACCTCTACCAAAAAATATATGTTATATATAGCTACGCCCATTTGGGGCGTGGCAAATAGGGTAAAACTGTATCTCCTACAGTCTTAGACGTAGAGCATCCAAATTTGACATGTGGGTTACTGTTCATGAAATTTAAATTTACGAAAAAAAAAAATAATAATAATCATAATGTAAGCCTCCGTAAAACAAATTCTAGTTGACCTAACTGGGGATTGAAACAGGGGCTTCGCTACCACAACGCAAGTCTGTTTAACCAAATCAAAACACTTCCAAACTCAGTTTGGCACATAGTCGCGCAAGAGACGCCGTGGTGTAGTGGGTAGAGTCGGTGGCATGCGAAGCGCGTGACCCAGGTTCGATTCCCATCGCTGCCGCGTGATATTATCATTTATTAAAATGTTTTTTTTTTATTTTTTTATAACTTCTATGTTACTTAATGGATTTTGATAAAACTTTCTGCATAAATCCTTATATTTTATTAAAAATACGGTTTTACCTAAAAAATTAAAAAAAAATGTAAATGTGGCTTTATTTGCAACTGAACATTTATTAAATTGATTTTGTGAAATGTGGAGCCAGTATCCAAAATATATAACAAAAACCAAAATAGTATTTTATTTTAAAAAAGCTATATGTAAAATTGTATGACTGTAGCTAAATTGACGTAAAAGACATGCTCAAAAAAGGAATCTCAATAATCTCGCATTCAAACATACGGAAAGACGGACGGACGGTCTACATATTTATTGAGCCTACACAACTTTTACAGGAACAGAGTCTGACGCAGTCGGTGGCGCCCGACTGCAACGTTCTTACTTGTTTTTTTTTTAAGTTTATTTTTTTCCTTTCTACTTGTTCACAATATAAAGCCAATTTTTTGGATATGGAATTGATCGTGTTACTCCGAACTAAACTCACCAGGGTGAGTCCTATATCTGATGACTTTGGTGCCAACGCATACCCCGCAGGTGTACAAAGACTACATTGAAGTGATTATGAATGACTATGAAGTGAATTTTAGATGATAATAAGAAAACGTTTCATAGTTTCAGCGTATTGCGCTGAAAGCAATACATATGGTCAGTTGACTGTAATATATATAGTTTTCATACGGAATCAGCCAAATTGAAAACCTTTATAGAAAATATATATCAAATAATGCAGATTTGGCTTGTTCACGAAGTGAATGGCCGCCTTGCCGCTATTATATTAAGATTGAGACTTGAAATTTGAAATTTATACTCGTGGAGACTCCTTGCTGCCAAAAAGGCTCGGAGTTCGCGGTAAATGGGGAAAAAATTATATTTTTTAGCAGTAATAGATTGTATATTGTCTAATTTTATGTATAAATAGACAAAAAGTACACTTTCCACAATTTCAGAGCTGCAAGTTTTGCAGGTGGATCAGTTCTATAAGTTATATAATTCTACCTTTAAGGCATGTTAAATCGGAAAACATCAATATCTATATAAGTTTAGTTGATGGTGGAATATAAGTGAGGATAATGCAATCAGTTATACTCGACTGCTAAACTGTCAAAGGTTCTTCAAATTCATTTCCTCTCTCTTAGCCTCCTCTCTCTCTGTGTCTCAGTCTGTCTTTCTATTTCTCACAACCTGTCTTACTCTCTCTCACTCCCACACACATATACTACTAGCATTTGTAGTAAATACAACTAAATTATTGGTGTAACCGAAGACACTCGCTCGTAAGCTTTTTAGATTGATGGCGCAGCTTATGGCATTGCTCGATTTTGACTATCGAAATCCTGGACCGCAATTCTAGTGGTAAATAGTGAGGATAATGAGTCGCACAGCAGAAGCAGGGAACAAGTGGAAGCAGCTTTTGAAATAATTTCCCCACAGCTGATGCGTTTGCATAAATCCTTTTAAGGCGTTTCAGCACTGAAGCGGGTGGGGGGTGGGGAATGGCAGCAATAGCTGGAGCGAGCTAATTAAAAGCGTTGCCACTTAAATTGTAAGAAAATGTTGCACAGCTTTGTAAAGGATTTGCCTTTCGCAAGAGTACATCCGCATCCGCATCCGCACAATCCGTAATTCGCATCAGCGACAGCGAGTCGAGTTTTTAATGTTAACGATTTGTTTTCTTGTCGTGTCGTGATTTGCTTTTGGGGACTTAGATGAATGCATTAAATATTGAAATTAATGGATTTTCAGTGCGCAACAATTTCATTTGTACTTTTCTGTTCAGTCCAAGTATTCTGTTTTAAATAATTGATAGTACTATCACTTTCCATTTCACAGCATTTTTCCTTTAATCAACTTTTGCTTTATATCTCTCTACTTCCTTTAACAAAGTTCGCTCTATAGAAAACTGATTCTTGGTTCTGCGCAATTTCTTAGGTATTTCTTGTTTCCTTTAGGTTCTTTGGCAAATAGTTACAAAGAAATTATAGTCCAACATTATATAAAAAAATATTATAATTAAGCATGTTGCACAGGTAGATGCCCTGTAATCATATATAAGCAATATATGTTTATTGAAATATAAATATAAATACTTACTAAGAGTATTTAAGGATCTTAAATACTTTGTGCTTTTTACAACACTAGTAGATACCCTGTATATAGTTTGAAGGTGTATTATTATGTTATTATTGACAGTGATTGGGAAATAGTACTAAAATGTTGTAGGAATCAATATTTACTGATGATAAGACTTTTTTATTGAGGTGTGCCAAACTCAAAATACCCTCTAATCTGCTTAAAACCTTACACAGATAACAGAAGTCATCAGAGATCATATAAATATTATGTTTTGAAAAATAGAGTAAATTAGTTGAAATTGCCCGAAAGATAGATTCCCTGTATTTAGGTTGAAACTATAAATTAATAAGAAAATAGTTACAAAATATATAGAACAGATGTTAATATTTTATATTTACAACAGAAATCATTATTTGAGAATTAACTGACTAATAGATACCCTGTATCCAACTTTTTGCTGAGACATATACAATATATCAAATTTTTGGATTTCCATTGTCTAGATTCTCTAACTCTGTAACCAGCTTAAGAACTTATAAAAATAATAGAAGACCTCAGAAATCATCTAAAGATTATGTTTTAAGAAAAGGTTATTATGTTGAAATTGCCCGAAAGTTATATACCCTGCATAAAGTTTGAAGATATACACTAGTGTTGAAATATACATAAGTAATTACAACAGAAATCATTATTTGGGAATTAATTGACTAATAGATACCCTGTATACAACTTTTTGCTTTAAACTGAGACATATGCCATATATCTAGTTTTTGGATCTTCATTTTCTTGATTCGCTTTCAGTTTTTTTGTTCGCCTGTTACAAACTCTCTCTCAACTTTCGCATACCCTTAGTAGTTTAAGACGTAGAAGGTATTTTGCAAGAGTCTTAGCCACAATATTTTCAATCAAAAGTAGCTGCATTCAAAGGGCTCGCATAACGAGCGTGTCAGCGATTTATCTTTGATATTATATCTATCTAAGTTGTTGCATGCTTGCTACATGCTGTTGCTTGTTGCTTTCGTTTACCTTTGTTGCAATTTCGCTTTGGACAGCAACATGCATAACATAAATTTGCCTTTAAATGCATGGAATATAGCGAAAATTCTATGCATTTTATATAATGCCATTGCCAGTGGCCATGCAGCCACATCTATCTAGAAGTATGTGTGTGTATATGTATATCTGTACATGTATATATTTATTAGATGCTCGTATGCAGATCTGCTTTTGCATTGAGCGCCAAATGGATTCAGGTTCATCTTTGAACATGCACACAGCACTCGTCCTGCCACTGTTATCCCTTTCCTGCTCCTTAATCCAAATGTGCACTCAGCACGCGTTCATTTGATGCGTGGCGGTAAGAAGTTCAGCATGTAAATAAGCTGGCAACTAGTCTTGGTCTGCATGCATAAAACATGCCACATGCAGCGACTGCTAAAAATTTGTCAGTCGCCGAGGCAAGGTGCGTGTCGAAAGCTGGCCAAGGGCAGGACCTAAGGATTCATGGCAGCCAAGGATCCAACTGCTCTGCCATTTCCGTCTCATTTTCAATAAAGCTCGCAAAACAATTTTAATAAACAAAAGAAATAATTTTCAATGCACTTTGTTGCAACAGCAGCAGCAGCGGGACACATGCGCCCACATTTCTGATACGGCCAGAGAGACAAACAGAGACGAGCAAACGAAGGGAGGAGGCGGGCAACCTTTGGAGAAAGCAATACTAAAAATTGGTCCTCCAACAACGTTTCACATAGTTGGCAGCAAAAGTTACGTGCGACAGCCACCCAGTCCATGTTCAACTTTTCGTGGCAGTCAAACCAACACGACAAATTCCAAAAAAAAAGAAGAACTTCAAATAAAAAACAATAAAAAATATACCACTGTAAAATAAAATAAAACTATATGGGATTTTTTAGTTACGCATAGCCGACCTCTGGCATACACTGCGACTTTTATCAAATTTACAAAATAATTTTGTTATTTTGTTATTTTAAAGAGTTTATTTATATAAAATGTTTTAGTTCATTTAAAAACTATTACAACTAAAACTATTAAAACTTAACTTCAAATTTCCTTACTTATTTTTATTTTATCAATGATTTCTCTCAAGCAGAGAGTCTTTTTAAATCTTACTGTTTCTAGATTTCTCTCTTGTGCTCTCTCCTCTCTCTTTCTGTGCCAATTTATCTATCTGTTATGAAGTGCTTCTCATTCTTTATTTTCCATTGCTCTTATCTCTCTGGCTCTGAGTCTCTTTATCTCTCTTATTGTTTCTTTATATTGTCATTATATATTTTCTTTTTATTCGCTCTATTTCTCTGTCTGTCTCTTTGAGGGAGCTTTGTCTTCCTCTCTGTCTGTCTCTCCCTCTCTAACTCTCTGTTTCCCTTTCTCTGTCGCTCTCTCCCTTTCTATCCCTATCTCTCTTTTTCCGTCTCACGTTCTTTCTTTATATTTCTTACTCTTTCTCTGTCTGTGTGTCTCTTCCTTGCTATCTCTCTCTATCTCCCTCTCCCTCTCTCTCAGTCTCACTCTCTTTCTTTTATTCTCTCTCTCCGTTTGTCCCTCTTTTTACCTCTCTCTCTTTCTATCTTTCTCTCTCTCTCTCTCTCTCTCTCTCTCTCTCTCTCTCTCTCTCTCTCTCTCTGTCTCGGTCTGTCTCCCTCTCTCTCTCTCTCTGATTATGGTTCGTTATTTCAGTTGATGTCTCTCTATCTATCTCTTTTACACATACTCTCAATTTACTGCCCTTAAGAAGATTTCTAAATTGAATTTCAATCAGATTTCAACTAAAATTAAATGTTTTACTTAAGTCAAGTTAATTCAGAAACAAAATAAATTAAGCTCAACGAACATTATGTCAATCACTATTTTCAAGTTAGCCACATAGTTAATATGCCTTTAATACACTATCCCACACTCGTGCTCTGGGTTGGCATTGAAAAAATTGCCGAACCTCTGACTGCTTCGCCCTTTGCAGCGTTCTCGGTGGGGCAAGGGGGCTCAGTGGGCGGATAGCAATGTTCTAGCAAGTTCTGTTTCGAAATTGGCTTATTTGGTATTTTTATGCGCCCGACACACACACATGCACGCCCACACACACACACACGCACAACCGCATGCCCCGTGCTGGCGTTGGCCTTTGTTTTGTAATTGTTTTGAAAGGGGACGGCAGTAGGCGGCAAAAGTTAACGTCATTGTTGCTGCTACTGCTACTGTTGCTGTTGCTGTTGCTGTTGCTGCTGCTGTTGTTGTTGCTGCTGCTGCGATCCCGACAAGGCAGCAGCAGCAGAAGGACGACGTCCTGGACGTGCAGAACGACATTAGCGGCAACTGTTTTGAGTGCTCCTTCCGTTGTCGGTTCGTTCTTTATAGTCGACTACCCGTTCGCTATCCCCACCAGCACCTACCACCCGCCACCCACCCGCCGTCCATCCGCTTGGCTTTCAAGTGGCATTCGAGTGGCAGCCATTGTGCACATTATGACGGAACTTTGTGTCGCAAAATGCAAATATTTGAAAGGTAATTGAATTTGAACTTTGCCGCTCGAGGTTGGCCATAGTTCTTGTTGTTAGTCGGGGTTTGGGCTTTCGCCTGCTCTCCGGCTGGGCTGGGGGCTCTTAAAGTGCGAATATCGACGCTGGCAGGCTTAAAGCGCTGCAGTTGCCAAATATTTGCCAATCGGTTTAAATGTTTTATTTACATGATCCAAACGGTCAACACAACCAGCTCCAAAAACAAACCGAACCGACCCCAAAATCAAACTGAAACGCCACTAGCGCAGGCTCTCTCTCTCTCTCTCTCTCCTTCTCTGTTTGCTATACAAATTATAGCCAGTTTACACTCGCACATTCCCCCAAAAGCAACGGCAACAACAACAAACAGTTGGCATATTTTCGAGACCAAAGCCAACAGCATTTTCAAAGGCATAAAATGTGCATGCAATTTGATCCAATACAAACCCCACAGAGGGGAATAGGGAGTAAAAAGGGGCCATACGTATATGTATGTATGTGTTTCTGAACTGTCTTCGGCCTGTCTGTCTGTCGGTCTGGTCAAGCCGCAGGTGCATTCAACAATAAATTGTGTTGAAAATAAACAATTATCCATCTATCTAGACATTGAGTATGCCACTGTTTGTTTTTGGGGCATTGCCTTCGAGGCATTTGCTCACTTTCATTTCATAATTATTTGCATATATTGCGTACGTCTGAGTGTGTCTATAATTTATATATACATTTTTATTTCCTTTATGAGCTCATATTTAATAGCTGTTATTGACTTAAACAGAAGCTAAAAGCCAGTTTTGATTTTAACTTTTATGCCTTTAGCTATAAGAGATATTTATGGCTATAAGAACATTTGAGAAAATAAATGTCAATAGCCCGATTGACATTCGAATTTTAATATAAAATAATAATATAAATGTATTTTATTTATTGAATTTACTTTATTTATTTTATTTATTAATTTTATTTATTTTATTTATTTTATTTATTTATTTTATTTATTTTATTTATTTTATTTATTTTATTTATTTATTTTATTTATTTTATTTATTTTATTTATTTTATTTATTTTATTTATTTTATTTATTTTATTTATTTTATTTATTTTATTTATTTTATTTATTTTATTTATTTTATTTATTTTATTTATTTTATTTATTTTATTTATTTTATTTATTTTATTTATTTTATTTATTTTATTTATTTTATTTATTTTATTTATTTTATTTATTTTATTTATTTTATTTATTTTATTTATTTTATTTATTTTATTTATTTTATTTATTTTATTTATTATATATATATTGTATAATATATTATATATATTGTATAATAATTTTGTATACTTTTTAAACACTTTTAGTCATTTTAAAATAAAAATTCTTTTTGATTTGTCTACGCAATTTAATTCCATTAAGTTTGGCTGTGCGTAAAAATGAAAAGACATAAAAGAGAAGCAAGAAAATTATTGCAATAAATTAGAAAAATGGAAAAGGCTTTTAAGCTGTCCACAAAGGACAGAAGTCAACAGAACATCTTCTTTTAGAGACTTCAGGCTGAAAAGATGTACAGAAAAAACTTTATTATAATTCCAACATTATGAAAAAACTTATCAAAGGAGAAAAGAAATGCAAAGAAAGTAGGAGAAAATAGCAAACTCCGCCCGCCTCCACACGCACCTCAGCTCAGCTGACATTAAATGCAAAAACCAAACTCAATTAACACAACAACAAAACGCACAAAGGGCGCGGACCAATGGGCGGGTGGGGGCGTGGAAAACTGACGCAATGGAGCAGCAGGTTTGGGTGCTGGACCAGGGACCGCAGCAAAAGGCAGCTTGGTCAAAGCGTCAGCTCGTCTATTGCTCTTAATTTCCTGCGGTAACAATGGTTTTGCGCGGGGGCGTGTTGAGCGCTCGCAGCGAGAAATTAAATTGAAATATAATTAAATTTCACACATAGCCGCAAAAGTGTGGCAAAAACTGTTGCACATTTTGTTTATCGTAATTATGAGAATGAATGACAGACGAAACAGAGCAACAACACAATGTAGTTCAAGTGCTGCACAAGCAGTGCGCACGTTGTCCTTGTGCATCGAGTCAAGTGCAGGGACAATAAAGGACTATGCAAAAAAGTGGAATAAGTGCATGCAAAGTAAATGAATAACTGCAGCTACACTGCAAACAATTACAAGGCTAATAAAGAAAATAACTGGTTTAAAAAATTTTAAAATATAAATCAATTTCAGCTTGTCAGGAAAACAAGCAAAAAGCATAAACTGAAAAAAGTAAATAATTGTAGTCATATAACTATATACAGTCAATCCAAATTATTATATATTTTATATATATTTTTTGGTCTGGTTTTTATCAGTACAATATGTAAATTCTAAATGAGAGAAATGAAGTATATTAAATAAATGCTTTAGGACTATGTAGTTATGTGATGACCAGGCAGTAAATCCTAAACTCTGGAATATAAATTGGTTACGACTTTTAGCGACAAGCGAATTGTTAAGAATTTAAAACCAATACAGTACAATACAATTCAAAATAATTTAATGCCAGAACAAAATAAACTAATTCTGGCAAATGCAACGAAGCATCGATTTCGCAGAACATTCCAAACCAAGTCCAAGACTCAAAGACTAGTGAATTTGTATAGAATATTTTAGTTGCTTTTCTGTATATACATATAATATTTTAATATTGTATAATAAAACAAAACAATTTACAACTAAAATAAAGTTGTTGAAAACAGATCAAACATATTCAAAAATAAAAGCTACGATAAGACTATATTTTCTATATATATATATATATATATATATATTATATATCTAATCTATATTTTTTATTAAATATTATATTATAAATAGATTAACAGACTCTATGTATATATATTTAAATTTATATTTATATATTTGAAGTCGTAGGCCCTAGCAGCCTATGCTCGTTAAACAATCATTAATCTTTGTATTAAATACTAGATTTATTAAATTTTGTATTAAATATTAGATCTAAATTATAATAATATATTTATCTGTTTCCTTAAATAGATTTTTTCCTTAATTATAGCAGGTATTTTTTTTGCTTAAAAATTTCAGTCAATTTATTTTATTTAAGCTCTTTAAAAATTCGAGCAGACCCGAAATCCGGAAATCGATTTGATGTGCTTCTAATGCAGGGAAAATTCAGTCAATTCTTTTTTTTCCGTCATATAAGCGATAATTAATGTCTCGTCTGACAAATCTCGTTTTTCTTTTGTTTTTGCAGACGAATTGTTTTTTGTAGGAGAAGGCGTGGCGTAATTGGGCTCTTGTAAATTTGACAGCCAGATTGAGTTGCCTTTGAGCGACAATTGTGCTGCAGTTTTAATGGCTTTGAATTTGTTGTATGAGTGTATGTGTGTGTGTGTGGGTGTGGGTGTGGGAAGTATCTGACGCTACAAATGGCGTCACATTAGTCAAAACATGGACAATGTCTGGCGTGGACATCGTGCAAAGCGAATCATGCTGCGGCATTCAAAATTTTGATTCAATATTTCGCAGCGCTCTTTTTTGTGGCATGTGTCGCGTCGCTGTTGCTGCTGTTGCAAAAAGCAATTGCCACACACACACAAGCTGACCAGAGCGATAGGCTGGACTGGCCACGCCCATTGTACGCCCCCACTCGACCGACAATCGAGCGCTAAGCGTCGCTAGATTGCAATTAAAATCGATTTTCTACTTTGATCGGCACATTTTGATTGCCAAAGCTGTCGTCCATCCAGCGACCACGCCCACTCGCCCACACGCGCCCAGTTGCCAGTCGGTGCTCATGTGTTGACGTCTATTGTCAATTTGTGTCTGTCAACGTCTGAGCAGCAGCGTTACAGCTGCTCCAGCCTCCATCCTCTCGTGTTCGACGGAACGAACAAATTTTAATGAAATTAGAAATTTGCACGCGCCGAAAAGCGTCAAACTGAAAGCGATGCCAGGAAGCGCTCAACCTTTGACCCTGCCTCCCTCTGACCCGCTCTATTACATGCCAATTGCAAGCATTTTGTGACTTTGATTGCCGTCGGCTGTCTTTCAGCTCCACATCGTCGCTGCGGCTCCAATCTCTTAATCAAAAGGCCCTGCCCCTGCCACGTCCCGTCCAATTATGTCCGGCTAAAGTTTAACGGCAAATTTGATTTCAGCTGAAATATAATTAACATGACGATAATTGATAGCTGCGTCTAGCTATCAAAATAACTGATTCAACTTCAGTATGAGTATTATGTTTGATTTATTTTCTTTTCTTTATTTTTAGCATAGCTAGACAAGGTTTTTTAAATGTCGATTTTGTATTGTAAATATTTACCATGATATTTAAAGCCAACTATCGAAATAATAAAATTAGTTGAGGCAAGTGCATATTTATGCTTGATTTGTTCAGTTTTTTATCCATCCACTATAGTATGCTTATGTTTTTTTTTAGTATTACGTTTTTTTCTTGTCAGTCACTTTATTGACTCATTGAAAAATCAACTATATGTCATCTGCCATAAAATATATTTATATAACATTTATAGTATATTTAATATTATTATTATTTATTGGCCACCAAATACCCTCTAGGCAACACAGATTACTTTGCCAATAAAAAAGGTTAATAAATAAATTATGCCTGTAACGAAAAGTAGCAGCACAGCGAGGTGGCAACGCCACACCAAAGAGTTGCATACAATGAAGTGGAGGCTGATCGATAGAAAAGAATGAAGTTATCGAGAAGTAAGAAGAAGCATTAAGATGAACTAAATTAAAGCGGGCAGAAGTCGAAAGAGTCGTAAGAGTTGTAAAGATTGAAAAAATTGATTAAATTGAAAGCATAAATTTAATCTAACTTAGTAATTATAACAGATACATAAAAATTATTTTTCACCTGTATGGTCTGGGAGACTTGGTTCCCATTGATGATTATATGAGCGAATATTTAAGACCATTTTACCATTTATACCTCCAAAGTCTTGGTAAATTCCGTTTGGAAACGCCTCCAAAAGGTCATAGATACCAAAGGAGGATACATTTCTCCTTCATTTTAGGCTTTAGGCTTGAAGTTATAAAATATAATATTAAATTACGTGGTTAAACCAAATATTGTCAAAATATTAGCCATCTATGAAATTTCTCTACTTTTAGTTTTATTTAAAAAAATATAATATAACAAATATAACAATAAAAAAACTTAATACATGCACTGGTCGCCATTTGAGTAGGACACTGTTAGACCCCCAAATTTTGGCAGATTTTTTAAAATATTATTTTGTTATTACTTAACAATTCTATATGAGCTATTATAGTTTATGAACAATAATGAAATATACTTTCATTTAAAATTAAAATTAGGTCTGTAGCATGCTTGATTTAGAAGCAGCGGGCGATTTTAGTCAGGCTTAGCGGGTGTCCTATTCAAATGGCGAGGAGTGTATGTATATGCTTTGGCCTAGTAATCAAGTCGGGAGAAGCTGCTTATGTAAGATAATTTTAGTACATTTAAATCACAGTCGTAAACCCTAATATTTATTTTTTAAGAATATTTTATAAAACAGTCTGGCAACACTTACAAATTACTTAAGGCCCGCCGAACACAGCATTGCCATCGTATAACAAAAATATAAAATCTTTGCAATAAGAAAATTAGCTTCCAATTTATCAGCCCGACAATCAAATATTAAGCTACCAATTACGAATGGATGACAAATATTAAGAATATCTATACTGCTGTTCCATTAACATTAATAAGAACCTTTTTTGCATCAGGACTTACATCAATGGAGTGATGAAAATCGAAATCCAGCTATGCATAGGCTATTGTTGGTTTCGTTTTCTTTTATCTTTTGGGCCATTTTTTGTGATACTCTGGCTAGAAACGGCATTAACACCTCGTCTGGCCACAATTGAGAAATGGGCTCCCTGGACTACCAAGAAGTCAAATCAATTTCAAGCATTTTGCACGTTTTTTAAGCTTCACATTTTGCATTTCCATTTCAGTTTTCAAGCGTCAAGTATGGGAAAGGTGGGGGCTGGGCAGGCAAATGGCCAACGAGCAGGCCAATAAATTCAGCTAAAGCGACGCATCAATAAACCGTTAAATAGCGGTAACAATTTCTTTGGTTACGTTTTTGTTGGCCTTTTGAAGTTTTTGGCGCCCTCTGATTTATGTGTCTCTGATGTCTGCGATTTTTCAAGCTCGGGTAATTTGATTTTTACATATTTTTTATTTTTTCCCTATTCCCTTACTGTTCCCAACTAGCCAGGGAAACCAGGTCCACGCCCCCATCTACACCTGCCGCCCAACCCCTTGGCTACGAATTCGATTTGGCAATTTGATTTGTATCTTCGTAATGGAATTTGCTTGTGCACAATTGTTAGCGGCTGCCCATCTGCAGATACATGAGAATTTCCACAGAGCTCAAGCTCTGAAATCTTGTCTGTGTGGCACACGTGCACAATTGCAGCTTGTCACGCCACCTGGCGGTCAGATTGGATAGCACGCATGTTTGATTTTCTGCTAAATAGCAGCTTATTCGAGCGTACAAATTTCTTGTAGTTGACAATTCTTCGAATGCTTTTTTTTCGAATTCCGGAATGGAAAATATATTATATGGAATAGTTTGACATAAGATGTAAAGGTAAATGTACAGTAGAACGAAATTGGTAAGAGAGCAGGCAGGTGTTTGACTATATAAGCGTATGGTGTGTATAGAAGGAGAAGCAGAAAAAGAGTTTTATATGAAAATTCAGCAATTCGATTGGAGAAATCTTATATTTTTGAATTTATATGCCTTATAAGACTTTTCATATTGGAGCAATGTATATCTTAAGGTTTCCATTCTAGCTAACTAACCTATATAACATTTTTCTTGAGTCAATTGATCTATCTACGGCATTTCTTATAACAGTTATTAAATTTTCAATGGAATCAGGGTATAAGAATAACACGAAGGTCCTCCTGTATAGCGCGCAGATCAAGTTTGTTTTTAGATAATCGATAACTTTTCTCGTTTCCATGGAATCCATTGAAACGTTATCGAGATTCAGTTTTTTGAGCATATCTTTTACATCTTTTAAGCTAAAGTCATCAAATTTTGCAATTACCTTCTTGTATACAAAATACAATTATGGGTTTTTTATATTTTGGATACCAGCTACAAATTTTTTCAAAATCAACTAAATTGATGCTCAGTTGCAAATATAGCCATGACCTTAGTAGTAAGGTAGAAATTCCATTTTCAATGGGCTCAGGGTATGAGAACGATAAGAAACGCAATGTTTCGGGTATCTCCTAGTCGGGCATTCTCGTGTATCTCCTAGTTAGGCACACCCAACTATATTACTCGTAACTTATTTTTTTTAGCAAACTTCACATTTTACATATATTTGAAATATTCCCCAAATGAAAGTACAGATCATCTCCTGTACTTAGAAATGATTTCCGGTTCAGTATCTCATGTGCGCAATGACGAAGTAAGCTTGGTGCAGGCAACCACCGTTTCGCAGTGTCCCATTGTGGAGAATCCGCAAATCGTTTTGATCAGCTATGCCAAACGTTATATGGACATTGCCCGACTCATACGACTGAAGTTCATAGCACAGGTGTGTCCCAAGCTGCGAGTCGAAGCCCTAGAGCTGGCCATCAACCACGTGAAGAAGACGTACAATGTGAAGATGTACGAGGAGCTGTACCGTACGCTGTGCACCGAGCGAGAGCGCAGCATGAACGCCGCCGACGATAATGACGAGGCATCGTCCAGTTCGAACCCTGCCCCAACGAGGTCAGGGTCTGGCAAGCCAGAGACCGCAGAGGCACACCAATACGATGCCTACTGGGTGGAGGACAACACAATGGAGGCGACGCTGCTGCTGCAGGAGCTCGATGCCGAGTTGAACTTTAAGAAATCGAATTCCGGCAGCGCCTATGTGCGTCGCATTCTGGAGGAGATCGGCGACTATCACGTGAAGAGCGGAAATCTGCAGATGGCCGTGAAGTTCTATGCTCGGGCTCGTCCCTATTGCACCACCAGCGAAAACGTGATCAATATGTTTCGCAATCTGATTCGAGTGTCCATTTTCATGGCCAATTGGTGGCATGTGCTCAGCTACATTGACGAGGCCAAACAGTACGCATTGGGCTTTCCTATCTTAGCAGCCACTGTGCCCGCCCAGCTCAGCTGTGCCGCCGGCTTGGCGAATATGGCTCTAAAGATCTATAAGACGGCGGCGCATTGTTTCCTGTTGACGCCCTATGATCAGTACGATTACAACAGGATTGTGGCGCCACAAGATGTGGCATTCTATGCAGGTCTGTGCGGTCTGGCCACCTTGGAGCCGGAGATGCTGCAGCTGGGCTGCCTTCACTCGGAGAGATTCAAGCCCTTCTTTGATCTGTCGCCCAACATGCGGGAGATACTCTTCAAGTTCTTCAACAACGAATTCGATGACTGTGAACAGCTGCTGCATGAGCTGGAGAATCGCGTGCGATTGGACATATATGTAGCACCGCATGTGGATGCCCTGTACAATAAGATCCTGACTCGAATTCAGGACAGAAAACAAGATTATGGTAACCACACAGCGGAAACCTCAAACACAACGTTGCAAGAAACGAGAATTGTGGATAGGCACGCCAGCATCTATTTCAGAGATGAGTTGTAAAAACTGCACTGAGTCACGGTAGATTGAGGGAGAGAAAGCGACGACAGAGACAGAGACAGAGAGAGAGAGAGAGAGATAGCTGCTGACTTAGTTAATATGTCTTGTCTTTACAGAGAAAAGTTCTGCTTTATAGAAATTATATGTTGAGAATTCTAATTTCGTCCCAAATTTTATACAAGTTCAGTGTAATAAATTTCAGATTAGTAGAAACTAGGATATTCCCTGAACTAAGTTCAAGGAGCACACACATGCACACCTACACACAACCACGCACTACGGTTACTGCGCGAAGGATACTGCAAAGTTAATGAAATTTTAAGAACGCAAAAGCTTAAATCTCTACTTTTTTAATTGTGTTTTTTAGTTTTGGGGCTAATGGGGGCAGGTATCCAAAAGCCTAAATATTTTTAAACTGTATCAAAGTTAGGTCTAGGTTATATGGTCTTTAAGTTATGGCTTAAAAACGAAGATACAGATCGACGGACGGACGGATGGACAGACGGACGAACGGACAGACGAATGGATAGACAGACGGATGGATGGATGAACGCACGAACGAATGGATAAACGGACGGACGGACGGACAGGCATATAGGAAAACGGACAGGCATATAGACAGACGGACGGACAGATGGATGAACGGATAAACAGACATGGCTAAATCGACTCAGTTCGTATTCCTGATCAAGAATTATGGGGTCTGCCGCGCCACCTTCTACCTGTATGATATATTTACATGTGGCCTGAAATCTCATTTTCAATGGGTTCAGGACATAAAAATATTATTGTATTTTATAAATATTACAAAACATATTATTGTTGTATTTAGCTAGTTGTAGTTGCGATTTTGCTTTTATAAAGATAGAAGTAGACTTAGATAGGATACATCGATTTTCACAAAAAGGTGTTCCACTCGATTTTTAAAATCTTAGCCATACTCCCTGGAAATCTTCACTTTTGTCATTTATTTTCATTAGTTGTGGCCCAAAATATTGCATTCTTCCCTTTGTAGCAACAGTAAGCAAACAAAACAGCAGCTGAAGAGAGGAAAATAAAAATCAGAAACTTTTCTGATGCAAAGTTTTAGTTCTGTGAGTTTTCTTACTATTTTTTTCTGTGCTGCCGCACCTTTTCGCAGTTTTTGGAACTTTTCAAGACGAGTCAAGACAAGAGGGGCAGGTGTGGTAGGTTCTATATAGATAATCGCATATTTTGTGCTGCCGAGCACAAAAAAAGAAAGAAGAGAGTAAGCCAGGCAATAACTATGAGCCGAGCTGCGAAAGGGTGTAAAGTATGTGAATGCTGAAAGATTAAAAGCGTGTGCTTTTCATGCTGCTCCTTTATGCACAACTCCAACGACTATCAACATACAGTGAATGCTCTCTCAACGAATGAAGTTTTGAAGGAACTTGCAAGTGTGTCTATTAAAAAAACTTGTACTTGTATAATTTTTTTTGGGGATCTATCAAAAATAGTTTTCTTGGAGCTTGATGAAAAATTTAAATTAATCAATCAATATGAACAAATATTATTTAGTTTGTATAAAATATAAGTTTTAATATTGAATATACAAATTTTTTAAATGAATTTAGGGATTTTATATTACTTTTAACAATAGCCAAGTGGATCTCTACTGCAATTTAGTATCTAAAGCTTTTTTTATACATTAAACATAAAATTCACTTCAAAATTTCACTCACATTTCCATACAATTCTCAATTGTTACAACGGCGTCACAGGAAAAAAAATAAATAAAAATATATTTTTGTGAACTCTTTGTTTTTTTTTTTTTTTTGCTGCATGATTATTTTTTTTAACTGTGACAAAAGTCGGCGAGTGAAAGCGGCTGCAGTTGCTGCGAACAACAGCAGCGACAACAACAATAGCAACAAGCAACATAATTAAATTTTCGTGTGCTCAGTAGAACGAACGAGCGAACTTGGCGCTCACAAAGTGCGAACGAGGAGTTGGGGCAGCAGGAGATGAAAGTGAGGTCCAAGCAGCAGCAGCACCTAATGCCACGCCCACTTCGTCCCACATTTTGGATGCCGTTGAGCGGCGCTGAAAAGATTCGACGCAAAATCATGAAATATTGCACAGTTGAAGTGATTTTTATGAACTCTTGAAAAGTAGCTGGGAAACGAATAAGGAGCGAATGCTAACGAGCTTAAGCATAAGACGCCTGAGTCCCAAAAGCGCATAGAAATTGCCTCGAATACGTCCGTCAAGCAGCAGAAAACAGGAATGCTGCTGATGAGAGCAAACGAAAGATAGTGGCATTAGAGTCAGAGCTGCTTCTTACGGACAAGGATCAGAAGAAGATTTTCGAGAAATTGCAAGTTACTTGAGTATATTGTTAGCTGGAAATGAAAATGGAATAAAATAATTTTTGAGATATTATAAACTGAACAAGTAAGAAAGCTCTAGTCGGGTCACAGCCCGACTACGAGATCCCCTGAACCAAGTCCGAGCTGATGTTTTAAACAACCTAGCTTACATCTTTTATCTATACATATTACCTCTGCGCGCATATACACATGCACACATACACACAGGCACACAGACACGTGCACACATATACACATACACACAGAAGCACGCTCGCCGATTACTGCGTAGTTGATTTGAATGTATGTGTGCACACGTACAGGCTGCTGCCGCGTGCTTTTACAATGTTTCCTTTAATAACTTCTGTATTACTTAACGGATGTGAATGCAATTTTCTGCATTGAATGCTATTAATTTATTAAAAATACGGTTTTCACTAAAAAATTTGAAAAAATTAAATTGTGACTTTGATAATTTTTTTTTTTAATAAATTTTTTTTGTGAAATGTGGAGCCGGTATCCAAAATATTGAAAAATAGAAAATGTATTTTATTTACAGAAAGCTAAAAACAAAATTTGGTAGCTGTAGCTAAAAATATGTAAAAGATATGGTCAAAAAACTGAATCTTGATAACGTTTTAAATCGATAACATTGAAACGGAAAAATTTATCGAATATCTAAAACAAACTCGATATTTTCGCTGTATACACAGACCATCATGCAAAATTTGAAGTCTCTAGCTCTTATAGGTTCTGAGATCGACGCGTTCATACATACGGACAGACGGACAGACGGACAGACGGACAGACGGACAGACGGACAGACGGACGGACGGACGGACAGACAGACGGACAGGGCTAAATCGACTCAGCTCGTCACCCTGATCAAGAATATATATACTTTGTGGGGTCTGCCACGCCTCCTTCTGCCTGTTACATACTTTTTGCAAAACCATTATACCCTGATTTCCCATTTTCAATGGGTTCAGGGTATAAAAATTAAATGTTCCAGCTTTCACCTTTTTATCCTAATTATTTTAAATTTAGTTTTTATTAAAAAACCTTAATTTAAATTGAAAATTAAAATGGTATAAAATAATCTTTAGCAAAATATGTATTAACTGAAAAATTAAATTTTCCAGCTTACACTTTTTTGATCTCAATTATTTTTGTCAAGTTAATATTATATCTGTAATATATATAATATTATATTTTTTTTTCGATTTAATATTTGAATTTCTTTTGTAAATATCTTATAAAACATATTTTGAGCTGCAAATTAAAATGGAATAAAATAATATGTATTTAAAAAATTATCAACATAAAAATTAAATTTTCCCATTTACATTTTCTTTTGATCTATTATTTTAATAAAATATCGGGAGTATCTAATTAATTGGAAACAAAAATTTGCTTAGTATTAGACTAAGATTTAATTTCCTTTGTTGAATTTCTTAATAACAAAATATATTGTAAAATAGAAATTAATTGGAATAAAATACTATTTTAGATATTATAAGGAATTTAAATTTTCCATTTTACCTTTTTTCTTATTTAAATTATTTTTATTAAATTATTGAGCACATTTAATAATTTTTGGAAATTAAAACTTTCGTACTATTAGACTTAAAATAAAATTTCATTTCCTGAATTTCTTAAAAAAATCATATTGGAATTTAAAATAAATAAATAAATGAATAAATAAATAAATTAAATTATAACAAAAATAATATTTTAGAAATTATTGGCTGAAAAATTCAGTTTTTAGCATTTAAATTATTTTTATCGAAGACATGTAACTCATTTTAAATAAAAAGCAACTTTTTATTTGATTTTCAAATTTTAATCTCAGATCTACTTCTTAGCGAAATAAAATAAAATATTAAAATGGTGCAAAAGCAGGAATTCAGGCAATATTTTTAATAAACGCACAGCCAGACTTTTGTTATATTTATGGATTTCATCTGCTTCTCGAGATTTAGTTTTTGTATTATTTTTTCTGACACGCTAATAAAGGCTGTCTGGCACCTGGGCTTGCGAATATTCAGCATCTCATCTTGGCCAACTTTTGCCAGACATTTTGTGTTGAGTAATTCTTTTGTAATGCGGAAGGAAGCGCAAAAACAACAGCGCGCTGCGACTTCCGCTTGGGTAGATGGGTACAAGTGGGGGAGGGGGCTGCTAAAGTCATGTAAGTTGCGACTTAAGAAAGTTTTAAACAAAACTGACCTATGCGCGCCCTAAAGCTGGACAATAGCGAAGTTTAGCTTAGGGGTTCGAGGCTGAACGCCTGGCCCTGTGGTTCGAGCAAGATAAATTGCTGCAGTGTTTAGTTAATACTTGTGCTCCTAATCGTTCCCCTCCCATTGCAATTCTTGAAGCATTCAAAACGCGCTACTAACAAGTAGCAGCAGCAGCAACAACAGTAGCAGTAGCAGCAGCAGCAGCAGCTGGCTGGACAAGTTTATCTTTTGTTACATTGACTTCCGCTAAAAGATGCTAAACTAGAAAACATTTTTTGCTTGGCCAGGGCCAGAGCAAACAGGAAAAGTTAAACAGAAATTAAGCGCAGCCGGGCCAAAGCGCTACTGAAGGAGCAAAAAAATGTACACTGAAAGAAATGCATTTAGCGCGTGAATCAGCACAAACTCAGGGCAGACAAGAAAAATTGTTGAACAAAAGCCATGTGAATTGCCATTATTTATTTTTAGATTTCTTGTGTTCAAAAAGTCTTTAATATACATTTTATTTATTCATATATATATTTACTTTAGATTTTGTATGAGTTCGTTTATTTTCAGTTTCTAAATTTACTTCTTAGGGCGAATCGCTTTATTTCTGGGTAATTACTCAGTTTGTTGTGTGTTTTGAAGTTGTCTTGTGTTAAAGTCCCTATACATTTATATGTATAATTTTATATTTTATATATATTATATTAGTATATATATATTGTTACACTTAAATCAAAATATGTATATATTCTTATAAAGAAACATTTCTTTATATATTTTTTTACGTTTCATATTAGTGTATCTATAATCTTATTTTTACAAGCCTATCAATATTGCATCAAATTATATTTATATGCAGCTGCAAAAACAATAAAAAATAGAACAAATTTTTAAAGTATTTAATTAGTATTTAATTAAAATAATCAATTTTAACCTAGGAATACATTTATAAAACAAGGTGACTTTCTAAAAACTTTGAAACGAAATAAATTCATTATTTTACTAAGCTTAATAACAAGTAAGTAACAATCAATAAATAAAGATAAGAATTTAATAAGCTTTATAAATAAAGATATACATATATAAAAATATAAATAAACTAACGGAAATAACATCTATTAAACATCTATTAAATTTGTCACAGTGGAAATCGCTTTAGGAGTCGATATTTAATTACTTCAATTTCTCTCTAAAATATTTCAATTAAATTTTTTCAAACTTCAGTAGAAGCTATTTTCTATATCATTCAACGAATTTGATTTACTTTAAAATGTTTAAATTGTTTCAAGGGAAAATTACATAATTATTAAAAATCTCTAATAGAAGAAATGCATTTTTAATTTTTCCTCATCATTTCATTTTATTCTTTCTAATATAATTCTATGCTATTCCATGAATTCTTTTCCTAATTTTCGAAAATTTATGTCAAGAATTTTGTATATAAAGTGCATTGCATTAGCTGTCAAGCTGCCTCGTTTTCTTGTGTTCTCGTATTTGGGAGCATGTGTTTTTATAATAGTTACAAATTGACAATGGATGGGCCCAATAGGCCAGGCTATCAACTTGTTACGCAGCTGGTGAGGATTGGCATCGTTGCCGTCGTCACCTACTACTGCGCTAAATGGATAATTAGCTCCGTCGACCCCACCAGCAAGGCCAAAAAGAGGGCCAAGCAGGTGGCCCAGATACAGCTGAAGAAGCTCAACGATATGACCGGACAGGGCAACAAGCTGACCTTAAATGACTTCAATAGCTACGAACTGATGATAGCCTCACATCTGATCGCGCCCACCGATATCGATGTTAGCTGGTCGGATATTGCGGGCTTGGATACGATTATTCAGGAGCTGCGCGAATCGGTGGTGCTGCCTGTCCGTCACCGGGATCTGTTTCAGCGCTCCAAGCTGTGGCGGCCACCCAAAGGTGTGCTGCTCTACGGACCGCCTGGCTGTGGCAAGACGCTCATTGCCAAGGCTATGGCCAAGGAGGCGGGCATGCGATTCATTAATCTTGACGTCGCAGTGCTCACGGACAAATGGTATGGGGAGTCACAGAAATTGGCAGACGCTGTCTTTACGCTCGCCCACAAGCTACAGCCATGCATAATATTCATCGATGAAATTGAATCCTTTCTGCGCATGCGCGCGACAGCGGATCACGAGGCGACGGCCATGATGAAGACCCAGTTCATGATGCTGTGGGATGGTCTGATAAGCAGCTCCAGCTGCGCGGTTCTAGTGCTGGGCGCTACGAACCGGCCACAGGACTTGGACAAGGCCATCTTGAGACGCATGCCCACCCAATTTCATATTGGGCCGCCATTGGAGCGTCAGCGTTTGGCCATACTGCAGGTCATCTTGCAGCAGGAGCAACTGCATCCGACTGTCGACTTGAAGCGTTTGGCCAATTTGACGCCTGGCTATTCGGGCTCCGATTTACGAGAACTGTGCCGGCATGCCAGCATCTATCGCATGCGACAATATATGCACGATCTGATGATCAAGGAGGGCAGCTGCAGCATCGAACCGCATCAGGTGGACGAAAACGAGCTGATCATCAGCATGGACGATCTGTTAAAGTCTCTGGTCACCATGAACATGTCCAAGCTGCAAACGGGCAACACATATCTGACTAAAATTATCGATTTGGACTAGCATATAAATATATGTATGTATGTAAAGCAAACAGCAAAAAAAATTAGTATCAATTGTGTTTTTATAGAAATCGTTTGAATAGAGATAAATTCATCCAAATTAATACCCTTAGGTGTTGTGAGAACTCTATATAATGTTTTGAAAAATTATTATTGAAAATTATGTGTTTGAAAGTGTTAAGATTATGAAATGTATAAATGTATGAAAGGAAGATTAAAATTTAAAATATGAATATTGATTATGTTCTATAGATAGTAAGAGCTTATAGAGATGTGGGAAAAAAAGACTTGATCAGAATTTCGGTTGCGCCTTCACGACTTCATCTTTATTTCATCATAATATACATGTTTTTACGCATAAGAGATATAAATTTGGAGATGTTTAGTTACGAGATGTAGATATTATTATTTATTTTAGTAAATTGCTTATAAAATTCTACTAAATATTTATTTATACATTTATTTTATTTTTTTCTATTTGTTTATTTATTTATCAATTTATTTTTTTATTTTTCCATTTATTTATTTGCTTATTTATTTATATATTTATTTATTTATATATTTATTTATTTATTTATTTATTTATTTATTTATTTATTTATTTATTTATTTATTTATATATTTATTTATTTATTTATTTATTTATTTATTTATTTATTTATTTATTTATTTATTTACTGAATTATTTATTTTTTTATTTATTTTTTTTTAAGCCTTGTAGCTTGATTGATTTAATATTTTTTATTAATTATTGTGTAATGGAATATTTTATTTTTAGACTCTGTTCCCAAAGGGAAAAAGAGTCTATTGGATTTGTGCAATGTCCGTCTTGCTGTCTGTCCGTCTGTCCGTCTGTCCGTCTGTCTGTATGAACGCGCAGCATTTGGACACTATAGAAGCTAGAGACTTGTAATTTGGAATATATACTCGTGTGTATCCGCGTCAGATCAAGTTTGAGTATTTTTCCGATACGCCCACAGGGGGCGTGGCAAATCGGGAAATGCTTTATCTATTAAGACTAAAACGCTGTTATTTTAGTCAATATTGCAGTCTAAGAAATGGGGTTTAGAATATATATTCGTGTACACCACGCGGACGTTTTAAGATATAGATTATATATCTACGCCCATTGTGGGCGTGGCAAATCGGATAAAACTATATCTTCTACAGCTTTGAAGCTAGAGCATCCAAATTTGGCATGTGGGTTACTGTTGACCTTCCCTTAAGTTACATCAAAAAGTTATATACCCACGCCCCCTGGGGGCGTACCAAATCGGGAATATATATATAGCGATTTGTATAAATCTTATAATATTTTGAGCGTATTAAGAGCTAGAGACTTGAAATTTGGAATACATGTGCAAGTAGATCACTCGGAATCAAAAATATATATTATAGATATTTACGCCCATTAAGGGCGTGGCAAATCGGATAAAACTGTATCTCCTACAGTTTTGGAGCTAGAGCGTCCAAATTTTGCATGTGGAATACTGTTGACCTCCTCTTAAGATAAGTCAAAAGTTATGTATCCACGTCTTCTGGGGGCGTGGCAAATCGGGAATTACTATATCTTTTACTAAAACCGTGATAATTTCGGCAATATTTCCGCTCAAGAGACGCCGTGGTGTAGTGGGTAGAGTCGGTGGCATGCGAAGCGCGTGACCCAGGTTCTATTCCCATCGCTGCCGCGTGATATTATCATTTATTAAAATGTTTTTTTTTTTTTTATTATAACTTCTATGTTACTTAATGGATTTTGATAAAACTTTCTGCATAAATCCTTATATTTTATTAAAAATACGGTTTTACCTAAAAAATTAAAAAAAATGTAAATGTGGCTTTATTTGCAACTAAACTTTTATTAAATTGATTTTGTGAAATGTGGAGCCAGTATCCAAAATATATAATAAAAACCAAAATAGTATTTTATTTTAAAAAAGCTATATGTAAAATTGTATGACTGTAGCTAAATTGATGTAAAAGACATGCTCAAAAAAGGAATCTCAATAATCTCGCATTCAAACATACGGAAAGACGGACGGACGGTCTACATATTTATTGAGCCTACACACCTTTAACAGGAACAGAGTCTGACGCAGTCGGTGGCGCCCGACTGCAACGTTCTTACTTGTTTATATTTGTAGAATATTTTTGTTTACTTATATTAGAATGGAATCTTATGGAATCTCTCTTATATCTAGCAGTTTTTTCTGCCAACATCTTTTTTGATTTTTACAAAAGTTAAGGCAATCTTTCCTTTTACACAAAAAAAAAACTCACTCTTTTAGAATAGTGTGTATAAATTCTTCTCAGTGCATGCTGCTGCTTATTGTTGCTGCTGTTGCTGCTGCTACTGTTGCTTCGCTGGCCAGCTAGCTTGCTAGCCTACCCAATATTTTCCACATTTCATAGTGAAATCTTCTGGCCCATGAAGTGTGTGTTGAGCAAGCGAGAGAATGAGAAGGAGAAAGAGAATGAGGGAGTGAGATAGATAGAGTTGCGAGCCAAAAAGAAATCAAAACAACAAACAGCAACGACAACAACAAAAATCTTTTATGTAAAATTGAATATTCATAAGTTGTTCCACACAACAGCAGGGGCAGGGGCAAGAGGTGGGTGTGGCAACGGCAGAGGCAGTAGGAACAGAAGCTGCAGCAGCTCAGGATAAAGCCTAGCTAAAGTTGTTGTTGCTGCGGCTGCTGCTGGTTGGACGGCCTGGCAGTTGATTGTTTTTGTGTGTAGTTTTGTTTGGCTGAGTGAACCTGCAGACGCTTACACACACACTCACACATACACCAACACACACACATACACATGCACGTATGCAAAAGTTGCCGTTGTTTGCTATTTTGTCATGCAAATTGTATTTATTGCGGCGCAAAAGCAACAACCACAACGACTGAGAGACAAGCGCCGCGCTGTTGTAATTGTTTGCTATTTGTCATAGTGTATGTGCGCACGTGTGTGTGTGTGTGCGCCATTGTAAACAAGAAAATTGACTGCCGCTGGCATCGTGGCCAGGGCAACACGCATCTCTCGCATTTCTATGCAGCATCAACAACGGCAACAACAGCAACAACAACAACAACAACAACTACTGCATCAACAGCTACTCTATAAAGCATAGCAGCCACACAATGCCAAGTCAAGTTTTTCCCGTCTATCGATCATATATGCAAAATTTTTACACGCACACACACACGCAATTCATTCGCAGAAGCTGAAAAGTATGCTACAATAAGCTGCAGGCCTTCATGCCGCAGGCAGTTAATTGCATTAATATCTCAATATGCACATGAAATAGCGAGTTAATAGGTAGACCAGAAAGAGGTCGAGCGAGAGAGAGAGGGAGTGAGAGAAAGAGAGAGGGAGACAGAGCGCAGATAGCAGATAGCAGCAAATGCTTTTAAGTTCAGTTAAGGGCGAGCGCTCCAATATAGTTATTTAATACGTAGAGCAGTGAGAGAAAGAGAGAATGACAGAGAGAGAGAGAGGGGGAGATAGCGTAGATAGCACAAATGCTTTTAACCTTAGTTAAGGGCAATGTATTCAATGAAGGTTTTAAAGATTTTCGAAGAACTTTTTCAAATATTATAAAACATTAATATACAAGAAGAACTTATTAAGACAGAAGCAATGATAAAATTGAATTAAAAAATAATAAAAAAAAATAATATTTAGTTTTAAGCAGAAAACATAATAATGGTTTATTTAGTGTATATATTCAGTGTTTTTCAATTGTTAAAGATTCCATAAAACTGCTTTTTCTTCAACATTACTAGCGAAATAAATAAGTTTAAAAGTTGTTGGGAAATTTTTCAAGATATATATGTAGCTAAATAAAATCTGTCAATATATAGATACATTCGTGTCTGGATATAGTGAACACTCTATATAAAGAACATCATATATAACGAACACACAAATTTTTACTCTTTTCTAGAAAACAACACATCTGATATTGAAAGGCCTTGCAATAATTAGTCAGGCACGACTGTAATTACATTTATGAAATATATATTTGGAAATATTTAGAATATTTTTCTCTTTCTCTTTCAAAATTTTTCATTGAGTAAGAATACAAATGTCTCTAAAATTAGGACTTAAAGCATTTTTAAGCAATTAATTTATGAGTTAGCAACATGAATAATATTAAGAAATATACAAAGGACTTCAAATGAGAGTCTTAAATCAATTAGCTTAGGAGTCATGATTTTTGTGTTTTTGTTTCTTGTTCTATTGTTTCTATATATATGTATATATAAGCTAAAACACTTTATTTTAAATATATTTAAATATTTTACAAGTGTGTGTGATTAACATGAAAATTTAAGAGGACAGGCCTTTGATCTTTTTTGCTTAGATATTTAGTACTATACTATACTATATAATATAAATTTATTTAAAAAAAGCATTATAATGTGAGGGAAAAATATAAAAAAAATCTCATAAATAAAATAAATAAATAAAATAAGTTTAATATAGCTTTTTTAAACTTTTTTCTTTTGCTTTATTTCCATATTTAAGACATTAAATATTTCTTGACTTTTACCAAACCTTGCACAAATGTAGTTAGCAAATAAGAAAATATTGTGCATATATTTCAATTGTATATGTGCCATATATATGTAGCTATGTTTGAGGCATATCTGACCCGTGAGAGCTGCACTAATTTGATTTGCAGTCGCAAAAATTTACGATTGCATTGTGGCCACTTGTGGGGTTTATGTCGCTGTCGTAAAACCCTAAAAACCCCTTGGCCAGATGAGGCCACTCACAGTTGCCCGCTAAAAGTCATAATTGTGCCAAGACGCAAACTTAACGAGAGAAAGACAGGGGGCAAAGATGTTATACAGCTGGATTCGGCTTACCCGGGAGCCACAATCAATTTACATACGCCGCAGTCATATATAGACGCTCAGTCGATAAATTTTAATGCAGCACACGCAGCAAAATCCTTTGCAGGCTAATTCCAACTTGGCTATTAACATAATCCCAACCCAAAACAGTGTACTCTCTCTCTATACCATTGCGAAGCGGCATGAGGCATACAAATCCATCAAAGTTTTTGATTATCCCTCTCTCTCCCTCTGTCAGAACTCTGCTGCGAATTGCCATAGTCAATGGGAAATGCGAATGAGAATGAGCTTGAGAAAAGGAAGGGAATGCGAATGGCGCACCGTGTGGCAAATAAAGCTCAGAATCGTAAAACGAGCCACGCATCTTGTTTAGAACTTTTGAAGACTGACACGAAATTTATGAGCGCATTTGAGAATTCATTTATACCAAATGATGATTTACCTCGTACTTTAGTTGCCAGCCTGCAGAATGCCTTCAAGCATTTATAGTAGTCAGCAAGTTTGAGTTGATTAGGCTTAAATTGGTGAGGTTTACGTAAATCTATTCAAGTTGGATCTTTGCTATGTTAATGACATTGTAAAAAGCTAGAACATCAGAATCAAGAAGGTATAAATCTTTTTATATATTTTATAATATGCTAATCAAAACTACATTCAATATTTAGATTCATAGTAAAATGAGTAAAAAGGGTATATTGGTGTGAGTGCGACAGGCAGCAGCTCTGTCAGAACCCGAATTTATGTAATGCAGAGTTGTAACACCACAAAATGAAGAGTTGCATACCATCGTCTATTCACATATACACACATTTGGATGTCAATATTATGTCCTGAAAATTTCATTAAGAAAATACATCAAGGACCGAAGTTATTTAAAAATCAATTTTTCATAGTGCAGCTCAAGCGCTCCCACTGCTTGTGTGTGTCTGTATATGTGGCCGTGTGTATGTGCGCGAAAATGGTAATATGTAGAGATAAAAGATATAAGCTAGATTGTAAAAAAAGATGTAAGCTAGGTTGTTTAAAACACCACCTCGGAGTTGGTTCAGGGGATCTCCTAGTCGGGCAGACCCGACTAAAGCGTTCTTGTTTATTAAAAATGTTCTTTTCTTTTTATTTGCAACTGTCGTTTATGAATTCAAGCGAATGATGTCTGATGTCTGCCAGCGCTCACAGCCATAGCCATCATTAACTTCTTTTTTGTATTTGCGACAACTTTTCAATTAGTTTTGCATGCCCATAGAGCGGGAGCCTGCTGTTGTTAAGCTGTATAATTTATGTGATCTCTCATTCTATTTGGTGCGTGGACGATGGACGTTGACAATTGTTTGCAGCTAATTTTAAGTGGCTTTTGCGTTATTTATTGAATTATTAATTAACTGCAATTGCGTAATCAAATTGAATATTACAGCTGTCATCGAGTGGCCGAAAGAGCACTGCCATTAAATTATTTTAATTACATTCATAATTTAATTGATTTTAATGTTGCGGCTGTACCACACACTGCTGTATGAATACACACACTCACACACATATACGTCCTGCCTCCCCTTTCCGCCCCCTTCGTTTCCGTTGGCTTAGAATAATTGCTGACATTTGACATTAATTAAACTTTGCATTGCGAACTTTAAATAATTTAATTGTGAATGTTGAATCGCGCGTTTTTTGTATCTTTATAATGTTTTTTCTTTATCTTTTTTTCTATAACTAATTTTATTACGGCACATTAATCATGCGCCGCCTGTTAATAAATATTAATGGCCAATAGCCGCTCGGCCAATTGCTAATTTAAGCCATAAAATTGCAACAGCATTTGCATTAAAATGCCCTGATTTATAGCGACCGACAACAACAACGATAACAATAACAGCAACAACAACAAAACAAAAACAAGTTCATTTAAAAAAGTGTAAAAAATGTATTTAAAGCACAAACAATAACAAGGCTCGAAAAAAGCATAAATAGCAATTAATTATTTAACAGTTAAGCAAATTTATACTCTGCAAAGTCGACTCGTATACACTCTATAATAAGATGGTATGTAGTGTGGGCGAGCTAAGCTGTTTATAGCTAAGAAGAGATTTATAGCTTAAAAAATGATATATTAATATATATTTTACTTAAGTTTTCTTTACTAGAGTATCTTTTGTAGATAATTTTTGTACATTTCTTAACTAAAATAATTAGTTTATAATTTATTTTACTTAAGCTTTAACTTACTCCAGTTTTAGAATTAGGAAAATGATTTTTAATATATTTATAAACATGTTCAATAGCTAGACTGTAACTATAACGTTTTATAGCTAATAATTTATTTTTCTTAAGCTTTTCCTTTCTAAAGTTTCTACTGAAGAAGTTATAGGTAAAAATATTATATATATACATATATATTATAAGAGTCGAAGGTCTTAGCAGCTAGTGCTTTCATTAAGCTTAGTATTAAATAATATATTAAATTTGTTAAATAAATAAAAACAAAATATTTTATAAAATCAAAAAAGAAGTATTAAAATAAATTTAAAATATGTATAAACATATTTGACAGCTTTCTTCAAAGATATCAAGAACTTATTTAACATATATAAAAGAGTATTAGTAAAGTAATTTTAACGTTTCTATAACAAACTCGTTAAACTTTTATTAAGCTTAAATACTAGATTTTTTTTGTTTAATAAATAAAAAAATATCTATGTAAAAATATATTTTAAAATAAATTACAAATTTGTATAAACATATTTGAAAGCGAATCTTTTTTAAGAATATAATTTTTTTACATAAAAAAAAATCTGTTTTAATAAAGTCATTTTTAAGATTCTTTAACAACTGAATAAGCTGATGTGTTAGATTTCCTAAGCCTAACAGAATTCACGCCATAAATAATAATAGTTTTCATACTTTTTTATAGAGCATTGAAATCAGTTCTTGCATTGAAATCAGTTCTTGTGATGGTTGCCATCGTTTGGACCATTTAGTGCATTTGTTGCAGCTCAAATGGGGAAAGACTTCGTGTCCTTTGCTGTTCCCGGTCATTAAATGCATCTGCGTACAGTGCAAAAAAAAAGTATTCAAAAATAAAAAAAAACTACTGGAATCGTTTGAAAAGATACAGAAAACAGTTGGTGGTCTGAAAGAGAGAAAGAGAGAGAGGTAGAGAGGGCGGGAGGCTGTCGAGGAGGTGCTAGTTCCGCTTTGACCATTTCCATTTCCTTTGGCCATTTCTAGAATTTGCATATTTCATGCCACAATGTATAATATTCATATTTATAAATCTTTTAACTGCACAAAACACAAACGGGACGCATCAAAAAGCCAACGGACAGAAGTGAAAAATGTGCAAATAGGAAATGAAAATGCTAAAAAAAAGAGGAAGTAAAATGTAACAAGAAGCAGCAGAGCAACAACAGCAACGAATAGAGCATTCATATTCACATTCACACTTTGCGCATAAAAAGGAGACATAAAAATGTGTTGCAACTCTCAACTGAATGAATGAATGAATATGACTTTGCAACATACCAAGCAGCAGCAGCAGCAGCAGCAGCAGCACAATAAAAATTCTCTTGCCTTGCATAGTTATGGGGCTGCCTGAGCTGTGGCTGGCACGGCGCTGTGATTTTTCATTTGGCCACCGGGCCGTGTCTGCCGCCCCGAGCCCATCTCCGCATCCGTTCGTGCCCGTCTGGTGTCTGCTGTCTGGTGACTCCGTCCGGGGCAACAGTTGTGTCAACGACGGCCAAGGCGGCGAAGCCAAAAAGGCAACGCGTGCCGCATGCAACTGCAAAACTGACCAAGAGCCAGTTGGAAGACGGAAGGCAAAGGGAAAAGGAAAAGAGAAAGGAGAAAAAGGCACCCCAGTTTGAGGCAGCGAAAAGTTGCACGAGCAGACGACGCTCCGCTGCATTTATTAAAAAAAATTTGTGTTTAGCTTTTTAGCCACATGCAACACTCTTTATTTATATATTTTTTCCTAGCCAATTTTTTTGGCTTATGAATAATGAAAACGGTTCGCAGCTTGAATCATTTTTTATTATTTTTTTTTTGGCTAACTTCATGAAAAGCTCGCTGACAAAATGAAGGTGAAAAATGACGCTGGGCGCATTTGTAAATCCCTGGAAATGTTATATATTTTAAAAATTTAATTATAAGCTAAATGCTTTAAATAATGCACTATGGTCAAAAAGTTATTGCTTTTGGAACCAATTGGACCACGACCTTACATCCTCCCCCAGTATACTATGGTCAAAAACTAATTTTTTTTGGATTAAAAATCCAGTTTAAATACTAGAGCCTTAAAGTTTACAAGACATATCTTTCAAATTATTCTATAATTTCGGATTTTTTTCTGACTTCAATCGCGAGCCAACCTAAAAAAAAATTTAAAAGATATTTCGATAAGGGTTTTTTTCTTATCTCTTGTATACACCATTATAAAACAAATTTATGCCAAAATTTTTGACTTTTTAAGCATAGTGCAATGCTTGAATGTTATATTATTTTTAGCATAGAAAAGGTTAGAAAAAGTTGCTTAAAGGGAATTAAATTATAAAATTATAAACAATTTTATGAAATATTTCATCATGTGATAAAATATACATTCGCAATGATGTATACAGAAAAAAAGGACAAAGATTGATATAAGTTATGAATAAAATAATCGCAAAGCTAAGTTCCAATTTAACTAATTTTACATAAACTAAAGGCATGGTTCAAGCCTCCGCTACATGCTAACATAGTCAGCTGGCTATTGAAACATGCAAACATAATCAAGTCTCTTCTTAAGAGCATCGCCGTCACTGGAAAAACGTCTGCAACGTCAAAGACGTTGTTGCGAACGTAGCAATGGCTAGCTTTAAAAACCAATTGTTATGTATGAAATTAGTCTCAAATATCATCTGAAATAGAATGGTCATAATTGATCAGACTAGAAATATTATCGCGCTATTTAAAGCCATAACTATATAAAAATAAAGCTGCTTTAAGCTTGAGTCTAAAATTTACATAAAATTATTTTATATTTTGCAATCCATTTTACATCTTTAAAGTAATTTGAAAGAAGTGACGAACATATTAATCCTGTTCACATACCAAACTCTAAGTTAAGGTCTCAATTTCTGAGCAGTATCACTGTGTTTTGTCTAAGTAAACTTAACTTTCTGCTGCTGCATACAATTTGTAGCATACTTATGAGCGCACTCCTTCGTGCAGACCTTTATTTGATATTTCTTTTATTTGCCTTCTGCTTTTGGAGTGTGCAGGCAATTTTAATTTTTGCCTAGCACGCGTCGCCTGCATTGCTGCGTGTGACTTTTCTGCAAGAATGAGCGAAACACACACACATGTACTCACACACACACATGCTTAATTTAGTAGGTGGCTGTGTTGAGAGCACTTTTCGCTGTGGCAGCAGCAAAAGTTGCAGACGCTTTGGAAAAATGACTGGCAGCAAATTGTGGAGCGTCGGCTGCCCATTTGCCAGTTGAAAGTTGCAACCATTTGAGGCAGCCTGTCATCAGCTGCGCTGTCAGGCTACAAATTTGTCTAGCACTGCGTATGATGAGTCCTGCTAGAATCCTCTGTCTCCCTGGCGTCCTAATTAGCATCGGCTTGATGCTGCCTGCTGCCTGTTGCCTGCTGCCTGCTGCCTGCTGCAGTCGACGCTTCGTTAGCTGCGCATGTGACATTGTCTATGGGTACATGCAACAATTATGCAACACTTAAGCGCTTGCTGCAAGTTGTCAAGGCAGCTTCATCATTTTTATCAGCTGCCATGTGGAAGCGCAACTAAAAGAATTGACAAGTCACTTAACTTAATTAACTTACATTTGATCAAGTTGCCTGCATAATTTACCAGCCAGTTTGTGCTCATGTTCGAAATCTCATTACGTTTTTTGCTTATATAAAAGATAACACAACATATCAGATATTAACTTTATCTTTACCAGAAAGACATCTTTTAAAAGTCATTTTCTCATCTGCTTTAAGTTTTAAGATCATAAACACAACTTCATAAGTTGCTTATCAAATATGGCCAAAAGAAAAGTGTTTCAAACATATTTGAAAAACAGATAACAAAATCCAACAGCTCATTTAGTAACTCCCGAAAAATACACACGAACAACATTCGAATTAGCAGTCGAAAGTTCATACAAAGCGAAATTAAAAATGAATTGCAGAAAATCGTAAGCCAAATACGCGAAACTCTCAACGTTCCCGTCATGCCCTGCCCTCTGCCCACAAAACACGCCCACACAGCGAAAATTTTTAGCGCTGACTTCATTAAAAATAAAGTAAAGGAAAAAAATTGCAAGCAAATTCACGACTTGGCAAAATGAATGAGTCTGAAAACGTGAAACGTGCAGGAAGGAGAGAGGTCGGAAAGTGCCTTCGATTGGTTTCAATGCCCGACGTTTGGCTATATATCGGGCCAGAAGACCATTGTAAACTGGCCCAGACCCCACTCAGCTTAGCCAATAATCAGAAACGGGGCCTGAGTGCCGGGCAGGGCGCGGTCTGCCGCTCGGCAGCTAATTTATTACGAGCATTTAACAAGCATACTCATGGGAGGCGCTCAGGAAGGCCGCTTTGATTTATTAGGTGTGTGGTTCCTGCTTTTTTTCTGTATCCTGCCTCCCATTTTTAAAGGGCAGCTCGCAGAAAATAAAAAAAAATGTATAGGAAATGCCGAAACACTAATGTGAATGTAATTTGTAGTTAATGTGTATTGTTGCCTAGAAATTTGAACAGCAGGAAGCTTACCCCGACTACACTTTTTCTTTTCCACCATTTTAATTGCTCAAACGGAAAGTTTGCAAACGCTTAAGAGAGAGCTGCTTTGTGGGCAGCTTTTAATAGGACACCGAAAATGCACGTCTAATTAAATTTATGCAATAAAGAGTGAGAGAGAGAGGAAGGGAGAGTAGAGTATTAATATCATCACACACCAGCTTTATTCTACACTCCCTGCTTATCTCAAACTTTGATTGTTGCTCTAGGGTATTAAGTTTAAAGGGCTTAAGATGCTCAATGAGAGAATGAGTTAGCTGCTAAAGGTTATCTGCTTACTTATCAAGTTAATAAGGTTTATTTGGCTTACGGAAAATATAATTTCTTAAAAAATTCGTAATCAAATTTCAAATTGATTTGCTTGAGAACTCATTGTTCACATATAATATTACCTAAAAAAAATTACTAATTGCATAAAAAGTACTTTAAGAAATTAAACTTAGGAGACAAGTCTGTCAGTTAAGTAAATTGTATATTATAAGACTTGATAAACTTATTATTATTATACTCGTTCGGGAGAAATTACAATAAATAACAGAACAGAATAAAAATAAATGAGGCAATTGTAGCCTCAAAAGAATTGTAAAATGT
Organism: Drosophila gaucha; assembly: GCA_035045545.1. Taxonomy (NCBI): domain Eukaryota; kingdom Metazoa; phylum Arthropoda; class Insecta; order Diptera; family Drosophilidae; genus Drosophila; species Drosophila gaucha. The sequence goes on from JAWNOY010000099.1 coordinate 3,390,599, forward strand.
GTTTTTATATAGTCATATGTAATAAAACTAACGTTTTAAGGAAATTACTTTAATCTTTAATTAAACATTGAAATACAAACACAACACATTTGAAAATATTTAGTAACTTGTTTCATTTTTAATATTTGCATACACTTAAATAAATAAATAAATTTAAATACACTTAAATAATACCAAAACTGTTTCAACAGCATTTAGCATTTTTGAAAAATATTATATATTATTTGGTATATTTTAAAGTATTTATACCTTTGATATTTTATTTCTCTTTTATTTCCTTTCCTAATTTTGAGTTCCTGGAACTTTAATAAAACCATAAGCAATGCCAAAGCAATTATTTTTCTTGTACTATGAATTTTTAAAATTCAGTATTTTTTAGTATTTTTTAAAATTATTTTTAAAGAGAGCTTGGCGCGTGTTCTAGCTTGCCAATGATTCAAAATATTGTAGAGCAGTGTAATCGGTCGGTCAGCTTGTAAATTTATTTACATTTTTTACTTGAGTATTTTTAGTATTTTTAGTATTATCAGTATTTTTTAGTATTTTTTTTAGACAAAATTTATATTTTTATGAATATAAAGCATATTTATCAAATATATCCTATTCTGGTATTCAAATAGTCTCTTTTTTAATTATTAATTTTTCCACTTTAATACTATTTACCTTAAACACTTCCTGAGTTACTAATATGCTGCTATTTAAATACGCTCTCATCTCATCTAGCTTTTTTAGCCCTCTGCTTAATATTAAATGTTAAATCGCAGCTTTGATACTGCGGAAGTCGTCAGCAGCGCTTCTAACTCCATTGCTTAAGCGTTTCCCCAATCGTCCCGCCGGCCCCCTGCACCCCCACAACGGCCCGCGTTTGGTCGTTTGACTGTATGGCTGTGCGACGATGCCATTAAAGTCCATAAATCACAACATAGCATAGAAATAAATCAAGCCTTTTATTATCAACACATCGCAATGTTTGTTATCGAAAGGGTTATTTATAGTTCTCCAGGGAGCGACGACGGCCACGAAGGCCACGTGCCAGCCACATTTCTGTAATTTCCGACCGGCTATGCTGTTAATATGCACGGAATTAAAAGCCGGGCTCAAAGTTCAAGGTTGATCATTGAGTCCAGTCGCTGACCGCGTTGCCTACTTCTCACAGACATCCAGACACATAGAGACATAGAGAGAAAGAGAGAGACAGTGTGTGTGGAGCTCATTAAACAAATCGCATTATTTGCTCATAAGAATCACAGTTGAAGCATTTGCAGTGCACTAACCCATCGCACGCTCTGACAGCTGCGCAAGCTGAGGCTTCATTTCGCCCGCAATTGAAAGGCTGAAAAGACTGACGAGTCTCGAGAGCTCTCATATGCCAAATGAATACATCATTAGCTGCCATGAAATGTCCTTATACGCACCCATAAACACACACACACACACAGTCGAAGTGGGCAACCGAGTGGCAACGAATTGCGACGAGCTTTGCTTTCGTTAACGCAACTGGAACTCCATGAACCTGATGCCAGCTGCCTGCCGCCTGCTGCCTGCTGCCTAGTTACCGGCCCCTTGTCAACCGCAGTCCTGGTCGAAGCAGCCCTGGGCTGGGCAGGCTACTTAAACTTCTTAACTTTCAAGTGCTCATGCAAGTTGTTAACTAATTATGTGCACAACAGCATAAAGTTTCCAATGCTCTATTTACATAAAACTCGGGCAATAATATTCAATAAGGTTTGACGTAAGTAAAAGTAGTTGCGCTTCGAAATAAAGTTTATAGAATGTATAAGCTGAAATGTTATTAGCCAAATGATCTAAGCAGAAATGCCAGGCAAATTATAGTAGCCAAAGTAGCCAGCTTAATGTTAGAGTATCGTAGAATGATGCTAGTGCAATTGGCAAGGCAAGTGTTTGATAAGAATATTGCCATGGAAATAGCAAATGTAAGCTACTCACACATACACACTCACCCACACACCTAGTTACACACACATTGGAAAATCTCGTATGATAATTTACCGTGTTTGTTTTATAAGACTATTAGGAACTCAAAAGCAATTAAGGCTTGCCAAAAGGCAAGCCAAGTATGTTATTATTTATGAGCATGTGGGCGTGGCAAACATATATGCATATATGTATATGAGTATGTGTGCTCTTGCCACATTTATCGGCACGTTTCTAAGCAGCTTGTTGACAAGCAAATTGCGACATAAATTCAACTCGAGAATTGCTCAAATAATTCCAATGAATTTATGCAAAATTAATTTTTTATATAATCTTAATATCTAAATATTATCTTTAAAATAAAAAATGTATTAAGTGAGTGATATTATATTGAATATATAATAAAGGCTTATCTCTTCGTAAATGAACAAAAAAGTTCATTATATAACTAAACAAACATTATTATCCTCAACTGCCTAACATAGAGCCTCATAATTCAATAAATACTAAGTTTTTAATTCAACTAATAAATCATTTAAATATCTCACTTTAGTAAAGTTTTATATTCTTATTCATATTGAGAAATCTTCAAAATGACTTGAGAGTATATTATTTATCTTAAAATATATGTTTAATAATAAATAAAAAATGTATTTATTAAGTGAAAGAAAGAAATGTTTAATACAGGTATTTCCTAGTTCCCTTGTGGGCGAAAATCTCTTCCTAAATAAACAAAAAATTCATTATACAACTAAACAAACATTGTTATCCTCAACTGTTTAATATAAAGCCACATAATACAAAATTAACTGCCCGCAAATTTTTGCTGTTGCGCTGACAGTTTAATTTCCTCTGGCGCGATTTTTAATCAATATGCATCTAAAATAAATTAATGCGATTCCGGTTTCGCACAAATTGCACAAATCTAATTAACGCGGCGGGAAATGCGCTGCTCAACAACATTCAATAACAATTTGAAAAGTTGTATAAACGCGTAGAAAAACACGAAATTAAAATCGTTATCGATATATCAAAACACTTTGATCAGTCTTGCGGCAAGCAAAGGCATATCCGCTTGCAGACGAACATCCCTTCTACGCTTTGTCGCACTTTGGAATTTTTAATTAAATTGTTACCTGCAGCCATATTCAAATATATCTCAACAGCTCGACAGCAGCTGCTCAATAAATTAATTTCCTTTGCTCATGAAAGGCGGGGTGTTCTCTGGAAGGCGCCTCACTTGGAGCTGGAGATGGAAGCGTCAAGGACACGACACGATTAGAGTTTTGCAAATCTTTGAGTTTTAACATTATCAAGTTGAATTGTGATACATAATTTATATATATATTTATATTTGATATTATATTATAATATTTTAATTTTGTCATATCCAATTTTTATTTGTTATGTGCTTAATTTATTATTATTTTTTTGTGTTTATAATTTGATTTGGATAGTTTATAGATTGATAATTTTTTTTTTTATAATTGTATTATATATTTTATTTTTTTTAATGTCTTAATTAGTTATGATATATTTGATTTAATAATTTTTTATTTTTATTTTTTAATTTTGTCATCGAAATTTGTTAGTTAATTAATTTAATTTTTTTTTGTATATCCTTGTTTTAATCCAAAGTTGTTTTGTCCAAAATTGTTAGTTATTTATTTTAATATATTTTTTTTTATATAATTTGAATATATATTATTTTATTTTTTTTTTGTCATACCCTCTTTATTTTTTGGTTTTTTATTTTTATTTTTTTTATTATTTATATCTATTAAGTTATTAGTACTAATTTTGAAAACCAAAAATTTTGACACTTTTCTAGTTTCTCAACTCACGAGGGATTAAAAACATAGACTTAACTTAAAGAAAAATGTCAGCTGCAAAATATTTTAGCGAGATAAAATTATATAAATTTAGAAAATAAAAATGAAGCCTCTCTTTCTTCTTTTGCACTTCTAAATTCACAGTTAATCCATTTAATTAAGAAATCAAAACATTTGTTAAAAATCTTCAAATAAATGAAAGTTGGCGAACGTCAAAAAGCGAAAATCAATTTATCCTTTAAGCCAAACGCAGCACAATTAATTGTTAGCCCACTTGGCCCAGTTCGAACCCCGTTTTTCTTTTCAGCCATTTGCTTAACGATGCTGAAATTAAGCATTGAAACAAATTTGGGCTTAATTTAAATGCCAATTGCTTGGGCTGGCTGCGAAAACATGGCCAGAACTTTGCAGACAATTGAAAAAGTAACGGCCCGAAATGAAGTGCAAATATATATGTATATATATATGTATATAGAGAAAAAATAGGTTGGCAAATCAAAGAGAAAGAGTGAAGTGGAAAGAACCCCTAAAAGCAATCCAAATAATAAATCACACCTTTGTCACTCTTTTCTTTTTCTTTTTCATTTTTTTTTTCAATTAAAAGCTAAAATGCCACAATTTCTAAAAATTGCTTTGGCCTTTCGTCGACGCGTCGCCGGGACATGTAATTAGTTGACAAAGGTGTTGTTCGGGAGCTTAATTGAATTTTTATCTCAGCTTGTTCCCAGCGCCATCCCGTGAAAGGCTTCAATTAGAACTTGACTCGAATCGAGACGAAAGGACGACAGTTGGGGAGTCGAGGACGACAGGAGACGGAGCGGATGCCTGCAGCAGACGTTCAAAGACTATGTAAACTCTATGCAAATTTCGTGGGCACTTTTATTTGAGTTGAAAGATATTTCTGCTAAATAACAATTAGGAAAGGGCCAAAATATTTTAAGCTCTATTCAAATTTCTCAAATTTTTGCATAATTTTAAGAGAAAAATCGCATTTAGTGGGAGTTACTTGCTTGAATATAGATGGAGTAGATATCTGGTTTTCCATAAAATTATATATACGATCGGTAGTCAGATATTTCCTATCGATTGTTTTAAAAGAAGCGAGTTGATTCGTGTTCCAGAAAAAAATATCAAATGAGAATTGAAATATGATATAAGCAGTAATATTCTTATCTCTTAATTTTAAAGAATATTAAAGAAATACATTTTTTTAAAACATTTTTTAAGATTGTGATGCTGCGTGTATGCGCCGAGACCAATATTAATTCGTTTGTCATGTTTTTTGAGGTATGTGCAATGTTTAACATACGATATTTTAAATGTTAGCTCAGATAATTCATAAAAACATTTTTTTTCTGAAAGATAATTTAACTATCATAAATTTATACATGCATAAGTTAACAAAATACAGCTTTCCAAATGATTCACTTAACTGATAACAAAAATCTAATCGATATTAAGTGTAGAATATTTAGAAATAAAGATCAAAACAGAAGCAAACAAACTAATGTAGTCTGTATCTAGGTGAAATCTGTAAACAGTAATACAACCTATAATGTAAAAAATATGTTATCGCTTTACTTTAAGTTACTTTATAATCTTTAGTTTCTACTTTTAAAGAGTTCTTATGTTAATATTTGTATTAAAAGTAACTTTAAAAGTGTTTCTGAGTGGGACCTGATTTTTTGACAAGTGTGAGCTGTCAGAGTCTTGAAGCTCTGTCAAAAAAGACCGATTTGGTTGATCTGAAACATTTTCTTCATGTTTCATGGTCTAGATTGTTTCTACATTCAAGTTTTAGTTAGCTTAAAAGTCAAAATATCGATTGTTATCGATAATAAGGAATAGGATGAGTTACCGAAAATAATAAATAAACTTGTACTGCGTATGGTATATTTAAAATTCCAAATCCTTAGCTTTTGTTGTTTACGAGATCGCTGCGTTCATACGGACGGGCAGACGGACATAGCTAGATTGACTCAGAGCGTCGTCCCGATCCAGAATATATATATACTATTTGTGGTCTGCCACGCATCCTTCTGCCTGTTAAAGACATTGTCACAAAACCATTATACCATGAAATCCTGTTTTCAATGGGTTCAAGGTATAAGAATAATATTAGAAGTATAATTTTATTTGATAGTATATACTACGTACAAAATTTCAGTTAATTTCTTTAATTGGCAACAAAGTTACATATATGAGACGGTAGCACATGAGTAAGTATATATATATATATATTTTTCTAGCTCTTAGTTAATTTAAGCACACAAATAAAAAGATAGCAATTTAATGAAAAAATTAAAATATTATATTAAATATCTTAATTACAAGAAAAATAATAAATGAATTAAAAACATTTTTTTTTTTAAATATTCATAAATTTGTAACAATGAATTTATTATCCTGAATCTCTTGCTTAATTGTATTACTGAGGCAACTTTTGTGCCAACTAACTGCAAAGTTCTTATACTCCTATTATAATCGTCTTCATATTTTTATGTTCCTACTAATTGGTATTACAATTTAATCGTATTACATTCGCCTACACATATTTTGATTGCTTTAAATATAGAGAAACGTCTTTAAGGTCAGAAATAATTGCTGGCATTGTCAATTTGTGTAGACTCAAGGATTCAAATCATAAATTGGCATTTTTATTGAGAGTCAACAAAACGGGGGCAAAACACTTTTAATTGCTATTACTTACAGGGCAGGGACTTTGGGGGCGTGGCCGAGAGCCATTGTTGTCCCTGTTGCTGTTGTTGTTATTGTCACAATTGTTGATTTCTCTCAGTGTATTCTTTTTTTTTTGTTTTTGTTATTCCTAAGCGCTTCATTGTTTCGCTTTTGCTTGTGGTCGGATTTCGATGTTCATTGTTGTTGTTGTTGTTGGTGTTGTTGCAGGGTTGACAATCGTCAGCGCTGTCGTAGTTTGTGGCATCAAACCGCAGCAATGTCAGCATAAGCCGATTGCGTGGCATTTGCTATTGTCCGACTGTTGTGCAGCATTTGCAGCATTTGCAGCATTTGCCCAGAGCCTCTCCCACAACGGGGAATTACGCGTAAACTCCACCGCACACAAGTCGAATGATAAGTCAATTGTTGTCTGCAATTCCCACTCGTTCTACGCAACGCAAAATAATGAACAGCGCCCAGCTGCAGTTTCACTAAACAAACAATCGACATGCGATTTGTTCCACAGAAAAAACAGAGAGTGAGAGAGAGAGAGAGAGAGAGAGAGAGAGAGAGAGGGGAATAGTGTGCAAAGAAAATTGCAAGACACTTGGGGTCTTCTGTTATTAACTGCATTTAGTTTCAATTTGCGGCTACGATCTAATTGTGCATTACGTCTCACGACCTGGCTCCGTTACGCTCAATGTTTGCCCAGCACACACCCACGCACACACCCTCGCACACATCGCTCACAGTTAGCTCCGACGGAGTCGAGTTTTATGGCCAACAATTGCGCTTAAGTGGACCCAACTTTACGAGCTTTACCACTCGCTCTTCGATACCCTCCCTGCTATATAGACTCTCGACAGGGTATTGGGACTTAGGCTTGGTCTACTCGAGCTCCTCACTGCCGCATTGCTTGTTATAGAACAATTCAAAATAGCACGCAAGCCAAATCCAGTTATGTCGCATTGAATGTGTGTGTGTGTGTGTGTGTGTATGTATGTGTGTGTGGGTGTGTGGGACGTCTTCTTGTTGCCACTTCGATGTTGACATGCAAACAGTAGCTCGATGCGACAACAAGTGAGCGCTACAAGTGGCAACTGCTTGAGCTTGTGAATACCCTGTAAAATATATAAGCCAAAGAACTTAAGAAATGGAACTTAATAAAGCTAAACAATTAAATTAATATTTTAAATTATTTATTAGGAAAATTATCTGGTAAAATGTTTAAAGATTTTCGATAAAAATAATAATGATATATTTTATTTATATTTATTTGGTAACTTTTAAGCAATTTACGAAAAAAATTATATTAATACATTTTATTTATATTATTTGGTAAATTTCTTACAATTTTCGATAATTTTTATTATTTTTATTTGGTACATTTGTTACTATTTTCGATACAATTATAATATACTTTGTTTAGAGTTGTTCTATGCTTATGAAATTATTTAAATTTTTATAAATAAACAAAAAAAAAACAGAAACAATTAGAACTTCTAGAGGCGGAACTTCAATCTATAATTAAAAAATAATATTATTTTTTTCAGTTCTTGCTTTATAAATAAAAATTTAAAAAAAAATATTTAGAACTTCTAGAAGAAAAACTTCTATCTATAAATTATATGAAAATATTTCAATGATAGCTACTACTATAGTTATTATTAAAATTTTGTTCAGTCTTTACTTTATAAATAAACATTTTAAAAAAAAAAAAGAAAACTATGTAAAGAGCTTTCTGTCTACAAATAATACTTCCTCCCATATCTAACATATATTTAATACAGCTAAGAATTATAATCGAACTCGGATTAACTAATACGCCCTTTTACAGCTCTGCGAATAGCTAAATCCTGCAGACAGGTGGAGGCCACTGAATAAACAGTTGCCATGGGAAATTATTAGAGACAAATAAATTAAATTTTATAGCACCGCGGCGCTGTAGGTGGCGACGATAGACGATAGAGGGCGCCACAGCCAGTCAGCGTGGCATGCCTGCTGCAGGGTAAGCCAATATTTTATGACTACTTAATGTGTTGCTGCTGCGACTAAAGGGGCGGTCGGCGCTGTGGGCGGGGCCAAGTCGTCAATACAATTTTGATTGCCGTTTGTTGGCAATTATGGATTTAGTCGCTTGTTTGGCTGCGCTTTATTGTAGTTGTTGTTGTTCGAGTTCTTGTTGTGCGGTTGTTGATTTTTGGGCTGAAAGTTTTGGGAAGTTTCTCTACACGTGTGTGTGTATTGGTGTGTGTAGAGTGTGAAGTGTGTGCCGGGGCATTGGCCAAGTCGCACTTCAATTTCTTTCAGCTCCATTAATGGCGCAACATGCAAACTAAAAGTTAAGTTTTATGCCAACCAACAACAACAATAACAACATAAACAATAAGACGCAACAAAGCCAGGCGCCCACATTTAACAAAGTTATTGGAAGTTCTTCCTCTGCTGCCTTTCGCTGACCATCGTCAACAGCAGCTAACGGCCCAGTCTTTCAATTCAACTCGCTCCAGCTTCACCTTTTGTTTTTTACAAGCACTTTGCAAATATTTATGGCTGAAAGCAGCGTAAACAATAAGCTCATAAACTGCAGCGATGCTGACGTCGCAGTCGCAGTCGCCGGCTGTAGTAAACCGGACAAAGCGTTTAAATCGATTTTCAAAAATGAATTATGTTTGCCGTTATGAAATACACAAGATATTGCAAAAATATATATAAATATATACATAACAATATATATTTATATATATACATAAATATATAATATACCTGCAGAATACGATATATACTTTATTAAAGTTTTAAGTGCACTGTGCGTATACGCAATCTGAGAGCTGTACAGTAAATAAGTTGTAGATGTCGTATAGAAACTGCAGGGTATTCGAATGTTGGAAAGGGTCGAATTTTTTCAATTGATTCAATTTGATAGTTAAATGACTTTCTATAACTTCAATTGCCATTTTTGTATACCTAGTTAGTCTTGTTCTTGATTACTAAAACCTAGCATATTAAATATCTAACGATAATTTAATATATATATATTATATTTACAAAATACGTTTTTTAGGGTATAAAAAAGTCGACTCTATGTAGATATAGATATTTTTAATTTGTTAACAGAACAGCAGAACGATGAGCATAAAGTGCCTGATTGTCGGCATTTTTTTTCTCATGTTGTGTGCTCTGCACTTTTGTCACATGTCAAAGGCTCTACACACACATGCGTGCATGTACAAAAGTGTGAGTGTGTGTGTAAGCACTGGTCACGTGCTCTTGCAAAGCACATTTCATAAATTAGCTAAATATTTTGGCAACAGTCTTTGTTTAGCTGCAGCACAGTTCGTCTTGACTATTTGCTCAAAATTCTGTGAGCGAGAGATTTCTCTTATTGTTGTTGTGAAGTAAACATAAGGCAGAGCATATATATATATATATATATATGTGTGCGTGTGCATATGCGTGTGTGAAGGGTAAGCTGAACTGTGCCATAATTAGAAGGCGTTGCAGCGTAAAATGTTCCAAAATGTACAGGTAAACAACAACAGGCAAACGGCCCAAATATGAACTCACAAACAGAGTTGCAATTAGATAAATTAACAGACAATAATACGAGACGAATGATTGCAGTTGCACTCGAAAAGAGATATATACCTACATTTATTTTAGTTGAATAGTTGCGTGCATTTCGCTATAATGATAAATTTCCATTACAATTTAAATGCTAGTCATGCATAATTATACGTAATCATTAATACAAAAGCCCATTGAACTGATTATGGCATTGAGAGAGAGCTCACTCTCATGCTCTATCTGCAATAAACTGACTTTGGCTGGCAACGTCAACAATGGTCACAGCTGCAATATGCATACCTATCCGATTGATTGGCCCAAATGTCAAATTCAACTAAATGCAAATTTGTAACTATTTATCGAACACTGAAAATTTATCACTGGCAAATACAAATGCAAATACACAAAGAGCTAACACTAACTCATAACAATGCCAATAAAATTTACAAATTCTATTTTCATGTTAAATTAAAAATATACAGTTTTCATTACTCTTTCTAAATGAGTTGATAAGTGTTAACATAAAATATAAAAAAGATTTTGAAATAATAATATATTTATTTACAGATATATTTTTATAGTGTAATTTTTACCTTAACAAATTATTTTTTAAATTTTAAAAGAGAATTTATTTTTAAGCTAAAAACTAATTTTTTTTTTTAATTTGAAAAAAAATTTTTTGTTTATTTAGGTTTTAAGTTAAATAGTTTTGTTAGAAAAATACTTAAAAACAAATATTTTAAAAATAGTTAAAAAACAATATTTAATTAAATATAATACTAATATTAATATCTAATAAAAAAAAAACCCACAAAAAAAAAATTTTGATTAAAATTAAAATCAAGCACTGAAAAAAAAAATTTTTTTAAAGATTTTTTTAACAAAATAAATTTATTTTTAAATTTACAACAAAATATTTACATAATTAAAGAGATGTTTATTACTAAAGTTTGTTTGTTCTTATATTCTTTTTAGTTAACAGACAAATTAAAATTTTATAGTACTTCTCTGCCATATTTTTATAACAGATAGGCAAGATAAACACTTCAGTTTAGGGTTCAAACCACGGAAATTAAAACAGTATTTTTTTGCTGATAAATCTAGTAAAAACTTAATAATTACGCCAAAAATAAAACAATTTTATAAAAATATCTAAAAATAGCCCAAAATATCTTGTTCTGATAGTAGGCATATTTTATAAGAACTAAATTGGTTATATAAAGTTTTTTACTATTTAACAGACTAAAGTCAGCTTTTCACTATCCTGATGAATTGGAATACCGCAAGACCTTACTCCCACTCTAGTGTGACCTTCTAGTACCTGACAAGCTTCGACAAATTAGCTGAGCAATGCATAATATAAACCAAGATAGAGTGCACCTAGAGCTCATTTACATGTGCAGATGGTAACGTTTTGTTATGTGTGTGTGTGTTTTGCGTGTGTGTGTGTGCGTGTGGCAAGTGCAGCAACTGTTTGTTGTATACTTGATGATTACAAACATACCCGCACATACAGACTCTATCGACGAGCCTAGCCTGAAATATCACTCCAAATGGCGTCTGTCCAGAGCGTACGTATTGAATGTGGCAATGTGTGTGTGTGTGTGTGTGAATGTGTGTGTGCTACTGCTGTTGTGTTGTGCGATGTTGTAATCCTAATGAATCCTGCACCTATTTATTTTTCATTGTGGGAAATTGTGCAAATGCCATGACAACATTTCGTGTATAAGAATGGAAAAGTGGGAGTTGGGGGCAGCTGTCACGCCCAGCCCAGCCGCCACGCCCATTGACCATGTGTGTGTGTGTGTCCGTGTACAATTGTTTAAATGTGCTGTTACAGCAACAAAAAACAAGACGAAATACCGAATTGTTGCTGTTGTTGTTGTTGTTAGGGATACAACAATGGCCCAGTTGTAAGGGAGTCGGTTGAGTATTTGGCAGCAGCCTCATTGGCCTTGTTGTTGTTGTTGTTGGTTGTTTGTGTTTTACATGAGGCATTGTCTCTCATCAGTTTAATTAGTCGCTACGCTTTTGCTTTGCACTTACTAAGGCCCAGGCTCAACAAAAATAATAAATGTTTGTATTTTGTAGCTGTCGTTGTTGCTGCTGTTGTCCTTGTCATGTCGAGAGAACTACCCAACAAACTGGTTGAGCCAAGCTACTGAGCTAACTAACTACCAAACATCAGCCTCGACTCAACTCAACTCAAGACACAAGGCACATCACATTTGCTATTCGTCTGCATATTTCATGAAGCAGCTTCAATTTCCATAGAGAACAGAGCAGCAGGCATAGCAGTTGCACATAACTAGGCAGGTGAGTGGGGAGAGTGGTAGTAGAAGCAGAGCTCTTAGCGGTTGCGTTTAGTGGAAGTAAGTGCAATATGATGCAAAATCAATTATTTGAGTTTTGAAAATATTTGTAGAGTTTCAGTTGAATTTAAGAGAACTCTGTACTTGAGATATTAACTTAACTTTATGAGTGTATATGTAACAACAATTTATAGACATGAAATAAAAATTAGATTTGTATAATACACGAAGTGAATTTAAATAAAATAAACCTCATAATATATGTGGACCTTTGTTACTTTCATCTTTTTTATTTTTTTTTTTTGTATTATTTAAATATATATACCTTGTATGGAGCTTCATCTAATCAGAAATTGATTCACATATTAAAATATTTTAATTCAGTGAATAGCATAAATGGTGCATAAGAAGCCAATACTAACTAATATCATTCCCTTACCTAAATAAAATTCCATTTTTATTGACATACTACTATAAAATAAAAACGTTTTGTTGTTTATTTTATTGAAACAGTTAAAAAATATTTAAAACTGTCTGTTTCTGTTTTTGATTTGATTTTTATCCCACCTGATATTTATTTTGGATAACAGATTTTCTAAGCGCAGAAGTTTGGATGTTCAGCTAAATGTTGGCTATGGATTTTAGCAGCTGAAATTGTTTTACCATTTTCATTTTAATTTTTTGTTGCCTCTAAATTGCCACGCCCACAGCGATTTACACAAAAACCACACACACACACACGCACATACAGCTTTTTGCCTTTTTAATGCATTTTCAATTGGCATTTGGTTTTAGTTTCTAGTCCAGTTAGATATAGAAGCATAAATTTAGCTCAGACAGAGTTTGTTGAGGTCTGTTAAAATGTTTGTAAGAGAAGTAAAATGTGAATAAACATTTTGGGAATAAGGGAATAAATATTCTAGTTTTGGCAGAAGTTATTAAAATTTATTAAAAGACTAGAATACTTTTAAGATTTTTCCTAAGCCTTTTCTTTACATTTTGATATTTTATTTTGGAAGAAAAACAATTTAGACACTACAAAGTATTATTTATCAATTTCTTTTATTATAATCCTAGTAAGTCGTAGAAAACATTATTTATAAAGAAATCGACTTTTCTATACAAAATATTTAGGTAGAGCATCAAGTGCTCGTCATATACAAAAAATTGCAATGCACTTCGTTATTCATTTTAGGCCAGCTAACAAACAGTTAGTCCATGCCAAATAGAATTTTATGCAGCTAGTCTGGCCATCATTGAAATCAATTATATATTGAACAACTCTTTTATTGGCTGCATTCTGTTTTTATTTTCTAATGAAAAAAATCTGTTTGCCCCAAACAAGTGCTAAACAATTCTTTACTGAAACTAAACAAAAATATTGAAATAGAGGCAAAAGTAATCAGAAAACCAAGTGTCTGACGACTCGCACAGAAATGTGCATTTAATGGGAACCGATTGCAACGGAGTCGGAAATTGGCATTCTCTGCCGTTTAACTGCCTCGTTAGCTCGGCCATCGAAGGCACATAAAAATTGTACGCTCTCTGACTGAAAATGAAAACGCCAAGGCCAGCTTCCGACTACACATAAACCCCTTCCCCCACACCCCCGCAAAGCCTCCCCTTTTTCTCTTGCCACTAACCACCTTCATTCCTTCATAGATTTATCGCTTTTATGCGCTGAAAATCACATTAGCCGCGCATAAAACCAAAGAAGCGCGTTAAAAATTTTTTGAAGAGCAAAATTCATGGATCTGCGCTTCAGCAACACTTCAACGGACTATCTTTTATAAAGGGTGCTTTTTTCATTTAGAGAAAATTAAAACATAAATAAGTCGAGAGGTTTTATAAATGATTTTTTAAGTAGGCCTTGTGGAAGTCATGTATTGTAATCGAATATTTAGGTTTTATTGTAAATCCATATATTTCATATCCCTTTATATATATATTATTGTAGATATAGTTTTTTCATATAGGGTTAATATGAATTATTTATTTAAAATTCTTGATATGAATATGTTAAAAAAAATTTTATAAATATTATAAAATATATATTATATAAAAAATTGTATACATACAAATTTATTTTTTTAATATATTAAAAATGGTACAATAATATTTATATAAATAATATAAAAAAAAATTTTATATTGTATATAGAAAAAAAAATTTAAAACATTTCTGTCCATAAGATGTGTGAATATATTTTTTAAATAATAATAATAATAATATAATATTTTATATATACATAAACTTTTTATATATTATATGTAAAGTTTAAAAATATATAAAAGCAAAAATAAATTTTTTGTTTTATCTGTTAACACTAACATTAAAATATAACTTATTTAAAATTGTCAATAAAAAAATACAAATCTTAGAGAAAACAAGTAAGAACGTTGCAGTCGGGCGTCACCGACTGCGTCAGACTCTGTTCCTGTTAAAGGTGTGTAGGCTCAATAAATATGTAGACCGTCCGTCCGTCTTTCCGTATGTTTGAATGCGAGATTATTGAGATTCCTTTTTTGAGCATGTCTTTTACATCAATTTAGCTACAGTCATAAAATTTTACATATAGCTTTTTTAAAATAAAATACTATTTTGGTTTTTATTATATATTTTGGTTACTGGCTCCACATTTCACAAAATCAATTTAATAAAAGTTCAGTTGCAAATAAAGCCACATTTACATTTTTTTTTAATTTTTTAGGTAAAACCGTATTTTTAATAAATTATAAGGATTTATGCAGAAAGTTTTATCAAAATCCATTAAATAACATAGAAGTTATAAAAAATATAAAAAAAAAACTTTTTATTAAATGATAATATCACGCGTCAGCGCAGGGAATCGAACCTGGGTCACGCGCTTCGCATGCCACCACTCTACCCACAACACCACGGCGTCTCTTGCGCGACTATGTGCCAAACTGAGTTTGGAAGTGTTTTGATTTGGTTAAACAGACTTGCGTTGTGGTAGCGAAGACCCTGCTTCAATCCCCAGTTAGGTCAACTAGAATTTGTTTTACGGAGCCTTACATTATGATTATTATTATTTTTTTTTTTTCGTAAATTTAAATTTCATGAACAGTAACCCACATGTCAAATTTGGATGCTCTACGTCTAAGACTGTAGGAGATACAGTTTTACCCTATTTGCCACGCCCCAAATGGGCGTAGCTATATATAACATATATTTTTGGGTAGAGGTAGGATACTAGTATATATATTCCAAGTCCCAACTCTTTGACGGAAATATTGCAGAAATTATCACGGTTTTAGTAAAAGATATAGTAATTCCCGATTTGCCACGCCCCCAGAAGACGTGGATACATAACTTTTGACTTATCTTAAGAGGAGGTCAACAGTATCCCACATGTAAAATTTGGACGCTCTAGCTCCAAAACTGTAGGAGATACAGTTTTATCCGATTTGCCACGCCCTTAATGGGCGTAAATATCTATAATATATATTTTTGATTTCGAGTGATCTACTTGCACATGTATTCCAAATTTCAAGTCTCTAGCTCTTAATACGCTCAAAATATTATAAGATTTATACAAATCGCTATATATATATTCCCGATTTGGTACGCCCCCAGGGGGCGTGGGTATATAACTTTTTGATCTAACTTAAGGGAAGGTCAACAGTAACCCACATGCCAAATTTGGATGCTCTAGCTTCAAAGCTGTAGAAGATATAGTTTTATCCGATTTGCCACGCCCACAATGGGCGTAGATATATAATCTATATCTTAAAACGTCCGCGTGGTGTACACGAATATATATTCTAAATCCCATTCCTTAGACTGCAATATTGACTAAAATAACAGCGTTTTAGTCTTAATAGATATAGCATTTCCCGATTTGCCACGCCCCCTGTAGGCGTATCGGAAAAATACTCAAACTTGATCTGACGCGGATACACATGAGTATATATTCCAAATTACAAGTCTCTAGCTTCTATAGTGTCCAAATGCTGCGCGTTCATACAGACAGACGGGCAGACGGACAGACGGACAGTCGGACAGACGGACAGACGGACAGACGGACAGACAGCAAGACGGACATTGCACAAATCCAATAGACTCTTTTTCCCTTTGGGAACAGAGTCTAAATACAAAAATATTTGCAATAATATTTTTTGCAACTTAACATATTAAATATTTTTAAATATTTTTTATTATTTTCGGAACACCCTTTTCGAACCTAATGTTGTTTCTAGTAAAAATCATTGAGAAATGGAGGCAAACCAAACGAAAGAGAAAGAAAGAAAGGTTGTGTGTTTGAAATAATAAGAGTTTATGGCTGCTTCTTTCTTACGACAAGGTTCTGTCGTCTCTCGAGCAGAGGGGTGGGGTTCAGGGTGGTACAGGGATCAGGCTAGTTGCACTTTGCCAATGGTGCACATGAAATATGAGTTAAGGAAATTGATGACAAACATTTCAACGTTTATTGCATAAAATTAGCATAAAATATTGCACGCAAATATTTTTTTTCTATTCTTTTTGCTGCTCGTTATAAATGCTCTCTCCTTTTTCCACGTTTTTGCAAGCTTTTACTGCTGATTTTCCCCAACGGTTAAAGCGATCGACAAAAGTGCAAGGCAGAATAATTGCAACACAAGAAATTGTTGCAGGATATGGACTGGCAGCAAGAACAATGCATAATTTAAAACGCTTTAACACTGAATCAATATTCAGCTATTATCCAAAATGTATAAAATAAATGTATATATATTTATTTATATATGTATGTGTGTATTTGTGTGCTTGTATTTATTTATAATTGGCATTGTTTGACGCCATTTGCAGGGAGCTTTGGGCACAAAGCTCTATGGGGCTTTGTCTCAGCTGGCAAGCATTTAATATTTGCCTATGAATTAATTAATTTTTAAAGAGCTGCTGCATGCACAATATCAAATACACACACTACTATTTAAATTAGGCAATCAATAGTTGTTAGGGTAATTTTGTTGACTTTGTAGTTTTATTGCCAAATAGTCTTTAAGCTATACTAATAAAATTCGACAGGCTCTATTATTTACGCAACGCATGAATGTACTTCAATGCGTATACTTAATATGAAATAAACTTGGGCTTCGATTAGCTGGATTAGGCACAAGCAGATTTAAGCCTGTCTAGTCATATGCTGTTGGAATATCTAGGAATCTAGTGATATCTAGGATAAGCTGGACACTGGAAACTTGAAATATTCTAGAATAGCAGACTTAAATTAAACATTTTATTGTTTTTCGGTATATTATCTTATTTCTATAGCAACGTTCAAAACATATTACACCCAACTATCTTCTTACACGGTAGACACGTTCATTAAAAAAGCGTGCAACTAAAAAAAAGATATGTGAAATATGGTCAATTTAGGAATATGTTCAAAAACGTAAAAGATGAAAAAACTCGAAAAATTTTTAAAAAAGACCGCGCAAAAGAAGTAATAATGAAGTACATATTAAACATATACACTTCATATAGTCGGAGATGCTCCCTTCTGTCCGTTGCAAAATTTTTCCAAAACTAATATACCCAAAAATGTTTTAGGGATTCATAATAGAGTAAAAATGTCGTATAAAAAAGTAAATTTATTGTTATTATATATTAATATATCATGTATTAAAAAACTGTATAAAAAAGTTTGTTTTGTTTCTTTTATTAATCATGTCTTCGATCCTTAGTAGCTAACAATTTATTATTATTATATATAATATAATATAACGTATGAAAAAAGAGTTCAATGTATATATAATTTCTTTTTTATTAATCAAGTCTTCTATCTATAGTAGTTAAAAATTCGCTTTTAATCGGTGACATCTTCTCGGCCCTCTAAGAACAGTTTGTACCACACAAAATATGATACAGATGCTTTGATCAATTTTTTGGAATTAGCAAAAATCGAAGACAAGCGAAAGTTAAGCATTAAAAAAATTGATGAAGTTCTTTGCTTGAGTCAGAGACATGCGTACAAACAAAAAAAATTCAAAATCTAATATACGAAACCCATGGAAATTCAAAATTCCCATAACTATTTAAGCACATCTCGTATATATTTGACTTTCTGTGTTCCTAATCATGCAAGCAGCAATATCTGCTAGTCTACCCCTCCCTTTTCTGTTAACGCTACTGGCACTTTTATTGTGCTTAAGCAACAGCTATCAGATGACTGCAATAAATGAATATTTATGCTCAAATGTAATTATAAAATTCAAATGAAATTAAGAATACAATTCAAACTATTTGACCCAGTTTTACTTACCGACTTCCAACCGATATGTATTCTCTTTTATTTGAAATGGTAAATAGAGTAGCTTCTGCCAGTTAAACACCTTGAAACAAAATGTCTGCATTGGCATAATTAAAAATATTACCACAGTTTCCCTTTGGACGCTGTCGTCGTTCGGCTGCCCCACTGCAGCCCACAGTCTCCTGCCGGCGTTCCCACTGTTCCTTTGGCAGTGGCATTGCTGGTCATGTCATATTTATCACTACCTGCACTTTATTTTCCAGCCACTATAAATTGTGTTGCCTGCCGCCGGAGGATGCCGCCCAGATGGTGGCGGCGGGGGAGTAGCCAGCGGGGACAGGGTTAGGGTGTCTTCTCGGCTTTGCCATCAACGTTTGCCGGCTGGCACCCACAGGCAACATTATTTGACGTAACCAAAGTAATTTTAATTTTCAGTGCGCAGCACTCAGAAAGCAGGAGACTGTGGGCCAGGCCAACAGCAAGTGGCACTACAATGCACTCAACAGCAGTCGGGAGTGGGGGCGTGGGGGCGTAGTGGGCGCCAGAGACTGGTTGCTTAAGCATATTGTAAATAGACTGCATAATGAGCTGCGTTTGCTCTTTGAAACTGACAGGTGGAAATTGAGGTGAAAATGGAAGCCTGATGAGCCAACTGTGGAGGCAGCCACAAGTCTCGTTGGCAGGTGTGCTGTGAGGCAACAATAAATTACAGTTAGCTGCCCAATCAAATGAATTCAAATGAAATGTAACGAATCGAACTAGAAAATCGAACATTTATAACAGCATTTGAGCTATCGAGAAGTGAAGTGTATGTAAGCCCTGGGGACTTACGAGTGTGAAATATGAATAATAATTAATCTATTACGATGAAAAGAAACACATAACTGGACGATATTTCTCAACTAAGCCTTGAGAACACAATACGACAATACGACTAGGCTGTTTTAAAGCTAGTATGAACTAATGCACAGCGTTATCTACATGACCAATTTTGACTATTATCCATAAAGATCTTAAACTAACTCTTGTTAAAAGACGAAATAAACTTACATGCAGAAAGATACATAAAGAAAGAGACATGAACTAGCACAAGTAACGGAAGAAGCTAAAAAGGTTGCACGCCCTGGACCTGCCATATAGACTAACAAATAGGTAGATAAGAATATGTAAAATATATAAATATATGGATTGAGTTCAATGGAGCTCAAATCATCCGGTTATTTAATATTTTTTGTTAATTAACTTGTTTATTGTCAGATTATATATATATATATACATATATATACTTTATATATACTTTTTATTGTAGTTGGCAACATTCTACAACAGTTTAATTTTCCTTAGAACCATATTTAAATTGTACAAAACCTGGTCAAAACTGAACCGATGTTGTCACTTAAGTTTCTAAAAAAAAACAGAAAAAACCACTCGCACACGATTAAAAAGATACAAATTATACACTTTAAGAAGCTCAACAAAAATATACAAAATATATTAAAAACAATATATAACAATACAAAGAATAGATTTCTGCTGTGTTGCTTAAATTTTAATTTTTAATGTTAAGAACCAAGCGACTCTTTAACAAAACATTTATCTGAAGTTAAGAATAGCCAGCTCAGTATTGGCTGAGTTTAACAAGTATGTATGTATATATTTATTGGCTTATTGGGAGGGGGAGGTCAAGGGTAATCATAATATTGCTAATTTTCAGCCTCCTGGAGGGTTTTCTGCTCCACCATATTTATATATCACATGTAAATTTATTTTTAGATGAGCTTATTATATATATATAATAATATATTTTTGGAATATTTTGGTTGAAAGCTCATAGAACATTATTTTTTTAATTGATGACAATCTTAAAATTATATTTTATTCCGAAAAGTGTTTTTACATTTTACTTGAATTTCAAGCCAGAAAGTGACAAAAATTTCCAAATACCCTATTCCTTTACTAAAAAGTACAAAGATTTGCCAAAGCTAAACTGCGTGCATTTTCTTTATGTATTCTACTCCAATTTCAGTCTGTCCCAAATGTTTATTCGAATTTTTCATTTAGCTTCATGTCAGGAATAATAAATATTTGACAGACAGAAATTGTCAATTCGACATAATTTCATTTTGACAAATGTTAAATCAATTAATGTAAAGCTGAAACCAAAACGAAAAATGTCACAGAACAAGATGAACTCTAATGGGACAAGGCGAGAGTTTATGTGGGTTTTTTACATTGTCCTAAATTGAAGACAACAAATGTCAGCAGTTTTATGTGCTAAAAAAGCAACAAACAACACTGGCAAATACAATGTATAAATGATGATGCGGCTGATGATGAATGCATGTGTGTTTGTCTATGTGTGTGTGTGTGTGTGTGTGAGACATCTCTCTATTCTAACCATTCAAGTGTCTTTGTGTTGGTAGCCAAAGTGAATACGAAATTTGCATACGTTGGCTTTACGACTGAGCTGCAGAGTCTTTCCACCCTCGATCCTCCTCCCTGTGCACATTCCGAGTTCGAGTTCCAGTTTTGGTTCACCAAATTGAGTGCTGTCTGCTGTTGGTTTGTTACTCTTCATCAGTTTTCTGTCCCTGCCCTGCGCTCATTTCAACTTTTGAGCATTTAGCCGACAACATTTCCAGCTCAACCACTTGATTGCGGCACTAAATTATATTACGGTCATTACTGAATACGAATACGAATAAGGATACGAATACGAATGCCAATACGAACCTGAATTCCAGGCCTGAATACATTTTGTATACAAAATAATTGTAGATGTGCATGCACTAGTTTTTGTTTGACTCTGAATAATATTCAGTGTTTGTAATTTGCATTTAAATATTAGTTTAACTTTGTTTTTGTGAATTATGCTAGTCAAATTTAAGAGTTTGACAAAAAAAACAACAGTTGATGTAAATATTTATGCATTTATTGAAATATTTCACATCAGCATAAAATATCTATCTATACATTTTTTTCAAATATGTACATATATTTTAGTTTTTATTAATAATTTATATATTTTATTTAATTTATTTATTCTATTTATTTTATTTATTTAATCTATTTAATTAATTTTTTTTTTATTTTTTTAATTAATTTATTTATTTTGTTTATTTTATTTATTTTATTTATTTTATTTATTTTATTTATTTTATTTATTTTATTTATTTTATTTATTTTATTTATTTTATTTATTTTATTTATTTTATTTATTTTATTTATTTTATTTATTTTATTTATTTTATTTATTTTATTTATTTTATTTATTTTATTTATTTTATTTATTTTATTTATTTTATTTATTTTATTTATTTTATTTATTTTATTTATTTTATTTATTTTATTTATTTTATTTATTTTATTTATTTTATTTTATTATATTTTTCAGTGTTTGTCTCCAAGGTTCTTCAGCAACTCAAAAGACTAAAGTCTAGACATTACTCAAACTCAAAATACCTTCTCATCCTACATTCGCCTCATTCAACTCCATAAATACTTAATTTAATTTCAAGTCTAAGGCTTCTCTTAGCTCATTATCCCTTTAAATATCACAAGAATTTTTAAAGAGCATAAAAAGGTCTTTACTTAGTTTAATCTAAAGCGAAAGCAACTGTGATTTTTTCTACTTTCCTCTTAGAAAGTCACTTTGTTTTGATTGCACAGAGGCTAATGCCCTCGCGCCATCTATGTCTGTAGACGTTTTGTTGTTAATTGTTGCGACAAGCAGCTGCAACATATCCGCAGCAATACAACTTGCAAGTTCGCCATTTACTTCAGACTCACAACAGAGTGGAAGAGCCGCTCACTCAGAGTCAGAGGCCACAAACTGTGCTAATTAGTGCAGACAAAGAGCTCGAAAAACTGAGGCAAACTCTTTTGCCGCTTTGGCGAGAGAGGCAAGCAGACATATGAGGAAAGCAGGCGCAATAATTACAACCGTTAAAATACAAAAGGCTTCGACACACACACACCCAGACACTAGCACATATGTTGGGTGAGCATATATTACGCATACGCCATGCTGCACGTCTGAAGCTTTATGAGGCTGCAGCATTATTGCTGCTGTTGTTCTTGTTGCTGTTCAAACAAAAGCCGCTGCACACAATGATAAAAAAGAGAGAAGAAGAAGCAGAACCTGGCTTTGGACAATGCGTCTGATTCAAAGTCGGAGTCGGAGCCGGAGTCGGGTCGGATAAAAGCTTATTTACAAGGCTTGTGTTAATGCAGCTCGCGGCTATGCAGCACGGACTTTTGTGGTGTCATTTATTTATTCTTTTTTGTGTGTTCGTTTTTATTTTGTAGAATTTATTAAGGCAGCCTCTTGGCTAGTTACTGGAAAATAACATATGGTATATGATAATAATATAATAGATAGATAGTTGTTGCCGAAAATGATATTCTGAAATATTTATTAATTTATTTCTTAAAAAAAAAACAGACATAAAAAAAAATTATTTGTGTGGCTTCATTTATTTATTCCTTTTTGAATTTCGTTTTTATTTTGACAGAATTTATTAAGGCACCGTCTTAGCCAGTTTAAGAAAAATGTTATTTGGTATTTAAAATAAAATATATTATAAACGACAGAATGCTGAAAATTTTATTAATGAAAAAGTTGTTGAAAAAGTTGTTTTTTAGAATAAACAGAAATTTAAGTAAAAATTTGTTAACAAGCAGACAGTGAGACAGAAATCTATAGAATGAATATAAATTTTTCCTCACATTTGATGAGTTCTCAAATGAAGTGAGTCTAGTTTATAGAGAAATTAAAAAAACTGCTGGAAAAGTTATTTCTCACTCAGTTGTTTGGCCCTTTCCATTAACCGATTACTTCAATAATACTCGCCTCATATTTCATTCTTTCTTACACTTTCGTTGAGTGCGTTAAGTCGACGTGTGTGTTGCACAGCCTCAAACGTTGAAGCCTACTGTATGTTTCAGCTTCAACTGTTGTTGCATAGTGCGTATAAATTATGTAAGAGGCATCCATAGACGAAATCAGATTCCATGAATTTGCATTTGCACCTGCAAAAATGCGAAGCCCAGGCGACGAATCACGTTCCCATGAAATACATATATGTACATATATATGCATATACATGTATTTGCATCGAGGAACAAGCATACTGCATATCTCTATAGTTCTATAGCTCTCTCTCTATATATATATATATATAAATATGTATGCTGGGAGCTGCCTAAGCTTAAGTGCCATTAGGCATTGCAACTGAAGGCTCCGCAGAGTGTTACAGTTGTTATGTTGTGTGTGTGGGTCTGTGTGTGTGTGCCTTGGCATGCCTCAAAAGTAGCATAATGCATATTTAAAGAGTTGGTTGGCAAGTGCCAAAAATCGAATATTTTAGTCGAACTCCCTTCACTCCGTGCCGGAGTTGGGGAGTTGGGCATTTGGCTGCAGCTGCTGCTGTTGCTGCCCCATGGGTCACAACTTGCCACTCAGAGGCGCCACCAGGCACAGCCTAACGGTAAACTGCTTAAGTGCATAGGCAGAAGCAGCAGCTTAAGTTCTGTCCCCAGCTTGACTTTTTATGCACATCAAATATGGTCTAGAGTGCATATAGAAAGTTTATAGGCAGTTTAAGACGGACATTTGTTAGAGATTAGAGTACAGTAAAGTAAAGCAAAATACCTTTCCTATATTTATTACTTATTTTCAACTTGAGAAAAAGCTTTAAAATATTTTAAAACCTTTTTCACATTTTAAAATCTTATAAAAAATATTTATATGAATAAAATAAATTATTTGAAATTCTAGTAGTATATAATAATATATATTATATATAAATAAAATAAAAAATATAAATAATATAAAAATTTTATAAATATATTTGCATACATTTGATATTTAAAAATAAAATTTATATAAACAAAAAAAAAATTTAATTCTCTTGAGTTTAAAATAATGCAAATAGTATATAAATAAAATAAAGTATATAAATAATGTAAAATAATATAAATCAAATAAAATTTGTAAAACTCTTTTATAGTCTTAACAAACTATTTCAGACGAAATTCAATATAAATAAATTCGATTCGCTTAATTATTTTTATAGCCTCGCAAATGAAAATTGGTTAAAAGTCAAAGATTGACAACGAGATAAATAAATTTCTATAATGCACAAATATATATATATACGCATAAATGTGCGGTCCTTAAATAACTTGACAACATTTGTATCTCCGGGATCGTTTGTGTATGTGTGTGTGTGTGTGTGTGCGTGTGTGTGCGTGCTCAACATGCAAACCACAATAAAATGCATATGTCCGAAAGTTGGCTATAAATTTTATATTTCACAGCAGCCACTTGGTCTTTCTGCCTGCCACTTGAGTAATTAAATTCAGCAGCGCGACGTGCTGCACACAGTAAAGGCAAAATGATGGGGGACGGGGGCGTGGCATTAACGCTTTGTGGTTAACATTTTTGTGGTTAAATGAATTTAAAGCGCGCATCGCACGCTTGCCAGGTGCAAAGTGACAACAACAAATTGCCGCCTTTCAGTCTTGCGATGGGCCAAAAAGGACGCTGACATATGGAAATATTCAGATGGATGGTCAGCCAGCAACAGCACCATCCAACCGCCCAGCCACCCAACCACCGAGACACCCAGCCAATCACCCACCAACTGGTTCGTGCTGACTGCCAGAGACGAATTGCTGCCCATTGACATGCAAATTGTGCGAGCAGCAACAACTGCAACATCAACAACAGCAACAACAACAACAACAACAACATCAACCATGTGGTGGGAGTTGAAGGTTTATTTTATTTATTTATTTTTTAGTAAACTATTTGATACCCTTTGAAAGGTATTTGTTGCAGTTGAATCAATATTTTAGCAAAGATGTATTTTTTAAATTAGTTAGCTGAAAATAGTTAATAAAATAATAATAAATAGAATAGTTAATAAAATAATACGAGTGCGTGAAAAATAGATTTGACAACAGCTTTCGGTAGTTATTTATATGAATATAATTACAATCTTTATAAGAAATTTATGTTTAATATTTGCTGTTGAAAGTGCTTACAGTTGATATGTTAAGATCTATAATATTTGAAGCTAGCTGAGCTCATTTTGTTTTCATTTGAAATTAGACAAAAATGTGAATAAGGTGATGAATTTTTTTAAGTTTAATTTATGATTATTACTTATTTATTATTATTTTTATTTATTATTATATCATATGTTTATTTTAGTAACTACATATTTTACAAATATTTTTTAATATTTTATCAAATAGTTTGTAGATTAAACTCTATAAGTGGAAAAAACTGCATTCTCACATGAAAGTTGTTTGTAATATCCAAAGTAGTTCAGTTTAAAATAGTAGATAACTAGTACAAAGCTCCAAAGAATTTAAGTTTGCAAATTAGTTTAAAGACTGTAATATATATCTTAAAATTATATTTTGTGATAATTAATATTAGTATAAAGAACATATATATTTACCTTTCAAAACTGATTTAGCAACATATCTAAGAAAATTTATGATCTATGCAGTTAAAAGATAATTAAATTGAAAATCTATTAGCACCAAAGCAAATACGTTTGAACGCTTGCTATATAAAAGCATTTCTCAAAAAATCGTTGATAACTAACAAATAAATAAATAATAACCAAAAAAGTAATTTTTTAGGATATTTAACAAATATGTATTTAATCTCTAATCCAATTTAAAATAGATGTGATAATGTGATTCTAACTCAAAAATTAAGAGTTCATCAGGCAATGGTGCTTAAAAGTAATATTTCAGCACCTCAAATAATATTATGTAAACTTAATAGGTAATAATATATTATATAAATATATTATATTAAGAAAAGTATATAAAACATATTGCCAAATAAACTCATTTTTCATATTTCTAAATATTTAATTATATTTGAAGTAGCAAGCATATTAAATATATAGATGAATACATTTTAAGAACTTCAGAAGCTCTTTAGAACATATATATATATTTTTAAATGAAATTATATTTCTTATTAGTGTTAGAAAGTTAAAAGTATTTTTAAGAAAATATAAATAGAAAATATTGATAATAATAAAAAACAAAAAAATAAAATAATAATAATAATTAATATATAATAGATCATTTCTTGTTACATACCATGTAAGCGCGCCCTAAATACCCGAATAAGTTGATCTTAATTTTTAGTTCAGCCAGCACGTGCGTTTATTATTATTATTGACATGCGCTTTTCGCTGGCTGCGAACTCGGTTGGCATTTACCAACACTGGGCTCGCTGTTCAGGGCTCCGCTTGTATTTATATTGAAAATAATTTCAATTCTTTGGCCCCAACCGTTGCCACCGCCGCCTGCTGTCGACTGATGAACTTAAATTGACACTTGCTGGAATTTCAATTCGTTTTGTTTTTATTTTTATTCCATTTATTCCATTTTATTTTCCATTTTTTCCACTTGCGCGTTTTTCTACCTATTTTAATGTAATTTATTTGCAGTTGTAATTGCTGTTGTTCTTGCTGTTGCTGCTGCTGCTGCTCTTGCTGTTGCTGTAGTTACAACAAAAATACGAATGCAAATTGTTTCTTTAATTGAATCATTTTGGTGCCACGCGTCGGCTATGCCCAACAGGCCGTTGGCCGATATTTTAACATTTATTTACAATCATTTGCGCTTATCATGCATTTGCAATTAAAAGCATAAAATAATTATTAATTATTGTTGCATGCATTATACAAACTATTTTTTAAGATAACGCGAGGTAAGTGCTCACATAATAAGGGAAAGCAATTAAATTAATTGCAATGCTTTGTATTCCCTGTAAACATTAAAATAGATTGATCAGATTGTAATAGAATGTATGTTAATGTTTAAAATGAGAAATTCTAG
Organism: Drosophila gaucha; assembly: GCA_035045545.1. Taxonomy (NCBI): domain Eukaryota; kingdom Metazoa; phylum Arthropoda; class Insecta; order Diptera; family Drosophilidae; genus Drosophila; species Drosophila gaucha. Next base: position 3,418,054 of record JAWNOY010000099.1, read on the forward strand.
AGATCCACAATAATAATGAATTTTTCAGACTACACTCTGCTTTATACATATATGTATATAATATACTTTTAAATGTTTTTCCATAAAAAATTAAAGAATATATTGCGCAAATCATGTGAATATGTACCAAATTTCAATTTACAGGGTATCTTCTAGTCACCTCCACATTAAAAAATGCTTTCTTTTCTGCGTATTATTCAAAAATAATATAATTATTTCAAGTTAATCTTGTTAACTTGGGTTTAATCAATTCAATTAAATTTTTTTTTAATAAATTTATTAAATGAATTATATAATTAAAATATGGAAAATAACGTTTAAATTGAATAAATCAATATTAAATTAATTAAAACATATATAACAAATAAATTTTTCATATTTAGAAATATTAAAAAACGGAGAAATATTTAAATAGTTACCTTACTGTTTTTCTAGTATAATCTTCTTTTTTTATAATTTAATTAAATCAAAAATTACTTAAAAATACCTTTCCAACTAAGCTCCAACTAAGCCCGGACCGACATTTGAGATATGGAAAACTTGGAGTGAAAAACAAAGCTCCACTTGTCGGATTTTAATGTTGAAGCTAAGAGAAAACTACAAAGAAAAGCAACAACAAAATAAAGCACTTGTCGCGCTGAAACTAAATACAAAAACAACAACAGCAACTAGAACTTGAAATAGGGGGAAAACAGGAAAAACCCGAAAGACTTTTCCTCGTTGACTGTTTGTCTGTTTGCCAAGTTTTGTAGCTCCGCATGATAAATGCGGTTTTTTGATGTGCTTTGTGCCCGGGTTTTGCTATGCAGAATTTGCCGCACAATAGTTAGGTGCTGTTCGCTATGAGTGCATGTGCGAGTGGGTGTATGTGTGTGAGTGTGTGTGAAAGATGCTTTTAGGAAATGTGAAACAACATTCATTTCACACATCATTTGTGGCTGCAGCCTAAATGGAGTTTGTTGAACTATTCCATACTCTTTCGCCTGCCAACCACTCATGATAAATTCAGTATTTTTTCAATACTTCAAGTCAGATATATAAATATGTATTTGTTTAGTATTAAACGTAAATAGCCTTTAATTTGTTCTGCTTATGAAATCTCTCACCCATTGGACGTTGCAACATTGTTGCAAGTTGTTTTAGATTTCCAGTTGTTGCATTTTTGTATTGCCTTCTCCATGGGGGAGGCCGTCAGGGCATGGCAACAGAAGCTTTGGCCAAGTGGAAAGTAGAAAGCGCTGCTTGCCTTTCAATTAGATTATAATGCAAGAGCGGTGTGCTCGGATTACATGATAAATAGAAGAAAGTCGAGAAAATATTCTGTGAAGTACTTAAAAGAGAAGCTGTTGTACTCTGTCACTAATTAGCTGAAGAAAAGGCTTAAAGTTTGTCTATGGAAAGTGAAGTGAAGTAATAGCATTAAAATATACAGATTAACGCTGACTTGACTGCGAATTATATACTTTCAATAGCTATTATCGATAAATTTGTTAGAAGTCATTGTGGTATGAAAATTTCTGATTAAAAAAACTTGTTTTTTACATCTGCTAAATAAATTTTTTCTTTAAGACGTTCAAAAGCTGCATTCAAGTTTCGATGAATATTATCGATGAACTATTATCGAAAATATAAATAAATAATGTATATAGTATTATCGATAAGTCTGCAAAAAATCTTTATGGTTTTTTACAGCCTTTTTCGATAAATTGATTTCTTGCTCCATTCAGCAAACTGTAATAGAAAACATATTTCAAATTCATTTTTAGTTAGGTAAAATGGCTAATTTGATGTTTATGTTGTTAAAGTTATCAAGAAATGTTCTCTTTGATTTATTCCAAAAACAAGTTGCAAAATAAACAAGGTACAATATTAAAAAAGAAACTGTTATTCAAAATTATTATTCAAATCCCGTTTTTTAGGGTGAGAAGACCTACTTCTAAAGGAAATTGTAATTAAAACTGATAAGGAGTGCCGTATTGATAAGCTGTTTTCAAACTTCATTAAGGAACTGTAGTCAAAAATGAATTTCAATGTTTGTCTTCTACTTACAGTTTCCTCAATAAGTTACAGCGTTTAATAGCTTATCTTACAAAATTTCCATTGATTTATATTCCTATAGCGTACTAAGTTCTACTCGAAATGGAAATTGTAATTAAAACTGATAAACTTTGCCGTTTCGATAAATGGTATCTATAAGATGCTTTCAAGCTGCATTCAGGATCTGTAATCAAAAATGTATACCGATTTTAGCCTTATCGATTAGATCTGTCAATAAGTTACAATATTTTATAGGGTAACATGGCTTACTCGAAAAGGAAATAGCGATTAAGTCAGATAAAGTTTGCTGTTTCGATAAATGTTAATCGATAAGCTGCTAATTTTAATGGTAATGCATGTCAACAAGTTTTATCAATGAAATTGACTTCCAAAAGTAAATAATTGCAAGCAGTTGTCAATCTTATCGAAATCGTTCACGTTCAAAAGACATTCTTAACCTGTGTTGGTTAACTTATATGTATATATTATTTCTTTTGCTTGCTTTTCCGTTTTCAAGCAATGTGCGACAAATTCCTTTTGGAGCTCTATTTGTGCTTGTCAAACTCTTCGGCATGCCATTCTGAATGTTAAAATTGCAGCTAGTTAGCGCATATCGACAATGAGAGCGCAGTTGGAAGCGCGCTGCAAAGTATGCTACACTTTACAAATCACTTTGTCAGACACAGACGTCATGTGTCGCCGCCGTCTGTCAACACGTTGCCGCCCAAAAATTCGAAACCAATGCTGTCTGGCATTGAGGTTTACCTCAAACACTCCATTTGACAGGCGACAGGCTGCAGCTGTAGCTGTAGCTGTTGCTGTTGCTGTAGCCAAATGCTGAAGTTGAAGCTCGAATGGCTGGGACAGCTTCGGCCTGGCAATGTCTTTAAAGAGCTGTTTAAGAACCACAAACAAACATAAAAACAGAAAACAAAAAACAAATCAAATTATTACTTAATTATGCTTAAACGTCGATTACCGTGGGGACACAGATGCTGTGCTATCGTCCAATATTTGTTGCGGATGTCCGCACGTCGATTTCATTAGAAAATAAATAACAAAATATTTGTAACTTGGCTAAATTGGTCACGTCGCTGCCTCTGTGCCCAGGTATAAAGCGGATATTGTAAAATTAAATTGATTCTCTCTCAATTTCTCTTCGCATTCTTTCAGCAGTTTGTTGTTGTTGTGTCTTTTATTTTTCATCCAGCCTGAAGAGGTATCGATGGATAGAGAGAGGGGAGAGGTTGGAGTATAATGGAAACGGCATATACAATGTGCATTTATATTGTGGAATAAATAAATCTAATGCCTGTTCATCATTTTCAGCAAGAAAATGTTACAAATTTACGTGATAGATTAGAGTGAAGCGCACGCACACACACACACACACAAAGAGTGAGAGAGAGAGAGAGAGAGAGAGAGCCATTTGAAAAGTGAGCGAGTGAGACACAGCTGTGCTTTTCTTTTTTCTTTACTTATTTTTTAATAAATTTCAAATGAAGCTCAAAGGCGACCACAAAATTAAAGCCAGTCAAATTGAATGCGCAATAAATGCGCACTCTGACATTATCAAAGGAATAAATAAATAAATAATAACTAAAAAAACAGATGATTTTGCTAAATGATTTGTCCGAGTGAGCTTAAGGTAAAGTGCATATAAATTTAAAAAAAACAAAAAATAAAAAAAAATAAGTATTTATATATATATAGAAACACTGTTCGCTGCTTAATGGAGCACCAAAATTTTGGCAGATTTTTGAAAATATTATTTTGTGATCCCTAAAAATTTGTAATAATTTAAAGTTTCTTAAAAATGATAAAATAACCATAAATTAAAATAATATTTGTTTTTTAGTACGCTTAGCATGGGAGCATCAAATGGCAAACCGTGTATATTAAGTTTTGCTGGCAAGAAAATTCATAAATTTATTAAAACAATAATAAAAACAAATACAAAATTACAAGAAATATTTTAGTATTCAAAATATTTTTTTTTACATTTTTTTGTACAAATATTGCCTAAAATTATGAAACTATGCATTTCCCTTAAATTATTTATACAAACATTACAAAAATGTGCATTATTTTTATCTCTAAAACAATTTTTTATTTATCTAAACTTCTATTAATTAACTTACGACATCTAATTAGCTGTGATAGCATTTGTATATCGAGCATCTGCTCTAAACTATTCCAACTTTCACGCAATTGAATTCCATTTGGACGCTGTCAACAAGCACATCAAAAACAACAGCTGAAAAAAAAACAAAAAAAGACCAAAAACATACCAGCAAAAAGCAATCGAAAATGGAAATGGGCAACTGTAGGGGCATCTGTATGGGCATAGTGGGATGTGTTAGAGCATGGGGCTAGATATGGCAAACAAGCGCAACAATATGTTGCAATTGTCTGGCAGCGAGCGTTACAAAAGTGAAATTCTAACATCATCACGTAGGAAGCTGGACATAAAAAAGCAACGAAGAAATATCACAAAAAAAAAATGGAAAAGCAAAAGGAGCAGCAGTGGCAGTGGCAACAGCAACAGCGGTCGCTGTTTTCTGATTTAGCCAAGGGATATGAGCGTTACCATCGCAGTTGCCATGACAATCGCAATCACAACAAGAACAACTCGCAGCATGCTGCGAAAAACAACTCGGTATACATGGTATAACACACAGAGAGAGAGAGGGAGAGAGCATCCACAGCCAAGTATCACGATAATTGCCATGACGAGGATGAGCTTCAACGTTTTCATATGTGCTGCAATATGAGACAGCTCAAACAACAAAAACAACAACAACAGCAAGAAAACTTTATTCTGAAGTCGAGATACTCTGGCCAAGGCTGAGAGCTTAGAACAAATAAGTCATCGGACTTTAAGCTAATAGGGCGAAACAAGAAAGTATTATATTACAAATTGTGCTCAAAATTGCACAATTCTTTTACAGTTATAAGGTTAAAATAAATTTTGTTATACAAGCAGACAGAGTTAATAAAACAAAAGACTGCTTAGAATAATTGGAAAGTATTGTATAATTAAACAATTCATTAAATTTCCTTTTGCCTTTAAAAATCTTAAGAATATTTTAGTTTTAATTTGTGGGAAATTCGAAGAAATGCTTCAGCTTATATATATTTTTATTATTAAAATTTTACAAAAATAAGACAATATAAATTTTCTAAGAACTTTTATTTTTAAAAGTTTTTATTTTTTTGTGCGACTTTTAATGAAATTTATTTTATTTAATTTTCATTCAACTTTTAGAGTATTCCTAGAATCAGATATTCAGCTTTCAAGCTTGATATACATTCCTAGAAGTCGTCGAATTTCTGTTTAAGATTTGACGACTTCTTCTTATTAAATAGTAATGATTGAATTTTTTATAAAAACATCAATCTAAAAACAAAAAACTCTATAATTGTTTTATTACAGTATTTCTTTAATTTAATCTTTAGTTAAATACAATTATTATATCGACAGCATACCAATTATATCAACCAGAGTACAAGTCTCCGGATACTCTTCGCTTGCTTTGAACAAGGTCAAAAAACAACAACAGCTAGAAATTTGCTGCGACTTCGCTGTAGATACAAAAAAAAAAAAAACAAAACACAAAAAAAACGTCTGCAGATACTTCTGCCAGCTGATTGCAATCGTTGTGTTTGTAGCCCTTTGGCAGCAGCTGAATCAGCGATGCGAAAACGTGAACCTTTGTAGCCAAGTCTCACTTTTTGCCTTGACTAATTCTTAACATGACCCTGAACCCTGATGAATTGAAATCCTCATCATTATCGATCATACAAATCAAATAAATTGCAATTTGTTTCTTTTTTTACTGCATGTAAAGCTTATAGCAAATATTAAGCATACGCCCCAGTGAACTGACCAATGCAACAGTAAAAGCAACTGCAGCAGTAATAACAGCAAATGCTGAGTTTTAATCATTTTCACACTTCGTCTCACTTGGCTGGCAACATGCTCGTTAATCTGTAAGTCATCAGCGTTAATTTGCTTCAACTGCAGCCAACTGCCAGCTACCAGCTGCCAACTGCAGCCAGGCAGCAGCAACTAGAGAAAAGCCAGCAGCAGGAGATGCAGTCCAAGTATAACTCCACATCGAGCTGTTGCCAAGGCAATTGCTCTTTCCATGCACTTTAATACAATTTAATACAGTCAGAATGGAAACAGCAGCTAAATGTTAAATTAATTTTCATGTCGGAAAATATGTGGCATAAGGACCACTTTTTATTAAAGTGGATAAAGGGGCTGAAGGGAAGGACGATTTTTGTATCTCTGATTCTCTATTTTTGTGTTCCTGTATGAATACATTGTCAATTGATAAGTGCAAAAGTTACATACTTGAAATTTTAAATTCTGCTTCATAACATATACAGAGTTGGTCAAAACTATTTGCTTTTTCAACTTTGAGAGCTATTTATTGTTGTTTTTGGTACTCAGTTGCAAAAGAATTAGTTACTTTAGCATATCTTGATCTTTTGCAGAAGCAAATGAACAAAAAATAAATGGATATAATAACTGTTTATGCATTAATATAGAAGCAAATTTTCATCAGTTGTCAAAAGTATTTACACATTTCTTTTAATGCTCTCTGCATGTACAGAACAAATGTATCATTTATCTCACATTAAAATCAATACTTTTTTTAAAATAAATTGAGGAATTTGCGAGCTTTGAACACTAAATCTAAATCAATCTTATTATGTATATTAAAAAAATTATCATTTGCATGAACTCCTTCATTTGCTTCCAAATTTGAAAAGAAGTCTAGAGCTACAGATGTATGTTGCGTACGCACAGTTAGAATCCATATTTCTGCATCGCTCCTAGATGTAAAGTCTTGAACATAGCACTCTATTCAAAATTGAAAATATTTATATATTATTGCGATTTATTTTGCTATTTTACTATTTTATACATTATACGAAAAATGTTTTAATTTTTCTCGCCGGTCCCTACATTTTTCTACAATTTTTTTCAGCATTTAGAACTCTTTTGATAGACTTACATTTTTATTTAAAATCATATGTATCTAGAAAATGTTCTCTATAATACGTTTTTAATTGTTTCTAAATTTATTATTTTTATTATTATTCTTACTTTTATATAATACAAAACCAAGTCAACAGCTGGTTAACATCTTCTAGATGTTTGGATATAATTATGCGTTTTCCTTGCTTATAAAATACTAAGAATAATCTCCCCCATTTATTCCACTTTATCCGCAACTATTCACAATTTCAATGAATATACAACAAAAGAGTTAATTACAATAATGTTGGCAAATATTTAACATTTTCTTATTGGCTGTCGGATTCATGTTGAAATAAATTATGAAACATAAGTAAAAACGATTTACATTCTTCTACCTTTCACACTTTGATTCGCTGCGGGCTATGCAAATTTGTTAAATCCATAAAAGTCAATAAAACCCAATAAAGAAGAATCAGTCACCGGCAAAAGGTGTATGTCTAGACGATTTCTTAAGTTTTTTGTTTGTTCTTTTTCTACTGCGGTTCAAAACACTTAACAAGTTCAAACTTAAGTTTGTTTTTCTCCATTTTTTTTTTTTTTGTTTTACCCTCAGCTAATTTTGCAGCGTCAGCTTTTTGGGCGACTGCTGCGGCAATTGCTGCTTGACTCTATTGAAGATTTTGCTGGGTGAAAACTATAGTTTCCTTCGGCCATTGTTTCAGACAATACAATAGGCTGGCCCCAAAAACTTGCCCAATTTCTGCTTGGCATGCTTCACATGCAGACATGCTGAGAGAGCGAAAGAGAGAGGAATATGGAGGCATGTTTTCGGAAGACCTTTTAGTCTATGGCCCAGACACATTTTCGACTTTTCCCCTTTTTTTTTTTGGGTATTGGGCTGTTGGGGAGGCCCCTCAATTAACATGCATTCAATGCATGCCAAAGCAGCCCCTTTTGCATGTGCTTATCTCTATCGTTTAATCAGCGCCTTTGTATGCACTTTCACTTGCGCTCTTTTTGGCCTGCTGCACTTTTCAATGACACTTCAACACACACACACACATACACACGCTCACACGCTGGCCTCTTATCACAGCCCACTTAAGGGTTGTTAACAGTCCGCAACCCCTTAATGCAGCATGCTTCCCCCATTTTCGGGTTTTCGCCTATTTTGCACCTTTTGCCAGGCAGACATTGTCAAAATTCATAATTGAACAGTTTTGCCCTAGGCAAGGAGATGTATCTGTGAATGTGCGTGGGTATTTGTGTGTGTGTGTGTACAGTTGTTTGTGTATGCTAGTCAAGTGCTTCTGCAGTGCGCATTTGCTAGTCGAAAATCTTTCGTTAATAATTCAAGAGCTTTTAATGTCATGAATATTCACAAAATTTTGAGCATGATTTGATTTTATTGCGTATTTTACTTTGTCGTCAACAGCAGCAGCAGCAGCAGCAACAGCGTATTGAGACAATGAAAAAAGGATGCTTATAACACACATATAACATACATACACCCACACAGAGACCGACTCAAGCACACACTTGTAAATCATACGCTGATGGGATTGTTTTCTATGATATACGATTTAAGTGATTTTTCCAATGAATTTTATGCTTAGTTGATTTCTTTTCATTTTTAGCAAAATGGCATATTTATGAAGCTTATAATTTATATAAATTAGTTTAAATGGCTTTTATATCATGTGAGAGCTTTAACAGGATTTGGACAAATTTATATACAAAATATATAGAGAAAGCTAAGCTAGAAATCAACATGAGCATGAATTTTATATTTATCTACATCAAGAAGATTAATGTTTGAGATAGAAAGCAGCAAAAAGTTGACTTTATTATTTATATATATTATAATATATTTACATTTATTTATAAAATATTTATTTTAAAGATTAGTGCAAGTTATTCTAAATCAAATTAAAAAGCAAACCTGTAAATCTACATAACTAAAATATATTCAACATAAAGTAGATTTATATAGTAATAAATAAAATTAAATATAGAAATGAAATTATTATAATTAAATTTAATTAAAAAATATTATTGCATAACTCAAAAATATCTCAAATAATTAAAGTTTTCTAGTTCCTTTCAAGATTAAGAAATCATAAATATTCCTTTGCTAGAGGCAACCTTAGTTGGCTAGACTTTTTTCTTTGTGTACGCTAAATCACAATATCATTTTAACAAAAGCTCAACATACCGTTATTTACGTTAACATGCCTTAACTTAACTTGTCTTGAACCCACTTGTTCCCCACTTCTTGCTGTTGCCCACAAGCAAGACAACCCTTTAGAATTTTTTACGACCACACGTCCGTTTTGTTTTTCCGCTCCTCTCACACCTGTCGCCCCCGCCCCTCTCGCTCACACCTTTTACTTTTTTATCAGCAAACGACGCACAGTTCGCGAATTTCTTTTAAAGTTTCGCATGGCAACTCGTAAATTTAGTGGAAAATGTGTCGTAAAATATATATGTATATATTGATGTGTCGGGGTGGGGGGCAAGCAGGAGCGTGCCAAGGGAATCAAAATGCTCAATTTCTTATCGATTTTCATAGCGAGAGTTTGGGGGGCGCAGCTCATTCGCGGCTAATCATTGCGAGTACTTTGCTATTCAGTTCAAGTCCATTAAATGGCTATTTGCTTATCAATTTTTGTGTCAGTTATTTTTCCTTTTTCCTCCCCTTTTGCCGATTGACCCCTTTTCAAAAGCAATTGTCGCATTGTTGTTGTTTATGGCTACGAATAATTTGGGCGCTGGGCATTCAGAGTTGTTCATGCATGGGAAATACGTGACAGTCGCGTCTTTTGTTGTAATTGCGAGCTATGCCAAAGGCCCTTTGTGTTAAAGGAGTGGGAGACTTAGTTTAAGGGTCTCCGCACCGAAATGAAATCAAATGATTTGCCGTGCAACTGATTTATGTTTAATTTATAGAGCTCGCTGCCGGCCTGACCGGCATGCAAATAAATTTCAAATGCGATGAAGACATAAACTCGACTCGGCCCAAACACGAAACTATAAACGAGGCAAAACAAAGCTTTGACACAGCAAAAAAACCGACTACAGAGAGAGAGAAAGAGAGAGAGTAGCAGCGCCTGCTCAGCTGAAGAGCGCTGAATACGAATCCAAGAGAGAGAGTCGACAGGTTGACCAACTTTTTACTTGCGGTAGGACAGGACCAACGAAACCGAAACTGAAAACTGGAGCAAAGGCAGCAACAGCAGCTGCAGCAAATGCCGGTAAATATTTTCCGTATAAGAGAGCCTTACAATAGCGAGAGCGCGAGAAAGAGAGCAAAGGGCTAGTCAACTAAAATAGGTATAAAAGGCATAAATTGGAATACGTTAGATTTTGAAATGTGCATTTTTGGTTAAGCTAAAAAAATGCGTAAAAAAGATAGCAGAAAAAGAAAGAATAATTAAATATTTGTGAATTATTTTATTATCAGTTTCCTCTAAGCTTTTACTACAATAAATTTGTTGATTAATCAATTGATAATGGAAAACAGTTTTACTATATAGTAATGAAATTTGGTTAATAGGATATATAAAATGTTATGGAATATCGGAACAAATAAAATTTTGTTCATGCACTTAACGATTAAATATATAGAAAAATTAATTAATTGTTCAAATAAGTGTATATTACGTTTGTGTTAAATATAAAGCAACATATGAAAGATTCAAATAAAAATATATAAAATACAAAATAAATATATATATAAAAATACAATTTATATATGAAATTTAATTTGCTTGGCTTTAAATTTAAATTGACTTAGTAAATATACAAAATGTTAAAAATAAAGTTGATTCCATGTCTATTTCAATGTTTGACACCAAACGGGGCTAGCTTGTCCGTGGTTTGTGTCTTCGCTAGTGCATGTAAGCCCTTTTATTTACAGCATATAAAATGTGGTACATAAATAAAATATTTTAAAATAAATTATAAAAAATTGTTAATATAAAATTGAATATTTTCTCATGTATTTATTAAATATTTGTTTTTTCTTGTTAATTATTATGACACAGGCCCATTGAAAATGGCTAAAAACTGTATACTGATATTGTGCAAAAATAATTGTTTAAGACACCAGATCCATCATATGTATATAGGTTCGTCTGGCCATTCATTTTCATTTCCTTTCTTTAAGATTCTTGAAGATATAGTCTTCTTATGTGCCTTACTATAAATAAAATATTGCCAATTCACTTTTAACAGATTTATAACTAAACATTTATAGCTAAAATATTTCCATTTATAGTAATAATAAATACAATATCTACATACAAAGAAATAACCTTACAACTGTTTTTATTATTTTATTTTATTACATAAAAAAATAATCGAAATAATGTTTCTATTCTCATCCTCCCAACCCAATTCTCAACTTGTTTGGCCACCCCTTTGCGACGCTTTGGGTGGATATTTCCGTTGCATTTGTCGCATCGCGTTTCGTTTGTCAGCCAAAATGCAAATATCGCACTAAACATAAATCGAAGCATTTTCAATAAATCCCCAAAGTGTATCCCCATGCCCACTTTCCCACTTTCATCTGACTGTCTGTCTGTCGTACAATAGAGTGGAAAAAACAAAATATTGTCAACGTTACTGTGAGACAAGAGAACAGTGTGTTTCACTATTTGCAATTGAATTTGCTGCTGTTGATTTGACAGATGCCCCACTCGCCCTAGCGAGCCCCGCTCTCTGTCAACTCTACTATTTTATGGGAAATTGTTGCTGTTTGCAGAAAATTGGAACAGCAGGGAAATTCGTTCATTTAACAGGGTTTCCAAATAAATAAATTACAAATAATTAGCTTTCCTTAGTACATTTATGAAATTGTAAAATTTTTTTGAAGTTTCTTTACGAACTGCTCTTTTGAAAAAAAGGAAAATTGTATGCGTGCTTTTAAGTCGCTCGGCAGAGTAGTTAACAACGGGCTGGCAAAGACGCACACATATGTAAAAGCAGACCGCGAAAACCCAACAAAATGAAAAGCTGAGCCGCGTGGAAACTAACGGTCTTTAATCTTCTTAAGTGCGGCCAAAGGCAGCTTTTGCTGCTATCAGCGCAGCTGCTCGCGTACCAGACTGCATTGAGCCCCAATATGGTTTATGGCTAAGCATTGAAACCTTTACCAGGCCCATTTTTGTGTTATTTGCTAACTGAATGCGAACGGAAAATGGACTACAGTTAAAAAAGTGCAAGCAATTTGTACTTTAATTAAGAATCGGAATAGTACTAAGGCTTTCTGTAAGGATCAGGTTATATAGCATCTAGTGATGGCATCATATGCTACACAATAATCGCTTATTTTGTTTCAATTCACTATTTATTTCGCAAATACTCTTCGATTAATTGTTAATCGATTATTTGCTTCGATTAATTGCTTTGTTCTTTACATATGAAAGTTCTCAGACAACTTTTTTAAGACTATTGTACCAACAAACAGCAAAGTATGGAAATATTATTCCAGAACTGAAGCAAGAATTGCAAGAACACAACGAATATGCTTCAGTATTTGAAACTAAAACATACAAACTAGTAGATTAAGGTAAGTATTTCAGGTGTCTTTGATAATGAGCATATTTTAATTTTACTATTATGAGACCCAAACTATCTGGAATAAAGACTCTGAAGGTGAAGTGGAACAAGCACAGCACAAGCCAACATCCAAATCCAGCTGTTACAAAGCCCAACACACAAGCATAGTGTGTAGCTAGGTGTTTCCAAGCATAGCCAGTTAGTCTATTGATTTTATTTATTTATTTTCTTTTTTATTTATTGCAAAAATGTTGACGTGTGTCAACTGAGAGTAAATGTATATAAGTAAAAGTAAGATCTAACATGGAATGCTAGCTTATGAAATGATTGTTATGGATAATTTGCCATGTTCATACGAAGAACCGACTAGCGATCAATTAATTATTTTATATTTTATTCTTCGATCAACCGTGATCAATAATCGCACAGCTTTAACTAATGATGATTGCATAATCGATTAATAAATTTTTTTCCATCACTATTAGTATGAATATGAAACACTAAAAGATAGTTAAAAAATCGATACAAGTTTCATCTGCTTTTGAACAATTTTGTATGCAAATATATTTAATATTAAATATAACTAAAACTATTATAATAAAAGTGCCTTAACCAACGAAAAAAGTTTGTATTCCCATCAGCGAAAGCTAGAATTAAAAATATAAAAAGCAGCAAAAGCTGAAAGCATATTAAAATCTTTCGAAATGTTGTACGAGTTGATCTTGGCCTTTTTCTCTGATTTGGGGAGCAAAAATAATTCCGATCTCTTGATAATGTTTCCAGATCGAATTCCCAACGTATGCCAAATTTTGGAATTGGATGAATAATGGCAAATTTCATAGAGTTAACAACGGTTTGATCTAAAAAGTAAATAAATAAGTAGAATAATAATAATACTTTATATGTCTGTATATATATAAATACCTCCCATAATTTGACTAGAATCGCTTTCGTTTAAGCTTGTACTTGTCAGATTTAGTTGTATAGCCTGTTCTATATATTTCTGACAGAATGCTCTTAGGTACGCTGGAATGCGAACTGCGAGTTCGGTTAGATCTGCGTGATTTGCCATTGACATACGTGTACTTTGCTTGCTTGGGCTTTGAGCCTCTACTATAGCCGTTTTCTTCCGCTTATGAGTATTAACATTAACTTCTTCGTGCTCTTCCGATGTATCGTCATCATCCATGGGACAGATTTGCAAAATTGTTTTATCCGCCACAAGGTCGTTGACGAAAATTATTTTCCTCAAAAGTTGCAATTTTATTTCTGTATCATTTTTCTGTTTGTTTTTCTCTTTGATTTCCATTATTTTATTGATTGACTTCTGCTTAAGCTGATTTATATTCTTTGCTTTTAGATAGCCTGTTATTATGATATTTTTCATTTTAACAATTAAATTCTCGAGCTCTTCTGTTTCAAGACCTCGTCTACCTGAGCTGGAAAATTGAATATCAGAGGAACTTTCAATTATCTCCTCGCATTCCCTCATATATTCTTCATCATCGGAGCCTATTAAAAACAACTGCTCTTCTTCTTCATCTGGCTGAAAGTAATCCTCATCGTCATCCAACCAATCATTCTGTTTAAAATTACAGATTTTCATATTATTTTCGATTGCTCTAATTTCTAACTCTTCAACTTCAATACATTTTGATTCTTTATCTTTAATTTTAATTCTCTTTTCAATCGGTTTTCCCCTTGGTTCCTGTAATTTCTTTACAATATTTAATTTCTTATTTCTAATTATTGGTCTCTTCGCGTTGATAATTTGATAATTTCCTTCAATATCTTTCTGAACTCTTGGAGTTTTATCTGGATCAATATGGCTCTTCCTCTTTGTATTGCCCACTGGTAATTTTTTGTTCATCTTATCGAGTTTAATAGTTAAGGCATTTTTCCATATTTTCGGTTTATTCGCAGCCTTTTCACGCTTTGAGCTGTCGACTTTTCTGTCTACAAATGCTTTGGATTGCTGGACAGTTTTTCTTCTACGAAGGATCCTTACATCTAGTTCTTGTTCCGTTCTTGGTCTGTTCAATAACGATGTGTTTCTATTATAAAACTGTAATATATCTACGTTTAAGGGTAACAGACTATTATCCTGTTTATACATCTGTTTGGGCTTGGGCATAAAACTTTGACTTTGATTTATATTTCTTTTGTTAAAGCAACATATTTACCTTGAACTTTGGCCTATTGCATGAGCGGAGAACCTCTTGAGGTTTTAGCTTTTTCCTATCTGATGTTGCCCTGATTCTCTGTTTGGCTTTACATACCTTACTTCTGCAGCTGGTTTTAACGACTGGAACCGAATTTTGTATTCGATTTATCAGTTCTTTGCTGTCAATTAGCTTCACCTGATCACTGTTTAGAAGAGCGTGCAAGCTATTTTTTTTATACGCTCCCGATTTGGGTTTCTCATTGCAATACGGGAAAGAACTTGAAATACTTTCTGTGAAAATTTCAGACTGTAAGTGCTCTGTGGCATCGAGTACAAGTGGACTATGTGGCTGGGGCTGAGGTGCACCTTGATAGCTGGGCTCAAAGAATTTCTGTATTACTATGCCCAGTTCATCTTTGTGCTTCTCCTGCACTCCAATTTGCTCGCCCTTGATAACAAGCCATTCTGTCTTATCCGTTTTGTACATTCTGTAGGTTTTCCTATTGATCCGTCCGGCTATGCTCAATAAGGTGCTCTTCCTAGCCAGCCCATAGTTGTCTACGCGGCACGCGGCACGCACTTTGGCTGCACCTCGTTTGGGCCTTGCCTCATTGGATTTGCTTGAGCAACAAGCTGCAATTTTCTGTGTGAAATGTTTAAGCGAAATGAGAGATCAAATATCAACGACTTATACTAACCATACTTTCGTATATGTATTTATTAAAAAATATTAAAAATATATCAATTGTTTGTATTTTTTGACAGTTGTGGAGATTTCAGTAGAAATTATTAGTGTTTATGTTACTTTATACAATTGCCAACTCAGCTTATAGAACTAATAGAAAAGCTTTTATTTCAGTTACCTTCCCTTTTTAAGAGCAAATTTAATTATAATTGAAGCTTTAAGTTATGTCCGTGGATAATTTTGTTGGACGCACAATTTTCGGCAATCTGTTGACGTTTTAATACCGCCGCCGTCAGTGTAGTTGTTATTGTTATTGTTTTTGTTGTTTTGCCACTACAGAAGGGCTTCGCCACGCCCCGCAACTTCGCGTAATTGTGCTTCACTTCGGAGCGTAAAACTTTCAAAAAGTCATCAAAAAGTTTATGTGTAGCCGGGGCCACCTAAGTCGAGACATGATTCCTTCCGGCCGTAACGTAGCCTGGTCTTGCATATGTTTTTTTTTGTTTAAAATACCCATTGAAAGAGTTTTTTTGAAAGGTTATAATCGGTAAATATAAAACTATATAGCGACACGACTTACGGATAAGAGAAATCAGCCTAGTCAAGATATGTCTGTCTCTCTGTAATGTTCTCATTTAAGAGTATTCTTTAATTCCTGCAAAGTGAAACGCAAAAAAGGTCTTTTCTACTCTACAGTTTTTCAATTTAGTTGGATTTATCATAAAGACCCAACTAAATTAAGATATAAATTTAATGTTTTTGTAACAGGCAAAATGAGGCGTGGCAGACCGCATAAAGTATATATATATATTCTTGATCAGAAGGACTAGCTGAATCGATTTAGCCCTGTCCGTCTGTCTGTCTGTGAGTCTGTCCTTCAGCCCGTCTTTCCATTCGTCAGTCCGTCTATCCGTTAGTCCGTCCTCCCATCCGTCCGCCTGTCTGTGTAGACAAATTTTACTCAAAGATCCTCCTATATAGCACGCAGATCAAGTTTGTTTCAAATAATCGATAACTTTAATCGTTTCCATGAAATCGATTAAAAAACTGATCGAGATTCAGTTTTTTGTGCATATCTTTTACATCGTTCAAGCTAAAGTCACAAAATGTTGCATTTAGCTTCTTGTATATAGAACACAATTTCGATTTTTGTCCGGCGATCCCGACATAAGTTCTTACTGGTTTATTTTAAATGGGCAACAGGAAATCGTCTAGTTGAAAACACTTGTCAACTAATATTGCTCGTAAATTGTAAATAGCTAATGTTTTTTTAAGGCCTTCGCAAGTTTATTTCACTGCGCATAATTTGATGATACGCGACTTTAAGTTCAACGCTCTTAACTGTGCGCACAAATTAGCCGGCACCAAAAGGAAAATGCACTAAAAATAAACTGATTCGATGCTATCGAGCTGCCAGCCTTTGCTATATATATATATAATATATATATATATTTGTATATTCTCCAGTTGCTGGTCAGCTCCATCAGTTGGCGCTGCGCTTTGTATTTCTGCTTCGTTTGCGACGCGTTGTAATTGCAAAAGTTTATCTTTATCTGGGCCACGGCCAGCTCAGCAGTGCCGGCAAATGGTCACATTAAAGTAATTACATTCACCGTTCCAACAATGCTCCTGCTGCTGCTGCTGCTGCTGCTGCTTCTTCTTCAGCTGTTCGCTCCTGCAGCATTCACAGCGCTCGCGTTAATTTGTTGCCCAAAGTGTAGAACGGTGAGCGCCAAAGGCGAAAAAGACAGACAGAGAGAGAGAGAGAGAGAGAGAGAGAGAGAGAGACAGTGTGCGAAAAGAGAGTGTTAGTGTTCTCAGCTCAGAAAAGAAATCTGAGAGATTAGCTGGCTAAGATTGCAGCTGAGGCAACTAAACTGACTAGAGTTGAGTTTAAGTTTGGATTTGTACTAAATGCGTGTCGAAATAATGCTGAAAAGTGCTAATTCCAGTCTGTCAGCCCACAAAGATCTTTAGACTTCTTTATTATATTATATATGGAAATGATCAAATGTCTTGTCAAGGAAAATTTACGTTATATAATATTTACAGCCGTAAGTTACCAGAACTTAAGGCAATTCGAAGGACTAGGGTATGAAGCCCAGGCCATAGGGCAAGGTTGTTTTGTGTTTGTCTTTAGTAGTTTAGATCTTAAAACATAAAAAAAAACTACACACCTAAGCGTTGAAGTCACAAATGTCAAGAAAGCTGCAATAAAAGTTTGAAAGATTCTAGTCGAGCTTTGCCAAATATAAGTTCCCTGATTAAGCAAACTAAAATCACATTTTCAATGGGTTCAGGCTATAAAATCATATCTCCTTCTTTATTTCTCTTTCCAATTATACATATCAAATGACTGAGAACTTAGCTAAAATGTTGACTAATAAAAAATAAATCAATCGAAAAAAATTCTTTTAGATCCAAAGGCTTTTTTCTCTAAAAGAAATTGATGAAGCCCAAACTGAGCGTAGTTTTCTGTGATAGATCCTTTTACTTCCTAAGATACTACTCGAATAATTTCTTTTGTAAAAAGGTTATACAGTCGGGTCTGGGTATAGGAACATCTCGATATAGTGATCATCCAAATTTGCGTATAGAGTACTTTAAACAGGTTCAAAAGGAACTTTGTGAACTCAAGAAGCAATCGTCAATTCGCCAATTCTATCAAAAAGCACACATTTGTATTTTCCTAATAATTAATTTTAATGATTCCTTGAATTTATATACACAATGTGTATTTTTACCAAATAAAACGAGGATTGAGCTACAATTTTAACCTTGATAAAGTGAAAAACCTCAATACTGTGAATAGGCCTTGCAATAATTAGTTTACTATATACAGACACGACAGTATTTAGTATTTTTATGAATTGTTCTTATTAACTTTATACTATTGCTTAAGATATGACAAATTCTAATGTCTTTAATTCATAAAGCTCTCAGCTGAAGTCGAAAGGAAATTTTCACCCCACAATTTCAGCTCAGGTGATAAAGACAGAGTCTTTAGCTGTCTTTCACTCATAAGCTCTACTATAATTTAGAAATTGATATACATGTTTTAAAATTGTAGAATAATTAAAAAACTAGTATGAAAGAGTTCAGTTAAAGCATGAACTTTTCAGTTAAGCCCACTCAAAATGTCGGTTAACTTGAAACCAGTTGAAAAACCCTCGAGCAGTCAAATCAAATAACGATTGCATGACCATGGAGCGCTCTACGCTCAGCGAGTATTTACTAATTCTTTTAGCTTTTGGCAGCCGACAAAAAAAAAAAAAAACAGGAGCAAAAACTAACTCTCACTCCCTATAACCGATTTGGTCAGATAAGCCGAGATATGGCACAGACAGAGTGTGGCATGCAAAAATCGGTTTGGCTGGTAGCAAAAGCAAACATTTTGTTTGTGCTAAAAATTTTGTGTGATTTCCCCACGGAAATTGATGATGGTGTTTGCTGAGTCGCAAACGTGTTGGAGGAGTTAAGCGAGGCGGTGGCCAAGAGACCAAGAGCAATAGAGCCCACCTACAGTGAATTTGTCATTTCCAGTCTAAACGTGCGGACAAACAGAAGCGGGCGTGGAGGGGGGTGGGCCTGAGTGGAGCATAGGGACAACTCGAGTCTGCCTAGTGGCGTTCGCAAAGCGTACATTCGATGGTTCGTTTGTTTGCACGGATGTCAGCAGCCATAACAACGAGCAGTGCGAGCGGCAGAGAGAGAGAGAGAGAGAGAGAGTGGGCAGTCGTGGGAGTCGCAGTGCGTGTCGCTTTAACAAACCGGAAGTTACATGCGATGTAATGAAAAACGACAGAACGGAAGTAGCAATGGGGCACCCACTGTACCCAGAATATATACCCAGAACGTATACCCAGAGCACCCGGCATGACCATGGACAGTTTTGTGCGTAGTCTGCGGGGGATTCGAACTGTACTGGGTTTGGGGATTGGGGATTGGGGAGGGAACTGTGCTCGCTGTGAGTGAGTTTGCCTTAACGTTCCTGGTATTTATAGACAATTGGTTCGTGATTGTTGACAGCGCACAGCGTCGCGCGGAATGCCATGAACATCGGCATGACCATTGGCCAGCTAACAGGCAAACCAGCAGCTCTTGCCTACCCACGCACACATGCATACATAGAGCAGAGCTGTGCGTAGGCATTTTCTTTTTTTTTCTTTTTCTGCATGGCTCATAAAAATACTACGAAATATGTTCGAGCCATGGCATTGAGCTGGCAGGAAATAGTGCGCAGTCCTCTGTTTTGGCAATTGATTTAGCGCTCGTGGCCATAGCAAATACGTAAAATTCCTTTAGACGGCTCTACCAAATGCAAAAATAAAGAACACAGAAAAAATGCAAAAATATTACATATCTCTCTCTCTCTCTTTTTTTGCAGGGAATTTCAGCTATGGCTGCGTAATAAAGTTTGTCGTTAATAAAGAGCGCAGCGCGTGCGATTGGCGAAGTGTTCGAAAGAGAGAAAAGTTGCATTTAAGATGTAAATAAAAATTATAATTCAGTTGAAAAAAAAAATTATAAAATTCTTGGTTCTGGTTTATAGCTGCAATTGCAAAAAATGTGGAAAGCTGAAGCCATTTTAAATATGTAGGAATATGAACAAATGGATGCAATTAATAATAATTATAATAATAAATATAATTATATTGAATATAAAAAGTATTAAAAGTAATGCTAATAATATAATACTGTATTTAATTATAATAAAAATTGTACTAATTATTATTTATACTCGTACACAAAGTGAAAAGAGTATATAGGTTTGGTGCAATGTCCGTCTCGCTGTCTGTCAGTCTGTCTGCCTGTGGACACCTTGGAAGCTAGAAATTTGGAATATATACTAGTGTGTACCCGGATCACTACAAGCTTCAGTATTTTTCCGATACTCCAATCGGGGGCGTTGCAGACTGTTAAAGTTTTTATCTATTAGACCGAATTAACTGATCCGAAACAAGTTCTTCAAGTTTTATCGTCTATATTGTTTCTACATACAAATTTCAGTTAGTTTGTCAAATAAATTTATGGGAAAGATATAGGATGTATAGCTATGGTCTTCTGGGGCGTGGCAAATCGGTAAAAGCTATACATTCCACAGTCAAAAAGCTGGGTAAAAGGCGGTAACGTTCTTACTTATTTTGATATTCATTTTGATCACTTAGATTTATTTATTTATTATTATTTACAAGAATTATATTCCTGTAATTTAATAGTTTAATTAGTAACTAGAATAAATGAATTTTTAGTAACCTTTTCCTGCGCTTTCAACACATTTATAATTTAATAGTACACCCAACTCAGATGTGAATTAGAAGTACAAAAAATATTTTCAAAATTCTGGTTTATATATAGAAAAATCTTTTATTTCTGCTGAAAATGGACACGAGAACACCGACAAATTCCTGGTTGGAAGAATCAGAAGAGCATGCAGTGGAACCTTTTGAGAACGAGACAGACAAGCACAAAGAGTCTCTGCCGAAGGTTAGCAGCGCTTCGGCTTTATTCCAGCCGAGCAACGACAATCCGGAACAGGCCGAAGTGCAACGAATTGTGCAGAAGACGCTGCTGCAGATGCAGGATGTTTGCCGGTTCGAGGATGTGGAGACGATCATGAGCCTGGTGGTGCCGAAGGTGCTCTACGATTTGCATGCCTTCGACCAGCTGCACGACGAGGTTCAGAGCATAAAGCAATCCCTTAACTCCTACATACAGCACTCTAAGGTATTGGGCGAGGATATAGCGGAAATATTTCTGGATCTACACAATATCTATTCGAAGCTGGATCAAATGGATAGGAATGCAACAAAGAAGCCACGAGAGAAAAAGTTTAGCAAACGCTTGCGTGAAGCTGAGGAATTCCTTGAGAACACCAAACACTACATAATGCATGATAACACTTCCGCACCTATACCAACAGAGTCTACCCCAAAAGATGCTAAGCGAGACATAGATAACTCCTCAACGAGTCGTACAAGAAGTGCGGAGAGGCGTGCTTTTCTCACCAACATGATAATGGTTAAAAAATCCGATTTCTCAATGGAGCTCAATCGCAACAAGAACTATTATACGGAAGCTGAGAGGGTACTGAAAAACAAGGAGGCGCAGCAAAACTGAAACTATGTGAGGAATATATAAATATTTCAAAAATACTATTGGATTTTAATTAAAAATTATTTGTGATTCGAGAATTTTATAATATTATGACTATTGTGAGATGTAATTAAAGCTGTTTCTATTTGAATATATTGAGGAGCTTTTGCTGACCTCAAGCAACATATCCGATTTGTTATGGTCTTTGAAAACTCAACTTAAAAATTTAAGATAAAATCTCCAGCCGTCGTACCACAAGTGCTATACAAACAATGAAAAATGCTGTGGTAAACCACTTGAAAAAAAAAACAACAAAAAATACTTGACTGTGAAATGCTTTGATTGTTACCTGAAGTGTATCTGTATCTCAAGCTCTCTCATGTATCGGTGTGTGTTTGTGTTTGTGTGTGTTTGTGAATTTGCATACGAAACGTTGCCAAAGTGGCAGCTCGATTGGCTTCCTGTTGAATTTAGGGGCTCTTCCATTCCATTACCTGCTTCAAGCTGACAGCCACACGGGACAAACAACACCATAAAGTGGGTGTCTGTGAGTATTTGTGGTTTTTCCAGGCTCATTTTCTTTTGGCATTTTCATTTAGGCTGCTAATCGCATTTGCAAATTTCAAAATCCAATGAAAAATGTTGCTTTCTTTCGTTTCTGCCCAATACAATTGGCTTTGTTATGACGAGACGGCAAAAGAAATCAACAGCAATTTTGAAGCCACAACCAAATGCATCATGAATATTGGCAGCGAGGGTAGCGACAAGAGTTGACTAAAAATATACATTGAAAATTTGCAGTATAAGTGAAATCTGGAAAACGATTTCCTTCACTTGCTAACACTTATTTATATGTATTTTAAAAAATAATAAATTTAGTCTCATTCTTTGGAAGTTGTAATCAACTAAGAATTTTCTGCATATGCTTATATTTATATATATCTATAAAATAATATTAATATATTTAGTTTATTTATTGCTTAAAAAGTTTAAGTACCAATATTTTTAGAATTTTATCTTAATTTGCTATATTAACACAAAAGTTAAAGAAGCTACTTAAAAACTTTTTTGCTTCAAAGAAGTTGTTGAAAATTTGTAGAATAATTTCAAAAAATTCCAAATTCTCTCATATTATTTAATCATTTAGCAGACCAGAGCCTTGAATGTGTTAAAAACTTATTGATGTACTCTATTTTTTTTTTCAGCCGCCGTTTAAACACTAAAAGAGAGAGCTTTAAAGTCGTTGTAAATTTGTAGGATAAATCTATAAAAAAATACCAAGCTCTCTTTTATTATTTATTAATATCTCAGATTTCATATTTGTATTACACATTCATTGAAACAGTTGAAAAGTGATTAAATATCCCTAGTTTCGTTTTTTAGTTGTTGCCAAATGCTGCTCAGATAGAACTCATTTTCTCAAATCCGAAAATTAATTTTCTGCATATACTAATATTTATATATATTTATAAAAAAATAATAAACTTATTTGAATCCCAGCTAGTTTATTTAAATTTTATTTCCATTTTTGTCTTAATTCTCTATATTCATAAAGAAAGTAAATGAAGCTACTAAAAAATTTTTTTTGCTACAAATAAAATGTTGTAAATTCGTAGAATATATATTAAAAAAAAATACCAAATACTCTTTTATTTTTTCATTTATTTCTCAGATATGAATTTGCCTTTAAACAATTGAAAACATATCAAAGTACGTCTTGGTTTTTTTTTTTAAATGTGGCAAAATTTACATAAAAAGCAAGAGAAAGAATTGCAAAGAATTCCTGTTTTATTTGTAATAATTGCAAAGAGAAAATTCAAAATTCTCATATATCATTTAATTATTTTCTCAGGTATGCAAGTTGCCTTGAAACTGTTGAAAACTTGTTGAAGTACCCTCGGATTGTTTTTTAATTGTTGCCAGCTGCTGCTCAGATTGAATTCCTTTGCTCGAGCTGTGGGGCTTTTAAGCAGCATGCAATATTGTGGCTGTCTGTCTGAACGAGGTTAATTCGATTATCGATATCAATAGCAGAAGCAGGCGATAATTGATTTTAGCAAACGCTGCAAACGATTAATTGAACGCAGACTTGGCCAGAGGCCTGTTAGGCCAACGGAGCTACAATTGCTCAGCCTCAATATAACACACACACACATACAGACTCACTTACTTACTCACATTTATTGCCAAACAATTGAAGCCCAGTGCTTGGCCATTCTATTGTTGTCTTTTTTTACTGCTGAGCTGGCCATGTTGTGTGTGTGTGCGTGTATGCACTCAAAATAATAGCACAGCATATAGAAGACAAGTACCAGGTTCCACTTTAGGGCGAACTTAGGCTTGGCTTGGGGTTGGGCATGGAGATGAGGGGGAGGAGGCGGGGCTGCTGACTGCAGTCTGTAATGGCAGCATTTACTCAATTTTAGTACATAGTAAACGTATTTCTTTTATGGCCCCGAGCTTATTTGTGCACTGCAGACGTAGCTGCGTTCTATATTTATTTTTCAGTGTCCAGTTTTCTAGCGTACCCAGTTCCCAGTTCCCATTCGCATTCACACAAATACAAAGCTACTATATATCCTGACACAATATAAACGAACTTCGTTTCCTGAGTGGCCATTTTACTGGAAGGCTTTTCATATATGTCTAAGCCACCCACTCGCCCACTCGCCTGCTCTCTTTGCCCCCCAGTTAGAACCTTAGCAAATACTCGCAACACAAAATATGATAAAGCACTCGCTCGCAACGCTGGCGCTGCTGTTGTTGTTGTTGTTGTTGCTGCCTTTGCTTCTGGTTTGCTTTTAATTGCTTTGAAGTAAACACTGAGGAATGCCCCTCGGTACATTCATAAATATAATTGCCAGTAAAAAGAAGGGGGCAGCTACAAAAGTTTTCGGATTGCTTCCAAAATTTAAGGCCACGCCTTTAGCTAAGCTAGCCATAAACATTGCCATCTATATGTGTGATGTGTGTGTGTTGGCAAAGGTGTTATTTAATTTAATAATATTTTCAGCAAAAATTATTCTGTTTGCTCTTGTTTTACACCAAAACAATCGAATTTTAATTACATGATTTTCATAATTATTTATAAAATTATTAGTATTTTTTTCCTTTCAATTTACTTGTCATTATATTTAATTATACATATTATATTATTATGTTTAATTTGTAACAAATAATATGTAACTATAAAAAAAGAATATTTTAGTATAAAAAAAAATAAGCTTTATTTTTTTTATAATAAAAGGCAGACGTTGGCAGCTGCATTAGGCCATAAATTTATGGCCTAAAAAGCAAACAGTAAATAAATGTTTATTGTTTCTGCTTCTGTTTCATTCGTTAGCTCTCGCAGCTGTTTTTGCAATAATTATTTAACGTTTTACATTGTTTAGTCGGCGTTTTTGTTTGCCTATGTGTATGTGTGTGTGTGCAAACGGCTTTTGTTTGTTGTAAAGATTTAAACCGATTTGCATATTGTGCAAACGTTTCATGAATGATTCATGAGTATTACCCAAACAGATGCTAACAATGATTCGATTTTCTATGCCAGCAATGTCACAAGGACACGACTCTGGAAGTATGACTCATAAACGAAAGTATATTTAAATATATATATATTTTTATATATTATATAAAAAGGTATTCATACATTGTAATAAAGTTCTGAGAATTTAAGTTTTGATTAAAATATTTATAAATATTTATGGATATCAAATATATTAAAATTGTTTAAATTAAGTTTTGTTTAAAATATTAAGAAATATTTATGGATCTTATATATAAAAAAATTCTTAAGACTTTACGTTTATTGCAATATTTAGAAATATTTTGGAACTAAGAATATAATTAAATTCAAATGATTTGATTTTGTAATATTTTAAATAATATGATAATTTGATAAATAATATATCATTAATGAAAGTACAGTATATATGTATTTGTATATATTATGTAAAAAAGTATTTATGATTAAAATATTTACATACATTAATAGATATAAAATATAATAAAATTCTAAAAATTTTTGATA
The DNA here is from genome assembly GCA_035045545.1 of Drosophila gaucha. Classification (NCBI taxonomy): domain Eukaryota; kingdom Metazoa; phylum Arthropoda; class Insecta; order Diptera; family Drosophilidae; genus Drosophila; species Drosophila gaucha. The sequence goes on from JAWNOY010000099.1 coordinate 3,443,624, forward strand.
TAATTTAAATAAATATTTTTGAATTTTAATCAATTTTTTTAGATTATAAAAAATATAAAAATTCTGTAAGTTTGATTTTAAAAAACAATAAAATTCTAAATATTCTAGGTATTATTACAACATGATATATATATAATATATACATGTACATATATAATCATAATTTAATATAAATAAATTTATGAAGTTCCCTTTCCAAAACTTTCTTCATTCAATTCAATGAAAGTTCTTTAAACAAAAGGTCAAAGCTGAGAAATTATTGTAAAAAACAATGTATATAAATGAATAAGCCTGAACTTAAATGTCAGTATAGTCGGAGTTTAGTCATATCTAAACGAGCATCAATTGGTTTAATTTATATTTTCTAGAATTTGCTAATGCCATAAACATTCTACAGAATACACACACATTATAAACTATGGTAAGTACCAAAAACTAGCTTCAAATTAACAATGAGTATGTATATAAGTATACAATATATATGCTCTATAGAAACGTGCAGCTTGTAAAACACGCCTGAACCGCGCAGAGTGTAAATGTCAGGATAGAACTTTTGGTGTGATCTTGGAGACAAAGTCTTGGATCTTGAAGCAAAGCAATGGCGGGCAAACCACTTGGCTGAGCACAAATGGCGAAATGATTGGCATTCAGAACAAGCACATTGACGAGCTGGGCATAAATATATCCAACTATAAGAAGCCCAATTTCGAAGCAATAGCAGAGGAAGAGGAAGATATAATAGATTCTGAAAACCGAAAAGAACCTGTGGAAAAAATACCCTCTGCAGAAATCTTTGAACGTATTAGTGCCCAATGTCTGTATCAAGTGGTTAAGCTGAATACAATAACAAGTTCCGTAGATCCCGATGTTATAAGTCTTTTGCTGCCAAGCTTCAAGAGTCGTTCATGCCGCGTGATATTAAACCGAATTTTGCCGAATACAAAAGTATTTAAGTCGCAGAAACTGGAAAATCTGCTAAACAGCCAAAATGTTAAGCTATTAACCAGCCGTGAACTGTTTGAGCGAATCAAATTTTCCACTCAGCACATTTTATCACGTCCGAACCGCGTGGCTAAAGAAAAACAGCTATCCACTCGCAAACAAAACCAATTGGTGGAATGCTTAAAGCAGACCTCGCGCAAGAAGCACTCCATGCCAGGTGGAAATATATAAAGTTAAAACAAGTCTTATTCTATAACTAATAAACTTTCCACAGAGTCAGAACACATCGTGCACTGGATTAGCGAGGAAAAACAACAAATGCTTTCCCCACAATTTGCACAAATCAAACCTGGACTGTCCATTGGAACTCGCGTTGATTTTGAACTGATTGAAGTAAAATCCAATCGAATGCTCTTGAAAGAAACTTCAAAGCCGGACTTAATCGAGGTGCTAGTTAACAAGAAGCGCTTGCTGTTTTATGGGGTTTTCCTTCTACTGTTCGCATTGGTCATATCACCCGATATAATAGACTTTTTTATTTGGGCATCGACGATATTGCCCACTGGTTGGAAAAACTCACTCATGCGCATCGCTATATACATCTGTCACGTTATCCTCTTCTTATTTGTCAAGTTTTTTTAAATGCCCCTAAATTATAACTGCATTATAAGGCATTGTGAAGTATAGAATAAACTTTTTAATTCTGCAAATTTCTTTGAGAAATGTATGAAATATAAATATATCAAATTTATAAATTCTCCTCCAAAGAAAATCAATTTGGCCCTGTCCGTCTGTCTGTCCGTCTGTCCGTATGAAAGAACGCGTCGACCTCAGAAACTATAAGACCAAAAGACTTTAAATTTTACATGTAGATGCTCCTTTAAAGCGCGCAGATCAATTTTGTTACATATATTCGATACCTTTTCATTCAGGTCAGTTTTTTTATCATATCTTTTACATCTTTCAAGCTAAAGTCCCAAAATTTTGAATTTCGCTTTTTGTACATAAAATACAATTTCGAATTTTTTTTTATATTTTTTAAAAGCAGTGTAATTGAATTTCAGCTGTAAATAAAACCACAATTTAATTTTTTTTTAGTTTATCAATAAAACCGTATTTTTATTAAAAATAAAAGGAATTAATGCTGAAAATTTCATTAAAATCCCTTAAGTAACATAGAAGTTATTAAAGCAACAATTTTGTTATTTGGCAAAAGCACGCGGCAGTTAGCGCCGAGCTCAAGCATTTGCTCTATGCGTGTGCACACATACATTGAAATGAGTGCATTCTATGAAATGAGTGATGTTGTGATAGAGACAGTATCTTGAAAGCTTCTTAACTGAGGTTGTACTAAATTTTTTTATAATAATAAAATTTTTATTTTAATTTTTTTTTTATTGATTTAATTTTACACTTTAATACCTATATGTGTACATGCATATGTGTGCATGTATGAAAAGATATGATTTCGAACAAACGTTCAGAGGCTCTTGTAGTCGGGCAGTCCCGACTAGAGCGTTCTTACTTGAGAAAGAGAGCCCTTCTAACGCTTTTAAAACAGCTTATCGCACATGCCACCTACACTTTCCACTTATATAGATATCTTTATCTCTATCTCTATCTCAATCTGTATCTCTCTCTCACTTAGAGCCAATCTGCTAAACGCAATCGCACAACAAAATGTCCCTTGTCGCTGATGAATGCAAGTTAAACAAGTCGTGAGAATCGTGACTCGTTGCCGTTGTCATCGTGACTTGTTGGTCGTGCGCTGCTTTGTTCGTATAATGAGTGGCAAAGTCGAGTCTCCTCCAGCCACAGCGTGGCAAATGCAAGGCAAACAAATTTAAGTACTTTCATGCGCCATAAGAGCCACCTGATAGAAATCTTTTATTTGAATAGGTCGCACCACCCAACCATCTAAACGCAACCACCCGCTAAGCCACCTATTGCAACGCCTGCAGCGAGCTTTTATCTTAAAATCTAAATGCATTTTGCATATGGCTTTTTTTCTCGTTCTCTCGAGGGCTGCAGCTATCATGTGCGTCTTTCGTATCTTTGCGCTTTGTGCGATTTATGAATTAACTTTTTTGAATGAAGTCAACTTGCAATTCAAACACACACACACACACACACATGTACTATATATATACAGAGAGTGAGAGAAAGACATGGTAAATCCTTACAAATGCTGCCAGACATATGTAAAAAAGCTGCGCTGCAATTGCACAAAGTGAAGCCGCCCCTCCCCCTCAGCAAGATTTTTGTAAATGGCGTATAAATAAAAAAAAGAAGAAGCAGCAGCGTAGAAATTTTTGCAGATTGCTTGAGCGCTGATAAATGGCAGCTGCTCTCGTGTCTTTGACGCGATTTCTCAACAATTTGAAATACGTCCCTCTGTCACTCTCTCTCTCCCTCTCTCTCTTTCTCTGTCACTCTGCATATGATATTAGTTGAACTTTTGTGCATGCCTATAATTGAAATGCCGCTCTGACTGACTGACTGATTGACTGACTGACTGGTTGTTTGGCTAACTGTCTGTCAGTCAGTTAGTGACTGACTTGAGTTGCTTTTGGCTTTGCGTTTGTTTTGACATAATTTCCACTTGCCTGCAAAAAGTGCCTGCATTATGTATGGCATCCGACCATATTTGCTGATTGCATATAGATAGAATTTGTCTTACGTGTTTACCGAGCTGAGTCCTTGCGTGAGTGTGTGTGTGTGTCATGCGGGCAATTGTTTTTTTTTCCTTTTTGGTTTAAAGCAGATATCATTCTCATGTGAATGGCAAATGCATCAATGCGTATTTAGATATCTACGCTGAACTAGTTCACTTCTGTTTGTAAGCTCTTAATACTTAACTCATAAATGACAAATGCAGAACAATAGCTTTTTCATGTGAATGGTAGTATGTTAGCTATGAATCTGAGCAAGGCCTTGAGTAGCGGTGCCTTATGCTTGTCATCATGGAACTAGTTAATTTCTGATGATAAATCAAAGCGAAGCTTTGTCAGAATGGTACATAGAAGCTCCACTAATTAAGATTTTAATATGTAATATATTGAAGGATGATATGAATGACATTTTAATTTTGAACCAGTGGAACTAGTTTCAAATTTTTAACATATTATTTGAATTGACTCTTATATTTATGTCATATACAAAAATAAACTGATATGCTTTTTTGAAGGATGATATAAATGGCCCTTTGAATAATTAGAAGTAAGAAATGTACTTTAGAACCAATGGAACTAGTTTCAAATATTTGTAATATTGTTTGTCTTTATATGAAACTGTTATTAAATGACAATATATTAATTTAAAAAGGTCTTATATATATATATGTCATTTGATAAAAGTTTTTTCCATTTATAAATATATTACTATCTATACTTGAACCAGAACTAGTTCCAAATAATCAAAATACTTCCGTAATTAATAACAACAATAACAAAAAAAAGACACAAAATAGAAATATCTATACTCGAACTAATGGAACTACTTCCAAATTGATAACAAATTATTTCAATTAGGTCTTGTATTTATGTCATATGAAAACAAAATGTATTTCTATTCATTCATAACTTTGTATACTAGAGTCAGAATTAGATCCAAATATTTTCGTGCTACATTAAGTTTTAGATTAGTGTCACATAGTGTCCATACAAAAACAAAAACGCATAGAAATATCGAATTATTGGAACTAGTTCCAAATTGACAAAGTCTCTTACAGATACCTTAAGTCCTATATTAATGGCATATTGAGTACAAAAAAATATTTTAAGCATAATAGTTAATGTTTTTATTGTGAGAACTTACTCAGTTCATTTAAATGTAGCTCTGGAATCACTAGTTTCTGCAACCACATGATCTTCATATTCTAAAAATAAACAACAGTTAGAAGAGTTTTAATGTTTTCCTGTATTCATGTTTGTTGCTGAGCAATTCTGATACACTTGAAAAGCCAAAAGTATTGCGTGTTCGATTTAATCGTGAGTTATTTTCGTATTGATTCCGCGTCATGCAGGGCACTTAGTTCGTAACTTCAACAGCTGCAGTGATAAGAATGCGATGAGATTGCAATATTTTGTAAAGTATCTGCTTCAGTCGCTAATATTAATTTCCCCAACTTTCCGCAAAGTGCAAAAGTCATGCCAAAAAAAGAAATTTTTTTTATGTAAAGAGAGAAAGAAAGAGTGGCAAAAAGAAAAACTCTCAAGAATCATAATCATTGTGGCGCAAAGCGTGCAAAACGCACGCGAATGTCAAAGTTAATGCGCTTCAATGTCAAATTGAGAACAGCAAAAAAAGATGAGAAATACTGAAAAAACAGGCAAATAAATCTATGGACTAGCAGAAGTGCTTGATTTGGCCAGGCCTAAAGAGAGAGAAAAAAGAATAAATAAAATAAAAACAACGACCAGACATTTTATGGCTGTCATTGTTGAGCATTCGATTTGAGCCAAGAGGGTTCGAGGTTCAAACTCTCTGTATCAAGAGTGGGATTTTGTCTTTGTGTCTAGCGGTTAAGTGCTTTGACGCCTATGGCCTTTCTCAATGCTGGAACCGCAGTACAAACAAAAGCGTCCTTTGACGCGTCTAGCAGCTTATCCTTTGTCATTTTTCCCCCATTTCTCGTTTCTTCTCTTTTTTATAGCGGGGGCAAACATAAAAATTATGTTGCAGTGGTTTTTATTTATGGCGCGAGTATGAATTGCTTTTCTCTGCTGCTAAGCTGAAATTTATGTCTCTATTGTTTTAAGCGCATTGCACAACATGAATCAATGATGTATGTCATATAGATATATACATATAGTATTTATATCTGCATTCTAATTCAATAAGCAGCCTATTCAATAAGGCCACATCATACTATAACTCATTAAATGTTGCCTCGTGTCGATAATAAATTGTTTCACATTTTGTTTATTACATTCATAGCGCAGCCAAACAGCATATTTCGATCTATAGCTGTTAATTGTAATGCCTGCTGTGATTTTATGATTGAAATATAAGCTTCCCAGCAAGAGAGATTGAACTTTGGGTATATTAGTTTATAAGCCAGAGAAGAGTTGAGTAAAGAAGAGTAGAGTAGAGAAAAGCTGAAATATAATAACAATAACATATCGATAATACATATAGAATGATATCGATAAATATGAAGTTCTTAGATAGTAAGGTATAAATAGTATAGATAGCATTGATAGTAAAGATAGTATAGTTAGTATAGGTTATATAGCTAATATAGATTGCATAGATAGCATAGATAGCATAGATAGGATACATAGATAGATAGTATAGATAGCATAAATAGCATACATGGTATAGATAGTATAGATTGTATAGATAGTCTGGATATTATAGATAGCATAGATACATAGATAGATATAGATAGATTGTATAGATAGTCTGGATATTATAGATATTATAGACATTACAGATAGTATAAATAGTATAGATAGAACAGATAGTACAGATAGTATAGGTAGATAGTATAGATAGTTTAGATAGCATAAATAGCATACATAGTATAGATAGTATAGATATTATAGATAGTATAAATATCATAGATAACATAGATAGTATAGATAGTATGAAAAGCATAGATAGCATAGTAATTTAAAGTATCTCTTTCTATATTCTGATCACCTCAAATATTACTTAATTCAACTATTCAACTTAATATTTGACGCCTTGTCTAGTCAACTCATACTAAGCTTCAACACTTTGAAAGATCTGCTACAAAAAAGTAAAAGAAAAGTTCTCATTTCAGATGCTCACAAAGTATTTTTGTATTCTCATCTTTGTTTTTCCTACTTTTTTTTGTTTTCGTTTTTCATATTTATTTGAATTTTTGGGCAGACACACAACCATGCGAAGCCATGCTAAGTGCTGCCTGCAACTTGGTTAGCTCTGTTTAATGAACTGTACATGAGGAAATTATATTTTGCCCAAGCAAGCCAACATCTACAGATACAAAGAGTGAAGGAAGAGTGTGTGTCACGAATAGATACAGATACAATCTCACATGCTATACAAATGCACAGTTTAATTTTTGCTTGTCAAGCTTAATTTGCGCTTGAATGCATTGCCTGTGTACAGTGTGTCTGTGTGTGTGAGTATTGCATGCACGAATGACAGGACACGGCAGGCGATGCCACAAGAATCAGAAGAAGAAGACTCTATTCGCAAGCTGGACGAGAGAAATTGTACGCCCCGTCAGCATTTGTTTGAGAATGTTGTCATTTTGGCTGGCATGACAGCAATATAATTACAGTGAGCACTGCTTATGAAAAACCTAAATTTCATAAATTCACATTTCAATTTATTTATAGTTAGCAAAGTTTATGAAAGTACTATGAAAGTACTAACTATGAAACCTTTCCTCATATATTTCTGAATATATATTATATTGAATATACTGAATATATATTATATTCCATACTTTCTTGTGGAACTTTCTAAAAACTTCACAAGCTCATCTACTTCGATTTACAAAACAATTTATTGTATTTTGTAAATCAGTCTTTCTTGTATAATTTAGTTATAGCTAACTATTTAGTTATTATTTTAAATGTTTTTCCAGTATTTTTTTAGACTGTTAAACATTATAAAAGATCTGATATGAGAGATATGACAGATAGAGATATACATTTTATTTAAAATAGCTGTAATACTAAACTTGCTTTAGGAATATTCTAAGACTACATTCACTCATCTGTGTCCTATCCTCTTAGGCATTAACTACTGTACTATAGCAGTAGCCATTGATTAAGGTTTTCGTGTATTTCAGTTATATTATTGAAATTGATGAGCCTTGCGGTTGAGTTAAGCGGGTGGTCTACGTTGCTACCTTTGGCTAAATGCAAAATGCGTCACGACCCAAACGCAAGTGGGGCCTAACAACCTCTACTTGATATGCTATTAGCGATGCCGTCTTGAGCTGAGAATAAGATGAAATAACGCCAGCCACTAATGCGCATTGATTTTCACATTTCCACTGGCGTCATTTTCCATTGTTGCTGTTGTTGTTCTTCTTTTTTTGTAGCATCTAATGGCAGCGGATGTGGTTAAAAGCATTTGCCCAGCTACCTTTTACATAGACCATTAAATTTGCATTTGACGCTGACTGGCTCGATTGCCTGAACAGAAATTTTCAAATATATATAGATATATATACCAAAAGCAAATCAGCGCAAAGAAAAGTTAAAAACATCTAAATATTTAAGCAGGTAGCAGCAATGGACAGGCTGATTTGTATAACTTAGAATAGATAGCTTAGTTAAAAGAAAATAAATTTTTTTTTTTTTAATTTATATGAATTATTTATGTTGTTTAACTATCAGCAAGCAGGTTTAATCCGCTTTTTTCTTGTTTAAATATATTTTGGAGTTCTTCATATATGTAGTTTACTTACATTTCAATGTTAACAAAAGTCAATATGAATAAATCACTTTAAATATATCTATATAATTTAACTTCAAACTTATTTATATACATTTTTTGACTTAAATATCTTTTAGTCTTAGATATATCTATCAAAATATAGAAGATAGACAGAAGCCAAAGTAAGGCAAGCAGTCGCTATATATACATATGTTTTTAAGCGTAATTATTGGCAGCAATAGATTAAAGACATCCAATCATACAAATTATTTTTCCTAAATAGAAAAAATAAACCATAAAATGAAATATGTAAAAAACTAAATAAGCAAATTTTAATGCTGATTCAATACACAATGATATTTAATATATAGAATGGATAAAGTAATTAATTTATATATGTAGGATGAAATATTGAATGGTTTAATTTTATTTTTTATCTTGTTTAAGAAAGTAGCAGCAGAGTTTCGTTGATTAAGTTCAAGTTTTTGCAGTATCTATATAAATATAACAGTAAAATTGTTTCCGTAGGTATACCTAATGTTTTATCAGTTTTTCATTTAATTTCAATTACTTACAATATATATATCCAACTGCAAGCATATCAGATCCTTCAAGCTCGCTCAAAATATCTTTGAATATCGCTGATATTATATTTACTAGCATTTCAATTCTACGCAAACAGAAGCCAATAGAAATCAATTAATCGTTAAGAATCGAGCTCGCTGCAATCAGGCACGAAATTGGAAAATTCTAGCTACGAAAATGCTAAATAGCTGTGAAATGCACAGCTTTAAGCGTCTTTTCAAAGGATTGTCATATATGTGTGACTTTTCAACCAGCACAAGTGCGACAATCAGGTTGCGAATCCTTAACAACAACACTTGAGACCAACAACAACAACAACAGCAGGAAAAATGCGCAACGTTCTTTGTGGCGCATTAAACCCAAAGAGCTGAAGCGCCTTTTGGAGTGTTCTCTGGCCAGAAGCTGTACGTGATTTTATCAAAGAAAAAGCAAAATATAAACCGTTTTCCCTACAACCACTGCCCCTACCTCCAGCTCCGCTTAGCTGTCTCTCAGCTGAAGGCCCGGCGGCTGCGTCAAAATATGCCGCAATCAGGCTGCAAAACATTTTCATTTATATTTAAATACAAGAAAAGCAGCGCAAGAGATGCGAACGCGTTTTCGATTATGTTTAGATGGTGTTTTTTTTCGAGGGTGGACAGCTTATCGACGCCCACGCACATGTTGCGGGTTGCAGCGGGCGAGGGCGGAAGGGAGGCAGCTAGAAGTGTATGAGAGACTGTATCTGACTGGATGTGGGTGCCATATTTATTGCGTGCCATGATTTATTATAATTTTATGCATGAATCTGTGCAAAGTGGTGGGCGTGGCCCTAGGTAAAATGAGCTCAGTGGCCAACCTTTTGACATTGCCAAATGATCGTTGCCCCTGGCTTCCCCTCCTCCTTCGCTTCTCCATAACCCGAAGCGCAGTGCAGCTTGCAGCATATTCATATTTTTCTGATGCCCTACTCACATTGATTTCAAATTCATTGTGAATGAATTTTTGAACTGCATTTTTTATTACAATTTTTTCTGTGAAGTTTTTTGAAAAGTTTGAATTAATAAAATATTTAAAATCAATTTTCAAAAATTTTAGTAAGGAAATTTAATTTTCTGGCTTAATTTTTGTTATTTTATAAACTTCTAGCTTAGGTCTTAAAAAGTCTTTTGAAAATTTATCTATTTTTTTTTATCCCTTTTATTTATTTTCCCTTTTTTTATTTAATGAGAGATTACTATTTGTCAACTTTCATGTATAATTTGATTTATATTTTTTATTTAATATCAAAATTATTTAAGTATTAAAAAAAGAATTTTTTTCTTTGTATTACTCTATATATATTAATTTTTTTTTTTAAACACAACTTTTTTTCTTTGTTTTGTTTCATATTTATTTACAAGTTAATAATGCTCTGTTACCATTTTTGGATAACTTACTCCAACTCTAATCGATAATTTTAAAATATATAAGACTGTTCTGTCAACTACAAACATCTCTGTGAATGAGATATCTTTTTACCCAATAGTTATTGTCTGAGTAGTTTCTCTGAAATTTATATAAAAGCTTTTCTTGATTTTCAATTTCCATCGAAGTACATCAAGTATTTTACAAAAAAGAAGACAATTACAAGAAATTGCTGCATGCCTCACATCCATGCAGCACGCACAATCCAATATGTATATGTATAGAGACAGACACTTACACACGCACACACACACACGTACGTTGAGGCAAGCAACACATGAATATTTCACACGCCACACAAAGGCATTCGGCAAAAGTGAAAGCAAATGCAAAAGGCCTGCAGATTATAACACTCAATAGTGCCATTTGATATGTAGATGTGAGTGTAGATGTGCGTGTAAATGTGTGTGTTATACCATGTAACAGGCAAATGTGTCAAAAGTAGCTTGTGTAAGCCTGGAGGAAGCAGAAATTGCATGAAATTGTAATATCTGAAATACCAAGCTAAATGTGTTATGTGAATCTTAAGTGATTCGCTTACAAGATGTTAATTGAGCTGACTTAAGCACTAAATATTTATGATTTATTTATATATATTTTTATTTAATTTATTTTTTACTTTCTTGATTCCCTTCTAATTTATTTATGTCACATAAAATTCCTTTATTTACAGGTCATTTCATAGTCCTGCATACTCTGCTAAGACATTCCCTCACTAGCTGTTGTTGTTGTTTTTGCTGTTCAGTACAGCGTCTGCTCATTAATTCATATGACGGCACTTTTGCTTCATTGGCTATTCATGCCGCCTCTTTCTCTCTCACACTCTCACTCTTATTTTATATAACTGGAACTGTAACTTGCATTGTGGCCAGAGCTGAAACTGAGCAGAGCAGCACTAAAAGGTTAAGTGTCGAATTGCATCAATCAATTATGCATGCATAATTGTTTACACCTACAAGGCTGCGCAATTACTTAGAGAGCACAATAAATACAAATAATGTGATTAACAGTTGCCCACATAAGTATGCTATAGTTTTTGATTTGCGGCGTCTTAGGCAATATCTACTCAGGCTAACCAATTTTGATTAAATTAACCAAGAAGCAGAGAATGCTTGGAACTAGCTATGAAACTTGAATCTATATATTTCCCAAGACCAGTGACAAAAACTGAAAATTCCCTCCTTCCAAGACCCATTATCAGACAGAAAAGAAATGGGAAAAGTATACTCTGATTCTTAGCTACTTCATGCTGCGATAAGACAAATCGAATTTTCTTCGAAAAGGAAATATGTTAGGAAAAAAATATGTTAAACAAGAGTCATAGAAAAGCAACTTATACTTAAAACGAACTATCTTTTTTATTATATAATATATACAATTTATTTATAAATTTCTTTAAACTTTCTACCCTTTTTCTACCCGTTTTTTCTTTGTTTTAATTTCGCAAATTTAAATCCTTTCACATTGAGCAAACGTTTTGAGTTTCGATTTTCTCGAGCTTTTCTTTAAGATCTTGCCCTCATTTTGATGGAAAGTCTGCGACAGTTTGCAACAAATTTTCTTTTGCAAAATACCAAATTTCAATGTGAATTTTGTTGCAATCTTTTCGGCTTGTTAGCGAGCATTTATGCATAGACAGAGAGAGCGAGGGAGAGGCGGGAGGGGCAGTGGAAAGTTTTCCACTCGCCTCGACAACGTTTGAAATCGGTCTATTTCAAAGTGTTTATGCGGCTACAAAATAAAGTCCAAAGTTTTTGACAAACTTTTAGCCACAGCGGCAGCAACTTCTGCGCTTGTCAGCTGCCAGCAAATGTGTGGGCGTGGCCGGTGTAGCTGTTTCATAAATTGAAAATTGCACAATTTGAAAAGTATTTTGCACACAGCTTTAATCAAGACAAGGTCTTGTGCCAAGACGAATCAATAAGGCACAAGACACAATTGTCTTGCCTCTCTTAACTATATATATAAATATATATTTGTGTGTGTGTGTGTTGGCCAGGGTTATTAGATAAATGGGCGCCAGGCACGAGAGCGTCGGCCAACCGCACGTCGCATTGCGTTGGGCCAGCAACTTGGGCAATGTCTTAATTGATTTAACACGAAATCAGTCAAACGATAATCGAAAATTGCTACGCAAACTGTTTGATTACATGCAATGTCTCCCACTCTCTCAGTCTGTCTCTCTCTCTCTCTCTCTCTCTCTCTCTTGTTGGCTGTGCCCATCAATTGACCAGGCCGTAGCAGTTGGCAGTTGGCAGTGCCATCTTCATCCGGTTTAGCAACGCTTCGTTGCGTTTGCCACAAATAACGGGGCACGTTGACAAAGTTGCCTTGGCCATAATTGAATTTCCACCTCGCTCCAATCCCCTCGATCCCTTAAAATTACAAGCGGTACGCGGGGGCGTATGAGCAATTGCCGTAATTGTGAATGTTTGCTCATCATTCATAACCACACAGACACACAGACACACACACACACACAGACAGACTCGCAGAGAGTCTCGAATTGATTACATTTGCTGCTCGCTCTCTTATCTCTGTATGCTTTACATTCAATTTGCAGCCAAAGACCTTTTGACAAATGCCACTTAATTAGTCAAACTCCATTTTGTTTATTTTGCGGCTACTTTTCTTTGTTTTCCCTATCTCTCTTTCTCTATTTTTTGGTTAATGCTAGACAATTAATATTTATTTAGTTCATTAGTTCATTTCACTTTATTGGGTGTTGATCGTGGGCGAATGTATACAAAATAATATTTAACTTATTGAAACTAATGAAATATTTACTTGAGCAAATAAAACTATTGTAAACATAAATTTTGTGTCAGCTCAAATAAAGACACTTGTTTTTATTTTTAATCCATTTTAGCTCAAATGACATAAAGTCAAATTAAGTCAGTCACAATTGATTTAAATACTATTTTAAGTTTGCTGCTAATGCTGCAAATTCCAATTACATCGAACGCCTGTCATTAATGCCAAATTAAAGCCGCTTAATCCAAAGGCAACAGCTGTGATAAATACGAATTAATATCAAAAATGTTACTGCACAGCGAGAAACATTAAAAAAAAACTACAGTTGTTTATACAAAAATGATATAAATACGAACTGGCAACAAATATTATTAATAAAACAAGTAATACGCTCTTGTGGGGATGCCCGACTACGAGATACCCTGAATTTTTGTTTGAGTTTGCATTTTTACATATATACAGACAGGCAATAATATGAATGCAACAAAAAAATGTTGTCTTTAGCGGGAATTGAACCTGCGATTCATCGCTTGCCAGCCACTGCCACATTCTCTCAATGCACAGAGTGCACGCACTTCAATGTCTGTGTTTGGCCTTGGCAATTGCTGCGGCTTGCTTTTGTCGATTGACAAAATGTTTAATAACTTCTGTGTTATTTAACGGATTTTGATGAAATTTTCAGCATTGAATCGTTTTATTTTATTCAAGATGCGATATTAGCTAAAAAATCATACAATTTTAATGCATGGCTATATTTGACAATGAACTTCAATCAAATTGATTATGTAAAATTTGGTGCCGATATCCAAAATATAAAAGAAACCAAAAATGGGTTTTATATACAAGAAGTTAAATGCCAAAAAACATGTACAAAATATGCTCATAAAACTGAATCTCGATAACGTTTTTAATCGATATCATCGAAACGGAAAAAGTTATCGAGTTTCTAAACTCGATAAGCTCCTTCGTCTTGCTCTGATATGTTCTGAGATCGTTCATACATACGGACGGACGGACGGACAGGGCCAAATCGACTCAGCTCGTCGTCCTGATCAAGAATATATACACTTTATGGGGTCTGGCATGTCTCCTTCTGCCTGTCACATACTTTTTGCAAAGCCCTTATACCCTGATTTTCCATTTTCAATGGGTTCAGGGTATAAAAAGGAAATTTCACACTAACCACAATTTTGAAATGCTTCAAAAACCGATGCTTTTTGCACATAATTCACAGGCAATTTATATGCATGCCTCGTTTTAAAACATAAACATCATCATCATCATCGTCTCGAAATTCTCTCTCGTTTCCATTAGCTTGGCACGACCACAGAAATATTTATTTTATTTTGTTTTTAAATGGGAATTTTACTCTATATAAGACTTTTTTTTGATTTTTTGTTTTGCTATCAAACGATTTGCAAAACCAACTGCAGGCCGTTAACAATTGCATTTAATTCCGGTTTCTGTTCTGTTTGCGTGGACAATTTTATCGACTCCCCCACTATTTCTCTCCCTCTCTGCTGCTGTTGTTTTAAGCATTAAATTTAATTACTCTGCAGCGGGTGGCAAACTGAGTGTGTACATGAAAAAAATCGAATTTTTTTAGTGGAAAGAAGTGAAAATACATAAGAGATATTTGCACAGCTGCTACATGATGCACGTCGCAAACACGGCAAAGGAGCGCTGACCACATGTGAATGTCCTGTAAACAATTTTCATTTATGAATAAAAAAGGAAATCAACAAACAAATATGTTAAAAAATAAACTGTGTGCTAATTAATGCCTAAATGGAGTACTTTTAATGCATTAACAGCAGCTGCTACAGAAAAAGAAGATGCATATATTGTAGATGGATATATGTGTCTGTATATACACACATATGTTATGATTTTAGTATAAATATAGAAAGTTTTCAATGAATTTATTTAATAATAGAATGTAAATTATACAAACATTAATAATGATTCAACAATTTACAATACAATCATGCGAAATCTTGAAATCTTCCTTAATGCACTGAGCCTATTTTCTAGCTCAAGAAATACAACAGTTTTCTCTACAAACACCATTTCTTTTTATGCCCTGAACCCATTGCAAATGGGAAATCATTGTAGATTGGCTTTGCAAAAATTATGTAACGGGCAGAAGGAGGCGTGGCAGACCCCACAAAATCTATATATTTCTAATCAGGGCGACGAGCTGAGGCGATTATACCCTATATCCTATGGGATATAGTCGTTCGATCCGGATTCCAGCTGATTGTAGCCCATGTGCAAAATTTCAGCTCTTTAGATCTAATAGTCTCCCCAGCTCGCAGTGCTGATCAAGAATATAGAAGAAAAGAAATATATAAATATTTACAAGGGTAAGAAATTTAATACAATATATTCATACTTTTAAATATATATTTCAGAAGTTGAGTTTTTACCTACAAAATATCTGTAAACGTATATAATTGAAGAAAGATGTGTATTTTTTGGTTCTTGTTTAACATGTTTTTTTTTTAAATATAATAAACTTAAATTTGTACATTAAAACCTATTTTATTATAATATTTACTTCAATATTAATTAAAATATTTTTTAAAAAATATTAATTACCAAATAATATGTTATACTTAACTTAAATATGATGTTGCATTAATTAAGTGAAGCTTAACTTAATCGCTTCATAGAATATACGTATAGATAAGTTATATGAAAAAAAAGCAATTGAACAATTCAATTAAAAGCCATATACTTGCCTTGTAAAAAAATAGATAAATGACAAATTTAATTTATTATTTTAAGAGAAAATTTCTATTTACTATTTAAATTGAGTTAAATACTGGCAAAAGGTATGCAAACATTGTTGCTGTTGTCGTTTGTTTGGCCCAAACCCAGCGAGACCTTAGCTGAAAGCAAATGCTCAGCTAACATTGTGTTTAGCCAATTACTGGGTCTACGAATTTATGGCACGATTTGATTTGGCAAGCGTTCAGCAGCTGCTTCATTTGGCTCTATCGGCTGTTGGTCAAATGTTTGCGGAGCACGCATTGAATTTAATTAATTTAACACGAAAATCATTCAGGCGATATTTCCGAAACTAAGCGAGAGAAGTCCACGAAATGGCTTATTGACATGCCACCCATCTCTCTGTGGGTAGGTGTGTGTGTGAGTGTGTGGGTGTTGAGAGGGAGGTGTGGCTTAGGCCCAAAAAGTAGCCAAACAAAGGCGGACATAAATCTCATACCACCAAATAGCCTGAACATACAAAATTAGTCCTGGGTGTGTAGCTAAATAATCTTTATCGGAAATTAAGCTCATCGAGTACATATTCGAATTGCCAATTAAGTCTTTTCGTAATGGGTAAATCACCACACAAAATGTTTCAACAGATAAAGTCATTCATTTAATGACTTATTCCATTTCCATTTCTGTGTGGAAAAGTTATTGGATAAAAAATTCAAAAGAATTTTCATATTTATAATTATTACAAATATTTTTAGAAATTATTTGCAATTAGTTTCTATTATATTTGTAACATTTTATTATCTAAAACACGATTAAGCCACTTTTTTCCCAACTTTTCAACCTGATAAACGTTCTATACAAATATGCCTTAAAATGGATATATATCTTAGAAAAATATATGTCTATATACATATATAATATATGTGATACGAAGTTTACTATATGTTTTCTGGAACATCGGTTAAAATTGTTCGGGCAGTTCAGACAATAGCAAAACTTTTTCGCATGTAATCACTTTTTTAATATTTCTGCCTGGCGTAATTGCAACGAAGTGGAATCTCGGATTGTAATTATCTCTTGGAGCCTGGCACTCAGTGCTAATTGAACATCACAAATAACTGCGCTTTTACAACTGCTCAGAGGACAATTTGGCTTTGGACTTGGGCACCCTTTCGCTCGTCCGTTGTTGGCATTTGTTTTTCGCTTTTATTGCAATGCATAAAAATCATTAATTACAACAACTTGTCATGAAATTTAAATGCCGCTCGCCGCCTTCACAAACAAAATACAAAATAAGTGAGACAAATATTGAAAAGCAAATTGAATTTTCATATGCGTGGCAAAGGTGAAAGGTATCAGGGGAAGAGGAGGTTAAATCGGAGGGGCTCTGCGTCACAACTTTGTACATTTAGCAAGGACGAGGGGGAGAGGGAGAGGACAGAGTCCGTTCGCTTTTTGTATAGCACAGCATTTTGTATGGGCCATATACCTATCCCTACACACACACACACATACACGTATGTGAGCTGCACCTATACAGTAACATTTTATGAGGGCGGCAACATTTTTGCTTTTTATGTTCGACAGATTTTCGTGTTGGTATGTGAAACATGCTGATTCCCAGTGATTACAATTGTTGTGCTGCCGCTGCTGTGGGCTGCCCATGGACGGGGCGGGGCCACACCCACAGCCTGGCCCAGAGCCCAGCGCAGTCCTTCAACCAGCCGCCCTGCCCCTTATGGCCAGCACTTGGCCCGATGCCGTAAAAAGCACAACGAAAGCAGATAAATAAAAGAGCAACAACAACAACAACAACATATAGCCGTGGCAAAAATTTCGCACACAAAAACGAATTGTAAAAGAGAACAACAACAAAAAATATCATATATTTTTAAATTAATAACGACTGTGGAATACGCTACAAATGCTTGAAAGATGTCTATATAAATAATCAAGTATTTTTAAAAATGAAAAAATATTAAAAGAGTAAATTTATGAAGTACTTATATGTATGTCAAATATTTACGTTTCGAATATATATTTTAATTATTTTATATATATTTTATTAATATTAAATATCATTTTTTATTATAATAGAAAGAAGATAAGCTTTTGAAGCAGGTTAAAAAATCTCATAAATCTAATAAATAGTAAAACTGAATATATATTTTTTTTAATGATTCCATTTTATTATATATGCCTAAAAAATAATTAATAACAGTAACTTTAAAGTTTTAAACTAAAATGTATCATACATTTTTTTATATATGACAAAAATTGAATAAATAAAAAATATATAGATGGAAAGAAATTTAGCTAGTTTTATAATATCAATTTGTTCTAATAATTTGCATATATACATATATATTTAAATATTTTATACATAAGTTATATGTTAATATCAAATTTAATTTTTCTTATTTTTTATTATATTAGAAAGGAAATATAATATTAAATCTTGTAAAATATTTTAAGAATCTAAAGTTCTACCTGAAAAAAAATTCTTTACTTAGTAAATTAAAATGTATCGTAAATATTTTTATATAAGCTAAAATTAAACAAATAATGAATATATAGCGCCAAAGCTGGAAGTAAATTTAGCTAGCTTTCTAAAATATTTATTTTAAAAATATTTTTGTGAATTTACCTAAACATGTTATATAATTATTATATATTATACATATGTATATGTTGATATATCGCATATATATCTATATTTATATATTCATTTTTTAATTTAAGAATAAATGCTTTTAAATCTAGTTAAATAGCTTATTAATATTAAACCCTGTAAGATAGTAATCTCACCAATTTTAAAACTGAGTATTATTTATATAAAAATTTATACATAAAAAAAAAGATTCCATTTTTATTACAAAAACTTGAAAGTATATAATATATTTAATATAACTTTAAAGTATATATTGTAATTAATATTGAATAAAAATATTTCAGAAACAATTAATGAAACTCTAAGTAAGTTATCTAGCTAAAGACTCTATTGCTTGTAGTGTATAGGAAAGAAAAAGAAAAGCATGTTTTTATGCCGCTCGTTACAATTTTCGTGATGTTCTGCTGACAACTCAACAGAGATCAAGTTATTATGTGTGTGTGTGGGTGGGTATGTAAACGTGTGTGTGGAGAGAGCTTTTGGCGCGGTTGTGGCGATCCATATGTAAGACTGACCAGGCAATGGCTCCACGTACAGCTCTGGCACTGGGCACTGGGCACTGGGTCTGGGCCCTGCGTCCGGCCGTTGACAATTAAGGTGAATGAATATTTTAATATTGGCAAACAGATTACACATATGGGCAATGACAATACGCTGGACAGGACATGACTTGTAGCCGAGGACCACTACACAGAGCTGTCTGCGTACACGCAGGACGCGAAGAGGACCTGGTTCTGCACTCGAGTAATGGCGTTAAATTTAATTCAATTGAATTGAATTGTTGTTGGCACAATGCATCAAAAGTAAATGCAAGATGTGCGGCTGTCAGCCAGCAGACGAAATGTGCCATTTATTTATTTTCATTTTGCATTTTATTTTTCTGCCTCGCTTAAAAATAATCAAATAAGAGAAATCAACGATATGAAATACAATTGCATATGCTTTTTCTTCAATATTTATATTGCGCATTGCAGTCCCAGTTGCACTCGCAGAATGGCTATAATTAAACGCAAGCCGTTGCCAGTTGACTCTCTCGGGTGGCTTATGAAGCCAAAGATGAGGTTCATTTGTTCTCAGGACAAAATATTAATTAAGAAAAGTTCCGAATGACACTGACTTGCTGGGAAAGATAATAGAAGAGTTGATTTTGTATTTGAGCAAAAAAGAGGTTTAAATATGATTCATTAAAGACATAAACCAATTGAAAGTATGTCAAAAGAACAAACGGAAGAAAACGGGACTAAAAACATAAAATATATTGAACTGTGATATTAATCAATCTAGCTATGTTCCTAATCTGTTTTTAGTCACAAATGATTCTAATTATTATATTCCACAGCAGATAAAATTCAAAACGATTCAAGATCATTGAAAACGTAAGCGTGCAGTTTCGGAACTATGTACCTATTTCAAAAGATCTGAAAATAAGTCATATTCCAGCTGCCTACAGTACCTGTTGGACTAACTCTTCTCTATTACGTTACACCTGAACCCAAATAATTCGTCCCATGCTAAAACAAAAACCTCAATAATTGCTGCCCTTAAAAAACTGTGTTCGAATTCCTGTTTGTTGTATCGAATTCCTGCGTAGTTCGTAAAAAATGAGATCCCCTTGTCATTTCAAATTGCTGCGATTCGACTTTATACAATATTTAAGTTAAAATAACCAATTTGAAATTGGTTTTATTGTTGTTATTATGATTGCAATATTTTGTTTAAGTTTTTCATCTTCAAGTTACTAAAAGAGAACAAAGAAAGGATAATTTTATTTGTTTTATTAGAGGTTTTTCTATGTATGTTTAAATCATTTCCCATACTACAATCAGTCTGCGCTTGCAGATCAGCTATCGATGTTAATCTGAGAAAGCCATTTTCAACTAGACAGACTTGAATCTAACAAGCCAAAGCTAAGAAGGAGGAACGAATGCAGTATCAGCTACAGTCAAAGCTCTCAAAATGTGCAGATTAATTTACAGCTATAAGTCTCTACTGCTAGACTAGAGTAATGGGTACGATAAGGAAGCTGGCAGAATAGGGGAACTTGGCAAAATTTGTAATCAAAATTGTCGAAAACAGCAGCGCAATACAAAAACTGATTGTTTGCCCGCATCTCTGCCTTTATACAAATGTGTGTGTATGTGTCTGTGTGTGTGTTGCGCATTGGTGTTGAAAATCAAAAGCGCTTTCGGCTGACTGTAAAAGTTGATGAAAATCGATTGTAATTACAAAGTCAGTGCGCGTAATTGCTTTTGCACCTAACTCAAGTGGGCAGCGCACTTTGATGTTTCCATTGCATTCAACACGGACACGCGATTCGCAACGAGTCGGCAGCGCCAATGGCAAATTAGTTTAACCCTGCTTAAAGCTGCGCAAAATAAAACAGCTTGTAGAAGTAGCCAAATGCATCTAAGATGAGAAAATGTGCTTAGCGAAAAGATACCCTGTAAGCAGGTGTTGCAATTATTACTATTATTATTATTAGGATTAATGGAAACACAATTTTAAGTATACATATAAATAAATTTTCTTTATTTTTCGTATAACATTTCTTACTTTTAATCTCGTATTATTAATATTAGTATTATTTATAACAAATTTTTGAACTGAAAAAATTGTTTTGCTTTAAATATTATTTATTATATTTATTTTAAAATATTTCCCATTCTAAATTTGTAAGTTTTTAATTTTTATATATCATATAAATTTTTCATAATATTTCGTGTGTTTAATCTACTATTATTATTATTAGTATTAGTATAAGTATAAATTATATAAAATATTCGAGCCTTAAAAAAATGTTTTGTTTAAATATTACCTATTTATTTTATTTTAAAAAATATTTCCCCCTGTTCAATTTTCAAGTTTTCAAATTTTGAATAACATATATTTCTTTTAATATTTTTAAAAAATAATATTTCCTATCTTTTATCTTTTATAAAAAAAATTGTTGAATCTAAAATAAATGTTTTATTTAAATATTATTTATTATATTTTTAAGAAATATTTTATCCTGTTAAATTTGTTTTATTCAACAAAAAATATAATATAATATAAATATTTTTTTATAAAACATGAGATCAGTGAAATTTAATATTAAATTTATATTCTTGTAATTAAATAAGAAAGTTATTTTCTCAGTACTATTTGCTTTATGACCTCCATTATTCTTTACCGCATAAATTGCGTAGTCTTTAAAACTTTCGTTTCAACGTTATAAAATATAGCTAAAATATTATTATCCTCATGAAAGTTGAACTAACCTAAACAGCTATTTAAAAAACAATTCCAAATACTTTTTTATTTCTAAAAGTTTTTCTTTTAGCTCCTAATAAAAACAATTTTTATAACCCCAATGTTAGACAAAGGGTTAAGGTGACGAAAGTATCAACAAAATTTTCATTGCATAATTTTGTGCGCCAATTATTGCCCAATAAGCGGAAGCGGAATGTTTGTATTTGTTTTGCAACCAGTTGCAATCAATGATTTTCATGGATTTGCAACGAAGTACCAAAACCATCAAGAGGACACATGAAAGTCGACAGCGAGTGAGAGAGTACAAAGGACGGGGCAAATACTATCAAGAGGGGAAGAGCTGGGTCGGTCGCACAGCAAGAGAATTTTGGCTTTTGTGGCTGCCTATGTGGCATGCATGCATGCATTTACATGTACTTCTTGTCTCACTCTCTCTTACATACATTCTTCCCAGCTCTCTCTCTTTTTCTCTGTGCGTGTGTGTTTATACAGACGGACCAAATTTACTGCACAGTTGCATGTCATTAAAAGCCGCGCGTCGCTCGAGCTCAACAAAATGCATCGTAGCACATTTTCAATTTCAACACCATTTCGCCAAAGAATATGGTTGAGTTTTTAAGTAATTACTTGAAAATTTCTAAATATTTCATGTTAAGTTAATTGGATAAAAAAAAAAAAACTTAAAAAAATTTCTAAGACAATAATTTACATTATTAGTAAGAAATGTTTCAAAATTCATTTCAAAAAAAATTCTAAGCAAAATGTTTTGTATACAAAAATACATATACTTAATAAGAATGCTTTAAATCTGCAACAAAAATATGCTTCAGCTTAAATTGCTGTAAGATATTTTCATTGCTTTGTCAACAAAATTCTTAAATAAAATGCATAAAAGCATAAACACATGCCATTTTCACTACCTTAGAATGCTTAAAATGCATGGCATGCAGAAAAATATGAAGTTTTGATTGAATACATACTAGCTTTGATTTTGACAGCTTACAAATTCTACATAATTTCAAAGCAATTTAGGCTCTAATTTCTGGCAAATTTGTGAATTGAAATATATTAATTTTAACATGTAATATTCCTTATAGACCTAATATTTGTGAAATGGCATTGTTTTTGTTTTCTAGAATTTTGTAGCTAGCAAATTTAATTAAAGCATTCCCAACGAACACACACACACATACACAAAACTTTCAGCGCAGCAGCCACATTATTGTTGTTGCAGTAATAGTAGTTGTTGTTGCTGCTGTTGTTGTTGTTATTGCATTGTCAACAATAAGCAGCATGCGCACCAGTGCACATCCAATGCATAAACAGCCAACGCCCACACCCACGCCAACGCCCACGCCCCCACCCCACCTGACTTGCCAATGCATTTGCTTGGCTGCACACACAACAAACGCAAATTGCCAGCACATTTTTTTATATACTTGGTTTATTTTTTTTTATATATGGTATTTCTTTTTTATATATTTTATTTCTGCATAGTTTTTGAGGCCGCGCTTTAAGTTCAATTGGAAGCTGCGATTTTTTTGCCACGTTGTTTTGGGTAAGCTTGAAAAAGAGTTAAAGCCCCGACAAAACGTCAAGACAGGAAGCGAAACACCCGCAGCAAAAGCAACAACAACAGCAACAAAAACAGCATCCGCAGCAATCTTGATTTAAATGAAATTTAACTTTTTGCATATTAAAAAAGTTTTGCATTTTTCATGCGAAATAAGAAAAGTTTCGGCTTTTCTTCCTATTTTTTTGTTTTTTTTTTTTGTATTTATATATATATATATATATATATATATATATATGTGTAAATATATATTATATTTCACTTTTTGTTTTTGTAGTTTTGACTTTTGAACTGTAGACGGCTGTAAATTAGATATGCCTTGACTTTCAATTTTCATTTCATTTCTGGCTGTGCACTTAATTCGCAGAGACACTTTACGTATCCGTAACAAAACTTTACAGTTGAGATATTAATATTTGACATTACTATAATGTAATAATATATATATTTAATATATATTGACAACATAATAATGACGATAAAGTTTGTAGTCTATTGTTTCGCTTTTGCTATACATTGCAATAAAATGATTTTTTTTTTCTTAAAATTATTAAAATAAAGATTACTACAGTCAAGGAAAAGGGCATGAAAAAGGTAAGTAACATAAATTTGTAATTTATAAGCTTTTAGAATTAAATATCTAGTTTATATCAATTTAAAAATTAAATATTTAATTTATAACAATTTATAGTTGATAAATTGTTTTTTGACATTACACAATTATATACATATATAATATATATAGACAACATAATAATGAGTATAAAGTTTGAAGTATTTTGTTTTGGTTTTTCTATACATTGCAATAAAATAAATTTTATATTATTAAAATTATTAAAATGAAGCAGACTTCAGTCAAATTTAAGGGCATGAAAATGGAACGTAATTTATAAGTTTTTAAAAATTAAATATATAATTTATAACAATTAATGTTTTCACAAATGAAGAGTTAATGAATTCTTGATTAGATAAATTTATACTTAAGTGATTTCTTTTTTTGCCTGCTCTAATAGTTATTTAAATATCTTTAATAAAAAGATTGATAAATAAATAATTTTTGAATTGCTGATTATTATCTTTATAATTTATTTTTTATATACTTATTTAAAAATGTAATAATAATAAAAAATTATTTAAAAAATAATAATATTTAATAAATAAATTGCAAGGCAACTCTTATCGCATGTTTCAAGTTTCAAGCTTAACATGCAAAATATATAATATATTCATATATGTATATACAGTTGAAACCGTATAATCCCCGCTAAATCGAAAAACTCAATAATTCTTAAAAAATGCTGTCCCCTTGAAAAAATTCGTTGAAATTCCTGTTTGATATATCGAATTCCTTTGTATTTTGTAAAAAAGTGATCCACTTGATATTTCAAATTATCAGAGTTCGACTGTATATATATATATGAATGTATGTATAGATATATATAATATATAATATAATCTATTAATATCTATTTAGGTCGTTGCCAACTCCTTCGTTGTGGCCAAACTTTTGACTGGATCTGAGAAAAACTTGGGGAACATTTGCCAAACAGGTGCAGTATCTGCTCTTTTGGCCAGGTATCTGCTTTATTTTATGTTGAATTATGGCGGCTATTGTGAATGGGCATGCGTGTCTGTGTGTGTGTGTTTGTGAAAGTGTTTCTGTGTGCATTGGTATTTACTTTGGGGGCGTGCCATTTGCAACGTGTTTTATTTACAGGCAAGGGTGTGCAAAAAAATTAGCAGCCAAGAAGAAGAAAAAGGGGGAAAACATGTTGGGAAATGGCAGGAAATCCAAACCAAATGGCTGCACTGGTAAACTCAAGGAAATAACCAAGCTACGAAAACTAAGAACAGAACAACAAACACCGAGAGGCTGGGGCTGCCCACAACTAGCTTATTAAGATTTATGTGAAGTTTTTTGTTTTTGCATTGCAGGAACAGAACACGACATACAACAACAAAAACAACAACAACAGAAGCTATCAAATACGTGAGTATTGAGCAAATTTTTCTGGATTTTGTTTTGTTTCTTTTTTTTGTTTTCACAACCCGCTTGCAAACGAAGAGATCAGCTAGTTATCTGAAGTTACACTTGATATTGGCAGATAAAGAACTCTTATTTTAAGGATTGCAAATTTTAAAAACAAAAAGAATATGCAATGAAAAGTAAAACAAGTGAGAACATTACAGTCGGGCACCACCGGCTGCAAAAATATTCGTTCACGGTGAAGAAACGGCCTAATTTAATCAAATATTATCAGTAGAGGGGATCAACAGTAATCTAACTGCAATATTTAGTTGCCTCAGCGTTCAAGTTGCGGAAGGCATAGTATTTTTCCGATATTTTGCCAGGCCCCCAGGAGGCGTATGTCAAAGATTTGTCAACCTAAGAAGGAGGGGAACGGTAACTTATATGTCAAATTTGGCGGCTCTACCTCCAAGACTGTAGAAGATACAGTTTTACCCGATTTGTCATATATTTTTCATCGAAGATATATACACCATATATTTTATGTTCAAATTGGAGTTCTTAGAATGCAAAATTGACGGAAATAACAGCGTTTTAGTTTTAATAGATATAATATTTTTAAATTTTTCACGCCCCTTTTAGGCGTATCGGAAAATCACTTAAACGTGATCTGACGCGGGTACACACTAGTATATATTGAAACTTTCAAGTCTTTAGCTGCGAAGGTGTCCAAATGCTGCGGATTTATACAGACAGACGGATATTGCACAAAACCAATATAAAAAGTTAGGTCGGGGCTAGAAGATACCCTGTTATTTATTCATTTCAAAATAGTGAGCAACAAATTTCGTATTGTTTTATGGTCTTTATTCCTTAACTCAGACTTAAAAGTAAAGTTTCGGAGTTACAGTTGATATTGGCAGATAAAGAACTCTTATTAAATAGATAACAAAAACTGAAAGCAAAAAGAATCTACAAAAAACTAGATGATTCCCCGAATTCCGCCACTTACTCATGGAAAACTTGAAAAACTTTCGTCTTGATTTATGGTCTTTATTCCTTAACTCAGACTTGAAAGCAAAGTTTTGGCTCAATTTGTATAAGCTCTAAGTATCACCAATATATAGAAAAGAACAGCAAAGAGTAAGTCTTGGCTGTCTGTCATTATGCTAGCTCTACTGTAGTAGCTAGAGATACGCATATCTATTGCAATAAATTTCAAGTCATAAACATGCTGAAGCACCGGCTTCGATCTGACATCGTGCTTTTTTTGAAAGGAAGTGATTTGCGCTTTTCT
This sequence comes from Drosophila gaucha, assembly GCA_035045545.1. Taxonomy (NCBI): domain Eukaryota; kingdom Metazoa; phylum Arthropoda; class Insecta; order Diptera; family Drosophilidae; genus Drosophila; species Drosophila gaucha. Next base: position 3,470,229 of record JAWNOY010000099.1, read on the forward strand.
TTTTATTTTTTGCTGCTCTTTTGATAAATCAAATGCTGTCGCCTTTTGTCGCTGGCGCAATTGAAGTTGAAGTTGAATCTGAAGTCTGAACATCAGCCTTTAGCCTCAGCCTCAGCATCAGCCTTTAGCGTTGGCTAAAAACTCAAGCACAACTCATTGTGGCGCTGCAAATTGAAGTTCTCATTGGAGGTTGGGTTTCGTATTGAGAGCGTCTTCCATATATATTTGAGATCTTGCGATAAGGAAGTGAAATTGTATGGCAGCCGTTGCGGCAACAACAATGGGCTGCTGCTGCTGCACTTTGTCGCTTAGAGCAGGCACTCAAGTGCATTGCCTTGCCATTTTTCTTGGTGTAGATTGCCATGAAACATCCGTGCTCCGTTCCTCTATTTTGCGCTCAAGTGTTTCGAGTGGCAATTTCCATTGTTGCGTGCTGTCTCATGACGTTGTTTAAAGAATTAGCACAACGCAACACTCCATCAAAGCCACTCACACACACACTAACACACACTCACTCACGCACTCAGTCTACGACCGCAACGTCATAAATCTTCTCACTTTATTAATTCACGATTAGAGAGACGTAAAGCCGAGTGCCAATTGTAATTAACTGCCAGCTAGATATTGTAGTTCCATCGACAGGGCACACACACACTGACACACACACAAACATAGTGTAAACGTGTTACGTAAATCATTTTCAATTGCTTTTCGAGCATTCGTAAAGCATCGAGCTTTCCGATATTCATCTGTCCATTTGTATCGCCGTTCGCTTTTGTTTTCGTGCTACCTGAGAATTTGGTACCTTTTGTCTGTGCCAGCGGACAAACGAACAAACGCGGGTGGCATGAGCAACGTGACACAAATTTGTTTGGTATGCTGCGCATTTCTTGATTACAGCAGCAGACATTGCAGATAAAGAGAAACTACAATATTTGGAAGACTTGCATTTCATTATATTAAAATGCATTCAATTGATTGCTTTACATGAATTGCCTTAAGTAATGTAAGAGGCTTTGCCAGAGCATTTGAAAAGAACTAATGGAAAAAATTTTTAATTATAAGTTAGCTCTAAAATAAATAAATAAACTTATGGAAAATGATTTTAACAAATAATGTTTAATATATGAAGATTTTTGGAAAATTAAAACCAATTTGGAAAAATGGAAAATTATTATAAGAAATTGTTTGTATTGTATTTACATTTTTTGTGATTATTTATTTAAAAGAACAAAAGCTTAATTGTATAAGTTTATTGAGCTTATATTTAATTTTTTTAAAAAATGTGCTCCTGTCTTCGCTTTTGTCTTATGAATATAAGTAAGTTTTGCTTAGATTAAAAGTATAATTATAATAAGTAGAGCACACAATCTGATCTGATCTGATGATATTTACAATATAATAAATAAATATATATTTTGATTTATACATTGTTTTTATATAACTTAATACTCACTTATTTTGTTTAAGTTTCTATTTATCTATACAAAAACTTTTGTATAGACCCCAATAATAATACTTCCAATAGCTGGCAGGTCGGAAACGAAAACGAAACGAAATTTCCCCAATAATAATTCTTGTAATTCTACAAATGCTCTCTTAGTAAATCTTGTTTAGTTCTAATTTTGACATATTTTTTTTATTTTTTATATTTCCTTGACATTTGTAAAGTTAACTTATTCAAATATTGTAGATAAAAATATATATTAATAAATAATTAAATAAAATAAACAGATAAAAAAATAAATAATAACTTAAATTATTAATAAATAAATAATAAAATAAATGTTCCTTAAAATAAAACACAAAACAAGTTTAAATGCTTCTCCAATTCTCACGACTCTCAAGTAACTCATAATCTTTAAAGTGCAGCTAACTTTCTTGTGCTATTTGGTATGTTAGCATAATTTTATTGTCTGACGCAACTAGCATGAACTGTCAGATGAGTCAAATTTGTTCAGGGATTACCTGACAGACACACAAAAAAAATAGAAAAGAGAAAAGTTTTTTTTTGACAAATGTTCACTGAGAAAATTCAATTTGAAAGCAGTTGATGCAAGAAGTGGGAAAAGCTGCAAACTGAAAATGTCTAAAAATATTTTCATCTTATGGAAATATTATGGCTAAGTGCAAATGGCTTTATGGTTTTCACAGTTTGCTTAAAACTTTTGCAAAACGAAGAATAAAACAAGAAATTAAAGAGAAATTGTGGTAAAAATTGTGCAAGCGAAGAACAAAATAAAATTTAAGCAATGAAATAAAGAGAGAAAAAATACTTACATTTATTTGCCAAATAGCAACAAATTTGAAAGAGAGAAATGCAATTTTTCAGATATCCAGATAAAAAACAAAGCTGCCTCCATCCACCTGTTACATACTTTAACACAGCTGCAATATACCCATTAAAACTGGGTATAGAGTATAAAATAGCAATAAAAGTTAGGCAGAAGCGTCAAATGGCAAATGGCATTAAAATGCAATTGCCAAATTAACACGCGCACCGTGTAAAAGGCAAAGAAATTTAATTATTTGCAGCACACACACACACACACCCTCCAATACTCGCATACATACGCAACAAAGTTGTGGGCGTGTCTACGTGATCAAATATGCAAATAATTGCAAAATGAAAATGTGTTTGCAAAGTCAAACGCGCGAAGTATCTCAAACAACATTCTCTCTTTTTTTTGGGCTGTTTTTGTTTTTGGCTTTAAACAGATGAGGGGCTGCGGCGTATCCTGTACGTGTAGGCGTGGCTGGTGCCATCAATTTATTTGCGCCACGCACGCGAATGCAAACAAATTAAATTGCAAATCATGATTAGCTGGCTCACAGCTTGCAAACACCTCCCCCAGCTCGATAAAAGCAACAAAAATGAAACATATGGAGAGGTAGGCTTGACAACGTTGCCCTCCCCCCGGAAAGTACTTCAATATAATCATATATGTAGGGATGTATATATGTACATATACCGAACATGCTACCAGCAACTTGTCGGCTTTTATTTAGATTTTGCTTTAAATTTTAAGCGAGCGAAAGATTGTTGGTAGCGCATGTTTTTTGACGGGTATTGCAAGTCATTGATACTCTAAAATAAGTAAAAGTAAGTGAGTTACTTAATATTTGTAAGGCCCGCAGATTTCATTTCTGATTTCATACCTGAAACATTTATCAAAGTAAAGATTCGTAAAATTGAAAACGTGGGAGAGAAGGGTAATTCAATGTATTAAATAATGAAATTAAGATATATATATATAATAAATGTTTAAAATAATAAATGAGAATTATTAAATACAAAAATATGCATAAATATTAAAAAAGAGGAAAAGAATTTATCTAAATATAGTTTTTAAATAATATTAATAATATATTTAAATATATAATAAAATAAAAATATAGTTTTCAAATAGTACCAATATATGAATATGTACATATATAAGCATTTATATAACAAACAAAAATTAAATTAAAATATTTAAATATATAAATAAAGATATATACTTTTAATAAATAAAAAAAAAATATTTAAATATAAAAATATTAATATATGCATAATATGTATAATATATATATATGCATGTATAAAAATATATAATCAAAAAAAAATAAAATAAAATTATTTTAATTTAGATTTCAAATAATAACGAATACTTAAAATATATTTAAACACAATCATAATTGTTAAACAAATAATATATTTCAAAATAAAACATAAAAATATATATTAAATAAATACAAATAAAATGCATACAAATTAAATACCAAACAATATATCCGTTTCAATTTTTTTATTTTGTATATTTATTTAAAATACTGTTAAACTACAGTTAAAACTTAAACTATCCATTCTTACAAGTTTTTATTGAAAGAGCATGCGAAATTTATTTAAATTACAAATCACATTTTATTAAAATGAATATGAATGAGTATACTTTTTCGATAAAATAAAAAGAATTCTTTATTTTAATTTTAGTATTTTACTTAATCATTATTCTTATTAAATATTTCAATCTTTGTGAGTGTGTTCAAATCTCTTTATGTTCGTTTCAGATTTTCTTTTGCTTGTTGCTTTACAAACAATTTATGATTTCCACTTTCTATGTATGAGCGGCGTCTCGCAATAACTTGAAATCGTAAGTAAAACAACGCATACCGCAACCACGCCCACAGAGCCCTTCTTCAGCCACACACCCACGCCCACATGTGCTGCACGACAAGTGGAAACGTGCAAGCATTTGCCATCCTTGAAAGCGTTTGCTTGTGTGCGTGTCTGTGCGTGTGAGTGTGTGTATTGCGTGTGACACGCTTGATAATATGGTAAATAATTTAAATAAAAAAAAAACTAAGCGACAAATAACAACAACAAATGCCGCAGTCGGAGTCGGAGTCGCAGTCGATGTCAACTCTTTGTTAAATTATGTGTGAATTATTTAGCATCAATGAATGTATCGATGCGAAAGAGACACGACAGACAGACAGACGGACGGACAGAAAAGCAAATGTGCTGCGGTTTCAACTGGGTAAACAATTGAATTGAAATTGTGGTTTCCTACGGGTGGTTGAGCTGCGCGGTTCTTTCAAGTCTTTGTGTCAAGATGCAAACTTTTTAGCTAACATAAATATTTAAGCTACTTTTGGTAGAGCAAAAATCTTAAAATGCACTGAGTTTAGCTTTAGAGAGAAAATAATAAATTTAGCTTGAAAATATATTTAATAATAAATACTTTGATTGCAGCATTAATGAAGCTTACCTATTGAAGGACACAAATGATTTACAATCAAATATCAAATGTTGTTCAAATATTCTACACTTGCTCAATGTCAAAAGTATTTGAATGAAATACCAAGAAATGCCATTTGTATAGCTTGCTCTTGATTGAGCGACAGCTGCTTGGGGACAGCTGCCTTTGAGTGCATTTCTTTCCAGAGCAAATCAAATTAGCCTATGCTTAAGTAGTCTTTCAACAAGTGAGAAAAGAAGAAGAGGGAAAAAAATAAAAGTTACTTCAAACTGAATTATCACACAGACAAATACTTATAGATTATATGGGGTCTACAAATGGCTGTTGAGCTTAACCTCGAATAAATATTTACACAGGCCCCACTTGCAAAAGGTGAGCACGTTCTACAACAACAACAACAACAAGAAGAACAACAACATTCGCATGTTATTCAAATTGAGCTGCGTTTCCTTCAAAAAAGTTGTTGCCCAATCCCAGGGGCTGCCAGACCCATGCCATCCCTTAGCATCTTCCAAGCACTTTAACATGACCTACGCTTCAGTTATTTGTTTGCACAGTGTGTCCAGTTATTGAATTCCACTTGTTTAGCTTGATTTTCTAGTTGTTGTTGGTGTTGCTGTTGTTGCTGCTGTGTAAACGTTGCGAAAAACTTTTGCGTGTTAACAACATTTTTCAATATAAGTTTGTAAACTTTTTGCTCCCGCACACACACACACATACACACACACACACCGAAATAGTAGAGCATTTGCCATATTTGCGAAAGCCAAAAGTAAAAGTCTATGCGGCAGCAAGTCAAGGATGTCAGTCAGAAGGTCGCCCAGCGTTTCTGCCCAAAGAAGTGTTTGTCTGTCTTGTCTGGCTGTCTGACTGCGAGTGTGTTTGTGTATGTGCTTAAGTATGTGTGTGTGTGTGTGCACTGCAAGTGGCAGCTAAGATGATCAAATAAACAGAAAAAACAGAAAAAAACTTGTGGAAGTGAAAACCAAGCAGCAAAAGAAACTGAAATGTGTCCGCCCAGCAGATACCCTGTACTATATATATTTAAATTATTTCTAGACATATAAATATATAAATGGTATTTATATATATTTATATTTGTGTATATAGCATGGATATATAATTTATATGGAAATATAATTTTTTCCCTAATTTATATTTTCTACTCCATTTTATAATTAAGTATTTTTTTTTTAAAAATATTTATTTTTTCAGAAATTCATAGATTTATATATGTATATATATCTATAATTTTTTTTTACATATTTACATTTATGAGAAGAGTTTGGATACCATAAATATTTACTATTTATTTTTTCCCAATTTTCTTTTCTTTATTGAACTTTAGAATAAATAATTTTTTTTTAAAACATTTTTTTTGATCAGAAATTCATATATTTGTGTTTTACTTTTTCTACAAAAAATCTTAACAATATTATATATACTCTAAAAGACAGGAGAACTCATTTATTTTCTATAAGCTTATACAAAAATTTAATTAAATTTTATTTGAATCTAAAAGATAAACTACCAACTACCAAAAACTCTGCCTACAGCTAAAACAAACGTCTGAGCACCTAATATACCCCTTTCAGGTCAGCAAATAGAGTGAAAAAAAATATAACTCTCAAGGGTGTTTCGGTTAAAGAAAATAGAACCGAACGTAACGAAATTCGATGGCAAAACGAAACTTTCGCTTGATGAATTGAATTGTTGACAAAAAACGAAACGAATCGAAACGAAACGAATCGAAATGAAATGAAATGAATGAGCGAAGCAGCAAAACAGAAGAAAATTGTGTTTATTCAGTCATGTTACAGGCTACAGGTAAGGTTAAGTTTTCTTTCACCAAATACTTATCGCATACGTAAGTCTATCCCAGCCCAAGCCAAGCCAAAAGTAGATGTCATACAACAGTTAAGTTGTGTTCTAAGTAAGTAAAAGCTGAACTAATGTGATGCAGGCGTTTGGTCGGAGTGGAAAGTACTTAACCAAGGTAGAGTTTTGTTTATATTTGTTTATCGTGTGGGTGTTAGAGTTAATCCGGGTTCAGGACGGCAAGCCTAACAAGGAAAATAAAAGTAGAAAGTCTTTAAAGATAATAAACTTGAGTATAAACTAAATTTAAAGAGTTTTATATATCATATTATATATCATATTGATTTTATATATCATATTGATTTCTTACTGAAACTAATTGTATATAATAATATTATTCAGTTACAATTTAATAATGCTTGATTAAAAATGAAATCCTCGCTTTGATGTTGACATAAAAATCAAATATTAACTACCTTGAAAAATGATTATATAAGCGATATTAAAATTTCATTGCGCTTTTAAGCACATGGTTGACCAAAAAGGGTAAATATTTAAACTGTATATGCAGTCATGGCCAAAAGACACGCCCACAAACATAACGAGAGGCGGCAGCTGGGCAAAGCCAGCAAATTGTCTAGATGAAGTTCACATTGCTGTTGGCACTGCTGCAACTGCTGCCGCTGCTGCTGCTGCTGCTGGCCCATAAAAGTAGACTACAAAATATGCTTAAATATGCATTATGCCCTTATGGGTAGCGGGGGAGAAGCTGGCCGACTGAAAGCACAAAACTGAACTCAATTCGACTTAAAACTCGATTGCATGTAATGGCACTTAAGCTTACAACACACAATCTTTCGATGTGTGTGTGTGTCTGTGTGTGCGGCACAGGTGCAAATGTAAATGCATCAAATCTGAATTGTATTGGGTGGCTGTTATTGAGCAAGAGAAGGAGCGAGTTAGAAAGAAAGAATCCAGAAAAACACAACCGAGCGAGCATCGACAACTGCCAGCTATCTGCTGGCTAAAAAGCATTTCAATTTTTCTGCACACAGCATTTTTTTTTGCTCAACGGCTTCTTACTAATATGCAACCACGGCCCTGCTCTTGGCCCATGCCAGTGCCACTTTGGCAAACATTTTGCACAGTCGAGCGAGATAGAAAATTGCTCCAATTGCTGCTCTAGCTGCTGCTCGTGACCTTTGCCCCCCTGTCCACCCATTCTGCACAAATGGCAGCACATTTAAATTTGAATGTCCGATGGAATTGATATTGGAAAGTACCCTGAAGGGTGTCTGGTCTGAAAAACAGAGAAGAAGTTTTCACAGTCCAACCAATACACGTGATTAGCACAAATGTTAGGGGCAAAAAGCTGTTCAGCAGACCCTGAAAATTTCTACTTAGTTTTAAGTGCCGCAAACTGTGCCAAAGGTCGATTCGATCCATTTGAGAATTTCAAATTATATTTTTAAGCAAACACCGTTGTAATTGGTAAAGTGAAAGGAATACTCTTGATATTTCAGACACATAGCTAGAGTTATAATTGGCTGCGAAAATATTTTTTAAATATTTATGAAGAAAATTAATGTTTAGAATAATTTCCAATGGCAAAATTTTTGTTGTGTACTAAATTGACGATAGAAAAAATATTAAATTAAGAAAAAAATGTTTTAAATTCTTTAAAGCTTACTTTAATATGTTAAAATATTTACCTAATACTTTTTGGTAAAAATTTTCGACTTAAACAAGCTTTCTACTACCGTTAATGGCAACTTAATCTAGTTTTAGATTTAAATCTGAATAGCTTCTTATTTTAACGCTTGAGTTTAATTTCAATAAACACCAGAATCATTATAAGTTATATTATAAAAATCATATGGTAATGATTAAATTTTTTTTTGTCAATGATAATCATTATTTTTGAGCAATTTAAATAACCTAAAACATAATTATTATTTTTGTTTAATAAAAATAAAAATTAAAAATAATGATTAAAGATGATTTTAATTTTTTTTCGCTCAAAATTAAACTCAGCCGCATTCGACGGCTTTTTTTGTTAGACTTATCGCCAATATTATTTGTAAAGGGATGACATAGCTACACCCGACATTTTTAAAAACACGTCTTTGTTGTAATTTTGCTAATACATGATATTATTATATTCTTGATATATGTATATATATATATATATATATATTCTTGATCAGCAAGACGAGCTCAGTCGATGTCCGTCATGTCCATGTCCGTCTGTCCGTCTGTCCGTGCGTATTAACGCAGTAATCTCGTAACGTACAAAAGCTAGAAATTTGAAATTTTTAATAAATATTCTTGTATACCATACGCAGTACTAGTTTTTTTCGATAACTCATCCTATTTCCTTATTATCGGCAAGAAATCGATACTTTTACTTTGTTTTTAAGCCAAAACTTAAAAACCATAAACTTAGAGCCACCAAATTTACTATGTCGGTTTCTGTGAAGCAAATACAGATTATATTTATATCAGAAATTGGATACGTAATACTTACATATATATATGTTATGTTATAATACAAATCGTGAGATTTTGCATATACTTGCATAAAAAGGGATTACAAAAATAGACATTCTTTTTGAATGAAAGAGCTTTCCGAGTAACTCGGAAGCTTAAGACGTAGCTCTACTTAAAGTGTCGCAGAAAATGCGCAGCATGTAAATCGTTTTGGACACCCGCAACTCGATATCAAGGCACACTCGGGACAAACAATAAAAGCGAAAACATGGAGTAACAGTAAAAGTAGAAGCGGAAGAAGCAGATGAAACAAAAAATATCTCTCTATATTCTCCATTTGTTTGCCCAGACAGCTCGTGCAGTGTGGGACGTGAGAGTTTGGTCAAACTTGATACCCTCTAGCAGGATACATATGTGGCTGGGTTGGGGGTGGGCTATTTTCATTTGGCCCAAACGTGTTCAGAAAATTAAAAGTTCGCTTGGAAAACGAAAGTGAAGCAAGTTTTTTTTTTGAACGTTGCAAATTTATTGGCGCGTGCAAGCGTCCAACTGCCCCACATTCACAATATTTTATTTGAGTCTCTCATTGTTTGCTTATCATAAACAATAAAACTTATTTTGACAAGTTTTTTGGCAAAATGAAACAGCTACTTGGCCAGCAACTTGGTTCGTTGACTGTATTAGCTGTGGGCGTGGCCCGAGGACCAAGTGCAACAGAGATTCGCGTGTGTGTGTGTGGCCGAAAGTTTCATAATTTGCATGACATGCGTGGCGCCATCTGCCGGCACCGTTTGTCATAATACAAATTGCCAACAACAGTTGTGCAAACTTCAAAGTGCCCGGAAAATGTCGGAGAAAAGCGTCGCTGTGATTAATTTTGCAACGCGCAAGCAGCTGAGGCCGCTGTCTCTTGTGTCCCACCCCCGCTTCAGCCTTCAAAAACTAATATTTGACTTGGCAAACAACAGGACATACACTCAAACAAATACGAAATATAGAAATTATCTTAAATGCTCTTACAGCGAACGTTGGCATTTGACTATGCATAAAAGCAAATAAGTTTGTAAGCATAGAGAAGACAATGCCCGGCGTTGTCCGGTTAAAGTTGCATCAAATATTGCTTAAGTAATTTTCTTTAAAATGTTATCTATAATCAGACTGAGTTGGGTTAACAGTGAGTTTTAGGTAAAATTTAACCTGTTAAAGGAATATTTTTTGTTGCCAATTAATCAGACATTAAGAACAAATTTGGAATATATATATTTATATATAGATTTATTATCGCCTATCAAGGAATCCTGATATTAAATATGTTTAACTTATGGCATATCTTTTTATATAAAAATCTCGTGTCACAATGTTCGAAAGCTCTAATCTCCGAAGCCACTGAAACGATTTGAATGAAACTTTGTAGATATGTGTTATTTGTTCCAACTTAACAGATAGAATACTTTTTTTTTCGACCATCAACCGTGATTTGCAGTGAGTAAAATGATTACAAATAAATTCACGTCAGATTTTGAGGCTGTGAAAATGTTCCTCAAAAAATCATAATTTTAAATTGTGACACAGCGAAGCGTGGCTGGTGCTCTAGTTTATTATATATCCGTTAAAATTTTCAATTAATATTAACAGTTAATAATGTTTCGTTAACTTAAGCTTTAGCTTTAAACTTTTTCAGCTTCGACTTCAGCTTTTTCGACTCTTAATAAGTTTTATGTAAATTCCTCTTAAAGCTTCTTCTTATTTCTCGATAACTTCATTCTTTTCTATCGATCAGCTGCACTTTCTCATTGTATGCAACTCTGTGGTAAGGCGTTGCCACCTCGTTCCTCCTCTTCGCTACATATATGTATAGGGTAAAACTAAATTACATACTATACAAACTGTACCTTTCTAACTCTCATTTGTTTTATATTTATACATTATATTTTCATATATTTTTTATTTATTTATATTATTTTAGTTTTCTTGTCGATTGACTCTATAAATCATTTTAAATTAAACGTTAACTTTTTATGGATGGTTAATTTGCCTTTGTGACTCACAACGCTTAGGTGCTTTGTTTTTTTTATGTTCTAATATTTTAACTACTAAAGACAAACACAATACAACCATGCCCAATTACCTGTATTACCTAGAACCTTGGACGGCATTTTCCTACTGTAACTCAAATATTTGATGCTGCCATAATTATATAAAAGTCTCCCGGACCACATATATACATAGATATAATCAATTTTACCACATGCTGAGCCGTTAAGAAGAGAGTAATTAACAGGCAATTGATGATAGTTAAAGACAAGCAAAAATTTGATTGCAATAATTGAAGAGTGAGTTGAGCTATTTTAAATGCATTTCAACACGTTCAATCAATTAAAGTAAAGAAATTTAAGAGTTATCCCTAATGGAAATAACTATGAACTCTGTGCAGCGCATTCTGCAATCGGACAAAGCACATTCCGCTTATCATTCATAACGGGCAATATTTTCAATTATATCTCATTCTTTGGACTCTTTTTTTTGGTGCATCGCACTCGAATCCAATTTGTAGCCAACTGCTGTAACTTTTTGTCCACTCACTTTTTTAGCGTGGAAAATCGTCGCTGAAATTTTCATGGCGCACGCGATGCTGACCAAAGGACCTGCGGGACCAAGGACGTCAAAAAAGAAGGATGGGAGCATTGGCAACTCAACGGCTACTCAGCACAAGAATTATTAACGCAATGTGCCGCATTTACATGCAAGCCGTACAAAAGCCCCGCCCCGCCCTTGCCCTGTCCTCTTAAGCCCATTCCCATGCCATTCAATTGGCTCGTGCATTGTTTTTATACCCTGAACCCATTGAAAATGGGAATTCAGGGTATATTGGTTCTGTGACAAGTGTATGTAACAGGCAGAAGGAGGCGTGGCAGACCCCATAAAGTATATATATTCTTGATCAGGACGACGAGCTGAGTCGATCTAGCCATGTCCGTCTGTCCGTCTGTCCGTCCGTCCGTCTGTCCGTCTGTCCGTCTGTCCGTCTGTCCGTCCGTATGAACGCAGTGATCTCGTAAACCACAAAAGCTAGAGATTTGAGATTTTAGATATATATTCTTGTATACCATACGCAGTACAAGTTTATTTTTTTTTCGATAACTCATCCTATTTCCTTATTATCGATAACAATCGATATTTTGACTTTGTTTTTAAGCTATAACTTTTAGACCATAATACCTAGAGACGCCAAATTGACTATGTAGGTTGCTGTGATGTAAATACAGATAATAAACTTATTAAATTTTGGATACCTCTCCCCATTAGCCCCATAAGTGGAAAAAACGTATTTCAAATACTAGGGAGTTGGGATTTCGTATATATACACCTCTAGATGTCAATATTATGTCCTGAAAATTTCATTAAGAAAGTAGATCTAGAACCGAAGTTATTTAACAATGAATTTCTCATAATGCTGCATAGAATGCAGCCCAAGCGTAGCCGCTAAATCATCTACGCAGTAAGCGGCGCGCGTGCTTGTGTATGTATATGTGTGCGTGTGTGGGTGCACGCAGAGGGTAATATGTACCGGTAAAAGATATAAGCTAGATTGTTTAAAACACTGCCTCGGACTTGGTTCAGGGGATCTCGTAGTCGGGCAGACCCGACTAGAGCTTTCTTACTTGTTTAGTTAAATATTGAAATGTTGTTGTCCTTGTCGCTTAACAAAAACAAAAGTAAATAAGTAAATATGCACAAAAATAAAAAAAGTAGAAATTATTAAAAGGCAAGTTGAAAAAACATATTCATGAGCTGGAAAAGGCGAGCTCGTTTGGGCTTTCAGCCATTTGCATTCACGCATTTAATACTCTTCGATGTGGAAATGGATATTTAAGTTTTGTTACCTTCTTTGTGGCATGACCTGCTGATAGGGTTTACCCAATAATCTGTTAAAAGGGCCAGCACTATGCAATTCTATTTAAAACAGTTTGCTATACATTCATATATTTATGTAAAAAAATATATATTTATATATATATATATTTAATATATATCAATTGGCTTCATACTAAAATAACTCTTAAAATCGAGAAAAATATATTACTTATTTTTTATTTAATAACATATCACACATATATTATGTGTATTCATTTTAAGAGAGTGCACATCTTGAATTTAATTTTTATTTTTATTAATTTCTTCGGAAATAAATATTTATAAATATTAAAAATACAATTTTAAAAAAATTTATATATACTGTTAAAGGGATTTATTTATGTATAATTTCAGATAATGTATATTTACATACATATATAAATATGTAAATATATATATATTTTTTTATAATTTCCTTTCCACTTATTAATTATATAAAATTTAATATAATTTCTTTGTATAATTTTCTTTCAAATATTTTATTAATATATATTAAGAATTATGTATTTCAATTTACACTTATTTTTACATATAGTTTGAAACTTAAAACTGTTATAAAGGCAGAGCAAGCATATATTTTCGCTTTCAGTCATTTTTTATATAATCTGTTTAATATTAAAATTGTTAAAGCTTTAAAAGAGAGCATTTAAAATTTGCAAACATAAAAAAGTAATTGCTTCCAAAACATTTCTTTCTTTAACATTTATTCAATTTTTTTCAGCTTTTTTTCTTATCCAATGACAAATATAATTAATAGCGCACAAGGCGGCGGATGTGTTGCATTTTGGGCAAAACAAAAACAATCAATATTCGATAAATGCAGTTGCGCATATAAATTGGTTATTTATTGTTGGTTTAACGCTAGCCAACAATTTCAATGCCAAAAAAGCAGTTTTTGAATTGCATTTCGCCTTTAAAAGCTGTGATACAAAATACTAAAATACATTGTTTATGCTTTTTTATGGGGGGAAGAGCGAACAAATCTGTAGGCAGTCACGCATCTACAGGAAATTGTATCTAAATTCAATTTATGCGCCTGAAACCTGTCCCAGGCACAACGTGTATACTCTGTGTGTGAGTGGGTGTGTGTGTGTGTGTGGTTACTCGGCACAGGCCAGAGTCCCGGCAGAGTTCCAGCATTAGCTGACGAGCCTCCCATTAAAAGTACGTGTCAAATTAAATTGTTGTGCTCCAAAACAATTGAATTTTGTGCCGTGTTTCATCAGCGACTCCTGCTGCTGCGGCTCCTTGTGCTGCTGCTGGCTGTGTGTGAAAGCTGGCGTTTAGACCAGAATTTAGCCTGTTGCCCAAATTTTGTTCCTACTGCTAAATGGTCGAGATTTATTTATTATACATGCGCCATTTGTATATATACATATATATATGTGTGTGTGTAAAAGTGTATTTTCGAGGAAATGCCAATGAATACTTTAAGATAATTAACAATAGGGCGTAACCGACTGAATACATACTCGTTCACAGCTAAATTTAATCTCTATGCTTCTTTGGGCGGGGATCAACCAGCTGCGTAGAGGGGCTGATTGCTCGGGCAATACTTTATAGGTTACGGAAAAAGTCAAAATAATTAATATAATGTGTATTGAAATAATGATGTAGCTGTTCTTGCCGAAAAGATCTCTAGAATTGCGATATTTACTTGATATTCCGATATCTTTGGCAACGAGTGAGTGGATGTATTCTACTTCTAGTAGAATTTTGGAAGAAATGTCGACACGTGTTATAGGAGAAAATTTTGAAAAAATATAATTTTTAAATAAAAATGTAACTCTATCATAAGAGTTCTAAATGTTGAGAAAAAAATGAAAAATTTATCAGTACAATCGGGCAGGAAAAGCAAAATTGATTTCGGGACGGGATGGATATCTAGCCTATATCATCAAAGGACGAACGGACAGCAAGACAGACATTGTACAAAACCAATATGCTCACTTCACTTCCTAAACGAGTATTAATAGAATAAAATTAAAAGATTATATGATAATATCTATATTATAATTACAATCACAATCATGATTCCCAATATTTTAACAATTGTAAATATGATATTGATTCGTTGAGCATAAAAGTCAATCTGTAAGGAGCTCCTTCAAAAATGTACTGGACAATAACTTATTCCAGTAGGTCAGCTGTTAAAGCCGTGCTCAAGCTTTCAGTCAAGACTCAAAAATCAGACTTTAAGCTGTTTTTGAAGTGGAGTATTTGATGTCGGCTAGAATGTAATCCGTTGCAACTATGAAATCCGTTTGCCAATTGCCAAGCATCGCAATTGGAATGAAAACGAGCTGACGAGCTTTGGCTGGGAGATGAGGTGATGTGAGAAAAGGAGTCGGCACTCAGCTGGACGAAACGTGCGCAACTTTTGTCGAAAAGTTGTTGATAGATAAAAAACCAGGACAAGGGTCACTAGACACAGTGAAGCAAAGAGACAGCGAGAGAGGAGGTGCAGGGACATGGCACATGGTTGCCGGCGTTCATTGCAGCACCAAGGGACATGGGTAATTATTGAAGACAATGCGCGCAGGGCTGCCAAGTTTGCCTGGGGCCACAGCTCCTGGCTCAATTTCGCTCACCCATTCCATGTGTGTGTGTGTGTGAGTGTGTGTTTTTACTGGCCAGGAAGTGCAGTAAATTGTGCGACACAAAAATAGTACCTACGACAGGACAATGGCGTTGAAAATGCGCCATGCAGCGAGCAGAGGGAGATGGAGTTGATAGACAAAAGAGAAATGCACAGATAGAGACAGAGAGCAACTAGAGAAAGGCAGAGAGAGAGAGGTGGGGTCAACTACAGTATGCAGGAACATTCAATATGGGTGCCAGGCGGGCGCTCTGCTCAACAGACGCTTGTCAACAGCAGACGTGACTAGACGACGACAACAACAACTGCAACAACAAGCAGCAGCAAAGACAAAACATGTTAGGGGGTCTGTTAAGGGGATCTGCTTGGTCGAGTGCTTGAGTGGGTGGCAATGGACGCCTGACTGTTGCTCAAATAAACCCAAGCAATTACGCATTAAATTGCACTAAGCCAGCTGATGTAGATGCCAAGGAGCACTACTAAAAAATGTATATAAATTTATAAAGATTTAACGATATACCTACGTACAGGTAGAAGTAGATCGGGGAACAAAACAAACTAATCATGAAATTTCTGAGAATGTTGCAGAAAAGTATTGCAAAAGAAGATAGAATTCTGCCTAAAATTAAACTTTAATAAAAATAATTTTTAAATATTTTTAAATATTCATAAATATGCAAAAAAGTGTTTTAAATAATATGAAATTCTCCCTTAAAGAACTTTTTTAAAAATTCTTAAAACATAAATACATATATACATATGTATACTCCTATGAAAGGATATAAAATGCAGAATATAAAATTTATAAGTAATGTAATAAATGTATATATAAAACTGTATTTAGTATATACATATATACATTAAAACCTTATTTAAAATCTGAACGATTTTCGTTCTTTATAATTTCAATACACGGATATGAAAAACAGAAGAAGTGGGAAAAAGTTTTTTTTTCAGAAAATATTAATTTTGATACAAAGAAATAATTTAAAAAAAATGTTTTTAATTTTTTTAATATTTTTTTGTTAATATTTTTAATTTAGCAGTTTTTAATATTTCGTATAGTTGAGAACACACTGTTAAATTGTTTTTATATATGTATTTTTATAAATATTTAAAGTAAAACAATTTTTAATATTTTGTAGAATAAATATTAAATTATTTTAAAATGTTTCTTTTTATATAACAATTAATTTAAGAAATATTTCATTATCTTAAAATATTTTTCATACATATACTTTTATATTAAGATTTTTATTAAAATTCTTATCATTTCGTAGAGTTATTAACGTATTGAAGTGTCATATTTAATAATGAAGTTCTTTTTCTATCTGCTATGAAATATTGAGGATTTTCCAATTTCTATGGAAACCTTAGAAAACAGTGTGATTAGATTCTGCTATTGAAATACTATTGAAATAAAATAAATATTTTTACGTTTGATGTTTGTCAAAATACAATACAAAAACTTGCCTTTTATAAAAAAAAAGAAAGTGTGATTCTCTACTTTGACAGAATGAAGTTGCTTGCGCTAAAAATCAATCAACTTGACATTGTAGCGCCAACAAAAGTTCATTAAACTGCGCTGCTTTGTTGCATTAAGCTGTAAAGACCCGCCCGATGGCAGTGCAACAGAAAAGGAAACAAACCCTCAGTCTGGCAACCCTGAACTTAATATGTTGATTCGTGTAAGTTGAGCTACTAAAAGAACACAAAATGCGAACCAACTGAAATGAATTTCCAATGTAAATAGAAAACGCAAGTCAAGGGGACAATTAGAATGAAAATGAGAGAGAGATAGAGAGAAAATGGGAAGGAGAATGAAAGTAAAATAGAAAAGTATCTGGCAAAATCGTTTAATTAGTTGAACAACAGCTGAAAGCAGACAAAAGATAACTTAACAATCGAGGAGTGGAAGATGGCTGGAAATCGTGCTTAAGCTATAGACAGATATCAAATTTCAGCCTATGCGTAAAACTTGCTTAAAGCGCACTTCACTTAAATTGAATTTTTAAAGCTAAATTAATTGCAACGAGAAGTTAATGGGTTCGAAGTGCAACAACAAATGGCACAGAAGAAGAAATGTTATCAATAAATTTTTGATTATCAATTAAGTGAAGCGTAAATAGAGCATTTAGCATTTAGCATTTAGCAATTCGAATTGCGCATTTTCGGTATTTCGGTAATCGCAAATTTGGCTTTTATTTTTGCGCGTCGAAGCGGAAGATGAATGGAGCGAAACGGTTTTGAATTACGCGACTCCCTTTGCGCCCCATATATATTATATACACATAGTTATATACAGATAACATAATGTGCGTGGGTGTGTGAACGAGATTATTGTGAATTGACATCCGATGCGACGATAATACAGCGACTTCTATTTAAAGTTTTGAAATTTTGATGAGGTTTTTCATAAATGCAAAAGATCTTTACGAAAATATAATTAAATTTGGATCAAAATGCTTTCTTTATTCATTTTGAAATAAATGTAAAATTAATATAAAAAAATATAAAAAACTTGAATATGAAATTTGAATAGAAATTCAAAATTTTCACTTTGTTAGTTTATAGTTGACAATAATTTAACTAGAACTTAATATAAATATATTTCACTTTTTATACCCACAAAATCTCATTTTAAATTTATACTCTAATTTACATATACAGCAAATAACTATATAAGGTATTCCTTTACGATTAATCCCTTCCATGTAATTTATAAAGTAAAATACCTTAACTCTACCCACATAAAAGTACTTTTGTAACTGAAATTTTGACTTCATTCAGGTGCTCTGGCACTCAGTTCTTAAATTGGCATTAAAAAGTATTTAGCATGTTAACAAGCAAGCAAAGCAGCAGACGGGAGGGAGGCGGGGTCGTGTAGGGATAGCAACCCCTATGCAAAAATGAAAATAATAACAACAACAAAATTGATATGAGCCAAAGTTCATATGTAAATGTTGTAAAGAACACACAGAGAGTAAAGCACACATGCAACATAAATATAAACATCTATACGATATATGTATATGTTATAGAAATTGGCTTTATAATCGGCTTACGTTTTGATATGGGAACAACAGGCACACAAACAAGCTTAAATTGAGTCTCATATTTGAAAAAGGAAATAACAACAAGTAGGCTGGCTACTTTGAAGAATGACAGACTAATAGATACCTTGAAATTGCAATAGAAGGATTTAATTATTAGATTAAAATAAAAGAAGAAGAGAAATAGAATAGAATATGCAAAAAACTAATTTAACAGATTTGTTTCAATGCCTTCTTTACACACACTAGCAAACCCATGTATATAGCTCAGATATTTACAGGGTATACAAATATATTGTATCATGCAAAAGCTAAATTATGAGTATAAATAACATATTTACATTTTACCATAATGCTGATTGCAGCTACTAAAAACTCCAAAAATATTTGATTCACCAAAATTCAATAGAAAATTTAACGAGATGTAAAATTTCTTTTCCTAATATAAAATTTATTTCTCTACAGAAAAATAAATGGAAAATTCTTAAAATAATTGCAGGCAATCAAATTTTAAGATACTCAAAAATGTCCACATAATTGGGGTTGGTATCGATATATATTAAGTTTTAATGCCAAGCAAATTTAAAACTCAAATTTATTGCATTATTTACGTTTTCTAAGAGTTCAATAAATAATCAACAATAAAGATTTAAATAAATGAAAATAAATCACAAGTATATAAGCAAAACAAGTGAAAAACTAGTGAACTAGTTAAAAGGCATTCAGAGCTTAGCTATTAATAGACACTTTCAATTAATTAAAGAATAATAAATATATAATATAATAAAAAAATAAAATAAGAAAATAATAAATAAATAATATAATCAAAAAAATAAATAAAAAAATTATAATTAAATAATATAATTGAAAAAATTTATGTAAATTTATCAAATATTTTTCCATTAGATTTATATAATAATTTTATAGAATTTTTGTAAAACTATAGGGATAATTTTTTAACGAAAAATAAATTAAATACTTTTTCATTATATTCTAACATTTCATTGAACTGACGTAAAAATATATAATTTATTCAATAAAATATATTAATTACTTTATCTTTTGCATTGCACAATTTTTAACAATTTTTGTCCTTTCCAAATATGAAACCCAATTCAAATCTGCTTTGATTCATGCTAACTAAAGTCTTTTGCAGCGACTTGTTGTGGCGCCACAATGTAAAGCAATGCGTTTATTGTTGCTGCCCGACGATAAGACGCAAAATTGCAAAGATGAAACGACGGCCAGGAGAAACAACACTCGAGGACCATTTATAATGGTAGCGCGCGCTTCAAGCTGTCACACAGGAGAAGCTATCGTCGAGCTTCCATTGTGAAGGCATCTTCTGTTGCAGCAGCAGCAGCAGCAGCAAATGCAGAAATTAATGCACATTGCGGCTCAGCAAGTGTGGGCGAGGAAAGAGGGAGCGAGAGAGAGAGGGTCCTAGCTGCACTGTCAGACACAAAGGACAACTCACAGCAGGGACAGACGCAGCCACACAAAACAAACGATGTGGTTGCAAATTAGTAGTAAACCACCAACTACATCAAGCGTGAGTCCAGGACTGTGGATCAGCAACGTGGGTGGGCGTGGTGCCCCGTTACACTTAGGTGCAAAAAATATGCAGAGGCGCCCCAGCAGAGCTAGTGAAATAGTGAAATAAGTCAGTCAGCCAGTCAGGCAGAGCTGGCGAAAAGGAGGAGGACGTAGAGTCGGGGTACAGGGATGTGGCTCGGATATGGAGTTGCTGCACAGCGTTCGCCTGATGAAAGGACATCGTGTGCACACAGCTAACAAACAGAATTATTTCGTGCATCCTGCAAACGGATGCATGACAGAGGCGGCCAGAGAGATACACAACATCAGGAGCAGCCAACGACAGCAAGAAAGCCAAGTCTTCAATCAAAGTGAAACGCATCTTAAATGCTCTTACCTTGAGGTATTATAAACAATATAGAGATGAGCTTTCAAGTGAATTGAAATCTTTAAGGAATTTTCATTGCATTCAATCAGAAATTTAAGAAGTATTCAAAAGAGTTTGTTTTTTTATTTGTTTTCAATTTTTGTGATATGCAACCTTGTATTTTACATTGTTCTATTCACTTAAAACGTAATAAAGCATATGAAAGCATATTTTCTTTCTAGTCTCTAAGAAATAATATTATAAACACATGAAAGCTTTACGGACAACTCATGCAATTTCGTGTAACCTTAAGTGGAAAAGATTCTATAATCATAATTAAACATAATCCAAATATACATTTGATATTTTCCTCTCTTTTCTTTAAATAATTTTGCTTTGAAAAACTGTTCAAAAAGCACATTAAAGCTTTATAAAATTGATATAGCCTTAAATGCTAAATATGTTATACAAATCAGGCAAAGCTTGGAAAAGGATTTATGAAGCGCAATAACCATAACCTGAAAGCAATATTTGATATAGGGAATTTATTGAATCGGAATGGAATTTTTAATTTTCTAGTCTAGAAATAATTATACCGTGAAAAATGTTCAAAAAGCACATTAAAGCATTAAAGCTTTGGTATAACCGTATATCCTAATTATGTTATACAAATCTGTCAAAGCTTAATAAATCGCATTAAACATAATCCGAAAGCTTTTAAGAATTTATTTCATTTAAATTGAATTCCCTATTTCTTTCATTTAAATTTTTATATATTGAAAAAATATATAAAAAGCACATAAAAGGTTTATAAAAGTCTAGCTTTTACTATATACTCTCTTCTCCATATTTACCTAATAAAGCTTTACATATAAAAGAGAGAGCACATAAAAGCTCAAACTTTTTTTAACATTTCCCCCAAAATCTCTCTAAATGGATTCATTTAGCAGACCTCTCTTAATTTTCGCTGAATTCTGACTTTTCTAAGGCGTTGCTAAACGTAGTAGCTTAGCTTTTGTGGCAGCCATGCAAAGTGTATCGTAAACTGCATTTGGCATCTCTGACCTCTCACTCTGACTCACACACATGTGTGCTATCCCACTCTGGCGCTGGCGTGATAGTGTTGCCTTAGCGCATAAACTATGATGTGACCATTGTTGTTGTTTTTATTGTTGTTGCTCTAGCTATTGCTGTTGTTGTTGTTGTTGTTGTTGTTGGCAGTTGTTAGTAGCACAGCGAACGTGTGACAAGGCCACAGGAATGCTGCCGGCAACAGCAACGGTAACGGCAACGGCTAGGACTCTGCCAACAGCAGGACAAACAGACAGAGAGAGAGAGAGGTGAGGGAGAGGGAGGAATGGAGGCCAAGCAGGAAATACCGGATGTCACCGGATGTGGAACTGTGTGCGCCGTTGTCGTGTGACTTTGGTCATGGTTATGACTCAGGTGTAGTATGCCTCTTGACTATGCCGCGCTGTTGTCTCCTGCTCTCGGGTGCGACCTATGTCGCCTTTGTGCAGTCGCGCTGTCAGTTAAATGTCAACAGGATATGTGACTATAATAATTTGTTGGCTACGCTCAAACCAACGGCTAAGCCCAGCCACCCCACCTCTTAACTCTGCCTTAATAACATCCTTAAGCTATGCCAACTGTGCTTTATGAGGCTGCAGTTGCAACGTTATCTATAAGAAACTTTTTAGGACTGTCCAGGAAAATATGAAAACGAAATAAATTTGAGATCTTTTCTTAATGAATTTTTTCTTTATGTATAGACCTGATCCCTAGGTAATAAGTAGTTATTAGTTTGGTATATTCTTACAAAAAAAACCCTTTTCACATAAAAATATTTCACAAGTATCTAGAATATATTTATCATATTTTTGGTACCTTATTTATAACAACAACAAAAGTTAAAATAATTGTGAGAACTTTTTTTCAATAGGTTTTCTTTTCTTAGGTTTTCTATTTATCTATAGGCATATGTATCCTTATCCTTAGGTACGTAAATTATTATAAGAATCATTCTATATTTATCAGATTTGTGGTATTTATTTAATAATAGTTTCATTCTGTCAAATATCAGTTAAATATAGTCCGAAATTTATTTAAAATTCGAGCGCAGTTTAACTTCCACAAATGAAATCATCATCAGTTGTAGCATCGCTTGGTTCACATTTATAATTAGACAATGACAGCACTGCGTATTGTATTGTTGCTTTATGTGCTATCATCACACTACGCGTAATAATTAATTAATCATAGGAAATGAAATGCCGCAAAGTTTCTCACCTAGCGCATAATTTGAAAATTCCAATTTCCCGCTCCTCATTCGGCAATTTGCCAAAAGGTCTCAATGCGCCCACCTATCCACCTACCCAGCCTAACTGAAAGGAAGCCCTCTGGTGTTATACCCTAAAAACCATTGTAAATAGGTAAGCGGGGTATGATGTTTGTTATGGTTATCTGTTATTCCATAAAGTATATATATGTAAACTTGATCTAGACTATTTCTGTTTACGAAATTACTTAGTGAACGACCCAATGTATGTAAATAAATCTAAAATATTGCTATCTCAAATATCCTTTCTATATATGGCTATCTGTGGATCCTCAAACTACATATACATAACTAAACTTGATCAAGACTATCTCTATCTCGAATACCCACTCTATATTCCGATTACTCATAGTAGAAACCCTAAAAAAACCTATTAATTATATTAATGAGAACAACAATGATCAGCTTTTATTTCAAGGTATCTTCTAGTCGGGCATTCTCAAATATATAACCCTCACTTGATTTTCAAATGTATATTTATTACCGGAAATGTAAAACAACAACGATGATAGCGCCATGAGCCAGGAGGGTGAGCCGATTTTGAGGGCTGTGGCAAAATGACAACGTTGGCAACAGATGCTCGAAATGGTGTATAATGCGGTTAGATGTCGCTAGATGGCGCTGCCACTGTCATTTGGCATTTTTTTCGCTTACAGGAAATTATTTTAATTGATTTTGTGTGGGGCATTTGTTATTACAACTTAAATGAGATTTCACTCGGACAGAGACAGGCTTATGCCCTGGCATACCAAAGAGTCACAAAAATAATAGCTGCAAAATGGATTTCATGAAAATAAAGCTATAAAAAAATTCCATTTCAAATCATAACATAGAACAGAGAAGTGAGAAAGTCATCTTTTAGAGAATTTAAAAGCGACAGCAAAACTAGCTCAAGGTCACAAAATTTATGCAGTATAACAAAAACCAAAAAAGAAGAATGAAAAAAATAATAAATGTATTTTGCGTTATTAAATACACTGCTCAACAAAGATTTCAGTTATCTAATTCATAGAACAATGCAAATATTACAAAAGAAATTGTTATTCGATTTGTTTGTGATAAAAAAAAGAATTTTAAAAACTTTAAAAGTCGCTAAGATAAGCTAAGAGAAGAGAAGTTAAAAAAAGAAAAGACAAGGGAAAAGCAGAGAATTGAGGAGAAGAACAAGGAAGAGAAGTGTTGAAAAGAGATGAGAAGAGACGAAAAGGGAAGAGAAGAGATGAAAAGAGAAGAGAAGAGATGAAAGAGAAGAGAACAGATGAAAAGAGAAGCCAAAAGATAAAATAAGAAAATATGAAAAAAGAAGAAAAGATATGAGAGAAGAAAATATATGAAAAGAGAAGAGAAGTTATAAAAACAGAAGGGAAGATATAAACAGAGAAGAAAAGATATGAAATTAGATGAGAAGATATGAAAAGAGATGAGTAGATGTGAAAAGAGAAGACATGAAAAGAAAAGATAAGAGATGAATAGAAAGGAGATGAAAAGAAAAGAGATGAAAAAAGAAAAAATGACAAAAGAAGAGAGGTAGAAGATAAAAGCCAAAAAGAGAAAACAAGAGAATACAAGGGAATAGCAGAGAACACTTAACAGAAAAGAAGATAAAACTGAAGATAACAGAAGAAAATAAATAGAGCTCCAGAGAAGAGCAGAATAAGAACATGTAATACTTCATATGGGTAATGTATCTTAACTACCCTCAATTTAACTCATGTTCTCTAAAGATAGTTTTGGAACAGATATAAAAGAAATCAATATCTACAACTTAAAACTAAATGTTTTTGTATAAACACACAATAATAAATAATACAATAATTTGTTACCTCTAAAAAAATGTAAAAAAATTTAATAAATAATTATATAGATTAAAAATAATTTATAACTGTCATAGAATAATGTTTGCAGATTTTCAATAGAATGATTATTATATATAATTTTTTATTTCTGAAAAATAAAATAATAAATTATATACCTTATACTACCAAATTTCCGTATTTTGTTGACCAGTTAGGTTTTAACCAGCGTTAATTTTGCCCGTTTGTATTGCTGCTAAATGAAAATCCACGCAGCGCAAAACATTTTCCCAAAAATCTGACAGACACCGATGGAGACATAACTTGGCCTGAATTGAGGCAACGGAAATTGGTTCGCTGCGGTTCCCAATTCCCATTCTCTCTCTCTCTCTGTGCCCCCTAGGCCCTTGGTCCTTTTCGTTCGCATCCTTGTTTTGGTTATTTGTTCAAACAGATGTTGCAGATATTGCCAGTTGTTGTGTGTGTTTGTTGTTGTTTTTGTTATTACTGATGCTGCTGCTGCTGCCGTTGTTATTTGTTTCACTGTGGTCGCCATTGGTTCGGTTTAGTTTTTGCGGCGAGGACTAGGGCGCAACTGCAGGGGCGTGCCGCTCGAAACTTTTTGCCAAAGGTGGGCGCACTTGCCCAATGTGGAGGGGCGTGGCCGACTGCTTTCTGCGCTTATTTTTTTGTTTGTTTGCAAAATATGTAATTGTGAAATTCGACCTGAAACTTTGTTGTCTGACAAATTTAATACAAAATTTTACTAAATGTAAATGTTATGCTGCGAATTAAACCACAGAAACCAGAAAAAATAATTGCTACGTTTTCAAAATGTACTCTGAGAGTTAATTGAGCAGCAAGAAATTGTGCACAAACTATGGAACGCAGCTCAAAATTAGAAACATTCTGTTAGATCAGTAGAGATATAAAGAGAATAAAAGATCTTAAGAGTTCAAAAATGCAATTCTAACTTTGGAACATATACAAACATCCATTGATAAATTCTTTTAAAATTTTTATTTTGTTTTGTTTATATTGTTTGATAGAACTTATGTATATTTTTCACAGATTTGTTGATTTCGGAATAAAGCCAATATTTCCCAAGAAGAATTTACTTTAAAAGAGATATAAGGTTGTATTTACCCAAGGCTTACAATATATTTGGGAATTTAATATATAGTAAATATTAAATGTATAAAAACAGAAAATAACAGAATGGTGTCCATAATTACAGAAACACAGATATATTTGTATGTAAATCTATTCCATTTTTTCACAAAAAATGGCTTTTATATTCCATGTTAAATATATTTATATATTTTTGATATCTTCTTTTAATTTTAAAATCGGACTGTTTATTAAACAATTTTTAAACTTTGATTGATTTCATTGAAAAATACTACAACGAAATTATTTTTTTTTTATATAAAGGCTTTTATTTAAATAAAAGTCATCTAGCAATGTTTTATAATATATTTTAACTAGATGTAAAAAAAATAAAATTTAAGTTCTCTAAAATATTCATTCAGCAATTAAGAGAAACCATCGAAGCAACCCACTGCCAAAAATTGCCAGTGGTTTTTCTGATGTACAATCGAAATTATTCTAAAATTTTCGCTGCTAAATTTAAGCAACAACCGCAGTCTATTTATAAACATTTAACGGAATTTACATATATACATATATATGTATAGGAATGTGGGTGAATTTTTTGGGCCGCATATCCGCTTGTGGTGCACCACAAACGCTGTGGCCAATCCCTCAGCCCTTGCCCCTTGAGCCCCTGCACTCGTGCACGGCTGACAAGTGTCGGTCGATTGCTTTTTTCGTTTAGCCAGCCAAAGCCAAAGCAACAAAAAAGAACAGTCAAATTTATCAAATACTCCCCTCTCCCACAACACCCATAAAACTGACCTTCAAAATAGATTTTAAAGCATTAACATATATACATACATAACTAAGCAAATATGCATGCACACAATAATATGTAGGTACATGTGTATATGTGTATATATACATATGTATTTATTCTTTCTTTCCCCATGTCGTATTCCGTAAGTTTCTCTTCGTAACACTTGCACACAACATAATGCATATATATATGCACATAAATTTATGCATACACACATATATATGTGTTTATTAGCACTCTCAGTTAACGTATTAACCGTTGTTTTACACAACAACAACAAAAATAATTCACAACTTAAACGGTTTTCACTTCTCTTCAGTTTCGAATGTTTCCAAATTATTTAAAAATTCCGACTTTTTTATCACAAAACATTATTGTCTTAAAATTTTCTTTTGAGCTCGAATTCGCGTACAAATCAGAAGCTGCGTAACGATCAATTTGAAAAGCAGTGTTAAGAAGAAAGGACAAAGCGCAGCGATTGCTGAATGTTTGCTAATTCTCATAAAATTTGTGACGTAATTTCATCATCTTTTGCTCCGCCAAAACGGGTAAGCGTGCTAATTATCTTGTAAAAATTAATAAGGCTTACACAAAATTCGTGCCTTTATTATTATCTTACTTTCTACTTTAAGCAGTTGCGACAGCCTTAAAGATTATCGAACCGATGAATATCGATAATAACTTGAGCTAGAGTGCACTTTATCTATTTGCTCTATCTATTTGATTTTTTTCGCATTTATCTTGTGATGTCAAAAATATTAAAAATTGTTTTAAATAAATTTGCCTTACAAAATAAGATATAATTTTTTAACGTCTGAGCACATCTTAAAAAGATTTGCAGAGACAGTCGCCAGATTTGTTGACTTCATCTCTTTTAATTGTTTGCCACACGTTGGGTGTCCGCAAATTGACGCGTGTCTGATGAAAGGGCAAAGGTTGGCCCGGAACGTGGTTAAAGTTACGCATCGATGACGCTCGCGTCGCGTCGCCTTTGATGGGCGGCTAATTAGCGTCAAGCCGTTGCAAATTGCTTGCTAATTGGAAAATTAAGATCTTATTTTGAATTTAACTTGGTCCAATTAGCACAATTATCACGTTACATCAAATATCGTTGCAAAATTAGCCAATATTATCGCAATGCTTAACTATCGATATAATCGATGGAATGAAGAATTTAATTGGCTCATATGAGATGCAGAATGCAAATACATAAATAGTTGGGAGGAAACCAATTAGTTACATAAATCAATGTGATTTGTTCATATTAAATAGTATATGCTATATAGTAAAGTGCAGTAAATATTTATTTTATGTTCGGGCTCGCTTTGAGTTCTCTCCACTGTGAGTCTTCTCCACTTTAAACCAATGAATTTTTTCATTTTATATTTAAATATTTAATATATCTTAATCGTGCAAAACAGAAGTATGCCACTCAAATTAAAAAAACAATCGCTTGCACTATGAAAATTCAATTACTTAATTCTTTGCACACCACTTCGACACAACACACACACACACACACACACATCGACGAGCGCCATCTGCCAGCCACAAAACAAACATGCACACACACTCACACAACTGCAGGGAGATAAGAGAAGAATATGGACGTGCATAGCGGCGCCACCTGTCAGCTCTTCTAAGCACCAGGCATTTGGCAACAAATTCGCGCACACGCCCAACCGCCCCCACGCTAAATTACACACATAGAAATGTTCGAAATGTGTGTGCGAGTGTCTGGCACACACTAAAGCACAGTTGGCACAAAGAAAAAATAGAAAAGTGTAAAAACTGGAGTCTAAAAAGCACATAGATCCCATCTAGCAACCATCTGCACTCCGCACACATTTGCGGCTCTCTTTGCATGAGCGAGCAACCTTTCTTTCTCTTTCTTGCAAGTCCCCAAATATTTTCTGCCTTTTATTTCATGCTGGTTTTCCTCTCAGCTGCAATCTTTTTCTATCCTGTATACAAAGTATAATAAAATATAGGGTAACATAAGCTGGGAAGGCAATGTAAATTTGTCAAGGTCAGTTTTAAATATTACTATTTTTGTTTTTCAAAATTGTTATTTTTGAATCTGATAAGTTTATTCGATAGTTTTCGTGCTTGGCTCACTGCCATCTCTAGCGAAGATGTTTTTGCAGCTCCTCTGGTCTCTTTCTCTATTTCTCTCGTTTGTGCACACTTTCTTTTTATTGCCATTTTTTTTTGTTCGCGCCGCTGATGCAAGACTAATGCGTGCGTGAGCGCTAAGGAAACAGAAGAGAGGCAAACAGTAATATTGAAAAGAGTGAGCCAAACGCAGCGAGTGAGCGAGACGGAGATAGCTATGCTGGCGCGCTTTTTAGCTTTTAGTTAAATAGATTTTTATTTGGACTTGTTCTGCCCGCATGAGTGTACTCATACGATTGTTTGAGTGTCGGTGTGTGTGTGTGTGTGAGACCGTTAGGTGTTTCCATTTGCTGGACTTTCGGCTGATTGGCAGCGTGTAAGCCAAATGAAACGAGCCACAACAACAAAAATCGCTGAAATAGAAACTTAGCAAGCAGCGTCCAGACCAAATAACTTAGCTAATTGTATTGGCTGGGCGATTCTCAGGCTTTTCTTCTACACACCAGCTAACGAGTTACAGCTACTCAATGCATTTCCCATAGACAAAATGCATTTTGGACTCTGATTTGTCGAAAATTTTTTAAAACACATAAAATATATATAAATATACAAAAAATTTAAAAAATATTAAATATATATAAATAATTTTATGTTACTATAAATATATAACTTTGAATACAAAAAAGATTTTTTTTGCACATCTATATACATATTTACATAAGAAATTTATTGTTTTATTAAATGTAACTTTAAAAAAACATAAAAAAAAAATTTATATTTATTATAAAATAAATAAGATTATAATAAAAAATAAGA
Source organism: Drosophila gaucha (assembly GCA_035045545.1). Classification (NCBI taxonomy): domain Eukaryota; kingdom Metazoa; phylum Arthropoda; class Insecta; order Diptera; family Drosophilidae; genus Drosophila; species Drosophila gaucha. The sequence goes on from JAWNOY010000099.1 coordinate 3,499,726, forward strand.
TATATTTTGTTTTTCAAATATTTTTTATTTGCCCCAAAATGTATGCTACATAAGAACATTTAGAAGTCTATGAGTAGCTAAAATACATTAAAATTTTTTATTCGCTTCTTTTTTATATTTAATAAAAATTTGTATTTTCTTTGCATAATTCCCTTTTCTTTTAAAGTTAATAAAAATTTGTATTTTCTTTGCCTAGGCTTATTTTGTGTATCCGGCCAAAAAAAATATGCTCTATCTAATTTTACATAAACAAGAAATAATAATAATAAATACGAGAGAAAGGAAAACAGGCTAAGCGGAAATTTCCTTACCTTTTGTTCGCTTTTCGCGGCAACAAAACTTAATTATGTTGCATTTATTACACGAAATAAACCTCCTGTTGCCTTTCATGATAATTACGCAACCAAACACAATAAAAACAACAGCAACAACAACAAGAAATAACCGCAACTACTTAGCAACATTATACACTTCCGTGCAGCTTCCAAAAAAAAAAACGACGGCCAAAAACGTAATTATTGTTGCGGTAAATGCCACGCCCCACGCACTTGTCTCTGCTCTAGACCCTGGCCCTAGTCCCTGCCCCACCCACTTGTAACCACAGACCGTGCTTTTTAATTTCTTTATAAAAATACCTAGCGAGAGAGCGAGAGAGAGAGAGAGGGAGAGTGAGATAGAGAGAGAGAGATAGTGCGACATATATATGACAATGTGCCGCGAAAATTAATCCATTTGCTGTGACAATGACTTTTATGCGGTTTTGCAGCAACACGGCCGCCATCCGGAATCCCGGACACGGCCGCCCGTTCGACGCTCGGCCAGGAAGCCGGACAGTCGCAAAAAGTCAAGCCGCAAGCCAAATGCGGGCGCATAGAGGCCACCAAATAAAACACAAAAAAGCAAACTTGGGTCGCTTTACAATGCCGCGACATGTAAATATTTGGCGACATTTATAAAAAGACAAAAAAAAGAAAGAAAATCAAAAAAGTCCGAGTCCGAGTCCGGGTCCGGGTCCGGGTCCGGGTCCGGCGTGTCCTTATCAAAGCAATTATCTCTAAGATGGCGTCGCCCTCTGCAAAGTATTTTGGCTTTCCACAGTCTTTGTTTGCCAGTTGGAAAACGTAACGGAGACAAAGTACACAACATTTCTCTTGATTTTCTCCTTCTTGCCGAATTCCAAATTGTCAATCTGATGGTCAATTTGTGGCCAGGAGCGCAGGAGTGCAAAAATGTACAGCTCAAATAGATGGGGCAGCTAGCGAACATTTCTGTGGTCCAAATAAAAGTTAGCTGATTAGTGGGGAGCACTGAAGAGCTAAATGAGTTGATAAGATAAATAAAAGTTGGCTAGATAGCTGAAAAGAGAAATTCTCTGGCTGAGATTTGAAGAAGTTTTTGTAAAAAGTAGTTAGAACTAGAAAGATTTCAATATGATGAGTAAGAGTAATAGTAATATGTTAGATGTAAGCAGCTAGAAGGCTTTGAAGATAAGTTCTTTAAGATATGAAAGGGGTTTCTTTAAAAGGTAGTTAGAGAGATATCAATATGATGAGTGATATGAGTAATAGTTATTATAATATAAGAGCCATTAGGCTAAGAAAAGAACTTCTTTAGCTGAGATTTAAATGGTTTTAAGGAAAATGGTAGTTAGAACTAGAATTCTTTCAATATGATAAGTAATAGTAATACAACCCAACTATAGATAACATTAAAACCTTAAAAAATACCTCAAATAATGTAATGTTTTTCATATATTATAAACAAGTTTAAGATTTTTGTAACTTAGTGCAATCATCCGACAAATGGTAACTACATATATCACATCACTCTTTATATTTATAAGAACAAACTTGAAATACTATACTTTTTGTACATACATATACAAATAGATTTAGGATCAAATTTTTCCTTTTAATTAGCCGAAACACAAAAAAAAAAAAAAAAAAATAATAGTATTATGAAAAATATCAGCTTTTGTTAATGAAATCAAGCGAATATACAGTTGATCGTATTATAACGAACTTAACTCATTAGGGTTCGAATCCTATATCTGATGACTTGCTTGCCAACGCTAGTCTATTGGTCTATATGAGATCGAACTTTTTCTGGCTAAAAGTAGAATAAAGTAATATCTAACATTTAAACGACGTAAAAGGTATATATACTCTTTATAAGTCAATATTAGCTATGAGTCTAAGGGCCCTTAAGTTGTACAAAAAAATTTCTTTCGTTCAGTTTTCTCAAAAATATATATTGCTTCTATATAATATATACATTTTTTATCTAATAGTAGGAAGCTTTAAAAAATTAATTTCTGTCAGGTCTAAGAGAGATCTCTTAAAATGTAGTAAGATATTTAAGAGCTGTTATATATAAAATATATGATATATTTATATGAACTATGTATCTAAACTCCATTAAGGTAAGAATATTTGATGAAGATATCTTAGATTATATGATATATAAAGATTAAATTATATGCTTATTAAATCATATGGTATATGTATATAATTTTCTCATTTAATCTACAAAGAAAATTTGAAATTCATGAAAATGTTTAAGAAAAATATATTTCATTACATTTTTATAATTTGCTTTATAAATTCGTCACATTTTATTGGCACACTTAAAGATAGACATTATACTTGAAATACTTTACACAATTATATACACACACAGACATAAGTTCTTATAAGAATCAGCGGAGATCTCACAGCTAACCAAAGATATTTTGCTTAATGCTCGCCCAGAATCCATGCCCACGCTTGGGCTTTAGCTCATGCTCAATTTGCTTATTATATTGCTCCCTGAGCAGCGGATCAGAAGGTCCCCAGTTCTTTTTGGGCCTGAATGAGCCCCGTATCTTCTCGCCCAGCGTGTTGCCAGGCTCACGAATGATCGCAACCAGCATCCAAAAGGGAAGCTGCATAACGCCAAAGGCTGTGATGGCCCAGCCAATGCCTGAAAGAAAGAGAAGAAGAAAGAGTATACATGATTGACTGAGGGCTTAGGAAAATGAAATAGACTTACTATAAGCCCAGGCAGGGAACGGTTGATCGTTATAGCTGAGCGGCTCGTAGGTGGCATAGAAGTATATCAGAATGATGGTCATGATGAGAGGCGTAAAGATGCCCCAACATAGACGCCAATAGAGACCTACTTTTCTGCCCAGCATAAACTCAATATCTTTGCACAGACGATCCGTGCCATAGATCCAGCCGATCGTATATAGCTCAGCAATCCCCAAGACCAAGGCAATCATCGAGGCGCCAAAGAAATCGACCAAAGTCAACATATACTGACCGCCCTATATAGAAAGTAAAACGAACTCAGATTAGCTAAGATATAATATCATATATAAGCCGTTCCCATATCTTACCGGAGTTATATACATCAATCCTATGCTAAAGCTAATAACAGCTATGAGCAGGGAGCACTGCCATTGCTTAAAGTTGGGAAAACGATCGCGGATCGCAGTCACTGTACAGGACGTCATCGCTATGTTCGATCCAATGCCCAGCACGAAGAGCATAAGAAAGAAGAGTACCGAAAAGATCTGGGGCAGCTGCTTGAACTTTGCTATGGCATCCGGATAAGATATGAAAGCTAAGCCAGCGCCACCTTTCACCACTTTTCCTATATCATCTGTGCCGATTTCGTGAGCCAAATGGCCCAAAATGCCAAAGATGGTGAAGCCAGCCAACAGCGAGGTGGCCGTATCCAAGGCAGTCACAATAGTCGCATCCCGATGCACATTGTGACCGAACTTATTGAACGAGGAGTACATGATGATGTTGCCAAAGCAAACGGAGAGCGAGTAGAAGCATTGCGTGACGGCTGCGTACCAGACCTTCGGATCGAGGATCTTGCCCCAGTTGGGCTTGATGAAATAGTAAATGCCATCTATGGAGCCGGGCAGGGTTACAGCGCGTATCAGTAGAACGCCCATGATGACATATGGAAATATAGCGAGGAAATATGAGGCCTTGCCGGAGCTCTTCACACCACGTCGTATGATCAGAAAGACGCACAGCCAGGAGACGAACAATCCAATGACCAGCTCCCAGTTGGGCAGGCCGATGCCATCCGCAATCTGTTCCTTCTCGCGCAGCACCTCCTTGCTAAAATATGCATTAAGAGATCATTCAATTGGGAACAATTATTTATCGCCAACACCCTCAGTTAGTGTTAAGACTAAGCCAATCTATGCCCAAGCACTTACACATAGTACAGCTCCGAGCTGGATATAATGCGATCTGAATTATTATGCATTCCATTTTCGTTCGTATCGCTGGGCGCTGAGTTGATACAGTTTTCGCCCCATTCCTCACGGCACGTTGCCCACGGCAACGGACTGTGGAACGAATCAACGAAATAGCGACAAAATATGGCCACCAGTGAGGCGTAGTAAGTGCTTAACATGAACACCTGGAATGCCTGGCCAACGCCAACACCTTAATAATATGGGGGAAGAGTTAATCACAGTTTAGTAAGATGACAAAATCCAATTCCTGGGTTATATATATGATGCTATGATGTAATGATTATGATATATGTTATGATATTATTTGAGTGAAGAAAAAGTTAAGGATTCGCTTTTAGTTGGAAAACAATTAAATTGTCTTATTGCTAAATTAGAAACTCAACCTCAGATTAATCAGGCAAAAATTAGCTATTAGAGATCTTAAGTATATTTAAATGTTTGTTAATTGTATCGGGATCATAAGTATATAAGTATCCATAACTATGAAAAGTTAACAGTGTAGCTTAGAGCTCATGGAAGATAAGTTAAAATACGGTCTAATATTCTTAAACTCTATAAATATTGTATCTAACTGAAAATATGTTTAATTTTCTAATTTATTATGATTATCGTAAAGAGTTTAAATGTGGTTTGATCCGACAGAAATGGAATAGAACTAAGCTTCTGAAACTTTAGAAATATTATATCTTCCTCAAAATATCTATTATTTTCTAGTTATTTTCTATTATCGTGAATAATTTAGCTAATAGAGACTAAAAGTAGATTTTAATTAGGAAAATTCTGGCTTAAGTAGACTATTTCTCGAGCTTTGAGTATCTAAGATATTTCTTGAAGATTTAGTTAAGGCATATGAAGTATTGATTGTAGACATTTAAGAAAGGAACATGACAGCAACCTTAGCTTATAAGGCTGTATAATACATAAACCCAGCTGGAATTGTAGAAATCTTGAATCTTATAAATTTTATCAAAATTTAAACTATGTTTAAGTTATTTATGTTTTATCATGCAGAATTAAAGGAGTATAGATGGTACGCATATTTTGGCTCATGTTAAAAAATGCTAGAGTTATAAGCACATTCATTTTGAAATATAGATAGAAGATACAAAATGAAGATATATAAAAATGAAAATAGAAATCTAAGCACTATATCTGATGTACCTAAAATGTAACTACATCTAAAATTATAGAAATCTAATTTCTACAAACATAAGAAAATTACAAATTATAAGTACTTTGTCTTTCAAAAAGTTCTCGAGATATAAGAGATACTACTATTCGAATACATAAATTGTATATGAAAAAATTTCTTAAAAATATCAATTAAAGAAACTTAAGACACAAACCTAAAAGAAATTAAAGGTAAATCTGAAGCTCTATCGATCTAGTGTCTAATTTAATTAGCATTAAAGTTATTTATTGCTGTTCCCATGATATGTAGCTGAAAGTTAAGGTCTCTCGTCTCATCCATTAGGCTGGCAATTGAACTGGCCTTGCAACATATCGTCTAACGTTTGGCTGTTGCAATCGCCTAGGGGCTATTGCAGCATCCTAACCTCCAGTGCTATTAATTGCTGTCAATTTAGGCGCCACAGAAGGCGGGAGGGAGCAGTACTAGGGACTCATTCAATTAATGTCAATAAAGCGAGCATTGAACGGCCATAAACTTGAATCTGGCGCTGAATGCCAGAGTGTGTGCCCGTCGATAAGATTACCAACAAATGCTGATAAAAACCAACAACCCGCGCTACAACAACAACAACTGTAACAACAACAACAACAACTAGTAGTACAACAACACCAATATGTAGAAAAGCCACTTACAGAAAATACAGCTCGGCGGATGCAACGCGTTGCGGTTGCGGCCCAATCATATTTAAGCTGGAGATGGAGATGGAACTGGAACTGGAGCTGGTATTGCCCTGGCTGGAGGCCACGCAGATCGAACCCCATTCGGCTTGACACTCGGACCAGGGCAGCGGATTACGAAACGAATCGTAAAAGTAACATAGTGTTATGCCCATTATGCCCACGTAGTAGGTCGTAACTAGCGATATAGATATCACCTGTCCGATGCCAACGCCTAAAGATGCGATTCGATGATAGCAGCAGGTTATGTATGTGATATGTGGGTATATGAATGAATATTTTGAATAGCTGTGCATTTAGAGAGGTCGCTTGATGGGAATTCGGAAAGTCTCAAGATTAGTTGAAGAAGTCTCTGAAATCATTGTATGAAAGTTATCTAGGATAGAGAGCAATGTATATCTAGGAGCGATCAAAAATTCACATCTTTGATCTCTTTCATATCATGATTATACAGAGAAAATACATAATTCTCATAGACTTGCTTGACTAAGACTCAATCTATGTGATATAAAATCTTATTTTTTTTAAATTGCTCATTATTTTGTTATTGCAACTATATCTACTTTAATTTTTACTTTTTTATTGGAGGTTTCTGAGAGTTCCTCTCAAAAACGCACAGCTATTCTATTATATAATAAACCAGATGCTTTTCAAATGCACTTGCAGATCCTTATTACTTATAGATTTAAAAATATAATGAAAATAACATTGGAATATAGACAACAAATTTGATTTGACTGCTACATTTTTATATATATGATTTTATTTTTAAAATAATTTTTATATCCTACAGAAGACTTTATACTAACATTTATCTTAAAATATTTTTCATATCTTAAAGAAGACTTTATAATAATATTTATCCCATAATATTTTTCATATTTTAAAGAATACTATAATATCTTATTATTATTTTTCAATATATACTCTTCATATTTCAAATAAGAAACTCCTTTTCTGAAAAGATTCATGAAAACATTATTCAAATATTCAAAATTACGCCCACCCAAATTGATTGAAATTTGTTGAAATATATAAATTATTAATAATAATAGTAATAAAATAACTTAAACAATTCAGTAATAATAAATTTAAAATATATTAAAATGTTATACTTAAGTAAATATAAATATAATTGAAAAATAATATTTCGAAGTATTCTTTAAATAAAATACAAGTTCATCAATTATAATATGCCCAAATACTTCTTCAAATCCAAAAATCTTTATCTACCTCTCTAGTAAAATTCCACCTATTTCTGCAAGTGCATAGAAACTTCGACCAAGTCGCCTCTTAGTCAACATCTGGTTTATGTTCCACATAATTTGGGCAATTTTCGCTTACCTTTCATGGCGGGGCACAAATCGAATACCTTTACGGAACCGCGACTGGAAAACTGCCCAATTACCATTTCCAGATAGTAAATCGGTTTGCCAATTAGGAATAGCACAATGAGATAGGGTATCAGAAAGGCACCGCCCCCATTGTCCAGCGCCGTGAACGGGAAGCGCCACACATTGCCCAGGCCCACGGACATTGCGATGCACGACATTAGGAACTCCACGCCCTTGCCCCAGGTATCGCGTTCGCCCTGCCTGCCCGCCGATTTGTCAGCTTCCTGTTCGGGCTCTGCTTGCGCCTCTGCCGGCAGCGACTATACACATGTGTGAGTGTGTGTGTGTGTTTGGGTATGAATCGAGCGATTAGTTTGGAGGTCATTCAAATTTTGGCCATAGATTTTGGTCCACTTACCGACATTGCCAGTGTGCTGGTGGTGCTGTTGCCATCGTCGCCCACAAAAGCTGGATTCCGATTCGACGATTTCATCGTAAAATCTGCGTATTATATAGAGAAGAGAGCGGGTGAGTTCTATGCGTTCTATAAGCTATGGTCGTACGACTAACACTGGCTGCTATTTTCGGTAGATTTTCATTGTGAGACGCGCACTAAAACTGACAATCAGATAAACTGAGAGCAGTTGACTGTTAGATAAAAACGGAATGTGTTCGGGGTTGAGATTGTGGAACTAAGAGATGCCCCTTGCTTAAATTTACTTGATAAAATCTATAGAAAAGGATGCCACAAGCCATATTGTATTACGTCTTAAAGTACTTAAGAATGAAGATATTTAAAGAAAATGAGATAAAAAAAGATATTTAATTTTTCAAATAGCAGATAATCAGCTAAACCTAGTTGATGTAGTTCTTATGATAAAAAAGCTAAGCCTTGTAATGCCTTTAACTCAACATCGATAGAAATAGGTCTATCATAAGTCATATGGAGTATGTCTTTATTAATTATGACATCAATCGAATTTCGTATTATTACGAGCTCAGTAGGGTTCGAACCCTTTCTCTGATGATAATTGTGCCAACTCAGACCCCACTGCTCAATGAAGGCTACAAGCGATATCTATGATGATTTTCTTTGATGTCTATTTATAATATTGTATATAAAACTTGATTCGTTTTTTACAGAACAACTAGACTAATTTTTGTCCTATATAAACATTTCATTTACAAAATCAATAAATATCTATATGCAATTGATCAGATTTATATAAGAAGAAGCTAAGAAATAAAAATAAAAATAATAAATAATGTTTAATTTGTTCACATAGTTTGAAAACCTATTTCCATCATTAAAAATCTTTCAGCTGTCCAACTTTATTTCAGTTAGCATTCCTATATTTTAGATTAAAGTCCGATAATTGATAATTTAGAATTGTATTTGACTTAATTTCTCCCTACTCACCCATTAACCCATTTCCCACATCATATGGGGTATTCAAAATGATGTCAGTGTCACGAGCTTAAATACATTGCGATTGTTTTGAGATAAAGATCGGACACAGCTTTGTATTTGCAAGTCAGCAAAAGAAATGCAGCAGTTTATGATAATAACAACATAAACATCTGTTGATAAGCAAATTATAATGTTTGTATAGAGAATAGATAATGCTCTCAAACAGTTCTACTGAGTTCTACATAGTAACAGCTGATGAATTGAAGGGGAATATTATTTTTGTTTTCGAAGTGATTCAGAAATTGCACTGAAAGTTCATAAAAGACAAAGTATTTTATTTGACACTGCTTTAGGTTTAATTGATCCAATTTGTATTGAAAGAGGCCCGCTTTAACAGTTAATTCGTTTGGGTAACTCAATAAATTAATAGCTACTCATATAATGCACTCAACTCATATCTAGATAAGATGTCTGGAAATGTCAAATAAAAAAAATCAGAGTAGACACGAATTACTACACCTATTAAAATGCACTCACGAGTGATATCTATAAAAATATGTCCAATACTGAAATTTAGTGTGTTGTACGACACGCAAACAAACGCTTACCCCGCCACGTCTATAGCGATAACGATCCACAACAAGTCAGAATAACTGCTAAGCTTTTTAGTTTGAACCCATTCAAAAATGTTTTAGGGTATAACGTTTTTTGATACAAAGTATGTAACAGGATTATAAAACATATATATTATTGAGCAGTATCAATAGCAGCATTAATCTGTCTGTCTGTTTATCAGTTTATATATCCATCCATCTCTAAACCTATAATAACTAAAGACTAGAAATTTATTTGAATTTTGGTAATTAACACTGAAGTTACTCAAGAACGAATTTATTATAGGACTTGGGAAGGGAGTGCTCAATAGTGTGAGACAGAGAGAGGCAGAGGGAAAGAGGGAGAGAGAGACAGACAGACAGAGAGAGAGAGAGACAGATATAAACTAGAATAAATTTTAAGCAACAGCTCGGCACAAGCTTCAGGGTATCTCCTAGTCGGGTCCTTACTATATCATGTAAAATAAATGTATTTATTTTTTGTTGATTTAATGATAAAAAAGTTATTCTGTTTTTGTATTTGGAGATTTGTTTAAACAATTTACACGTCGTTTCATTTATGGCGATTATAAACCTAACACAAAAAGCTATTAATTTAATTTTTTGGACAGGGGGCTAACAGCTTTATGACGTGTGCAAAACGTAACGGTACATTAACCAATCAAATGGGGTTTATCTGGGCTTAAATGATGATAGTGCAATGTATCGAGAGCGATTGTTGCTCTCAGCTATTATGGAATATGTTTAAGAATATGATATATCAAAAATTCTCAAAATTCATTTGTAAACATATTCAACATCTCTATATCTATATCAAATCTATATTTCAAAAGCATAATGGTATCTGAATTAAATTGATATATATATACACATATACAAATTATTTGAATCATTTTTGTCGCATTGCTTCGATAAGAATAATCGGTCAAAGTATTGAGAATTCATTATGTTTTCATGATATATGAGTTAGCAAAATTCAAGGTATGGTCAGTGTTTAAAATGTATATTGGGGCAGTTGCCAAGTTCAAGCTGTACCTAGCTCCAACATCAAAGGGCGTTCAGATAACATATATGAAATTTTGTTTTTGGTAGCAAACTTATTTAAAATGTCGCCAAGATAATCAAGTTTTTTTTTATAGAACCCTGCTTTAAAGATATGGACTGTAAGTTAATTTTTATGAAATATTTTTGTAAGGCTAGATTGTTATCTAGTTCAAGGGAACTACAATAGTATACTATATTGAAGAGAAGTTTGAATTACTTCTTATAATAATGCAGAAATAGTTGATTTAATATAAAGAATAAGTTGAGTTCTCTAATTTTGAAAGGCTCTTCAAAGTGCGTTAGTAACAGTGCACTGATCAAAAACTTTAAAAGTATTTCCATATTTTAAATCGAATTTGTGAAACTTTATTTGAGACTTTAGCACTAAGATTATTATTACAAAATTCTTAAAGGGTGATTTTAATTCATATAGGCTTTTTGGCATTTCTGTTTTGGAATAAGCAATTTTTTATTTATTCTAAAAATATTTTCTCAAATGTTAAGATTTGTTTTTGCTTAGTTTAAGACTTTTCTGCATTTATCCCCTTTTTCTCTTATAATAAGATTTTTCTGGTTAGCTTAAGTCATTTCTGCTTCATTCTTTTCTGTCGCTTCTTCACTTCTAAAAACACTTTTTATGCTTAGCTCAAGATTTGTCTGCTTCTTAAACGAGTTGCTTCTAGCAATGGAAATACTTAGTTCACGCTCAAACGAACTTAATTTTAATTATATTTTTATCTTTCTGTCTCTCTCTGTAATAAATATTTGAACAACCTGATAACTTTTTACAATTCCTCCCTCAACTTTAAGCCCAAATACAATCAAATATAATTAAATGAAAAATAAAGAAAAGTTCCCACAATTCCCTCTTCAATTATAAATAGATCAAGTTTTTGGGGCAACGCTCGCCCAAAAATTGCAAAAATAATTTGTATACAATTTATTTAATAAGCCAATAATTATGAGCAGTAAAAAATTCAAGCATCGTCTGGAACAGCATTAACAAATTTCTACGGATGAACAAAAAAACAAATAAACAAAGCCCAACAAAAAAATATACAAAAAATAACAAAAAACAGGTTTTTAATTCTGCTTAAACACTTTTTTATTAAAAGAACAAAAAAAGAGGCAAAACAAAGCTTTTTTAGCCAACTTCTGTTGATGAGTCACAGCTAAGCTAAAGTTATGTTAAAATAATTCGATGTTTCAATGGATGGAGTACTTCTATGCTTCAAGAGATTCTACAAAATATCTGACGTCAGTTTCCATCATGCGAAAGCAGTTTAGAGCGGTTTTAGCTAGTTGCAGAGCTGCAGACTTGAAAGTTGTTTAAGGCAATTTTTCTAGAAAAAAACCCACGCCGGGAAGAACACTTTATTAAAATAAAAGTGTTTTAAGTGCTTAAATTTATTTCTAGTATTTTTTTTAAGTTTTATAATTTTTATTTATTTTCTGTTTTATTTTTGATAACTTATATTTTCTTTTCTTTTTCTATTCAAAAATATTTCTCTTCTATATATCGTATTCTATAACTCCATTTCACATTTGACAGATTCCAGATTGAAGGTCTTCCCCTTTTCCATCCGCCCCAAGAAACCAGTTCAACTGACGCTTGTTCGTCTTATAAGGCCCCCGATCTCTGATCCATTGAATTAGTATGCAAAAACGTGTTTCGTGGCGTGCTTGTTACGCGCCTCGCCAAAAACAGAAATAAAAGAGCCCATAGACTACAAATACAACTACTAACACAAATATTAATGAGCATGCTGCATACATTGCGTATACGTCACACATCAAATAGATAAAAGACGAATTGAAAAGAGAAATAATAACACGGAATTTAAATACCAACGTTTCAAAAAGCAGTTTGATAGACGAAATTTAAATACTCTTAGTTAGGAAGAAAAAAATATGGTACATAAATTATTAAAAATATGAAAAAAATAAAAAGAAAATAATAATTAAATTAAATAAAAAATAAAATAAATATTTAAACATGTTCTTTTAGTAAATGTCATCTCAACTATGTTGATAAGTTTGTGGATTAGGTTAGGTTAGTTTATATTTGCTTGGGTTAGGTTTGGCTATTTGTGGAAGAATTTTTAAGAAAGTGCTTAATACATTTTATAGTATAAAACTTGGATCGTATTCTCAAACATCGAATGATGATTTCTTTTCTTGAGTTCTTGAGCTCAGAAAATATTCAATTTAGAAAAATTAGTTAAAGTATTACTAAATACCTCTCATAGAATCTGATCTCAAGTTTTAATTACATTTTTAACGCTTACACCGAATTCCGTTTTGTTGTTTTATGGCGTCTTCTTATCACAAAAAAACACAATCTATTGTTTTGATCAGTGCGATGACTTTTTAAGAATGGCAATAAAGTTATCTAATCTATGCATCAAACGCATTTCAATGTTTTTTAAGGGTTGTTGGAGTAAGAAACTATGTTCAAAAAGCTAAAAATACTTTTTATGAAGGTATTTATAGCGCATATATACATATATATATATACTACCTATACTATGTTATGCTATAATATGTTGCAGTATGAAGTATATACTATATTACTTATATAATATGTTGTGGTAATATAAGTATTATAATATATATCTTAATATGATTAAAATAGGGTATATTGGCTTTGTGGAAATGTGTGTAACAGACTGAAGTAAACCTCTTCAAATCCAGATCAGTATAAGCAGTCAAGTCTATATAGCCTTAACTGTTCATGTTTATCATTTTGATCATCTTAGAAGCTTAAGAATGATAGTTTTTTTTTTATTAGTTAGCTTGTCTTCTATAGCAAATAGAGTTTTTCAAGCTTTATCGACTAGAATCGGTAATGAAATTCTGTTTTTGCCCATATCTTGAAGATTTCAAGAGTTGAATACATCAAAATGAATATGTGGGGGGCACTCATGTAATAAATATTTGCTCAGAGCTACTCATATTTTAAAGAAAAAATACTGTTGTCCCATCTATTCACTCCAATTGATGTTTATAGTATAGCCTATATAAGTAAATTAAACTACGTTTAAAGTTGCTCAGTTTCAAAAGTCTACCTTATATAGTACCTTCTCGCTCTAGCTTTTCAATAGCTTTTTGTTTTGGTTTAGTCTCTTCAAAACTGCCTCAGCTTGGGCTCTTATAACTCACAATTCGTATCGAAGTCATTTAAGACTAACCTTAACAAAGCAATTTTATGCTGGGTTTTTATGCTGCAAGTGCCAGCTGTCCCTGAGCTTACAGCTAACTCCCACCCTCCCCCGCCTCACACACCCCCACTGCACAGTGGGCAAACGAGTCATGCGCTTGCGCAGCTGCTGCTGCTGCTGCTGCAATGGACCGTTGAGAACTTGCTGGGCTTTACCTGCACTTTAACAGTTAAATATGTAACTGTTGTTGTTGTTGTTGTTGTTGTTGTTGTCACTGGTGCTGCGCCTGCTGCCAAAAGCTTCCGCTGTTTGTCTTTCAGTTGTCTACGTCTGCTTCTTCTTCTTCTTCTGCAATTAAGTTTATGCTTATTTACAGTTGTTGTTGTTGTTACTGTAGCTATTGTTGTTGTTGTAACCAGTTGTAACCGCTTTGAACCGGCCGAAAAAAAAAAACAAAACCACTTTGTTTTACTTGATTTTAACTTTAAACTTTTGGCCCATCGCTTTCAAGGCTTAAACTGAACTCAACTGTTTCTTACAGTATTTAATTTTATTTATTTATAGGCTAATTGCTTTAATTGTTAATTATTATTTATTGCACAGCAATTTTTTGACACTACGAATCACTGTTCCTACCGCGTCTTCTTCTTGCTTTGGCTAAGACTTCCGCTAGACAGTCGAATGAACGAAACTGAAATTTGATGCCAAGCCAAAAAGAAACCCGTTATTATTATAAATGTGCCGTTAAGTGAGGCGACGATCGCTTGGGCAAAGCGCCAGCAGTCAACTGAATGAGCCAAGGCGCAGCTCGGAGGGTTTTATGGCGAACTTGACTTCAGCGGCGCACAGTGGGATCAGTTGCAAGAAAATAAAGCAACAAAAAAAAGAACTTACTAAGATCAATGAGCACCTTAATTATTAGGTTCAAGATGTTTTCTAGCAAAAAGTGACCAAGTAAAATAATTTTTTTTTAAGGTAGAATATTTTCAGTATAGAATTTTTTTATAATTTAGTAAATAATTTTTTAAATAATTACTAAGAAGAAGTACTTTAGAAGTAATGGAAAATTGAACAAAAATATATTTGATATCCTGGATTTTATATTTAAGTAACTGTGCCTTTAATATAAAATATAGTTAGAAACTTTTGAGCTAACTATTTTTTATAGCCTTCGACTTACACAATATATATTTTGCCAAGGACACGAACCCGAAATCTTCTTTCTCAATGAGAACATATAGAATATTCTATTTATTTTTTTTTTTAATATTTAAGGCATTTACATTTTTTTTATTGTTGCTGCACTTTTGTTCCACTGTGCCTCTGGCCTCACAAGCCTTTTTTGTTGGCTCAAAGACTGAGGCACAGCGAGCCACGGAATATAGGTGAAAGCTTTGCGTTTAGATCAACAGCTGAAAGGTTTGTGTCACAGCTAAACTGATCTTATACAAACGACTGTTTAGAAGCGATCTGACAGTTGGTTTTGTGTCTCGGCTAAGTGATCTGCTATTTTGAGGTTTGAAAGCAATTGTGCGGGTTATCAAATAAAATAAAAAAGTAAAGAAAGATTATGAAAAATTAAGTTAATAGAGATAGAAAATACAAATAAATTGAAATATATATTTAATAATAAAGTAAATATATATTTATTACTATGTCCGAAAAATATACAAATATATATTTCTATTAGTATCTTTGTATATAATTATATAGATTATCACAAAATCTCTAAAATGTTTGGTTTTTTCTGTTTCTTTTGTTTTTTGTGTCAGCTTAAGTCAGCTAAGCTAAAGCTTTTTGGTATTTATTTATTTTGCCTTGACTTGGCTTCTGTACAAGTTGCACTTACACTTTTCTCATTAGGCTCAGTCCAATACACACACACACACTCACACTCTGACAAAAAAGTTGCTTTACTATGTGGCACACTTGGTCCATTGTGCTTGGACCACAGTACAACACAAATTGTTATGATAAAAGTTTTTATCAAGTTTTCATTTTATTTTAGGGAGATGTTTTTTGCCTTTCTTTCTTTTTACTTAAAAGTCGTCGTCTAGCAACGTTGATATACCATATAAGATAAAATGGCAGAGCGAGAGAGAGAGAGGGGGAGAAGGAGAGGGATAGAGTTGAGACAAGTCAAGTAACTGGGCAGCTGAATGCAAAAACAATGCCTCGGGGGCGGCGCTGCCTCATAAAATTTTAACTACTTGCAAAAATACTGCTAACTGGTAAACTTTAAGCCAAAAATCATTAAGTCTGCAGCCTGGACAGCCACTAAAAGAGTTTCCACTTGGCAAGCACTAAGAAATCCAGAGAGAGAGCGAGACAAACTTGAGCTTTGCTTGTTTTTATGCTAACAAATTTGTTGCATAGCCATTTTGTGGTTCCTCCGGGCGGGATTGAATTTCAGCTACATCCTACAGTATATACCCTACTCCCTACTCTATTGCTTGGCATTGTCATTATGACTGGACCTTGGAGACACTATCAACAGAGAGCGAGAGAAGAAATGAGTAGGGAGTATGTGACTGTCTGCTCTTGCGGCTCTCACAACTTTTTAATTGCAATTAAAAACTAAGCAAAAGAGTTTTCAGAGCTCTAGACACTTCAGTATATATATGAATAATATATGAATATATATATATATATATATATATATATATAAGTAAATATGTATATATAAACTATACTAAGCGTTCGCCCTCTTGCTAAAAACTTCTACGAATTGCAGCAAATGAAAATCAACATTTTATTTAATATATATTATTTTCAGTATATTTGTATTAATATTATAAATGTATTTAAATTAAATTTTTTTCCCTAATTAAATTGATTTTGTAAAAATTGGTGCATTGATAAAAAATATTTAGTGATTCAACATTAGCGGAGGGACGGATAGACGGACATCGATTGACTCAGCTCGTCGTCCTTATGTAGAATATACTTTATGGGATCTGCCGCGCCTCCTTGTGCCTATTACATACTTTTAACAAAATCAATATACCCAAAATTCCTATTTTCAATGGGAAACATTGAAATTTTCAAAATCTATTTCAAATTTTAGGACATAAATATGACATACAATAGAGTAAATGCACCAGAGCACAAAAATACGTTTTTGGCGGAAACGGAGGAAGCATCTACAAAATTATATTTTTTTATTCAGTAAGTACTTTCCGAGAACATAGAGGCCAAATTTGCCGTCTCTAGCTTTCATAGTTCTCGAGTTATGCCCAAAAAAAAACCAGATTAGATAGATTTTTTTTCGATATTTTGAAAATGTAGATAATTGAATATCGAAGTAAAATTACTATAAGATTCAAGTCTCTAGCTTTTGTAGTCTTCTAGATAATCACACTTAAATAAACGGACGGACAGACATACGTGCGAAAGGGCGAGCGTAGCTAAATTGTTAAAGTTCGTTGCCCTGATTGAAAATATATATAACTTATGACATCGCAGCTGCTCACTTCTGCTTGCTTGTTATATATAATTGTATAAGAGAATATACACTTTTCACCCATTTTTATACGGCATGAAAATAAGAAATTCCCTTATTTGAAATAGTTCAAATATATTCAATATATATATATTTATGTACATACATATGTATGTATCTGTATTACTGTCTTATTATGACTGTATTGCATGTAAATTATAAATTCTTTTAAAATTTATAATTCATATATAATATAATACATTTATATGTTTATATAATATTTATAATACACTCTCATGTATAAAACATATATGTATATATAAATGCATCTATGTAGGAATATCTTCGCATGTATATATATCAATATAGATCATCTACATCTTTGTATGAAAATATATCTCTATCAATATATATATCATCTACATCTTTATATTGATATATATTGATATCTCTCTATATACATCATCTACATATTTGTATATATCTATATCTATTGATATATATCTGCATCTTCACAGGGGAATATCTCTATCAATATACATATATATCATCTACATCTTTATATTGATATATATCTATATTTCTGTATATATACATAATCTATATCTTTGTATATATCTAGATCTATATATATCTATAATGATCATTTACATCTTTGCATGGGAATATATTTATCAATATATACATCATCTACATCTTTAAATCTCTCGATATATACATCATCATATATATATACAAAGATCATTTACATCTTTGCATGGGAATATCTCCATCAATATATATATCGTCTACATCTTTAAATATGTATATCAATTTCAGTCTATATATACATCATCTATATTTTTTCATAAATCTGTATAAATCATCCACAGACTCTTGTTAATCTCTATCAGAGCTCTTCAAGGCAACGCTAAACAAAACCAATTGTATGAGTGTCTATTTTCCAGGCCCAGACCCCCGCGATTTCCATTGTCTGGCGCATTTTCGAGGAAAATCTCTCTCGCAGGCCTCAGCTGGCTGCATTTGCGGGGATTATGCCTAACTTATGCCCTGGCAGGCCATGAAAATTCACAGCCAAGAGCCAAGAATTTTACGGCTATCCACTTCTATTTGGGTTAATCCTTGAGCCTTAGCAGAGCCTGAAATAAAGGAAACTTCACTTAAAATTTCACAAATACTTTTCAATGTATTTCTCTGACCAGTTGCAATTCAAATTTTCTTGCAGCCAGCTGCAGTTGCGACTCCATTCACTGATTTCAGCTTTTTGTGTGGCAAACGAAGAAGAAGAAGAACAAATTATATATATTTATGTAGATATAAAATAATTTTTGTCTTTAGAGGCCACTCACATGTTATGTGTAGGTAATCTCCTTTATTACTGCGGCAACTTTTTGTCTGTGACTGTGTGTGTGGGCAAAAGCGACATAAAGCAGGATTTTGGGGCTGAGATTTTGTGGCCGGGCAGGGCGTGGCACTTACAACTTTTGCATAACATGCAAGAGAGACAAACTGTGAGCATTACGTAAATGTTTATTTTGCCCAAAGAGAGAAAAGCCACAAGTCATAAAACAAAGTTTTGCGCCCCGAAAATTATATTGTAGATGTCCTCCCCCAACGCCGTCGTCTGTCCCTCCCTCTGTCTGTTTGCCTGGCAGGAGATGCGCTAATTGAAAATGACTTTTGGGCCATAAAATGTGCATTTGACTAATGAAAATGCTACACACAGCAGCAGCAGCGGCAGCAGCAGCCTAATTGGCACAATTGAGCCACTTGCCACAAGTAGCTGGCCGATTCATTCAACTAATTGAAGATAACTTGATAACCGAAAGCAAACTCAAGTCCTGGCCAAGTAGTGTCAAAGCAAAGAGCAAATGTCTAAAAACCTTTTTTAATATGAAATCTTCATTGAAGTTTGCCAAGCTTAAGAAGTTTTTCTTCGTCTTTTTTCTATTATTATACTCTTGCAAAAAGGTGTATATACATTTTATTCAGAAGCTTGCAAAGGACTCTGATAACATAAAGTATATATTCTTGATCAGTTTGACGAGCTGAGTTGATATAGCTATGACCTATCTCTCTGTCTCTCTGGATCAACAGAGCTGAAGTTTCGTTTATCTTTGCTACAGCCTTGTATATCTCGGAATCAATCCGTTCGGATGGATATATCCTATAGCTCCCATAGAATAGATCGGTTTTCAGAAATGTTTAGTTAGGTGTTCGGTGTTATTGAAATCTAAGATTCGTTTTAAGTCGTTTAAAACTATATCTTTCACAGTATATATATTATATCGACCCAAAGGACATATGGGTTTACTAGGGGCGTGTCTTATCATGAATTCCTACATAGTGCTTGACATAAATACTCTAAACTTAAGACTTTCAGCTTAAGAAATATATTTGTGTGGACCACTCGTAGAATAAAAGATGAGATATATATAATTCATGCCCCTAATAAGCGTAGCTGTATATACCATATCTTTTATTCTATTATTGGTCTATCTGTAAAAACTGTATCTTCTACAATCCTAAAAATTTATCCAAAACGTTAATACACTACTAATATAAAATCAGAAAAAACTGTGAGAGTCCGAGGCCCTATTTCTAACCTCCATAAATTTGGCAAAAATTAACCGATTTGGCTGATCCAAAACATTTTCTTCATGTTTTATCCTCTAGATTGTTTCAACATTTACATTTCAGTCAGTTGATCAATTACATTTTTTTCGAGAACTTCGTCAAAAATGTTTGGAAATCAAAATTTAGTATAAATTGCTACTCGTGGTAAATCGGG
Source organism: Drosophila gaucha (assembly GCA_035045545.1). Taxonomy (NCBI): domain Eukaryota; kingdom Metazoa; phylum Arthropoda; class Insecta; order Diptera; family Drosophilidae; genus Drosophila; species Drosophila gaucha. The sequence goes on from JAWNOY010000099.1 coordinate 3,519,656, forward strand.
GAAAGCTATTTCTACATCGTTTGAAATTGCAAGGGTATAGCTTTGGCATGACCGCAGTTAGCCCATCTCTCTAGCTTTCGCTATTTTCTTTTGATGTCGACATTTGTTTTTTATTGCCACACGCGCACGCCTCTAAAATTTTATGGTTTTTTCTCTTTTCCTTTAAATGGATATATAATTTTTTCGGCTGTAAGCAAAAACTAAGCACGTTATGATAGAAGAATTTAAGAGAACATTAAAGGAACTTGGGAAACCAAGAGAGAATTTTAGATACCTTTAAATAGGTTGATATGGGTAAAGCTTTTTTCATGGTTATTAAATGAAATGAGATTATAGATATATATATATGTATATATATATATATAAATTATTTTAAATAATATATTATATATTATTGTTGCTAACACGAAGGAAGAGTTAATATAAGTTTTATAATACAAAATAAAGTGTCATAATAGTCAAATATCATGTATTTAACTTTATGCATTTTTTCGAAACTGTCAAAAATTTTAGGAATGCAATTATTTATAATTATTAAGAACAGATTATTATATAGATTGTATAACAAATTTCATTCAATAAACAGCTAGCAACTGAACTCTGTTACTAACCAGAAAGAAACCTTAAAATATTACATTTATATATATTTTAAGAAATTCTTTAAAAACTACATTTATATACAATATAACATATAAAATTTGAAAGTTTCTTAAGGCTTTATTATATTTACGTAAAAACGAGGAAAGTTTTTCAGAGATCTAAGCATATCTTATTTGAGTAATATATGTAAAGTATGTTTTTAGACTCTGTTCCCAAAGGGAAAAAGAGTCTATTGGATTTGTGCAATGTCCGTCTTGCTGTCTGTCCGTCTGTCCGTCTGTCCGTCTGTCCGACTGTCCGTCTGTCCGTCTGTCCGTCTGTCTGTATGAACGCGCAGCATTTGGACACTATAGAAGCTAGAGACTTGTAATTTGGAATATATACTCGTGTGTATCCGCGTCAGATCAAGTTTGAGTATTTTTTCGATACGCCCACAGGGGGCGTGGCAAATCGGGAAATGCTATATCTATTAAGACTAAAACGCTGTTATTTTCGTCAATATTGAAGTCTAAGAAATGGGATTTAGAATATATATTCGTGTACACCACGCGGACGTTTTAAGATATAGATTATATATCTACGCCCATTGTGGGCGTGGCAAATCGGATAAAACTATATCTTCTACAGTTTTGAAGCTAGAGCATCCAAATTTGTCATGTGGGTTACTGTTGGCCTTCCCTTAAGTTGGATCAAAAAGTTATATACCCACGCCTCCTGGGGGCGTACCAAATCGGGAATTAATATATAGCGATTTGTGTAAATCTTATAATATTTTGAGCGTATTAAGAGCTAGAGACTTGAAATTTGGAATACATGTGCAAGTAGATCACTCGGAATCAAAAATATATATTATAGATATTTACGCCCATTAAGGGCGTGGCAAATCGGATAAAACTGTATCTCCTACAGTTTTGGAGCTAGAGTGTCCAAATTTTGCATGTGGGATACTATTGACCTCCTCTTAAGATAAGTTAAAAGTTATGTATCCACGTCTTCTGGGGGCTTGGCAAATCGGGAATTACTATATCTTTTACTAAAACCGTGATAATTTCGGCAATATTGCCGGCAAAGAGTTGGGACTTGGAATATATATAGTAGTATCCTACCTCTACCCAAAAATATATGTTATATATAGCTACGCCCATTTGGGGCGTGGCAAATAGGGCAAAACTGTATCTCGTACAGTCTGAGACGTAGAGTATCCAAATTTGACATGTGGGTTACTGTTCATGAAATTTAAATTTACGAAAAAAAAAAAAATAATAATAATCATAATGTAAGCCTCCGTAAAACAAATTCTAGTTGACCTAACTGGGGATTGAAGCAGGGTCTTCGCTACCACAACGCAAGTCTGTTTAACCAAATCAAAACACTTCCAAACTCAGTTTGGCACATAGTCGCGCAAGAGACGCCGTGGTGTTGTGGGTAGAGTCGGTGGCATGCGAAGCGCGTGACCCAGGTTCGATTCCCATCGCTGCCGCGTGATATTATCAATTAATAAAATGTTTTTTTTTTTATTTTTTTATAACTTCTATGTTATTTAATGGATTTTGATACAATTTTCTGCATAAATCCTTATATTTTATTAAAAATACGGTTTTACCTAAAAACTTAAAAAAAAAATGTAAATGTGGCTTTATTTGCAACTGAACTTATATTAAATTGATTTTGTGAAATGTGGAGCCAGTATCCAAAATATATAAAAACCAAAATAGTATTTTATTTTAAAAAAGCTATATGTAAAATTTTATGACTGTAGCTAAATTGATGTAAAAGACATGCTCAAAAAAGGAATCTCAATAATCTCGCATTCAAACATACGGAAAGACGGACGGACGGTCTACATATTTATTGAGCCTACACACCTTTAACAGGAACAGAGTCTGACGCAGTCGGTGGCGCCCGACTGCAACGTTCTTACTTGTTTTTATGCTTCCTTTGTTTTGTACTACATTTAAAACAGGTTTTTCTTATTATAAAGTGCATTAAACAATATGTGAGTGATAATAATATAGATAAGAAAACGTTCTTATTATTAACAAGATAGAACAGCTCTCTGTCAATTCAAAATACGTTGAAGTACATACAAAAACTAATTAAATATAAATTTCATTTCATATAAAGTTTAATTGGAGTTTAAGCAAATTAAGAGTCGAATAAGCGTTATGCCTAACTAACTTCATTAAAAACTTTTGGATAAGATAGCATTACATATATATGTTTATTCTATGATAAGGATCCGATAATTTGCCTAAAAGCTAATCATATTGGCTAGCCACTTTTTAAAGAAAAACTAACTAAAACTATTAACAAATTGAAAACTTATATAAGAAATAGCAGAGCGCTTGAGTATGCGTAGATAATCGATATATAGCTATAAATATATACACATACTATAAACTATACTTTTGACTTTCTGTTTCTGTGTTGAGTTGGTAATTTACATATTTAGCAAATGCCATAAAAAATTAATACCAATGACCAATTTCAAGAAAAGCCAAAGACATAAACTAATTTGTTTTGCCAACTACTATGGCTTTCCCTTGCTCCTGCTTAGCCTTGTAAAGTTTGCCTTTGGCTTGCTTGCATTTAGCCTGGCAACCAAATGCGGTTTATTCCAATGTCCGTTTTGCTGTGCAGCTGCCATTACGTGCATTTCCCGCATCGCGTGTCTTTAATGACGCTTAACGGCGACTGCGATTTCTGGCTGCCGCCCACTTTTTGCATTTTCCAATGCAGCTGCCATAAAATTGCAGCAAGCTTCTGGCCCCAAATTGGGCAGTTCACAGTCCGCAGGACCTGAAGGGCAAAAAATGCAGCCAGTCGCTGCCAGTTGAGTGCAGTTTATTAGCTCGCAATTGCAGTTTGAATAGCAGATCGGAACTATGTTGAAGCTTGGCTGCTTCCAGCTCAGTTGAATGTTCGGCCTCATTGAGAGTTCGCCCAACGGCAGCAGCAGCGCACAAATTTACCCAGCAGCAGTCACTTGAACGTAGGCAACAGGCTGCGGCTCGCAATATCTTCCTCTGTGGAGCATAAAAATGCAATTTTAGAGTTAATCAGTTATTAGGAAATTACTAACATGGAGAGACACATCATTTATTTTACAATTTATAATGATTCAGTAGATTAAGCTATATATGAAAAGGTAAAAGCAACAAAGAGTGGCATTAGCTTCATCTGTGGAATATAAAAACATCATTTTAGAGAGTATTATATTTTGAAGGATTACTTGAAGAGTGACAGAGTTTGCTTAACAATTCAGCAATATCGAATATGACTATATTAGCAGCAATGACTACGAACTTGCAGCAGCTTGAGGCAGTGGATTATCTGCATCTTTTACATACTCAATTACAATTTAACAGATATTATTAGTAAAACATATAGTCGAATCCCGATAGTTCCCTTGAAAAAAAATCGTTCGCATTCCTGTTCGATAAATCGAATTCCTGTGTAATTCGCAAAAATGCTGATTTCGCTGTTATTTCCAATTGTCGGGATTCGATTGATTCTTAAACAGATCTGGTGTTTGGTGTTTATAGACTATCAGAATTCAAATGTTATATCAGACAGATCCTTATTTAGAGAGGCTCAGAAGGAGTTAAGCAATTCTTAAAGATCGCTTGGAATAAGCTCAGTATACTTATACATATATATTTAACGTCCAAGCAACAAGTTGTGACAGTCGATGTCCTTAAGCTATAACTCCTACAAATACAAATATTACAAATACTTAAGCATCATCAGATATCAAAGAAATACTCACGAAGGATATCTCACACTTCTAAATTTTGAATATGTTATATGTATATATATAAACATTATATTACATGCACTCACAGATTATGCCACAGTAACTTCGTTTTAAAATCCACAACAAAATTCATTTAAAGTTCATTACTTCACATATTTAAATACCCTGAAAAAATAAATACAATATAAAATGTGAGTTTTCCAATTAGCAAGCAATTTGCAACTTTGGCGCTAATTAGACTGCCATCAAAGGCGACGCGTCGCCGATGCGTTACATTAAACACGCAATGTGCTAACCTTTGCCGTTTTAGCAGACACCAGACAATTAAAAAGCTGATGTCAAAGCTGACGAAAATTTGATTGTCGCAACAAATCCTTTCAAGTCAAATTAAGCCAAGGTCATTGCCATTGTAGGAGCTATAAGAATGTACATATACAAAGTAAAAACATGCATTTAACTACTCTTATTTAATAAATTATTAATTTTAAATACCTAATTAACATTTTTAATTTTTCTCCATCAACAGCAAACTAATTTAAACACAAAGACTTAGCGATGATTACTATCGATATTGATCCTTTCGATAGTTCTTATTGCTCGCGAATCAGGCAACAAAGAAAAAGCTAAAGTTGTGAAACTTATCTTGATAAAAGCACGCAAAAGTCTATTAAAATTTTAAAAGTGTTTGACTATAAGCCTTCAAGCTGCATGCTCATAATATTAGGAATCTGCATTATTAAAACGCTCTTTTTCGCCAAATTTACTCACCATGACGTCACGTGTTTTTAGGCTGTGTTTATAGTGTTATAGGCTGTGTTTAGTGTCCTTTCTTACACATTTCTATCGACATTGATAGTTTCGATAGATTAAGTTGCTCGCGAAAACAATAAAAAAGCAAAGAAACTGTTATGCGAAAACTTTAAATTATATAATGCAAAAGAAGGGTGAATAACCTTGATTCGGATGGCCAAAGTTGCATAGCTGAATTAATTGCTGGCAGAAAACGAAGAAGAAGAACAAACCATGATCTGCAATTCACATTAAACGCACAGAAATGAAATTTAAGCTATTGAACTTAGAGATGCGGGTCCCGAAAAAATTTTCTGGATTGGGCCGGATGGGGAAGATTCTGGAAAAGTCCGGGATGGTCGGAATAAGTGCTTGATTCCGAAATACCCGCGGTTCCCGATAAGAAAATTATCAATAGATAGAATTGCTTGTATTTATCAAAGAACAAAAGAATGATATTGACGAGGAAATTAATTCTAATATAAATCCTGTTAAATTTAAGAGAAGTTGAAATATTTTATTATTTTTACAACAATTCAATTGAATTGTAATTGTTACAAATGCTTGCTAGGCAAGTACTTGATTTTCCAAAATCTTCGACAACGAGTGAGAGGGTGTATTCTACTTTTAGTAGAATTTTGGAAGAAAGGAGATCACATCTTAGAGAAACAAATTTTGAGGAAATATTATTTTTAAGTAAACAATTTTATCTATCATAAGAATTGTAAATGTTGAAAAAAAATTTCGGGAAAAGTCAGAACCCGCGAGAAAAAATTAAAAATTTGTCGGGACAATCGGGCGTGAAAATCAAAAATTATTTCGTGACGGGAAGGGTCGGGAACGCATTTCTTTCCCGATCCCATCTCTAATTGAATTACATATTCTGCAAATACGTGAACTATATTTATTAGTGACTCTTTATCTTGTCCTCAGCTTTAAGCATAAGCAAAACCCCAATCTCGTAATGAGTCCTGTGAGTTCAAATCGACGCCCTCGAGCATTGCCCGATCTTTGACCCCTAAATTTGTTCACAGCCAAGAATTATCATTGGCAAACCGCAGCGCCTGCAGCATTTTCAAGCCCAAGTGTCTGCCAAAGTGGCCGCCAATTTTTAGCGCTTGTTTGACAATTGTTGCGGTGTGGAAAATAAGAGGAAAAACATGAAAACCCATGGCCGACATTTAGTCCATTCGTGCGCGCAACTGCAGCAGTCGACGCAAGCAGCGGAAGCAGCAGCAGCGGCTGCACGTGACCATGACAACGATGCCGCCAAACTTCCATTCGGTTGCAACGACTCGGAGTGCGCTGCTAATGTTGTGCTAGTTGTTATGGCTGTTGTTAGACTCAGAAAGAGTCATGCAATACTTCGACGGCTGCTTCTTATTCTTGTGGTGTTTGCAATACCCTATAACAACTGAGCAGCGTAAACAGGGTATGCCGAGTATATATATTTCAAATAAATACCAAATTACCTGAAAGAAAAATTTATTTCGGAACGGGATAAGTTGGAAACCAATTTCTTTCCTGATCCCATCTCTAGTGTATACCCTGTTGAACTTTAGTTGGGATCAAAGGTATATTGGCTTATATTAATAGCTGATGTTTTCATTGAATTTCCAGTATAGACTTCCAAAATAAACTGTCTATAAAATTGAGCTGCTTAGACTGTTGAAATATTAAATTTATATATTAGGTATATATTTTCATTAAATTTAAACAATTTAATTTTTATCCAATTTTAAAAGAAGTCAAATAAAATTGGATTCTGTTAAAATATACTTAAGATACCATTTAACTGTCTGTATTAGCGAGACCATACTGTACTTACATATAAAGTTACTTTAGTTTATCTGTATATCTGCTTTATGTACAAATAAATAACTTAGCTGATTACAGGGTATCTCTTTGCCTAAACACACATTTTTAAAACACAATCCGGTATTGTTGTTGCTGCGGTGCGTGCAGTTCACAAGTTTTCAAGTTGTTCCTGCTAACTTCCTTCTCTCTCCCGCTCTCGCTATCTCTCTCTCTTTCTTTCTCTTTCACACATAACGACCTGCCAAGTGGCGCACTTAAAGCTAGAGTTTCGCTAAAACATTCGCTGGGAGACCGATGATTGCGATCAGCGTCTGTGAATGCCTTGAAAGTAAAATGATTGTAACTTAATGTGATTATCATACTTGATAAAGTTCTATATAATCTGAGTAACGCAAATGGATTGACATAAAATGTTTTACTTTTGCTTTACATCCTTATAGTTGTATGAGGACATGTTTATGAAGAAGTTTTCAAGCTTCTAAAGCATATATATTTCTGTTCAGTAACAATAACTGGGTATATATGGTCGCGGCTGCTGCCATTGTTGTTATTACTGAAGAAAGAGATTGAAAACTTTAAGAAATTTATATGATTTAAAGTAATCTGGGATAATTATATCTTTTTTGTTATTATTGCAGATAATGATTGAAAACTTTAAGAAATTCACATGACTTAAAGTAATCTGGGATAATTACATCTTTTACAGTTTTAAGTACAATCAAATCTAAGCGATATAGACAATCTGATCAGTTTCACAGATGATTAATGTAGATTTTCTCTAAATATCTGTAGGCATGCATATGTATATTAGTTGAAGTCGAGTAATACTTCGAGATTCGAACTTCGAGTCGAAGACTAGTAGATCTAGTGCTTGTTAAACTAGCATTAAGCTATGCATTAAATAATAGATTTCATTTGCTAAAAATGTAAATAAAATAAATATTACGTATATATTACTTGACTACAACTATATAAGCCTCCCCTTTTAATTTATCATGTAGATCAATGATTATATTCTCTATAGATCGGCACACATTGTATGGTATAACCCATTTAATTGTTTATTCTCTACAATTTTAAAGTAAGAGCTACCTAATTTGAAATGATATTTGCTAAAGATCAATAATCGATATATTATATATCTATATCGATATATTATATAGTTTATACATATATTTACATTTGGATTTCTGGGTATATATATGTATGTATATACTTAGGTATTTAAATTTTGAATGTCGTCGTGAAGAATCGAAAGCTATAGCGTTCTGAACTTGGAAATTGCAGTTGTGCCAATACATTTTTGACTCACTGTGGTTTACATAGCTAACAACTAGGAGCTTGGCATAGCAGAAACATAAAAGATTCTTGTCGGCATTTACAAGCTACTGCCTTAAATACTCTACTCTTAACAGATACTTCCCTTTGAATTTGCATTTAATAGATCTTTAAAGCCGATTGCTTGAATGATAATTACAGCAGCGGAAAGTAAGATGATCAAGCGTGCAAAATATATGAATAATGTATATTAATGTTAGGGAAATGCTTCTTTTTTCTTTTATTTTTTTTTTTAGCTTGTCAGCTGTCGCAGCCATTGCGATTTACTGTTATTGCTACTATGAGAAGCAGCAGGTGTGCCAATCCATACTATGGATGGATGCCAGACCCTTTGCTATTCACTTGCCTAATGCGACACACACACACACATACACACACGTGTGTGCGTGTGCATAAAACTCAATTCAAAAATACTTAACAAACATTTATTTGAATTTTCTTATTTTATTTTTTATATACACACACATACATATATATATATATATATTTTAGTATTTTCTTGCATGTGGCAAAGCTTCCAACTGCTTCTTTGTTGTTGTCATAAAAATGCAAATAAGTTGGATGGGTTGCGTTGTCGACGGCGTATGCAAAGTGCCAAAAGCGAGTGTAGCTGCTCCCTCTCGCTGTCTCTTTCTCTCCCTATGCCGCAGCCATACACACACATCCACATAATTTTAATGCCAATTCAATTTAATGGTTCATTTCATATGAAAATTGTAAAAAGTCATTGCTGGCCGAAAGAGTAAAATACCGAAAGAAAAAAACCTAGAAAATAAAGCAAGTGAGATTGGTTGAGTCGATGCTGATCGAAATATATATACCCTAAGCTAAACAGCTGACCAATTAGTTTCTTCTATAAGTTTTGTTTAGATGGTAAAATACTTGAAATTATGCTTTTTTCCTAACAATCAAAAACATATTGAAGATCTGAATATAACTCTGTAGTGATCTATTATATCTCAGTCTGTGAGCTATTAAAGTTTTTTGTAGATATATGTATACCCGTTCTGAAAGTTTTTTTCTTAGTTGCAGGGTATTTAAGAAATAACGTTAAAAGCTGAACTCGAAATATTTTCCCTTTTTGGCACTTGGTATTTTGTCATGCGTGGTTTTTTCTTAAGGCTCTTTTTCCGAATGGGTTTGAAAAAGGGGCAGGGGTATATCGGTTGGTCCATTGTGTTGATGCAGCTGCGGGTAACAAAAAGAACTTTTCATATACTCTTCGCTCTCTCTCTCTCTCTCTCTCTTTCTCATACATATATGTATTGTAATATATATTTGCGTGTACACATACGACGCATTAAATATGCGAAACATGCATTTGCATTTTGATATCAGAGAGAGAGAGAGAGAGAGAGAGAGAGAGGGAGTGAAAGAGCTCGCATATCTCGCAAAACACCCTCTCTCACTCGGTCTTCTGTGCTGCGTATTGTAATAGAAAAATCATAAATAGCAAGCATTTAAATGTGAATTTTCCTTACAGTTAGCCAACTTACGAGCAACCCAAGTTTCACAATGGCATTTCTGATTTCTTTTTGCAGTTATTCGATTTCCATGTTATAGTGAATTATCGTAGTTATGGCAACTAATGCTTTATGTCCTTGCTTGGCCAGTGTAAAAGAGAAGTGTATTCAATTAGGCAAGCATTTTGAGGCATATCCTTACAATACGAAAGATATGTGATCTATAAATTAAAGAAAAACATGTTCTTATAATGAATTTTAAAGATATCAGCTGATCGATAACCGTTAAATATAATATATATGAATAATTTCCGAGATTTGTGATGAATTGAAGAGTAAACTATATTTACAATTCGGCTGTAAAGCTATAAACTTTATGGATAACAGTTAAATATTATATATATATATTAATAATTTGCGAGATTTATGTGTTGAATAAAACCCTAATTGAATTTTCGTCTTTAGAGATATTAACTTTATCGATAACAGTTAAATATTATATATATATATAATAATTTGCTAGATTTATGATGTGTTCAATAAAAACCTAACTGAATTTTCGTCTTTAGAAATATGATAACAGTCATATATTAATCATTTTCGAGATTTATATATGTTATTTCAATTCAATCAATCAACACATATATATAATCTATATTAATTTTTTTTTGAGATTTAATTACATATGTTAAAGAAAAAACAGTATTTCCATTTCGTCTTTAGAGATATGAACTTTAAAGATAACAGATAAATATAAATATAAATATATTCATAATTTTCAAGATTTTTAAAAAACTTGATTTAAATTTCAGCTTTAAAGATATTAAGTTTATCGATAACAAAGAATCAGCTTAAGCGTATCTGTACACATATTTTATTGAGATGTTAAAATTAGCTTGAAAGCCACTAACTTAAACGATAACAGCGAAACGGAGCTTGAAGTTGGCTGCAGTAACTGTACATGTGTTATCGATAGACTTGTTGAATATCAATAATTAAATCTCAATCTACTCTATTTTGTCTGTTAGTATCAAACTTCTTTTTCTTGTTCTACAAAATCAAACTCAACTTCTTTTATAGGGTATATGCAACTGCTTGCATGCTTTCTCAGCTCATTTTAATTCAATTTATTCTTTCCCCTTTCTTTGTGTCGAGCAATTTAAATAACACGTGTGTTTTGCTGTGACTTCGTCGTGTGAACATTTTCAATTTGATGCAGCCATGGAAATGCGTGAAAACTCTTTGTATTTCCCAGTTTTTTTTTCCGTAAATTCTGATTATTGTTTGGACTTATGGCAATTGCGAACGCTTCTGGGCTTTCAAAGCAATTTGCAAATGCTGAAAAGATGTCTAGGAACTGCGTGTTTTGACCATTTAGCTATTGCAGCTAAGAATCATATCAAATGAAATTACGGGAGTATTCAATTTTTGTTTGTATATAGTACAAAAAGGGGAGAAGTAGAGTTCCTTTTCAAAGATAGTTCTCCTCGTCAGCTCGAGCTCTACTAACTCTTAGCTGAAAAAGAGTTTTGTTTGCTGAAGTTCGCACTCGAAAACCCATTTGCCTTTATGGTCTTGGAAAAGGTTTATCTAACGTGTTTTTGGCAAGTCCCTAGAAAGCTTTCGAGATTCTATAAAAAGCTCCACGTGTTTTGCTCTATACATTTCTGCCTTTTTCTTTTTTTTTTACTACACTTACCAAATTGAATTCGCGTTTTTTTTCCGTGGACCAACTAACGGAAATTCCTTTGGCGCTTTTTACCTTTTTATTTATTTTTGTTTTGTTTTAGGTGTGTGTGTGTGTGTTCGGAACAGATTTTGCAGCTGTAGGGACTAGGGGAGAGAGGGGAATAAACTTTAAATGTCCTGTAAGTAGGCAATGCGCCGAAAATATGCGGCACGCTAATGGATTTTGGGCTAATGGAAGCGTCGACCTTTAAAATGTAAATAAATGTTTTTTTTGTTGTTTTTCTTCTTCTTGTGGGCTGTATTTTTATTTTATTTTGTTTGGGTCTCTCGTTCGTGGCTCACCTTGTGCTTAACCCCTTGGTGCCCAGCCAACAGGAGGCGGGGCGTGGCGCTTTTAATGCCGCGTAAATTTTGCAGGATAATCCAATAAAGAGATTTTCGCTGTGGCTGCCGTTGACGTTGCCCGTTGGCAAAAATGCTGCTAAAAATTTCCCAGGGACAACGAGCCAGCACACACAAGCAACAAAAACAACAGCAACAACAAATGGTTGTGTAAAAGTTGGCTGAATCTGTAAACAATTGTCGCAACTCGCTGGATCTGGTACTGCGTCTGGCTTTAACTCGGATATGTGTTGGGCTGCCAGCTGGTTGCTCCACAAAATGTTTTCTACGCCAATTTCAATTGTTGTTGAGCTTGAAAGCAAAAGCAAAAAGTTTTTAAGGCATTGCCTGAATGACATTTTTTTTGTGATTTAAAAACTTAACATAAAATTAATTGATTTTCTTGATATGTTTTATATAACAAAATAGAGCAGACTTTTCTGTCAATCTTCACTGTAGTATAGCATATTTCTTGTTCGTATTGAAATCATTCTCTGGAACACAAATTGCAAAAAACTATTTCCATTCATGAGGCCGAACTAAATCAGTTGAGCTGCTCCAGGGACAGTTCTGCAATTGCGACGCATTCGAAACTCGCGGCGCACTGGGAAATGTCATCAGCAGAGCATTCAAATAATTGTTAGTGTCCTGTAAAAGCAAAAAAAAAGAGTGATGCTGCGATGAAAAAAACACAGATGAGCTAGAGTGTTTTATTGAAATCATTTAACACGTGTTTGCGGCTTAAATCCGATTGCATACGCGTTTTTTTTTTGCAACATATTTCGATTATTCCACAAAAGGGCCTCTCAAGTGGATGAAAAGGCCACTCGAGAGCGTCAACTACTTGAAAAAAGAAAAAAAAAACGAGCCGTGAGTGTAATTTTCGAATAATAATTCATAACAACAACAAGTAGAAGAACCATCCACATAAAAATTGTTTTAAACAACTAAAATTCATTGAAGCGTTAGTTCATATGCATATTACTCATACGCCCTGTTGAACAAACACTTGAACAGAGCGCAAAAGTAAACTTAAAATCATTTAAAAATTTCACTTTTTACACGCGTTTAAATTTTTTACAGATTTAACTTAGTTGGTTTTAAAGGTTCTTAAATATTTATTAAATTTAGTTTGTGGTCTTGAGATCTTTGAGCTTCAAGATGAAAGCTAAAATCAAGGTATTAATTTTTATTGTCTTCAAATATTCAGTTGCGGTTGCCAGCTTAGCCGCAAAGCGTATTTAAATTGAGCTAAATTGGCGTGGGCCCGACTATCTGATACTCTGTTGTTTTTAATAAATTCAAGGTTTTTGCCAAATTACTTAGATTTTCACTAGGCATTAAGATATCCTGTATAATTTCTTATATTTTTTTTGTATTTTTTTGAATATATAATTTCTTTTTATTTTTTAATGTACATTTTTTGGAATATTTTTTACTAATAATTTATATCTAATTTCTTATATCTTTTTATTTTTTACTAACAATTTATATACTTTTTTTCTTAAGTTTTTTTTTGTGTTTTTATTCCTTATAGAAAAAATTATCCAAAAAAATTGATAAAAAAAGTAACGAATTTATATATAAATTAAAGGTAAAAAAAAAGATATTAAAAAAAATAAAAAAATTACATATACAAAAAAATTCATAAAAATAAAAATTAAAAAAAAAGAGATATTATATATATATTAAATTTTTCTAATTTTTTTAATATTTATTTTTTTAAATTTTTTTGTATGTATATAATATCTTAATTTATTTAATATTTTTTGAATTAAATAATTTATGAATAAATAATTTTCTAAACATTTTTTAAACCTTTTTTTTTTGTTTATTTTTTCCTAATCAGATAAATTGCTTCAAGTAAAATATCTATTAGATCAATTTCGAGGATTAAAATAAATTGGAATGAATTCAAGCTAAAAGCAAAAACTGTGAGTCAAAAGTGAAAATCAAGCATCAAATGGGATTCATTTGCTGTGTTGTTGCTTAAGTTGTTGTTGTTGTTGTTGTTGCCTTCCCATTTCATTTGATTTCATTTCACATTGCAGTCAAGAGTTGAGTGTGCGAAAGACAAAACAAATAGCGAAGCGAAGCGTTGCGCAAATTCCTTTAGCAAAAAATCAATAAATTTCAAAGGAAATAATTAAGCAAGTAATTGACTTGGATTTCTTTTAGGAATTTCCACATAAATCTCGCAGCTAAGCCAGCCAAGGCTGAGTATCTCTCATTGAGTGTGCTGTGTGTGTGTGTGTGTGTGTATTGCTGCTGAAATACGAGCTGCTAGCAAGGAAGGCGGCGGCCGTCTTGTTAGTTATGTCCCGGCATGTGAACTCAACCAATAGTTAAAAGGATGTGCGCTTTGGGTTTCCTACAAAGTTGCAGTTGCAGTTAGAAAGAGAGCGAGAGAGAGAGCAAACGAGAGAGAGAGTGAGAGATGGCGGTTCGTGGTGCAGAGATGAGCATCTATTTTGCAGTTTTCACATGCTTGGAATGCGAACACTTACAGTTGGGGTGGGGGTGTTATAAATAGACAAAATAAAAGCCAACGCCTCGAATATTTCGAAATTAAAGCCAAAGGCAGTTGCCCAAATATGTTGCCCCAGCTCACATGTTTGTGTATTTGTGTGTAGATTGTTTGGTCAGAACCGACAAAAATGTCGTAGCTAACTAAAAGGTTTTTTTCTCTCGTTTCTATGTGTGCGCTAGCCCGCTTCAAGAGCGAAACACAGTCGACACACAGAGGTCAGCAAAAATAGTTCTCGCAAATTAAACTGTCCACATTTTTGTGTTGTTTTTATTGTCACACATAATTGGCTGCTATGGCACAGAAAAAGAAGCAGCAAAAACAACTGCACGGACAAAATGTGCGTAAAAACAAATTATATTTATGCACACATAAAAAAACGTAAATACGAGTCTGCCAAAGTCGTGCAATAAACTAACTAATTAGTTTAAAACTTACTTTCCCTATCACACAATTTTGTTGCCACTATTTTTTTTTTTGGTTTTTTGAGTGGAGCATAGAAATCTAACGAGTTTGTAAAAAAGGGTTTTAGTACTTTCTAGTAATTTGTATACAGAAAAAACTCTTTATTTTATGCGTTCGACTGCAGATCTTTTTACAGTTAATATGCGAGATACACTGCTCGATACCTAAATAGAACAGTCCGTAAGCCTGAGTTCAATCACCGACAGCTCTTAAACCAAGCTTGCAACATACCTAATTTTAATTTAAAATTAAGTTCATTTTATTATTGTTAATAAACTATACAGATGAACTTTTATCAAAATGTTAAGTGTAAAAAAAAATAATATTTACAAAAATCTTAAAAAATTTGGCGGTCTAAATGTGCGTTACTTGAATAGGACACCCTAACAAAAAATTAGTTTTCTTAAGAGTTTCGATTCTTTTTCACAAAGATTATAAATTAAATTAAAGTATTTTTTAATAAAAAAAAGTAATTTTAAATTTCAGTTGTTTGTTTAGAGTTTGTTTTTAAAATAATCTTAATCTTTATTCATTTTAAAATTAATTTTGATGTTTCCAAACACGAACTGCAGTTGGTTATATAGGTTGATAAGTATCGATAGTCTCCCCCATTGTTTGTTTTTCCCATCGATATTTTATCGATATCTTTTTTCACATCTTATCGATAATTTTTAATACTGAGATACACAAATATGGTTTAAAACATAATATTTTCTATTTATGATAAGTATTTATAATGAGCCAATAAAAAAATTTGATTTTAAAGTTAATTTGTGTACATCAGTACGCAATCGAAGACTATACTATCGATAAGATATCGATATTGATATTCACTCAATCATATAGTTTGAGCTGTTACCGCTCGCCTTGTATTCTTTTCCGCAGTAAAAGCATTTAAAACATTTCTTAAAATCTGACCTTTTTTAAATATATATAAAATTTTAAAAATCTCTTTTCACCTTTTGTGAGACTGAGACTAAGCTGCTACAAACACATACATATATATCGACACTTTCAGCGAGGACTTGATAGCAGTCAACCATCGATAGTGCCATCGATAGCTCTCCACCTCTGACTCTTCTACTCTACTAGCATCCCTACTCTATCTGCTATTAATCATTTCTAATCCCCTATTGACCAGCTCGCGCTCTAGCATTTCAAACGTTTCCTAATTAATTTATAAAATTTCAAAAGCTTTTGTTAATATTTATCTTTTGACTTTTGCCTATGGCCAAATCTAACTTCTACTTCCTTCCAGGCCAAGCCAAAGAGGATGTGTAAATATTTTGAAACGTGCAGCGGCACATAAAAACTTGATATAATTTTCGCATTTTGGTTCAGTAATTTCTTTTTACGTGATGCGTGCATAAAAAATTATGTAAATCGTGTGTCTGTGTATGTGTGTGTGTGTGGAGACAACAAAAGTTGCTAATTGTGCGAAAAATTGTGGGCACAAAGTATTATGAACATTTTGTTCCACCCGCATGCATTTACAAAAAGTTCTGCCCTTTACGCTTTCCCTCTCTCCCTCTCCTGTTTGCTCTCTCTCTCTCTCTCTCTCTCTCTCTCTCTCTCTCTATCTTTGTCTGGTCTGGTGTGTCGCTGCCGCTAGGCTGTCAAATTGTAATTTATACGAGACAGCGGCAACGGCGACTGGAGCTTAACTTTTACAATGCATCAATAAATTACATTATCCTTAATTTCCCGCGTTTTTCCGGTCAACACAGCGACATTTAACCCGCCCGCAGTTCGTAGCGTCCGTCCCGCTGAGCCAGCAAAAAAAATGAAAAGAAGCGTAAAGGAAAAGCTGGAAGGGAAAAGCAGAAGCTTTGCTGGGCTGCGACAGTATCAAAAAAAGATTCCATTTTATTGAAAACATATAAATACTGAAATATATAAATATATTTTTTCTGTAAAATTTAAATTTAAAAAAATTTATAACAAGCAAAATCTGTTATAAATTTATTAAAAAAATTTATATATATAAAAACTAATTACTAGAGTTTCCGTCTGCAACATTTAAAATTAAAAAGTAAAATAATTTTAAAGTTAAATCTGCTTAAAAGTTATTTAAAAATATTAAAAAAATTGCTAGAGTTTTTTTCTGACAAATTTTGAGTTAAAAAAAGTTTTTTGACGTTAAATATGATAAAAATGTATTAAAAAATATTTAATTTATTATATTTTATTTTAAATTTATGTACATAAAAATTACAAAAGGGATTTTAAAGTCAAATCTGTTAAAAATTTATTAAAAATATTGAATATATATATAATGTCTTTTATTGATGTCAGATGTGTTAAAAATGTATTAAAAATATAAAAATTACAAACTTTTTTTCTGCTTAATTTAAAATTAAAAAAAAAAGTTTTGAAGTCAAATCAATTAAAATGTATTAGAAATATTGAATATAAAATTTGCTGAGTTATCTTCTATGAAATTAAAAATTAAAAAAAAAAGTTTTTCAAGTGAAATTTTGCTGAAAATGTATTAAAAATATGCTCAAGTTATAAATTTTCCATTGCCCAAATTGCCTAATTTGAGGAGGTGTAAAGAAGTGAAGGGAGGCCCGAAACAAGATCAAAGATTTTAATGCGCTGCAAATGAAGTAAAATTTCATTTCAGTTAGCAAATTGTCCGGCACAAACATAAACTCATTAGTCGACAATCATTTTTCGGCCGCAGGCTACAAAGAGGATAGCCACAAATATTCAATATGCCAGTTCTAACAGAGCCAGAGCGAGATAGCATCACTCGAGAGTGTGTGAGAGAGAGAGAGAGAGAGAGAGAGAGCGAGAGAGAACGTGCGAGTGAATGCATCAGATAAACGTTGCCTGGGCCAACATCGCTTAATTAAGGTTTAACATTCGACAGTTGGTCGGTTGGCTCTGTGTGTCGTCACGCCTACATCGAACGAAAGGCAACTAAGCCACGCACACACACGCACACACGCAGCGACACACTCGCACAACTCAATGTAATTATGTGCTAAGTGCTCTAGGCACGAGCCAAATCCATTCGATATCGCACAATAGCTATAATCGTATCTGGGCTAGCAGCAGCATCGAAATGACCCCAACGTGAACCTGAATGTGCCAGCTGCATATCAATAAACCCATCATCATTATCGAGATGCCGACTGGCAACTGGCAACTGCTAAATGGCGACTGCAACGCGACTAACTGACTTTTTGGTTGCATTCACGCCAAATGTCTGCAATTAACAGCAGCGCGTAATTTATAGATCCATTTCCAGCATAGATATGCTGTTCTAAAAGTCCATATGCACTCTATGTAAAAAGTTAAACATTTCTAAAAGACTTGGGATTGGTAAAAGAAAAATTTGTGTTATAAAGGGTCGTATACTTTACGAATAATATTGTAATATTAGCAAAAAGATTCTGAGTAAAATTCTTTAAGTCATTTAGAAATATATATTAAGAAAATTATGCAATTTTAAATTTTCTATTTTTATATTACTCATAACAGTGCTACAAGAACATAAGAGTACATGCTAAAAATGAGACGCTTTCCACACATTTATTAATTTACATGAATAGCAAATAAAATATTACATTTGACTTTTGGTTTGGGGAGAAAAAATATAATGAAAAAACTCGTGTAAAAAAATAATAAATAAAGCTTTCTTACTTTTATTCGTACTTAGAAGCGTGTTTGGTATATGCTGCGTATACTTTATATACTTTATAAACGGCATTTGGCTGAAGATATGAAACGCCTTATCATCAGTTAAGAGCTTCTTAAACGACTTCTTTTAATTTTAA
This sequence comes from Drosophila gaucha, assembly GCA_035045545.1. NCBI lineage: Eukaryota > Metazoa > Arthropoda > Insecta > Diptera > Drosophilidae > Drosophila > Drosophila gaucha. Next base: position 3,538,268 of record JAWNOY010000099.1, read on the forward strand.
ATTTAAATTTAAAATTTAACATTTAGTGTTTTAACATTATTTAGAATTGCTTAAGTCGAATTGTTACAATACATAATATTGTATAATAATAAAATATATATGTAATATAAACTACCCACCTTAAGCAAGGTACTCTAATTATATATTATACATATGAGGCTGGTCGAAGGATAAGTGACTTTTTAAATAAAGTCAGTTTTTCTTCTTTCACCTTATAATCTTAAACTTTACCTTCGCCTTATAAACTTTTGTCCACCGTTGCTTTTTTATGCCTTCCAAAAAATGAGTTAGTCAAAAAAAATATTTGGTTGTGGGTGTGAGTCAAATCACTTCTTACCGACCTATTTTATTGTTCGTACATGAAGTGAAAAGAGTATATTGGTTTTGTGCAATGTCCGTCTTGATGTCTGTCCATCTAATTAGTCATCACTGACAGTGCTTAGCTAGTAGGGCCAGTGCCGGACTGGCGAAAATCTCCCCCATCGTTGTCAGATTTCCCAACTGAAATCGCAATCTAGTTTCTATTTTAATATACTTACTATTACTACTGTATTTTATTTTACTATTACTGGGGTATTTTTTGCTGTGATTTTACTTAGGCTATCTACTTATAGCATATTTAAATATTATTTTTAAATAAATAAACAAGGTGTTGAGGTATCAATTCGTAGTCCAATTTATGAAATTTTGCATCTTTGTATTGTGAGCAAACGCCGCAGCCATCTTGCAGATAGTTTTTTCATACCCCAGCTTCATCCATTCTATTTTATTTAAAATGGTTACTGTATCCTACTCACATATTTAAATACTAAACCATAAAATAATATATACAATTTGTCCCTTAGCATATGCTTTATTTAAATATGTTGTTGAGCTGTATGCTAAATCTATTTTAAGCATAACAACGCGTATTAGTTTTCATCTCCCGGGAAAAGCAAAATGTGACGTGTGAACGAAAATAACTAAAATGGTTTTTGTGTGCATGCAAATAAGTAGCTTTATTTAGCAGCTTTTCATTGAAATCCCTTCTTTTTTTTTTAAATAAATTAAACCATGAGTAGGGATATGTCAGAGTTTTATTTCCCCACTTCCTCGCAGGTTGAAACAACTTTCGCATCAATGCGTAATGGCGCACAGTAAATAAACAAGAGATGGAAAAGTTGTTAAACGACGTTGTGCGATCGATGAAATGTTATGAAAATAATAGACGCGATAATGTTTCGCTTCTATTGCGCACAAAACAAAAAAAAAAAACAGAAGAGAAAGCAAACAAAGAAAACAACAACAAAATGTTAAAATGCAAAAGGGGCTTTCAATAGCTGCGCATTTTTTTGTGATTTGGGTCTTTTGTTTGCTACATGCACATTTAGGTTGTTTATTTTACAGGGTATTGCGAGGTATGAAATATGTGGAGACTGGGCCAAAACATAAATTAGAAGATCTTAACGGTTTTACTCTTAGCACTTGAGATAAATTGTATTTCTGATCTTAAAATCTCAAGTTAAATATTTCTTAAACTCTACTTATCAAACCATTCTTTCGTTGACAGGGTATATTTTAGTCAGTTATGTGGGCATTGAAAGCTTAACGTTTTTGTCTACTTTGTCTGCATGTCAATGTTAAAAAATTTTATTTTTTACGTTTCAATGAACTTTTAGTGCGACATTAACAAAGCGTCGAGTAGCCAAAAAACGAATGCGACAACCTTTTGCCCAATTCTTTTTTTGTTGTGCAGCAAAATTGTTGTTATGCTCCCACTCTCCCTCTCTCTCGCTCTCTCTCTTTCTCTGTCTGTCTATTGCTTTACCATTTTTTATATACTCCAAACAACAAGAACAACTTTGATTGTGGCCTTTCTCCTTGTCAATTTGACTTTTTATTTTAATGCAACAAATGAAATCAAAAACAACTTGTTATCGACGTTGTCATTGTGCCATATTTTCAGGCCAAGATGGAGCCTTTCACAAAAAAAGGACCAGTAAATGGAGGGGGGCGTGGCACAGCCCATTGTCCTGTTGTTGGCGTTCGTCAACATTTCGCGTGATTGACTTTTCGGGTTAAATTAATTATGCGTGTGCGTTTTTATTGTTGATTGAATGCCTGCGCAAATGATTGAAAGAGCAGCTACAGCAACACCCACACAGTTTTTTTCAAGAAAGGCAATGGCAGGAGTTTAAGTTTAATTATATATTGTATTCTAGGTTAAAGCAAGGTTGAATATATTTTGATAATCAATTGAAATTCATTTTATTTCTTTTCATTCTGCAAGTTAGATAGATTTCAAAGCATACATAATTGTCAAAAATAAATACTACTTGTTTTATGAATTTGTATAAAAGAGCTCCAAACTAACTCCGACATCTGACTAAACCTAGTGATGGCAAAACAATGCATTAATCGATTATTGAATTGAAGCTGCGCTATTATTAATAGCGATTGATCGAAGAATAAAAAGCAAAATAATAGCTTAATCAATAATTTATTCAACGTATGTAATTGGCAAATTATCCATAAAAATCTTTTCAACAATAGAATTTATCATCTATCTATGCTTGGATATACCTAATGCAAAGCTGCAGGCGTTTAAAAATTATGCTTATATGTTGGGCTCTTAACTAGTTTTGTATGTTTGCTTGTTCTGGCTACCTTCATGTTCTGCTCTTTACCTTCAGAGTATCTAGTGGAAATAGTTGGGGTATGAAAATTCTAAAATTATTATAAGTGAAATCTGAAATACTTTAACAAGAGCTACTTATTTATATGTCTCAGTTTCAAAAGCTGAAGCATGTTCGTTGTGTTGTTGTAATACTTAAGTTTTGTAATAATATTCCTTAATAGTCTTTAAATAATAGTCTTTCAAAATTGGTCTGAGAACTTTCATATGTAAAAAAATAATCGATTAACATAATTAATCAAACACCGATAGTGAATTGAAACAAGATAGTCGGTTATTGTTTATCATATGAATAATCGTGCCATCACTAACTAAGCCCTATAAAGACAACTCCCGTTGAAGTCGCTGTTTCCATATACATTTTGGCTGCTGCAAAAGTTTGGCATAAAATTTACTAATTTTATAATGTGGCAGGCAGACATTTATTTCGACGCTAATTACAAACATTTAAACTTTTAATTAGTTTTCCAACAAGCAGCAAAAAAACTATTCTTGTGGCTGAAGAAATTTTGAGCGCAGCAAAATTTAAGAGCTCAACTCAAGTTTTTTCCTATTATTGCTGCTCATTGTTGTTGTTGTTGTATATGCAAATTTGATAATTTAATATAGATCACTTTTCATTTATTGCTGCGCAGCCAAAAACAAACAAATAAAAAGCCGAATAAAAATAAGCATGAAATTGCCATAAACAAATCCCAACACTGATTGCCACTCAGCGGAGGGGAAAAAAAGAATAGCTAGAAAAAAATGAAACTAAAATGGAAATTGGCTTAAAGCGAATGGCCATAAGCAGGCAACAAAATGAGTTTGCCAAACTGAATCGGAGCTAATCAAATTTCTCTACATTGCACATCAAATGTCGCAAATGTCGCTGTTGTTGTTGACAATGTTCACTGTTGGACTGAGGCTAATTGAAGGAATACATTTTTCTGTTGTTGACAATGCCTGACAACTGTGCGAATAAATTTCGAATGAGTTATTTAGCTGACAAGTGGCTGGAGTGAGAACCGAATAAATTAAGCCAACAAGAGAGCTGTAGAAAATGCAATTCAAATAAATAGTTGACATAAAAAATAAGTAGGAATGTTTGATATGATGAGAGGGTATTTGAAGTTTAAAGTACTTTTATGGTATATGGTGCTCTTTACTAAGTATCTCTATAAACATTTTCATTTCGGGCAAAGCATTATCAAGTAAAGAATACTTTAAGACAAATTTCATTTTAAAGCTTTTTCTTAGATAAAAATGTGTATGATATATACATATTTAATCTATTCCTTAGTAACTTAAGGATTGTTTTGTACTAATTTATATATATGTGGGATACATATTATATATCAATTATAATTATCAATGAAGATTAACACGAAACTTGATTTCGGCAACTTAAATTTCTGTTCTTCAGCTTCAACTTCAGCATTTTTAGTTCTTCACAACTTTTCCGGCTCTGCCCGCCACTATTAATCCTAAATTCTTATTCTTTCTCTTGTCAACTTCACTCTCGTCTATCGATGAGCCACCATTCTTCTTCCTAATTTTAAGCAACTCTATGGTATGGCATTGTCAGTTCGTTATGCTGCTTATCTTTGCAAAAAACTATATACATTCACAATTTTTACGAATTACTCAGGAATTCGGTTTATGGAACAGGTATTAGAAGGCATTTTTTTCAAGGGTACAGAATTTTTTACAAATTATTTTTGAGTTTTGATTTAGCGGGGTACGAATTATCGTGATTCGACTGCATATACTTTTTGTTTAAAGCATATTTATACCCTATACACGTGTTGCCCAGTCCAAGTTTGTTTGAAATCTCATTTTTAAAATGTTTTCCAAATTCATAAAATTATTTAAAAATTTTTATCAAAATTACGTTATCTTAATTTTTAACTCTTGTTAGGTATACAAAAAAAAATTAAAATTTTTGTTCATATCCCAATTTCTTTAAAATGTTCAAAGAACGGGCATTTGATATATCTTAGCTAGCCACTGTAAAAAAATATACTCTCAAAATGTCTCTTACTATAAAAAATGATTTACTTTTCTGTACACTATAGTTAAATATATCATAGCAAAAGTGAGATGAAATTTTTGTACAAATATTTCACAAGGTGGAATTGATTTTATATGCATGATTGCCATTGCATTTTGATATATGTATATACTATGTTTAAATAATCCAACTGTCTAGCTTTACATCAAATTAAATTGCATTGACTCGTCTCATTTCAAAGATTTTACTCTCTTTCTCTGTCTTACCTGGCTTCTTGATTAACCTTAATGCAGTTCAATAAACTTGAATTTTTCGTTTAAATGAAGCTTTACTGTCTAATGTACTCACTAGAAAACTCACACACACTCGCACACACACACACTCGCAACCATGCACACGTTCACCTCGAACGAATTGCCTCGACCAGACACATTATTTGCATTGACTTAACCAGCTGCGGGGCATCCAGGACCTTGCCGACTAGACTAATGTGCCGCCATTAAATCGGCTTGCCCGAAACATTAGCAAAAATGGCGAAAAAAGGATACAAAAAAATAAAATAAAAATGAAACCCTGCAAACTAAATTCAAATTAATGCACAAGCGATCAGGCTGGAGGGATGGAAGGGGAGGGGCTAGATTAGAGGGGAGGCAGACGACGATGCCAAGCGAAGCGTTAAAAGCCAACGCAGAGCCTCGACCTCGTTGCACGGCCCAAACCCCGCGTCAGCCCACTTTAAATCCCCACTGAATGCTGCGGCTGCTGTAGCTGCAGACAAGTGTGCACTTGTACTTGTAGTTTAGCCAGCGTAAAACATATAAATAAATATGAAAATGAAAATCACACACAAACAACAGCAACAAACACCAAATATTGTCGTCGTATGTGCGGCATGAGTTGTTGCTGCTGTTGCTGCCCCTGCAGTAAAGTACCATGCATTTGGAATTTTAAGCACAACGCTGCGTATGATCAACGTTCTGCTTGTGGCAAGTGGGCGGAAGGAAACGGAAGGGGAAGGGGAACGGGAAGGGGAAGGGGGGATGGAAGGTAGCTGCGAAGGAAGGACGTGGCAGGGCCTGCAGTAGATGGCTGAGTTGTGGGCGTGGCGCTGCACATGAAATAATGACAACGGCTATAAAATTTAGTTGGCTTTTTGCGACAAACACACAGCAACAGACTCAAACTAAGCGAAACGTTCCAGAAAGAGCCAAAAGGCAATTAAATCTGAAAACTGAGCGATGAGTGACACAAATAAGAAATGATATTTTTTTAATTTTTACTTAAAGAATAATTATAATTATAATAAAAATAATAATAAATAAAAATAAATAAAATAATAAATATAAGAAAAAATTATAATAAAAAATAATAATAAATATAAATAATTATGGTTATAAATAAAATAATTAGAAATAGTTACAATAATATATAATAATAATAATAAGCAATAATTTAAATAAAAAATAACAATAATTGGAAATAATAATAATTATAAATAATAGATTTCTCTGATGCTAATTTCATGAAGGTGACCCTAGAAGAAACCTTTTAAAATGAGATAAGAGAGATCTGACGATAACACCTGGTAAAAATAATTAAGCTTAGGTCATAGGACATGAAAATATCCTCATATGCGCTTACAAGTGCTTGGGTATTTACATTTTCAATTTAGTTCTTCCCACCTTCATTCAAAACTAATTGCAAATGCTATTTGAACTTTTCCTTGTTGTCTTTTCGGCTATTATTTTTTGGCTTTTAATAACATGTTTACAATTGAGAAAGGTTTTTTTTCCAATTTTTATTATTATTGATGTCGGTCTTGATTGCTGGTTATTACAATTTTGGACTAACAGCATATATTTTCTGAAAAACTACCTATACAGCTTTTTAGCTATCTATATATTTGTATTTCTACATCTATTATTTTTTATTTCTAATAATTAATTTTAATATTTTTTAATTTTTTGAAACTAATATTATTTATTATTATAATTATTTCCAATTAATATTATTTATTATATACATATATTTTTATAATATAGAATAATTTTCTGATCCAAAAAAAAGTGAAATTCTGGCGAAATAGATATGTGGAATTTTTGCTAATACAATCGCATTTACTCAAGTGGCTTTTGACGTAGCGTTTCCTGTTGCTGCTGTTGCTGCTGCTGCCTTTATGGTTGTTGTTGTTGTTGTAGCTGCTGGTGTTGTTGTTGTTGTTGTTGGACTTCGTTACTGGTGGCTGAATGTCTTGAATTATTATTCATGAGCGCTTTAATTTATGCTGCAGTTAGAATTAGTGCGCTTTGCATTTTTCGCCATTCGCCCCGTTGTCTCATATGAATGTGAGTGTTAGGCGGTCTCTGTGTGTGTGTATCATGCATATGTATGGGTTTGTTTTGGGCATCTGTATGTGTTTAGTTTTCGTTACGGAAGTACTTAAAATGGCATTAATACTTTTATGACTTGTGGCCCAGGCAATCTGCGGTCAGGTGGCACCCACTAACATTGCCATCAAATATTCATAAGTACATATGTGTGTGTGTGTGTGTGTGTGCGCCAATGAATGTATTCATTGTATGCATTTATTATGAACAACTAGGGAATTAAATTAGACAATTTATGTGATAGCAAATGCTTATTATGTTTTCGGATTATTTCTTACCAAATATGTTTTTGAGTAATTGAATTTTAGTGGAAATTATAAGCTTGAACCTTGGGGTTAGTTGGAAGAAAGTGGCTTAAATTCAAGCTCAAATCAAATATTTGAATACGAAGATTATAGATAATCCTCAAGTACAATCAAGATATATATAGTATTGACTCATAATTGTTAGGAAATGTAATTGCTTAGCTTATATTAGAGCTCTCTGTTTTTGTAGCTCTGTTTAACTTTTGCATATACATTTGATATGGAATGTAATTTTCCTTTTTGAATAAACAAAATAATTGGTTATTAACTTATCTAGCCAAGGGATTAAAACGTAATTCCTATGTCGGTCTAATAGAAAAATAATAAGCTGCGCCAATAAAGCAAATAGTAAATTGTAGGCGAATAAGAAAGCTTCCTAATTGCCAGTGCGCAATGAAAACAAAGACACACACACACACACACACACTCGCACACACACATACTCGCTGCTGGTCTGGTCATTAAGCAATATAATAATAGGTAAGCGCATTAGGAAACGCCAACTTGTCGGTGCGACTGTCAAGGACACGCCGCAATCATTACTCAGAGCTCACACACACACACGCACACACACACAGACATGTATAAAGATACGGCTATACGCACAACTGCGTTTTACTTTTCAACTCTGTCTCTCTCTCTCGTTCTCTTTCTGCCTCTCTCGCAGTTGTGAGTTTCTCGCGTAAAAGTTAATCATACGCTGCTTAAAATTACAAATCACCGCAATCAGCAGGACATCAGAGACCCAAAAGGACGTGGCCAAAAACGCAGCCAAGTTGAACGCACGGCAGAACTCATGACGATGACGATGATGATGATGATGATGATGATGATGATGCTGCTGCTGCTTCAGCTCCTACTGCAAGGATAATAACAGACGGCCTGCTGTGGCAGATTGAACCTTTTTGCGAGCACCTCCTTTTGCGGCACAGCTCTTAAGTGTTTTAAACAGCGACCATTTAACGGTAATTATTGCAACACTGTGGCACATTTTAAGTGCTGCATGAAGAGCGAAAGAGACAGAGACAGAGACACACAGAGAGAGAGGCAGCTGGTGGCCAACGTCCACCTGGCCACAGTTGGCTGCATAAATTTCCAACGCAGCCTTTTACTTAATCCCGTCTATTTTGCAAAAGGATTATCAAGGCAACTTTTTAATTCGCGCCGCCACCAGCCGCTAGCCGCCGCCAGTCGTGATGTCAGCACTTTTCTGCGGTGGCCTTTTAATGGGCCTCATTTACCCCAACCACTCCAGTTTCCCTCCACTAGCCAAGCACCTGCACCATCTGCACCTGCACTCCACACCTTCGCCGCTCAAGCCCAACTCGTCTACAGTTAATGCCCATTGAAGGCCATTTGATGCGTGGCCAAGTGAGCTCCGGACTTGGCGAGTTTGTAGCACCAAGTGATAATAATTTGAAATGATGGATTTAAGTAGCCATTAAATTGAAGTGAAGCAACATTGAAAGCATTTCACGCCTTGCCCACACACACACACACACAGAAAAAGACTGGCAAAGAGTTGAACATTTGTTACACAATTTGCCGCATAGAATATAAATATTTGCCTTTTTTTCGTTTACTTATTTTTTGTTGCTTTATAAACTCTCCGTTATTCCACTTACTTCATTTGCGAGGTTTAAGTTTGAGTTTTTTCAATGCGGGAGATATTTTTATAATCGCTGCTGAAATGAATAGATGCTTTTCGCAGCTATGAGTGAATGTACGTGTAAATATATTCAGGTATGCAGCTTGTAGATTTTACTACGCACTTCGAGAATTAAAGGATTTGCTTTGCTTTGCTATGACAAATCGTCAAACACACACAAAGTAGATGCAAAGCAAAAGAGTCGCAAGTATATTGCGAAAAGTGCATTGATTGCAGAAGAAGTCGGATTGGAGTAGAGTTGTTAGGCTTTTGAAATAGATATACAGACAAGTTGATTTTATTTTATTTTATTTTCTTCGATTTGTATCCATTGATTAATGTTGATTTTTAATAAATATAAATTTTAGACTAAAATAATAATTTGGAGTTTTTTTAGTTGCTATTTCCTTATATTTTTATTGTATTTTGTTTTGTTGATAAAAATTTGTATATTTGGTATAAACAAGTTTATATTACGATTTTAGCTATTAAAAATTAACTAAGAATCGGACTCTAATTTTCGAAATTGTCGGGAACCGAAAGGAGCAAAAACTGCGTTTTACGAATACATAAGAGATCCCTTCAAAAAGAAAGTAACGGTTTTTTGACAAATTGAAGGATAAATTGACTGACAAATTAGAAATCTTTACAAAAAGACAAGAAAATATTTTACATCAAGAACCCTTTAAAATTTTGAATAAAAATGCCACTGTGATATGTTAGGCTTATACTACCTCTGCCTGCTCGATACTACCTCTCCCCATCTCAGAATCTTAGTTAACTCTTTCCTTTGAATTCAGATTCAGCATCTGAAATAATTTCGAAAAAGTATTTCTTGGTAACTACATTTTATTTAATATTATTCGACAATCTGTAAATCTGTAAATAAATGTAAACGAAAATTTGTTGAAAGTTTTTATTGACTAAAATTCCTATTAACTTCATTAGTAATATATTATTTTTAAAGCTATACAAATTATCGAAACTTTTGGTGTAGTCAACAATTAAAAAAAAATATATGTAGCACGAGTTTTTGTAAGTTCTCCCAAAGCTTTAATGCTTTCTTAGCAGTCAGATATTGTTAAAAAGTTCTAGCACTTCAAAGTGATCAGTGGATAATTTGAAAATTCGGATTTAAGCAGCTGTTAAATTGAAGTGGGTAACAGTAGCTGCAGCCGCAGTAACAACAAGAAAAACTCCTTGCTGACTGAAGCATGACAAGGCGCACCTTTGCTTTTTCACACACACACACGCACACGCGCATATAGACTGCCTGCCTGTGTGTGTTTGTGGTTTATATTTAATGCGCCGTTCAATCAATTTCTTTGCTTTTCCCCCATTTGCCATGCTTTCATCTGAATAGTGTCGACTGCATCGAGACGCGTCATTATCCTTTCACGCTGCTGCTGCTGCGTGCCAGATTCTCAGGAGCCGGAATATTATTGGCTATGATTTTGCCGTATCCTGTGACCAGCTCAATCTTTGCATTTGCCTGACGTACGATTCTGCTTATTTATTTATTTATTTATATTTATTGTCATGCTTGTTTATTGTTTTGCCTTTGATTGGCTTCGACTGCGATTTTGGTTTCGGTCTTTTGATATTGATTTTGGGCTTGGCTTAGCATACCACGTACAAGGCAATAAAAAGGGTAGCTGCAGCTTGCTGTAGTCATTTAAATTAAATTAATTTAAATATGTTAAAATAAAAATATTTTTTTAATATGTCAAAAACATTTATAAAAAAATAATTGTAAAAATATTTTTTTAAATTTATATTCTGGAGTATTTTTTTTGATTAAGACAATACTATTGGGTATAAGAAGGGCAGTTTTGGGTTGATTTATTTAAATTCAAAAACAATAATACTTAAATACTTAATATAAATAAAACAAATACCATAAAAATGTAAAAAAAATACTTGCAAAAATGTTGTTTTTATTTATTTTGTATAGTATTTTCTTTATACTTAGATTATAAAAATATATACTTAGGGTATAAAAATGGCAGCTTTGATTTATTAATATTAAAAAAAACTTTTAAAAAAATGTTATTTATAATATTTAAAATAAATTGAAAAAATTCCTGCAAAAATATTTTTAATTATTTAATTTCTACAGTATTTTCCTTAGACTAAGATTATGATATAGGATATAAAAAGGGTAGCTTTTATATATTCAAGCTTAAATGTAATAATACTTAAGTATTTAAAATAAATACTTAAATTAATTTTAAAAAATTAAAAAAAAAAATGTTTAAATTTATTTTGTAGAGTATTTTCTTAGCATAATACATTTTTTTTTAAATAAAATCTCCACTCAAGCTGGCGATTGTCCCTTTGCAAATTCTGCTGTCTCATGTTCCGCCCTTTTTTATACCTTCTTCTTTTTCTATCCCCACATTGCTTGTATTTTGTATTACTTGGTTGAAATCCCTCTTATTGGCGCATAGATTTATGGTTTTATGCTTAAATGATTGTTTGCTTTGTGGAGGGTAAGAAAGTCCATAAAATAAGAAACGAAAAAGAAACGCCTATATCAAATGCAAATGTGATAATCAAGTTATAAATTTATGTATTTAAACTCATAAATTGCGAGCGAGCGAAAATGTTTAAAAGTGTAGTTCGCTGCGCTGGCTTTAACGGCGCCCTCATTTATCGATATATGTGGCACAGAGATATTTATTGCCGGAAATCACATATTTCCGCTCGGTATTTCGGGGACGACAGACCCATTAATGAGCACCACAATTAAATTTCATTCTGCAAAGTGACATAAAATGAGGTGGAATATAAAAAAAGATGAAGAAAACAAAGGAAAATACATAAATGTATGCAAAATATTAAAACAGCAAATCCCTTTATTGTGTGCGGATGTGCCTGTCTCTGTCGCTCTCTCTCTCTTTGTCTCTCTCGCTCTCTGTGTATTGGCTTATTTTGCAGGCATAATATAAAACATCCTGTTGCCGGTTAACAGCCAGCTGCCTGCCTGCCTGATTGTTGTTGTTGCCATAAATAACCCAGAAAAAGGTGTAGATTCAGGCGAGTGTGTAAATTGTGTGTGTGACTGGCTTAAATTTGCTGCGTTATTTGCGTCATTTCCGCAGCAAATCAACACGAAAATGCCAAGGACAACACGCACACACACACACACACAGAGGCACACAGACACACTCAACACAACAAAAGCCCCTAAAGTCAACAAAAAGCATATATGTAGATTTTAAATGGAATTTATATATATAATATATATACTTATATCTATAAAAGCGTGTGAATTCCTGGGTGTCTGTGTGTGTGCGTGTGCGTGTGTATGTGTTTAATCAGCCAATCAATTTCATATACATATTTTAACACTTGAATGCACTCCAAAGAATCAAGTTCCATGCCGCTTCAATAGGCCCCCAAGCTATATATTATTTCACGAAAATCACAACAATAGATTGATTATGCAAAATAGTTTTTGCCTATTGTGAAATATTTCATATTTATTTCCATCTTTTTTATGGATTTACTCCATTTGTATTTGACTGCGACGAAATCATTTTATTGTCCAAAAATTATTAAGTATTTATATATGATTTGTTTAAAATGACTTTAGTGTAGAATGTACAAAAATCTTGAATAGAGTAATGAAAATTATTTATTAAAAATAAGAATAAATAACTAAATAAATTAAAAAAAAAATTAATAAATATATAAAAAGAATAATAAATAAATAAATTAACAAAAAAAATAAATAAATAATAAATAAACAAACAAATAAATAAAAAGTAAATAATTAAATAAATAAAAAAATATATAGGTAAAAAAAATTAAATAAATAGTTAAAAAAAATTTAAAAGCAAATAAAAAAACAACTAAAAAAATTAATATATAAAAAAAAAATTAATAAATAAAAAATAAATAAATAAATATATAATAATAAATTTTCTTTTATTTATAAATAAATAAATAATATTGAGTTTTAATTTGTTTTGTCATATTTAAATTCAAGGAATTGAAATATACTAAAAATACATACATAATTATGTGCATAAATATTTGCTTTAAATGTGCACTAGCCGCAATAACAGTTGCCATTTAAAACACTAATATAAAATATGTGCCTATAACAATTGTTGTATGGCGACGCGTTTTTACAGCCCACTTTTTATGCTAGCTGCCTCGCGTTGCTTTCAGATCTTCCCGCCCTCGCGGTAATGCATTAACTTCTGCTTCGATAAATAAACAAGTTGAGCTACTTAAGATTTAAGTTGCAGTTATTGTTGTTGTTGTCGAACGAGCGTCGAGTTGTAAGTGTGCACAAATTTATAGTGGGTAGTTTTGAACCGGCACTCGGTGCCTGCCGCTCTCCTACCTGCCCTGCGCCCTCTCCTAGCTGCTACCCTTGCGATGCCCTAGGTATTGCTACAAAATGCACATTACGTATACGCTGCGTATGCGTATTTCAAGCATGAAACCTCTTATGCACAATGAGCAGCAGCGACAGTGACGCCGAAGTCGACGTCGGCGTTGACGGTGCAGCATAATAAACATACAAATGTTAAAATGTTAAATTAAATTGAATGCAAAAAGGCGGAAATGTTAAAAAATGTTAAAATGTTTTGCGCCTTGTTAGTTACTGGAATGGAACGAAACGGAATGCTTTACTTGCTGGCGCCCCCTGTTGGCGTTGGCCGACAACAGTTAAAGATGTTGTTGGCTTTAAAAGTGTGCTCTTAACTCTACATACACATATGTACATATACACTTCCATTTGACACGCCCCCTTTTGACAGACCCATTCGGCGGTTGTCTGACAAAGTGCAGCCATAAATACGTTAACGTTCGATATGTTTCGACTGCAGCCAGCTGCAACTAACTGGGCTAAGTGGCTGCACTCACAGTGTTGACTAAAATGTGGCACGCCCCCACCCTCCACTTGCTACTGTGGACTGCAGCCCATCCATAACTGTGTATCCATCAACTCGCACTCAGCAGTAAAATGTTGTATAAATTGAAATCACTTAAGTAACTCGATGCGAACTGTCGCCGGGTCCTTTGGCAACTCTGCCAGTTCTTTCTGGCAGCTCTGGCAACTCCGGCATACGCTGGCTGTCTGTGTTGGCATTAATTTTCCAGTAATACCATTTACAACAACCTCAATTTTAGGCCGGCTTGAGAGTCACATGTGTGAGTAAGATAAAATTGAGGGTAAGATAAAAGGGTTTTTTTAATGTTTTATAATTATCTACTATATATGCATATATTGTATGTATATTAAAAGATCACATATTAAAAAGGCAATAGGAAGAACATATTAAGTCTTGAAGATAGAGACATTTGATATTTAGGCTAAATTATACTTAAGAGGACTGAAGAATATAGTGAAAAATGAAAAACAGGCTAGAAAACATAAAGAAATATATATAGAAAGCTATATTTAAGTATTATTTAAATATATATATACGATATACATATATATTCACATATAATATGATTTATTTTAATAAGATTTTCCGTTTAAAACAGATTCAAATTGATAATAATAAAAAAGCTCAAGGTTGATACAAGGGATATAGAAGGTTGACAGAGACAGATAGTAATATAATTTAATAAAGCGATATAGAAGATAGACAGAAGCAGATAGTAATATAATTTGAAATAAGGAATAATGTACATAGACAGTCACAGAGAGTGATATAGTTTGATATAAGTGATATTTTTTTTTTCAAAGAATATATATTTAAGCTGAAATAGACAACGAAATATTGGTAGAAATAGATTAAAATCGATTTTTATTTTAAAGAATTCATACAAAACTTTGTGGAAAATACATTTTAGCGACATTTACCTGATGGGTAAATCGGATGACTTTATGGAATAATTAAGGCTAATTTTATAAAACTTCGAAAATGAGTTTTTTGACACTTTGGTAAAGAAATCAATTTGGAACCATAGCACTAGAACTCTAAGAGTTCTTAAATGTTTCCAGCATTATTTTATTATGTTTAAGTCTTTAAAACTAAAATTGTATATTTTATAAAGAATTAATACAATGATCTCAAGCTAAGCTCTTGAACTCTTAAATAATATTAAAATTCAATTCAATATGCAATTTAATATTTTAAGTAATTTTTTTTATAAGAGCGAATTTCTATTTGTTTTGAGTTCGTGACCTAATTCAAATATTAAACTAAAACAAAACCTCCAGCAATATGTCCCGCAGCCATAAAATTATCAAAACATATTACAAATTCAGAAAAAAACCAAACTGCAAATATAAACAAACAAATTGGGATACGCAGCCAACAACGAAAAACAAAGTTGAGTTTAACGATTTGCTTTGCATAAGGAGAGGAAGCTGTATTATGATACAAATGTGGGGACATTTTGTGGACTTGCGTGATGTTAGGTTTTTATGGGGGAATGCATTTTCATTAAGTTTGTCAGGCACGTGCCAACGGCGTAAACAATAAGTATAAGACATATTGAGGGATCTAAAAAATAGAGGAATTAGAATCCGAACAAAAATGATTAAATTTGGTTTATATTTATTGTAACAATTGTTTTTGGTTGACTTAATAGATAAAAGTACATTTAAGTTTCTATCTTATGCTAGTCTCTGGTTGAGTTCTTAGACAAAAAATCTTATAAATTAGAGGATTACTTTTCAAAATTTACTTATTCTTAGGTTAAGCTTAAAATGAATCTAAAAAAAAAGATTCACAAAAAAAATTTGCATGAGTTTTGGCTTTTGAGTTACTGCAATTTTTTTAATTTTCGCGCCACACACACACGCAGTCGATAGAGCAAGTATTGTAGACCCGAAGAACAAATAATGATAACTGCCACTATGATAAAGCATTTCAGTGCACGAAAGGGCTTTGAATAGTCCAGCATTTCATAGATGTAAGACCTGCCACGTCTGGTCTAGTTCAGATTAAAATATAATAATTAAATATATATTTATTCCAGGTGTAATGCTTACGGATCCACGCCACCAAACAAATAATAAAGTTTCGAAAATACCCCATAAATTAAACCGAAACCCAGCGGATAGATGGCATGCAACAGACGAGTTGGATGTGCGACCAACATATGATCCATTGTGAAAACTATTATCGGTAATGCATGAGTCCAGACATTGAATATGGTATGACGATAGGTGAGATTATGCTCCTTCCATTTGTTCGGATATTCAGTAGACCAATACATAAGGCATATGGCATGCGATATAATTAAATTTGTCCAATAACAGGCCCAATAACTCTTAATCAAAGAGATGCGCTTAACTTGAGAAAGAAGAAAAAATAGTTAAATAATTGGAAAATTCTACTAGTTTTCATTACTCTAGTTCCGTTGGGGAAGTAGAGGAAGTAAAGGGAGTAAAATATATAGATAGACAGAAGATATTCAGCCTAAAAGAGGTTAAGCAGAAAGAAAATATGGTATTCGAGCGGAAAAATGTAGATGTTTTACAAGCTTATTAAGATGAAGAAAGCTATGTAGAGATAGAAATTTGGTAGATTTTGTAAGGAAGATAATATTTTGGATGAAGTAAATAAGGAAATATTGATAGACTTTTTTTGACGAAAGAAAAATAAATAGAGATAGAAAATTAAAAGATTGGTGGAGTGGATTGGTGAAGTGGATAAGGAAATATTGATTACTGTTTTCTTTTATGACCAAAAAAGTTGAAAGAATTAGAGCAAAAGAAAAGTGTCTTAAAATTTCTCAACTATATCTATATTTATAGTTTAAGTATAGTTTAAGTAAGTAAGTACTTACGCATTTTCTCAGGATTCGCATGATAAATGCTTACAAATATGGCGCCCCAGAGACTAGTAATGGCACAAAGGAGAAAACCCCAGTGTGTTAAATAAATAAACCAGAAGCCCTTACGAAAAGAAAAGTACAGGTGGAAACCTAAGCCACTGCCAAAAAATGTTGCCACACACCACCGATAGACAAGAAAGCCGACTGACTTGTCCGACGATTGCCACTATTTGAGAAAAGTATTTATATTTGTTGTAATATTAGAAGTTCACTCACTTGAGATCTGTGAAAGTCCTCTGGCGAATGATGATGCAGACAAAAATTGTTTAAATGAATTTCTTGCCGAAAGCTAACTGGTTCTTGGCGATAATTATCTTCTTTGACCTCAGTCATCTATAACTGTTATTGAATTTTATTTTTAGTTAAAAGTTCTATGACAAAACATTTTGGAACATGATTCTGATGGCAATGGCACAGTAAGGTAAGAGTTTTAACTAAAGAGTTTCTTTTTTCATCTTCTTCTTTAGCGCCCTCTAGACTGCTGTCGAGCTTCTTATCTCCGTTGCATAATTAACAGTTACATGATTGTGGGCCCGGGCGTGAGTCTGGGCCATGTTGCGGTCCCGGTCTGGGCCAAGCAGCCTGATGCGCTGTGCGGCAAATTACGACATGTGCCTGACATCATTTCCCTTTCCACTTTGCTGGCCACGCCCCCTGCTTGTCCTTCGCCGTGGCGCAGATCCCACGGCGACGACATCCTTTTGAGCCAAGCAGACACTTTTAATTGAGAGACACTTGGCTGAGTTGTAGCGCGCAATTAAAATGCCATTACATATAAAAACAAAGCTTCAAGACCAGGCACTGTGTCCCCTAACTACAAATGCCCGCACTACAAATATATGTTAGTTAGAAATTAAAATATGCAAGAGTCTTATGCATATAATAAATAATTAATTAATTTGTAAAATATTCATTAAAAATCTGGAGTAACTCGAAAAAGACAAAATACTGGATTTTCAAAATCGTTTCGATAATATGCTTATAAAACAGAAAAACTGTCAAATACAGATTTGTATAAAATACAATTTTTGTAATAAATAGGAAATTTTTTTACAAATTTTATTTTATAACTAATTTTTTTTTTAATAGATTTTCTCTTTTTTTGCTACTGCTTTTTATGACCTTATTGAAATTTTTGGTTATAGAATCGGAAGCTACTCAAAAAAGACAAGAGAGGGAGTTTTTAAAATTCTTTACATTAATTATGAATACAAAACAGAAAAAATATAAAAAATTTGTATTAAGTTAAAATTTTTGGAAAACATTTAGATTTTTTAAACCATTTTAAAACAAGTTTATTATTTATATTATTTTTTTCTCTTTATTTGCAACTGTTATGACAACAATTGAAAATCTTGCTTATAGAATTATTATAAACTGAACAGCAGGGTTCGAATCCTGTATCTGATGACTTTTCTGCCTACGCATATTCCACTGGTCTACAAAGGTTACTAATTTTAATTGAACTATTTTTTTTTTAAATAATTCAAGCGTACATAGAACATTTTTTTCAAACAGTAAATATTATAATTTTTTTTGCATTATATTTTTCTTTAAAAACTTTAAAAACAATTGACAAATCAATTTTTCATAATTATACATATTTATGCATAAGAATGATTTAAAGTAGTATTATTTTTGGGAATATTTGAAATATTATTTTCGATTACACATTACATTATTTTTTTCAATGTTTCTCTTGATTTGTACAGGTATTTTTGTTTTCCTTCTTTTAAATTATTTATAGATATTGCACTAACTTTAAAATTTCTGTTTCTTCATCTTGTATTACATATACTTTCAGTCAAAAATATTTATAAAATTTTCTTCATAGTTTTTATTTATATTAAAATTTTTTTTTTTTAACTAATGTCAGACAGCTTTGACCCACTGTGCAACATCTTGGTAAACTGTGTAGCAAGGCTTAGTTTGCGCGTGTGTGGGCATCAGCTGGCAACGTGACGACGCGTTGGCTCGGTAGATGCGTGCAGTTGAAATGGCATCCCAGGGGCTGTCTTTGGGGCCAAGCAACCGTTTCGTTAACTTTACAACGCAGCAGAGTCCCAGCGACGCGTTCTGATTTACTTGGACCACACGAATATCTCAATTTGTGGAGCCGACGATGGCAACTGTGCTTTGTCAGCGTTGCCAACTTTTTTGCATACATTTTGCTTGTCCTTTTGCCACTTCCCTATTTTCTACTTCTTCTTTTTCTCTCTCGATTCTCGCAATGCACAAATCACGCAGTTCTATCAAAATCACATGTAACGCCCACATTCACCTGCGGGCATTGGAAATGCAAATTTAGTGTAAAAAGTTGAGCTGCCAACGCGTTGTTCTCCCTCTCCCACTCGCACTCTCTCTCTATCTCGCTCTTTCTATCTATTATTGCTCGCTTGCTCTGCTCCATTTTTGTGTGTTAGTTTATTTTTGTGGCATTCCAATTGATTTGCTGATTTGCGCATCAATCAAAGAAAATTTGCGCTCCAAGTTTGCTTTCATGTGGCTCCATTGTTTGGGGTTTCCTTTTGGATTTTCCGTCATCGCATTGTTTATATAGCAGGTATGTGTGGCAGCAAGGGGATACACGGATTACGAATTGACTTGACGTACCTTTTGTGTGGCTTAACGTTTACGTTTTTCCTTTTTCTTTAATTTTCATTGAAGGAATTCTCAAAGCCATGTCAATTATGTGACCCCAGCTAGAAGGCTAGAAGAGAAATCAATGACAGTTTGTCTGTCCGTCGTAGAAGATCAAATAGCAATTAGAGCTTTGAATATAGCTCAACCCGTTTTCTTGACTTCCATTTAGAACTTTGCATATGACAGTTGTATATCAAATTAATTTGAGTTTCTTTTGAAGTTGCTTATTTCTTAGAAAACCTACCTACATTATAGAAATATACGTATGTATTTCGACTTATTTAGGTATTCCTTTTAACGAATTTCAATTCGCCTACTGGCTGAATTGCTGAGCGCATAAGCTCCCAATTCCATTGGCCTAACCCCAACAATGGCAGCCAATAATGATTTGTAATCTGTGCCAGTTACGAGGTACATAGGACACAGGACACTACGGATCGAGGCGAGGACATTGGACATGGCTGACGGGCTGGTTGGCTGTCGGGCGGTTGGCTGTCGGGCTGGTTGGCATGCCGCCCACAAAGCTAGGCACAAAATTCAATTTTACAAAGAAGCGGCGCATTGGCATGCAGGTCGCAAACGTCATCATCGTCGACATCATTGTCAGCTCTTTGGCAGTTTGCCATCAAATTGGCGGATTGGCGGCTTTAAAGTGCGTGCCATGCCGTGTTCCGTGCCACCCACCCACACAGCCTAACTCAAGGGTTAAGTGTGTAAATGTAAGCCAGTTCAGTTGAGCGCCATTTTGGCCTTATCGCAATTTACCAAGCGCTTCCTTTAACACACTTAAATAGTCGAGCAGTCGAGCAGTCGAGCAGTCGAGGGTTGTTACTTTTAAAGCAAAAAGGTAACTTAGCCTCCCTAGGGCTCGACGTTGGCGTCTCTCTCACGTGTCATTATCTTAATTTAAGTCAGCCAAGAACCAGAACCAGAACCAAAACCTCAAGCCCAACTCCCCAGCCAGTTGCTGCACCTAGCACCGATAGAAGCTTCTTTTAACTCCCATATCTCTTACTTGAATACACAATTATGTGGTTCACTGTGGGTGCATAGGTGGGTGGTTGTGTGTGTGTGTGTGTGGGTAAAAATTAAATTTCTCATGCTAAGAGACAGCGATATCGTTGCTCATCATTATACAGTCAGGCACGGTCCGTGGCTTGTTACTATGCATGGGACTATATCACGACTTCAGATTCATCTCGTGTATGTCTAATGCGGCAGGGTATATGCACTATGTGCAACGGCTTGAATTAACTGGAAATTTAGTTTGTTGTAGATATTGATTAGATACTTAACTAAAAATATATATATCCTCATGTGATTGTTACCAAAAGACTTTAAGAAAATTTTTCATATTAATTGACTATATTTATTCTACATTATCGCAAGAAACATATTGTTATATTATTTCGTTAAAAATTTTGTATATTCTTTTTCATTAGTATAATTCCTATTTACTTAATATATAATATCTCTTATAAGTACATTCTTTATAAATTTTCTTCATCAGGTATCAAATTCTTTAGTTAGTTCTTTAATTATTTGGCTTTATTTACGAATTCCATTCTTCTATTAATTTTATATATACTATATTATTTATTTAAAAAATAAGTCTGGGTTATTAATAAATACATTTTTATTATTTTTTCAATTATTATTATATCTATTAATAGATTATTATATAATGTTATACATTATTATTTATTATTCTATATTTTAATATATAATTGCAAAAATATTCTTATATATTGTCTACATTTTAAATTAATTGTTAAGGGTATTTCAGCTTCGGCTTGCCTTTACTAAATTGACTTACTTGTTTTACTCTGTTATTAGACTCGTGGGAGTTCTCGGTTGCAATTTGCAATCTTTCCAAGAGCGTGTGCTATGACAGTTTTTGTATATAAGTATATTTATCAAATGAAAACATAAATACATGAGAGCATGCCATCTAGAGTCTGTATGTGTGTGTGTGTGTGTGGGTGTTGGTGTGGGTGTGGGTGTGTGTCGTAATGAGGCCTGCTGTGGTGTCGACTGTGTGCGGAGAATATCAACATTTTATTGCACATGAATTTCAAATTTCCAACTCGCACAGTTTACACATGAAATCAACAAAGTGTGACAGTTGATGTATCCAATACACCCCCACACACACACACACACCCACACACATATAGTAATATGTGTGTTTGTTATGCACTTGTCCTGATATTATTGCATTTGCCATGCCAAGCTGTCAAAATCTGCTCGCAAAATGTGCAAATGAATGCAATTTAAAGTATTTTTTATATTTTGAACGATCAAAAAAAAAATTGAGAAATTCTAACTTATAATACTTTATTTTTACTTTTCGATTCAAATTTTTTAGTATATTTTATTTTTAAAAATTTAGTTTTATTGAGGCTCAAAAAATGCGTAGTAAAATATGTCTTGTTGATATTTTTTAAGTGCAAAGTAAAATCTGAGGACTAGCTCTAATTCGATTTGTTTTTAGAGAGTAATTGATGTTGTCGATCTAATTTAATTATTAATTTACCTATATTAGGCGGCATATATTTTGACATAGCAATGCCTGTTTTTTTTTTTTGAATTAAAGAACTTCTTATCTCTGAAATTGGAAGACTATTTAGATAAAGCAGCAAACTAGTGCGCAAACTATATAGAAAATCTATTAAATTTACAAGATAACCACAATTCAAAGTAAACAACAGAAGTTCGATGTGGAACTGAGATATTTTCCTACAACTTTTGTAGTTAATAAATGTGGAAATAAAAAAAATATAAATGTAAGAATATAAGGAAATTTCGTTTGGAGCAACTTCTATGTTTCGAGCAAAGTTAAATCTGAGCTGATTTAAGTGAATGCATATGGAAAATGTGCATAAATGAGGGCAAGTAAGGGGCACACACACACATACACACACAAAAAGAGACAAACACACATTGAGAGGCAATCAATTATGCAATGCGAAAATCCAAGTCGTGTCCACGAACACAAAATACAGAAGCAGAACGAAAAATCGAAAGGCATTTGCGTCAACTGCTCAATGAGCATCGAAAGTGGGCGGGGCAGGGCAGGGCAGGGCGAAAGTGAACGCCTGCAATGCGCCATAAGCGGAGGACTACAGACCCCGAAATCGAAGTGCCTCAAGTCGGGACAATAACTGGTGGACAGGCAGGCTGGCAGCTTGGCAGCCTGGCAGAGGCAAGCTATTTTGTTGCCTTCTTTTTTATTGACAAACTGAGGAGCTGTCGACTGGGCGACTGATGACGATTTTCATTGAATATTTGTGCCTGTATGGAGTCGAGTGTGTGTATGTGTGTGTGTGTGTGAGTGTGTGCAGCCTGAGCGTGTCAAAAGTTTATGCCAAAGGCTACAAAACAGTTTACACATTGAGCAACAACAAAAGCGAGCTTCGCCTGCTGGGCTCGCCACACACAAAATTTTGCTGACCTCAATATTTGTTCAACTTTTCAGCAACAATTTCGTTATGCGATTTGCCTGCCACGCGCCCCCTTCAACCCCACTCAACCACTCAACCCCCTCGGAGTGTCATAAATGCCTGCAGTTTGGCAGTTGCTGCGGAGTGAAAGTGTTTCTGGTTTGCGCAAGTGCCTGAAGTAAGTCAGTTTTGTTGGTTTTATTGCTTTGATTTGATGCGAAACTTTTGCATTGCCTTTACGCCCAACATCACCTAGTGGTTCCTCTTAGAACTCGGCATCGAATGGACAGCGTCTTCGTTGCCTTGGCGCAGCCAATTTCATGCTTCAAACAACAATCCAAAGGTTGAGCTGTCAGTTATAGGGTATTTGCATTCGATACAATTCCTCTTCCATATAGTTATAGCTATCTGTCGACTTACCAACATGTGGGCCGTAAAGCGAAACATAAGCAGCAACTGCACGACTGGACCCAAGAAAAAGATAGGCACCAGATGCAGACTCAGCCCTAAGCCGCTCAGCACCAGCCACTTCCACATGGAGTAGATAAAGCACAGGCAGATTGTTAGATTCGAGAGGATGACCAGACTACTAACATATACCAGTTTGCAACGCTAATAAGTAGAGTAAGCGTAAGTCAAATATATTTACAATTAAGTAAATGAAAAAGTGTAGAAATATTTTGTCTTATTATAATAATTATATATATATCTTATATATAGTTTTGATATAATAAAACGGTTTAATAATTTACTATGAATTCGTTTTGAATCTGGAATCTGAGAGATGTGTTTTTTAATGTGCTATTTCCTACTTGAATTTTACTGTAAAATTTAGAATAAATATCGAAAATATAAGAAATATCGGAACTATATTTAAATTACAAGAAGCTAAATGAAAAATTCGGTGACTTAAGCTTAAAAGATATAAAAGATATGCTCGAAAAACTAAATCTCGATTACGTTTTTAATCGATATCATGGAAAAGAGAAAAGTTATTGATGATTCGCTGTATTTGGACTTGGAAACACTGTGAGATCTGTTTTGTAATTTGTGTACTTTCTTATATAGCTAAAGTTTTCCAAAATCTTTGTGAAACGTACACATAGTATTTTTAAATTTCATGGAGAATCTTCTGATAATACAAAAAAAAATGGAAACTTTTCTCTAACTTCAAACTTCAATTGTTGTTTAATCTTTAATATATACAGCAATAATAGTTCATAAATTAAAGCTGTTATTTTTATCACTTACCGGCACCAATAAAGCGAGTAAAAAAGGCAGCAGCAGAGCCAAATGGTGCCTGAAAAGCGTTTCCAAAAATTGCCACGTTGTGGACTTTAAGACCAAATGCATATCTTCGACAGTTTGATGAACAGCAGGTTCCTCATAGACCAAAGGTACATAGTAAAAGGTATTGACCGGACCCGAAGAGTTGATAGAAGCTGCAAATGATATAGAAGAAGGTATAGAAAATCCTAAATCATATATAGCAAAAGTAAACTTACATTGTGCCAAATGCTTGAACCGATTTATAATATAGTACATAAAAATGTTGTGAAGGACGAGCAAAAGGGCTTCCCGCTTAATAGGATTTATGGAGCGCTGATAAAATTGTTCCAAAAACTCAAATAAACTTCAAGAAATGTTTAACTTATGCACTTACGGCATATAGAAAGAGCTGATATAGCAGTATAATGACTGTTACTATGCCCTCGTGCATATCGGCCATAACGCTCGGCAAGCTGCTTAATTTTGAACAATTCAGAATAAATAATTTGAAGTGACTGCAAATGCAAAGGTTTTTTTTGTACTTTTTCCATTTGTCAAATAATATACATAAGTATATTATATATTGATAGAATTATATTAAGTATTCTTTTGTCAGTTCTTAAAATTTGTTCTTCGGTTCGTTGCTCTTAATTAACTTGGTTTTCAATTTCCATTTCGCTGTTCTTCTGGCTTTTGCTCCCCATTTGGGCATTATTAATTTACAAGTGCATCTCGTCGACAAATTTCAATTATTAAATGTTCTTAATGAAGAGCAGCTGGCCGCAAGACTTCTGCATAATGGTTAACAATTACCAATTATCAGATTGTTGCATTCTGCTAACAATCTTTGTAACTGCATAAATTGCAATTGCATAAATCAAAATGGAATCATTTAATTCGATTTGCCAACATGTGTAAATAATGCCAAAATTTATCTATCTCAACGTTTCATTCTCAAACCTAATTGACTGGCTGTCCGGGCACACAACAACAACAATAAGAACAACCACAACATCTGAACTACAGAAAGCAGTGTAAACATGCTTAATTTACTTAACCCACAACAGCTTTTAAGTTTAACAACTGATGGAAACAAGTTAAACAAAGAAATGTAGCCAATATAACTTTTAATTAAAGTTGTTAAACTATAAAATGTGGTTTTTCTTAGTTTATAAATAATATTAACGAGAAATATAATAATGACAGCATGTTAGAATATAGATAAAACAATATTAAAGTATTGGTCTGTTAAGTTAAAAGTTTTAACTAAAGACTTTCTTAACTCCTTCTTAAGAGGAGGTTAACACTGTTCCAATTAGTAATCTGTGATTTTCTACCTCGAAAAGTGTGGAACATTCGGTCTTTCGACTTGTCACGTTAGAGTTGTCTATATATAATTTTTTTAGCTGATGAAGAAACTCACTTATCAATATCTAGATTTTTAGCTAAAAGGCACTAGAAACAACAGATTTGACTTATATACCACGCCTAAAATATGGGCGCAGTTGTATATATTTTATATTTTTATGTAGCGAATCTATTTTTGGGATATCAAAAAATAAGATTTTTGTGAGTGAATGAGTGTAAAAGCAAATTATAAGAAAATTATTATTTTTAAAAAAATATATGTATTTATGTATATACTATATGTACAATTGTATATGTAAGAAGAGTAACTGTGCAACGAAGTGGCAACGCCATATCATAAAAAGTTGCATACAATCATCTATCGATTGACGATAGCAGTTGGAGAAAAAGTTGAGAAGTCCAACGAATTTGAGCAGCAGAAGAGTTTAAGTGGAAAGAGTGAGAGTTGGGAACAGAAGTCGAAGTCGAAGTTGTTAAAGAGTTGAGCAGCAGAAGTTAAAGTGAAAAGCATAGTTGTAAAAAAGTCCCGAGTGCAAGAAAGTTGATCTGTACGCTGTGGGGAAATTGAAGTTGCTGTTAACCTTAGTTAATAATAATAATAATAATAACTTATATATAATAAATATACAAGATTTGGGTGTTCAACCGTGTGCATTTTACATTAATTCACTCAATTTTTCTTTAGGCTTACAAAACTTTTAATTTTTAAGGCGATTAAGATAAAGATATTATTATTTGTATATACTTATTGGCTGAACTGCGAGCATATGTGTTTGCGTATGATATAGGAGAAGGAACTCTTAACATATCAAAATTACAATTGACATATGTAATATATATATATTATTACAATTTACATATGTATGCAAGTATTTTTGCTATATCCTTAATAAGGATATTATAACTAAATTTATCTTTCTTAATACCTATGCTATATAAGAAGCAACTTTTCACTTATCAGTTATATTTCATTTTTATAAGCTACACAGTTTTTCATTGTTTAAAGCTCGCAAATAATCATAAAAATAATTTAAAACAAATTTATATTTAGAGCTTGAAAAATGATTTGAGACATTTGCTTATGAATTACTATAAGCTAACTTTCTTTAAAACAATTTATCGATAGATATGCATAACGAATAAAGGCAGTGCTTTCATAAGGCATATGTATGTATGCCTGTTGTTAACCATAAATAAATATTTATAGATCTTATGATTTTTGCAATGCACACTTAAAACTACAGTTGCAACTGCAATAGCAAAAATGACATCGTCTATATTATATATACATATATGTAGATATAAGCTTGTTGTGTGATATCTCGTTATAAATAATGACTACGATTAATTATGATGTAATCCTGACGTCGCTTGTTCCAGCAATTTTCTCCCTTTCTGCTCAGTTTTTTGATGCTTGTTTGTTTGTTGCTGTATTAATGTTTTTGGATGCAAATGTTGGGAATTTAATTAAACATTAATCATAGCGTCGAGCGGGCAGCGAGTGCATTAAATTGGCGTCGAGCACATTAATTAACGATGGCAACCCTGGTAACTGGGCTGTAGAGGCTTTGCGTTATTAATTGAACGATATGCAACGGCTCTTCATGCAGTTACAAAACCTATACAAGTCCGACTTAATGCCTTAATGCGGCAAATATAACTATGTGACTATATAACTCTATATATATATATACAGATTACTATATATGTATATGATTTTTTTTATAGCTTTCCGGGTATATATATTGAGCACAACTGTCACGTACGGCACGGTTCCCCGAGCCGCTGCACACTTCATCAAAGGAAATTGAGCTTGAATTGATTTTGCACACACACACGCACGCACACAGTGTGTGTTACCTTGGCCTAATGTGTATCATTTGGCTGGCAGTTATCTGCGACCAAATACACAAAGGGGCGGTAATTTTCTTGAGGGAGGCGGACGTTAAAACAAAAAGGGCCAACCGGTCGTTGGCAATTTAGGTGCTTGAATTACATTTAAGTTCGCCTTCTCCTCTTCCACTTACCTATACATTGCTCGTCACTTTTTGTGTGTTTCTACCCAGCTAAGTGAATTTCTTTTTTTGCAATAACATTTAGTCATCGTTGATTTCATTTCGATACATTTTCTTATTTTGTTAAGTAACAAATGGATTGTTTCCATTATTTATATTAGTTTCTATTTGAGTTTTATTACAATTCTTTTTTTTGTCATGGCTTCAAAGTTGAAAAGAGTAATAATTTCAATTGTTGGAGCTTATTTAAAAATCGGCGAAAGATTGAAAAATAATTTGTGCAAAATTTTTTTTATATTAGCACTTTTGTTATTATGTATTTGTTCTTTGCTGTAAATTATAAATATTCAATAATGTAATAAAAAATATTAATATGCAATATAAATATAAAATTCTAATTAATAATGTAATATTCTTATAGTTATTATGATTTTGTAATATACAATATAGTTACAATCCATCTACTCAATTTTTTTAAAATTTATAAATGCATGTTTTATATCTCTAAAAAAATATTAAAAAATAATAATTTTAAATTTTTTTTCATTTTAGATTTATGTGTAGAAAACAAATATATATTTTTATATATACAAGATAGAACTATGAAGCTGAAAAAAAAAAATTAAAATGGCATACTAAAGTCAGTTTCTATATGTGAATAAGAAATCATGTTATTATAGCAGAATAAAGTTTTTAAAAAATTGTTCCATGTTTCTAATAGTCTGACTACATGAACAAAATTTCCGCTTAAGTTGATCACATATTTCAGAGTTGACAATGGTGAATCCCTGCAACAAGTTTACCCTTGCTTCACTTGGCAATGCCAGAAAGAATCAAAACACAAAAGCTGAGAGAGTTGCCCACGCATCTATTTCAATTTTCATAAAGTACGAGAGAGCAAAGCCACAAAACTCATTTACACTTTTAGGCTAAAACTGTCGGACGCCGAGTAATTTATGCATACAATGGCATTTAAATGCGTTTAGCAATGAGCAACTCTGTCCAGGACTAAACACAGACTCGAATCGAGTCCAGTCGAGTCGAGTCGAGTCACTCGGTCTGTCAGATGGACAGACGGAGAGAGCATAGCCGGCAATTTGGGTTCACTTTCATTTTTCACAACGTCCCTTTTCATGAAAGGCAAAACAGTTTAGGAAAGGAGAGCAGGAGACGGCTAGCTGAAGAAAAATGAGCATAATGGGTGCCAAAAGCCAAAAGAGACACGGACGACATTTTATGCGACTTTGGGGAATTGTTTAGAAAATTGACAAATTATGGTCATAAGTGGCACGATTAGTTTTGTTGGCCAAGTGTCCCAAGGTTGTCGCCTTTTCACTTGGTCTCTTTTTCTGTTACCACACTCTCAAATATATATATATAGTATATATATTTATAGATTGTTTCAGTCGCGCTGCGTGTTATTAATAATTCAATTTGGCTGTCTCACAGCAGGCGCAAAACACGCAACGATGAGCGAAATGCAACCTTCACCTGTGCTGTTCTCAGCGAAAAGTGCTCCTTCTTACATTTTCCTCGCATCCTATCTAGCTCCCTCTCTCCCTGCTCATTATGTATTCATGCAAGTTAAGTGCGAAAGCTCATATGGCGGAATAATAAATTGAATTTGGCCCACAAGCCTGCACAATTGCATAAGTAGCTACACGTGCTATCCCATTTATGGCATGCTCCTCTCTCTCTCTCCCTTTCTCTTTCACACTCCATCTCTCCGCTAAGGCCTGAGACTCACGCGATAGTTGCCCACATGCTCCACTTTGCTTTGAAGCATTTAATGTGAGTCTTCGCAGACATTAAAGTGTTACCTCCAATACTTTTGTCCAATGATATCAGCCTCAACTCGATCTATATTTCTAGTTCGTTGAAATGTAGGGCAAAAGAAATGCGATATTCGAGGTGTCGTAACTCCATAATGTATATTCTGGATGAGGACGAGCTGAGTCGATTTAGCCCTGTCCATCCGTCTGTCCGTCCGTATGAACACAGCGATCTCGTAAAAGATAAAAGCTAGATGTTTGAAATTTTAAAAACAATATATATAGCATACGCAGTAAAAGCTTTTTTTCGATAACACCCTATCGATACAAATCGATATATTGACTTTCTTTTTAATTAATATTTCATTTTTTGGATACGGCCCCCATGGCCACAAAACTTAAAAAATCTTATTTCAGGCCATAGAAGCTAGAGACAATAAATTTTATATAGCTAATATGGTTTCTGTAATGAAAATACAAATACAAACAATAAGATTCGCTTTTTTACATTTTGTATATTTCCGTATGATTTAGTAAAAGATTAAACAAATAATTTTAAAAAAAAATTTAAATTAAGTTGGCACGCAGATTTGAGTTAGGACAACACACAGCACTTTAGACAAGATGGTTTCGTAGAGGATGTCTGCAAATTTTGGGGTGGAGGGCTGCCTCAGGTATTGCAGACATGTCGGCGCTTGTAGTGAGTTACGTTCTGGCGCACAAGGCCTGTTCATAAATAAAGAGAATGAATATATAGTATTACGCTGGAACATTATATTATGTTGCTAGCTTACCTGACGACGATATTGTTCTTTTTTGCATTCGGGCAATCTACACCATGCTCTTGCTGCTTTCATGATCATTTCTCTGGGTTTGAGGTGACAATGTTTGCGCTTGTAGGCGCGCAAAAAGTTCAAATAACCGTTATTCGATACGGGTACTGGGCATTTATATTTGGGACAACACGGCTTGGGCTTTGGACAGCATGCCTTGGGCTTGGGCTTCGGACAGCAAGGGCGGCATATGCGCTTACAGCAAGGGCTGGCCGGCTTGGGACAGCAAGGTTCTGGCTTTGGACAGCAAGGCTTCGGCTTGCGACAGCGAGGTTTGGGCTTTGGACAGCAAGGTTTGGGCTTGCGACAGCGAGGCTTTGGGCAACAAGGCTTGGGCTTCGGACAGCATGGCTTGGGCCTGCGCTTCGGACAGCAAGGCTTGGGCTTTGGACAGCATGGCTTGGGCTTGCGCTTCGGACAACACGGTTTCGGCTTGCCGCATTTTGGTTTCGGACAGCAAGGGCTCGGTTTCTTTGGGCAACATGGCTCCAAGTCTTCCTCGTCGTCATCGTTATTCTCGTTGTCATCTTCATCGTCACTGTCCTTATCGGTATCTTCCATAAAACTATAACTATGCCGTTCCGTCGATGTAAGCCTGTTCCATTCCTGGCCACCTTGGACAATATCTGGCAATGAAAGCCTACGAGAGCTTGCTGCATAATGTCGCATAAAATTATCAAACCCATTATTGGTCACGGGTCCTTTAAGTGTGCTCTTTTGAGCAAGTAATAATGCGCTATCTTTCATGGTTCTGTGGAGAAAACCAGAAATAATCGATTTTAAACAAACCTGTATATATACACATAGTAATTGCCCTGTGTTACGACCCCAATCAAGTTCAGTTGCTTCGAGCTACAAAAGCCCATAATTAATATCACTTTGCAGTGGCAAACAAGCAAACTACCAGACACTGAGATATGGAGAATTTCGAGGCCAAGTTGCCTTGCGAATCTGTTTATTTAATTGTTGAGGCTGCTTTGAGTTCTACGCTGTGAACCATCCCATAGACCATGTATCTATTTAGACCAATAATGGGGGTAAGCTGGCGTTAAGGAAGAGGAGAACTGCAAGTGGAATGCATACAAATCCCAACAAACGAACTGCTCATACGATGCTCTTTAAGACGAGGTTCTTGGAATATGTTTCTCTGGTAATTATATAGAATATATTTTATGCCATTGAGACAGGTATTTGCATTTGCATAGAATACATTGTTCACCAGCATTAACCCAAGTATATAAATATCATATATCTCTAAGCTCTGCTTGTGCCAGTTGCAAATGCATTGCCAAAATATTAATATGATTTCTTATGGATACATTCATATTAATGCTGATTTATGACCAGCTGCGCCATATTGCATGCAAAGTTGAAATCCATCCTCTGGCTCTTTAGCAGTTCGTTGACCAACTCGAGCCGACTGGCAATTATACGGTATATAAATTGTATTATGCTACGGTTGGCAAGGGGATTTGTTGCTCCATTTGATGGAACTGCCAACAGGTGCCTGGCTGAAAGCAACAGCCAACACATTGTAGCAAGTGAAGAGGCTTGACGATGAAGACGACTAAAACAGACAGGCACTTCACAGCAAGATACAGTGGAACAAAATGACCAAAAAAAAAAAAAACAAAGGGTGGCCTTAAGTAAAGATAGCTAAAGGAATTGCTGATACGATCCATTATGAAAGTATCTATTTTGGCATCTCTATAGCCATGCAAAAATGGGTATATTCATTTTGGTGAGAAGTTCGCCACTTACAGAAGGAAGCAGCTGCGACTATATTAAGTATATATATTCTTGAGCAGCACGACGAACTGAGTTGATACAGAAATGTCCGTCTGTCCGTCTGTCTGGATCAACGCAATCTTCTCCGAGCCTATTGTAGCTATAGAGCTGAAATTTTGCACATAGGCTCCAATCTACTGCAGGCATTGTATATTTTAAGAATTATCCGGATCGGATGACTATATCCTATCGATTTAGTAGGAAAACTTCGGCGCTATACTTGAAATTTGGAATATATACTCGTGAATTGCACCCCCCTACAAGAAGATACAGCATATCTACACCCTTTGGGGTAGTGGAAAATCAGGTAAAACTACATTTTCTACAGTTTTGGTGCTAGAACATCCAAATTTGGAAAGTAGGCTACTGGTGACCTCCCCTTAAGATCAATATAAAAGTTATTAGGGTCAGAGACACGCCCATATATATATAGCTGTAAGCTTCGTATCGCGTGGCGAATCTGAGAGAACTATTTTAATCCAACATTTTATAGCTACAATATTGCACCTAGATACACAAAAATTATCAAATACGTCACGCTTTTTGCAAGGGTATTACCAAACTTCGGCATGGCCGATGTTAGCCCATCCCTCTGGTTTCCCAGTCGTATTAGGCTCTTGGTATTATGCCCACTTTGACTTCACCACATTTATTTGCATTAACAGCAATCCTCTTTTGTGAGCAGTCACCTAAGCTAAGTGATTTGTAATAAAGCAAGTCGCACTTCAAATCACGTGTCTGCACGAGCAGAAGAAAGAACGTATAGAAGTCAGAAGTGTATCAGACAGCTTTTGATTAAGAAATTGACAAGCGGCAGCTTTTCAAGCTGAAGATGGAAGAAAAGCGAAGAGCTAAAAGAGGAATTAAGAGGGCCAGAGGCAGAGTGAGAAAGCGAGAGCTTGGCTGATGGCACAAAAGGTAAGTGCAGAGGGCGTTGAGCGATTATCATTAGCCGCCAGAATAGTTGCCATTTAGCACGCACAACGAACAGCAGCAGCAGCAGCAGCAGCAACAACAAAAGCAGCAACGTGCAGTTGCAACAATGTTTGAGTAATTGTTTGCTGTTGCAACAGCAGCAGCAGCTCGACAGATGCAACAAAATTTGCATGCATTGAGCCCTACTCCCACTGCCGCACTTGCCGCACTGTCAACTGATGTTGTCTGGTTGCTGCACGTAGCTGTGCAGTGGCAGCAACTGCAGCAGTAATTGCAACAAACAATTAGCGTCACTTGGATTTATGTTTACGAGCGGCTGCCTCGACATTATCCAACAGAAGCAACCCACCCCCGTCCGCTTCCATTACTGTTGATGCTTCGTGCGTGGATTAAGAGTTTGGTTCAATCACACAACGCGTAAACAATTTGTTACGTTGAATTAAAAAAAATACTAATTGACTTACCTTTTTTAAAACTAGGCTATTCCTCAATCAAATTTAATTACATGTAAAAAAGAATTTATTACTGTTACAAATGCCGAACAGGATAAAAAGTAAAAACTTTAAAACATAAAACAGTTGTTTGTTTCAATAGCTGTGACTGAATACTGTTTTATTTACGAATCGTGCTGGGATATCCGTTCTGAATAGTGATTGATAAAACGTGGACTACTTTGTTTTTCATTATACTCTCAACTAACTCAGGGAATATGAGAATTCAGGGCTTACTGCGTTTTTGTACACTCTTGACACATTGAAAATGGTACATATATATATAGTATAAGTATAAGTATATATATTATTGACGTAACATCTCAATAGACTTGGCTCTGTTCGTCCGTCTCTTAGTTAGTATGAATTCATTGTTCTCGGAAATGAAGAATTTTTCCATTTTCCATGAAATTCAGCAAATCTCATACACTTTAAAATTTATAACCGTTTGACTTGGAGTTCACAATAGAGGGTGGGTGTCGGGATCGATATTTTCGGGAATTCTACGGACTCGAGATCGGGCGGGATGGGAAAGATTCTTAAAAAGTCCGGGACGGTCGTGACAGTCCCTTAATCCAAAAATTCTTGCTGTTCCCGATAAGAAAATTTATAATAATTAAAATTATGAACTTCAGATACTTTTAAAGTATACAGAGATAACGAGATTTTTTGGTTAAGCTTCGAAATATTGAAAAATTCTAATTTTTATATGTAAAGATATAAAATTTGTCTTTTGTCTAATACCCATATTTTAATACCATATATTCTGAGAACATGAATAATTTCCGAGATTACTAGAAAAACGCAATTTTCATAGGCTTTTTAGTGACGATCTCACAAAAACAAAGCATAGACAGCCACTGCAGAAGAAAGATACAATAAAGGCTCGAAAGCAATTGTAAATAGAGATTGATAAATCCTAATATCTCAATAATTTCCGGTAAAGATCTTAATAAACAGAACTGGAGTTATAGATACATTCCTCGGTTAACTGTTTATTGCCTATTGCCATAGAAAACTCTTCTACTTCTACTACAACTCCCAATTATTCTATAGTTATCTCTCCTATTTGGCCTTCTCATTCTGTAAGTTCTTCTGATTTGTATAACTTCTGCTCATTCTATATTTCCTTGTTATAGAATTGCTCTCTGCTTCTAAAAACCTCTCATACACTAAGTCTTTGCATAACATCCTCTATTTTAAAAAATTTCTTTTTCTAGAACTCTTTCATTAAATAAGTCTTTCTCGTTCTATAACTCTCATCAAATACGTCTTTCTCATTATATAAATTTTTTTTATTCTACAACTCTTTCTTGTTTTAGAACTCACTCATTCTAGAACTCTCATTGTAGAACTCTCTCATTCTAGAACTCTCTCATTCTAGACTCTCTCATTCTAGAACTCTCTCATTCTAGAACTCTCTCATTCTAGAACTCTCTCATTCTAGAACTCTCTCATTCTAGAACTCTCTCATTCTAGAACTCTCTCATTCTAGAACTCTCTCATTCTAGAACTCTCTCATTCTAGAACTCTCTCATTCTAGAACTCTCTCATTCTAGAACTCTCTCATTCTAGAACTCTTTCTCAAATGCTCCCTTTCAGTCTAGACATTTGGTTTTATGGTTGTTTATTTTTTATGTGTAGTAGTGGACGTCTTGAACACAGATAAAAGTTGATAACAAATAAAAGTAACATAAAATTTTGAAAAAAAAAATATTTTCAGCAATGCAAAATTCATCGGACATTTTAGTATTGGACAGAAAGCATTTCTGTTGGGTAGCAATCCTTGTAAATCTGCTTGATTGTCGATGGTAATGGGCATTGCGTCGAACACACGGCTAACTGTTGAGGAGAAGCCCACTGAGTATAAACAGGACAGCGATTGGTATTCCATTGATTGATGACTGCAATTCTTCAAATCAGGAAACAGGAGCTCGCGGGTACACTTCTTGCTTCCTTCAAAGTAATAATCCAGTCTTACGCAATGGGTCTATTTGAGTTTTTACCATTGTTGCCATTGCTTATACTGTTGGAAATAAAAAGAGTTGCCAATTAGTTTATCAGCTTGCGATAAACCTAGGGATATATAGAAGCTAAGAAATCCCGCAAAGCCCAGTAACTGCGGTCTAGTATTAGTATTTCTAAGCCATCCTCGAAATTCCTCTACAACCCCGTTGATTTATGAATTAGTCGCGTTTTCTACATCAACGCCTTGGCCGAGTCAAGGCGGGCAGGCGCCAGCAGTTGCTTGTAATGAATGTTGTTGCACCACGTAAATGACGTCATTACATGTCAGTGGAGGCGTGGCAAGGCTGTTGGCTGTCCGCACTAGCCAGCTGAAGGCGGCTTTACAGGATGTCGAGCAGCGCGCCTTATTATTTACACAGGCAATGCTTTTCTTTTCTTTTCTTTTATTGCTTTTCACTTACCTCAGCTGCGAATTTTATTATTCAACAAAACATTAATAAAATGAATATGAAAATACCAAAAGTAAAAGAAAAAAAAAATCCTCTTTCATAGGAAAACTGTTGTGAACTATTCGTGTGTTGAATTAATACTGAGCATTTATTGAGAACTCAATACGCAGCTGTTCTCAAATGGTGATTGATGAATCAGTGGCTACTTTGTTACATAAAATTTGAATTTAAGTTGAATTTTCTTTTGTATGCCCTTGTAAAAAGGGTATATTTTATATATTATATTTTGGTCAGAAGTTTGCAACGCACAGAAGAAAGCATCTCCAACCCTACAAAGTATATATATTCTTGATCATCACGACGAGCTGAGTTGGTATAGCACTCTCCGTCTGTCCGTCTATCTGTCTGTCTGTCTGGATCTATAGAGCACATAGCTCCAATCTGCTGCAGGCATTGTGTATCTTAAAATCATCCGGATTTGACGACTATATCATATAGCTCCCATAGAATAGATAGATAGATAGATAGGTTTTAAGAAATGTTTTTGCAGGAAAAGTTTGCCGCAATTTAAGTCTAAGACTTAAAGCTTGTCGTGTATCTCATCCTAATACAAAAATATATAGTATATATAGCAATGCTTATTGGGGGCGTGACAAATCCGTTAAAATTATATCTTCTGCAATTTTACACCTAGAAACCCAAAAGTTAAGAAATAAGTTAAGCTTGACAGTTTCAGCAAAATTATGAAAAATTATATACACCCGCCTCTTTGGGGCGTGGCAAATCGGAGAATCGGAAATATCTTCAAAAGTTTTATATCTACAGCATCAAAATTTGACAACTAGGTTACTGTTGCCCTACTCCATAGATTGACTGAAATCAAATATATATCCGACATATCCGTCTCCTAGAGAGTGGCAAATCGGTCAAAACCGTATCTTCTACAATTTTACACCTAGAGACCCAAAAATCTTGATCTTTTCTAGCAAATCAGAAAAAAGTATATGTATATCCTTTAAAATTGCAATCATGTTAGCCCATCCCTCTAGTTTTTTTTTAAGTTTTAAATATTTGTTTTAGCAATTGCTTTTAGTTGGTATAGAGTCAAACTATATATCCTCTATATTCTCAGAGATAACTTACACTGTAGCACTTTAATTGATAGACACTTGTCATTTCGTTTTTCTTCAGAGCATCTACCTAGCTATATCCCCATCTATACAGCAGTTACTAAAGAAGAATGCACAGCAAATTGTTTAAGGACAAAAAATATCGTCTTTAGCTGCCAATCAAGCAGAAAAACAACAGACGCAAAAAAACTGTAGAAACTCAGTTGGTTTTGATTGGATTGAATTGGTGGGGATTGGTTGGGATTGTGGGGTCGGTTTGTATGCGACGCCGGCGGATATAGGGGCACATCCTCTATGTGGCTTGTGCCTTGGCCCCAGCCAGAGCGTAAATTATGTGTCTGCGCCTGCAAAAAAACCATTTCTATGCTTTTTTCACTATAAAGTTGTTTGTTTGCGTCTTGCAGCTGTTTATTAAAATTGCAAGCCGCAGGCGCTGCGATTAAAACACACACAGAGGGAACGGCTGGAAAGGATACTGGATACATGATTCAGTATTCAAGATTTCATGTATGTGCTAGCAGGCTTTCTATTATCTGTAAAATGTTATGATTTATTATATGCGGGTTCAAGTTTATGTTTGGGCCATAAATTGCGAGCCCCAAAGGGGTGCAAAACCCGTTGCTTGTTCTTCGCCTTTCCCCTCCGCTTCTTTCACTTCTTCTTTCTACCGGCAGCAGTTAAGCCAATTAATTGGCCTTAGATTTATTAGTTTTATTTTTTCACAACTCTTTCCCCCCAAACTCGTCTCTCTAATAGTGCGACGCGTATGTGTTGTGATTTATTGCTCGTAGTATTTTAACCCAAAAAAAAAAGTTGGCTCCTTTGGCACGCAAACTGCTAAGGCTCCTTATATGAGTTCAGGTAATAATAATAATGTGAGACTCTGGGTGTAGGTGTGTGTGGCCGGAAGGCGTGGCATTTGCATATAAATAGATATGTCACTTTAAATATTAGATACATGCGAATCGCGGCGCTCGCGGAGCCTTCGGGCCATACAAATTGTTGCGTGCGGAGACAACAAACAACAACACTAACAACAACAACAACAACAACAAAGTCTTGACGGTTTTCCATTAAATTAGTCTTAGTATCATATGTGACACCCATAATGCTGCTGACACTCATCTTAGCCATTCATTGTATCTAAATTATTAACTAGGTCAACAAAGAGAGCACGCGAAAATTTTTCATTCTAGTCCTGAAAAACTGTCACATCTTGGCAGCTGACCTGAATTCAGGGAGAGCTTTTTAAGGAACACGCTGCCCTGTAAGATAAGTGCTAAATAATTACAGTATGACATTGTAGAAGTTGTTGTTGCTCTATATATAATTCATAGATTTCAATTTCAGTAAATGTGGAATTTAAAAACATTTTTATTTTTTTTGGTAAAACGCAGCCAAAGTAAATTGATGTTGCGAGTCGAAGGACCTAACAATAAACTATAATTTACCTAAGTATTAAATACTAGATTTAATTTGTTAAATAATAAATAAAATAACAATAATAGATTAAAATTGGTTGTGCTCTAGAGAAGTATATATCATAGACTAAATTTTAGCTTAGTTTTTTGTAGATTTCTAAGTTAAAAGAGAAACATTAGAAAAACCAATTGAATTATAGAAATGAATTTGGTTTGTTTATTAACAAGTAAGCCCCAAATACTTAGGCCGATACGCCAGGCTTGGAGAGTGGCTCCAGAAGAGGACACAGGCTGGTAAGAAGACTCAGAAGGCAGCATCCAGCGGACCTGGCAAACAGGACCATTTAATGGCTTTAAGGCAAATATATGCCTATTGATTATATTACAAATTAAATAAGCTTGTTATATTTATAACTGATTTAAATTATAGTAATTAAAATAATATTACCAAAAAGAATAAGCTATATTTTATATAAATATTAATTATATAAATATAAATATAAGAAATATTATATAAATATTATAGTTAACATTTAAAAAAAAAAATTTTTAATACTTATGAGAGAGATGAAAAACTATATATACTACAACGTTGACGCTGGGATAACTTAACTCTGCAGTTAGATTACTTTTGATCCGCTTTATAGATAGTTATAGAAATTATATGGTTCGTCCATAAGGGCGTGTTAAATCAGAAAAACATAATATTTAAAGAAATTTAGCTGTCTGTCGGTTGAGCCTGACTGCAACGTTCTTACATGTTTTCTAAATATTTTTTAGAGAATTTTGTAGATAAATTTATTTAAATTATAATGGAAATTTTATAATAGAAATACTCAAATACAATATGCTTTCAAACCTAGCATATGCTTTGCAAAGCTTAAGCTCATATCAAATATGTATTAAACTTAAAAAAAAAATAATATCAAATTTATTGAATTTAAATAATGTAATTCAATTTTCAATTATATAATTTTTTTTTGAGCATCTGCTATATATATAAACCTTTCGCTCTTTTCACTCGTATGGCATACATGTTGCGTATAATTGAATCAGATTTTTTGTTGGCTACTTTTTGTGCATTTATTATGTGTTTGGCTTTCAACACAAATGTCGCATGTAGATGGGATGGACAGTTGTGTGTGTGTGTGTGTGCGTAATGCGTGCTCAATAGCTTAAATTATGCGTGCGTATGGAATATGCAATTTGAATGTGAAATAGTTGACATTGGCCACACGCGGGCAGAACCACAAAGCAGAACAGAGCAGAGCAGAGCGAAACTCGAACCAATTGCACAAAATCAACGCAAAAACCTCAGCAACATTTAGCAGCGATGCATAAATCATAGCATACTTAACAGCGCGCGCACACACACTCACAGATTTAAATTGGTTGGCTGTCCTGGTGCGTAACAGGCTCGCGGTTGTTTTGATTTCGTTTGCAACCTTTAATTAGAAATATTGCCACATTCTAAATGAGCGGAGGCTGTGGACCGGGCAACACCAATAACAAATTAAATATTGAAAAACGGAATAATAATTATGAGGGTAATCGAAATCAGTGGAAAATAGAGGAGGAGGGCAGGCACCATGCTGCTGCAACCGCAGTCGTATATTCATTTTTGCATTTATGCACAAAATTAACTAATTTAAATGACATATGAAATATTTTGGTTTCATTTCGGTCAGCAGCTGCAAAAACCAACGACAAATTCGTGGCACTGCATTGAATTGCCGCCAATCGAGCTATAATTGACTTAGTTCGTGCAACGCAGTACAGTGTATAGAAGCAGATAAACAGATTCATGTGGCGGGCATCAATTATAAATCAAAAATGTATTAGTAACTTTTAATGGCTTGTGATTGATGTAACTGCCAAACTTATAAATATATTAAAGACCTTCTTTGAGCTATTCATAATGTCAAAAGCATTTTCTTCTACCACACTAAAGATTAAATAAATTAAATTAAATATTTTTACTATGTTTTTGACATTTCAATTTATTTATTATATTTCATTGCAAGAAATATATGCATATAAAACATTTTACAATTACCTGATAATGCCTTCGTCTTATATATATATTTTTAAACATTTTTTCTGCAATTTACTTTTTGATTTTAGCACATAATAAGCTGATCTATAGGTATGTAGTGCAAATTTAAGGTATAGCCGCCAAGAGAAAGAGATAAGTAGTAGGTCCTGAAGCAACCAACTGGCTGCCCTTTGCTCGTTCGCGATTCCTGCCTTCACACGGATCTCAATATGACTCCAGTGGAGGAGATTGAATCTCCCATAAGGAGATTGAAAAGAGTTTTCTCCCCATTCCCTGGGTTCAAGTTATTATAATTAGTTAAGGTTAAAACATTTATGCTTAGTAATTAAATACTACTATAATACTACTAGTAATTAGTTAAAGTTAAAACGTTTATCTTAGTAATTAAATACTACTCTAAACTTGGCGATTTTAATATAAGAATATAGAATGATTATTAAACAGAAGCATTGAGTGCATTATAATAAAAAAAAATATGAAATATCACTTTTTGTTTTAATATTTATATTTATATTTATATTTATTTATATCTATATTTATTTATTTTTATATATATTTATCTATATTTATTTATACTTATTTATATTTAATTATATTTATATAAATATTTATTTTTATTTATTTATATTTATTAATATGTTTTTATATTTATATATATTTAAAAATATATTTACCTAATGGTTTATTTTTCCAAAAAGTCATTAAAATATTTGATATCATCTACAATTCTGACATATTTTATTTGACAAATTCCATATTTTTGTATATTTGAAAACATTTCTCTATTATGATGCACTGAGGTTAATCAATATTTGAATATTTGTTGCATATTTGCAGTACAAACTTTGCTTAGACAAGAAATAGTTAACTTGCAATAAGAATACCTTCATGACTTCAGCAAGCTTTAGTTATGTAGGCAATGCAACGACAAATGCTCCTACTGCAGGAGCCTAAGCAATTGCAGGTTAATTGAGTAAGAAACATTTTCAGAATGGTTTCAAAGCTATGAGACAATGCGAGACAGCAAAGCAATTCAGTTGACCTAGCTTTGAGACGATGTCTGTGAGTGGAGCTTACAGCTGTGGATTAGATTTATGTGAACTACTTTTTTTTTAAATGACAGTTGAAGCTACTTCACGGCTGCACAAAACAAAAAAGAAAATTATTAAGAGAAATAAGTTTATCATTTTCTGCCAATGGCTACCAGCCAGATAGACAGAAAATACTAGAAAAATGCGAACTAATAGTCAAACTCCATTGTCATAGTCGGTTAGTTAGGGAGAGGCTTCTCCGAGGACATACCAATAACTGTACAACATCCGGTCGGGCCACACAATGGCAAAAACGTTTCCAATTTCAATGGCAAAATATTTCTATTTGAACATGAAAATATTTTTAGCAGCCATATAGATGTGCGCATGTGTGTGTGTGTGTGTGTATAGATCCAAACGACTCTTCACCTGGCGACGACGAGATAACACAATGGCACAAAAATAAAAACTGTTATCAGATTAAGTGGCAGCGACCTGAATATACCCTAAAACTAGGTGAAAATTGTTTTAGCTTTGCTTTATCTACACTAGAACTAAAAATCTATGCCTTAAAATAGTACTTAAATAGATATTTATTTAGGGAAGAGCTATTAAAACTTGAATATATGTTAATATATATCAAAATTAGGATACTTAAACTTAGGATATAGACGACATAGTTTGATTAGCTCGACTGACAGTTTATTAATATTTGTATATATATATACTAAACAAGACTGAGCCTCTCTATGCTACATACCTTTTTTTATAGCGAATATGCCCTTTTATATTTAAAAATGAAACTTATAAAAAAGAAAAGAAATATTTTGCAGAGAAAAAATTCAATCTTAATCCAGTCGTTCAGCAGGAAATTTTTTTGTGCAGACAAAACTAAGTATAGTGAAAAGGAAAGGAAAGTGTGAAGCCGCAAATTAAATACACTTTGCTTAATATAGAAAAGTTGCAATCTTAACAAGTGAGGTTCTTCAAAAACATAATGAAAGTTTACTGCTCATTTTATAAATAAGAAAACTATTATTGTTATGCAAAGTGAATATTTGAGAAATTGCTAATGTGAGTCCTGTTTTACGCTGATACAAAATTTGTCAAAATATTTTGGGAAAGCCAAAGCGCTTTCCAGGAAATATATGCTTGTAGCAAATAATGAAACATATAAAATTGATTGGCTTTCATTAAGTTTCAGCTCTATAAACATAGA
Source organism: Drosophila gaucha (assembly GCA_035045545.1). Taxonomy (NCBI): domain Eukaryota; kingdom Metazoa; phylum Arthropoda; class Insecta; order Diptera; family Drosophilidae; genus Drosophila; species Drosophila gaucha. The sequence continues at coordinate 3,580,925 of JAWNOY010000099.1, forward strand.
TATGCAAATAGATTCCCTTAAGCTTCTTACCTTTCTACATTGACTCAAAAACTATAATACCATTGTACGTGAAGGGTATACAAAAGCGAGAAGAAAAAACGTATATACGCTGCACTTAGATCTCTGCCGAGGTTGACTGGGTCGTGTATATATGAATGGAACCGGTGACGTATGCACTTGACTTGACTTGCACATTTGTGGCGAAAGGCAGCAGGGCTTCAAGTCAATTCGAGCCACAGTCAAATCCAAAGAAAAATAGTTATTGTTAGGCGAGAGAAGAAGAGAGAGCAAATCCCAAGCAAGTTGGCAGCAGTAAGTAGCTTTATTATAGGATTTTAAGTTATTACACCACGGAAGAAGAAGATTAAGAATGGGCTCCTGGCAGAGGAAGAGTGTAATGGGGGCGTTGAGTGTTTGGCTAAGAGGCAACTGGGTGCCATTGCGAGGCACTCACATATGCAGTTTCTTACACTTGAATGGGAGAGGCTTACGAATGTGATGATATGCACCAACAACAACAGAAGGCAGGAAATTTGATGGGTTATGGCAGAAATAAGAGCATATAGGATTATGACTTCTGTTTGTTTTTGGATGTATGTAGATCAATGAGAAAGATTATTTCAAATTTGTAAATTTACAATAAGAAATGAAATTTAAAACAGCTATGTTCCTCATTTATTTTCAGTCTGTCATAGACACTTCCAAAACTTTAAGTACCCTGTACAATAATATAAAGAAAAGGATAATAATATAAAGCTTGCTTAAAATAATTTTCTATAAATATGTAAAATATATCTAAGTCTCCTAATATTCCTTAATTTTCATGCTATTCATTCACACTTGTGAAATATTTTAATCTATTTAAGAGTAAAGTATTCCACAATAATAATAGCAAAAAAAAGTATTTATTCGTTTTTAACCTCTAATGATACGCTCTCTATGATGTCTAGAGGTTAGATATATATGTTGATATAGATAGATTCTATATACACGTATTATATATTGTCTGTATTTTCTTCTGTGTTTTATATACATATAGTTCAGTTTATAACAGTTTCCATTTAAAAATGAATACTCATATAAGAAAATTTCCAACTACAGCTATATATCTACTTATAGGCTATTTGAAATAGCATTTTACTTGCTAAAATTATTTTAAAATGTCAGACAACTCAAAAACTTTTCACTCATTACTTGAGGTAGCATTAAATCAACATTTTCTCAAAACAATTCATCTATCAGAATGCACAGATTATTTGCAAGGTGATTGCTTCCAATTTTTAGAGTGCATCTTTTTTCCGCCTTCAACAAACCCTGGCCAACATTTCATGTTCCCCGTAATGACAAGCCCGCGTCAGTTGAGTTTTTGCCTCGAAAACTGCAGCCTAATGCAATTGCAGCGACTGACTGCACAGAGCACTAAAGGCCCCTGGGATCGAAAAGTTAAGCCTGCCCACAGCTGTTATTGTTATGGAATTTTGCTATTGTTAATGTGGCTATTAATGTTGCGGTAGCTGCTTTAGCCGCAAACCAACCAAATATGCAGTGCTTTTTGTATGTGGTATTCACTATATTCAGATATTTTGCTAGAGAGAGAGGATAGTAAAATTACAGAAGCGAGTGCTGATTATTTTATAGTAGACTAATAAGTACCCTATATGTATTAAACAAATTTTCAAAAAATAATAAGCAGCTGAAATGAGGAGAAAAGAAATATGTTTTTAACATCTGGCTGCATCCGTTTAAAAAAATTCGTCTTGCTAGTGGTTTTTTGCAGAATGTTTAAAGAATACTTATGAGGTATATACTGTATTATTATTGTTTTGTATTAGTATTGTTTTGTATTAGTACTGTTTTGTATTAGTACTGTTTTGTATTAGTATTTTTTGTACTAGTATTTTTTTGTAAATGTATTTGTTGTATTAGTATTTTTTTGTATTATTATTTTTTTGCATACGTTATTTTGTACTAGTATTTTTTAATGAGTATTTTTTGTATTAGTATTTTTGTTAAAGATATATTTACTTGAGCTCACTTACTTACTTGAGCGCTTACTATGCATAGTCCATATATATTTATCTATATATACATATATTCATATATAAAAATTCATATTTTACTTAATTTCGTCAAGTTGCTATCAAAACATGCTGTTCGAAGCATATTTTTATCCCATGAGTATGCTTCGAATGTACTGTATTGGTATTTTTTTGTATTGGTATTTTTTGTATTAGTATTTTTGTTATTAATATATTTACTTTACCCAATCGCTTACTATGCGAACCCCATATATATATATCCACACTTAAAAATTTATATTTTAGTAAAGCTTCTTACAAGTTGTTACCAAAATATGCTGTTCGTAATATAAGCCAAGTTCTGTTGCCTAAGGAAACTTCATTTCATAGTCATTTAATTATAGCACAATTCTTTTGAAGATTCAGTCCATAAGCTGTGTAAGTAAAGGATATTTCACTGATTCACTTTGTTCTCTCGCCCGCTATTATTATGATTTTCCTTTTTATGTGCTGGCCTCTACCTATTTTCCTTTTTCTGTTTTTTTTTTTTTTGGCTGCCGCCTTTATGTTCTTTTATTTGTATGCCCTGCAGGCAAGGTAGTTGGTGCCCTAAACCTGTTTTATATTTTGAAGCGTTGTGCGTTGCCTTTTCCGACTTATCGACATAATTATCTTAAAAAATATGAAATTATATATCGCGCATATAAAAAATACCAGCATAAAGAGCAACGGCAACAACAACAAAGCCAATTTCAAGACGAGTGCTAGCCACGCCCCCCCGCCCCCTTTGATTATGTGGCTGTGATAGCGGGAATTTGTTGTTGCTGTTGCTGCTGTCCTTGTAAGCTGAAGAAAGTTAAGGAAACTGGCAAGCACTTCTCATTAGAATGCTCACAGCGCAGATTTGACAAGGCAGCTCGCCTAAATGCAGGCAACGTTTTCCACTTTCCCACACCTGTGTGTGTGTGTGTGAGCAGTCACGCAATTTTCCTCTGTCCCCACCAATTGCTGTTGCTGTTGTTGTTACAGCTGCGCATTTTTAAACAAGATTAAAGCGCTCACGTCGCCAGGTTGGTAAAGAAAAAAATGAAAACTCTTGACAAGGTGGGCCAAGGGGGCGGGGGGCAGCAGCAGCGGAGATGAAATATTGTTAAAGACGCAGAACACAGAGCGTAGGAAGCAGGACGCAGGATTTGCTGTCGGCAATTTGTTGACTTGACTGCAAATGTGTCGCATCTTAATGCGTTCTTATTAAATATTTCAGAGCACCAACAACAGCAGCAACAATGACAAAGAAAACTCTGAAACATTTTAGACTCCAATTCCAGCGAAAAGAGAATTTGACTTGAAAAACATATATATATATAAATATGTGTATATATAAGCATAATTATAAAAGAAAATATTTTCAAGAAATTTAGAATTTAAAAACCTTCGGAGCTCTAGGCGTATTCAAGAATAAAATATCATAAATATTATTCATATGGAATAGTGAAGCTTATGATTCTGAAGTTTGAATATAGATTTTGCATACTTTCAGCTGACAGTTCTAGTATTAATATGCTGTAGGGTTGCTATGAAGATTATTTTTGGATTAAAGGCATTATGAATATTATTTATTTAGAGTTGTAAAGGGTTAGCCTCTGAAGTCTGCATATAGATTATGGATCTCTTTCGGATCATTCTTTCAACTCATGTGAATTCTAACTTACTTACTCTACTTACCATGGGCTATTGCCTGGGATTCGAACTCGAGTCTATGTCAAACGAATTGCCTTAAGCTCTTAGGCAACTCGGCTGAAGATATTCAGTTTAACAATTTAAATACTTTCCAGCCTCATCTTCATCCAATACCAATTTTCCAGGCATATTTGAATCGAAATTCCATACTTATATTTGCATGCTATAATTTCATAGCAAGTATTTTCGCTACATTTTCTATCTACATCCCCATACTCAGCTAACATCAATCTGCTCCATTGTATTTAAAATCTCAATTCAAGTACTTTGCTTGTCAGTCCCTAACAAATTGATTTTGTATATGTGTCAGATATGGTATTTGCGAATTTGTATAAAATCCACATTCACTTCATATAGACTCGTATACCTACTTAAACCAATATGCACAGCCATGAATACGCACTTGTAATAAAAATGTTGCCTTAATTGAAATAATTAAACAAACACAAATGTCGTAGGTGTGCATTTCATTGCTGACGTAAAAGGGACATATTATATATATATATCGAATATACATATATACATATTTACATGTTAACAGCCATACAAACATTTGTTTTTGTTTCACGCAGCTTTTTTTATTCTCGTTTAATTTGCATTTTTGCCGTCTGCTTCGCCATAAATTCGCTTAATGAAGTTTAACAAAAAAAGTCAAAATCGGCTGTACAAATTTATTTAAAAGGAAATCGCATCAAATAGGGTGCATTATTACAATGGCAAGTACTCTGTAAATATATCTTATTTTATATTGATGAAAATTTGTATTTTTGTTTTAAACAAGTTTTCTGCTACTGGAAGTGGCAACTTAATCTATTTTTACATGTAAATATATGAAAATTAAAATACAAACTCTGAGATAAGATATAAATATCCTTTCATAAAATGGGATCTATGGCTATAATATGAAAAAAAAACCTAGCATACCCCTTTCTGCTAGGGTATTAAATAGTAATCACGCGCCCATTAATTGCCAATGGGCGTTATACTGTGGGCGTGGTCACGCGTATGACACTGCGCCCATACATTAAATGTAATTATTTCTTTAATTAAAATATTTAGCGCAACAGCAAAAAAATAAGAATGAGAAGAGAGAAAAAAGTTAATTTTTTTTTACATTTAACTGTAAATTGTAATGCATAAAGTTAAGTAATTCCCATTAATTGAAATCATTAAAAATATGAAAGCATATACAGAATAGTTTCCGTATATTTGAAAAAATCAATCTGTTTTGCATTTTCATAAGAATTTTAAGCATAATTATGCAGCTGAGTTGCCGTTGATTATGCTCATAAATAAAACTTAAATATCTTTCCATAAACAATATTCAATATCATTTCAAGATTCTGTCAGACATCAATCAAATAACTTAGATTTCAAGTCAATATGTAGTGCTTAAATGAGTTCCTTTTTCTATATATGTAAACATGTCCAGAGATTCCTGTTATCAAATCTGGAGTCCAACCTGATAACTAGATTCCCACGAGCTTTATAGCTTGCCACAACATCGCCAGTTTTTGCGCTTGGAATCTGAGCTCTCAACAGTAAATCAAATACAAAATACCGGCACGTGCTCGTGATAGTCACAGAACAAGTCAGTTGCCCTGACCCAAGCTTAATCAGAAAACTTGCTTTTCGTCTCGTTGGATTTCGCTTTTCCTATTGAAGGGCGGGGACAGCGAAAGGCCGCAGAACTTATGACAAAGCAGTTTGCAAATCCAATTGATAAATTTTTTAAGTTAAATATGGCCATGGTAGTAACAACTTGGCCGTTATCCTTTCAGCTTCCAGCAGCATCGATACTAGCTGGCCATAAATCACAGACCCAAAAGTGACTCGGCCTCTGTCTTTCGGCTTGGCTCTGGCTCTGGCTCTAGTCAGTTCTTCGATTCCTGTTGCTGCTGTTGCTTCTTCTGTTTTGTGCCACTCTAATCGCATTAAAACCTAAACGGCAAAATCTGTACTACGTGTTCTTGTTAACTTTTAGCAGGAGCAGGCGAAAGTAGCAGCGACTCCTTTAACAGCGCCTTGTATCTTGTATTGTGTCTGGTCATGAATAGGACATGATAACTTTATTATGCACTGAACTATGAATACGCTACTTTCTCAGTTAATATAAAACTTAAAGCATTGAAAATTAAATATCCTTATTAGTTAAATTTATTCGTAGGTCAAAGTATGAATCAAAGAATAATCTGAAGATTATATTAAAAATACATTAAATATATTAAATAAAGTAAATAGTAAAAATATATAAAAATATTTATTGTTAAAAAAATTAAAAAAATAACATAGTTCAAAAAAATATTTTATGAGGAATGTTTTAATTTACTTTAAAACATATATATCCAAAAATAGTCAGACCGAATAGATATAATAAAATAAAAAATAAATATATAAATCAATATAATACAAAATTATTATTGTTTAAAAAATAAAAAAAAAACAAAAATTAAAAAAAAAATAATAAAGGAATGTTTTAAAAGCAAAAAGTAGTTCAACAGAAAAGATGTAAAAAAAATATAAAAAAATATTTATTAGTAAGAAATTAAAAAAAAAAATAATTGTATGAGTAATGTTGTAATTTACAATAAAATAGATATAACCAAAAATAGTCAGAAAATAAACCGTTTACATATTTTTACTTATTTATCAAAAAGTTCTTTAATTGAAAGTAGACTAAAAATGTTTAAAGTAAACTTTATTTTATTATAATTTAATGTTGTATATATTTTGTGCAGTGTTTTCAAGAAAATTTGTTTTAATTTTGCAATATAAACTTTATTTTATTATATTTTTATGTTATATTATTTAAGTGTATTATTTTTTTTTTGTGGCTAACAATAGCATTTTTTCTAGTATATTTACCATTCTTTTGAAATATATTTATATATTGATCAATTCTAAATTTTAACTTTAACTTTTACAAATAATTTGCTTATTTATTTTAGCTTCTAAATAATATTGATGAATGCAGCACTGTTCGCAACGAACAGTGGGAACTAAAAGTTTTACAACAGGCGCAAATTTAATTTAAATTTGTTTTCGAGCTTTTGCTTTTGTCACCAAAAAGTAAGAATAAGCAGAAAAATAAAGAAAGACAGAGAGAGAGAGAGATATGGAAGAGTGAGAGTTAAAGTGCGGGTGGTTGGGAAATGGATTTTCTTTCACTTCTATATGTTTGTTGGTTCAGACTTGAGACCAACAGCCACTAGCCCTGGGGGGTTAAGAACTTTGAACTTGCCGCAACTTTCTGGTCGAGGGTTGATTTCCCTTTTTCCCCAATTTTCCATTTTCCCCACCCTGCCCAGGCCAACTCAGCATCGGCTGCTGGTTGCCGCATGTGACATCGTTTGATTGCTCATGAAATCGATCGATTGGCGAAACGTGTTGATTGTATTGTTGTTATTTTTGTTGTTGTTGTTGTTGTTGGTCCCCCGCAAAGCGAAAAGGTCAAAAGTTTCAACTCGTAAAATTTGGCATACAAAATGAAGTCCTGGCTTTATGATGAAATTATTTAAATACTCTGCAGCAGCAGCAGCAGCTGGTCATTAAAAATGCATGCAAAGCTCCCTAAGGTGGCTTTTACACCCCCTCTCTCTTCCCCTCTCTCTCTCCATCCACGTGCGCGTCTCTTCACTCATTTGCCAACTGTGTCTGGCCCAGTTTTGTGTGCATGATTAATCACAGTCATAACTGATATGATATGATTGGAGCCACTTTCGTGCCGAGATTCTGTGATTTGTGCAACTGTTCGCATTAAAATCATATTGATAGGCCTCTTGCATCCTATCCCCTCTGTCGCCACCAGTTGCCCCAAATGATGGATGCCCCATTTGGCAGAGTTTGTCCCGTGCGCTGTGTACTGAATACTCGGCTACTCGACTACTCGGCTACTCGATACTCGACACTCGACACTCGCTCTTCGTTCCATTCACTAATTAGAGTGACACCCAAGTGTCAACGACATTTCAGGATTGTGCGAGCTCTATAGAGGAGTTGGGCGTGGCGCTGTCGTCACATGTTGCTCTGCTTAGTGCCGAGCTGAAGTGGGTAGCTTGAGTGATTGATGGATTGTTGATTCTTGAACGCTGCAAAGCGAATATATTTGATACATGAAAGTATGCGAGTTGGGAGCTAAATAAATTAATTAAAAGTTTTATGAAATTATAATGGATAAAATTAAAAAATATAGAAATAAGGATTACAATTAAATATTTTATTCTGTTCGAAATGGCTATCATATTTTTTATCCTAAGGGTTTTATTAATATATATATATATATATATAGACCTGAGTAAAGAGTATATAAATTTATATATAGACTTGAGTAAAGAGATATACTTAAAATATGAAAAACAAAATAAAATTAGGAAATTTATATATATATTAAGTTAAAATCTAATATATAGGTATTGTCTTTTCTTAAGTCTGTGAATCGTTTTAGTATAGGACAGATTTCTAGTCAATCTCTTTTTATACAATCAATTGCTCTGCTTCCTTACAATCTTACAATCTTCAACCATTTCTAGAATAATATGGATTTTTAGAAAAATATAAAAAATATATAATTTATATGTATATACTCTATTCGAAATGGTTCTTTTGTTGATTTTTTATGATATTCTGATTATAGACTCTAAAATGAGATTGAACTATTCAAAAATTTGGAAATTAAGACGTAATATAAAAGGTAAAAAGGAGTTTAACGCCTAGTAAGAATGTTTTTACTGCAAAAAAAAGAAAATGGGGCTCATCAAGGGCTGACGAATAAATATAAATCTTAAGAATATTTTTTTTTTCTTATAATTATCATTATATTAAATCACATAAAGTTAAGCTACTTTTACTTTTCATTTAATTTTTATTCGTCTATTGTCCAACTTCTCAGATAATGTATACTCTTAATGCCATACTATTATATTTAAATATATATTTGATTTGCAAATGATCAATATGCCAATCAGATTCGCATCAGAATTCAAACAAATTTGGATCCCTTGAAACCCGCCCCATTCGCCCAAAAAACTAACATTGTGGCATCATTAGCTAAAACACTTTGCCTTCAAGTGTGATAAATGTACAAAAACTGTTGCCAAATTGCGCTAACATTTTGGTGGAGAGACCCCTGCTCCTTCTCTCTGTGTGTGTGTTTGTTATTGCTTTGGCGCTATTAGGCCCCGCTTTTGTTCCGCTTCTCTGACTTTCTCATTTTTGCCTAGTCGAGCTTTGTAAACAGGCCGCAAATTAATTGATTGTACATCATTTATAAGGCACGCGCCTGTGTTCCCCAAAAAAAACAACATTTTCGCTAATGCTGCGTAGTGTTAACAAACAAAAAATTGCCTACGCCATGTGCCACAGCAGGGCATAAAAGTAAATCAAAACTCGACGCAATTGCTATGCAAAGTACACGTAAATATAATTTCCTTGAGCAATTTTGTGTGCTGTTTCATTGGCTTCCACTTTTCCTGCCAACTATGCTCTGCTCTCTCTCTCTCTTCCTTGGAAAAATGTCAAAAACGACAAAAGCAAAATATTTCACACATTTTTATTGCCGCCTTTGCCAATGCTTTTTGAGTATTTCAAATCTAATTTATGACATTGAATCAATTTCAAGTGCGAGTGTGTATGTGTGTGAGTGTGTGCTATTTTGTTGTTGGTTTTTTATTTTTTTTTCATTGCGGTCAGTAACGATTTTTCATATTTTGTGCGAATTTTCTATTTTTTTGGTATATTGCTTTCATTCTCTTTCTTTTTTATAATTTTTTTACGCTTTGCCTTTTGGTTTCGACCTGGTTGGAGACTCGCTTTTGATGTCTGCTGTCGTTGGCAAGAAATCGCATCCAAGCTTCCGCTCTACGTCCCAGTATATTTTTTTTTCTCTTCTTGTTTTTCTTCTTGTTTTTTTGTAGTTTTTGTGGGACTTAGATGTTTTGGTATCGTTGGTCGTTGGCCCTCCGTTCAAATGCCAAATTGAAAATTGATGAATGTCCTTGATTGAATTTGATAGGTGCCAAGCACTCAGTGCGGCTATTAATCTCCGCGTAACTTATGATCTGCCAAATGCCCATCGTCGTCGACTGGTTCCTATTTATTTTTATTTTGCCAAAACTGTGTTTTGGCCTGTTTCAGCTGACACTTTAAGGAGGCCAGAGTATGATGGGCATACGATTGAGTATTAATAAAAGATGGGCGATATGTTTGGGTGTTTGTTGCTGCAAGTTGTGTTTGTTTTATTTGACAACAATTTCTTATTGGTAAGAGAGCATAATATATAGGTTTTTTGCGGCATTCAAAATTAATTTTCATGCTGATTATTGATAATTTTGTTTGTCTTTCAATGAAACTCCAATGCATTAATATAGAAAAATGTCTCTTGTGTAATGCAAGAAATGACTTACACGAGTAAGTCTCAGTCAATAAGAGTGAATAGCTTCTTTTTTTTAAAACTTTATGATGCTATTAGGAATACAAAATGTTTAACATGATGTATATCAATCTTATTATACAAATTTAAAAATTTATTTGAAAGATGTAATTACATTTAAATTAAATCAAATATAATTATTTAGCATTTCGTCTTAGTCAGAGAATAATACAGTTCATATGAATATAACAGTTCATAGTATTAATAAAATTGTGGATATGCAGTAGAGTCTGGATATAATTCACTAATTATTGTAAGGCTTCACATTATTGAGTTTGCCTACATTAAGGCTAACATTTTTGCTCAAAAACTCGTTTCATTTGCTCAAAATACACTTTGTATATATAAATTCAAGAGACCATTTAATTAAATTAGTAGAAAAATGGTAAATATATGCTTATTGGAAGAATTGAAACAGGTGATTTTGTAAAAATTAGTAGAGAATATACAAATTATTTTTGATTCCTTCTTGTGTTTTGTTTTGTTTTGTTCACAATATCTGTGTACACAGATTTGGGGCATTGCTGCTAAAACAAGTCGCCAATGTGTCCAGGTGATGCAAAACAAATGTCTCAGAGCTACGACAAACGCTCCCTGGTACATTCGAGGCGACACAATTCACAAAGACCTGGCACTGGAGACGACAAATGAAGCAATAAATCGACATACAAAGCGATGCAGCCACAAACTTGCCCGTCATCAAAACCTTCAAGCAAGAGCACTACCCCACGCACGTCCCTCCTGGAGGCTGAAAAAGAAAAACATTATGGTTGTCCCTGGCACCCTGCCAATAACGGAATAATTTTTGCGCAAACATACAATTGTCAAAGCATTGATTGTTTAAAATGACATCTATCCAAATTGCCTTCATGCTGATAAGTTTAAAGTATTCATATGAAATAATTGTTGACAATAAAATAAATTAAATTATCTTTTGGCATACTCTGTTCTAAGTAATCAAGCTTCTCTTTGAAATATTATATGATTCATGCATTAATCATGCTCTTAATGTCTTCAAGATAGTTGGAAATATATAAAACTCTAACTCACTCTCAGAAAATCTAAGTTAAAGAGAAATATGTATAAGTTTTATATATTCAAGAAAATTTTGATGCATTTATTCAGCTCTCGATTACAATATTTCAAAGTTTGCTGCTCTGCTTTAAATATGCTTGAGAGTCGTCGACAATTAGACATGTTGGGCACGTCAGGTTTCAATGACATCGATGGCTCGATGGGCGGCAGTCACGTGCCGCAGATATTGAAAATTGAATCGGTGCCATTAATGCGCACAAATCTTGACTTTCAGGTAACGTCAATGCGATAATGGAAGCAGCAGCAGCTGAAGCTGCCTCACCTGCTTGAGGGGGCGGGGAGACATGAAAGCGACAGATGGCGGAATCTGCTTTGAATTTTTCAACATTTCCGCTTATTATTTTACGTGTCGGATTTGCGTGTCACGCAGCCCCATGCAATGCAACATATATTGCAGATAGAAAGGCGACTGCTGTTAGAAGGGCGCTTCCTTTCTTCTTTTTTTTTTGTGAATTGGTGTAGGGTATTAAATGCCATCATTCGTGTGTTCATGTTTATGCAAATTCAAATATCTGACATTCGCACATTCAATAAGCTTTTAAAACAAATTATTTGCATATTATGGCAAAGGTTCAATTTAAATTCAATTTTTATTAATGGATTTAAACGAACTATAAATTGTAACTGTAACTGGATATAAATGAAACTCAGCTTTAGCCAAAAAATTTACATAAAATTTCAATAAATTGATTTTTTATTGCAACAAACGAAAAAACTATTAAATGTAGATATTATTTAAATCTTTTAATTGAAATAAATAGTATATATAAATTATGCAGTTAGTTTTAATGCTTGTAATTAAGCCAAAACAATGTAGCGAATTTATAAATACTCATAGGGCTAATACTGATTGTAAACTTATTTAAATTAGTTATATTTACATAATTCCATTTACAATTAATACTTTAGTTTAATGGGCTCCAGGTCGTGTATTAGCTCTTTTTTTTCTAATCAACAGTAACAATCTTTAATTACATATACAGTGAGCAGGATGGCTGTAAAGCAATTTCAAGCAGTTTCCAGTCATTATCAGCGTAATTGTCTACTTGCTAAGCTACAGAGTAGACCATTTAGGATTTGGTCTTGATTCTAGTGCATATTTTTGCAAAGAAAAAAGGTTATTTTAAAGATCGAACCTAGTTATATAAGTACGAAAAACAGCTTCGTTTAGATGTCTGCCTTGCAGTACCCCATCGGATCAACCCAATTTTCGAGCATTTTTCAATTTTTTAGGGTTAAATTTCATTTAGGGCAACTTCGATTTCCCTTCGTTCGTGTTTGAAGGCCTCTGGACGATTAGCTTAACATCTATTCTTAACAGCTCACCATAATAAATAGTCTTATTGGCTCAAATCACAGCCTCGAGCAGCCAATTGACTTTAGGATTTCAGCTGATTATTCGAATTTCAAAAATGGAGCTTAAAGTAAAAGTTCTACTATAATGTTGGCTGATCCAAACGCACTTCGGATATTAGTTTCCCACATTTCCGTTTTGCTCAAGCAGTTAGCGTTACATTTCATAAATAACAAATAACAATAAAAATAATTAATGACATTTGAGTTGATATTCACAAACAAAACTATAGTTCAACTTCCAAACGGTAAATGGCACACCCAGTATAGCCAGTTGAATATACCTAGGTTTAAGGTGTTTTAGGATGGTATGCAACTGATTAGTGAGAGAGTTCCGCTCTCCTCCAACTAAAAAACTAATTTATTTAAGTTTTCTTTATTTTTAATAATATTTCAAAATTACATTTCTAAGCACTTACGTTAACTTATGAGCTATTCGTTTTTATTTGATCTGAGCTTGTTAGATTATCAATCGATGTATTTTCATCGTCCATCATATACTCTCTTTTCATAAAGATTGATTTTATGCCTAATATCAGTTCTAAGTAAGAACTTGTTTGCTTTGCTAATTTTCATGTTGCGTAATTATAAATTTCTATTTTGTTTATAAATATATATTAGATGAAGGCCTGCAAGGCCTTTTGGGCAATTTTACCAGTTCAAACTCTTTATTTAACTTTATCTACGAAAAGTATAAATATTTACATAAGCAAAACAAACAAACCAAATTTCTAAGCAACAATATTGCTCTATGCACGCTCCGTCTCTCTCTCTCTCTCTCGTGTTTTGCTTGATTAGAGTGAAAGAGAGACAGAAAGAGAGCGAGAGAGAGCTTGCCCAACGTTTTTATGACTGCAGTAACTTTGCGCCATAAAATAGGATTTCCTACTGAGCCTATTCACAACTTTTCGCATTAGACTTAAGCGCAAAGCTCGCCGCCAGCTTCCGTAGTGAGTCCCCACTTGCCCCGCTCCACCCTTAAAAGGGGTCAACCCGTGGCAATTGCAAAGACAGCAGCGCCAAGCGTTTTGCCTTCTGGCCCGGCTAAAGCACACACACACACATGGTAATAAAAAACCTTTACACATGTGAAATGCTGGCGGGATTTATGGACGCCGCGAATTCGCATTTACAGCGCAACTCCCTTCGTGCTGCCCGCTCTGCCTTCGGCCCGGCTTCTAGCCAAAGTTTTGTTTCCTTTTTTTTCTCGCTCTTTTTATTTGTTTTTATATTTTTAATAACCAGTCAGATAGCAAAACAAGCCATCAGCCGCTTGTGGTCGTCAACTCTGCGGTTAGCCCCTTTTTAAAATAATAAAAAATAAATAAAAAAAATCAAAAAACAATAAAGAAATTTTTAGTGCAAAGACATTATGACACTGGCCAACAAAAGTAAAAAATAAATTGAAAATGATCTTTAAATTTAATATCTCTTATAAGTTTTATTACAACAAAATTTTTATGAAATTTCTGTTTAAGTTTTTTTTATTAATTTGCTATATCTAAACTAATATTTGTAAATTGTCATTATTGTAAATTGTATATTATTTTAATAATTTAATTTTTATTTTTTTATTCTTTTGAATTTATAAATTTTACAAAACTTAAAAGAAAAAAATTTTTTTTAAACTTTGTTAATACTCAAACATTGGACACATTTCAGTGCAGCTATATATTTTTTAAAACTTTGGTAATACTCGAAAATTATGACAAATTTCAGTGTAGCTTAATAATTTTCAATTTTATTTTGGTTGAACAGTGTTTTCTCTTTTAGTGTCGCTGCGTGTGACGTTGATTTTTATGAGCGTTAACAATAGCATTTTAATTAAATAAATTCGTGCAGAAACAATTTGGTGCATTTGAAAATGTGTTTTATGCGAGCGAAACGAATATAAAAGAAGGAAGCGCATGAAACGTGTTTTGGTCAGCAAATTGCGATGAAAACTGATGAAAATGCTGAGAAGAAACAAAGGCTTTAATCCAGCAGGCCAACATTAAGCATTTGCCGAGCCTAACAGGGAAATAAATCAACATCGATAATATCGTGCGTCCTTTTTATAATAAAAATGCGTTATATGTATATGTGTGAAGATGCCAGCCCTGCTTCGACTTGGAGTCGAGTCGACTCGAGTCGGGCAAATCCCAATAAATTGAAAAACAAAATCATTCAATTCAATGGCAGCAAATCAGGCGTAGGCGAGAGAGCCCCATAAAAAGGGTTGAGTTTGAGGGGCAGAGTCACGCCGGGGGCGGGTTGTGGGCGTGGCGTTAAAGGGGAATTTGTGTGCGTGGTATGTTACAAATAAGACATCAAGCTTCAAAAGGCAGAGGGATATCGTATAAATCGTTGCTCTGCCTTACACTGAATTTTTCCTAAAAATAAAGACATTACATTTAGGGATTTCTCTTTTAAGAGTGTTGACAAAACCTAATGAAAAGTCAAGTGCATTTATATTACAAATAGCTATTGCTTGATTTAAGAATATATATATCATTCTTGTATTTATCTGGCTTTTTTGCCTACCCTCCACTATGGGAACAAATCCCAACATTTTGGCATAAGCTGTAAAAATAAATTTAGAAGGTTGATATTTTGCATACACCTTCGACTTAATCAGAATTTTGGAACATTTTTTTCGAAGGGTGTTAAAAATTTGATCAAATGTCATGTCAAAAGTGTCATTAATTTTGACAAGTGTTAGCTGGGAGACTACTGAGACTCTGTTTTCAGACCTCTATAACTTTGTCAAAAATAGACCGATTTGGCTGATCCGAAATATATTTTCTTTATAATTTATCGTCTAGATTGTTTAAATTTCAGTCAGCTTAACAAATATTCCGCAAAAAATGTATTTTTTCACTTTAGAATCTTTATGTTTTACTTCTACTTTTACTTTTTTTCTTTTAGTATAAAAAGAAACTTTAAAAGTGTTTCTTCTACAGTTTAAGAGCTAGAACATATCCATACGATATAAAGTCTAAGAATTGGGATTTAGAATGAATACTACACAAAATGATATAATATGTATGCTACCTCTTTCTGGGCGTGGCAAATGGGTAAAAAATGTACGAAATAAGTGACTGCTGACCGCCGTCTTAGATTATCCAAATACCATTGACATCCGCCTGTTTGGGGCGTGACAGTTTCAAAAGTGCTCTTCCACGCAATAAAGGGAACAGAGTATCACGCAGTCGGTTGTGCCCGACTGCAATGATCTTACTTGCTTATAATACACACAAGTAAGAAAGCTCTAGTCGGGTCTGCCCGACTACGAGATCCCCTGAACCAAGTCCGAGGTGATTAAAACAACCTAGCTTACATCTTTT
Source organism: Drosophila gaucha (assembly GCA_035045545.1). Classification (NCBI taxonomy): domain Eukaryota; kingdom Metazoa; phylum Arthropoda; class Insecta; order Diptera; family Drosophilidae; genus Drosophila; species Drosophila gaucha. Next base: position 3,596,884 of record JAWNOY010000099.1, read on the forward strand.
ATCTATACATATTACCTCTGCGCGCATATACACATGCACACATACACACATGCACACATATACACATGCACATATATACACATGCACACATTTGTATACACATGAACACATATACATACATGCCATGCACAAAGAAGCACGCGCGCCGACTACTGCGTAGTTGATTTGAGTGTATGTGTGCACACGTACAGGCTGCTGCAGCGTGCTTTTACAATGTTTCCTTTAATAACTTCTGTTTTTTGCATTGAATGCTATTAATTTAATGAAAATACGGTTTTCACTAAAAAATTTGAAAAAATTAAATTGTGGCTTTGATAATTTTTTTTTTTTATAAATTTTTTTTGTGAAATGTGGAGCCGGTATCCAAAATATGAAAAAATAGAAAATGTATTTTATTTACAAAAAGCTAAAAACAAAATTTGGTAGCTGTATCTAAAAATTTGTAAAAGATATGGTCAAAAAACTGAATCTTGATAACGTTTTAAATCGATAACATTGAAACGGAAAAATTTATCGAATACCTAAAACAAACTTGATATTTTCGCTGTATACACAGACCATCATGCAAAATTTGAAGTCTCTAGCTCTTATAGGTTCTGAGATCGACGCGTTCATACATACGGACAGACGGACAGACGGACAGACAGACGGACAGGGCCAAATCGACTCAGCTCGTCGCCCTGATCAAGAATATATATACTTTATGGGGTCTGCCACGCCTCCTTCTGCCTGTTACATACTTTTTGCAAAACCATTATACCCTGATTTCCCATTTTCAATGGGTTCAGGGTATAAAAAAAGATTACGATACACATTTGTCAGTGAAATTATGAGTGCATTTTAGCACAAGCTCTAAGACATATTTCTATCTAGAGCTGATACATGCTGAAACATGCATTTTAATATGAATTAAATTTGTAAATTTATAATATATATTATATTCTATTTAACTCCGCATTAAGTTCTTTTAAGACCATGTGTTCTCGCACAACTGAACTTCTCGCTAACTCACTTTCGCAAAAGCAACTTTCGTTAATTTAACTTTTAAACAAATACGAACAAATACCTGGCCATAATTGTGGTCATATTTGACCTTTTAGGCCGATGGCTTGCATTTACCTTTTGGGCTTTCAGGGTCGCGTTTGGTGCAAAGGTCATCAAAGTCGTCGTCAAAGTTTTCGTCAAGTCACGAAGCAAACTTTGCCATAAAGTTAAGTAGCAAACAAATACTTGACTGCTGCTGCTGCCGCTGCTGCTGGCGCGCTGTCCAAAAATGAACAAAGAAACTAATTGACTTGGATTAACGCTTCGGCATTTGCTCATAAATCTTTCAATTGAGGGGCAAATGCGGGACATACAATTTTCCTTTCAAGGTTGTCCACGCTTAAACTTTTCTCGCTTTCCACAAAATTTTCAAATTGCGAAATTGCGCATACGCCGTGTGTGTCCGTGTGTGTGTGTGTGTGTGTGTGTGTGGGCAGGGTTTGTGCTTTAAGTTGCTAACAAAATCAATAGGCAAACAAGCGAACCGAACACGCCCCCTCTCGAGCCGCCCACACACTGCTGCTTGCCCTTTGCCATCGCTCAGTGCACGTTTCCGAATTCGTATACGATTTTCCTGCAAACGCCGGCAAAAATTTATTGTGTGTGAAAATGTGTTGACTTCAACTCAAAAGTTCTCCATCTCTCTCCCCCTCTCTCTCTGTCTCTGGGCTTGTCTCACGGCTGCCAAGTTGGATTTATATCTATGTCTTTCGCTCATTGTTTGGTCAAGTTATCGTGCGTGGCGCTTTATGTGCTCTTCGCCCGCTTTTGCTTAATATTGCAAAGTGATTTTCGCATTTTCACAGAACAGAACTCGACTCGACTCGAGCAGTCCACAGATTTATGGCCGCCTTTGATGTATGTTTATCCCTTTTCGCTGACTCTGCATTTCAGCAAGAAAAAAAAGGCATCCACATGCAAGCTCGCTCTCCTCTATCAGCCATTGTAATTCGTTTTCTCAGTTGCGAGCATAAACAAATGATTGCTTGGGGTAATAGGACTAGGGAGCTTAGTCTTAAAGAAACCGTTGTCCCGCTATTAAAAATCACTTTGAGCACTCGGCCGTAGCTCAACGAAAAAGAAAGCAACAACATGTCAGAGACCAAAAAAAATATGATAAATTGTAGTTTAATCTGTAGAAAATTATGCAAATGCTAAAAAATAACTGATGAAAAACGAGAGCAGAAAAAAATTCGACTTTTGCATGCTGAAATTTAATTACTCTTACCAGACGCCCGATAATTAAAAGTATTTAAATAACTTAAAGTATTTAAACATATATGAAATGTATTATATTTTTTTTCTGAAAAACCATTTTTACATTTATTTTATTACATTTCATTGTAATCCTTAGGCTAACATCCTTAATATTTATAGCCTCAGTTTTCTCCATTTTTTCCCTAAAAAAATATTTTCAATAATTTATTATATATATTTGTAATCTGTTCATTCCTCTTCCATCAATTACTGCTCCTCAATAAGTTTAAACCAAACTTAAAAGTCTATGTACCCCTTAATAGTTAGAGTACATAAGCTCATTCCAAATTTTGTCCGGAAAAAAAAAAGAACGTCTGGAAGCTGGTGGAAAAGGAAAAAGGGTTAACGTAAAATGGTTTCAGTTTTGGTCTCATTATTTGAACATTTCATTTATCTTCTTGAATTGATGTAAACGTAATGAAAATTGGATTATGTTGTAATCATTAGGGCGAGTCCTTGACCGACCCAAAAAAGAAGGATTGAAATTATTTTAGTTGCTCTCTCTCTGCTTCTTTTTTTGATTGTTAAAGTCTTTGCGCAATTTGTTGAGTTTTCTTAACGGAGTCGCAGCATATTTACTTGATTTATGTGCGAGCCACAACAAACCAACAATGTGCCAATAAATCACGCCCCCTAAGCGAACAGACCGGGGAGGAGGGGGCATGAGGTGATTGCTGTTCTGACCGAAAGGTCTTACGACAGCTCAGTCGCGCGCAAATCTAATTGTAAAGTTTTGTAAACTGGGCCAAAAGAGAAGACCCCCAGCGCCAGCAGCAAAAAGCAAAAAGCCCCAAGACACCAGCCACCATGGCGTCATTATCAATGCGACGGGTGCGCACTTTCCACTTCCTACCCAAGCACAATTTCGTGGCAGCCCATTTGGAACCGCACACAGCAGAGCAAAGACCAGCCCCCGCCTTTCACTCTCAGTTGGCGCTCCGCTGGGGTCTGAGTTTACGCTAATTTTAAAGCCATCAATTTGATGGCATTTTGAGTGTTTAAAGTGTGTTTTCAGCAATGTCTGATATTTGATATAACAATTATATAAATGCCGTATGCTTATGTCAATAGACAAACAGCCAGAGCCGATAACAAGGCCAGCGGCTTAGGCTCTGCCAACAACAACAGCCCGAGGCGCAAAAACATTGACTTTCATTCCCTGCAAAATGCAGAATATTATTATTGCGTATACTTTATCAAGAACAACAAAGAAAATGTAGACTTTTTTCTGTTTAAAATTCAGGGCTGAGCATTTGAACAATAGCAATTTAATAATTTGAATAGGCGAATGCATTCCAGCAACTATTCCGTTGTAAAAGAATGTATAAATAATTTAAATGGTAAATTAATTTTTAATTTAATACAAATATTTTGCCAATCAATCATGAAAAAAAGAATGAATAAATTTCCCAAGTAAAATATAATAAATATGCAAATAATTTGTAATAACAAATGCAGGTGGCAAAACAAAAGTCGAATGGGAAAAAATAAAAGTATTGAAACAATAGGATTAAAAGGAAAATGAAAAACGAAAGGCTTTCCATGCTAGCCGGCAAATGTAAATATACCGTTATGTTTGAAGGGTATTTAATTTGTTTAACAATCAATTTCCTGTGCCCGCCTAACTCTCAATTATTTAAACATTAGTTCTGTATCGAGGCGAGCCAACTATTGTAAATCACTTGAGTGGCACTGTGCCCAGCCCTGGGTGTGAAAGCCAAAATTGTAGCCAGGGTGTCCTTAGTGTCATACTAAAGATGCGCAGCAGCAAACAAATCCCCAAATCCCCGCTAGCAAATTTATTTTAATTCACTTTTGGACGTAGCCGTTGCTCGTTTGCCTTCTGTTTTTTCCTCTCTCTCTCTCTCTCTCTCTCTCTCTCTCTCTCTCTCTCTCTCTTTCTGTTTCTCTCTATTTTTTTGGGGCTTTGACATTGCCAATTTCCTGGGCTATGGCTACTAGCGTTAGGGCCTGCTGCTGCTGCTGGGGCCCACGTCTTGGCGGCTGACACTTGGCGACATTGAAATGAGCACTTAAGGCAAATACGCCAAGGGCCAAAGGGGATGGCGTACGCGAGGGCGAGGGCGAAGGCTAAGGCAAACAACAAACAGAACTCGCTGTGTTATCAAATGTATTTTTATGCTCTTTTGATTTTTATGGCCCCAGCCTGCAACAATAGCATCAACAACAACAACTCTCTAGACAGTTGATAAGTTAGCTGGGGGAATAGGAAAACGCGTCCAGCTCTGCTTTTCTATTGCCTCTGGCTAAAGCAGCAAAGACCCATGGACAAGCCAAATAGTGCTCCTACAGCTACTTAAAATTAAACAAATTACAACAACGGAGTCTCCCCAAGCCGAATATTTCTCAGCTGTCGTTGAATTGTCCTCAAAGCTGTCAGTCGCATCGTCAAGGATATTCCGGCTGTGCCGTCAAGCGCGTGCTCGAATTAAATGTGCCGTGAAATAAATCCAACAAGAAGTCCCACAAAATGTCTCCAGCAAATGGCCTTCAGCCAAAAATTCCCTATACGAATATATATATATATAAATATATCTCAACTTTGTTCTGTCTGCAATAGACCAAAAAAAAACAATAAAGGTCAATTGAAATTAAGAAGAAAATGTTTAGAATTTATGAATGAAGAAAAAAGTAAAGAAAAATATTGGAAAAATATGAAATAATTGAAATTACTTTTAAGAAACATTAAGGCGTCTTATAAGAAAATAAATTAAATTTTACAGATCACATCAAATATGTCATTAAGAAAACTAAAATATTGATATTAAAGATTCTACGAAGCACCAGTCTAGACTGACAACTCAAGTAATGCAAAACTAAATATTAGGAAGTTGCTTTAAAGACTGCAAATATACTCGTTCACGGTGAAAATACAGCCTAATTTAAGGAAATATTATCAGTAGAGAGGATTAACAATAATCTAACTTCAAAATTTGGCTACTCAAGGGTTAAAGCTGTCGGCGGGAATATATGACTTTAATTAAATACCATACTTGGCTGTTCTAGCTTCAAAACTGTAGAATTTAAAATTTTATCTAATTTGCCACGCACCCAATGGACGTAACTATATATACTATATGCTTTTGATCTATTCGCATATATATCAAAAATTTGAAGTATCTAGCTCTTATAGCACACCAATATATAATATGATTTATACAAATCGCTTTATGGAAACTCCCATTTTTCCAGGGAGCGTGGCTGAAAACTTCAACTTACTTTCAAGTCTCTATCTTCAAATGTGTCCAAATGCTGCGCGTTAGTACAGACAGACATGGACAGATGGACGAATAGCAAAACGAACATTGCATAAAACTAATATACTCCTTTTCCCTTTCAGAACAGAGTAAAAAAATTATATTTTAATTATCCTGGCATCATCAGTTACACAATTTAGCTAAGCTTGAAGTAGCCTCAGCTAGATTGAAAATAAATCAGAAGCTTCACACAAACTTTATAAAAAGATGTGAACATTCCAGTTATCCACTTTACAAAATGTTTAACAGTCTCTCATTAATAATTAGTTTAGTTTCATAATTTTTTTTATAGTTTTTCAAATCAATTTAAAAAAATTTTAAAAGTGTTATAGTTCTTTTGTAAATATATTTACAATATGTTTTTTTTAAGAAATAAATTTCTTTAAATATGTTCTATAAAGCTAAGTAGAAAAGGTAAAAGGTCTGTACTCTTTAATTTTCCTATTAACCAGCCACACTTGCGAAATATTTTAATCTATCTAAGAATAAATTGTTTCATAATAATAATAATAATAATTAAGAAAGAAGAATTAAAATCTGAAAAACAAATAAAATATAGTTGAAATATTTTCCTTATTAAAGTTAATCTAAGAGAAAAAGTTGAGGTATCTTAAAGCATTTGTCAAATCAACACTTCATAATTATCAAGCAAAAGCCAAATAGAGGGCATTAAATGCCAGAGGGAGCCACATAGCTGGAGCCAGGACAATGAGCTGGGGGCGGACAAAAGTAGGCGTGGTCTTTGTGAACGTTGCCACATGATTTACTTAATACAATTTTGCTTAGCCATTGCTAATTTATGGGGGCCGGACACTGGCCAAGAATGGAACTCGAAGTTGAGCTCGAACTCTCAGGCTCGACCACTTAATGCCGCAGCAATGTAATAAAAATTCTGGCAAAATGATCAAGGACAAAGCAGGAGGCAGAACAACGAAGGCAAGCCAAATAAATGTGCCGTTAAATATTTAGTTGATTTAATTATGTGGACAGTTAGGAAATGAGGCAAGTGCAGGGGGGAAATGGCCATTAAATCAACCCAAACTACATATAAAATTTACGAGCGGCCAGCATATCGTCTGTTGGAGCTGGGGCTAGTGGGGGAGGGGAAGGATGCCTTTCCCTATGAGGCAATGTCTTTGGTTATCTGTTGCTAGACGCTTATTTATTACAGCTGCCATATGCCATATGACATAATGTGGGCGGGGGCGGGGTCAGTCATTGTTGTTGTTGGCGCTGATGATTTTGTCTTGTGTTGTATGCCTTTTGCTGCTTGTTTTTTTGAAAATTAATTAAACAAATAAAATAATATGTCAGCAGCAGCAGCAAAAGGCAATAAATACTAATTTGCCTATTTCAACACAAATGTCATCTTTGTGTAAAGATAACCAAGGCGTGGGCTAAAAATGTTAGCCAAAATAACTACACAAATGTAGAAGTGTGTGTGTGTGTATGTGTGTATGTATACAGACATAAGCGAAGCATCCTGTTGTCAAGCCAACTACTACTGCTAGCCTAGTCCACTCTGTGGACTGTGGTTGAGCTAAAGACATACATACATACATATGCACACACACATATACATGTACATACATATGGATGCATGTGTATCAACATGTTATGATGGACATTGGCCGGGTTATTAGTTGCTGTGGTCAACCAGACATTGTTCTTCACTCTGAGAGGCATTGGGCATTGGCAATTCAATCGTAGCAGGGCTTTGTCTTTCGACCCAAATGCTTTTTGGCTATTTACACATAAATATTTGCCTGCATTTTGTAAGCGTCTTAGGGCTTAAGCTCTTGTCAACATTTGATTGGAAAGTTATTGAAAAAAGAAATGAAATGGTTTGTCAAATGTCAAATGTTGCATTCTTGATATGAGCTTCAAATATATGGAAAAGTATAGATATATGTATGTACTTATCATATTTTCCAGTTCAGCTAAAAATGTTGCCTGTAGTTAGACTTTTTTGATCTGTATTTACACGGTAGATAAGCTCCTTGGAAAAACGTGCAATTAAAAATCGTCTAGAAAAAATACATGTGACATTTGGTAAATTTAAGAATATGTACCACAATTTTAAAATAAATCGTGCTAGATGAATAAACTCTAGACATTTTCCGTAAGACTGTGCAAAAGAAGAAATATAGTTATATTAAATATATCAAAAAAAAACTTCTATAAATTTAAATTAATTAGGAATAAAAATCAATTTTTACGAACTGTGCCCAAAATGTTATCATCCGTATATTTTAGATATGCTTACACAACTATCGGGCTTGAACCGAGAGAAGAATTTCGCTAGTTATCAGCGCCAATTTTGTTCTCTTGTTATTATAAGGTATGTTATTAGCGACTGCTTTTTTAATTTCTCCTGTTGCTTATAAAATTCTTGATATCCAAAATATTGCCCTAATTGTATGCTGCTTAAATAAGTATCTGTAAGACACTGTCAGAATTAAAATAAAACAAATTTTTTTAGGGATTCGAGCTAGAGCAAAAATTGCATGTAAAAAGTGTATTGTTTTTGGTGATAACAAAATCGTGTGTAAAAAGACTGTGTAAAAAGAGAGTTGGTTACTTAATATTGAAAATATGCGTTAATATAATATGTATAATTGATATATATCAATCTCATAACACATAGATTAATTTCAAATAATTTTTTTGTATTTTTTTAAATTTATCCAGACACAAAATGTGCGCCACGGCAAACATACACACGTTAGTTAACTCTAGTCAAGTGCAGGCATCGATATAACCACACATTCACACCCTCACACACACACACACAAACACAGCCGACACGCAACGTGTCTTGTGCCAAGGTCGACATTTGGCGATATGGGGCAAACGTGAAGTGCGTCAAAGGCAAAGCGGACGACGCCCACAACAAACGCGAAAGGAAGGCGTGACAAATACGCACACACACACACAAACACACACACACACACACACACACACAAACACACACATTAAACTGCTTGTGTGTGTTGGGCAAAAGTTATTGTTGGTAATATCAACGGAAAAAGTGTTTATGATATGAAAAATGTTGACAGCAAACTGCAGAATAGATATGCGACGCCGCAGAGAAAGAGACAGCCAATGGCTCACACACTCACACACACACATGCACAGCTAGTGGCTTGTATTATTGCGGCCGTTGTGCGTTTTTGTTGTAGTTTTTATCGCTGCTGCTGACTTTGATGAAAAATATGATTATGTCCTTTATGCGAATGCCTTGCAGTAAAAATAATAATAACACACCACACACACACACACTCGCTCATACACACATACTCACATACAGCTGCCTCGTTGGCTGCCGTATCTGATGCGCTCTTCATTTTTGGCAACGTTTTTCATGACTTTGTTCTTGACTTTATTGGCTGCTTGCTCGTCTTGCCTTTGGCTGCCGGCAGCAAACACTTTGTTGTTTCCCGCAGTTGCCGTCGTTGCTGCTGCTGTCATATGTTTGCTTTATTATCGCCATTCGCTCAACCCGTAACAGCGCTAACACTAACCATAACAATAACAGCAATAAGTGCAGCCAAGCCGTTGACCCATAAAGTGACAATGTTGCAAGCTAGCAAGGCGACGCAACACAACTTGCCGCCTCCTTAAGCCACGCCCACGCCACAAGCACATACACACTCACTCCAGCAACTTGTCAAACGCTTGATTTCACTTGTTAAGTGGCAGGTGGAACTTCACTTACTCCAACCATTTCAAATATCAGCGAGGGAACTATTTTAAAATTCATGACAAATTCCCTAGCTTAACTTTTAGCTAACGTAACTCGGGCGAAACTTTATCGTTGTTAACTAATTTGAGCAGTTAATATTCTTAAATAAATAGATCCAATACATTTTGTAAATATTTTATATACTTTATATATATATATATTTTAAATATATTTTTTAAGCAAGAAGAATCAAATATTTTCCATTTTCTAATAGTTGTTTTCCATTTGTTTAAAAAAGTTTTACTTATTATACTCACACACACACATACATAATACTAAGATACGAAAGGGTTTTAAATTCCGAACAGTCATTTGTGAGACCCTTTTGCTTTTCTCTTGCATCACGTGCGCTGCAATAACTTCATTTGCTTGCTGTTTGTGTTTCCCAATACTCTAAGCACAGAAGGGTATATGAAATATGCAAGTTGTAATCTCATTTTAGCCTGTAGAATATAAATGTGGTATGCATTAGCACACAGGTCTGGGTTCGAATCCTTCTGAGTTCGCAGTAATGCAATCAATTCTAATAACAAACTAAATTGATGTCATAAACGTCAATTGCAAAAAAATTTTAAAAAATAAATATAAATAAAAAAATATTTAAAACAAGATAATTTTATAAAATGTTGACAAAATCATTTATTTGATAAACTAAAATTTGAACAATAATTTTTCAAAAAAAAATTTAATGCAGATTTTCTTAACAAGATAACGATGCGGTAAGAATCTGGAATCTGGGAAACTTTACAAGTGCAAATTTGAAGATCTTACAAAAATATTGAAAACCTCAGAGAACTACTTATTAATGTAACTTTCTTTAAATGGAAATATATAAAAAAAATCATTTTTTAAAAGAAAATTTCGAAAATAGCAAATCAAAGAAATCTAAGCCAAATTTAGAGTAAGAATTAATCGTGAGGACAAATAGAAAAGAAATCGGTTCTGTTTTGACTGAGGTGAAGACACTTTAAAGTAAAGCTTCAGGGCTTCTCCTAGTCGGATACTTCCGACTAGACCACATTTCTTGTTTTTGTTGCAAGTGTTTCCTCTTTTGTATTTTTTTGGTTTTTATTTGCTTTTTTGTTTTGGTTTTAGAGAGATAATTACAAAAAATGTTTTGCGTGCCGTGCACAGCACGCTGGGCCGGGTATAATTATGACTCCTACTGGGGTTTGCTTTTGGGGAGGGGAGGGTGCTTGTAGCACAGAATGGTGGGAGTTGGGGGCAGTTCTGGGTAGATTTCAACAGTTGAAAGTATTTCGTATTGTTTTCATTTTTTCTTTTATTTTTTGTCTGTTGGTTTTTATGCACTGCGCGTGTGTTTTGTGTTAAATTTGTTGCTTAATTTGAAAAGGCAACCCACGTAGATAAGACATTAAAAAGAAACAGATACCACGGCCAAACGAAATGTAGCAGCAGAGTACTTAGGGCAAAAGTTGGATGGGGCAGGGTTTTTTCTTGTTAGACAATTGCTACTGTTCCAAGGACTTGCAGTCGGCACTGTTTATGGAATACTTTTTCAATTTGCTATGCAAATAAATCTATAGAAGGGTTGGGCAACAGATCATGCACACATGTTGCGCTGTCAGAACCCCCCCGAGTTCGCTCAGAGTCTCTCGCTCTGACAGCACTTTTGACCAACTGCAGCTTTCATTTTACATTTCGTTTTCTGTCATTTCGATTTACGTTGCGCTGCGGTCTAAAACCGTTGCCCCCGTTGCCACTCCCCTATCGCCCCTAGCTGCCTTGCAGCCGGATGGCCTGGCCATACCTTTGATGGCTTGCCAAACAGTTGGAATATGATTTTTGCAATTTTCGCATGAACTCAACCAAAAAATTAAACTTGACTATACTGCAAAATTGTAAAGTTTTTAATACGTTTGGGGCAGCAGCTCCCTCTCTGTCTGTCTGTATGTGTGTGTGTGTGTGTGTGTGAGGGGTGTTTGAGGGCGAAATTGGTCTTTGGGGGCGTGCCAGCTGCCTCTGTCATGCTTGTCAATCTGTGCGCCAGTCAATGAGCAAAAAGTTTGCAATTCTTTCCACCTCTCCCTCTCTCTCTCTCTTTTGTCTTGCTGTCTCTTGTTTTCCGCAAACATTTGAAATTATTTTAATTAAGGCATTTTAATTAACACACACGCATACAGTTAGGGCTGCTTGTTGCCGCTGTTGCTGTTATTTTAATGTTGTCGCGTTTCTGCATAAATTGTAGAGCCTACTTCAGCTACCACGCCCCTTTTTGAATGCCTACACCCCCGCCTACCCGTCTATCAATGTTCTGCTGCATGTTGACACAGAATTTAAATTTATATTTCTTGTTGTTACGCTCTTTTTTAATACCCTTGCACACAAGGTAGTGCTTACGAGTCAGACAACATGTGAAACCCAAATCTGGTCTCAGTTTTATTTAAAGCGAATTTCAAGAATCGAACTGCAAAGTAAGGAATCGTTTGATACCCTGCGGTGTTCAGCAGACATTTATTTCTATTAAAACATAGATCATCCTAGATTTCAGCTTTAAATATATTTATAAGCTGCTGTTTCCCTCTCACACTCTCTCTCTCTCTGAGTCTTTAGGGTATCTACATTTTCGGTTGAATTTTGTGTCTTCTCTTTTTTGCCGCCTGCTGGGCTTGAAGGGGGCTTTGGAGCTGCCATTAGTTCAACTTGGCTACGTCTCAGGCTTGGGGCCTGTAATTTATTGACGTGTTTCTATATAACAATATTTATATGCATGTGTGTGCATGTACGCATGCAAGCCTTATATAAATATATATATATACATTTTTAGGCCAACATGCGCGCTTAGCCATAAATTGTTTTGGCCGGCATACAAAATAAAAAAACAAAGTATGGAAAGAGGCCGTTGCGCTAAATTTCATTTCATGCAGCGCTGCGCTCAACAAAATATCCTTGTCGTCCGCTCGCACGCTCGGGGTCAAGTTGAGTGAGTGCGTAGAAGCAAATTTATGGCAGACGACGACGCGTCTCTCTCTCTCTTTCTCCCTCTCTCTAATCCCCTAATACCCGCTTGTGCTGCGCGTTTGACAATTTGCGCTTGTGGCAAACCCCTTCGCCCAGCAAACCGTGATACATTTTGCGCGGTCAAGTCGACGGTTAATTGAGTTCAAATATGCAATTACACATACGTTTATCAGTTGTTGTTGTTGTTGTTGTAATGCGTCATATGCTTATAATAAATCAAATAATAAAACGCTGATGTTTTAATTAAAGTTGCCATAAACTAAAAAAAATTACAAAAAAAATAGAAATGGAAGTGCTAATTGAGTGAGGTCGACTAAGAAATGCCTTGATTAAAATAAAATATATATATATATTTAGTAACAACATGAAATATTTTATAAATATAATAATTAAGTTTATCTAGTTTATAATGTGGTATTTTGAATATAGTATAACTTTTATTAGCTAAAGAGTTGAGACGAAATAACTATTGATCTGCTTTTAAAGGAAGTTAGTTATGAAGGAAGTTTTAGGAAGCTAGGTATAAAATATTTAAAATTATTTCAAAATATATATCAATCTGTATATATGTATGAAAAAATATATTTAAAAAAACCAGCAAATTGAAAAAGTTTTTTATATTACACTTCTAAAAAAATTATATTAAATTTTCTATAAAAAAAATATATATATATAATTATATGTATGTGAATATCAATATTAAAAATATTAGCAAATTGTGAAATTTACATATATTTCTAAATATATTTCAATAAATTTAAGATATTTATATGGTTATAAAATGATAATATAAGCATAAATAAAATATTTTACTCAAATTTTCATATATTAATTATTGTATTATTTCCAATTAAAGAGACTATATTCATTAAAAAACAACTTAAAATAAATATTTAAAATTAATTTCTTCAAGTTACAAATCCATTAACTTCACCACAAGACCCTTAATGACAATTAGTTAGGAAAAGAGGGCATTAAATTGCAAATGTTGCATTCATTAATTTAGCTAACAAAAACTGTGGTTAGTTTTTAATTAAAAATAAATTGAAATATTAAAAACCGAAAAAAAAAAATTACCAAATATTAATTGATTCATATTCGATGTAAATTTAAATTTCGTATTTATTGACGACTTTTGTATCAATTCAAACAAAAAGCAATATAAACTTTAAAGCTTCAGCTAATTGCGTTGACAATGTGACTGTCAAAAACCTCATTCTTACTTCTACATTTTTCGTTTGTTTGTGGGCGTGGCGGCGCCTTCTGCTAATGAACATCGATTTGGCCGCAGTCTCGCGTCAGCTGCTCTGTGTATATAAGTATGTGTGTGTGTGTCCCACAATCGAAATCGGAATTTAAATTGACTCATTAAAACGAGGCAAAAAGCGGGTCGCACGACAATTAAACAAACGCGCCAGCCAACATTTCCTAATGCCCTCCAACTAACTCCCCCATTCCCAATAGAAGCGAGCCCTCGCCCGCAAAGATGCCTAGCACCTAATATGGGGTCATTAGTTAATTTGCCAAACGGCTTCAGTTGCTTTTGTATACCCTGTCAAAGAGATTATATTGAATTTGTTATGAGATTTGACATGATTCATTTGAGAAGTTCGCAAAGTTTAACTAGAGTGGAAATAGATGTTTGTAACTGATATAATACTGCTTCCAATACTCAAGAGTTAAGTTTCTTCCTCAGAGAGCTCTGCCTTTTGTTGTAAGATTTAACATAATTGAGCTGAGAAGTTCTTAAAGCTTAGTTTCATTGAATAAGTATTATTGTAATGATTCCTATGTCTTTCAGGATTAAAAGTCATGTTTTCTCTTAGAGAGCTCAGCCTTTTTTTATAAGATTTTGTATAATTGATTTGAAAAGATCTTAATGGTTAGTTTTATTGTAACTATTGATCAAGAGATATTCTCTGCCTCAGAGATCTCAGCTTTTGATTTGAAAGACTTAAGATACTCGTAAAGTTCAGCTCTGTTTTTTAAATATTTTGCTATATTTCTAAATGAAAATTTCTGTCTTGCTCTTGCACAAGACTTTGTTTAATGTCAATCAATCAAGAAATATATTTATTTCTTTGATTTAAACAAATTCTATTGCTACCTTGCTGAAAGTCTTAGAGTCTTTTTTCTATAAGTTGACAGTTTTTGAAGCTTAGATCTGCTTATCTATTGTATTAGTTAGAGTAATTCTTAATAGACATGTTTGATAGTAATATCCAAAAAAAAACAAGATTCATGGTTTATGTCTAAAACTATTAAAAATAAACATATGCATATGTTATATTTTATGCATATAAAAAAAATTTGAGACTTGTTTCTTTCTCAAATAATATAATATGAAATATACAAAAATAAATATAATATAAATAACAATAGTAATCATAAGCAACAGTTTTAAAAAATATTACAAATAGAATTTGCATATTAAATTTAATTTTAGACTTAGTTTAATATCTGTACAAACTGAAATTCTAGTATTATGAAAAAAATATAAAAAATAGAATAATAATATTTATGTATGAAATAACAAATTTGAATAATAATTCAAAAACCTATTTCCAATTTTCGTATAAAAAACTCTTTAAAAATATTTAAAATAGAATATGTACATAAAAAATAATTAATTTTTTTTCAGCTTTTTCTCAAAATATTTTAAATATCTTTTTCCTCTATTTATTTAAAAAAACTCTTATAAGTTTAACTAATTATCTTAATTTGTTATTATTCAATTTAACATTAAGTTAGCAGTTATACTTGTTCTTCTTTACATTCAGTAAGAATACGGTTTAAATATAATAACTAACTAAGATTATTCTTTTTTTTTGTTTTCTCATTCATAGACATATTGAAGGAATAGGCTTAAGTTTCTTTGGAAATTCTTTGTAGAAGAGGGATCTGCTTTTACCTACTGTTAGTTTACTTTGGTCTTTGACAAACTTAAATGAATTCAGTTAACTAGAGCATGACTGCTTCGGCTAATCAAGGATCTCTTGGGTCCTTTTGCTTCTGCTGTTTTGTTTTTATGCGCCGCTGCCACTGTCAAGGACGACGTTCACGTCCTTGTTGCCCCATGTTCGTCACCAGCGTCTGCTAATTTATGTGCTCGTACCCAAAGTTCTTGCGTTTCGCGCTGGCTCTCATTGAGCTTTCGGGTGCGTGCCGAGCCGCAATCTGCCCGGGACTATTAGATTTTATTGAGCCGCTGATTTATACAGCGCGCTTCAATTCAATTTTGGACCGACAGGGCGCCTCTAACAAAACTTTATAGTCGGGTCAGAGCAGCACCAAATGGGAATTTAATTTTCACACGGGAAAATCGATAAGTGTTCAGCGCAAAAAATAATTGGAACGCATAAAAAAAGAACAACAACAACAAATACATAAATTACCTGCATAATTTTGTTACAATTTTCGCTATGAAATTTCTATAAAAAAAATTGCTTCTGTGCTTTTTTTTGTTCTCTGGTGTTGTTGTTGGCCACTTTTTGCCCAGATACCATCCGACAAATGGGGCGTAGAGCTTTGGGTAGGCGTTGGCGTCCATTTTATTTACATTTATTGACCGCACGGACTGACTGTCTGAGGGAAACGCGGCTATTTGTGTGGGCTGCATATTAGGGTAGTCGAGTGGTTGGGATTTCAAACTGTGTAATTTGCAGCACGTGTGAACAGTTTTCTATTAGGCGGGCGCTCGCGATGCCAACTGGCGTAAATGTGCAAACGGAAGTCAGCAAAATCGTAACGGAAGTGAATTGAAGTGCCCCGGTCTAGCCTGAATGGGTAACAGATATATGCATCTAGATAAATTAGAGACCACTAAAGCTAACTGAGTTTCGAGCTTGATAACTTTATAGGCTGCCAAATAGATACAAATGTTCTGAAATGAACAGAAGAGTGATAAAGATATATGAAAATCTCACAGCAATCTATAGATTCCTGAACTATCGTAACTCAATCTTCTTTCATAGCGTATAAAATTCCATTTTAATGAACGGAAAAGTTTGGCTTTACCTAACTCTGAGAATGAGAGCAGATGATGTAACATGTGTTTGTTATATATTCGTTAATTAATTTTCTATCTATTTCGGATAATTTGAATTGAGCTGCGCTCTATATTTATCGAGTAATTGAATATGACAAACAAATTAAAACGCCCAAGCTCAATAATTATATGGCTGGAAAAAGAGCTTTACTACAAATTAAGTAGATTGCGCCAAGTGTTTGCCTTGGTATCAATTTGTGTCTGTCTGTGTGTGGACATCAAGACATACACATGTACACATGTGTGTGTGTGTGTGAGCCACAAGAAAAATGGAGCTGAGCTGAGGGCAAGCTGTCAGCGCAGTTTCCAATTATCCAAAACCCAAATGAATCCCAACAACTTGTCGGCAGAGGCATTTTTGCATGGCAAGCCCACAAATCAAAGGCAAGTTTCACTTTTCTCCTGTCAATTCTGCTTCAGTCCAAAGTTCTCATGTGGTCAACCATGGATGGGTCGGTGGGTGGTGTTCGGGTGTTTTATTTTTCGAGCGTCAGCCTGATTGCTGCTGAGTTGGCCAGAAATATCTCTCGTGTCTTGTATAAATTTGATTTACTAATGAGCCGAGTCGAGACCATATGAAATTTAAAATAGTTCTTTTTTCCCCCACTCTTTCCTACAGCTGTTGCGGCTTATCAAGTGTGGTATGTTGGCCAACTGTGGTTTCGCCCCAGAGCTGTGGCACGTATTTGAGCTGCGGTTTTAATTGGTCCAGCTGTGGATGTGGGTCACCCAAAATTATATTTGAACGTGTGATAAATGAACAAGAAAGTAAAAAGTTTTTGATTGCTGAGGCAGTCAACTTGAGCTGATAAATTGAAGATAGTTGCGATATTCGATAGGTGAAATGCATATTTCATTATGAATTGTATTTAATCAAGGAGTTAAGTGCGTTTACCAATGAAGCCTAGACCCAACAGCTATTGCTCAATTAACGTTAATTGCGATATTCGATAGTTGCATTGAATATTTTGAGTATTAATTTCATTTTATCAAAGAGCTTATGCTTAGTTAGATCAGAATTTTAGTTGCGGAGGGAAATTTTTTTTTGAATAGATCTAAATATGACTCGTAAGACTGTCGATAATCGATAGGCTTATTTGTATATAGCCAATGAATTTATTGAAGGGTTTGATATACTTTACCCACATAATCTATATATTAAATAACATTTTCCATCTGAAATTCAAACTCAACAAAAAGAAGACTTCATTTTGACATATTTTTGTAATAATTAATAATTTTATTTTTACCATTTTCTTAGTATTCTTATTTTTTGTCACATTTTTGATGACTTAGTTAATTGATTTATCAATTTTTATGCATAGATTCTGTTTTTTTTATAGCCTAACACACTTTTTAACTAAACTCTGTCATTAAATTCTGCTTAAACGCAATGCGCTCTAACAATTTGCATTATCTTTACCTTTTTCTATTTATATATTATTTACTTTTACTATGCAGGAAATTCCAGATTTTATGACGGGTATTCTCACACTGAATCGAACTGCAATTACAGTTATATATCTATATATATAGATAAATATACATACATGTACAACAAAAATCGTAGTCTAAATATATTTGCTTTATACAAGTTTTAAACTATGCAGTAGGTTATTTATTTACAAGTCGACTTAATCGTAATACTTCTAGCTCCAATCACTTCTGATTTTCTTCTTGTTTTTGGGAACATTTTTGCTACAAATAAAATTTTTCTACTAAGTTTCAGAGTCTTTTTGAAGTTGCCTTAACTTTAATTATTATTTTTACTGATTTCTCTTATAGTTTTTCTTACGTTTTTTTTTGTTTTAAAATTAATTTTTAATTTTTTTTTAATCCGGAGTAGAGAGAATTCGTCAACATATTGGAACCTTTGAAGAACAGAATATGGACATGTTCTATAATTATTCATCTTTAATTTAATTTTAGGCTGAATCGCATTTTATTGAGTGATATCATTTTGTCGATATGTTATCGATAACATATCGATTTACTGATAAAGCTGCATTTCTGATTTTAAATATATATTGATATGATTCAATAGCTGATTTCGAGTTGCTCAATAAAGGATATGCGTTTACCGTTATTTCTCATTTGACATGGGAAATGGGATATGCCTTGAAATCTATGCGGAAGATATGGCAGGTGGTCAGAAAGTATACAACTTAGCTATGCACAGCACCTTAACGAGAACAGAACTATGACATATTTTTATATACATACAACTACTTACACACATACATATGTATATATATATAATTTAATATATATACTTAACACGTTTCGCTGACTATTTAGTCTAGTTCTAGGTCTAGGTCTGCCTCTCTAAAACGTAGAGCTATAGTCGAAGGTCGAAGGTCCAAGTCTAGACTTTATAATTCGCAACTTAGACGCAGCTCTCGGGCACACGTTGCGTCATGAGGCAATCCTTAATCGCATTTATATTGATGTTGTCATCCAAGTCCTGTGACGAATTGCACGAGGTGGTTGTTGTCGAAGTGACGCCCACGCCCATCACGCTGCCTACGCTGCCCAGCAGCAAGCTGGAACCCGAGCCCGGCTGATGATGTTGCTGATGCTGATGATGATGCTGCTGCTGCTGATGATGCTGCTGCTGTTGCTGATGATGATGATGGCGATTCAAGGTGGCCGTATGGCCCTGCGTATGCTGCAGCCTGCCACTGGCATAGGCATTCAGTATGTAGCCACCGCCGCTGCCCAGTCCAGGCGGCAGCGTGCCTACACCGCTGCTGTGCGCCGGCTGCAGATGCGCAGCCAGCGTCGCCGTCGACGACAGCGATGTGGGCGATCCAATGATGGTGCCGCCCATGCCCAGTGTCAGCGGCTTCCCACCGCCCATGCCCATGCCCATGCCCAGGCTGCCCATCATGCTGCTGCTGGGCGAGATGACGGTGCTGCTGCAGCCGCCGCCAACCGCTGCGACAGCGGCCAGCAGCTGCGCTCGCTGCGCATTGATCTGGTTGTAGGTGATCGGCGGATTCGCGGGATCGCTAGACAGCGTCGTAGTCGTCGTCATGGTCGGTGCCTGCAAACAGATGTGAGTAGAACATTTTAAAACTTGCATTAGAGCCACTCAGCTGGAAAGTTTGCAGCGGGAATGGGTATGTGCTGTCTGTGGAAATGAAATTTTGGGACAGTTTTTCCTATGGAAATTGGCAATGTGCAAATATAAATACAGTCGAATCCCGATAATTTGTGCCCCGCTAAATTGAAAACCTCAATAATTCGTTATAAATACTGTACCCTTACAAAATTTGTTCGATAAATCGAGTTCCTGTGTAATTCGTAAAAAATGTGATCCTTTTGCTATTTCGAGTTATCGGGATTCGACTATAGTTATTTTATTTATTTGAATATGTTGACAATAAAAAAAGGTAAAAACAAGAACAGCTTTTGTAGAATTACAAGAAAAGATTACCCTAATAACATTACCGACTCGTTAAAGGAATTTTATTTATCCGACCAGATCATAGCTAAATATAGTCAGTGATAATATTGGGATCTATAAATCAAGAGTTTATGTCAATAGAGATCATAAACAAAATTAATGCGTATAAAATTATACGAAAACAATGTATGATTATAAATTTATATATATATATTTATTATATTATAGTAATAGCTACTTGAAAATGAAAAGATATAAATATTTAATGTAAGCAAATAGAAGAAAGCAGATAGTAGGGAGGAGGGGAATTCCGCACAATTCCGGTAGGGAAATCACTAACTTCAAAGGAGGAGATTTTTGCCAGGGGCTACGCCCCTGCTCTTGGCTAGGCACTGTCAGTGATTTCCCGAAGATAATTTTTAATTTATATTAAATTTCTATAAACTTTCTAATGCCAATATAAAAGCAAGTAAGAACGCTGTAGCTAGTAGCATTCGACTGGATAATACTCTGTTCAATATCAGCAAAGTTTTAATACAAATGAAATTTAATTTAAAAATCGATCTGTAGACTTGGTATACAATAATTTATATATTTCAAATTCTTTAGCACTTCAGTAAAATATAGAATTATTACTTTACGAAATATCATAATTCCAAGTTTAATATGTTTATTTTAAGCATATCAATGAATGTAAGCTTTATACTTTATCTGGGAAGTATTCACAAACATATCAGAGCTTTTAAACGTAGGAAACCAATATACTCCCAAAAACATCGAAAGAGTATTAAAATATCATTATTAACATTTTAATTTCCTTCAAGCTGCTTTTGCTATTGCTAAATGTAGTAAATTTTTCAAATTCGATAACTCTCTGCTAACCATATCTTATCGTATTTGTTCTACTATATTTATACATTCATTTATATTTAAATGCTTAATGAACTTCAATCCTGTTATGATTTCAAGCGTATTCAAACATTCATCCAACTCCTGCCCAAATGTGAGCAAGCGCTTGATTATAGAAAAATATTTGTTTATTTCTTTCCGCTTTTTTTCGGCTGCTAAATTGGAAATTCTAATTGAAAATCTCTCGATGCGATTACCGAATTGCTGAATTGCATTTCCAAAAGCTGTTGTTGCTGTTGCTGTTGAGTTGCAGTTGCAGATTGTGCAGTGCGTCGATTCTCCTGTTTGTGTTGTGCTTGCCAATATTTAAAATTATTTAATTAACGAATCGAGTTATGCATCAATATGGGCAACGTTCCACGCGCCACGCCCCCGCGCTGCCTGCTGTTAATTTAAATGTAATTGACATCAGTGCAGCGAATTCCATTTACCGTTAGCATTGCCAAGCCTCCCCCAAGTCTCCCACAGCAGCATTTTTTATCGCATTTCTTATACGCCTCAGTCAGTGAAACTGACTAAAAGATAGGGTATTTTTTCAAGTGTACGCTGAAGAAAATAGTATATAATATTTTTAAATTTTTTGGATTCATAATACATCTGCATTTATATCTGTTAAGTCGGATGTGAAATAATAAACTTTTGTGTTTATTTTAAGATTTTTAAATGACTTTTTCTATCCACTGCTGTATTTGGGCAATGAACACTCATAGTTCTTTATGTACAGGGTATGTCTTAGTCGAGCACACACTTCAATTTTGTTCAGCATTAATTTTGCTCTGCATTGCAAGCGGGCTTAGAGTTCTGTTTCAGTTTTCAGGCCAGATTAGTAAACTGCACGCAGGATATATTTGCATATATATGCTATAGTATAATATTTATATACATATATATGTCTGTATATACATATATGCAGATATAGATATTTATTGGTTGGTCTGTTGTCAATGGCATATGGTCACGAGGCAGAGCAATCTAATCGCACTCGGAACAGCTTATGTTAATGCCCGGCATCTCGGCCAGTCGACCAAAATCCATAAATGAACTCTAATTGCAAATTTAATGAAATGAAAACAAATGGTTGAGCGAGCGGGTCAGATGCTGCAGATGCGCCTATCTCGTCGAATTTATAATTGAAGCCAAAAAATTGAATATTTCATAGAAATAACAAATGGTGCAAACATTCGCTGTCCAAAATTTATGCATTTATTAAAATTATAATTTGCTATAAATGTTTTAATGGCTTTAGAATATAGAAATTGTGTGAATAGAATATTTTATTATCTTTTCCATATAAGAGATGTATTTTTGGCATATATTTCTTGGCAGAATAAATTTATTAAGTTTTTGAATATACGTACTGATTTGCTTAATACCTCGATGAAGCTAGTAACAATTTGTTAAGTCATTGTAAATTTTTATTCTTAATAAATGGTCATTATAGATATGTATATATAAATATTATAGAACTAATTGAATCCTCACTGATCTCAGTCAAAGTTTGAGTGTGAATAGAACTGTTGTCCAAGAAAAAACTGATTTGCAACTTGACGTAATTTCAAATATCAAATAAGTGAATAGTACTAAATTTTATAAGCTGAAGATTTTGTCTTTCTGTTGCTTGAACAAAATTCAGTTGTTTTTAAAAGTCTATTAATACAAAAAAAATTGAGAGTCCTAACGTCGTAAGTTCAGAGAATCATATTATTCCATTGAATACGTAGTATTATATAATGTATATCCTAAAAAAACAACCTCTTTTAATTCCTCCTCCTCAATTCAACTTAAATTTATGGCATTTGCAGCATCAAAACATTTAAATATTTCTAATTTGTTTATAATGTACAAAAAAGAAAACGAAAATTACAAAACTTCAGATCTTGCAATTAACTGAAGTTTAACGCAGATTTTCATTGATTTCATGAAAAAGGTAACGTTGATTTGAAATGAACTGGATTTGCTTATCCAGATGATGTGCATGTAATTTCAAGTCTGTAAGTCTTAGAGGTTGCCAAAAGTCTTAAAAAGTCAGACGCACGAATCGACTCGAGACTTGATCCTAATCATGAATATAAATACTTTATGATTTTACCAACATTTAAGCAAAGCAATTATATCCTTAATTCCCATATCCAATGGGTACAGGGTATAAAAACTGCATTATTTACAGAGATACCATTTTATTTTAAATGTATTCCCTTTATGAATTGTGCTTTAAATTTAGTCTCTGTCGCAATGTCGCTCTCTCTCCCTTGTGACCCGATAATTGATCTTTTGCAAGCATATAAATACTTTATGCTGTGGGATATACCTCTTTCTGCCTGTTACATTCATTTAGACTAAGGCACTATAACCGAAATTGATATTTTCTCTTGGTACAGGGTATTAAAATTGTATCATTCACGAATCTTAGCAGATCTATCTTATTTTTAATTTATTTTTTAAATTCTGTTTTAAATTTAGTAGAAATATCTCTTTCTCTCTTTTTCCCTCCCTCCCTCTCTCCCCCTCTCTTTCTCTGTATCTCGCTTAACCACGCCAAACTTTGCATATTCAAGATTTGTTCGACAGTTCTCTATTGTATTTTCGTTTTTCTATGAAACTTATAGCGCACACATGTTGCACATTCAATCACATTCAACTGATTTACGGCCACAAAATCCCGTACTTCCCCCACTTCATCCCTCGCTCGTATTCAGCCAACAGAATGCCGAGCAATATAAAAATACTGAAAATATTGATTGATTATGGTTAGCTCGACATGATGTATTGTGTTTGTTAACGGGCGAAATAAGGAAAGCAACTTGCAATTACCTTGTCGCTGGCTCTTAGCTGCTTGCCTGTTGCCTGTTGCCTCTTTGGCTGTTCTTGGCTGTTGGCTGGTTGCAATATAAAAATGCTTGCCGCATTATCCCGGGACTTAGTCAATGGCTTTTATTTATAACTCCCGAGCAGGAGGGAACGGCAAAACGTGCGCCCGCTCTGACAGTTTAAAAGCTTTTTTTAATAAACACCCTTTGGCATGCTTTTGGGGTTTGAGCCTGAGGTTTTGGGATTGGAATTTGATGCCCGTGCTGCGGTTGTCCACACTTTTGTTTAGCAATTTGGCAATTTGAGTATTTGATTGCTTTTGGTGTGAATAATAAAAAGAACAAAAACCACATAAAAGAAAGTGGGACACACAAACTGACAACGTGGCTAATAATAACCAAAAACCTGACACGAGGCAGTTATTTGAAGCTCGAAAGTGCAAAAAAAGCGAACCAAAAGCCGATCCAATCAAATGCCAATGCAAATGTAAAGCCAATCAGTGAGCTCCGCTTTCTCCCACACTCCGAGCGATTCCTGTTCCGCTCGGGTTGCCTTTTTTAATTATATTCCACAATTTGTGAGACGACACTTGCTTTACTTTCATATAACTTTCTATTAAACCTTTGCCGCAGGCAACGTTTCGATTTCAAAGTTGATTTCGATTAAGCTATCTTCAGACAGTAGACAAAATAAGTATTTATAGCTTTTAAGTGTCAGTGAAACAACTCATAGATGAGAAAGTCAAGGTGAATTGAATCAAGATGGTATACTCGAAACTCATTCATAATAATAAGGAACATATTTGTATATATATATATATATATATATATATAGTAGAAAATATAATAAGCTAGTTTCTTATCTAATTAAATCAGTTCAAAATAGGAACTTCACAATAGAAAGAGAGTAGAAGACCATAGACCTCAGTTAAAGTTTACTAAAGCATTAATAATTCCGAATATCTCCATATATTTATTACATAAACAAGTAAGTACGGTCTTGTTTTTAATCACAAAAAAATATGTAAAGCTAAAATATTTTTCTTAAAAAAAAAATTAATTTAAAATATAAAAAAAAATCGAAACTGTATTTTGTATACAAGAAGCTAAATGTAAAATTTTGAGACAGTAGCTTAAAATATGTAAAAGATATGCGCTGAAAACTAAATCTCGATAACGTTTTTAATCGATTTCATGGATACAGAAAAAGTTATCGATTATCTGAAAAAACATTGATATGCGCTAAACGAGGACCATCGCTTAAAGCATCAAGTCTCTAGCTCTTATAGGTTCTGAGATCGGAGAGTTCATACTTACAAACAGGCGGACGAACCGCAGACAGACAGACGGAGAGCTCAATAGACTAAGCTATTGTAAATACTTATGGGGTCTACCACGCCTGATTCTGCCTGTTACATACTTTTAACAAAACCATTATGCCCAGATTGTCAGTTTTCAATGGATTCAAGGTATACAAAGGACATAAAATGACCAAAGACCTCCAATAAGCTTACTAAACCCTTAATAAATCTAAATATCTTCATATATCTACTATAATGAAAAGCTTTCACAGACTTAACCAAATACTCAGTCTAGCCTCAATTCAATTGATAATTGAAGCTCCTCAAATATTTTAATATAACTAACTGTTAATGCTCTTTAATTCCACAGAAAATCACTTTTAGAATTAACACCTGCCGAATTAAACCAATTGGTATTCAACAAAAAGGAGATATAAGATATAGATATAGATATATGTGTATATATTGATGAATTGCTCATTCGGAATACAACTGGGGGGCTACTTACATTGCCGTTGGGCGACCATTTGGAAATGCTGCCAACGAGTCCAACGGCCGATGGCGTCGCTGCTGTTGCTGCTGATGCTGCTGATGCTGATGCTGTTGCCGCAGCAAACTGATGCGCATCGCGGTCTGTTGCGGACGCAGCTGCGGCCACCGCTGTCGATGTGCTGCTGCCGGTGGCTGTGCCAGTGGCTGTGGTGCTGCCCACATTGGAGGCATTGCTGCCGCTGCTGCCAGCGCTGCTGCCGCCAACTGTGCGATTGAAATTTATTGATGTTGGTGCCACGTTTTCGGTGGGGGTCCGAGTCGAGTGCGAGAGCGAGTTCGAGTCCGAATCCGGTTACCATGTGAGAGGATGCGGTTGCGTTTTAGATTGGCGTATGCCATCGTTAAAAATATTTACGATTAAAAGAAAATTGCATCCGTTGATTGGATTGGATTGGTTTTTGGTTCCGTTACGGATTGGTGTGATTGTTGTTGTTGTTGTTGTTTTTGGTCGTATTGTTGTGTTGATGAGATTGATTACGATTACGCGATGTCCGCACAGCAACAAGCACCATTATATAACGAGATAGAGAGAGACAAAAGTCAGAAAAGTAGCCATTAAAAATTTGATTAAACTTTAACGAACTATAAAAATAGAAGTGTGACTTTAACAAGCAAAAGAAATGTCAAGTCGAAGCTTAAGTACTCTAAATGAAAGTATGGATAGCAATAATGTCTAAGGTAAAGAAGAATTTACATATGGTCAGCAGTTGGGTTGCAGAGAGATTCAGATGAAATTCTACTGCTATTAAAAAAGATATCAACATACTGCCAATTCACTAGGATGAAATAGTTATAATTAGATTAAGTAAATATATTTATGTTAAGTAATTCACTATCTAAACCGTGAGATATAATATCATGCAAACAGGAAGATATTATTATATTATAGTGCAATAAGCAGCACTGAGAGCATCCTCATTAAAATTAAAAATTAAAAAAAAAGCTTGAATTCTCTAAGCTACTCAAAAGAGTAAGAAGAGTATCAAGTCGACTGACAGCTGTTTATGTGCTTACCGTATTGTGAGGGTATTACATCTGGATCACGTTCGTCTTCAACCAAATCTTCGCTCGATTTCGTTTTTATATCCGTGTGCTGCCAGCGCGGTTTCTCCAGGTTGTTGCTCTGCAAAATGTTGTCAAAAAATATTATTAATTGCATGCGAGTGGCAAATGTGTAACTAAACTAGGAAGGTGTGTGTTGCTCACCTTGAAGACGTCGCCTGGCTGGACGACAACGCCTGCTGCTGTCGCCTTGTTGCCGTGCTGCCGATTGCGTCGCAGATTGTGCACGAATGTAACCAGAAATATGCGTATCGCGATGGCCACCCCAATAATTATGATGGTTAGAACGCTGCCAACAATCACCGGTGACAGCGTCAGCGTCACATCGTCGTCTGTTATCGTTATTATTGTTGTCATCGGTTATTGTCGTAATTGCAGGTTGACAATCGCCGGTCATAAATCATCGTCAATTTTAGATAGATTGCCATCGGCCATCGCAAATATATCATATATACATATATATAGCATATATAGACATTTCCATTCAGGTTGCCGGTTGACAGTTTTATTTTTAGACGATTTGTGTTAACATATGAAAATGAGAAGAGTTTGACAAAGTGGGCGTGGGTTATCTTTTTAGCACAAGTCAATGCACAGTGGCAAAAACTGTATTGAAACTTGACAAAAATTAATATTTTAAAATTATGAAATTTATTTTAAATAGGAATTTTTAAAACCATCAAAAAGCAGAGACCAGCAAAATTTAATGAGATTTTATATCCAAGAAGCAGGTAATGCCTATCCGAAAAGTTTTGAAGATTGAATCTAAAACTTGAAAATCCCTATTATATCATGAGTTAAAAAAACTGTAAACAACCTGTTTTTCGGGTAAATTTTTGGGACTACATTGGACTCATATTAGGATTCAATACTTCATTTTTTTGAAGAGTTGACATCTGTTTACCAATCTCGATCCAACATGTTAAAGCCATGGCTACAAAGGCTTTCGGCTAAGTTTGAATACTTCGAAATTCTCCTTCTTTATTAAATTCTGTTAGCTTGTGAAATTTGTTTCTTTAATATATTATATTTAATTGGTAATTAGAAGGAATATTTTGTTTTAAGATTATCTTAAATTCTCATTTTATAAAAATATAATTTGAAAATATTTAAAAAAAAGGGATTAATGGAAAATAATTCTCACAATTGACGATAAAATTTATATTCAAGAAATTTGAGCTAAGAATATGTATGAAGAATACTGTTTATGTTTATATAAGGTATGTTTATGGTATATATAAGGTATCTGATTATTATTTATATTATATATATTAGAAAACCAAATATATATAGTTATGCAACCACTGTGCTTGGCTACGCCTGCTGCAGTGCAACTGGCACGTCCTACAGTAATTTCACACATATTTTAAGCCATCAAAATGTAGCCCATGAGGCAAGGAGGAAGACAGGAGGCATGTTGATTATGTAAGTACTGCAGAAGACTTTGGTACCTGTCAAGTGTCGCCGCCATATGTGGAGTTGCAAGTAGGCAAGTTGGCATCATCGGACTGGGATTAAAACATAAAATCACTGAAAAGCAGCTCTTACAGCCAGGCGAAGAGCAGAAGGCGGCTGATTCTTGTGTCAAATGCAAGTAGCAGCCTTACAATTCCCATCCATCAATCAAGCTGAGCCAGTTGTGCGTGTGTGTGTGTGTGTGTGTGTGTGTATGCTATGGTGTGTGCCACTCACCTGTCTTGTAAGCTGTTGAGCCAATTATGAAATCGGGCAACAGATATGCTGCACTGCGTCCCTTTTGATTGTAGGAGTAAATGCGTAGCTTCAGCGAGTTGTTCTCCTGCATCATCATCGATGTGAGCGTGTCCAGATTTTCCAGTGAGAAGAGCGCCTCCTCCGCATTGCTTAGATTGAATCTGATCAAAGATAAAGAGCGAACCCCACAATATTATTATTATGCATTATTAAATCAGCATGGCAAATCAACAGCTCTAAGCCCTTAATCATGTGCAATCAAATGTCAGCTTGGCCCAAGAACCCTCTTACAAATATATAGATAGAGAGATTTTTTGGCAGCTTACGTCTTTTACATTTGTGCCTTGGACTATGCGGCCCACCAAGTCAAGCAAAAACCCCAATCCAATGCCCCAAACACACAACTGAAGCCCAAAATCTAACCGAGGCATTGCTCCAATCATGACCTCAATTTAAATTTGATGCCTTTTGCCTTGTTGCGGCTTTCACTTGTCTCCTGTCTCCTGTCTCGCTCGGTTTTTGTCTTTTTTTTTATTTTTTGCCAAACTCTGAAATATTAGGGTTCAATGTCTATATACATTTTGCATCATTTTTTCATCCCTTCGAATGCTCTTGGTTTGGCTATTACAGATTCATGAAGCAATACGTAATGCATTGAGACGAACCTTTGGATAGCCAGAAGGAATATATAGAATATGATATTGAATAAATAACATTCTTATGATTTTCTTTAGAATATATTAGATACAAGGCGGTCAAAACCGAACATTCTATAAATGGTAGACAAAGACTTAACAGCATTTCTTTCTCTATCTTCTCTTATCAATATCTCAATCTCAATTTCCATTTCCATATAGAACTCTATCTATCTTTATCTATCTCAAGTTCCTCTTATATCCCTATCTCAAGTTGTGTGCGTATCCCCTTCCCAATTTCCTTAGCCTTCTCAATCTCAATTTCAATCGTAATGTCTCTCTCCATATCAACCTCATTCTCATTCTCATTCTCATTCTCATTCTCATTCTCATTCTCATTCTCATTCTCATTCTCATTCTCATTCTCATTCTCATTCTCATTCTCATTCTCATTCTCATTCTCATTCTCAATCTCAAGCTCAATATCAATTTTAATCTCAATCTCAATTTCAATTGCAATCTCAATATCAATTCCATCTCAATCTCAATCTCTAACTATTACTCTATGTCTATCTCTCTCTCTGTCTCTTTCTCTCTTGTTTTCTCTATCTCTCTCTCTCTCTCCATATCAATCGTTTTGCATTACTCTGTACTTTCATTCATCCCACTCTGACCATTTGGTAGGGTATTTAAAGTTCGTCTCAGTCCAGCGAATTCTATTCTCTCCTTTTCCCATATGAAATTTGCTTTAACAAACATTTTTACATTGATGACGACGTTTGTTGCGTTTTAGCGCAATCTTTTTGAATGAGGGTCCTTTGATATATTTCCGGGGCTGCTTCCAAGAACATCTCCCTTCAGGGCATTTTGCCATTGTTTTAATAAGCAATATTTATTAAATGTTTGCGGTTTTGTTTCGTTTCGCTGCGAGAAAATTTATACATTGCCAGCCGCATAATGTTATGTGTGTGTGCGTATGAATATGATTCGATTTTGGGTCTGGGCCCGGTAATAAAATGCGCATCTTTTTAAACACGCATTTGACATGCATATAAATTGTTGATTTGCGCTCGCAAAACTTCCGGATGGGGCCAACTTAGCCCGAAGGCCTGCTCTCTCTCACGCCTAATTACACGCCGACCCCCACGCAACGAGGAGTGGGCGTACACATATTTATGCTTATGAGCCCCAACGCCATGATTCTGTCCCATCCCCTTCGCCCTTTCACAATTGTCCAACTGAAACTGATATTGAATATTATTCAGCTGCTATCGCTTTAAGGAAGCTGTCATATGCAGATAGGGGTTGCTTCTATTGTGTGTGTGTGTGTGTGTGGGAGAGGATGTGTGGGTGACCATAACAAATACATTATGTGTTTATAAGCAGGCCTTAATATAAAACTTGAATGTATGATATGTTAGATACAAAAGTATCTCAGTAACTAGCTAACTTTGTCTTAATTGAAATGAAAATGTATCTTTTACAACAATAAATATTATTTTATGATTCCATATTTCGAGTAATCTCAGATCAGAACATCTTTGACATACCTAATTCCTTATATATTACATCTTCAGGTCTATACTACTTTTTTGTCCTTGGCTCAACTATATCTTGTATGTTAATAATACACTGGTGACCCACTTTGATTAACCTCAGGTAATATTTAATGGCATATTTGAGTTATTTGACATATGCTGAAAACCTGAGCTTTGGGGCGGTAGCTAAGCAAAGCTCCCAAACGTAATCCGCTTATAAGCAATCCACAGGGAGAAACGTGTTGTCCCTGCATCTGTGTCTGTGTGTGCGAGTGTCCGTCTGTTTGTCGGTTTATACGTGTAGCTGATTAATATGCTTACCTGGTAATGCCGGTGCGTGTTGAAAACATTTCGAGCACAAATATTTGGGGCAGGCCGCCATCGTAGCCGGGTATGCATTGTATGTCAACACTCAGCTCGGTGCGATTGAAGATGCTGCAATTGCTGACGCCATTTGGCAGAGCTGCGCACAGATGTTCCGAATCGGGTTCCCAGTCAGATTTATGTGGTCCAATGTTTACAGGTTGTGCAGCAAATTAACAAGAACAAAAACGAGAGAATATAGCCATGAACAGTTGTCCTGTTACAGTGAGTCCCCTGAGTGTTTGTCTGTGGCCTTAACTTGTTAAGGTCGAAAGCCAAACACTCAGCAAACAGACAGACGTACCGGAAACAGTTGCTACGCTTAAACAATACATTTAAATTTATATATATTTTAACTCAGATCTTTTATGCATCTTTATAAATGATAGCAGTTGTGCTCAGAATTGTCCTAAATCTAGAGATAGTTTTCTAGCAAAAATATGAGTAACTAAAAATTTATCAATATCAATCCAAGCACCGTTAGTTCTTATTCTAGAAATAGAAAAATATATATAACGAAAAGAAATTTTCTTAACAAAAGTCATGATATAAATCTGTAATATTCTTGCGTATCTAATTAAAACAATTTATATAGACCACGGCTGTGTGAAATGGTCCCTAGGTGAAAAATGTTATCTAACATAATTCTGTACACTATCAGAGGTATGTTAAGATAACATTTTTTCAAACATACTATTGGCATTTTCAAAAGTTGATTTCAATTTAGATATCTTTGGTATGGAGATATTAAAATTTCTGTTAATAGTCTGCTTCGTAAATTGTCAGAAAAATACAAAGTCGTCATTAAATTCATAAACAACTTTTTTTCGCATTATCTACTCTGTTTACTAAATAGTAGCAACAGAGCAACTGACGACTGTTGACAACAAACTTTTCTCACTCTGACAGTCTGTGCAAGCACCTGATTAAGCACCTGCTCACACTCAGGTATTATTCTTATTCTACGTTCAAGAAACATATGAAACGGCATCAAAGCAAAGAGCAATAATGGCGAATGTAGATATTTGAATTATTTTCAGCTCCCTCTCCACAGCAATGGCGCTCTACTGACAGTCGCTTGTAAACCATGGTATGCAGCTATCCCACTCACACGTACATGCTTTCAACTGACGATGAATACTTTTAATTAACGCTGTAATCCGTGCCGACTTACTCCCTCTCATGTAGTATCCGCATTCTGCACTGCTCTGCAGCAAAAGCATATGAAGCGGGATCAAGACAAAAAGCGATAATGGCGACTGTGGATAACCGTTAGTGCAGTAATCCCAGCACAGCAGCTTACCTACTCACACTCGCATATAATTCGCATTCTGTGCTCTTCTGCGTTATTCAAAGACGAGTGCAGTAAATATGGCGATAGTGAAAAACTAAGTTATCTTACACACACACTTTACAAATATTATAGTTATGCAGTTGAATAAGCGTAGCAACCTTTTCAGTAATATGCGTTAATAGAGTTGAGCTACTGTAGACATACCCGCTAAAACCACTTGGAAGAGGCAGGGATGTTGCTGTGTTCCCACTTCGTTAGCCGCCCAGCAGGACAGTGTGCCGTAATCCTGCAAATATGTTAAATACAAAATATTCATATTTATGTACAGCAGCGACTAACTATGTGTATCTTGCTTAATTGGTCAGGGTAGGAGGTATTTACCTGATCTGTGACCGGAGTGTACTTTAAAATGCTGCGGCTTCCATTCACGCTGAATCGTTCACTGCCCACGTCCAGAGTTTCGCCCGAGTTGTTAAATTTCCAGCGAAAAGTTCTGCACATGTTTGTTTTTTTTTTTTATTTTTTTATCGTCGTTGTTGTTGTTTGTGTTGCGTTGACATTTTGACAGTTGCGTTGTCAGTGGGAAACGCGTGCAAAAGGCAGAAACATCAGTTCAGGCGAAAGGGCGTGAGGAAGAGAGACAGAGAGAGAGTGAGAAGTGAGACATGTTTGAAAAGTCTTACATTTTTAAAATAGCTCGTTAAAATATTAAAGGTTAAACACACCCACACCCACACACACACACGTACACACGCTCACACTATCACAATCATACAGTTAAGCTGCGGAGATGAGCAGTTGACTCCTCGCACACGGAAAGCCTTTTAAAAGGTTAATTATCTCTGGCATATTCGGTTGGACGCTTTCATTTTTCTCACTGCCTTCATAAATTAATAATAGCTGTATACAAATAAATATATATACATATACATAAATTAAAATGTATGCGGTAAGGAAAATATTTATTAATTTAAGGAAATCAATAAATACAAAATCTGTAATCACATTAGAAAGCTGCTTAAGCGCAGCAAAGAAAATCACTTAAAGTTGGCGTAAATTAAATTAAATATTGTATAAGCAGCTGTAAGTATTATATACAGAAGAATAATGCCAGATTAAACATGAAGAGAGGAGTCAAAAGCATTCTTAGTTCTTCATGCTGGATTTCACTGTAAGCAGACAGCCATGTTGCAGAGTTAACAGAGCGTTTGAAGACTGCAGACCCATAGAGTTAACATGACTTCAGCAAGATTAAGTAATACTAGATTATATAAAGCGGTCTGTTAAGTTGACAGTGACGTCACACTTTGGGAAATTTGAGCGTGAAATTTAAATTTAGAATGAAAGTGAACCAACATTCAAACTGTTGAAGTCTTTTAACAGTGATGACTTCACTGAAGCTAACAGAAGGAAGGAGCAAAATAGTTAACACCCAGCTGCTGCTATACTTTAACAGTAAGATTAAGTGAGCTGGAATAACAGTTGGACTAACTGTTAGTTTGCGACTTCATTCTGTTAGCAGCCAGAGACTCCACAGACTCAGAGTTAACAGGTAAGCCAGCAGCAGCACTAACAGAAAGGTACTGAAAGAGCTGAACGGCAATAAAATATTTAAGATTATTTAGAAACATATTACCCTATTCACGCTATAAATTTAAAGCTACATTTCAATTTCGGAACACTTTTGCACTTTAGTTTTTATTCAACGCTGATTTGCATTTTTCACAATTTAATACTTAAATTTTATAAGAAAACGTAAAAAATAAGAGGATCAACAAAATGGCTGGAATCGCTGTCAAGCAGTTAAATGCTGATAAATTAACTTGTAGCCGCCCACCTTGGTCTGGCCCAGCAGCGCGTAGCCCCCCCTCAAGAAGTATGCAGCAGTTTTTGTAATGCTCAAGCTGAGCAACGCCCCCGGGCGATGCGTGCCCTTCTCCCTACGCCACACCCACCCCCTGGAGGTCCCGCTCGCATCTGTACCACAACAATTACACAAGGCAGCTGTGCTGCCAGCGGCAACAACGCGCATATTTTGCGCCAGCTAATGATTAATTATTTTAGCATAAAGCGTCAACTCAAGACGCAGCCACAGACAACGTAAAAAGAAACGAAACAAGCCCTAACACAAAAAAAGAGAGACAGAACGAAAAATTGAAATTAAATACAAGACAAGGCAGCTGGACAGGCGCGACAGCAGGAGTGAGAGAGGGAGAGAGATGGAGAGGGACAGGCACAAAGTCGCTCGACAGGCCACAGCAGTGCGATGTGGTGCGAAGGCGGCGGCTGGCTCATTAAAAAAACATTAAAGTGGGGCAAATGTGGCAATGCGAATTAACAGAGTCCAGCAGAGTCCTCCAGCCACTCGCTCCCTCAGCTGGCGGCAGCTGCATATTTAAAATAAATTAAAGTGCCCACATTTGCAAGGCGTGGCAAGGGCGAAGCTTTGAAGTGCCGGCAAATCAAAATATTGTTGAATTTCGCACATTTCCTAACATATAAACAGCATTTTCCGTTCCGCACACCCACACAAAACACACAGCACACACACACACACAATTACAGCCATTTGTCAATTTAGCAAACTTCCATTCAACAGGAAACCGGAAGCAATTGCCTACAACAACAGCAAAGGGAAAGCTTTGCCACAGGCAACCGAACGGAGTTCAGCAGAGGCTATATTTTTAGGCTTTTTTCTGTATGTTTGTTAGCACTCACCGTGGCGGGGGATCCGCTTGTATCTCGCATATAACCTCAACAGTCTCATCCTTGGAGGCACCAATTAGTATAACCCGATCCGTGTGCTTGCAAACAGGTGTGTCTGTTAAGTAGAAAGAAATGTATATAAGATTAAATTATAAAACATAGAATATAGTATTTGGGAATATCATTTATGTATTTAATAACTTATGAGAGTATTTAGAAAACTGCAAGCCAATGATATTATCATATACAATAAGTAAAAGCAAAGAAAATTAAAAATAATTTTTTATCAATTATTTAATCAAAAATGATACACTTAAAGTTTCTCAACTAACTTCTTTCAAATTAAACATCTGATCTAAACGAGCTTTTATAATAATAATTATAATTATTTTAAAAATATTTTATATTCCCCCATGAATATTTATTAATTCAAGTATTTATTAAAACAAAATTAACATTTTTTTAATTTTCATGATTTTTTCATCAACTTTATTACCAATAAGCTAAAACTATTTCATAAAACATACATATATCTAGCTGTATCTATCTTCACTGGGTATTTATTACTTCATATTAGAAATGGGCGTCGGAACTGGGTTTTTCGGTACCCAAAATTGTCCCGAAACTATTTTCGGCGTCGGGTAGAATTCCACGGACCTCATATCTATCGAATCTCTTACCACGATCTCGGGACATTAAAATCTTTACCAACTCGCCCGATACCGAAAAATGTTTTGAGACAATTTTCAGTAATGAAAATTCCGATTTCAACGCCCATCTCTACTTCATATATATATTCAAAAGTTAAGAAAAAATTATAATTTTTTAAATTGTAATAAAATTCTCTCACAATAATATCAATAAACCAAAATTAATTCAAATAAAACGTCTATAGCCACAACTATGGGAGCCACAAAAAAACTCGCTTAGCCAAACGTAAATGTTGTGAAAATCAAGAAAAAAAAGAAAAGCAGAAGAAAAACACAAGAAAACACTGAAAAATGAGGCAACGCATTTTCTTTCGCTTCGCAAGTTAATGGGGCGTTGATCACGACGAGGCAAACGCACAAAAGTGATTTAGACAGCAGGGCGGCCCACTCATCAGTTAGAGCAGGCAGGCAAGGGGCAGGGCCGCGGGGGGCGTGGCAACAGCCAACAGGCAAGCGGCAGTCAGTCAGTGTCAAAGGCAACGCTGGATGGCAACGCGGCGTCCTTGTTTACTTGAAATTAATTGATGTGGCAACATGATTTAGTACTCGCAGGTAAATAAGGCGTTCATAAATGTTAAAGGATTATTAGCTGACAGCACACGTGGCGTATGCGTAATTTGGCGTTGTCGTCGTCAGCCTTTCGCTGAGGGCCAAAAGCAAACCCCAGCGCAAAACCAAACGCATTAGCAGTCAGCCAAGTTGAATTTTTGATGAATTGTTTGTCTTAAAAATTTACAAAAGGGCGTAATTAATTAGCCAAAAAAAACAGCCCCCTTTCCGCTTGCTGTTGTTGCTTATTTAAATTGCGAGTTCACGAGGGCTGTTTGATCAGTCGTCAGCTAATTAGGCAGCACTCGAGACAGCACTTGAATAAGCACTTGTTGCTTTCGCCGTGTGCAAACAGCAAAAGTTCAATGACATCAAACATAACTTGGAGAATGGCATTGAATGAAAGATGCAGAGCGAGAGAGATAGAGATAGATAGAGAAAATATTTGGCATTTAAGAGTGTGCGAAGGCAAAGCGAAATAACTTAGTTCAGAGAATTCCTCTTAGATTAGTTACTAATTGATTTCATTTGAAAATTAAAAGCTGAATTTTCTAGAAGGAAACTGACGAAAACATATTAAAGCTGAGTTATCATTATTTGCTTGTTAAACAGGATTAAGTAACAATTTAAGCCCTTCCTTAAATATTAGAAAAATAAATGTTGTTGCTTCAACAAAAACCAAAATGTCAGCTGACGTCGACGTCGAGGCATTTAATTTATGGCTCGAAGCAATGCGTCTGTCTAGTTGCATGTTGCAAGCAGGAGCAGGGAGAGGAGTGCCACTTGAATTGCTGTTGCAACATGTGTATCGCTCAGAGGCAAAAAAAGACGGGCAACAGACTATACCGCTAAATCCGGCTCCGAAACTCATTATGAGTGCGATCAGCAGCCGAGCGGAGGCGCTTGTCAAATTGCTTGAATTAAAGCGCAGCTGCCTGATACAGCAGCAGCAGCAGCAGCAGCAACAGCTAGAGAAGAGCTGGCAACATTTCGCGGCCTGTTAAATTGAAGCATAATTCCGCGGCAGCTGCAACAGCAGCAATGAAATATGACGCAACGCATGCGGCAAGCATATGAAAAGCGACTGGATTTTCCAGATAAGAGAAGCAAGGGCTGATGATGAGGAGCTGCGAGGCGGCTGCCGCTGCTGCTGCTGTTGCTGCTGCTGGCAAAATGTTGTATTTATGCAAAAAGCGGAATGAAAAATATTTTCACAGCCTTGACTTGCAACTGCGCCACCAAAGCGAGACGACGACGACAACGACTCAACTCGAGTTCAGCTCAAGAGCTCCAGTTGCAAAATGAAAACGGCGAGCATAAAAAAAAAATGCAATACATCAAAAAAGAGGAGGAGGAGGGAACAGTGGAGCCGTCGCTGCCGCGTGACAACGTCGCTGTCTGACTTTATGATAAGAAACATGGGTCAAGGGGCAGGCAGACAGCCAGCAGATAGATGAGGCATTCAAACAGTGCACTTTGTTTGTAATACCAACTGATGCGGAGAAAAACAACAAAAAAAGAACTGGCAACAGCGCAATAACTTCCTACGATTTTTATAGCGTATTGCTTGATCATTGAGCAGACTTCTTGCCTTCCCCTCTCTTTAATATATGTATATAACCACATCTTTGATATACTCACATTTAACGCGCAGCGGCAACTGATTGCTGACCGTTTCGCCTTCGTCGTTGATGGCGCTGCACGCATAATTTCCCGCATAGTGCTTCGTTATCTTCTGCAGCACCAGGCTCTGATTGGAGCGTATGACACGGGCCGAGGTATTGTGCTCCAAGTGAACGCCCTGTGCGAAAGAGCATGCAGAATAATATATAAAGCAATAATATTTATGGTTAAAGCAAAAATAAGGTTATTGTTATTATAGGAACACGGTTTTTTTAACCCCAAAAAATAGTTGGGGACATTTTGCTTAAAAATTAAAATAAACGAATTCTGGGCTTTGGGTAAAATATAAAGATTAACTCACATAGTAAAAAACTACTCTTATCAGAAAATAGGAAAACAGGAAAATAGAAATCTGTATGTCCTTCCTTTCGTCTGTTTGTCCGTCCCTTGGGTCGTTCACTAAGTAATATCGTTTTTTTAGTGAAATTAAAACAGGCTCATACAATGTTTGACTTTTGCTGGCAAAAAACTGGTTTAAGTGGTTTTTGAAGGTGAAGGTTGTACCATCCAAAAAATTCTGCAGAGGCCGTAACAAGTAATAGTCCGAAGGTGCCCTAGTCTGGAGAATATGGTGGGTGTGGTAGCACCTCCCATTCAGTCTCGCATTATACTGGTGGAACACTACACCTTTTCTATTGAACAATTCTGGTCTCTTTTCTTTGAGTGCATCACTTAATTTGTCCAGCTGATTGCAATAAACTTCAGGATTAATCGTTGTTTTGTCCGGCAAAAGCTCAAAATAATCGTTCCCCATGAAATCCCACCAAATGGCCAACGACTTTATTTTGTCCACATCGGCTTCAAGAGGCCTTCCAGGACGTGGTGCATCCTCAAGATTGAAATTGTTGGAACGAAATTTTGCAAGACAATTTTGGCATTGGCGTTCCGTCAATACATCTTCTCCGTACACATCGCATAATTTTCGCCTTGCTTGAACTGCATTTTTCCCCTTTTGATAGTAAAACAGTAAAATATGCCGAAAATATTGTTTTTGATCTTCCATCTTAGATAGGGCACCAAATGAAAACTGATTCACAAAATCCAAGAACATTTTTTACAAATAAGCTTTACTATATCAGTTGTTGAAATTTAAAAATTTTAAGCGGTTAAGCACGAAGTTAGCTGCGAAAAAATTCGATAAGATCAGCTGTTGTCATGAAACGAAATTACTTAGTGTACGACACAATATATTCTTGTATACCATACGCCATACCATACATTACTATCGATATTTTTTTAAGCCCTAACTTTAAGATCATAGAAGCTAGAGATACCAAATTTACTATGTATGTTCTGTGATGAAAATACAGATTATAAATATTTTTGCAGATTTTATATGGGGAGATCCCCATTAGACCCAAAACTAAAACAATCTTATTTCAAATAGCAGAGAATTGCTTTCATTAAGAAACTGCAACTAGAACCTACGTTATTTGACAATTTATTTCTCATATTGCTACCCAAGCATATGTATGTATGTATAGATAGTAGATGTAAGCTAGATTGCTTGAAACATCATCTTGAACTTAGTTTAGGGAATCTTCTGGTACCGACTAAAGTGTTCTGTACTTTTTCTCATATTAAAATTTATAGACCCGAATTGTATATAAACTTTTCTCTTTGTTCAGACAAGTTTTGCCAAGCTTTTGTCAGATTTCATGGCAGCTAGTCTAAAACAAATTGGTTTCTAATAAATATAGCTCCAATTCGCTATTTGTAGAATTTGCTGTCTGTCTGTCATATTCCCAGCAGACGTTTGCAATTTCAATTTGCCTAGATGTTTGAAACAATCGAGTGCTTGTTAAACCATTCAAGTCCATTCACAAACAAGACCGGCATTCATATAGCATTCAATTCTAAAGGCAACCACCGACTTGGCTGACTTTCACTTCAGTTAGTCGTGTGCTCTTTGCTGATTGATTGAGAGGAAGGCGACGACTGCAATTGAGCGACAGCCAAAGCGTTGGTAAAATCAATGCCACAAATCCCAAAACTATTTTCTGAAATGAAATGGCATATGGCGGCGCCACTGCTAGCCCCACTTCCGCCCCAAACAGTCATTCTCGGGTGTGAAATGAATTGAAATGAGCAAGTGCAGTGCGATGCAACAGCATCAGTTTCTGCATCAGCATTAGCACTAGGAGCCCACTGGGCTATTGACACTTAAACAGAAAATGAATGGAAGGCAGCCAAGCAGACAGCCGGGTCAGAGCCCGGCAGAGGCTCGAGCACGACCCGAAGCTCAGTTCCTGTTGGCATTGTGTTTGGGGTTTTTGGGGGAAAGAGAGAGATTTAACTTCCAGCTGACTTGACGCGACTTACATTATGTAACCACAACAGTTTCCGCCATTGAGGATTCGATTGTACGTGACACTCGAAGTAAACATCGTCGCCTTCCTTGATATCATCCGGTGTCAGCGTGGAGCCCAAACGCAGCGTCACCAAAGGAGGATCTGCAATAAATTGACAAAGAAATGGAGGACAGGTGTTAGCAAAGCTATAAATAACAGGTGATTAACTGATTGTTAGAGTAAATGATTCGTTTGAATTGATTATATTTATATATATTTGAAAAATGATTCCT
The DNA here is from genome assembly GCA_035045545.1 of Drosophila gaucha. Taxonomy (NCBI): domain Eukaryota; kingdom Metazoa; phylum Arthropoda; class Insecta; order Diptera; family Drosophilidae; genus Drosophila; species Drosophila gaucha. The sequence goes on from JAWNOY010000099.1 coordinate 3,637,053, forward strand.
TTTCATATGAAAATAAAAAAGTTAAATACATATATGTTTGATATAAATATATATGATATAGTTATATATAAACTATATGTACGTATACTAAGATTTTTCTCATTATTCTTTGTAATAAAGCCTCAACTTCTAATTTCTGCTTACGTAATTCTAGTAATTCCTCTACAACTTCTCCTACTGCATTGCCTCATTCCGTCCTAACATTTAACCCTTCTTTCTGTACAACTGCCTCCCAATTGCCGACCATCAGATGCGCAATAAGTCGAGTGATCTATTTGATTTAATAGTGCTTGCAAATATGAGCGATTTGCTGCAACGACAGCAACATCAACAAAGAGTTATGACAACAACATCCTAATGGAAACAGAGGACAAGGAACAAGGATCGCCTGGCCCGGACTGGCCTGGCCTGGCCTGGGTTTGCCCTGTGGCTCTGACTGGGCGCTGCTTGTGAACATGTGTTGCCGCTTAAGTCGTTTGAATTTGCTTAACGAGCCACAAACTTTGCGACAAACACAGCACAGGAACTCAAAAAGGCTGCGGCCAGAACGTTGAACGTTCAACGTTGAACGTTGAAGGAAGGACGTGCCACGTGCCAACCTTAATATTGTTGAGTTATTGGCGGCCAAAGCCAAACGGCGCCAGTCAAGAGTTAGACGACGCCGACGACATCGTCGACGAGGCCAAAACTTTGCTCACTTTAGAACGGCCTCGCAAAGTTTACTTTACCCCATTCGCTCCCTGCTTCCCCTCCTCGCCTCCTCGCATCGAAAGGTCTGAGCTGGCAGTCGCCTCGCCAATCAGCAAAAGTGCTCGAAAGGGACCCGCTGCAAAAACTCTTTCGCCGAAAGTCGCGACGCCGTATTTCCGCACACATGTTGCAGGCCATTTTTGTGATTATCATTTACCGTTAGCTGCCACCGAACTGCAAAAAAAAAAGCAAAGTAGAGGCATAAAACTTCCTCCACTCTCACAGTTTTTGGTTGGCTATCGATCGGGGGTCTGCTGCGTTTCGGGCCTCCTGTAATTTATGTGCAAATGAAAGTTGCCTTATTATATCATATGATATATGCGACTGCTGCGATTTGGCAATTTTAAAGCTAAGCTTTTGCGCTTTTAAAGCCAAAACTAGCTGCAAATCGATTAGAGCTAAGAGTTACATATAGCAAAGCTGTATTATTTATATTTTTTTGCTATAGACAGGCCACAGGAGAGGTGGCAAGGGCGGAAAGGATGAGTCCCAGGTCAGGAGTTCTTTTCAGGTACGAGTAAATACTATCTGTAGTTATTTTTTCAGTATAATCCTTTCATAAATGTATATTCCTTCTATATATTCCTTATATATACTCTGTAAATATCTATATCTATATCTATATTACATCAACATCTACATCTACATCTACAACTACATCTACATCTACATCTACATCTATATCTATATCTATATCTATATCTATATCTATATCTATATCTATATCTATATCTATATCTATATCTATATCTATATCTATATCTATATCTATATCTATATCTATATCTATATCTATATCTATATCTATATCTATATCTATATCTATATCTATATCTATATCTATATCTATATCTATAGCTATATCTATATCTATATCTACATCTATATCTATATATATATATATAGATATCTATATCTATATCTATATCTATATATGTTCAATCTAAACCTGCTTTACCTTCATCAATTTTATATAAATTTCTTTTAGACAACCTGTATCTATATATATTTCTTCTATACCTATTATTTCTGTTTAAATAAATTCCATTCCATATCGATTCTTCTATATATATTAATTGTATTTTTATTTTATTCATATTTATATTTATTACACCAATTCTTGCAATATCAACTCATTCGATACCTCTACTTTTCATATAAATTGTTTCCTACATACAAATAATTATACTTGCCCCATAAATATATACATTATTGAATTTCTATTCTTACCGTATCTACTGTTTCTTAACATAAATATAAATTTCATCTATCTCTATTACTTTGATACATATATTTGTTCCCTTCATATTTATATCCTCATTTATCATCAGCTGCTCCATGTTTCGAGTACAACTACAGCAAAAATACAGCTGAGTATAATATATTCTTCTGCGCACAGCTTTAAAGTACGACATTTAAAGTAATCTTGGATGATTGGCTGGCAACCATATACATATACATATGTATATATGCGCATTTATATCATATGTAGAGAGTATAAGCTGGCGTTTCTATTGCTATGCTCTAGCGTGCGTCCACTTTAAAAATATCAACTCAAATTGCAGCATTGAGAAAAATATCGCGATGCTTTCGCTTTTCCAAAATGCGAGGCACGCACACAGTACAAGCGCCATAAACAACGGCCGAGGGACATGCACACACACACATGTACACACACACACACATACACATAAATATATTGTCTGTGTAGTGCGCTCATGGGAATCTCTATGTCTGTGATTGCATTGCATGTTTTGTTGTCCTGCTTCCTTGTTTGCCGGGGCCACATTATAAATTTTAAAACGAGCGTGTCACATACGCACACACAGAGAGCGAGCGCGCGCTCTCACACATAAAGAAAATTATACGTACGGAATGCAGCAGCAATAGCAACCATACCACACGCCACGCCACGCCCACCGCACTGCCCAGCCGCCCCCGGCATAAAGCATGGCAAATGGCCTTGCCAAATGCCGTGCCTAAGAAGCCAAAACGAAGTTGGCATAATAACTCAGGCATGATGCTGAATAGAGATATCGTATAGAAAGCACAACAACAAAAACAACAACTGCAACAATAACAAGCAGCAGCAACAAGGACATGGCACACAACAACGAGCATAAGCAACAAATGCGAAACGATGCGGAACATATTTGCTATGTGTGTTCAAATTAAAAATGCAAAAAATATAATTTTAGATCATATAGACATAGGCGACTTGAAGATGCGCTACATAATATACCGAATATTTGTAGAGAATTAGATAAAAGGTAGAAAAGTAAATTTTTAAAAGATAAGACTATTGTTAATATTTGTTTATAAAATTTGAAGAGAGTTAGATACAAGATCAATGCAATAGAGAAAATTTTTTATAAATATTTGATCTATATTCTCTTTAAATTTCTGCTAGTTTATCTCCTAGGCCATGTCTAATTTCTGTCATCTTTGAGCTGAATAAAGGAAATTTTAAAGAGCTATATCTTTGAAATATAGTACATGCATACATGTGTTCAAAAAGTATGGTGTATGGATTTTGAATACCCGCGGGTTACATAAACATAATTGATTTTCGATTTTTTATAAGAATTTACTATTGTGAGTATTTCAAGCTTTAAAAAAGACTGAAATACATATTACATTTTTCAAAAATCTCTTGACATCAACAGCGCTTTTTACCTTTCATTTTACAATATAAAGTTAAAGACCATACCAGGCATATATGCGCATATCGACTAAAATAAGAATAAAATATCGAAAACTAAACTGACATTAACAATTACTATCTATTAATCTATCTTAATCTACATCTTTATCTTTATGGAAGACCTCACATAAAACGTCTTTAAATTAATTGCTAACAATTCTCTACTTTAATTTTCAAACACTTTAATTTAAGCTAAGAAAATATTTAAAAATGTAAATGATACACTTAATGAAACAAATATAAATAATTTTAATAATTTTTCTTATTGATGAATCCATTGTTAAATCACAAAAATTCAGAGCCTTGCCTAATGAAATTTTGTTAAAGTACATAAAGTAAAGGTGATATAGGACTTGTCTTAAGACTATAAAAATGCATAATAATTTTATATGCCCTTTCTTAAAGACATATGCAAATGACTGCAGGGTATTACATATGCTCAAATTAAAAAGCATAATTTATATATGCACAATATATTTTGCTTGCTTTAAAAATCAAGCGTTTGCATTGTGTGTAGGTGTGTGTGCTTGTGTGTGTGTGGGTGTGTGTGTTTATTTATATGAAAATTCTGCCGTACGTGCCGATCATAAACTTTATTTGCGTCAATGTTGCGAACGGTGTTGCCCAAAAGGCAAATAACAACAACAACAACAACAACAGCAGCAGCAAAAAATATCAAAAACAAACAAATAAAAAATAATATTCTAAAATATAAAATATGAAGCCAACAAGTATGTGTGGCGCATAAAAAATATAATAATAACACCTTTTATCTATATATATTGTGTGTGTATATATATATATGTTTTGCTTAACATCAAGCCTAAACAGCAACATGCTTTTCTAGCTGTGTATTTTCTTCATTTCACTTTTCCGTTTTATTTTTTGACGTCAGCAGATTGCAGTAAAAATTTAATATTTGAGGAAGTGAAAAGCAAAGAAACAACATTACGTGATGTGCCGCAAATACACATGTGTGAGTGTGTGTAAGTGTGTGTGCACAATGTACACACAGTCGAAATAATAAAATACAACGCGACGTATACGTAACGCAAACTCAAACTCAACTCTGACTTTGGCACTTTACGATGTCCGCAGTGCTTACTTTTGCGACCATTGACCCATTGACTGTACAATTTGGCCAACATGTTGGCGAGTTTGTTAATCTTTAACTACAATCTTTATAGATTTTGCTCTGATTTGCAGTTGAAGCATTAAACACGAACAGCTGTGGTTAGATATGGAATAAATGGTTAACTATGTAGAAATGTGTTGAATGAATTATTGAAATTTTCTAGATGTGCAATTGAAACTACGTTTGCCTTAAAGAATATATTTGCCTTTAAAATAGATATAGATATAAGTATCTATTATACAATATATTTCTTATTGTTTCTCTTTATTTACAACTGTTGCTTATGACATCAAGGAATTTTTTGGTTATAGAATTAATCTCGTTATTACGCACTGAACTCAGTAGGATTCGAACCCTATATATGTATCAGACTTTTTTTGTTTTTTTTTTCGTTTCTCTAATATAATATACTAAGACACTTCTATAAAAGTTTAGTCTTATATTATTAAAATTTTGTATTCTGTAACTCGATTTCGATTTTCAAGCCTTGGGCTCATATTTCTTTAAAAACAAAAGCTAAGCTTGACTTTTAGAATGGAATGTCTTAGGCTTCTTAACTTTACCTGAACTTAATGCTGCTCAAACTAACATTACAAATATTATATTAAATATTATCTTAAATATTACATTATATTATTCTTTAAATATTATAAACCCGTTTTAATATAACCTTATCTCTACTGACAACCTTATCTAAAGGTAACTCCGCCTAGCCTTAAGCCATCTAACTAAACTTGACCTAACTTAACCTAACTTTATCGAAATACTGGCCTATTCTAACCTAATCTAACCTAACGTAGCCGTATTTCATTGAAACTAAGCTAACCTAGCCAAACTTAAGCTGTTCTAAACTAACCTAACCCAATTGAACCAAACCTAACCTATCCTAACTATATATCATATCGAATTAATAATTAAAAGAAGTTTTTAATTATTTAGTTCAATTTGCCACTATTAACAGAACCTGCTTATAAGCAGGAAAACCAAACTATAGCAAAATATTTATTTTGATATGCTTTTCCTGTTGGTTATTTGAGTTTTTTGAAGAGCTTTGGGTATGGGTAGGCAAAGTCCTTCATTTAATTTAAGCGCCTGCCATACATTTTGCTAGCCCACATATTTCATTTGGGCGCTTTTCGCGAGCGCTTCGACGGGAGGAAGGGGTGGGAGCTGGGGCTGTTTGGGTGGTAACACGGCGGCTGCCTTCTGGCCCATGGCAAATTATTCACAATTTGTCATTTGTCTTTGATTTATTTGCATTTTAAAGGTTTTCAACGGCGACGACGACGACGTAATAAATTTAGCTGGCTGTCTACCTTTCTGCTAGCTGTCGGCGAATGCTTACTTTTTTTCGGTTATTTTTAGCGTACACAGTAAATGTATATACATATATATATTTTAGACTTAAGCACAATTTGTAATACTTACAGACGACATTCAATTTCCACATGGTCTCCAAATAGAGGCCGTTCACATTTGGATTTTCCGCACGGCATGTTATCGATTTGCCATCGTCGTCTGTGGTTGGCACAAAGCTCAGCTCCGAGCGTGTCGAGTTCTTTGATATGTCGTCCTGCAAAATGTGTTTCTGCATTAATTAAGTTTCGGCCTTAGAGTGAGAGCGAGTGTGTGGGATCCCCTTTACACCAAAAAATGTCCTAAGGCGTTCTGTTCTTTGTTTTCTTTGTGTGTGTGTGTGTGTATTTTTTTTGCAAATTTGTCGAAATATTTTATGTTTGCAATTTAAAATTTATTGCTGTATACTTTGGGTTTTATGTGCCTTGTGTGGGTATTATAAATTTTATAGCGCCGCGCTGCAGTAAGAATAACAACAACAACAACAACAACCACACATAATTAGTTGAGCTGTTGTAGTCGTTATTCTTGCTGTTAGTTGAACAGGTCATAAAATTGTTCATTCTTAAACGTGTGTGCGGGTGTGTCGCCCCCTGGCGGCCAGACACCAAAACTTGCTAAACGGCTGCAGAGGCGTGAAATATGCACATACAACCACATGCTCCGGTAAATGGCAGTTATAGAGTTTCGTTTTTTTAAGTCGGTTTTACGAAAGGTGTTAATAGGCGAACAGTTAGCGAGAACGGTTTCTTTCAGTCCAAAAGCTTAGAGTAAAAGATAAACTATAAATATTTAAAAAATATTTGTGTAGATTGTTAAATAATAAGAATAGTTAATGAAATAATGAGACATATAAAATGTAAAATAAAGCTGGGGTGGCCGAAAGGTAGCTTATTCGACTGAATCCCCGACATTTTTATCAATGAGTTTAAGTTCTTTGAGCTCCTATTGAATTGATAAATAGTTTAACCTAGTTGTAAACTTAATTTAGTGTACTGTCCTTTTAAGCATTTGAAAAACATTTTGGAGCAATGCAAATAACATGTTTAGCCTAACGCTCCGACTACCCTAATTAGCTGCAATTCGTAACGAGCGACTCGATTGTCGGCCGAGTCGTTGGCCCCAAAACGTTGATTAATGTCGTGCTCCATATGAAGTTGGTAGACTTTAGTTTTATGCTCGCCATATCCCCATGTCTGGCACACACACACATACACATATATATAAGCCACCCACAAAGTCCACACATTAGAGTGGAAACTAAGGCACCAAAAGGCATGTAGCAAAAGGCATGTCTAAAGGGCAGTACGTCGACCGTCCCTCTGTCTGTCTGTCTGTCTGTTCGTCGGTCTGTCTGTCTGGCTGCCGTAGACTAGAGGGCGGCCTTTTGCCGCATTACGGCAACTTTATGCCACGTGAAAAACTAGTGAAAAACATTTCCGGCCTTTAAAGGAGTGTAGCTGCAAACGGCAAAGCAATCAGCGCTGGTATGCATAAACGAGTATGCATATAAGGCGGACAGACATGGACATAAACAACAACTGTTTTTGGGGTTCCGGACAGCGGACGAGGGCGGGGGCGGGGGCGGGACAAGTCAACAGCGGAACGGAACAAAAATGAATTGCAACAAAATTGCGCTAAAACTCCCATAAATTTGTCCAAAGTTGAAACAAAACAAAAAAGGCACAACAAATGAAAATGGCAAAGGAAAAGTGTAGCAAATAAAATGAAAAACCAAAGGATTGTGGGTGAGGGGCGTGGCAGGCAGGCGAGGCAGGCGTTGCTGTACGTTGTGTATTGTGGAGTTTATATCACATTATCTGTGTTTATTCTAACGGTGAGTGCGGAGCGCGGCAAGTGTGAGCCACGCCCAGGGACAACAAGTGGGTGTTGCGCCCCCCAAGAGTTACGAGTTGCAGTGTGTGTGTGTGTGTGTGTGTGAGTGAGTGAGTGTGTGTGTGTGTGTGTGAGTGAGTGAGTGTGTGTGTGTGTGCCTGTGGCTTGACTGTGCAAATACAATAACTTATCGTGAGTCAGTCAACAGCCCCTTCACTAGCCTAGACAGTGGCAATACCACAAGTGTTGGCCAGGGCACGCCAATTGCGGTCAGGTGTGAGTCGTACCTATTCCCGAGCCCAAGCTCAACCCAACCCCCACTCACCTTTGTGCGTCGCAATTGACGTTTTCCCTTGTACCAGGTGATGATGGCATTTGGACGCGACCCGGATGATTCACATGTAACTTCATAGCGTCGATCGGCAATCATTGAACTGGGCGGCTCCAGGATTTTTACAGTTAAAGGTTTCACTGTGAATGAAATCAAAAGAAAAATGTTTATAATTTATATATTGGCAAATAAATAGCTTACATAATCATTTATTTATACTTAAGCTTATTTATTAGCAATAAATGGTTTGAGAAATGTTTTTTAAATATATTTATTTAATTTGGAATGAAACTATTTTTCTTTATATTTTAATAATCTTTTTTTAAATTTAAAACAAACTAAATTTTTCTGTATATAAATTTATATTTTTTTTTTGTATAATTTATATGTATACATATATTTTTTTCTTTATGTTAATTTAGTATAAAAAAAAATGTTCTTTACATATTGTATTTTTTTTGAGTCGAATACTCTTAGCTTATTATTTAAAACTAGACTTAACTTGTTAAATTAATTATTAAAATAAATATATATTTTTTTTAATTTAAAATAAAACAAATTTGATATATATTTTTTATTTTAAAGAAATTTTCTTTAGAATAAAAAATATGTTCTAAATATATATATTTTTTATATTGATTTAATTTATCTATATGTATTTATATTTTTTTTTTTAAATTTTTTTAGTTTTAAATAAAAAACATTATTCTCTATACCTATTTTTTTTTGAGTCGAAGAATTTTTATTAAATTTAATTTGCTACGTAAATGATAAAAATAATTCTTTTTTTTAATTTTTTAATTTACAACAAAACTATATTTCTATATATTTTTTTGTTTTTTTCTATATTTTATAAACATTCTTTCTTCATTTCTAATTATAACATATTATCTCATTTAAAATGTTCATTTCACAGTTTCTTCTTTGTCCTATTAAACATGTCTATAGCATGCCTAGCTTATATAAATTATTTAGAGCCTTAACAACTTGTATCTACTGCGATAGCATCTAAAGGCCGTCTCGACTCAAGTGCTGACTACATATATTGTAGTAGTCCTTAGGCCCCTTCTATATACCTAATGGCCTTCCCGAGTGCAGAGAAAATAGAGCGAGGTTAATATTAGGTCTAACGCCCCTTCATTCACGTGGTAATTATTAAACAACTAGAACCGAGCTGTATTCAATTTCTGCTTTGTTTGCATTGCGTTACAATCATGAAATATATTGAATTGGATTTGTTGATGTTTGCACAAGTTGTTGACTCGGAAAATAATTAAGAATTGTCTTATTGAAAGATAATATTTTCATTTCATTTGGAATTCAAATTGCTTGCATTAAAGGTTAAAGTTCGAGTATATAAAATATAAAATTTAGATATAATCTTCAGCTATTTTGACTTCTAGTGAAATGCTAAGCCTGATAATTATATATACATATATTTCACTGTAATTATATATGTCTCGCATTTGAGTTATATTTTTAGGTCATGTGTGGGTATTATATATAGACTTAAGTCTTGAGGCACTTACGGTGCATATCGAGTATGAAGCTCTTCTCCTTGGGCTTATCCAATTGCGTATTCAATGCCTGACATGTGAATACGGAATTCAGATCGTTACGCTGCACCGATGGCCACAACAGTCGATTCTCGATAACATCGCCGGAATTGTGCTCGTTTTGATTGTCGACAAGTAGTCCATTTACGAGCCAGCGGACCTGCGGTTGCGGTCGACCTATCAAATCGAGTCGAGAGAGAAAAGCAAAAACAATCGTTTATATGTACATATAGGGAGATAGGGAGTGTATAAAGGGCGCAAATTAAAAAGTCAAGTTTTGGCAAGGCTAAAAAAATAGCGCAAAGAAAAACGAAAGCAAATCAAAAGCAAACTTTGTGATATTTTCATTTTCGGTCAAAAGTGCGGCTTGAGGTTTTTTCTTTTTTTTCTATTTTTTTTTTTTTGCCAATGCTTTTAAGGAAATTAACAGGAAATTGTCTAGCCGGTCGAGCGGATATAGCCATGAGTGTGTATATGTGTATGTGTGTGTGTGTGTTGAGGAATAGCAACAAAAAAGAAAATAAAACGAAATGGTGGGCGTGTCTATTGGCAATGGGGTTAAGCTAGGATAGTTGGGTTTACTTACCACCCACCACACGACAAGTGATAACAATATCATCGCCCTCCTGCTTGGGACCCAGTTGTGTGCCATTCAGTTGACGACCCCAACGGTCCAGTATGAGTGGCTGCTCCGGAAGTACTAAAAACAACAGCAACAATTGATAGGTATGTGTATAAAGAGAAGGTGTGTGTGTCTGCATTTTAGATACTCACTTATTACAGACAAATTGAAACGGAAACTTTGTGTTTGAGCTGTGCGAAAATCGACACGACAACGGTAAATGCCTTGATCATGCCGTTTGATATCCTGCAAAATTCCATACGTTAAATTATTATAGATGTGTGTGTGTGTGTGTTAGTGTGAAGGGCAACAGATGATTAGCATATATACACACTCCTATACACCTATACAGCTGCACACCCACAAAACACAGTTGGTTCTGCTTGCAGCCATGTAATTTTCAATTATTGCATGTCACCCAAGTCGCACAACTCTGTGGTCTGTGCCTTGGCACTTGAGATATATATCGTAAACTCTAGTCCTGGCGATTAGTTCGGGCTTTGTTAATTATTGTTGAGCAGTTCAGTCCATGAATGAATATAGTTTACTTAGGCTCAGCTTGACATGAGCTGGTTTTTGGGATTTCTTATGTCTTGAATTAATAAGTTCTTGAAAACAGTTTCATTTTAGTTATACTTCATTGTTATTAGTTCTTTTGATATTTAACTCTATTCAGTCCGTTAATAATTAGTAAAGCTAATGGGACAAGTGAAACGTATTTTGTATTAAGCTTCAAAGGCAACTGCTATATATTTTTGTTGCTCACTGAACTAGTTCTTTCGATATGAAACTTATTCGTTTAATGATTCGGTATTTAGTGAATTTTTTAGTGATTTAATTACTAGTTCCGTCAACTAGTTAAATTTTGAAATGTCTTTTAAAGATTTCTGTCATAAGCTTTTTGGTAACTCACTCTATAATCTAATAACTAGTTCCGTGAACTTGCTGGTTCCACACACAACTTTTGGTTAGTATCATATAAAATTAAAATATTTAAAAAAAAATTATAAAAAATATATTTTTATTTTATTTTGACCTTAGTACCAAATAATTAATAAATTTGTTAAATAAAATAATAAATAATATTTTTTAGATTTGCAAATTATAAATTCTTTTTCAATTCCAATTTATAATTTATTTTGGCTAGCATATTATAAAATTATGACATTATTAAAAAAAAATTATTTAAATATTTTTTTGTCATTTTTATTTTTTTGAGCTTAGTAGCAAATACTAGTTCTTAATTTGTTAAAAAAAAATAATAAATAATATTTTTTCACTTTTAGAATTATTTCAATTTTTAAGATATTAGAAAATAACATAATAAACTATTATCCAAATTATAAAGTCTGTTTCAAATCCAATTTATAATTCCTATATTAATATAATTTTAGCAATATATTCATTTTCGTTTCAGTGGGTGTATTCTCTCTAACTACTTGCTCGTAATTTATCGTATAACCTGGCGTTAGGTTAATTTCCCAGCAATTGAAAGGCAATTAAAATTCATTTATAAAGTCGCTCACCCAGAGATTCCAGCCATTTGTCGCTCATAATTCATGGGACTATTTGAGTTATATATGCATATATATATATATATATATATATTTCTGCTATATCGCTCGCATTACGAAGCTTGATGCAACCGCGAATGGTAAATTTATGGGGGGTAAAGGGCTCAGGCTGCCTCTTCGTGTGCATTTCACATTCATTTCCAACTGTAAACGTGAGTGAGTGCATGTGTGTGTGCACATGCAGCTCGTTAGCATTCCCAGCGGGTTGTCTTAAGCCAGGAATTGTCCAAGGAACCCGAACCCGAACCTCAACTCAAGTTGGCCTCTAAAAGTCAACGGTTTGTGGTGCAAAGACATGCCGAGGCGTTAGTTCAAGTAGCTGCCACACAGTAAGTCTCTCTCTATGAGTGTGTGTGTGTGTGTGTGTGTGTGTGCATTGCATGACAATAACGGTAAATCAAGTTATCTGTAAACATGCAAGACATTAATAAACATTTCGCGTGCGCGAGGCAATTTAACAACTTTTGATATCTAAATTTGTTTTCGCATTGCCTCTGTCGCAGTCGCCGTCGCAGTCGCAGTCAGCGTCACAGTCGCTCTTTGGCATTCCATTTCGCCATTTTGCCCATTTGCAAAATGTTCTGTACATCCGTTTACTGTTATTCGTGCTGACTTAATTCCTAACACGCATTCGCAATGCCAATTGCCATTTGCAGATTTCCAATTGGAAAACCCTTTCAAATGCGATGGAAAATCTAGGAAAAACTAACTGAATTCGATGAGCAAAACTTGTTTAAGTTTTCTGAATTATTTTTACAGAGGAATATGGCAATTACAAATATATTTGCATTCAGCGTATAAATACTATATACATATGTGTGCTAATATATTATAAATCCAGTTTACAGAGTATACTCTAGTCTATCATTAGTCCAAGTCTAATGTTACATTTTATTTCGCTCACAAAATTCAATTGAATCTTCATGTTTGCCCTTTCCATGTTTGTGAAAAGCTCTTTAAATGGCCAAAGTCTTTACTGCAAGCATTGATTCGGCCAGTTTTTTGGAAATTTCTCAAATACACTCAAATTTAATGGAATATTTAAAGAAGTCGGAATGATATTTCCATATACATTCACACGAGAAAGGAAACAAATCGGCAGCTGTGAGCTGCTGGTTAACCGTTGCGGATCTTACCTTAATTTCCAAAGTAGCTGGCTGCGAGTCAAAATGAAATTTGGCACGTGAACCAAACACCTCCGGAGCTGACCAATGTCGAGGCTGCTCAATGGCCATATTATCGCGCACATCGAAGCTGCAAAAAGTAGAGAGAGAAGCCGAAAATTATTATTATTATCATGCTGTAACGTAAATATTTTAGTGAAACGAAATGAAATCAAGTTGATATAAATTCTTGAAAAAATATGTGTGCGCAAGAAAATTAAATCCATAGGCCATATAATTCAGCTCGGGCGCCAGCTCCCGTTTTATATATATATAATTGAGTTTTTGTTTTTCTCATTTTGAAATTGGCGCGCCAAAAATTAGCCTCATTTATTTCTGACCCGCTCATTAGAGAGAGAGCGAGAGAGAGAGAGGATAGTGCTCTTGCCACGGGCTGGCTGCCAAAATAGAATTTATGGGCCAGCAGATAAACATTTTTTCAATTTTCTTCCTCTTTCTGCTGCATTAAATGCGCCAAGTTTTACCTAGGCTACCAGCTGCAGGCCATAACACTTAAGACCTGGCTAAATGCTGAGCGCTGCAGTTTCATTAAAATAGCCATAAACCTGCTTCGCATTTGAGCTGTTTGCTATTGAACTTTATGCAGCTATAAATATTTGCAGGACTCTAATTTGGAAACAAGCTACCGATAGATATATATGTGTTTAAGTATATATATTCCTGTTTGATTTATAAAATGTAACTAGGTTTTGTTTGCTGTTTTCTAGCTTAATATTATCGTCCATAAATAGCATAGATAAATCATATCATGGGAATTTAAGGCCCATTCTCTTCGTCTTTTGATTTTAGAATTATTTTAGTTATTTATTTATTAATGGCAGAGATAAAATGAAAACAAAATATAATACTGAAAATATAAGTAAAATATTCATGGAACTTAAGATTTATGGAATTTAATTCTATTCTTATTTGCAATTAAGTATAGAATATATAAGTTATTTACTTCCCCTAAATTTGAATTATTTCTATTTATTTTAAGCCACATTCAAGTGAAAAAGAAATGTATGGCTCAACAGTATAAAAGATAAATTCTAATTAACTTTTAAACTATTTTATTTTTGTTTTATTTAGTTAATTTATTTTATTTATTTTTTAATTTTATATTTTTATTTATTTTATTTATTTATTTTAAATATTTTTTTTATTTTATTTGTTTTATTTATTTTTTTTTGTTATTGAATTTATTTTCCCCCCTTTTATTTTACAAAGTATTTTAATACTATCTTTACTTCCTAACTTTATGTAATTTGTATTTAATTATTATGGTATTATATTCGATTGTATTTACTTATATTCTATTAAACACTTTCCTTGTAGTGTTATTTGAATCCTATCGCAGCTATTTTGATTGTTTCTAAAATTATGACAATAGTTGCTAACAGGCTTCTGAGCCGAAGCTCTTGCAACGACAATAAGTGCCAAAAGGGATAGTCAAGGGTCGTGAGGGGTAATTGCGATTGTTGTTGTTGCTGCTGTTATTGTAGCAGCCACTTTTCAAGAGCCGCTGCGGCAAGTGGAGCGTTAAGCGCCCCTTTTGTATGCAACACGCAATAATTTATGCGGGCAACCAGCGACGAAGCGCTGCCAACGTCGACGTCGACGTCAACGTCGACATTGCAAAATGCAACAACTTAATTGCTGCGTGCCAAGCGGGCAGTAGCTCAAGCAAAAGCAGGAGCGAGACAGCAAGACAGTGCGAGCGAGAGAGTGCGAGTTAGTGTGAAAGCGAGAGCCACGTTAACCTAATTTTGTTGCATTTTCCTTCACTTTTTTTTCTGTTACTGCCATTTTAATTAAAAACTAAAAAAATAATAAAAACAACAAAAAAACTGCGGCTGAAGTGAGTGAAACGTGCTGTGGGACTTCTAGGTGGTGCAGGCCTCAGTTTAATAACTGCTCTTGGGGGCCTATGTTGCAAATGTTTATGACCAAAAAAAAAATAATATGCTACGTGTAGCCGAGCAAATTGAGTGTAATGAAAGTGGTCAAAAGCTGAGAGTAACAAATTTTAATGCTCTGTGGAAGTGGCAACGGATAAAGAAGTGTTGGCTAAAACTTAAGATTTTATTGTAGATATACAGTTGTGTCTGGATACAGTGAACTAATAAAGGTCTTGCAATATTTAGTTTCCTGTATCCAGACACGATTGTATATCGCGGTGTTGAGGTTGATCCCTATATCAAGGTTAAAATGTTTGCTCAAAAACTTGTTTTATTTGCTTAAAATATACTTTGTGTATATGAAATCAAAAAAAGATTAAAATAAATTAGAAGAAAAACATAATTATTGCTTAGTGAAAGAATTAATGAACTGACAATTTAGAGCACTTCATGTAAGAATTTGGGTGTTCTCTATAAAGGGTGTTCACTATACCCAGACACGACTGTATGCATCTCTAGCTAACTCAACTTCTAACGTATATCAATCAATATTTAGTTTTTATACCCTGAACCCATTGAAAATGGGAATTCGAGTGCATTAGAGGCACAGACACATGACACTCACCCACACAGAGACCGATAATGTGGATATGTAACATAATAGCCACTCGGCCTGCACCACAAACTGACAAACTGCAACACGGAAGACAAAAAGCGACAACTGGGAGACAAGTGACTGTGGGGAGAATGCAGACAACATCGGCTTTTGAGCCGAGCCAAGGCACTTGTACGCAGCAGGCAAATCTACAAACGCCAAACAGATTAAATTGCAGTTGCGACCAAAGTGCCCAGTTTCAAGTCCACCCTCATGTGGAGATGGATGGGTGCTTTAAACCATATTCAATATTTAGAAAGAAATGAAGAACGATAAATAAATAAATGTGTTGACATTTAGACAAATATTAAAGTGAAAATTGATATCAAAAACCGTTTATGATAGGGGAAATCGTTTGAAAACTTCTAAATTAGAAAGTCAAATATATATGTATATATCATTCAAAGGATGTCTAGTAGTGGCTTAGTTGAAAAGCTATATGAATCAAGATTACAAGATTTTCCTGATCCAAAAAAACTAGCCTATTAATTTAAAAGAAAATATATATATTGGGTCGCTCACTAAGTAATATCGTTTTTATACCCTGAACCCATTGAAAATGGGAATTCAGGGTATAATGGTTTTGTGACAATGTATGTAACAGGCAGAAGGAGGCGTGGCAGACCCCATAAAGTATATATATTCTTGATCAGGACGACGAGCTGAGTCGATCTAGCCATGTCCGTCTGTCCGTCTGTCCGTCCGTCCGTCTGTCCGTCTGTCCGTCTGTCCGTCTGTCCGTCTGTCCGTCTGTCCGTCTGTCCGTCCGTATGAACGCAGTGATCTCGTAAACCACAAAAGCTAGAGATTTGAGATTTTAGATATATATTCTTGTATACCATACGCAGTACAAGTTTATTTTTTTTTTCGATAACTCATCCTATTTCCTTATTATCGATAACAATCGATATTTTGACTTTGTTTTTAAGCTATAACTTTTAGACCATAATACCTAGAGACGCCAAATTGACTATGTAGGTTGCTGTGATGTAAATACAGATAATAAACTTATTAAATTTTGGATACCTCTCCCCATTAGCCCCATAAGTGGAAAAAACGTATTTCAAATACTAGGGAGTTGGGATTTCGTATATATACACCTCTAGATGTCAATATTATGTCCTGAAAATTTCATTAAGAAAGTAGATCTAGAACCGAAGTTATTTAACAATGAATTTCTCATAATGCTGCATAGAATGCAGCCCAAGCGTAGCCGCTAAATCATCTACGCAGTAAGCGGCGCGCGTGCTTGTGTATGTATATGTGTGCGTGTGTGGGTGCACGCAGAGGGTAATATGTACCGGTAAAAGATATAAGCTAGATTGTTTAAAACACTGCCTCGGACTTGGTTCAGGGGATCTCGTAGTCGGGCAGACCCGACTAGAGCTTTCTTACTTGTTTATCTATTTATTTACTTTAGGTGTGACCTAGAAGAGATTGAGTATTATTAAAGTATAAGAACTTTAGCTAAGTACATACAATATATTGCAAAATTTCAACATCCAGTCAAGAATAAATCACTCAAAAATCGATTAAGTACAGATGAAGACTATTTTTAGATTTTTTTTTTTAATTCAGACTCTTTGCTTTATAAATATTAAATAAAATAAATTTCTAGTAAGTTCAAAAATTAAAAAAAAAAAGCAAATTTCAACTCTAATCTTTATCAGTTTATACTTATTTCTCTTCCTTTTTAAAAATATTTGAACTCTTTGTGCCACAGCTCAAAGCCAACTAAAAACTTCACTTAGTATTCCTAAAGCTAGATATGGCACTTAAATATTGCATTTGACAACCAAAAGGCGAAACGTGGCGTTAAAATGTCGTGAATGCAATTAGCAGAAACTGCGGCAAGTCGCCTTTTTGACCTATGCACTTTGCAAGCACTTGCTATAGAGTTCTTTATGACCTGCCTGATTGCCGGTGGGCAGGCAACAACAACAAAAGCAGTAACAAAATTCGGTATGACCGCAGGCTTAGCAAGAGCTTAATATTAATGCCTAAATCCATATAAAAGAAATTCAACATCATTTATCCACATAATTCTTGTGGCTTTACGTCTGAGGTTAATTAGGAAATTAGGTAAATATAATTAAGTTAATTTACTGTGCGCTTTGTGACAACAAAAACACACGCACACGCGCACGAAAGTTAAATCACATATCCAGAGACCAAAGGCCACTTATCAGCTGCCAGGCAGGTGCAAAAAATAAACAGCTTAAGTTTAATTACAGAAAATGCGTATATACGACTTGAGAATACCCTAGAATGAGCGGCAGTCAAACGAACAACCATTTCAACACGCTTAAAATTTTATTAAAATTTCTTAAGTAACTAATATACCCTTTTAAGATAGTTAGAAGAGCATTGATCGAAATAAAACATTTTTCAGTGTCTTTAGCCAAATGGAGTAACACTGAATACATTATTTTTTACCATACAAACTATATTTGCCTCACGAATACACCCAATGGCTTAAGTATGTTGCAGGGTATGTCAGAAAATTACTGTAGCATACTTTTGTGCGATGCGGGGCCGCACGATTTAAAAGGCAGCTGCTCTCGAGGCTCGTTTGCATTTAATTAAATGCTTATAAACACACACACACACATACACAGAGATAGAGAGAGACAATAAGCCAAATGAGGTAGGTACACACATAAACAAAAAGAGAAAGCGCGTGACAGAGAGAGAGAGAGAGGGATAGTACTCACCTATATAGAGGTATGCCCGCATTATCACGAAACCATAAGACCATATAAACATCGTGCAGGGGCTCGGCAATGGGGCAGGGCAGCGACACTGATTTACCCTCCACGGCATCAATGTCCTTCGTTTTCACTGTGCCGATTGTGGTTTGCAAATGTGGTTGGCATTAGTTGTTGTTGTTGTTGTTGGTGGCACAAAGTCGCCACCATTTCGTTTTGGGCGCGGGGGTCGGGGGTCGGGCAAATTATGTTGTCACGGATTTTTTGGTTGGTCAGCATCGTCGTCGTCGTCGTCGTCGGCGCACATGAAAATAGAAAATAAATGCGTAAAATTTGTTAATTAAATGTTCGTTCCCTTTTTCAGCATGCGTGGCTGCTTCCTCTCGCATACACACACACATACATGTATAGGTATATCGAGGCTAGCTCTGGCGTCTGGGGCTTTTAGCAATTAAATGTTGATGCCGGCTTAATTTCTACGTAATTACAAACGCGTAAATTTATATGAAGCCCCCCACGCTTTATTTATTTATTATGCATGTGCAAATGCCTGTGAAATACTTTTTAAGCCACGCCCAACCAAAGCGCCCACTTTCGGCAAAGGCAACATGCGAAAAGCTGCTTGTAAAACTAACCAAAAAGTTGAGCTTAAACAAAATGTGAGTTTTTTCCAAACCATTTACTAAGCCTGCACAAGTATACAAATATAATTATTTGTTAACTATGCATGTGTGAATTTATTAGATTACGAGTATTATAAGTGTGTATAATTGGCAAAAAATAATTTCTCTTTATTTTTCATTACCCAAAAATTAAAATTAAAATTAAAAAAAATGGTTTAAGTATTTTGGGTAAAGTATATGGATATATGTGTGTATATGCATATATGTCGGAGATAGAATTGGGAAATTCTAATATTTTGAAGTGTGAAGTTGTGTAATGCATAGAGTGATGCCTGAGTGAAGTTGTACAACAGTAAAAGAGTGCGACGACAGTATGAACTGTCAGTGTGACAGACAACAATGAGGATAAATGTGGTTGTTATCTAGGAAATAGTGCAGTTAGATGAAATACGTCGTCTTAGAAACACGCTGAGACTCGCTGCACAATCAGTAGAGACAAAATGGAAGAAAGTTCAACCGTAGACCCTTCTCAACTTGAAAATCTTATTTATTCGCCGATATAAATATAAACTTAATAACTAATCTAAGAAACTGGAAAAGCTTCCGTTGAGGGCACAACAAAAATGTTTCATTTAAACAGAGAAGAGTTAGGGGAGTTAAGAAATTCTGGTCAGTCTTAGTATAGATATAAAAGGATGAAGCAAGGAACAAATTAGGGCTTAGGAGTCAGTAAGTAGGAGTCAGTAAGTAAGCAAAATCTTAAAAAAATATATATGTTATATAAAACTAGAACTAGCGAAGGCTAAAAAAGGCTACACCCCTTATAGCGCAGGAGAGTCAAGATTAAAATAGAAAATACCACTTGGAAATATTGGAAGTCTTTCTACATAAATATAGCATAAGTTTTATATACAAGCATTTAGCTATCCTTATTAGCTAAGAATTAGATCTTGAATCTTGAATCCTAAAATTCACTTTTGCCAAAGCTATGAAAGTTTTGCAGCTCCACGAAGAGTACAGGGCAACTTTTACACAAACTTTAACAGCTTGAACGCTCTTCATTTTATATTAACTTCCTTATTTATTTATTTATAATAAATTGGCCATAGTCATTAGTCATTAACTAACTTCTAAACTATTCTTAGTTTAATTTCTTTAAAAAAATTTAATTTTTGCTGAAAGCTCAGAAAATCAATTCTGTTTTGCCAAAGCTATGAAAGTCTGGCTGCTTAGCGAAGTGTTCTGGTTAACTAGAGGAACATTAACAACTTGGGCGCTCTTAACTATATTTTTAAATACTTTATATATTATTAATAAATTTGTCATAGTCATTAGTCATCCATTAATCATATATTTTCCTATAGTTTCTCTCTTCAAAACTATGCTTAATTAAAATTAAGTTCTTATAGCTTAATTATGAATAATTTGACACCTTCTACAATACTCAATAGCTGTCGAATTGCCGATAAAAAAAGATAACATTAGGTAACTGAACGGTAAGTGACAGATAACGCAACAGGTGAATAGATGTTCTTGATAAGAAATGCCACTGATTGCAAGATTGATAAGATTGATAAGAAATGCCACTGATTGGAAGATAATATAAGAAATAAGCTCAAACGTTTAAAATATCTAAATATACAGGTAATTAGCTGCAGCTGTATTTATTCAAATTATTCTTTGCTCAATTTGTAAATCCAAATTTAATTTATTTTAATTATTAGCCAGTTTAGATTTCAATTGTGTTAAATTCTATGCAATAAAATTGCATTCATTTTTTATCTGTAAGCATTGTAATGTATATATAGAACTCTGCTATAACTGATATATTTATATATATGTATATGTATGTATTTTCAGACAAAATGTGTGTAAAATGTGCAATATTTGGTTTTTATTGCTAGCTTCACTTTTAGCCGCGACAACATTTTGGCAGTTGAACCAGCCAAAAGCAGAAGCTCAACTGAAACCCCAACAACAACAGGCAACCGCAGCTGTCAAATGCGGCCAGCTGACACAGTTATTGTCGTTGTTTTTGGTATACCCTGCCATTGGGTATATCTATTTGGTTAAGACATGTATGACACTTGGGAATTGTATAGACTTTTATATATTTGCTTTTCAAATAGAAATTAAAATCAAGTATTATAAAAGATACAAAAGATACATCATTTATATCGGAAATTTACTTTGTGTAAGTCTTGTTAAAGCATTAGATCTTCGTTAACCTGCTATTCATTTTCTTTCTTTATTGTTGTTGCTTTATTATCGTACATCAGCTTTCATATCAGGAATATAGATACACATACGTACATATATCTTTTCGTGCACAAATAAAAATGTCTGCTTTGAAAATATTTCACATCATACAAAAGCAAAGGCCATAAAAAATGTAGAAGCCCGACCCGCTAGCAACAACCCAAAAACCCTCCTAACTGGTACTTCTCGGCAAGGTTTTTGGCATTGACTTTATGTGTGTAAATATGAAAAAATGTCATTTTATTGCCACAATGCGTCGAAATTTTGTGAGAATTTATTGCGAATACGCCGCGTTGTACAATAAATATGCGTTTAAATGCGAAACCATATGTGTGTGTGTGTGTGTGTGTGTGAGTGTATTTGCTTAGAATTATTGGTACAGTGCTGTAGACACAGCTGTCATTGAGCTAAAAAAAACGCCTGAGTGTAAACTGTGGGCTACATCTGCTATATGAAAGATAAACATGGATCACATAGGGCCTACAAAATGCAGAAAATAAAATATTATTTACCATAAAACTTGCTGCAAGAGCAAAAACAAGGCTAGAGTTTAGCGAAATATCTGATAATAATAACAGCTGCAAGACTTAAGAATGCATTTTAGAAAATAGATAAAAAATTTATAATATAATTTAAGCAGCCTTATTACTATTTCATTTCTTGCAGTGTAGCTGGCTGGATTATTAGTGCTTCAAATTCATTTGAAGATTCGCACTTGTGCCGCCAGATGGCGATAGCGTGAAATCGCTCGAATCGTGCTCGAGTACCAGGTGAGTGGAAGTTGACAGCAATAGTTGGCAGTTGGCTTTCAGTTAGTTGGGCCTTGGCACGAGAGCTGATAGCTCTCTGATTGATATTGGAGAATGATGTTCATGCTGGGCAAAACTCAGTTACCAACACCTTATCAGTCAACACAAAAAAAGAAAGAAAACAAAAAACAATACAAAATTGGTGCAATTATATTAATGGACATACATGCCACGCAGTTGCAGTTGCCTCAACGTGTTTGGCCGTTCGGGCATGAAACCATTCTGAAACATAGACTCGCTGCTACAAAACGTGTCGGCCATGGCCCTGAAGAAGCGCTATGTGAAGCGCCTGTTGCGCAAATTCATCTTTCTAATACTATTCATCGCCTTCATCTCGCTGATGACCACGTTGATTGTGGAGAAGCGTCTGAACAAAGCCCAGACACCGGATGTGCCGGACGAAAGTAATTTGGATACGAATGGAGATCCGATAACGCCAGAATTTCGTGCCGCCAATGTGCAGCCGACACGTCGACCGGCGCGTCCGCCCTTTCAGGATCGCAATTCTGTGCGTGATCAGCAAGTGGAGCAGCCAGTGGAGCAGCGAATGGAGCAGCCCCAAACGGAGGCTATGAAAATGTTTAGGCTGCCAACGCCACAGGGTGAGCGTAAAGATTGGCATGATTACGCGGCAATGGCAGCGGACAAGTTGCGCAGCGGCTTAGGGGAACATGGACTGCCAGCTGCCATTGAAGATCCTGCTCAGAAGGAGCTGGAACACCAGGAGTACCGAAGAAATGGCTTCAATGGCTATCTGTCCGACAGAATCTCTGTGAATCGCTCGGTGCCAGATGTGCGAAGAGAAGAGTAAGTAAGAATATAATAGCAGGTGAATTAGATATTGATATATTTTTTCTGTTGGCAGATGCAAAACACGCAATTATCTGGCAAAGTTGCCCAATGTCAGCGTCATCTTTATTTTCTACAACGAACACTTTCAGACGCTACTTCGCTCCATTTACAGCATCGTCAATCGCACACCACCGGAGCTGCTCAAGCAAATTGTACTCGTGGACGATGGGAGCGAGTGGAACACGCTCAAGCAACAATTGGATGAGTATGTCGCCAGACAATGGCCCAATTTGGTTGACGTGGTGCACAATCCTGAGCGACGTGGCCTGATTGGAGCACGTCTGGCTGGCGCTAGAGTTGCCACCGGTGAGGTTATGGTCTTCTTTGACTCGCACATTGAAGTCAACTATAATTGGGTGAGTCAAGGAGATCGAAGGGAGCTAACAAAGGTGGTGACAGAAGTTCGACAGAAAGAGAGAGAGAGAGAGAGAGATAAATATAGCCCTGAAAGCTCTCAGCTGAAAAATTTTTAAAGGTCGATCTTCAACTGTCCGACCTTATAGCTTGAGAGAGAAAGACAGGAAGAGTGAAAGATAGTGAGATAGAAATACCTGATCTCATAGCTAGGTAGCTTTAATAGCTGTTTAAAGAATAGCTGTTTAAAGCTTTGAAATATAATCGTAAGAAATTTGCATCTTGACCAAATCTAACAGTGCTTTTAAGCTTTTAAATCAAAGCAGCTGAATGCTTAAGGAGTTGAGCTTTTTGCTGTCAGATATCATATATTTAAAAACACCATGAAGAACGCTTCTAAAAGTTTCAAATAAGTTAAGTTTTAAGTCTTTTCAATTTAATCGCTATTAAATTTCTAAAAGTTTTTCCCATTACTAAAACTTAACTTACAATCTTCATAAAGCAGGATTAAAGCATAATCAAAGGGAACTAACTAAGATGGAGTAAGCAACTAGCCAATGAAGTTATAGAGATAGAAGGAGAGAGATATAGCCTTGAAAGCAACATTTCAAAAAGAGCTGAAAGCTTCATTAAGCTTTAGCTGTCTGGCAGCTTACAACTAACTTGATCTAAAAACAACTTAAAGAAAGCTTTGAAAGCACCTGCAATCTAATGTAATGCAGCTGAAGGCTTAATTTAACTGTCAGCATATATATATTTATTTATTTATTTAATTGTTTCAGACAATTAATTTTAAATACCAATTTATTATGAAGCAAAGGCCTTCAGGCAATATATATATATATTTCTGGTATACATAAGTTTAAAATTGCATTCAATCTCTACCCAAATTCTAATAGTTTTTCCCATCACGATAAGCCTAACTTTCAATCCACATCAAGCATAATCAAACCAAAGCTTAAATCCCACTTTAAGCCAGTATCATTTAACATTTTAATCCCATTTACAGCTACCGCCACTTTTAGAGCCCATTGTCATCAACTATAAGATCTCAACGTGTCCCATTGTAGACATTATTGATCACAATAATTTTGCGTATAATGGCGGGCATCAGGAGGGCTCTCGCGGCGGCTTCGATTGGCGCTTCTACTACAAGCAACTGCCCGTGCTCCCAGAGGATAGTGTTGACAAGTCTCTGCCCTATCGCAGTCCCGTTATGATGGGCGGTTTGTTTGCCATTAGCTCCAAGTTCTTCTGGGATCTGGGTGGCTACGATGATGAGCTGGACATTTGGGGGGGCGAGCAGTACGAGCTGAGCTTTAAGATCTGGATGTGCGGTGGCATGCTGCTCGATGTGCCCTGTTCACGTGTCGCACACATCTTTCGCGGTGAAATGGAGCCCCGACCCAATCCGCGCAAATACAATTTTGTGGCTAGGGTGAGTTGCTTTCTTCATCGGAGCAACTTGTAAGCAATTATCTCACTAGCCACATCCATTTTCTAGAATCACAAACGCGTTGCCGAGGTCTGGATGGATGAGTACAAGGAGCACGTGTATAGACGAGATCCTGCGACATACGATAAAATCGATGCAGGTGATTTAACGCGTCAGCGAGCTGTGCGTGAGCGTTTGCAATGCAAGTCCTTTGACTGGTACATGAAGGAGGTGGCGCCCGATTTCCTTATCAAGTTTCCGCCAATCGAACCGCCTGCTTATGCTTCGGGCGCCATACGGAGTCTGGCCTACACAGACTATTGTCTGGATAACATGAATTTGGGCTCTAATCATCCCGTCGGCATGTTCTCCTGCGCCCTGAATCTCACCCATCCACAGGGCAATCAGCATTTTGCGTTAACCTGGCATCGCGAGCTGCGACGCTTGGAAGATGCCTGCTTGGATGTGCAGGATTCGCATGCGAATGCCACAGTCTGGATGTGGGACTGCCATCATCAAGGTGGCAATCAATTCTGGTATTATGATCGCAAACACCAATGGCTCGTCCATGGCCAGCACAGAACCAGCAAGAACTGCTTGGAGGCATTTGTGGAGAACGGCGTGGCAAAGGTCGTAACCAACGTATGCGACGAGAATAACGAACGACAACGCTGGAAATTTGGCCAGGTCAATGACGAGCTGCTAGATCATTTCTTTGATGGTTTGCCAACCACACGTTGAAATAATTCTTAAGTAAAAGTAATAGGGGATTTCTTAAATTAATTTAGTTATTTTAAACGCTTACTCAATAAAGTCAAACTAACAATGCTTTTGCTCTTTGAGCAAAGTTCTAACTGCCCCAATAAAATTGTTGAAAACTTTATTTTTTTTATTAATCAAATAATAGCTAGCATAGACAATCGAAAAGTTATGAATAAAAGATATGAATAAAGAATACTTCTATTCTTAAAAATATATATATATTTTTCATAATTTTTTCATGCAAATTTGTTGATATAATTTAAAGAATTAGTGACGAACTCAGTGGGGTTCAAGTGGAAAAAAAAAGAATATTTACTTTTAATCCTACGATATAAGACTAAAAAAATTAAATGATTGTATTTTTTTTTCTAAAGGTTTTATTGCAGCTTTAGTACTTAACTCTATAGCGCATGTTTATGTATTACCTTAACTAGGATGGAATATTTTCCTTTGTTAATATCATCACTTAATTTTTAGGTTTATGTTCTAATAATGGGTGTAGTCTTTCAGTCTTCTGTTACTTATATTTGTAATTAGGCTGATTGCTAGTTGGTTAAGGTGGGCGTACTGTGAGCTGTGTCGCCCAATGAGCTCAGCTATTGTTGGCATGTTCTTGTCGATTGTACTACAAAAAGAAACACTAAGTACATCCTAAAACAAAAAAAACCAAAAAAAGGATTCGAACCCTATTTCTGATGGCTTATGTGCCACACCCCACTTATCCACCAACTCATATATAATAACATTTCTTCAGTCTCTTTCATTGAACGCTAAGTAATTTTCCAATTAAAAGAAATTAGAAATCATCTAATGCCGCAAAAGATCGATGAAAGCTCATTAGCCGTTGCCATTTGACTGTTCCTAATGTCGAAGATTCGAAATGAACTTTGCTTTTGCAATTTCGACTTTTTTGTATTTCGGCCAGGTGATGAGCTTGTAGCCAGCCATTAGACTGCAATTTTTGGGGCCTTGCTGCCGCCTGTCTGTCGTTTTCAGTAGATTTTTGTCTACAGCCCACTCGGGCTGTAAAATGCCAATGCATCAAAGGCAAAGATGCATCACGTTGACTGCATTACTAAACGACTTTAAGAGCAGCTGCTCAACCCTTGGCCAAGGCACTTTGAAAAATGTTAGTTGGTCCCTGAGTTGGATTCTCGTTTTGGTTGCATTTTTGTGTCGCCTTTGCTTGGCCTTCACTTAACTACAGCACCACTGACAGCTACACAGCTCCACAGCTCCACAGCTCTGCAGCTCCTCAGCTCGACAGCTCGTGCATGTTAAAAGCTATTTAAATATGCTCTCTTTGAATGCCTTGATTGGCTCTATGCCAACCCTAACCATTCCCAGCCAGTCTTTGCTTCTTTGCCCTAGCTCCGGCTCTGGCTCTGACTTTGGCTTTGGCTTTGGCTTTGGCTTTGGGTTCCAGCTTGACTACGTTTGTTGCCAAAAAAAAAGGAAAAAACAACATGCCTGTACAGTGTGCTTAACCTTTTCGTTTGAATTAACCCTATAATTGTTAAAGTGCGTCACGAACCAAGAAAAACTTAAACGCAATTGATTTATTTAGTGTCAAGTACTTTCATAAACAATATATAATAATATATTCTATAATATAGAAATCAAAGAGAATTACCATACTTTATAAATTAGGTAATTGAAACAATTTTTAATTACTGTAAGCTGAATTAATGATCTCTACCAAACTTAAAATTAAAACTAAAGCGAATTATTTGGCATAAATATAAAATATTCTTTTCATTCCAGTAAAAGTTGCCTTCTGGGGTTAAACTAACCTCAATTCGGCACACCCACATGTTACGCACACACACACACGCCTACACACTCTCACACTTCATCTGCTTCACACACACACACACACATATATGCAAAGCTTCCACATTCGTTGCACTCGCTTATCGACAGCAAATTCTCTAGTGTGCCACGCCCCTTTGCAACAGCCTCCGCCCAGACGCATTGTTGATGCAATTTGAAATGCAAAACTTTAATGGAATTTGTGCTGTTGCTGTTACTGCTGGATCTGGAGCTGCTGCGACAATAGTTTTGCGCTAACTTTGCAACACAGACAACTTTCATTGCACACACATTCTAATGCAGCGCACTTACGGACTTTTCACTGTACTTTAGACGCTAAAAAAATGACATTGGAGCATTTTAATTGATATTTAAGTATGGCCATTGCTGTTGTTGCTTCGCTCCTGTAATTGCCGGAGCGTCTTGTGCCCTCCAATTAGCATATGCAGACACATGTATAATTTGCCATAACGCAAGCCACGTGTGCCTCTCTCTCTCTCTCTCTCTATTTGTATATGTGTGTGTGTGTGTGTGGGTGTTCCCTTATGGAATTCGTTGACTTCATGTCAAAATATTTCGTTGACAATTACACGTCACCAGGCGTCCACATGAAAGAGTTTCTCACTCTATGTATAACTCTCTCTCTCTCTCTCTCTCTCTTTCTGTCTCTCTCTCTCTCTGTCTCTCTTTCTTTTTGTAAGTGTGTGTGTGACACTTTGCGATTAATCGTCGGGCTCATTAGTGGTGAAAATATTTATGAAGACCGCTGGGAAAACGCAGCGTTGTACAATCATTAAATATACATTGAAATCATTCTTAACTATGTATGTAATACGCTTCATGTGTGTGTGTGTGTATTTTTGTGAGTGTACGTGTATGTGCGGTTTTTAATGGATTTGTCTTTAAATGCGATGCAGCAATAAAGAAAAGTTAAATGCCAATTGGATAACTCATGATTAATCATAAGATTAATCCTATAAGCAGCTGCTTTCAGTGCTGTAAAATAATAAATAAAATCTAAAATATTCACAACAACAGATAAAATATAGAATACCAAAAACATTTGATTTTGTAGCATCCCAAATATACCCTGTATTTATATATCTTTATCTAAAGCAAGTTTTTTAAGATTAATCCTCACAGCTGCCGTTTTCAGTGTTAAGTGATATATAAAAAAAAAACAAAAATATATAATATAATAGAGAAAATATAGAATACCAAAAGCATGTAGTACCAAATTTTCCCTAATTACCCTGTATTTATATATCTTTATCTTAAGCAAGTTTCCATGCCCACATTGTTTAATTTTAAAGAAACATTAAGTAAGAAATACTATGCTAATAGTAATAATAACAAATAATATCAAAATCATGTGATTTCTTAGTATCCCGAATTTCCCCTAATACCCTGCATTTATATATATTTTTCTTAAGCATTTTTTTGCATTTATTTTTTATAATACTGCTCGAGTTTTTTTCTTTAAAAGAAATATTAACGATACTCTTAAAAAGCTTCATAAGATCATATTCTTAAAGTCTGTTTTTCAAGCTACCTAAATACCCCTTCATTACTGTTAGATGCACGAGAAACATGTACTGATAATATAATATATATGTATAATAAAGTATATACAATGCATCTAACATACAATGCATTAGTGCTGATAAGCTCAATGAAATCATTTATAGATTACAAACAATATTCCATTTCATTCAGTTACTTTACAAGCATTCAAAGATGCGTTACGGAATATTATTTGCAATTACTTTGGCTACTTGGGTAAGCTACTTGACTTATTATTAACTTTTTCATTAACTCTACTTATTTGCAGAGCGTGGCCAGCGCGCTGAGCTTAAAAGACCAAACGATCATTGGTGAAATAAAAGAATCTGCCGAGCAAACAAAACTTTTAATGCTGCAGCACTCACTTAGGAACGTCATAGAAATATTTGATTCAATTATTGATACAAATGTTGTGAGTTTGTCAGTAAAGCAACAATTACTAATACACAAACGTCGAGCATTGACAAAACTTCGGATGACCTCTTTGAGCAGTTCAGATATCGACAAGACTTTGGATGACATGATGAAAATCCTTGGCGTGGCTGAATTGGATGAGGAAGAGGGAAAAGCAAGATTTTCTCAATACACAAATGGCAGATATGTTGAAATAACTGAAAAGAGTTTGCTAGAGCTGAACAGGGAAGTACAGATCTTTTCGTATTTAACAAATCCCAAAATACGTGAACTTAGCGAAGCTGCGCAACAAAGCGAACATCAACTAATCACAGCCTTCAACAATGTTGCCTATGCTGGACTGGTACGAATTGAGAGGTCATTTTTTGACTTTCTCGAAGTTATCGAAAAATATTAAATATTTTCACTTCACATTTAGTCACAATTTGCTTACAACAATATTTTTAATTATGTTGTAAAATGTCAAGCGCAAAATACTTAAACTAAAATGTTATACAAGCTTTGGTTTTTACACATTTTAATAAATAAATATATTTATATATACATTTGTTTGTACTAAAATGAAAAATATAATAGCATTCCAGAAATGAAATGAATATATATACAAAATGTATTTTAGAGTCAAGTCTAAAGGTTTATCAACAGATCTTTCATGATTGTAATTTATATACAATAATACATACATATATATATAGTTGTGTGCATGTATATACACATTCATATAGTGTATTTAAGCTTCGCCTTGTTTCTGCAGCTTATTTTAATCCCTACTTATTTTCGTTTTCCTCCCCAATTAAATGATGCGCTTTTTACGCCAGAAATATATATGTTTGACTTTTTGAGCTGCTTTTGTGGTTGCATTATAAAAATCACTGGACAGAGAGTTGAGAGAGAGAGTGCATGTGTGTGTATGTGTTGTCTGTGTTGTGGTTTTCACAGTCAGTTACAATTGCTGACCCCGCTATCCATTCAGTCTCACCTTCAATTTTGCATTAATTGTGTTATGCCTGTCTTTAAATGCATGTATATATGTTATACTATATACATCGAGTAAAGCTAGCGTCCACTTACTGTCTGACAAGTAACTAATAAGTCTCAACTGTTATAAATGATTGAACCGGGAAGTTCCTGGAATAGCTATATAGAACCTGCTAAGTTTTTATGTTCTCATACCTAGTTATTGTTGATTAGAAATAATCAGCATCTTTTTGAATGTCACAGAAGTATATATAGTAAATAGTTATACGAATATACACTGCTCGCCACTTGAATAGCACAAACGCCTAAGCATGATTTCAATTGAGCACAGCTCACAAAGCAAACATGCTAGAGGCTGCACTTTTAGACCCCCAAAATTCGGCAGATTTTTAAAAATATTATTTTTTTTCATAAAGTTTATTAGCAATAATGAAATGGGCTTTAATAAAAAAATTAAAAGAATCTCTCTGGCAAATTTGATTTGGTAACAGTGGGCATAAAAAAAAATCGGCTTAGGGGTGTCCTATTTAAGTGGCAAGGAGTGTATATATATATATATATTAAGAAAAATGTAAGGCCATGATTCGGCTTAAAATTGTCAGCTTTATAACCCATTTATGTTTGATAAAGTTATACTAGAGATAATAAAATGACAAATACTACTATATAATTTTAATCAGATAAGAAATCTCTAACTCACCATTCAGAATAAAAATCAGTATAGAAAGATCTATTAAAATAGTGTTATTTATCTGAATGTTTATAAAGCTTTTAAGCGCCTTTCCAGTAAGCTGTCTTCAACCCAAAAAACTTTACATTCAACTATTGCTAAAAAGAATATATGAAACAGTAATTTAAAACTTCAATTAGTCATATGCCTTTAAGAATATTTGATTTTACAGGATTAATAACCCCATAATCGAAATGAAACAATTGGATATATCCTGTTTCTTATTTTCATTTTGAATTAAAGCAGCAATTGAATTAAAGCGGAAAACCACAAAACGAACATTGAAAATTCATAGCAAATGCATGTTTATTGTATTGCATTTTAAATTTGATCAAATTTCAATTTGGCAAAACAAGAGGCGAACATTTTGCAAATGCCACCGAAATGAAATTTGTCTGCAATATGAAAAACACAAAAACTGAATTAAAATCAAATTTCAATGTGGCATAACAACCGCAAAAAGAAGTGAAAGAAGAAGGCAAAAACAACAACAACATGCTCAGCCACAACTACAAATTTAGAGAAAGCAATTGAAGCAAAAACAACGTTTCAGTTGTGTATATATATTTATATAATTCCCAAAGGAATAATCAAATTCGATTAAAATGTCAAAGAGCATAGCCAAATGCAACAGGGTATTAGGAAAACAAAAATATAAAAGCGAAAACAAAAAGACTATGGTGAAAGTGGCGCCATCTGTTGTTGGGAATACCCATTAGGTGTTTTAAGCAAAGAAAAGTAAAGAAGATAGAAGAAATTTGTTTTAATTGTTATAGTTTAAAAATCTAAATATTTTAGTAGATATATTTCTAAAATAAATAGGAATATATATCTCTTATACAATATAATTGCTAGCTAAAAAGTTAAATTTATTTTTAAGCTGAAAATATATCCAATATAAAGCAAATCACTTTTAAGCAAACACACAGTGAAATATAATGGAAATGTAAGCTCAATTTGCATGTACATACGGAGCTGAAGCAACAACGAGCAGAAGCCAAAAGTCAAAGAGCTCAACAATGATTTTTATTTGCAGAGCTTGCAGCAGCTCCGAGATGAAATAACAATCAATAAGCAGAAAACAAGAAACTGACAAAGCACGGGATAAACTTGAGTCTACCAAACATACAATGAGGTTAAAATGCAACAGCAGTAGCAGCAGCAGCAACTGAAAGGATAAAAGGACATTGGATAGTAGCTAGGGCCAAACAGAAGGCCAAGTAAACGAGGCAGCAAGCAGACAAATAAGCCCACTTTTATAATAAAGTAACAAAAATGCGAAATCTGTGCACAGCTCTCGCCCCTCTCTCTCTCTCTCTCTCGCGCTCTATCCACTGCCAGCAACCTCTGAACTGACCCACTGAACTTTGCTGCTCAGGCTACGTAAAAGTTGTTCTTGTTGTTGCTGCTGCTGCTGCTTCAGTTTTATGCAAAATAGTCAGAAAGTTCACAGGTGTTGACCATGTTACCAACAAAATGCGTTACGAATATTGAATTTGTTTTAAATGACAGCATTACAAAGCCAGCAGCAACATATACCTGCTCAACAATTGTTGAACGAATATTAAAAGCATAGAACAATATCTCATTTGGTGAACATATAACTATATGTTGGTTGAAGGATGTATGCACACAGGTTATTATAACGTAACAGATAAAACCTAATATGCAAAATTTCCAATTTTTGTGGAAAAAAGATTTTTTGACTAAATTAAATTTAATTAAATTAAATTTAATTAAATCTATAAGAAACTTTTACTCTTTACAAAGTATTGTATAACAGCTTATAAGTAAATCAGATTAATCTATACCTTAATCAGAAAACGAACATAATTTTTTTTGTACTAAATGGTTTATCTTTTAAATTAAGAAATTTTCTACTCACACAAAAACTCCCTAAACAAATTTTAAAAATTTTGAAATTTGTATAAATATTTGTTTTTCCTATTTTGACTTAAATTTTTTAATGTTTTTGCTTGTAAAATATGCTAAAATACAGAAAAGATTTCGCTTTTGAAGACTTAATGCAATTTTCAAAAGTATTTTCGCTCCTATCTGCTGCTGCAATTCATTCAAATAATTTCCTAAGCAAAACTTCAATTGAAATATTTTATTTATTATTATTAAAGATTAACTCTTTTAGAATGCAATTGTTTTTCCATCTTTTAGCTACAGTAAAACGTTTATGAACACACTCTAACTAGATTTACCAGCTTTCTGCTTTTGACAACTAAATTTAAGCCAACTTTGATTCGATAAGCTGTAAAACGCAAGAATAAAATTGCATTTTGTTTGTTACAGCGCGTGTTAAAGCCACGTTTAAGTCTTTGCTCATAAATCTGGCCACAAAACGTCTTCATTAACTGTGTGCGTGTGCGTATGAGAGTCTGTTGTAAACTGTAGCTGTTGCAAGCTACTGTACAGCCTCCCACGCCCCGACTTAGTCCAGCAACTTTTGTGCGACCTAAAAATGCAAAAATCAATACACAAATACAAGGCAAACACTCAAAAAAAAAAGAAGAAAAACGAAATGAAAAGGTAAAACGTGCAGCAACAACAGCAACAATTGTAGATAGAGCATCGAAAAACACATAACTATTTTGCATAAAATAAAAGTTTTTGGGCGTTTTGCGTGTGTGTGTGTGTGTGTGTGTGTGTACAAGCTACACTATTGAGTCATACAAAGCACGTATGTCCTTCAGGTCCCCAATGCGGATCTGTGTTGTGCTTTTGTCTCTGCATTGTTGCCTGTCGTTTGTTTGTCGTCGGGAGACAAAACAAGGCATAAGTAGAGCTTACAACAACAACAACAACAGCCATGCAACAATAACCGAAACAACAGTGAACACAATAAAACATCAGCTACATTGACCCAAATTTATACAATCGAAACTTTAAAGAATCAAATCAAATAACATGACATAAAGGACAAGTTTTCACATACGAGAAAGAGAGAGAGAGAGAGAGAGAGAGAGAGAGAGAGCGAGAGAGAGAGCTGCGAGAATTGGTTGATATTAAAGCTGACAGTCTGTAAACGAGATGTGAACGTGCTGAACGCGCGGTGGAGAGCGGGGAGCGGGGCCAGCGTCAAGTCACGATTTCGCCTATTTTTTTTTCTGCCCTCTGCTTTCATTCATTTCTTTTGTGCACTGTCATTTGCTGAATATTCATATTTTTTGATCCCAAAAACTTATGAATTATGAAATATGCATACAATTGTCTCGCTGTCTGCGCGCACAGAAATGCGAGAAGTGCAACAGAGAGAGGAGAGAGAGAGAGGTGGGGGAGGTTAGACTAAAATTCGCTTTAGGTGAGAACAAAAAAATATCTCTATATATATATATATTCATAGAAATTGCAACCGAGTTGTTTTTGTTGTTGTTCTGTGTGCTTAGCGCACATTTTTGCTATATCCATGCACAGCTCGCCTCGGCATACCTGGCGTATGCGTAATTGTTTGTTTCTCCCGCTCTCTGTGCGATGATGCGTGGCTGCGAGCTGTTGTAAAATTAGGTGACACAATTTCACTTTTCAAATATCTTTTCATTCTCTCTCTCTCTCTCTCTCTGTCTCTCTCTTTCAGCTATTTTCCCTTTTCATTGTGATTTTTTTCCACATTTGTGCAGAAATTTAAAATGCATTTTATTTGATGGCATTTGAAATGAGTTTCATTGCACATGCAAAAGTGTAAATTATTGTGCATAAATTAAATGTTGCATGAATATCAAATATGTGTGTTATAAGGCAGCTGCTGCTGCAGCAGATCTTTAATGATATACAATAAGTGATGCCACCACATGTATTTTACGCCAAATGAAAACCAATGAATAACTTAGCAATGTGAAAGATAAGCTTAAGGGAGAACAGAGAACATTTTATAGAGAACTTTATTTAGTTTAAATATGCATTCAAAAAAGAAAGATTAAATTTAATAGTTTATACATACATAACGAGTCTATGCTGTAGCCTTAAATTAAATTATGGTTATATAAAAGAAATTATTTGATATAAAAATATTTTAATAATTGACAGTTAACTAGAATTTGTATTTTTTTTTTATTTCATTTTTTTGCTGCTTTGCTGTCATTTAAACCTTGGCTTTTTAGGATGGCTAATTTGCATCCTGACTGACTACAATGCTTAGTTGTTCAGTTTTTTTTTTGTTCTAAGTTCTTAAGACAAACACAATACAACTATGTCCCATTGCCTGGGACTCGAACCCGCGTACTGATCAAACGAATTGCCTTAAGCTCTGGAAACTTAGGCAACTCGTCTCGAGTTGTTTCACATTCAACAATAATTTATGTATCAGAATCAATAAATTTATCATAACTGAAGTCAATTCGATTCAAGTCCGGAAAAGCTATGATATTTTAAGATGAGCTTAACAGATGTAAGTATTTCGATATAATTCAGCCAACTATTATAGTTGTTGTTATAGCTTGTAAGTCCACACAGGGCTTTTCAGGTTAGATATTCTCCTCAAACCAAAAGTCATCTGTATATTTCATACAATATTCTTGTAAATTAATATCTAAGTAGAAAATGTCTTGTTTTTAGTCTATACTATCTATTATTTTATTATAAGCTACTATTCACATAACATTGTAATATTATTAAGAGCGAAACTAAAATTGAAAATTGATAAAAATTTGGATATAATAAAGGATTTATTCACTCACTTATTATATAGAAAACTTTCTAAACTTTTATATGCATACTTATTTTTTTCTTTTTTTACTAAAAGCTGTAGACAGTCTCCATCTACACCTTACTTTGTGTTAACAATGAATTGTGAGATCTACTGCATTACACATCTACACTCGACTACATGTATTTTCTTTCTTGTTTAACTTCCTGGCATATAAAAAAAACCTTTAACGCACTTTAGCTATAATGATATTCACGCTGGGCTATTTCCTGGTCTGCTTCACAAATTTCGTTTTTTTTTTGCTTCTGCTTCTCTTCTGTTGTTGTTGTGGTCTTTGTGTTGTTGTTGCTGCTGCTGCTGCTTCTCTTTCAGCTGCTGGTTGTTGTGTAGGAAATAACTTACAATTGACCTCGTTAGCCGCTGTCTCATGTGAATGCCGCTTTATGGACTCTGTCTATGCATCTTACTTACACCACTTCTTACTCATTCTCTTTCCGTCTCTTTCTTTCTCGCTCGCATTGTCTTGTTGAGTCTGCATGTGTTTGAGTGGTGTGGTGTGGGTGTTTGTGTGTAGTGCACTAAGCCGGCTAGTTGGTCGTATTAGTGTCGTGACCTCTTGACTATATCATTTCCTGCTTTTTCATGAAAGGAAGCTGCCTGCGCCAGCTCAGCTAATGCTGATCCAATTACGCTGCAGAAGAGCGCAGCAGCATCTGTGGCAGAGCGAGATGGACCTATATATGTATATCTACAATATATATATATATCACTCTGGACATAAATGATGCTTTACGCACAACGCACTGATAAATATAAAGTATTGTAATTATTTCTTGGAAAAGTCGACGCTGCGG
Source organism: Drosophila gaucha (assembly GCA_035045545.1). Classification (NCBI taxonomy): domain Eukaryota; kingdom Metazoa; phylum Arthropoda; class Insecta; order Diptera; family Drosophilidae; genus Drosophila; species Drosophila gaucha. Next base: position 3,673,440 of record JAWNOY010000099.1, read on the forward strand.
TTTTACTGTTTTCTTCTTCTACAATATTTTTCCCAAGAATTATTGCAGTGGCAATTATTGCCCCTCAGCCCGGGGTAGAGTTCGACTCGATTTGAGCTAATTAAATTTAAATTACATTTCGTTTGTTGTGCGTGGCAGATTTTAAAAGGATTCCACGCCCAGTTGTGGGGCTTGCAAATAAATTAAAAATGATTGTGTGCGGCGCGGTAAATATGAAGCATACGCCCCGCTGTGCACGCGCCATGCGCCATGAGTCCGCGTGTTCCATTGCCATTCGTTTCAACGCGCTGCAAATCAGCGCACATGAAATTTCAACAAGCCAAACGCAATGCTCCCTCAGGACAGACAACAAGCCAAAAAGAAAGAAAAAAACACCAACGCGCACACACACACAAGCATAAACAATAACAACAGCAAAATAATATAACTTGTTATCTCTGCAGTTTTTTTTTTTTCGTTTCGTATAAATAACATTTCATATGCCTCGTTTTCGGCGGTTCCCCAGTGTAAATGTAAACACGCGCTTATCAATGTATGTGTACTTATGTGAGTGAGTGTACACAAAGTATACACCCCTATAACTGTGTGTGTGTGTGGGTGTTCGTTTGTTTGTGTGCCTGTCAAATGTCATTGCCAGTTGGTTATGTTGCTTTTGGCTAAGCACGGGACAACAACAGCAACAATAAATACAACAACTGCCACATTTCACAATGAAATATAAGCATTTATATTTGATTATTATTGGAAATACTCTAACAACAAGGTGCATCTCTCATAGCAGATAACTGAAGAGGTGTAAATTTATAATAAAAAATTATTATTATTATTGGATTTACTTTAAATTTCATAAACAACAATGGCCTTCGGCTGACAAATACATTTTCATTGCAGTTCCCTGAATATCGAACCTGAATTGAAGATGCTAAGTTATTTATATATATATATATATATATATATAATATGCTTTTACTATGATGGGTAAACATCGATAGATGTTGCCGAAACTTGAATTCTTTATTTTAAACATTTTAATTTTTATTAATTTTTGCCATGGAACGCACAGAAATACTGACGCTGTACACCGAAAATACTCCTTCAAATGTTTTAACTAATTTTATTGACTGACGAGGCACATTTCAATCTGTCTGGCAGTGGAAGTGTCGCATTTGGGAAATGAAGAATCCACAGTAGATGCACGAAACGCCAATGCATGACCGGAAAGTAATTGTTTGGATATTTCCGCAAAAACCATCAATGGGCCATATTTTTCAGAGAAAACAAAACGATCGATGGAAAACAATATCGGTGGATATTCGCACGATGTCTGCTGTCAAAATGAGGCGATATTGGCCACACCCTGGGTCTTCTTTTGGAAGAGCTTGCTAAAAGGCAAGACTTACACCAACAAGTTCACCAACTGTCTGACTGTTGACCTGCTTAAGGCAAGCATTCCTGCCGAAATCAACGCTATAACACCCGAGATGCTCGAAACACTAAAAACAGAGCGCAGTTTGTAATTGCTAATAGAGACGCTCACTTAATTGATATTGTATTCAAAATATAATCGAAATATATTGTAAAGAACCAAACCAAATAAAAATACCTCACTTATGGAAATGAAATATGTATATATATATATTGATAGTATATATACTTTATACATATTTCAAAAGGAAACCTATAAAGTTAGCTTTAGTCCTTGAAAGAAGTTGCTTAATTTTCGTAAGTATCCCAAAACTTTCTTATAGAAAACCATTTTAGTATACTTTTTAACATATCAGCAAATATAATATTAATACATTAATAGTTTAAAGAAAAGAGTTTTCATTGCTAATTTAGACAAGTTGTCACATAAGAGAAATATCTAAAATAAATAAGAGCAATATCTAGTCTATATAAATTGTTAAGCTCTTTAATATTGCGAAAAGCTCTCTCGAGTGTCACACTTTTAATCAGGCCAAAAAATATATAATAATGATTTTTTAAAAAAAAAAAAGTGTATACCACAGCTGTCATAAAAATTGACTAGGCTTTAACCCAACTCAGTTGATTTGCTTAACCCCCATGCTGTGCCATTTCGTTTAGCTGTTGCCATAAGCCGCAATGGGCAAATGTCATAACTGACGCTGTTGTTGTTGTTGTTGTTGTTGTTGGCCATATAAAAGTAGGTTGAATATTGCAACATTTTGCTTTAAAAATGCCATCGCACAAGTGTTAAAATCGCTCATCATATCAACTTTCGCAGCTGGCAACTGCGGAAGCGGCCAGTGGGGCAAAGATCAGGCACAGAGGCTTGCGCTATTGAACTTTATGTATATGTATATATATATCTCTATATATGTATCTATATATACATATATGAACGTTGGCAACAGCAATTCGCTATGTTATGCTGAGCTAAGCATCCTCTCGACTGGCAGCAGCTGCCACCGATTGTTGCGGCCTTTTAAGTCGGCTCAACCATATAAATGCATGCGTGTGTGTGGGTGTGTGTGTGTAGAGTGTGTGGCATTGAAATAGCTTCAGCTGACAACAATTGTGGCAAATGTGGCACATCAGCAATGAAATGGCACAGCCTTCATATTAGTATGCCATCCGCAAACTTTAATACTGCAAAAAAAGCTAAAATTCATAGAAACTTTTGTAAGTAATAAAAAAAATATATATTTATAATTAAATTAGTAAAAGAAAAGTCAAGCAAGTATAATAATAGTATTTGCAGTAATGAAAATAAGCTAAAGCTACTTTACTATATTTCATTTCTTTTCATAGAAAATGTTGCTATAACATTCTCTGCTTTTTATTCATATTTATTTTTATTATTATTCAGGCATTTAATGAACAATTCGTCAGAGGCAGTCAAGTCTTTAAGTCTAAGCCAAAGTCAAAGCTGCTGGAATGCCAAGTTAATAGCCCAACACCTGGGCGCTGCTAACTTGGCCAAAACAATACACACAGATTTACTAACTGACATGCCAAACATGTTTTTAGCGGCTAGCCACAAAACTCAGAGCTCATAATCTTAAATCTAAGCTTTATGAGTGAGGGAGACAGAGACAGAGGGAGTGAAAGAGAAACTATGAGCTGGCAGTGAAGGCGTATTAGTCTGGAGCTGCTGCTGCCTTTGGCTTGGCCCAAATACACATAATGATATGCAAATGTGCATGAATAAGTGTGTTGAAGTGTGCAATACCCACACACACACACACACACACACACACACACATCAGGCCTTGCCATATAGCCCATTGGTGAAGTTAAAGCAACAACATCAAAGCAAGCACTTTTCCCGCTGCGTCAGCTAGTTACGAGCTGAGTGGAGTGAGCGCATAGCGAAGTAGTAGTTATCCTTAGAGGGGAGGGCGTGGCAAGTGAAGGGCAGGTCATGTTAAACTGGCCGCGTTAATGAAATGTGCAAATGTACCAATTGACCGAGGCACATTTCGCATACCAAAAACCAAAGAGAACGAGGGAGAGATGCCGAGGGGCAGACAGCAGTTGGAGGTCCTTCAACAACAACTCGACTGTGCTGCTCATTTAGTCATTTGCATATTAAAAGCTTTTGTCGCACAAAGGTTAAATCTAAAGATAAAACACAATATACCTATACATAGTATTTTCTTGTGCCAACTTCTTGTTGTTAACATGCGAATCAAGTCGTGCTGCGGGGGAGTGTGGAAATTCTGTTTGAATGTGCGTGTCGATAAAATATTTTACTTTGACGCTATGCAAACACTTTTGTGGCATTTTCTTAGCATACTCAAATGTTATTATAGTGCGAGCGGACGGGGGCCACAAATGTTGGGAATTTGCCATTTGGCACTTGGAGCACATCAAAGCTATGGAAAAAGTAGCTCGAAGTATATTAAATAAATCGTGAAATATTAAAAGTATATAGAATATAATAAATTGCAAAGAAACTAGCTCTATTTCAGCTATAAATATAATTAATTTGGCAGCTTCAAATTGCTGTCAAAGTCATGTCGATTATATATATATATATACCCAAAGCTCAAATTGGGCATATGAAATGCGCTCTAAAACTTTTGCTACTTTTTCAACTATTTAGCTATAGAGCTCTATGCATGTGTGTGTGTGCTTAATTAAGCATTATTGTTGTTAGGTCTCGTCTCGCAGCGCAGCGCTCAAAATCCAATTAAAGTTAAAAAGGCAAGAAGTCGTTTAGCCTGTCTAAAAGGATGCCCAATTCCTACGTGACATATGCACAATTTAATTTTTTAATTGCCCAAAAAACTTGCCAGGGAGTCGAAGGTAGTCTATGTCACCCACACACACACGTTTGTAACCTTGAACCTTGGCAGAGACTGCTGACAGTGGCTGAAATTGAGGGAGAATTTTAGCTGGCTGCACAGAGACAATTCTTTGGCTTGTCTTCTAATAATAAGACAAGGGCATTGTTGTTGTTGGCGTTATCTTGGCTTTCCTGCTGTCCTTGCCTTGTCTAGGCGCTGTCTCTCTCTCTCTCTCTCTGTCTTTGGCTGCGCTTTACACTAATAAGCAAAAGTGTCTAACGTAGCGTAACTAAATGCGAAAGGCAAACATTTCATTAACAAACACGCACAAAAGTGGGCGGGGTTTGTTAGGGGCTGTTAGACAGAAACAGCCCCACCAATTCATCCCCTTGCCCGGTTGACAGTTATGTGTGTAATATTTTTTTGCTTTGAGCCCCTCTTCCTTGTCTAGCTGACTAGTGAACATGTGTGCGCTCACACACACACACACACACACACACGCATATACATATATATGTATATATACATACAGGCCTTGTGTTAGGGTGTGTTTGAAATTTCATAATATCTTTTATTTCATTCTTTGCTTTACTTTATTTTAAGCTCTTTGCTTGATTAGAAGGTGTTGCCATAAATGTTCTTTGTATGTATATATGTATGTGTGAGTGTGTGTCTGTGTGTGTTTGTGTTTGCTTCAAATATTATTCCAGCTTTTGTGCTGTTTGCTCATGTGTAATTTACATTTGCCAAGTACTTTATGGCGAGAAGGCGACTAAAATTTAATAAAACTTTACTAAATGTTCAGCCAACGATTCGTTCTTAGGCTAAAAATGAGTTAATTTTAATAGGCAGATGCTGTAAATGCTTTGAATAGCAACATAATATCCATAGAAATGATTTCTTAGCGAGATACTCCTCACAATAGCGCTGGAGAACCATCGATAGTGGCCTTACTCAATAGTTTTTCATCGATGGCTCTATAGAACATTTTTGCTATTTAAAGACCACATTTTTAGAAAGCGAAATACATTTATTTTGCCACTTTAGAATTTAAAATAAAACAAAACAACACATTGAGTTTCATAAAGTATACAAGTTATAACAAATAAATATTTTCATTTGCCTAATATTTTCATGTCTTAATTCAAATAGGCTTATTGTAATAAAGATTCATATTCATCATTGTTTATCAAACCATAGAATTTTGTTTTAAAATGTTATTTGACTAATGTGTTTTCTTTTAAAGAAGTCCTGTTTCAATTCACGGATCAGATTTTATTGATAATGAAAGTATTTTAATTTTATTATTTTTCGACTCCAAACATCTGCAATGAAGAATCTAAAGGTAAGGAGGAGAACATGGAAGTAGCTAACATCCAAATCCAACTGTCATACATCCCAACATGCATAATTTGTAAACGCGCGCAACTTTCCATTAGGTGGCTTCAAGCATAGCCAGATGACAAAGTCATTTGCCTTTTTCTACGTAGAATCGACTATCGATTGATCGACCATTTTCCTTTTTCTCCTTCGACTAACCGCGATTAATAATCGCGCAGCTTAAATTAATCATATGATTCAATAATCGATTAATAAATTTTTTTGCTATAACTAGTTATGATAGCCCCCGCCTTACTAAATATACGTTCCGACTCTAAGGAGCTAGCCGGGATTGACAATAATTTTAAAGAGCAGCGGCTAAGTATATATATATAGTTGAAGTTCATTAATCTTAATGAAAGTGTAATCAATAAAATAAAAAGAGACTCACTCACATTAAAATGACATCGAGAAACTCTCATCTATATATCGAAAAACGAAATTTCCTCGATCCTATCGATAGTGCCATCGATGGTTTTCCAGCTCTACTTCACATATATAAAAAACCATAAAATAAGTAAAAATCTGGCTTGCAGCTGAAATCGAAATTAGAAACTTATGCTCTTATGCATATTGAACATGTTGTAGAACAGCTCGTAGATACTTTATCATTTTTAATAATATTACACGTGCTTCCTCGGCTCCTTTGGAGTGCAAGAAAGTTGCATAAAACGCAACCCGTAAAATCAGCAGCAGGCACCAGCAGCTGCCAATTTAATGTACACTCCGTCCGTCCTTCCGTCCGCCCGCTCAATAGAAACCGCAATGAAAATCGCCGCCAGTTGCGTTCGCACCCGCTGAGCTAAGTTATCCTTACCCAGTCCTTATATAAGCCACATAAAATTCAAAGTGCTGCTGTTGCCCCTGTGGCTGCTCCTTTGGCTGTTTCTCAACGGGTGCGTTCAACTTTTACGTATTCGGGCGCTATAAATGTCATATTTTATCTGCTGCTGCTGCGTCATCGTCCCCATCTTTGTCGATGTCTGTCTAAATATAACAGTTTCCAGCTGCAAACTTTATTAAAAATTTATATAAACTTAATGTTGGCTTTTTGCCTTGGCTTTAAAGTTTAATCAGTCGCATTTGTTTTTATGGCTGCCCAGCAAAGTAGGCAACGCATTCTGTCCATGCTTATGGACTATTTATAGTAAAGTGTGCCCAATTGGGCAGCCAAGGGCATTGGCATTTGTATAATTTAATGCCTGTGTATGTCTGTGTAGGTGCGTGGGCAGCAGCCGCAATAGATCAAAGAGTTCACTTTCAGGCAGTGACCCTTACGTAATTGAGTGAGTTTTAAAAATATTTTTGGACTTTTATTGTAGCTGGGCAACAAGTTTTGGTTCTACCCAATTTGCGAGAGCAGAATATCTAATGAATTTTTTCTTCATTATCTGCCAAAAGGACAAGTCTCAAGTTTACAATTTAGTTCGAGCTTAAGGTAAAAACTGTGGATGAAGTAGAGTTATATTTAAGAATTTAAAATGGTATAAAGATGACAAAGTCTATTTTAAAGACTGTAATAGAGATATGATAATTGGAAAATGTTTATTAAATACCTTATGAATAAAAATTGTGTTTAAAAATAAAGCAAATGAAAGCAAAGTCGATTTTCAGCACTTTTAGAGCTAGATATTAATATTTTCTTATATTCTTTTCTGAATCAATAATTCGAGCATCGTTTCATTAGATAAATAACATGCGAATGGAGTAGAGTTATATTTAAGAATATAAGAAAGTATGAAGAGGACAAAGTCTATTTTAGAGACTATAATAGATAATGAAAGGAGATGATATATGAATGCCCCCTTTTTATACCCTGTAAAAAAAAAACAAGTTTGTGTCTTAGACAAAAGATGGCTTAAAGTTAGTCAATATTGAGGAATTTCAGAGAAAGATACCAACAATTTTATGATCTACTTCTTGGTTCAATAGTTCGACCTTCGACTACTTTAGATAAATATAGATTATATATATATTATAATATAAATAGCAATAAACCAATTGTTTTTAGTGATATTCAGCGAATTTGATTACTTAAATAAAATAAAATAATATATACATATATAATATATAAGATATATATACCCTGTAAATAAAAAAGTATATAAGAGTAAAGCATGTGTGTGTCACAGACAAAAGAAGGCTTAAGAAAGTCAATTTTGAGGAATTTCAGAGAAAGATACCAACAATTTTATGATCTACTTCTTGGTTCAATAGTTCGACCTTCGACTACTTAGATAAATATAGATTATATACTATAATATAGATAGCAATTAACAAATTGCTTTTTAGTGAATAAACATGCCAGCAAAAGAGAATATTCAGCGAATTTGATTATTTAAATATATTTAAAATAATATGTACATATATAAGATATATATAATAAAATAGAACAAAATAAAAGTATAGCTACTAGATATGTACTTTCTTTAACCATGTATTACAAGTACATATATATATAAATATATCTAAGCTTTTCTTCAACTCAATGTCATGTAGACGCTGAGCTGTTCGGTTTAGTCGAGCAGAAGACCCTTAAGGCGACATGAGTCGACTCATGGCAAAAGCAAAGCCAGAGGCAGCGGCAGCGACTGCAGCAGCAGCGACAGCAGCAGCAAATGACCAAGGTAAAAGACACTAAAAGATCTAAGCGTTTAAGCCGCAGCAACATCTGGCAACACCTGAACCATGCCCAAACTGCTCGAAGCGAACCCATTTAGCTGGGTAATATAGTCTGTTGGTGCTCGTAGTTTATTTAAATTAAACCTTTTTTCAACCAGACGCTTGTGTACATGCATGTGTCTTTGTGTTGGTGTATATGTATGTGTGTGTGTCTGTATCTTTTTCAATTAAGTTTCTAGGCCAGCCACAAACAACAACAGGCAACAACAATAACAACAACAACAACAACGCGTGTAGCCACAAAGTAGACAAGCAGCTGCTCTTGGTAATGATTATGATAATGATAATGATGATGATGATGTTGGCGACAGAGTCCAAGCCAAAGAAGAAGTCTAACAAATTGCAAAATCCACATCAAGCCACACCTTAAGCAAACAGCTTCGACTGCATTTCGCACCGCCTCAAACTTGACTGCTCACACCGTGCGTATACTTAACGCTAAACCCTAAACCAATAAAACCAACTAAAAGAAAACAAGCAACGTCGTCGCCATCAAGTCGAGGAGAGAATTTCACACTTTAGGGGGTTCCTCTATACCAAAGCGTAGCATTTTATTTAAACTGCAGTTAATTTTCACTAAAACATTTTAATTGTATTTTTGTAATCTGTCTTCCACTAGTTTTACATGCGGCCAAAGCAAACAGCCACCAGGCACCAGACACCAGCGTCACCCAGCAGTCGCCAAACAATGCACAGTGGTGCAAAATCAACAAATAAATTAAGGTTTAACTTGCGGCTATTTATTTAAAATTTACGAGCTATTTATTTGGTAGCTACATGAAGGTTTCTTAATGAAAATACGTTTTTATAATAAAAGTTAAATTTATAAATTTAAAAATTGTTGTCCAGTTTACTGTTCTTTTTTAAAAAAACGTTTTTCCTCTTTTTTTCAGTAGTTTATATAGTATAATAGTATAGTTTAATGGGATACATAAAATTATTAATTATGAAATTATTATTTTTATTATCATGATATATGATTTAAAGAAAGACTATAAATTATGATAAAGTATTTCATGAAATTTTTCATTTTCACTTTCAATATTTTCCTAAATTCTGAATTGTTTCCGAAGCTGTCAAAAAATGCTTGCCTGTTATCTTTTAATGCAGATTATAATGGTATATATAAAAACTGAAATATATTACCAAAATAATGAAAATAAGCTAAATTTTAATTATGAAATTTGAAAATAAACTAAATTTGAATTATGAGCTCAAATATACTCATAGATTCCATTTAAAGAAAGACTATAAATTAAGTTAAATTATTTACTTAAATTTTCAATATGTCTTTCATTATATATTTATTTATTAAAATCTTAATTCCATTTTCTTTCCAAAGCTGTCAACCACAGTTCGTGAGTGAAATGAAAGAGTTGGGTTTGGGGAGTGACTGGCAATGGCAGTTTTACAGCTGCGGCCAAAATGGTAAAGCCACTGCCATTTTTAATGCAATAAAAGTCAACTTAAAATATGCAAATTACGCTAGTTTCAAATTTGTGCAGACTGCCGCGACTTGCGACGACCCGAAGAGCAGCCCATGCCACTCCTTTGTCTAGTTTGCAGCCAGCTCCTTTTGGAGTTGTCCACCATTGCCGAGTGGTTGCTGGTGCGAAATGTCATTAACATTTCTCTGGGCCATGGACTTTTAATTGTCTGGCTGAGTCTGGGGTCTCTGCCGCTTTGACCTGGCCACAGCAGCAGCAGCAGCGGCAGCGGCAGCAACGCCTTTTGAAGTTGGCCAAAGACATTAATGTATATTAGTGTCGCAATAAATTAAAAGCATTTTGCTGTTCATATTTGCCAACAGCCAGCAGCCAGCAACCAGCAACCAGTGTTGAGCAACGCACTTAAATCTAATTGCAGCTCAGCCTGCAAAATGCCCATTTAAATGGCCCACACTTTAGTTTTGTGTAATCAAATACGTATAAAGGCTCTAACGAAATACAAATACAAATCACCTGACACCTCACACCATCAAATACACTAATGAGCCATATCACATTACTGGCAACTACAAATTCCAAAAGCAGGTCCTTTGTGTTGTTTGTCTCAGAAAAAAAAAAAAAAACAAAAATAAAATAAAGCTCGTGGCGCTCACACAAAGGCCGCGGCCAAGGTATTGGGGCGAGGCGTGTGCCAGCCATAACAAAAGCCTCAGTTCCAGGTCTCGAGGGTCGCGCGTTTTCCGTCACTAAGCCGCTTAGCGCCAGGTGTCAAGTTTAAAAATCAATTACTTCAAAGTATTACAATAAGAAATCGAGAAGTTGGGCGCGTCCCACGACAAAGGCTGAAAATGTTTGTAAACATGAAATGCGATTCGCAGTCAATCGATAAAAGTGCCGCAATAGATGAACCAACTTAATCCTCCTGTGTCTCAACACAATAGCTACCCAATTTTCAAGCTGTTCTCAGCGATTCTCAATTAAATTGAACTAAACAAAGGCAACACATTTCTTTATGGCCTCAATACAATTAAGCAGCTTATTAAACAAACTGATTTATTAGAAAGCAAATTTAGATTTAATGTTGATTTCAAAATTTCATGCAATCTTCGGGCAAAACAATGATAGATCTGTTGGCTAACTCATCAAATACCAACTGGCCAGAAGAATGTTACATGTTAGCCAACCAGCCGACACGTTCAACACATGCCACAAATGGTTATTCCTTGGGTCATTCCATAGCCTACTTTCGGGGCACTTGCTTCGTTTAGAATACGCTAAAGGCGAGCGCGGCGCGTGTTTTGTACAAGTTCCCAACTTAAATTGCGCAGCGAACGCGTTTTGATGGCACGCACACCTCCTACACATCTCTGCCACTTATATTTAGGCAGCTGCTCGAAAGCATGCAAACTGCGTTGCGTAGCCTTTGATTGATGAAGTTGTTGAGCAGGAGAAGCAGAAGCAGCAGTTGGGCGCATTTTGTGCCACGAAATTGTGGGCCGGGCCGAGTGTTAAACACTAATGGCAGCTTAAATTAGATTAGAGAGCTCTCTGCCACACGCTCCCCCTCTCCCCCATCTCCCTCGTCTCTCACTGTTAGTGTGAAGCGTGACCAGCGCATTAGCCATTTCCGTTTCCGCTTGAATTTGAATTTTATAGCATTATTTTCATTTTTGCGGACGCACATTTATTTAAACTATTTGGCAAAAAGAAAATATAAAGAGTAGGAGGAATGAAAATATTTCTGTATCAAATATCAGCTCATAAAAATCGCACAAAACCACATAAATAAGATTTATTGTTATAGTTGCCACGCACACAAACACATACACACACATATACACACACACGCGCACATTCCAATGCCCATTAAGTATACGTAATGTGGGGTGTTTTTTATTTTTTTGTGCTGGGTGTTAAATTTAACGTAAAAATTACGCTAAAAATTAAGCATTAATATTTGATTAGAAGCATTAAAAATACACTTTCTGTGGAGCTTAAAAACTTTAGCAGGGGATTTGACTAAAGAGGATGGCAAAAGAACTAGTTAACTATGGAAATGTGAGCTATGAAATTATATTATATTAAAACAAGTAAAACGACATTTGTTCGAACTTGCTTTAAATTGGTTTAGTCAAATTTTGAGTCGATATTCAAAATATAAAAAAATTGAAATATTTATAAAAATACAAAAGGCTAACTTCAAATTTGATAACTTTAGCTTTACAGGTGTAAAAGATATGCTCAAAAAACTGAACCTCGATATCAGGGTATCATTAGGAATTATCGAGATTCGAATGTATTTAACTTTGCATTTTCATTTCAAAAAGAAAATATTTAAATATTACTTTATGTTGAATCACATTTTTTAGTGTATTTTTCTTGCCTCGCTTGTTGTTGTTTATAAAAATCTAACAAAATTTTTGTTTGCTTTTCCGCTTTCGTGTCAGCTAGCTAAACACAAATATTTTACTCTCTGTTTTGTAATGTAATTTATTTTTTTTTACTGTTGACCACGTTAGCTGTGTGTGTGTGTGTGTGATTGTGTGGAATTTCATGGTTACAAATAGTTAATGTACAGTTAATTATTACATAATCACTCGACGGCACGACACGGCAACCTGACATACCCGCTCTTCGAGCAATTGCCCGTTGCCAAGTCCATTGACTCGCTACTTTAATTTATATATACGTATTTATATACTATATATATACATATATATATATATATTGTACTTATTCCAGGCGACATTTGCTCGCGCTGTCAACCATAAATATTAATTAAAAAACAGAAACAGGAGTAGGAAAAAAATATAGAGCACGAGCACGAATAATCAACAAAAGGGTTGACCATTTGACCCGCAACATTTCCTGTTACTCAATTGTTATTACGCTTTTATTTGGGCTAAGACGATGGCCAAAAGCGCACAGCAACTACAACAAAAGTAAGAGGCGTGGGATATTTTTAAATTGCTGCCTTGAATACGCAAATAATTTGTGGTTGAGTCTCTAACAAAAGAAAGGGCAAATAACATATTATAGGAATATATAATAATCGTTGAACAAGTCCAATTATTATTTGACATTTTATACACGTGCAGCAAATTGGCCGCAAGAAACAAAACAACTACAGACCAGAAACTATTGAGCATGTTATTAATTTATTTGATTAGCAGAGTATCTTTGCCTAATTGACTTATTTTAACTCTATTCAAGTTTATTTTTGGCTTGTGCATGAAATAACTAAATTTAGACAACGACTAAACTATCAATTAGAGTTAAGTTCATTGGCTAAGTTGGCTCTTTAGCAATTAGATTGCTTTTACTTTTATACTCGTTCAGAAAGTGAAAGGAGTATAATGGTTTTATGCAAAATCCATCTTGGATAGTCTGTCCGCCTGTCCGTCAAGTCCCCGTTACTGAAGCTCGAGACTTGAAATGTGGAATACATATGTATATATGTATGTACACATATGTACGCTCGTCTTATGCACAGTTACTATTTCTCTCATACGCCCAGTGGGCACTTAGTAATTCGATAATTTTAATATGATTTACAACATAAAAGTATTTTTTATGGTCTAATGGAGCTGGAGACTAAAAAATATCTATGCATATTCACAGTTTTATACCTAGTTTTGCCGGTGGATTGCTATTAAAGTCTTCTACTGATAGCTATCTACCTATTCCCAATCTTAAAATGATATATATTATTTATATGAATATATTTAGCGATTTCTTGACCACTAACGAGTTTTATTTGCATCTAACTTCAACGTTTTCAATGAATATGATTAATTAAAATCACTAAACATAAATGTAACGAAGAGTAAGAGCACAACAAGGAGGCAGCGCCATACCACAGAGTTCCATACAATGAAGTGTTGACCAAAACCAAACTCACTGTTAATCTTAATTACAAATTATAATGGATACATATTTAGATAGACAGTCGTCTATATATAAATTCAAAAGATCATTAAAATAAAACATTTGGAAAACATTTATGTATGCTTATTGAAAGAAATATCGAAATGACGTTTTGCTTCTAGCTTTCACAAATGCTTTTGAACCTATTTAGAGAAGTCAAAGTAAAAATTTAGGTGTTCACTATAACGAAATGCTTACCATACTCAGACACGACTGTATGTTTCTACTACATCTATATACATCATATACATAGCTGCTATTAACTGCTAAATTTGTTTCTCAATATTTTACTTACTTTAATTAAAGTTTTTAATTTCTTTAACACCAATTCTTTATATAAAGTCAAAAATAACAACAAGAAAATAACTTTGCTTCATACGAAGATAAACTATTATAAATGGCATTCCAAACAGCATTGTTCAAAACATTTGTTGGTCAATACTTGACGATACTGACTGTGCTCGCAGTTTGAGTATAAAATTTCTTGCTAGACATTGCAATAAATTGTTTTGCTGACAAAGTCTTGAGCTGCGAAGGCGCCAAACGGCAGCAAAAGGCAAGTTGATTGAAAAGTTGTTGGCCAACTGGTTAAGGTAGTTACCTGGCTAACGTTGTTTCAGCTGGGAATTGTGCTTTACTCCCCATTGGCCTTAAGCTCTCCCTCTCTTACACACACGCAGGTAACTTTTAGCAAAACACTTTGCACATGTTTTGGGGACGTTGCGAGCTATTTGACAAAAGTGCCAGGCCAAAAGCTTGGCTATTTATTATGCCTGGCACTTTGGACCAAGCTCACACACACACACGCACATGCATGCAAGTGGGCAACTGCGTAAATCATTTCCACTTTATGCGCTCTGTAAGCCAGACAATGTCAACAAACAGCAAAGACAGAAGACGCTGAGCAGCAGCAGAGAGAGGGGGCGGGGCAGCGAGAGACAAGCATTATAACGCATTAAAAAGTAGCTGCAGAGTTACGGACAAGCGAGGGTTAGGGCCCTGCAGAGTTGTGTTGCCAGCAAACGACAATCTCTTGCCAGCCAAAAACTTTGGCCGTTTAGAAAAGTGTCAAGCATTTTATTACACCCAGCGAAATCCACAACAACAAGACAGAGAGCAAAAGAGAGAGAGAGAGAGAGAGAGAGAGAGAGAGAGAGAGAGAGAGAGGTGAAGCAGTCAAGCTATAATAAATCTGAAAGCGAGAGCAACGGGTGCTGTAATGCATTGTAGCTAAGCATGCGCCTAAAAGTATGCAACGTGCAACAGTAAACAGCGACTAAGACTGACTCGCTGACTAACTGACTAACTGACTAACTGACTAACTGACTGGCTGACTGTGTGAGTGAGTGGCCAACTGACAGTTGGCCATTTGGTAAGTTTGTCCGCAGCAACCGAAAAACTTGTCAACATGTTGAAGTGCAGCAGTTGGCTGTGCCGCCTCCGGGAGAAGTCGTCGCAGTTGCCCGCACAAACTTTGTGGTAAGCGAAAAGGAAAAATAGTTGAGCAGAGCAGGCTCGACTGGCCGATGCTCTATTTGTTCAGTTACCTATCGATGAGCTTAAGAAAAATTATGAGGAAGAAGATTGTAAAATTATGATTAAGTTTTAAATTAAAGAAAATCAAAGCCTTAACAAATTTTTTAGCTATAAGCCAGACAAAAATACATATATTATATGAGATATATTAAAAATATAGAAAGAATAAGTTTCAATCTCAGAGTCTGCTATAGATCTCTCCAAACTAGAATAAAAGTAATAGCGAAACATTTACTCCAGTCTGGAGAGATCTTTAGCAGACTCTGAGAAACTCTTGAAACTTATTCTGAAGCCCTATATTATATATATTTATTTACAGATTTACAATTACGAGTAGTGGATGTTTTTTTATTTTTTTGCTATGGAATACAACATGGAGTATGTTTTAATCTAAAGAAAAGGTATTTGGATTTTATTTTAGTGCAGGCTTAAGTCAACACCCGGTCCAGCAGATCTTGAGGGTGGTGACGTCTGAGAATATATAGCATATACAATAAATAGATAAAGATGAATTCAAACTGAAAAAAGTAAAAGCTAGCTCAAAGTTCGCAATTGAAGGCAATGCCCAAAGCAGAATTATAACTAAGTAGATTTGATCTTTACAAAGCAACCAATTCAGGTTTACAGGGTATACAATGAGCCAACATAGCTGCAAAGAAAAATGAAGCTAAAAAATAAACTGTCATCAAAAATGAGCACGTGTTTGTTATTTGCGCTCAGGTTTACCTCTTTTTTCTCTATTTTTTTTACGGTTTATACAGTTGCATTCCTGCGGGAGCGAGCTTAACCATTGTGAAAGCCCGCATCGTGAGTGGATTTTGGGTGTATTCTTTTGGCACATAAAACAAACAAACACAACATCAACAACAACTTATTTGGGCACTTGCTAATTGCATTTGAGATTAACAAACAAACACAACAAATAGAGAGCAAATGCAGCAAGTTGCAACAACTTGACGAAGATGACATACCCTATGAAATATATTCAAAGTAAACCAACTATATATGCACAATTATTTCAATAGAAGTATTATGTTGAATTCATAGTTTAATTAAGTTACTCTTAAGATATGATATACATGTAACAAAGATTAGCAGTATAACAAAGTGGCAACGCCATGCAACGAAGAGTTGCAGCCGTGGTGTATTATCGATAGACGATAAACGAAGTTGAGCAGCAGAAGTTGAAGTCGGAAGAGTTGAGAGCAGAAGTCAAAGTCGAAGTTGTTAAAGAATTAAGCAGCTGAAGAAAAGTCAGAGTGAAAAGTTGAAGTTTCCGAATAATACTTGCAGTTTATTTGAAATAATAATGATAGTAACTAATATATAATAAACATACTACATTTTGGTGCTCAATTTAATAGGTATATCTATGCATCTATTCCCATTAATCTATAAATAAAATCTGGAGTACCCCTTTCCAAATCCTGTTCAGGTAAATCTCTAAGCCCAAAGAATTTATATCGAAATGCCCAAAGTTCTATGCATAGCTTGTCTTGCCTTGACAGCTGACGGGTTGAAACTATAAATCTTTGGCAAAATCTCTGGCCGTGACAAAGTCTGTCGGAATAGCTAATAAAATAAGTTGACGTCAGTTGGAGGCTGGTGACGAATTTTCTTTGAATTTTTAATTACCGCTGAGATGAATTGACAAGCGGTTGGCAGGTGTTTCATGTTGCCCACCTGCGGCTTTAATTAATTAAGAGTGAAGCTACCAATTTCTCACACAGCACAAGGGACACCGACAGGCTGTATGTGTGTCTGTGTGTGCGGGAGGTTAAAAGTTTTCCCTTTTGGGCTTGGGCTATTTTAAAATGAGCTGAACCGGAAAACATCTGCAAGATATTTAACAAGAGTCTTTCGGTTGGGTGTTTGCAATTTTATAGCGCTATAAATTTGTGGCTAGCTGTAACATTTTTTCGCAGTCGCCATTAACGACTTGTAATACCCTTTGCCAAGTGCCAATTAGTCTTAGAGTATTTATAGTATTTAGAAACTTTTATAGTTTGAAAGGAGCATCTTAGAGGCGAGCATACCCTTTCTCTGATTCATCTTTTTTTGGGTATAGCTGGCGTGTCGAGACAAAAAGCAAATTACGCCGCTTATCTGCACAATTTACGTGCTCGGGCACAAAGGACACTGGCTGCCTGGGTAGGTCCTTTTTGTCTGCTGCATTTGCGCGTCTTTGTGCGCAGAATTTGTGAATTTCACGTCGAGCGGCAAATTTCGCCAACATCAAATGCAGCGCGTGCCTCAAATTCAAAAGGATTCATAGCGCACAAACCTTTAAAACAAAAGAGCCAAAAATGCGAAAACGCCTTGAAGCCAAGGCGACAAGGAAAGCGAACGCAACACAGTTCGCATTACAAAGGACGACGCATCGCCGCAGCCGTTAGAAAAGCGCAGCTTGTTTGCCCAAAAAATTTCAAAACTCAATGAAAGTTTTTCTCCTTTATTGTGGACACACTATTTGTGAAGGGGTATATTCGTTTGAAGAAATTATTATATATATGTGTGAATAGATATAAATATATATATGGCATATAGATGTTCATGTCGGAGTCAAATAGTATTAGCATATTTTGGCCTAGCCCATCAGAACTAGTCATAATCTCATCAGCCTAGATCAATTTTGGTGTCGATTTTTTCAGCCATTTTCCCTGACAATTTTAAAGACTTTTTATGCATGCAGGAAACCTGTGACTAGAACCATGGGATATTGCAGAGAACAGAGCATATTACATAAGGCCATGGAATATAGCTTGTCAATTTACATATAAAGCGAATCATTGCTGAATATTTATTTATTATATTATATTATTTAATAATCATAATTAAGTTATTATGTTTCTTACTACCTTTATAGCTATAATAAATAAAATAAATTGCTAATATTTAAAAATTTTATCTTAGACCCATGAATCTGTTTCATCTACAGCTTAACAGTCACAGTTTGAAAGGCAATTTCTTAGTTTGCCAATCTTACAATCTTAATGCTATCATAAGGCCTCGATTCATAATCAAGCAAACTCTCAAACAACCATTATAACTACCCTTCAACTGCAAAACAGAGTATGGCACAATCGTGTGCACCCGACTAAAAACATTACAACTTGTTTTTCTATTTTTAAGGTCTTTTCGATGCGATGCCAGGCATAGAAATTGCGACTTATTGTATGAAAGTAGGAGTATGCCAGTATGTGTCTGTGTGTGTATGTGTGTGTGTGTAGGGAAAGCGGCCAAAAACATGCTACAAAATTGTAAAGAGCCGCTCGAAACGAGTTGCCAACTGCTGCCACTGGCAGCAGTAGCAGCAACAGCAGCTCCAATGAAATTTGCTGTATGAGCCAAAAGCTGGGCTCGCATATTTCTGACTTTCATGTACCATAAATTATTTTATGTTATTATTATACAACAATACACACATACAACATGCAAGGGGTTGAACAAGCAAAAAGTCGAGCAACAAGCAAATGGTAAATTTTACTTTTATTGCGATTACGTTGACATTTTGTGCAAGAGTGTGTGTTACTCATATTTGAAGGGAACGGAAAGCAGCTCCGAATGAAAATAAACCTAAGCAAATACTAAACAAGACAATGAGGAACATAAACTGTGCCTGCAGTTACAGCTGGGGACATCAAACTTAAGAAGCTTAATTTGGATGAGATCGATGGCAAATAATATAGCTGCAAATTCGCATAAAGTGAAGAACTTAAATATGATTGTGATTAACTGTTCTGGCAGAAGGAAAAAGGAGCTAAGAATTCCGATTCTGATATATATTTATTTTTTATTTTAACACAAAGATAAAGTCTAGCTGAATTTGAATCACAACTAAAATTTTAAGTTAAATTTATTTCTTTTTGAATTTGAATCTAACTAAAGTAGAATAATTCAAAGAAATATATTTCTCTTGTAGTTTTAATTTAGATTATAATCTAAATAAAGTAGAATAATTTAAAGAAATATAGTTTTCTTTTAATATTTATAAAATATCTTGCATTAATTCCAAAACATTCTTTTAATTCGTGTGAAATACCTATAGCTGATTGCTTTTTTATATATTGATTATATATTGTGTCAGAAATTGTGGAGAATATCAAAATACCAGAAAAAAGTATCTAAGAATTAGGTGATATATATTTTAATTTTAAGACAGAATTCATACCTTACTGAATTTAAATAACTACAAATATTTTAAAGCAATATATAATATATAAAACAATTTAAAGAAATATATATATATTTTAATATTCATAAAAAAATTCTAAGTGAATTCCAAGCAAATTCCTGAGAAATAGCTTTTTTCTGAAACTCCTATTATTCCCTGATTATATGTTATGTCAGAAGTTTTAGAGATTACCAAATCACCATTAAAAAGCATCTGAAGGGAAATTATATGTTTTTATTTTAACACAGAATTCAAATCTAACTGAATTTGATTCTACTTAAAGTCAAATACTTTAAGATATATTTTTCATTTTATATTCTAAAAATATTTTACTTGAATTCTAAGCTAATCTTTACATTGGTGGAAAATAGCTATAGCTGACATCCCTTTAATTGAGAATACCAAAACACCAGAGAGAAGGACTTAAGAAGGAAATTATATATGTTTTTATTTAAAAGCAAAATAATTTAAAGAAGCATCAATATATCTTTGAATCTACTTATATTTAAATAAGTATATTTATCTTTTTATATTCTAACAATTTTATGATTGAAGTTCAAGCTTATCTTCCTATGGATAATGGATATGGATATATATCCCATTCATTCCCTGACTGGTATATATTCAACTTCTCCAACTCATTTGCTAGCACTGTCATGTTTTTGTTGTAATAAAAATTCTATAAGCGTATGTTTTCTGCTAATGGAGAGTTTAGACTGGCGAGTGGAGCCTTTTATCGCTCCGCTGAGTATGAAGATAAGGGAAAGGGTAACAAAGTGCAGCAGAAGCTGCAAAAACAAAAGCGAAATGAAATCATAAATGCCCGGACACGTGCCGCAGCTGGGCGCAGAGCAGCTGCCACGTGCAACGCTTGCAAGCACTCAGCTCTGAGTTGCCCCATTTGCGAGCTTTTGGCAACGAGGTGTTAAACTTATATTTCCTTTCTTTTTGGCCAAACTCCGAATACGAGTTAGTTAAATATTTAAATTTATTTATTGGCGACTTTGCGAGCGCCACATTTAAAATAATCAGTGAAAACAGCAACACCAATAAAAGAGGAGGCTAAGAAAAAGCAGAGCGTGGACTTACCGTGTGCATCCTTGCCGAGTCCCGAGCCGAGGCCGAGGCCCATGCCCATGCCCATGCTCATGCCCATGCCGGCGCCGTGTCCAGCGGCAGAGCCGCCTCCGATACCGCCTCCTCCTCCTCCTCCACCTCCGCCGGGCATCGAGTGCTGGTGCGCTAATGTGAGCGGCATTACGAACGCCGTAGCCACAGCCAGCAGAGCCATAAAAATTTTCCACATTGTTAACGTGGCCATTTGACTTTTATTGCACTTCATTTTCATGCGCTGCTCCTATTTTTCTTTCTCTTCCTCTTTTATTTTTTTGTAATTTCTTTTGGCCAAAAGCTGCAGTTGGCTTCTGCTTCTACTTTCTTGCTTTTCCTTTTTTTTATATGCTGTGCGCCGCTTGTTGATTTTAATTTGATGTGACTTAAGTTGGATTTGGTTTGCAGATTTCGCCAGTCACAGCTGCAGTTTTGGCCCGTCTCGTTGCCAGTTTATGCTTCTCTCTCTCTCTCTCTCTCGGTCGGCGTCCACCTGCTGCAAACTACAGCTCCTGCCTAGTGGTAGCACATTTCGACTGGCGCCGCGCTGGCAGCAGCTATAAGAGAATCGCAGAAGGAATTAAAAAATAAATAGAAACGCCATCAATTGAGTACGTTGAAAAGTTTTTCGGGGCAGGGAAAAGAAGCTTCCCATGGGAAAAGGGGCGGGGGCTCAGCTAGTTAAAAAGTTGTGAAAGTTTTCGTTAAAGTCAAATTGAAGCCGCAATTATCGAGTTGTAAGACGCACACACATACACACACACACACAGCAAGTTGTGTGTGTTAGCCCAGGGCAAGTTAGTGCTAAGCCACATTGAAAATGAACATTTTTAAGCAACTGTTCAGTTTGTCAACTTGTTGAAAAACTTTTTTACATTCCTATTCCTTAAGGCCTTCAACTTTTCAAGTTGTTTAAAGTATATATGTTTAGAAGCATATGATTTATATTATTTATAGCTCTTTAAGAAATGGAAAACTAAATTGATTTGAACTAAAACGTCTTTAAATGCAGAAAAGGCTTTGAAAATTATTATGTTTTATGCAAATAAATGAAAAATTATATATAAATATAAAAACCAAACATTATATGGCACTTAGCTCTTGAATAAACTGTCATCAAGTTGTCAGACCCAATTAATTTAATTTTAAAAATGTTTTTATATATATGAGTAAGCCCATATCATAAGCTCTTAGTCTATATACTCATAAATTATATAAATATGTCCACATCAGAACCCATATCATAACTGTAGCCACAGCTAACAGCTTTTAGTCTATTTACTCATATACATTATATATATTTTTCTGCAATGAAATTTCTTTCAGCCATTTGATCTCTACAATTCCATAGAAATTTCCACATACACATTTTCAAAGAATTCACTTTTTCTTCTCAATAATGAAAGCAATGAGAATTACATTCTTGACTGTTACATAACCAACACACATACACAATAAACTTCAATGATATTTTCACATGCTTCTGGTTTGAGTCTACACTCGATGCAATTCAAAAGACGGCAACAGAGCTCCTTTTGTATAGCAGCCAATACCATTCGCAATCGCATTTCCATTGCCAAGTAGCTATGCAGATAAAGCCGCGACGCAGCCACAAACAAAAAATTTACAATTCCCGGCAAAAGTCCCTTAACTCCCCTCCCGCTCCGTTCCCTCTCAGCTCTTAACTTTGCGTTCGATAAAAATATTGCCGTGAGCAAAGGAAATTCAAAAGGGATGCTGAGCGCCAGCAAAAAAAAATATATAAAAATAAAAATAAATAACTAACATAAAAATTAAGGTAAAAAAATTTGACACACGACCAAAAAAAAGACGATGAAGTTGGGCAAAAGCCACTCATATATCTTTTTGCTTAAGGAAAAAAAACAGATGCAAATAATAGTGATGATTTGCAAATACAAAATGAAGCTGACAGCCAAGTTGGCAACAACAAAAAGAAGAGAAAAGAAAAGAAAAAAGGAGCAAAAAAGGTAAAAGAAACGCTGACAAGCGAAAGGTAGCGCTAATAAATAGACACAAAGGCTGAGGCCAAGAGAAGAAACTTGCAACAGATACAACACGCCAAAGGGCCAAAAGGTTCACAATGATATCAAATTGTGAATGGGTTGGCTGAACGGCTGGTTGGGTGGATTGAGAGATGGAGCTGAAAATAAGAAAAGTCGCCGGCAAATCAATAGAAACGCAACCTGGGCAATTTTTAAATTTTACCTGGCCTTTTTTCTACAAATACTCTAACTGCTTTTGGGTTGTATAAGTCTGTCAGAAAAAAGAAACATTTTCAAAAAGTACATATATGTAAAAGAAATTCAGTTACTTTCAGAACTATTTCAAAAAGTACATATGAATCAATTCAATATAACTTTTTAAATACTAGAGGAGAAAACAAACATTTTTAAAACATCTGTAAATATTTTTAAATCGATGGAAAAGCTTGTGTCTTCTGGCTTCTTTATAATATCATAAAAATATTTGCAAAAGTTACTTTGAAACTTTACTCCCCATCAAACAGATTCTTCCGTAACTGCAAATAGTTCAAAAACTTCTAAAAAAAATTGTTTTAAAAAAATTGTATTTTTTAAATTTATTTGGACCTTATATAATTTTTCATTGGCAAAAAAATATTTTGAAAAACTTAAAAAAAATCATAAAACATCTCAAAATTTTTTTAAAAAACTGGTTTTAATAAAATAATATATTATTTTTTAAATTGATTTGAATTTTATATAATTTTTCATTAAAAAGAAAATATTTTTCAATTTAAAGAAAATAGCTGAAATTTAGAAAAACATATTTTAAGAATGAAAACTTCTTAAGTAATATAAGAAGTGTGTAAGAACTTGAAATGTTATTTTTACTTAAAGAAAGATTTTCGGTTATTTAAAAAACTATAAAAATATCCTGCAAAGCCAAGAAACAACAATCAGCTCTTATCTAATAGTTCCCCACGTGACAAACAAAAAGAGTAACTAGAATTCGTTTGGCTGTTCGCATAGCTCTAGTTTCTAATTTTGTTGTTGCCACTTCTGTTTCTATTGTCATTTTGTCAACGCGCCCGCCGAGTGTCGTCACTGGAATAGAATAGACCGGGAATGGTTTGGGTGGATTGCGTTGCTGTTGCCGTTGAATATGGCGAAATAGATGCGGGAATGGTTATAAGGGGCGACGCTTAATAATGATAAGAATGTAAGACATTGCAATAAGCGACCAAATGGCCGACAGATAAGCGAAGGCACAAAACTCAACAATGGGAAGGTGCCAAATGTGAGCGAAATAATAATGCCCCAGATGATAATAATGACGCCGGCGATAATGACAGTGTTAATAATGATGCTGCTGCTACTGATGATGATAAAACTAATGGGCCGACAGCAATTAGGTATGAGAAATTTGCTTAGGTTCTTTAAATATCGCACAATATGAGAATATGAGAATAAAAACTGAATGGACAGCTTCAACTACACTTGAGCAATTTGCGCACAGTCGAGTGCGCACATTAACCCAAAGAACAAACACAAGCAGCAGCACACAAAGAGCACAAAACAAACACAACAACAGCAGCAGCAACAGCAACAACAACAACAACAAAGGGGGCACTGGCAAAATCAACATGGCGTACAGGCGCCGGAAACGGAAACGTCGGCCGGTCGAGCGGACGAACGGTCTGTCGACCAAGCAACACACACACACACACCCACACACCAACCCACCGACCCATCGACCCACCAATAGACAAACATTCAAACAGCAACAGGAAAGGCGACCACAACCAAAGCAATGCAAAACAAAAATGCATCATTGGCTTTAGACGAACTCTGTATACGCTATATTTTTAATTTATATTAAGAAAAGTTAAATTATAATGAAAAAATAATAAATAAATAATAAAAATAAAGAAATAAATAAATAAGTAAATAAATAAATAATAAATAAATATAAAACCTTGATAAAAGTTTATCACACAAAATATAATACAGAATTTATATAAACAAAACTTAAATTAGATTGAATTTTATATATATAAAACTTGCATATAAGTTTACATATATTTGTTCTTTTTAAAAGCAGCATATTTTCTCTTATATACAAATTGTAGCTTATGAATATTTTAATATATTTTTTCTAAAATCAGATTTTTTTATCTAAATTCTTAACTTAAAATAAGACTTGTTGAATATATTTTTTAACATTATTTTTCTTGCATATTTGTCTTCTATTTCACTAGGTTGGATTAGAACCCTGCGAACGTCACAAATCGTGTGCTAGTACTAAATTCGCTGCAATTCACTAAAGAAATATATTGTCTCAAAAAATAATGTAACAAAAATAATTTTTAAAAGTTTTACTTTAAGTAAAGGATTTTAAGTTAAATTTATTAGAAAAAAAAAGATCAGAAAAAAAAATTTAAATATATTTATGTATATATATTAAAGTATTCCTTTATTCAATACATATAATAAGAAATATGCAGACAATTATTAGAATTATAGTTTGAAATCAAGGAAATTTTTAAAATATATTAATTATATTTTCCATTCTTTTTTATTATTTTTAACTAACAAACAGAACTGACAGCAACTGTTAAAAATTATTTAACATTCCGCAAAAAGTAAATTTTTTTTTTTTTCTAACCGAAAAACCCAATTGTAGAGCAATAGCAATTCCATTTTCCATTTTTATTTCAAAGCTAAGGCAACAAATGCAATTATCCTGTTATACTCTATGCTTTTGGGTCAAAAGGAATAGGACAAAATGGAAATGGAAATGGGGAAACATTTGATAGACACATTTTATTGCATGAAGGCAGCCCCCAGTCAGACAGTGGCAGCTTCTCGTCTAGCAATTGCTACTGACATGCACTCATATAACATGCATATACATGTCTTGTGTATGTGTGTGTGTGTGTGTGTGTGCTTGCTTGCCTAAACACTCTAGACAATGGCCCCGTCAATAGCTGCCTCGGCGATTCCTGCTGCTGCCCCTAAAACCGAACTTAACCCAGCTTCACGTTGTAGTTTATTATTCCCGCAAGCCTCATGCTTTTCTATTTGCTCTAAATAAATTTTTATCATGTGCCACGACTGAAATGTATGTGAGTGTGTGTGTGTAGTCCATCATGCCAGGATCTGACCATCCATGGATAGCATCATTCTGAGCGTTATTCATTTATTCATTCACTTCATTCACTCGCTGCTGGCGCTGTTTCTTATGGTTTTTGTGGTTATTGAAGCGATCATTCGGAACATGCACAGCATTTTCATGTTTGTTATTTTCCTTTCTCTCTCCTCCCCTCATTCTCTCTCTCTCTCTCTCTCTCTCCCTGCTTTTATTGTGCCAGCCAACTCCAAGCTCCAAACTGCTGCTCCATTATTAATGGCCAAAACGTTTAATATGCGAATTTAAGAAAATTACTTTCATAACACGACATTAATGGTGACATATAAATGGCATTACTCACACCCCTCCCTCGCTCGCCCCACCCTGGTGTCTGAACTTATAGCGCATATATCTGATTTTTAGTGTCGATGAGATTTATCGCCCCAACGAATCGCTACGTTGTGGACACAACCGAAATCTCTGCTCGCTGCCCGATTCGTTGCTTGACTTATGGTCAAGCGACTTTATATATACAATACAGATATATATATACATATATATTCCTGCAGCTGCTCATCAGACATATAAACAGAGCATTCGCTGAGTACTCGCTTATTTATTGGCCTCACTTATGTCTGTGCGCTGGAGCACTTGCGGTCTTCGCCAAATGAAATAAAAGCGTTTTTAATATTGCCACGTAATTTCGCATAAACTTAAGAAATGACAGCAAAAAGCAAAAGATATATGCAGTTATATATCCAGGCAGAACATATGTGAGCTATCTGAGCAAATCTGTCATAAATATTTATGACTATAATTCATTTAACTAAGCTTGAATAGTTTTTGCATGGGAACTCAAATATAATAATTATTTATGAATAAATAATGATATTGGTAAAGCCTATTAATATTAGTAATAAAAATCATAATAATCTTAAATATAATAAGTGTCAATACATAATTAACTATTAGAAATACTATATAGTATAACATTTGACAATAAAAACTAGAAATAAGTATAAACTGTATAATAACTATTGTCTGAGTTAATTAATCTATTATAAGCTTTATTAACACGATGAGAACTTTGTTTGTAACATTAAAATACTTAAGAACAGATCTTTACTATCCTGTGCTTTTAATTTCTTTAATAACACAGGTCAAAAAATTTGGTGAAACTCAGGAGCCAAGAATCAAAATAACCCTATTCTGTAATATTTTCGAGTTTGTTTGAACTAAAAGTGCAAGAAATAAGTTAAACGGGTATACTTCAGGTTTTTAATAAATTCCACTCATAAATTCGTAAAAATATAGTCTGATTCTTAATTATCTTCTATATTCAGAATTGTTCTTTTAAATAACTTCAAACCAATAATTTCAAATGGTTCTCACAGATTTCATACTATTGTTTCAATTTATCACTCTCATCGATTGACCGTTATTAGCCAAATAACTACTTTGTACGACACATCCTTTAAAAGACTTAAGAGCAGATCTTCACGTTAATTATTTGCAGAAATATTTTAATTCAAATATCTTACAAGAAGAGATCTTCACGTTAATTATTTGCAGAAATATTTTAATTAAAATATCTTTCACTGTATTGACTCATTATTTTGTTTATTAGCACAGGTCAACAAAGTATGAAAAATCAGAATAGGTTCAACTCCTAATTTTCATCAACTTCGAGATTTTCTAACCTAATAGTGCAAAAGTCCAGTTTATCGGGGAAATTTGAAGTCCTGCAACATAGGGTTATTCTATGTTTGGATTCGAAATAGAATAGTCTGATTTCTTCCAGTAAGTCTAGTAGGCCTCTATTATTATTCTCATATTTTCATATATCTTTTACCCAAGAATTACTCAAAAAGAGATTTCGTATCCCAACTTATCTTTTTTCATTTATTCAATCTTAAATCCTATTCGTATCAATCTATTATATTACTATTCTTAGCTTATTCCTAACTATTCTTTTAACTCCAATTCATATGCGAATCCCTAAACAAATTTCTTACTTTCACTCATCAGTTTACCGTTACACCGTATTCTACCTTAAATTATTTTCTTATCATTCTATTATACTACTATTCTTTTCTTATTCTTAACTATTCAACTTTCTGCCACTTAAAGATCTTTTAACTCAAAATCCAAATGTGAATCCCTAAAATAATATCACATTCCATTTCCCATTTGATGCACTCATCAGTTTACCGTTACTTTTACAATACACTAGCGTTACATATACAGTTTTATTGTCTGTCCGTTACTCGATCCTTTGGGGTTTGCTTTTTCTTTTTGCATTTAGTACTACATTTCCAATGATGAGCGCTCGTTTATTAACGAAATGAAACATTATTATTTGCTGAGCAAGACGAAATATACTTATTTGCGCCTTTTATGAGGTAAGTTTGCTGAACTGGAACTGGAACTGGAGCTGGAGCTGGAGCTGCTGCTGGGCAGACGGAGTCAAAGCCTTTGCAGCTGCGGGCACTTTTTGGACTGGTTTGATGAGGGGGTGGGGGGGCGTGGCGTCCGCAACTCGGAACTCATCTCGTATTTTAGCTTATCTGCAAGTTTGATGGATTTTCATCCTTTTCGGTGAGGGAGGGAAAAACTGCCTGACGCCTGCTTATGTATTTTTATTATTATGCCTGTGCTCAGTTCCCTTTCTCTCCATCTCTGTCCCTCTTCTTACCGCTATAGCTGTATTTCCTTTGCCCTCTTCGTGTTTGTTTGTGTTGCTTTGCTGCATTTGTACTTTTCTTTTTGTATATTTTTATTATGGCAGCAGACACACGCAGTTTATTTATTGTGCCTGTATTTTCTTTCGGTCTTTTTTGAGCTCTCCACCTCTCTGTTACATTTTCTTCAGTTTGGCATTTATTTATATTCGCTTCCTGTGTTTTCGCCGCTGCGTTGTCGGCGCATTTATAAATATAAATGAGTTTTGCTCGATGAAGGTTAAATTGAAATTTACTTTGTGCACAGCGATGGGTTCCTTTTTTTATTTTTAAAGAAGCAGTCAGCCAGCCAGGACACGCAGTCCTTTCACATTTATACGTACACATACATTTATATATATATATATATATTTATATATATCTATCTACACATCTTTATGTGTGCTGCATGATGGAAACCTGCTGAAAAGTTTTAGACCTCTGCATTTCCGCCTTTATGACTTCCCCCCAAATTCATTTTGGCTCTCGCCTTTTTTGTGGTTTCATTTTAATTTTGATAAGCAAATGCGGCACATCCTTTTTTCTGTTTCTGACTGTGTCTGCTTCTTCTTCTTTTTTGTACTTCTCCTCGTGCTGGGTGTGAAAAGTTTGTTTGCCTGGCTGCCTTTTGTTTGGCCTTATCATTTGTCAAAAAGAGGCAAAAACGAATGCCTCAAATTGAATATTTGCATAAGTTTATTGAAACAGGCGAACTTCACATTAAATCTCTGCCTGTGTGTGTGTGTGTGTGTGTGTTGAAGAGGGGACAGGTATATCAGCACCTTGTCTGGCTGTGTGCGTGGCATCTGTTTGATTTGGTTTATTTGATACTGAAGGCTTTTGTCTGATTGATTCCTTTGGCAACTTTTGAAGGAAACCTAAATAAATTAGCGGAAATTTCACTTGGAGGTTTTGCGTCAAGGTTCAAGGCAATTTAAGCTCGAATAATAATGGAATAATGCCATTAAAATATCACAGCATTTCTATGCAAAAGTATCACATTTTTAAGCAACACATATAATATATATTTGTGTGCATAAGGATAATTTGAGTAAGAGCCTTAAACAGATTTGAATTCAGAAACCAAAAGACTTTTCGTTAAATTTTTAAGAACTTAAAATATGTTTGTAAGCTCTATATTTGTATATATGTAGTATATTTGTTGTATGTATTGTTTATAAAAGAAATTACATATAAATATCCATGAATAGGACAAGTCAACAATTATACTTTCTGAAGGTTTTTAACTTGCTGAACCTGAATCTGAAGAGCAGCAATCACGCCAGGCTCTCTATATATTTTATTCCAAAGTTTAAAACATCTGTTTCATTCAGGTATATTCAGTCCTGTAAGACCATCTCAATTTTTTAGTTTTGAAAAGATTGTAGAGGTATCTGAAAGTTGTTTGTCTATCTTCTAGATGCCGTTTTAAATACAGTACAAAATCTTGATTTGCTGCCATGGCTTCAGACTCGAATTCAGCATATCTAAAACCTTCGGAGAAGTAAAATCATTAAATTTGTGTAATTTTCCACCTTCGTCGAGCAACAGGCGTTGGCCCACAAATCATGAAAGCTTTCATAATCAATACTTTTCAAGTATTAATATATATAACTCTTATTTTTTCAATTGTGAGCAATGATATTAAAGAAAGAATTGAAGCTAAGTATAAATACATTTAAATTAAAACAATAATGCAAGTTACAATAAATTAAAGCTTTTTTATGAAGATATAAATCTTTTAAATTTTATAATGAAAATAGTCGAAAGTCAAGTAATGACTTCTTTGGGGTACTTAAATATATATATATATATACATATATATATTTATTAAACAATAAAAATATTATATACCTGAATACACACACACATACATACACACATTCCTTGAACACTTGAAATTATCACAACTTCAACTAAAGGCCACTTTGCCTTTCTTTCGCTCTCATTTCCCTGAGAGGGGCTTACTACTCATACACACACGCACACACACATACACACACTTTACATGCAAAAGGGGGCTCAAGTTTTATGCGCCCTGACGGATTGTTGCTTTCATTTGTTTTTTCATTTCTGCTACGCTTTTTTTTGTTTTTGCCAATTCATGCTAACCGCTGTTGTTGTGGGTGTTGCTGTTGTTCAGATCGATTACCGTTACAAGTGCCAGATACTTGAGCGTAAAAACGCAAGCGCACGTGTCTACAGGTTCATCTCCTTGCCCGCCCTCCTCTCCCCCCCCTCTCTCTCTCTCTCTCTCTCTCACTCCTCGCAGTTATTGTTGTTGTCTGTCATTAGGAAGATTGATTTCAAAGCATGGCGCCTTTTTCCACCATTGTTGTGGCTGCCACACGCAAAGCCTCACACCACAATAAAATACTAAAAATACTGAAATACTCAAATACTGTTCAACACACACGCACACAATCAAAACGTCCCCTAATCTTTTTATTTGGCTTTGTTCTGTCAAGCGGAGATCATTTTGATTATATTTGCTGTTGCTGTTGTTGTTGTTGTTCTTGCCAGGTAAATACGAGTTTAATTCTTTTCATTTCATGTGAAGGACACATTGCTGTCTCTTCAAAAATGAAATATATCTTCACATATATATTATCTTATGAAATTTAAATCTGTCTTTCAATTTAACAATTGAAAAAGTTCGAAATGAAACTAAAAATTTATTAAATTTACAACATAATTTACTTTTTGTATAGTCTCTTAATTTCTATGCAAAGGGGACTAAGTTATGACTTTTTCGATAATTTTTACAGCTTTAAAAAGTAAAAAACATAATTCACATGAAAATCGAAATCCTGCATTAAATTTTGAATTGCATAAAACTTTGGCAAAACACCCCACACACACGCACACGCACACATGGGAATTGGTGGGGAGTGTGCCTAAAAAGTACATTAAAATCACATTAACCCGTCAACGGTTAACGCTGCGTATACGTAACTTTTGTTTATGCGTTTTGCTTAATGCCCAACGAGAAATACACAAAGCACACGCAAATTGGTTTTTCGGTTTGCTCAGCACTTTGATAAGCCAATGACAATATATATATATATATATATATATATATATGGATTTAGAGTATATATGAAGTAAGCCCCCGCAGCAACCCTTTCTGTGAGGGCTAGACAGTTAAAACCCTCCACTGTCTGTCTGCTGTATCAGCTGGCAGTCGTAATTGGCTTTTCGCTATAAATTTCAACAATTGTTTCGTACACATCACGCATACCGCGACCCCGCCTATTGCCAAAGCCCGCCCCCAACTGTGACGCAAGCTCCCCAGGGACACTAGGCTTAAATCGTGCGGATGTTTAGGGATCTATGTGTGTGTGTCTGTGTGTGTGTGTGTGAGTAAATTGTCAAAATTCTGTGGACATTTTGGGCGACACAAGCAGCTTATCAAAAATGCAGCATGCGAAGTTTGTAACTGTAACTGCTATCACACACACACACACACACACGCGCAGATTCTCTTCGCCTGCTCGTGCGTGCTTTGGCCAATTGGTTGGCCCGGTCATTTGTGTAAGGCGAAATTGGTTTTTTAGTTGTCCCTGTTTCAGCCTCATTTGCATATTTCAATTGTCAACCGAGGCAGACAAAGAGAGAGAGAGAGAGAGTGAGAGTCGCTGCTCTTTATTTATTTAACTAATTTATTTACATTAACTTTAACTAGGCGCCAACTAGCTGTAGGAAATGCTGGCCAACAGGCAGCAGCTGTAGCCAGCAGCTTTTCTAATGAAAACCTACAAGAAAATTTAATAAACATGGTCCTCAGAGAGTCAAAAGCAGAGATTCGCTGCTTTGAGAGTGTTGCAAACTCTACAAAAAATGTTTGCTTCAGCTATATATTAACTTAGCTATCTAGTTAATCCGCACCAGAGCTAAACTAGATTGTAATAAGGAAATATTGAAAATTTCAGTCAATTTAAATTTTATTATGTTAAAATTTGATATTTTAAAAACTTGTTGAGAGGAAAAAAAACATATGTCGTATGAGTTACCTATTATAGTTATTTTTTTTTTTATTCCAAATTTAAATAATAGTAAGCATTTTCTTTTTAATTCCAACCCTAAATAACAGTAGGAATTTTCTTTGAATTTTCTTTTTTATTTCAAATTTTAATTGCAGTAAGCTTTTTCTTTGAATCTGCTTTTTTATTTACAGCAACCTTGTGATATTTCTTATCTCAATTTAAAAGGCTTCACCTCCTAAGTTTATTCAAATTTGCCAAGGAAAATTGATTAAGAATTTCTTATGGAAAAGTCCTCATATTCTTACAAATTGTGGAATACCAATTGTAATTTTCAGACAATAATCATCCTTAATATTCTTAATATTCTTACAAATTGTGGAATACCAATTGTAATTTTCAAGTGGTATTTTGACTTTTATTCCTACGACTCATTTAAAAAACTATTTTTCAAAGGAAATTTGTGTAATGCTCAATTATAATAATATTAAATTGCTTTATTCTTGATCAAAAACAGAAATGATATTTACTGCAATTCATTAGATATTCTATATGAAATTTCCAGCTAATGCTAAGATTCCAACAAGCTCAGCGGAAGAGCATTTGAATACGGCTTTAAGCTAACTTATCTAACTTCCTTTTGCTAGACAATGTAAAGGAATATATATATATATATATATATATATATATATATACATATATAAGAAAAAAATAAAATAATAAAACAAGTAAATAAACTTTAGGCAAAAGTTTTGCCAACTTTTTGGCAGTCAGTTGGCGCATTTTAAGTTACGGCAATCGACACGCCGAGGCAGGCGGCGTAACGGCACTTGGGTAAAGAGGAAGCAAGAAGCGAGCGAAGAAGAAGAAAGTGAATAACTGGCGCAGCGAGACAAGAGCTTAAAGTACCGCAAAATTTCACAGCGACTGCAAAATAAAAACTGAGACTTGCTCCAAGCAAATATTGAGCAGATGCTTTAAAGCAGACGCGAAACTTACCTGGCCAACAAATTGAGTTTTGGCCTTGCGAAGTGATAATCCTTAAGTTGTTGTTGTTGTTGTTGTTATTGTGGTTGTTTATTGTTGTTGTTGCTGGACTGTGTCACGCACAAGGGCAACAGAGGTTTGGCCGTTCACAAAACATGGCTCAAACTTTTTGGCCACGTGACCAAGGAGTTAAACCGGGACAACACACACACACACACACGCACACACTTGGATACACTACTGTTGTTGTTGTTTCACGTTTTTAATGTATGCCAAAGAAGCGGAGCACAACAATTAAAGGCAAGTGGCGAATGTTGCAAAGAGGGTGGGTGGTTGCTTGACTTCTTCACTTCACTCTATAGCTGTAATCGAAATTCTCAACACTTTACTATAACTGTAACTATATATGTACATTTATATTTATATATTTGCTTAGCGTTTCGCACATTCGCGACATTTACTGTTTCATACGAGGCGCCATTTACCATTAACGCATCAATTTCACTTTTAGTTTTGTTTTTAATAAACGCTTGGATATTTCACTCTGATATGTCTTCGATTTGCGTCGTTTTGCCGAATTCCCCGTTACGAGTGAACACGATTTATGCGCGAGACAAGCGACAGCATTTTTGCATACGTTCAATACACTCCGACGGCTGAGCTTCAACTAAAGCTACAACGGACAACAGTCGCTTCGTTAAGCATCGTTCAGGCCAAACACGAAGCGTGCGATGCATAGTAAACGACAATACGAGAGGACGACAGCGCACGAAGTGAGAAACGGGCACAACAACACGAAGTGCAAAGACGAGCATTGAGGCTGCTGAATACGAGGCAGACTGAACCGAACCAAGGACAAAACAGCGAGAGAGCGACCGAGAGCATAACTGTAAGCTAGCTGTAAATGCACATGCAATGTAAATTGCACACAGCAAAAGCTCGCGCTTTTGTTTGGCTAACAGCAAATGATCGGTTAGCCAGATTTTAGGTTAGATTTTTATTAAAATATTTATTAAAGCAAAATATACCAACAAAACATAATGTTAAGATGTATAAAAAGATTTTTAATAGACAACAGCGTATTATGTAAAAGTTGTGTATATGATATCTGATCTCTCAATTTGCACATTTAACAGCAAACTGTTGTTTAACATTATGCTTGTTGCGCTACGTATAAGACTTTTGTCAGTTTTTTCTCTCACACGCTCGCTTTAAAGAGCGCCCTCTAACAGAAAATCTCAGAACTAAGCTCTTTTAAGAGAGAGCAAGCGAAATAGGTATAAATGGTTGTGGTCTTGGCTAACAGTTAACAGGCTGTGTTAATTATACTAAGGCTGTGAATAAATTGTGTTAAATAAATAAATTTATTAGTCAACTTAAAGCAAACAAGTGTAAATTAATTGACATAACTTAATTAAGGTTAACTAAACAAATATCACTTTTTTATTTAAGCAACTGTCTGCAGTTGATTGGAATATTTTAAGTACTTTCTCTGGAATGCACTTCCAATAAGAACTTTTGATAATCAGCTCCACTTCCAGTTTTAGTACTTCTTCTTTCCACCTTTTACAGCCTTTTAAAATCAGTGCACTGAGATACCAGCCAATTAACTTGAATGTTTCCCAACACTGCACACACACAAATAACATACGTTTACACATGTACGTATATGTATTGCATATACATACATATGTATGTTTGTATCTGTTTCAAGTGCGTTTGTTTATTGCCTTAGTGAACTTACACCAATTCCTCCCTCCCTTTACCCCACCCCCTTGCCATCATTTGGCATCTCTGTCTCTCTCATTTAGTTGCAGCTGCAGCCGATGCCGCTGCAATCACTCAAAGTAAAAATTGTCATCAAGTTTCGCACAGAAGATGCTAAAAAACAAATGCCACAAAAAACAACTGTAAATGCTATTGCACTGAATGCGAAACTATAACATACCCTGTAATTTGTAAAAGGTAGGTAATGCTAGGCTATAACTGAATAATACCATTTCAGCTTGCCTAGCTTAGTATACCCTGTAAAAATATATGTCTTCGGAATTGACACGCTAATTAGTTAACATAAATATAAATAAATGAAAATATTCAACAGTTCAAAAAAAAGCAAATAAAGCAAAGAATCAATTCAAATAGTTAGACTTAATGTATATCTGAAACTAAGCAACCCCATGAATGCCATTCCCATTACATGGTAAAACAGCAGCAAAACCCAAAAACGAATTGCAACAAAATGCTCAAACACACTCAACGAAATTGACTTAAATAAATAAATGGCATAAAAAACAAAGACAAACACATGCATTCACTCGCAAGAGGAAGAGAGAAGGGAAGAACAGCGCAAAGGGCAAACACACATTCACTCACACACACACACACTAACAAGTGGCAGGCAGCAATGCAAAGGAAAATTTACAGCTAAGAAATGGCCAAAGCGTAGGTTAGGCAACAGAATATAAGAGCGGGCTTGAGGTTTAGACGCTGCTGTTGTTGGATTGTTTTGCAACATTCTCATTCCATTTGATGCACTCGATGTAGCAGCAGCAACAACAACAAGCACAGCAGCAACAATGACAACATTTAGTAGCTCATCCATTTTCATTTGTATTAAGCGAAAAGCCAAAAGTGCCGTCAACTTTTCGCAGCCACTGTCTCTCTACCTCTCGCCCTCTCTCCCTCTCTCTGGCGCATTACTCAGCATAGTTCGCGTTCGCTGCTTGACAAGAAAACTAAAAATTGCAGCAATCATTCCATCCCACTCCCTCACTCAACCCATCGAACGCTGTCCCCCTTCCACCCCCTAAGGAGCCATACCACCTATTCTGAGACGCTCGTTAGCGCAGCTGCCGTTGGAATTTATCTTATTTTTCATGCCATCCGCCATTTTTTCTGTTTTTTTTTCTCTCGATTCTCCACCATTTTTATTGTTTTCAACTTGTTCCCGTTATTCTGTTTCTTATTTGGACATATTGTTAGCCCAGTGATCGATGCAAATTGATGCGTATTGTTAATGGAATTTAAAGCGCTCCCAAAGTAGACCCAAAAAAAAATATAGAATCAAATTATATATTATTCCTCTTCTGTTAAAATATATAAGAAGACTTGACAATAACAAAATTGCATTTAAATTTAAGTTATCCATAAAAATGCAATACAAATGTAAAAATTTTTGATAGCAATTTTCCTTACATTTCTATATTGAAATGTGAGATATTATTTTTGGCTCAACATATTTCTAGCAGATTTATTGGAGCAGCAAAAAAAGCAGGCCACAATAAAAGAAATGCAGCAGTCACTGCAACAACAACAACAACAGGGGAGAAGATGAAGAAGAGGAAGAAGCAGAAACAGCTTGCGAAAAAATATCATAAATAAGAGGCGCTGCAATTTGTTTATATTAAAATGGAGAGTCAAAAACGCGTCCTAAGGTCCTGGAGCACAGATTTTTCGCATTGCATTTGCCAAATGCTAACTGCCAACAACAATCAGTGAAGAGCCAGCTCCTCTCCTCTCCCCTCTGCCTACCCACTGTCCCGTTGTTTTGTGAATTATGCGCCTTCCGTTGCATGTGGCGGCAGCAACCGGAGCCAAAGCTTCCTCAGCCTAAGTCAGAGCGAATGCAAGTGAGAGAGAGAGAGAGACAGCGAGAGAGTACAAATAAGGGACTGATGCGCTTGGCTGCATATTTTTAAAGCCAGCCCCGCCCCCTGCGCCTACCTACTGCACTTTGCTGTGTGTCCTGTGTATTATTTTTACAGTCGCCCACAACAAACGGAGCTCGTTTTTGTAATAAAAATGTCATAAATCTTGATTTCTGGAACTAAACCAAAAAGCGTATGTGTGAGAGTGTGGGAGTGTGTGTCTGGCAATATAACTGTCTATTTACAGCTGTGCATATGAAGTACATTTTATTTGCTTTTATTTATTTGCACACGTTTAAACATAATTGATTTATATTTATGTCTTTAAATATGCAAGTGCCAGAGAGAGAGAGGGAGAGCAAAGATTTTCAAGAGCAAAGCTTTTACTTGCTAAAAATATAATAGCTGGGACTTAGAAGCGCTGTGATATGAAGGAGTGTGTCTAAACGAAGGAGAGAGAGAGAGACAGCTGCACAGCTGAACTGATCGCTTGTTGGTAAAGTGCATTTTCGAAGACTTCTAACGTTCGTTAAAGCGAGACAGCTATATGCTTTGCAAGTGTTAAACGTGAGTGAAGGCTCAAGACTGACTTAATTAAAGCGTTAGCCCCCAACAACAATACATTCAACAAGTAAGATCTTTAAATCAAAAATGATTGAAGATTAAATACCCTGGAAAATGAATAAATTGTGTAAAATTCTGTCCATATGTATATTTACATGTAGCAGAAAACTTGTTTAAATAAAATATACAATTTTTTATAAAAAAAAAAACA
Source organism: Drosophila gaucha (assembly GCA_035045545.1). Classification (NCBI taxonomy): domain Eukaryota; kingdom Metazoa; phylum Arthropoda; class Insecta; order Diptera; family Drosophilidae; genus Drosophila; species Drosophila gaucha. Next base: position 3,711,174 of record JAWNOY010000099.1, read on the forward strand.
AGTAAGAAAACTCTAGACGAGATCTTGTAGTCAGGCAGACCCGACTAGAACGTTCTTACTTGTTTTCCTTGTTTGTAGTTATTCTAGTAATAAACTATATCAAATTTTAGTTGACAATTCATAAAAAAAGCAAACCAGAGTCAATTAATTTTATATTGAGCTATTTAATATTTAAGTAACTAGCAAAGGAAATTTTTGCAATTTATCAACAGTTGCCGAGGCGTCTAATAACCTAAGCTAATTATTGTTTGAATCTAATCTCAAAAATAGTATTAATAAGCGAAAAATAGATAATTCAACGAGAACATTGAGACCACTTGACTGATATGAAAAACCCCGCAGAGATAGATGGTTTCTTTAAAAGCTGAAAATGAGCTAAAGAAGTCAACAATTCACATAAAGTATTCAATATGAGAAGTCTAACTCTTTGCCTCTTGGCGCTCGTCTGTGGCAGCTGCCTGCTGGGCACCAATGTGAGTAGAAGATCACAATATGAAATCCTAATACTATAAAAATACTGTTAATTTCAGGCTAACACTGTCAGGGACAGCTCTTTTAAGTTTGAGGAAGTGGAGCTCTATGGCGATGATAGCTTCATCAAGACAATGGAGAATATTCTGATGAAGGTTTTGACCACCGTGCGTGGTGTTAACTGCACGATGAAAGAAGTTATTGAGATTTTGATTGCGACCACGAAATATGTGGATGCTATTGATGCCTGCGGCACGGCTGTGCCCAAGGACGTAGCCAAAATAGTCAAGAGCTGCCACAGCATCATTACCATATGCAACGACATCATTCATCTGAACAGCACCATTTGCGCCCCCAAAGAGGGTAGCAGCATGACCTCCGGCAAGTGCTTCTGGAAACTCTTTGAGGCTGTGATGAAACTGACCCGTAAGATCAATACGACCATTAAGCTCATCGCCAAGCTGCCCGCCGATACGGAAGCCTGTTTCTACGATGCCACCAAAGAGGTGGAGCAAAGCTATAATAACTTTTTGCCAAATATCGATAAGTGCATCCTTGAAATGTAAAAACTTTTGAAATCATCAAGAACATGAAAAAAAAACTAGTACATCTGTTGATATTTTCATATGAAAATGTAATAAGCAATATGAGATAGGTAATGTAAGAAAGGTTGAAAGAATTGATGGTATATATTTTCCTAAAATTTTAAATGTAGAGCAGACAATGGGCATTTTTAGAATTTCTTTTAAAATTTTCGTGCTGTAGCTTAAAGCATAAACATAAATAATCTTCACACTTCATTATTAGAGCATAAAATGATCATTATATATCTAAATATATAAATGATCATGATGTATCTAATATAAAAGTATCTAAATATTTGGTATTTAAATATATAGATGATAATAAAAACGAAAATTGTAATATGAAAATCTAAGGAATTTGTTAGTTTGTTAATGGATGTCTATAAAAAGTGCAGTTAGGTGCAGACGTACCAATTAAAACTCTTCTTACTTCACCAATAAAGAACAAAATGATAATGATATAGCCAAAAATTCTATATTCCACATCTTAAACGATTTCAAATCTTTTTATATTTCCATATATATATAATAATATACATGTATACATTAAAAGCTAAGTTTAATGTGTCTGTATTCGTATCTAACCGAATTTCAGGTGGGTTTTTTAATTTGACAAATCAGCTGATAAGGCCGATACTTTAATTTCCTTTTTTAATGACAATTTTATATCAACTTCAATCACAATTAAAAAGCTTATCAATGGATTTAATTACTGTTGAAATGTGTATAAAAAGAGATATTAAATATTTAAACATAAGACCTCAACAATTCTAATCACAATTAAATAAATATAGCAGGGGGTTGCCTAAAGTATATTAATTTTGGTCAGAAGTTTGCAACGCACAGAAGGAAGCATCTCCGACTATATAAAGTATATATGTTTATGTATAAAGTATATATGTTCGTTTGTCTGTCTATCTGTCTGTCCGTCTGTCTGCATCAACGTAATCTCCTCCGAGACTATTGAAGCTATAGAGCTGAAATTTTGCACATAGGCTAGAATCTGCTGCGGGCATTGTATCTCGGACTCACCCGGATCGGTTTAAAGAAAACTAAGAAAACTTAAGGGAAAACTTCGGCGCTATTGAAGTCTAAAACTTGAAATTTGGAATATGGACTCGAGTGCCCCACCCCCATTTGAAAATATAAAGTATTATAATAACTATGCCTATCAGGGGCGTGGCTCGTGACAAATACATTAAGCTTGACAGCTTTAACAAAATTATAAAAAATTATATATACTCCTATCAAGTTTAATAGCTAAAGCTATATTACTGTTGCTCTACAAAATAGATTGACCAAAATTTATATATATCTTCATTTTGGGGACGGGGCAAATCGGTAAAAACTCTATATTCTATAAATTTACAATTAGAGATTCAAAATTTTTCAAATACATCAATCTTAAACTCTCCATTTTAATTTAATTAAATCACAAATAAAAAACTTGTAGTTAAAATAGTAATGAATAAAAAATATATATCAAACACACTAAAAACTATATATATGTATATTCATTATTCTGTGTAACTTGCATATATTTCATACTTATTCTTCTTATATATATATGATAAATAATATCATAGTTAAGATCTAAGATTTAAAACAAACGTTTTAGTTATCCAAAAAATGTTGATTATAAAGTTAAGTTAAGATCTGTTAGTTAAATGTGTGAAATGAAATATTTTTTAGGTGCATTAGTAATTTATTAATGATAGCTTTGTTTGTTAGGGTACTTCTAAAAGTTTGGATAAACATAAGTATGCTTATATGTACATATATAGCTGTCTTGGCTAGGGTACTTCTAAAATTTTGGATGAACTTGAGTACATTTAATATGAACTTTAAAAACAGTTTGAAAATTGTTTAAAAATAACAGATCAAAATCAAAAGCGACTCGATTAATTCTTAATAAAAAAAGTCTTCATTTTAGGTCGTTGCATTTCTTGCTATATATTTATACTTTAAAAACATCGTCACAACTTAAAACCCTAGTTTACACGCTTCTTTTTGTTTATATAATAGTTAGCTAATCGTTACATACACTGGCATGGAATTCATTTTAAAATTAATAGAACATATATTCGTATTTGTCGAATTTACACATAAACAATTACATATATATATATAACTAAAATGCACGCATTCTGTGTCCGTCGTGTGGCAGAAGATTTATCTTATCTTATCACAAGTGAACATCACGTCTCGATGATAGCTTTACAAGTTACAATTTTGTTTAACTTAAATATGTAAAATAATTTAATTAAAGTTAAGTTGATTTAAATTTGTATATAAGTACGTCAGGTAAATTATGCAATCTTGTCAATTGTTTAAAAAAATTTTAGTTTTCTTCCTCTTTGTTTTTAAATTAAGAAATTATCACAAATTGTTTTGTAGCGTTCTTTTCATGTTTTCTTTTTGTTTTTTGATTTCGATTTTGTTTGTCAATTAGAGTTCGTTGAATTGTCAAGAATTCGTTGAGGACTCGCAAGGGCTTTGTGGTCCTGCACATTACCAGTGATCCATGTCGCGAATGCGTTCCACGGGCGGATTACTGAACGAGAAGAGAAATATATATATTATAGAAATTTATAAATATATCTAAGATTTCAGTGTAAATTACGGCAACATTCGCGCCATTGCATGTTTATGCAAAGGTGATATTTGCACGGCAGCAGAGGCTATGCTGGAGCCCGAGTCCTGCGAGAGGGTGCGCTGCATATGGTGCATGGGATGTGCGACTACTGGACCGCCGCCCACAAACTGCAGCTGCTGCTGATGATGATGCTGATGCAGCTGGTGCGATTGCGAGGAGTGCGAGCTGTGCGGCAGCTGCTGGGAGCGTCGAAAGGGATGACGCCAAGGACTTTTGGGCACGTCGCCCTGAAATGCTTTATTCTCCACACCGCTGCTGGAGACGCCGGCGGGACTGCCACGTCGCGGCGCTGTGGCATGCTGCTGCATATCACGCGCCTTGGAGCTGAGGCGACGCAAGATGCGCGAGCCAAGACCTGGCGGTTCCTCGAGACCGCGACTATTGCGCGGCTTGCGATAGCGCACATCGCTCGACTCCTCCAGGATGACATGACGATCATATGGAGTGCCATAGTAGACCTCCAGCACTGTGGAGAACGTGTGCGGCCAGACCAGATCGATAATGGAGATCAGAACGCCGGCAATAAAGCAGAGAATGCCTTCAGGAAACAAAAGATAAGACATTGAGAGGGAGAGATGAAGGATTTTCACTGCTCACTCACCTGCAACCAGCACCAGCCAGTAGCACCAGCCAAAGTGGAACTCCAGTCGACCGCCTTCGAGAAAGATGCACAGCGGTCGCTGCGGCAGCAGACAGTGATAGCCCACCGCTGTGCAGACGAGCAGCGCTCCAGTCAAAGCTTTAAGGTAGGCGCCATAGCGCGGCACCGCCAGCAGCAGCAGATTCATCAGCAGCCACGAGGCCAGCGAGGCCCACAGCATGATGCTGGCAAAGTAGCCAGCGGCACGGTATTGGCCACCCCATGAGAAGCCCTCGCGACCCAAGCTAAAATACTCGGCCACCGTTAGTATGGGAAAGGGCAAGCCTCGCTGCAGAGCCAAGCGATAGTTGGCGCTCATATCGTTCGCTCCCTCCCAGGTGAAGCGTTCGTTGTAGTCAATATCTGGCGGGGTCCAGTTCCCAATCGGAATGGCTGTAAGAGCAGAGTAGAGAAAGAGTGAATTACAAAGGAATAACATTATGTTAAAGTCACAGTATCAGAAACTCATTAACAGTGCATAGCTTAACATATATCTCCATAGTATCTGAATATATTTTAGAAGATACATAAACTTAAGTTAATATATATATACTATAAAATGTAGTTCCCTTTAATAAAAATAAAATATCTAATTAATTTTAAATTTCTTAATGAGTTTTCAAAAGATTTCCATAATGCAAACTAAACAAATATTTTGTAGTTTAGTTTTGACAGCGTAGAGAAGAGAGAGGTAATTGGGGAATACTTCGAATCGGGCTATGTTAACGAGTGAGTAACAGGGAACTATTAATAGTTAAGAGCTAAGCTCTGTTAATGGCTATCTGTTAATCAATCTATGCTTAAGCTATGTTAAAGAAGGTATTAACAGTTCTCTGTTACTCAGTCTTTAACATAGACTAGCTTAACATATTTAAGTTGCATTTCATTTTTAAGAGAGAGCTTTTACTGTAATATTTTATTTATTTTTATTTATTTAACAATATTTTTATACACTTGCAAAAAAGTATATTAGTTTTGGTCAAAACCACTATCCAAAAAGATATGATATATAAAGCTACGCCCATTTGAGGCACTGTTAAAGACAGAGAATCGAAACTTGAAACATAAATTAAGGCGACAACTTCTAGAAAAAAGCTAAAGTATATTAGGGGCGTAACAAATCGGTGAAAACTGTGTCTTCTATGAATTTACACCTAGAGACCCAAAAATTGACAAATACGTTAAGCTTGACTGATATAATGAAATATTATATATATATTTACACCTAGTGACCCTAAACTTCATAAATAAATACGTCAATTTATAAGTTTTCTTAGTAAATCAGGCAAAGTTGGGTGGCCAAGCCCTTCTCTCTATCTAAAATTATTTTACAATAAGGCTAACATAAAAAAATTAGCAATACTCAGCTTTATATAATTATGTTAATTCATATAAATATGACATGAATAAAATATGAATCTTATGGGGATTTTATAAATTTTCCATTATTTTAACATAATTATATTCATAGCATATATGTCTAAATATAATTTAAATATAAATTCTTTTCGCTTTAAGCATAAGACTAAAAAAATACGACTCGTTGGCTTAGAAGTCAACTGACGCATCTTTTCCATATATTATTATCATCTTTTTTTTAATATTATTTTAATTATTTATACTCCATCCAGCTGTCGCTTACGTTTTCTGATTGACTTTCGAAAAAAAAGAATAATCTTTTGCCTTTTACTTGAATGTGCCGCCAAAAGAGATCGTCTCTCAGCATATAATTTGTATTTTGCTTGACTTATTCTTTGTTTTTGTTTGTTATTGTTCTTCTTCTTTATCTTTTTTTTTTGCATATTTTGTCACTTGGTGCCAGACACTTTGGCAACGCGCGAGCCTCCACAACAAACAGCCAAAAAAAAAAAAATAATCATATATCATTTGAGTTTTGAGTTTGAAGTCTTTTGATGATGATGATGATGATGAAGACCCCTTTTAACTGTTAAAAAGTAACACCAAAAACGCAGAAAAAGAAGATTAATGGTTTGCATAAAGCAAAATGCTTTTAGAATTAAAAGCACAAATCGTATGAAAATAAGGCGCGTGGGCTGCTGTCAAAAGATCTTTAAAAGTTTCGAAAGGCAAACACGAAATTAAATCGAACGTTGATTAGGTTTCTCCATGGGGCGGCTGATCGATATATCTATAAATTTCCTGTGATCTTCTTCCGATTAGTCAGCTAATGACGCACTAAGCAGCTAAACATAATTTACATACAAACATAGCTCTGATATACATACATATCTATATGTATCCACAATAACTGACGGCTGCAAGAGCTTGCGCAAAGCAAATACAAAATATTTTTTTTATAAATTATGCAAATTTAATGCCAAACTAGTTGCAATAAAAAGCACTCAAATAAAAAATAAATTATAAAAATTAAAAATATAAATAAGAGGCTGGCTTGATTAGTTTGATCTATCAGCTGTTATTTTATATAATGACATTTTAATCATGTTTGAAAAATATATTTTTAGCTAAAATTTAGTCGGTGGACCTATTGAAACTAACTAACTATTATATATAATTATATTTTAAAAATAGTTGATGAATAAATGAACATTTATAGATTATTACAAGGAATTTTTAATGAACTTTTAGAAAATGCAATCAGATTTTAAAATGTGTTCAAATAAAATAGAGTTTTAATAAAGTTTCCACAAATGGCAGAGAGCTAAGTACTTTAGATATGAAAATTTCTGGATATGCTTTAAAGCAATGTGCTGATTTATTTGCTAATCTCTATTGAATATTAACTGTGGTCTGTGGTTAAAAAACTTAAGGATTCCAGTTCTGGTACTATGAAAATAAATGTTTTTTTTAACAGTTTACGTGGTTTTTTGTTCATTTTGAGAGTAGGTCAACAGAGGTCTAGCAGTAAAACTGAGAAATATATAGATTACATCGATTTCTTTTCCCTCCGTAAAAGAAAACTTTTAAAATTTTGATTTTTAGTATATTTTTATACATCGAATCCCGATAATCCCAAAAGCGAATCACATTTTTAATGCATTACACAGGATTTATTGAACAGAAATTTAAACGAATTTTTTTCAAGGGAACAGCATTTTTACCAATTATAGAGGTTTTCGGGACTGTATTATTATTTTTACACCCTGTACCCAGCATTATACATGGCTTAAAGTATATTTCCCTCTCGATCGAAGCAATAAAAAAACAACTAAAAATGAATTTTGATAAAAAAAATATTAAAAAATTAATATACATAAAGTAGAGTTTATGCATTTTGTAAAACTACTAAGAGATTATATTATTCTCAGATTACATTTTCAGTTTTTTTTCGTCATTTTGTAACCAATTTCTTTTGCAACTTCTTGCAATATAGCCTAGATCTTTTGAGGTGACCCTCGCACACACACACGCACACTCGCTTAATTGGTAGCTGACCGAAAGCGCGTGCGCTGTTGTAAACCGGAAAATGTTGACGAATGTTAACAAAATATGCAAACATTTGTTGCTGTTGCTGTTGTTATTGCTGAGCAGCAAATGCAATTGATTATGCGATTGTTGTTGTTGTTGCACTTTAAGCCGCTCACTCGACTTGGCTTGCGCTTAGCAGTTGTTGCCGTTGCTGCAGTTATGTAAGGTTAGCTCGAGCTAGCGTCGAGCCATTGACAATGAATTGCAAAGTGCGAACAGCCAGCGAACGTGCAACGTGGGCTGCAGCAGGCAGCGGCAAGTTGCGTTGCGTTCCACACGTTACGCATACGCCGCGTGGCCGTCAGTTTTGACGCATTGCAGCGGCAGCAACAGCAGCTGCAACAATTTCCGGCTGCGACAGGAAGTGATTTTTCAATTGCTATTCATAACTGCGAAGGTTGCAAAATTGTTGCTGCTGCAGTTGTTGAAGGTGTTGCAGTTGCATAGTTGTTGTTGTTGTTAAGCAGTTGGCAGCTTAGGTTGCGGCCAGGGTTCTGCTTGTCAAATGAACCGTTAAGCTGAAGTGTTTGTCAAGCAATTGTCAAGTGGCATTCGACAGAGTCTGATTGTGTCTTTTGCTTTTAAATGAACTACATTTAGCGGAAAAGCGAAATACTTCTATTCAGCTCATTTACCGTATTACTTTTATTTCTTTATATGAAATGTAAAAGTCTTTTAATTACATCCGTTCTCTTTGCTCTCTATATACCTTTCACATTTGCCGTATCAAGCGCTTGCCCTTCACATGATCCGATGAATATCTGCATTACAATACCTCTAGTCCCCCAGATAACAATTAGCATTGCAAATAGTTCAGCAAATTGAACCGGTTAGTAAGAAACCAAGCCCAAAAAAAAAAGAAACGTGTTGATTTGCGATCAGCCACCAACTGGGAAATCGTATCAATTCGGCAGTTTAATGACTTTTTATGATCGATCGCAGACGCTGCGTAGACATTTTCGATTGGTTTTTCCTATTTTGGGCGCAAAGCCTTGGCTCGAGTTTAAGGCCGATTGTGAATTGTCGTCGACAACTTTTTTTTACAGCTGCTTGAATTGACGTTTTTCTGTAATTGTCAAGTCGAACAGACGTAAGCGTAAGTCGAAACAATATTTGAATTTGGGCAACAATGGCAGACACAAATTTATAAGCGGCTTACGCGGCGTATGAGTCACATTACAAATGATAATATGTATACGTTTCTAATAAGCGTGGGAATTGCGCTCAAAAAATTTTGCTTGAAATTCATCGAAATCGGGTATAAAATGTTTAGCAGAGTGCGAATCAAATGTTGTACCTTATTGTAATCAGTTCAAATCGGGTATACTAGACTTTTTAGAAAGCTCAAGATATAACTGGGTAAATAATATAATCAGGTATGTATGTACTATTACTAATCAGTAAGGTTATAAATAAATTTTGTTAAGCTATTTTAAAATGATACCAATATATGATATAATTTGTAACGATCGATCAGCGGCAATAATTGTGAGACTATGTTGATGATGTCTTTAACAATTGAAGATCATCAAAAATATTAGCCACAAAAATATTTTTTAAAAATATATATATACATATATACAAATCAATTATAGATTGTGTTGAAAAAAAACTATTTTTGTTTCAGGTAATTGGAAGCTTTTACAAAAACTATAAACAAAAGATTGATTATATTTCGCAAAAACTAAATTGAATGATTTTTTAACAGAAATTCATACTTCCATATTTTTTTTCTACATTTAATTTTTTTCTATATATTATTATATATTTTTATAATAATATATTTTGTAATATATTATATAATATTGTTTATTATATTATATTATATTTTTAAATATAGTATATGTATATATATAGTATATTATATTTTTAACTATTTAATATCATTTAATCTTACATATATTCAAAAAAATATATTTTTTATAGTATTATATAAATAAATTCTCTACTATAATATACATCACCCAATGAAAATTGTTTTTTTTTTTATTTTGGTTACTTTACGTTTATAGTTATTTGTCTAAATACACTTTTAATGTAATTTCCTTAAGTATTACATCCCTTATATTGATGGTATTGCAAATGAGATACTTTGTGTTTTAATCAAAAACAAAAACATATTGTTAAAAAAAAATAAACAACAAACAAGCGCTCTCATTAATTAACAGTTGCTAAAAACTTCCTGAAACTTGTAGTACAACAAAAGAAAAAAAACGCAGACACCAAAAATAATTAAAGGCAAGTTAAGAGCAGCAACAAAAAATTACCATATCTGCGGCTATAAAATTGATGTTTTCCTATTTGATACTTGTGCCACAACGAGGCAGCAGCAAAGCAGCTCGCGCTTAAGTACAACACAACAACAGCAACAGCAACAAATGTACGCATAGCAACAAACAACAAAAAATAATGTTGCTTTGTTTTTATTTTTGTTATGACTTTTCATAATTGTGAAGTGATGATTATGCTGATTTTGGTATGTTGACTTTGCTGCCCCGCCAAGTGGCAATGGAGGGGCTGGGGGATAAGAGTAGGTGTCACACACACACACACACACACGCACAGCTCACATAATTTGGCAGCAGCTGAAGCAAAAATGAATTAATAATCAGTTTTGACAATAGACCAAAGGCACACGACAAAGCAACAACAACAGCAACGAAACACTAAAAACTGTTTAACAGCGCTTCCACCCCACCCCGAGCCGCCCCCTTCTCTGTTCGCTCTTCGTGACAATTGTGTGTAAAAATAAATGAATGTTCCGCATCTGTCATCGTTTTGACAACTCTCGAGTGCCCCATGTCCAAATTCATCAAAAATGCTCGCAAATAGAACTTGACGTTTTTTTTTTCAAAATAAAAATAAAATACGAAAAGGCGAACAAAAAAAAATTTAATTTTGAATAAAACAATAATTTTGATTACATTTTTTTTGGACAATCTATGCGTGGGCTTGCTCATTTGAAGTATTAGGTAATAAATAGAACTGCAAGCTTTAAGTTAACTTTTTCTAATTATGGAATCGATATTATGATGTATATATGTACAGAAGCGAGTCATCTAGAAATATATAGTATAGTTGATAGAACATAAACACAGCAATTTCTGCTTCACTGCATTGCATATTTCTAGACTTTAATGAGCTCAGCGAATCTACAAACAATGCTCTTTTTTTTTTGTTTTATGAACATATTTTTTAACAATGGCCTTTCTAAGCAATTCTCATAAAGTTCTAAGTAGGTATGCAAGTTTTAATGCTTTGACTATAGGTACTTTATTAGGAAGGTGCATATTAGGTCTAATAATACATAAAAATCTTCTCTTAATCTCACTTATATATTTACCAGCCTGAACTGCCCTATCGCTCATCGCCCATAATCATTTTATTATTTTCCTTTCTTCTTATTTATTTTATTTCTATTTTATTTATTACTTTTTTATTTACTTTTAATTCTATATTATTTGTATCTAGTTTTAAGGTAATTTATTTTAATTCTTAACAAATAATTACTTGAGTTTATTTAAATTATTTAGGAACCAGCTTTCCTCAATTTAGTCCCCTTTTCATAACCTTTAATGACCTTTAAAAAACTTAATAATTTTACAAAATTCCTTAAATTTTTAACTATTATTTCATTGCAGTTTGAGTTTCATACAAATCCTTACAAACTCTATGCCATATTATTCAATTAACATCAATCAAAGTTTCAATGTTTGAACAAACAAAGTTGGTCAACTTCTATTGTTCACTTTGATGCATTATTATGTTTGAATTGAGAGAGGCAAAAAACTTGTTTGCTTAGTCATTTGACTGTAGCTTGGCAATCAATAGCCTGGCTATATAAGGTCTCAGCAATTCGCAGGCGCCTGATCGGAGCCACTGCCACTGAGTCGTAGCCAGGTGCGCAGTAAAACCCCAAATAGAACTCCAAACACAAATGCCTCCAATTGCGGCAGCTCATGGAGCGTGACACACACCCACAACATCGTGAGCCGATATGCAAGGCAATGCTATATAGCCTCCTGCTATATAACTGCAAAGATCGTAAACATAGATCAAAAAGTGCAGCTTAAAAAAAAATTAAGCCAAGCAGATTGGCTGCAAAATACCAACATAAATACCAACAACATCATCATCATCATTATTATTGCTATAGTCATTATGATAATGGCAATAGTAATGGCTAAGCCGCAATCCAAATTATTACACCTAGCCATTTGATATTTGTAGGTGAATGAAGTGTTTTGATTTGACATTGCTTCAAAGCGATTCAATTTCAATTTCAATTTGAATTCAATTCGAGGGGCAACAATTAAGTTGTCAGCTTTCAGACTATGCTGAACTACTCAATATAATCATCCTGCCACAAATTGACACACGCAATTATTATATTCAAATATACTAAAATGATAGAAGCAGAAGAAATATGTGAACATTTATATACGACTAGAAGATACCCCGTAAACAACTTCTGATCCATTTTCTAATAAGAACAAATGTGCATTTGTCAATCAAAAAGGCATATCGATCCGATATGGAGCTTTGTGTAATTCAGCTTATTTAAAATGCTTTCATCAGCACAGCACAACATTATAATACTTATCTAACCCATTTGCAACAAGTACAGGGTATCAAAAGCGAACTACATAAAATACTTTAACACTTTTGTTGCCTTTTGTCAGTCAACTTGAGCAACAACGTTTGCCCTTTTTGCAAGCAACGCCCACAAGCTGACACACGCCTACAAATATAAACTAACACACACACACTCACACTAAACAATAACAACAAACACCACAACAATGGCAACTCGCAGCAATTCGAAATAAACATGAAGCACTTTTGGCAGCGTCAGTTTTGAAAACTGCTACTGAAACATTGGATTTGCCAGGGGGGAGGGGTAAATGGGGGCAGGGAAGTTAGCAGCTAACGTAAAATCTGTGTTATAGACAAAAGACCAATATGGTAGCCGACATAATCACTGGGCAGACAAATTGCTTGCAGTCTGGATGGGGAAACAAAAGAAAATGCTCAGCCAGACAGGTCGTATAGAGTAAATGGAACAGAATCCAATGAAATTCTAAGTGTTGGAAATTGTAGCAAAAGTTTCAAATTAAATACTATACAGGCTTAACTTTAAGAAAAAGATGTAAGATATCACAGTTTTGTGTAAAATAGGCGTCTTATTTACTATCTCTATTTCTATATCAATTTCTATCAGCAATCTCTAATAGCCAATCGCCAGTCTCCAATCTCCAGTCTCCAATCTAAAATCGGCAGTTTGCAATTTCTAGTCGCTAGTCTCAAACCTCCTATTTCCTATCTCTTATCTCTCATCGCTTATTTCCCATCTTCTATCTCCTTTCTCCTATTTTCTATCTCGTATCTCATATCGCGTATCTCCTACCTTCTATCTTGTATCTCGTATTTCGTATATCTTATCTCATATCTCATATCTTGTATTTCGTATCTCGTATCTCGTATATCGTATCTCATTTCTCATTCTCCTACATCAAATCCTATATCTCGTATCTCGTATCTCGTATCTCGTATCTCATATCTCATATCTCATTTCTCATTTCTCATTTCTCATAACTCATATCTCATACATCATATCCTATATCCTATATCTCGTATCTCGTATCTCGTATCTCGTATCTCGTATCTCGTATCTCGTATCTCGTATCTCGTATCTCGTATCTCGTATCTCGTAACACTAAATATAGAGTATTTGGTCTTCGCTCAGCTAAATAACCTCATATGTATACATACATACATACATACAGAGATACATGATGTCTATAAGTTTATTGTTATATGTTATTTATAAGTTGTAGTTGCAGCTCTTGGCTGACTTGGTTGATTTAACATTTGGCCAGGATTACTTCGATTGGCATGGCATTTTGAATTGATTTACTGCGTCAGCTTCGAACGACCATTTCACCTTTTTCTATTGTATTCATTCCTCTTGCTGCTGCTGTTGTTGTTGTTGTTGTTATTATTATTGTTGTTGCTCGCTCGAGTGCACGAATCAATGAATGAACAAATGTGCGATTGAGTGAGTGACTGACTGACTGAAGCAAACAAACAAATTCGAATATGCATGAGTATTTGTATATGTGTGTGTGTGTGTGTGTGTGTGTGTGTGTCTATAAGCCCAGTTAAAAGGCAGCGCGTCAGCAGTCACTTGTGCGAATATTTCCGCAGGTGTTGAGTGGCATTTTATATGATTGTTGTTGTTGTTGTCGGTGTTGTCTATGCGGGAATCGTGACATGCAGCTTGACTTGGCACTTGGCCATAGAGCACACAAATCCAAAAGCCGTGCTGCCGCCTGCTGACGTCACTCCCTCAACTTTGTTTTATAAATGTATATATATATATATATCGAAATATATAAATACAAAGATATTTGTTTATGACTTCCACGGCGGCAAATCAATTAGCCGGGCCCGAAAACGAACGCAGTCAAAAGGCCAAATTGCAACTGCAACAGTTGCTCCAAACGTAAAAATTTAATTAAAATCATTTTTAGTTCCGATTAAAATCTTGAATGAAAATTGCTCAATTGTTGCCGCTTGCGACATATTCGAGCCGATGCCGTTGCTGTTGCCTTTGCCTTTGCCTATGTTGCTGTTGCTGTTACCTGAGCGTCGTTTATCTTCCGCTTGGGATCAGCTGGCAAAGGGGCACGACAGCAACAACAACAACAACAACAACAGCACCCTAGCTAGGCATATTATATCTCTCTGCTAATGAATTACAAAAAGACAACAAAAAATAACTCTTTTCGGTAATACACTCATAATCGTAAACCAGTTAGCAACAAAAGCCATTCAATCAACTACACGAAAAGGGGGCGGGCTGCATGGAAGCTAGGGCTGCTTGCTGTAGCTGGTTGTTGTTGCTGTTGTATTTAGTGGTGCTGTTAAGGCTTCTGATTTAATAACTTCGCGACATCAATATATTTTATAAAGCTCATAACAGTTTATCACGATGTGACGACAGCTGTGCGAAAAATTGATAAAGAATTGCAATGCAAAGCATCAAAAAGTTTAAAAGCATTTTCAAGCTTAATTTTTTTAAGTATATTTGAATAAATAAATTATATTGCATTATATTATTTCATGATATTACATTATATTGTTATATTATATATTATTATATTATAAACAATTTTTATATTATATGTATTAATTCTGCTTAAACCATATGATGATTCAGCAAAATATATTAATATGGAAACAAAGATTTTTTACAAATACAAATCTTAGCAAATAAAATTAGCTCCGTCTGTTTCTACAAGAGACTCTCTAAAAAAAGCTCAAGTTTCTTATCATATATATATATGTACCTGCACAACTCTCATTAATTAATTTTATCTTTGTAATATTTTCTATTGTTTTATTTTATGTAAGACGTATCACGTTGGATGAGACCATCTGAGATCAATGAGTGAATTTTCAGACAATATAATATAATACGTAATATATTTTAATATATAATATAATATATAATATCATATAATGTATAATAATTTGCTCACATTTTAGAAGATTTGTAATAATTGCCTGGATTTTAGTTAACTTTCCTATTGAAACATTGCTTGTTACTAAACTATGTATTCCAAGAGAAACGAAATATATAAATACAATACTGATAGACAAGTTTTTAAATGTCTTTCGTTTGTTTTAAGAATACATACAGTAGCATGCTGATTGCTGACTCTATTTTGTGTTTATTATATATGGCGATTTGTTACGAATTAAATACATATTATTGGAAAAAAGTTTTTTTGATTTTCTTTATTAGTTTGCATTTTATTTTATCACGAATGAATGAATGAAAGTGTCAACTATAGAAACACTTTCGCTCCCTACTGTATATATATATATATATATATATATATAATAGCAATTAAATTATCTTTTATATATTCAAGTCTATTTAAAACAAGTTTCTATTCATTATAATTTGAACTCTGCACTCTCTTATGTATCTACAACTATAAACCATTTGACTAATACATAATTAGATAAAATATATTAAATATATGTATATATATGCATCGTATTCTCGACTCACCTGTGAGTGTCACATTGACGTGCATCAGGCCGATGTGGGTGCCGATGCGGGCGGGCAACTTCTCGCGTGAGAAGGCTTTGTATGGTGCAATGATTGTTGCATGTGCCACATGCCACGCTGAGCCCAAGCGAGTAACTAGAAGAAGAAGAAGAAGCAGCATATGACTATGGCATCAACGGAGCAAAGGCCAGCTGGCAAATACTCACTCAGTATGACTAGACCCACAAAGAGACTCAATGTGACCGTCGAGAATGTTGTGAACTTCTGTGAATATGAAAACGAGATGTCGATTACAATGAGATGCTTAAACTATTCGCATGTGTATATCTATATCTGTGTGTGTGTAAGTGCGCGTGTGTGCTGTAAGTGAAACCGTAATTGGAATTATATAAGACGTAAGCGTTTGAAAGCCAGTTATGGCCAACGACTCTGCCAATTGGCTGGCTAATTGAATAAACCAGCCACTCAATTGGCCAAACAAGCTGAGGGAAGGTGGAAGAAAAGGGCGCGACTGGCAAACAGGTTATAGATTTATATCTGACATCTATAGCAAACGTGCCGACGATTATGATTACAGTTGTCACTTTAAATGCGAGACGCAGACAAGACGGCAGCAGCCTGAGAACTTCTTATACCAGCCCAGCCCAACCCAGCTAAAGATATCAAATTAAGTTAATTAAAACGTAAATGATATATAAAAAAAAACGTTTAAAAAGTATAGAACAGGTTCTTGGGCATTGTCATATTAAAGCTAAGCCAAGTCCTTGACATGCGCATAAACTAGTTCGAGGAACTAGAATAAAAAGTAAAGTTTATTAGAGAACTTAACAACAATTTCCTGTACAACAGGTTTGATAAATGCTATCCAAAGCATTTGGAAAGTTTAAAGTTTAACTTTTTAAGTGATAAAATTCTGAACAGCCTTTTAAGATCTCAATTTGTTACTATGTCAAAATAAACTTATTGTCTTAACTTAAAACACCTTTGTACACCTTTTAAGCTCACCTGTTTACGCACACCCGGAAATATGACGAGGAATGCCACATAGAATGTGGCAAACAGCACCGATACAGCCACAATGGACACATCGCCCGTGACGGGTGTTCGATTTGAGAATGAATAAAGCGTTGGACCGCCATCGTCGCGAAATGCGTCGAACCAGCCCTTCATGCTAGATATGTATATCCTTTATGTTGCTGGTGTCTGTAAAAGAAAGATAAAAAACATTATTAATTGAAATATCTGTTAAATATTTTGCAATGTCTTGTGATTAAAAGCGAGCTGAAGACTCAATTAAAACTCGGATTTGCATACTTCATGTGCGTGCTTAAAAAAACGATGCTTAATTAAGCCAAGACCAAAAACTAAAGCCACCACCGAACACATCGTGGGTAGATACGACTTACTACTATGTGTGCAGCCACAAGAAATATAAAGAAGATAACAAGCGCAAACATTCCATTTGGTTAACCGAAGTTTAAATACTCTTAAATGCTTGGTATATTTCATATTCCATGATAATGGCAAAATTCATTTGTTTACGAAGAAATGATATAATTGATGAATATTGTCTTATAAATTTATTCCACAAAAAGTAAGTAAAGCTTCCCTCAAAAAGTTTCTATTAAATGTATGAGATATTAAATCTATGAGTTTAAAATATTAAATACAATTTATTAATATATTTAAATAAATTTATCAGTAAAATATAATTGTTTCATTTATTGCAGTTTTTAGGATTCATCGACTAAAAGAAAGTCTGAAGTCTGCGGCTGATTTAAGTATTTAAGCTTCTTCTCTATATATATACAATATATATAAAATATATATAAATAAATTAAATATCGATGCTAAAGAGCATCTTCATCATTATTATAATCACATCATCATCATCATCTTAATCATTTTCAGCATCAGCATATGGTTAGGAATAAGGACCAACCTGACAGGAACAGGTCAAATAAAAACAGAGATTTTATGCAGAAATTCTAATACGGCGAAAACACAGAGTACAACGAGCAGTAAGAGTTAAGCCCAACTCTAAAGTTTAATAACGGAAAACGCCCGGTTCCGAGGTAGGAAACATCACAAAAGAGGCGCATAAAGAATTTCACCTACTTTGAGGAATATTAAATAAACATATTTTTAACACTTCAACAGATGGACATGGCTAGATCGACTCAGAATGTCTTTCTGATCAAGTAAATATATAAGCTGCCAGTGACATACATTTCAAATGAGGCTTACAAAATAGTTCCATATTGCTTGACAAGATTAAAGTACCCGCTGCAAGAGTATACCAAACATATGGATGCCAGCTGCCAGTTGCCAGATGCCAAGTGGCAGATGGATTTACAATTTTGCGGCTCGGTACGGATCGGTTTGGATTAGTTCGTGACTAAGCGTTTAGGCAGCAGATAGACCCCTACAAATATATACGCCGAGAGATGGAGATGGCAACTGCGACTGAAACTGAATTATAGACAAGTGACAGGCAGCCCAATCCGAGTGTTAAATTAGTTGAATAAACACAGGCCAGCTTAGCCAAGAAAATGTTCCCCCCTCCCAACCGGAAATGTAAAGATTAAAACCAAACAGAAATATGAAACACAAAAAAATCAGAATTAACAATCAAGCAAAATAAAGTTGAACAAAGGAATTGAATTTTCAGCACTAGACAAAACTTGTTAAAAATGAAAGATTCGAAATATATAAACGTAAAACCAGAAATACTTAAGATTTAGAACCGGATTCACAAACAAAACAAAACCCGTCGAGGGAGAGCATACAGCCACAGCAATAGAAATAGCAGCGGCTACAATCATTATCATCAGCTGTTGCTTAGAATGACGTAGTCAAAGTTATAATTAAGTGACGATCAAATTGAATAAGTGAATATTAACAATATCTTAAGCATAACGAATATTTAAATACCCTAGCCAAAATGTGGCCTATACGAAATAAGCTAACCATATCAACTGCCAGAGCTAAACACAGACTAAAACTTGAAGATTTTTGGGGTTTTTTTTTTAAATCCGGTTTTTAAATTTATCGTCACATAAAATAATTCAAAATGTTAACGTCAAGGCGTTGTTTCATTAAATTCAATAAACCAGATATTAAGAAAATGATATAGCTTATGAATAAACGTTTAGGTTTTAAAAAGTATTCCAAAAAAGAATGTATAGAAATATATTTTCTAAGGAAAATCATATATATTTGTCAAACTTGAGTTGCGTTGGGAATCACATAGAAAGGTCTTTACTAATACTGAAAATTTAACTCATTTCTCATTCTACAAATTAAATTTCAATTAGCATTTTTCCTGTTGTGTCTTCTACTATAATAAACAATACAACACACACCTATACAACTTTTGTATGCATTTAAACGGACACAGACAGAGTTCAAAAGAAGAAAGAGAATTGCGCATACGCAACGTGTTACGTACGCTGGCACTCGGATGTAAGTAAATCTTTTGTTATTATTAAAGACTTGAAGTGTTTCAAGTAAGTATCGGAGCAACGGGGTTTTTCCCTAGCGGCGAATACAAGTTCTGACTTTGTGAAAGTTGAAGACCCGGACCGCCCTGAGGGCCACAATCAGTGTCTGAGCCACTCCAATAGAGAGATTTAATGAAGCAACACAAAAATTATATTAAAGCTTAACTTCAAGTCTCCCAGTGTGAGGCCAAATAGAACTTTTATACTGTTATACTCTATTATCTATTAGGGAAAAGGGTACTTTGGACTTGGCATCAAATTAAGCCTTGTATGATCTACAAATTTAAGTCAGATTCTTAAATTGAATAGATTCTTCTTTCGACTTTCAACTTAAGTAAATAAGTTAGTTAACTAATTTTGAATAACTCACATTAAATTACAATCTCTTTCAATACCTGAATCTAACAATTCTTTTCATTTTCACACTCATAATTTCTTTCAGTGTTAAAATTAATCAAAAATTCTTTTCTAAAGTTCACTTACCAAACTTGTCAGTTAACAAAAAACCGGCATATAAATATCGTTGTTTGATTTTTCGTTATTTTATTTATTTCTTTTTAATTTTTTGTCTTTTGATAATTGTCTCGTAAATCCAATTCACAATATCGTCCAATTTTTAATCCATTTAAAACATGCTGCGACTGCTAAATAATATCTAAGCAATAAAATTAGCATTTATTAATATCAATTGATTTATTGATTACGTTTGATTAATGAAGCACGACACACACACACACACACACACATACACACAATGAGAATTGCAAAACGTCCATGCAAAATTATTAAAAGTTTTTTAGTATTTAATTTTAATAAAATTTTATTCGTTGTTTTCACAGCTTTTTACATGTGTTTGCGAAAGCGTATTTATTTATTTTTATGCTTTAAATTTGAGGTGTTCACTTTTTATTGTTTATTTTTTATTTTAATTTTTTATATTTTGTTGCACCCACTTGGCTATTGTTGTTGTTGGCGCTGCCAGAAACCGGTTTTTGACTTCACCTAGTCAAAGCCGCGAGACTTAGCACATAAATTGCATTTTATTTTTAAAACCCGGTAATAAATTGTTTCATTTATAATTAGAATTTTTTACAAGCTGACACGAAAATTTTAATAGCAACACCAAAAAATGTGTGTGTAAAACGTGAAATCGAAAATCGCATTGGGGTGCCTCATATGTGTTTAGCTCTGTTGCTGATGTTGTTGTTGCTGGTGACCTTCGCATAGTTGTTGCAGGAGCTGTCGCGGTCGTCGTCGCAGTCGCCGCATTGATGTGAGCGCATTATTAGCTCGATTACCTAACAACAACAAAAACAATGCAACTGCTGCTGCCGTCCGCTGCCGGCGTCAACGCTGGACTTGGCACCAAAACGTAACACGCGACGCCGCATTGCATGTGGAAATCTTAAAGCGCATTACGTTATTACGTTACTTACTACACAACGATTCAACGAAAGAAACAAAAAAAGCTTTGCGTGTGTCTGTCAAGCAGCTGACAACAACAATGGCACAGACATTACAGTTACAAAATGAAACCGAAACTATGCGATGGCAGAGCAAAGCAGAAACAAAAACAAAACAGTAGCAGCAGCGCAGCAACGCCCCAGTGAGCCACCAACACCAGCAGCAACAGAAGCGGCATCCAATGCAGCTGACGCTCTCTCTCACTCTCACTCTCTGAATCACACTCTCGCAGCGCAGCGTGCTGCAAGTTTTCAAGTCCAACGAAAGTGAAATTGCTATTGCTCTCCTCGTCTGGCTGCTGCTAAAATTGTATGTGTTTCTTTTTGGTTGAGGAAATGAAGTAAACATGGAATTGACATAATCAAGACGCGGCGCGGACTGCAAATGTTTTAAAAGCTCTGTCGACGTCGCGTTGCTGAATGCGTTACAGGTTTTTGTGTCGTGCCGCTGCTTTTGCTTTCTGTTTGCTTTTTGCTTGTTGTTGCTGTTGCTGTGTGTGTTCAATGAGCGCTGGTGCGTGTAAATATGTAAGAGTCGCCTTCAACCGGCTTTTTGTGCGATTTTGTTGTTGCTTTTTTCGGCTGCTGTTTGTGCGGATAGTTTTTGGGTTTTTGCTTTGCTGCGCTTTTTGCGCTGGTCAGTTTTGGCGTGGGTCAGTTACATGTGTCCGCACAGTACATAGGAAATAAACAGCAGATGAAGTAATCGACAGAAAAATGAAAATTACAGCAGCAGCAGCGACTGCTGTAACGCACCTTCAGAAAATGTCGAAGAAAAAAGGCAGCAACAACAATAGCATAAATGGGCGTCTGTCGACACTTGATGCATACGCACATACATATGCACACGGAGAGCAATAAAACGGTAAAGTGTAAAATAGAGACACCATAGAGGCACCAAAAACAAAAGAGCGCGAACAAAGGCAAAGGGAAAACGTGCATGTAGAGCGAGATAGACAGAGAGAGAGATTAAAGACTGAGCAGCTAGCTACATGCATATGAGCAGACAGAAGCTACAAAGTTCTCGCATTGTATATTTCTCTAGTCGTTTGTTTTTATGAGTTTTTAATTTGTTAATTTCTGAAATTTTGATTGTGGCTTTTCGCAATGCTTTGACAGAATAAATAAAAGATGAGTCGTTATTGAATTTTGATTATTTAGTGGGAAATTTCGATGACCAGTTTTGTATTTTTAGTTAATTTAACCACTTTTTATATTAACTTCTTTTTTTTGTTCGCGCAACTTGTGCAAACAAAATTTCAACACACTAGCAACAACAACAGAATACGCTTCAATGGATTTAGTGTTTATTTTTATATTTTTTTTCACTATTATGTGAAAATTTGCTCACTTTTTTATTAGCTCTTATTATATGTATTTTATTTTTATTGGCGTTAATTGCCTTTGCACACTTTTTAGTCTTATTTTTTTAACGCATATTTCACATTCAATTTATATAAAGAGAGACGAAGAGAAAACATAGATACAAATTACTAGAAAGAGTAGCATAACATGTACCGTTATAGTTTGTTTTTGTTTTTCGTTAAATTATAACAATTTTAGCTGCCGTTTTGTGGGATTTGTTTGTCGGTTTTTAATTTTTGCGTCAAGATTTAGTTTTTTTTCTTTTATTTTTGGTTTGCTGTTTTGAATTTAAGTTAGCGCCCGGCGCATAGCACAAAACACAAAAGCATAAAACAAACCAAAAAAAGGCACAGTTTTTTTTATTTTCGTACGTGTTTTTGTTGGTTGCTGCGCCTGCGCGCAACGTTCGCGTTTCGTTGCTATTTACTTGCGCCGTCTCGTCCGTATCAAACGCCTGTCGTTGGCAAACTGAGTGTCGTTAAGCACTGAGCGCAAGACAAAATACACAAAGAGAGCGAGAGCGCTAGCAAGAGAGAGAGCGTACGAGCGATAAAAGCTTTAACACATCAAAGCTTTTTAGCACAGTGAGTGTGAATTTATGCTCTAATAAAATTGAACAGGCACGAGGGCTACACTCCTGCTGCGCCGTCTGGGGTGGACCTTGTCAGCCTATTTAAACAAATAAAAACTCGCTCACTTTGAGGCGACCTCACACTCAATTCAAAATTAATAAACAAGTCAAGAATTCGCAGCTAATAGTATTAATCAATAGAAGGTAAGAGAAAAAAGCTCAGCAGGAAAAACTTAATCGCTGACAGGTTGGTAACGTCTGCTAATTGAATTAGCATCGAAATGACCGACGCTTGTGCATTGCATATAATTGATATTTAATTTACTAATTGAATTTTTAGTGCCGACTACCGTGCAACAATCAAAGCCTCTTTGATCTCTACTCCGATATATGTATATATGTCTATGTCTATGTCGTTAAAGATCTTGACAGTTGCAAATTTGGCAGGCAAACACGAAACCAGGCAGAACCACTCACAAGAGGTAGGCGATAGATGTAGATGTAGCCGTAGCGCATGATGCAACTTTTATGATGTGCCAAATTAGCCATAAAATACACACAAACATACATATTAAATATACTTATCTACAACTCATATTATATATATAAGTACATAAAATGTTTTAGTATTTATGTGCACTCAAATTGTTGAGATTAGCAAACAAATAATCATTTATTTTACAACTCAAATGCGTAAGCATTAACTGCTAACCATATCAACATCTATATCTATTTATAATCTCGGTTGTTTACTTTAAAAATAAACTTGTTTGTCGATAAGATTGGAAGATCGAAATTCATGATATAACTTAGACCAAATTTATGACCATCAATAAATATTTATTGTTTTAGCTAGAATTTCGTCAATTATCGATTATAAAAGTATCGATTGTCTTGGCGGCGTCAAGTTCGTTGCCTAAGTCTTTTGTTCTAGCGCTATTTTCATGCTAAATTATGGCCTTGCCAACAGCTGGCATCAAACTTATTGAACTTCAATAATCAATAATAAAAGAGACGTCGGCAGCCCAAAATAAAACTTAACACAAAATAATTTAACTAAATTGGCGCGCAAGGTCGGCAACGGTCAGTGACTGAAGAAGAAGAGGAAGAAGAAGAAGAGAAAGAAGAGCCAACTGGACGAACTGGACTTGAATTCAAACTGGGACCAGTTGCGGCTTAAAATGCCCTTTTTTGCAAAAAAAGTATTTTTGCTGATTTGTGCAAGCAATAAAAGATTATAAAATATATATATAACTGCCGACTACCGGAGTTTTAACGAAAATAAAAGTGAACAAAAAGAATCAAATGCCATACGGATGTGTCGCCAGAGACTTGGAATGCGCACAAAACATGCCGAGGACGGTCAATGGTCTTAACTAAACAAAAAAAAAGAAGAAAAAAAACAATAACAATATACTTTATAATATCTATAGTGCTTAAGTACATATCAAGATACGTGTTTCTGTTGAGAATTCAAAACACGCGCCAGCTTCTGCCACGGAATTTTATCCAGAAGCTCAGCTCAATGTGATTCATAACTCAAAAAAACAGAGCAGCCAAAAAGAAAAGAAGAAGAGACTTTATAAATGTATATTTATATATGTGCATATATGTATGTGTGTGTAAAAAGGGAAAGGGAATCTCAAGCTTATGCACTTAGCTCAAGTTCAAGGTGAGATTCGAGTCAAGTCGAGTCGAGTCGCCTCAGTGGGGCATTGGGGAAGGGCAACATGTAATTATGTTAATAATGTTTTATTTATGCTAAAAGTCAATTGTAATTGTTATTTAATAATTAAAGTCAACTGGTTCTTAATGGCAGAGCAGAAAATAAAGTAGTTCAGCTGGCTTAACTAGTTGAGAATTCCCAAAAATGCAAGTACAATTATATAATATATAATTTTTTTTGATAATTGTAAGGAGTGGAGAAAAAAGTATTGAACTGGTAAAGTTTACTCTATATATTATGAAAAAAATATCTATAATAATGTATAACATCTTTTATCCATGTTCCATTCAAAAAGTTACAGTTCTTAAAGATTCTCGAGTTACAAGTAGTTAAAATTCATAAAGAATTTTTAGAATATTTAGAAATCTCTCTTTAAGAGAGGTTTATATCATATATATATATATATATGTACCACCATCAAACCCTACTGAGTTGGTAATAATACGATCGAATCTATGCACAAGTTCGGTTGATGTCATAAACAACATTTAAAAATAAAATACAAAAATGCAAAAATAAAAAATTTCAAAATTGGATTTAAAAATCAAGTGAAATATTATCGATTTCCAAACTCTTTATATGCCATATAATATTATGTATTTTACTTCATTTGCCATAAATGAATTTTATATTTTCTAGTTTTCAAGTTTCTAAAATAAATAAATAAAGAATAAGACAAAATCTAAACATTAAAATTTTTTGATCAAATTAAATCTAAAAGTTTTCTGTATATATTTATTTATTTATCAAAATAATTTCCATTGTTATCAGTTTTAGCATTAGCTATAAACAATTTGTTGAACCCCTTTGAAGGTTGCATAATTATAGTTCTCTGTTATTCCCAAAACTATTTGCTAAACACATATTTTTTCCTGCTGCTTCTTCTTCAAATGTGTTTAATGATCAGTAACCCCATCTCACTCACACTAATGGCTTTTAATATGTGCCCCTTAATTACAGCGATTACACAAAAAGCAAACCAAATGGCTTCCTCATCTCTATGCAACGACTACGAAGCGAGTGGCACAGATTAGTTATGGCTATGCGCAAGCTTTCAATCACACCCTCGCACCCCTTCGGATTCAAGAACTTTGCTAACTAACGATTTTATTAAAACATTGTGAACTAGAGAGCTATATACACTCACACAGACATACATACATATATATGTATGAAAATACTAAACAATGACAATTGGTAGGTAAGTTCTGTGGTTTTTTTAACAGTGATGGGTGCGTGATCTGTGGACTTTAAAGAATATTACCGATACATATATTTAAATACAAACTAACAATTTATATTCTCTTATTTATTGGTTTAAAATAGAAACTCTAAATAGGGATAAGAATACTAACTGTATATACTTGTTACCTGTATAGGGATAAGAATACTAACTGTATATACTTGTTACCTGTATATACAGTTAGTATTCTTATCCCTGTTACCTGTATATACAGTTAGTATTCTTATCCCTATATATACTAACTGTATATAGAGGTAACAAGTATATAGAATTAGTATTCTTTAAAGATAGTCTTTAAAGATAATCCATCCACACATCTTCTATGCATTTCTAACTAATGTTAACATATCATAAGTTCCTTCATGAACAGAAAATTTAATAGTATTTCCAAAATATTTTCATATCACACAAAAATTATATCACCATTTTTTACCATTTTGCTAAGTCGAAAGATTTTCTAAATTTGTTATTACAGAAGATAATGGCTGTAGATAAAATAATTAACGAATATATCTGTATTTATGCTATAAATATATCTAAAAAAAACACAAAGTCTTTTCAAGAATGCTTCTAAAAGAAAAAACAATTGAACCATTAAATAAAATAATCTTTATTCAACATTCAAAGTATATTCAAAAAACTGTATACAGTTTTCATTACAAACAATACTTAATAAATAATAAAAAAATGTATAGATTTATAAAATATAGAAATGTTTGGTTGTATATTTATGTATATATTTTCATTAAAGTAAAAAAAATTATATAAATATATGTATTTCCCAATAGTGTTAAGTAGTAAAAAGTATTTTAAGAAACAGTAAAATAAATACAATAGTCTAAATATAGGAAGGTCTTATAAAAATACTTTATATGTATATAATATGGAACTATTTACATATATACATTATTTTCCTTTAAGCTGACAATTTTTTTAAATTTTATTTCTCATTTTTCATAATATATCTTAGCCAGTGTTGCTAACTACGGCTGAGAAAAAAAGGGGAAAAAGGGATAAACATTTTTTAAAAAGGACAGAAAACGGGACAACAATTTTTTAGTTTAAAAACTAAAATTTTACTATATATACATTGATATTAAAGTGATTTCAACGCGTTATCAATAGTTTCGTTGTCTGAGACACTTAATTCCATATAAACTTGATTTGAGCCCACTTGCTTTAAGTATTTTTCTGTCACCTCGTAATTATGGCAGCAGGCGCCATGTCGCTAAAGCTCGTTATATCTTAAATCGATAGCCTACGATCACAATTCTTATACATTTCAAGTTGTGGTACGATGATTATTAGCCCGATTCAACTACATTCATCGTTTAAAAAAAGGACAGATTTCCGGACAATTGGTGTATAGTATTTTTTCTGGCTAGACGAAAAAAAAGGACAGATCTGTCCGGAAAAAGGCTGAAGTGGCAGCAGTGATCTTAGCTAACAACAAAATTCTGACCAGACGATAAATAGATTTTCGTGTCACGCGCCCATCCCTAGGTAGGTACTTATGACAGGTGAGGATTTGCTGCTCACTGAGGCGTTCATTAAGCTACGATTTTATTTTCTTAAGATTTTCCTTTCGTTTCGAAGCTTTATTGTTAATGTGTGCGCTTAACGTCGCACCAACTACAAATTAAAACTAATAATAAATGGGCAGAAAAAAAACATAAAAAATTATTGTGTGAAACTTGAATGCGCCCCCAAACTACGGGTATTATAATTATTATAATAATAATAATTACAATGTGCGGCGGGGCGTGGACGCCAAATACTAGAACTAAACTCCGCGTGTCGACCTCAGCTCCATTCAATGCGTGTGTGTGTGTGTGTGAGTGTTTGTGCTGCTAATTAAAACATTATTTTTGTTGCCACCAACCATGCCCCGAGGCTGAGTTTTTGCATGCGCCACATGCGAATCGATCGAACCAAAAACAAAATATTTATAAAACTTCGACAGACAAGTGGCCCCAAAAACAACTATTTTATGAAACGGTAGGCAACAGTTGTCAGCTGTCATAAAATCAAAACAACAACAACAAAAGGCAAATAAAATATAAATATGAAGAAGTTTAAATACCCTTGCACAAATGTTTAATGACCTGAGTTATTTCTGACACAAAATATTATCTTTTTATGCAATTTTGTAATTTAGTTAGATTTAAAAAAAAATACACAAGCTATGCAATTTTTATAATATTTTATAAATGTTTAAATATAAAAAAAATCGTATAAATTCAAATTAAGTAAAATATCATTTTAATAATATTTAAAGTTTAATAAAAATATAGAAATATATAAAAACATTTTTATATTTTCAATTGATTAATTTTTTTATTTTTAATTTTTTTAATTACTTTTACCAACAATATTATTTTATTATTATTATTAATTTATTTATATTATTATTAATTATTCTTTATTATTTCTAACAAATTTTTTTTCTTGCCAATTATGTTTATATAAAGCATATAAATTGTATAGAAATTTTTTAGTAGGAAAGTTTTTAAATAATTTCAGCTAATTGGAATAAAATGTATTAAAAAGA
This sequence comes from Drosophila gaucha, assembly GCA_035045545.1. Lineage (NCBI taxonomy): Eukaryota > Metazoa > Arthropoda > Insecta > Diptera > Drosophilidae > Drosophila > Drosophila gaucha. The sequence goes on from JAWNOY010000099.1 coordinate 3,739,480, forward strand.
AATATAGTTTTTTTTTAATATTTGTTGCCATGATTTTCAATCAAAGTAAAATTTGTAAGAGATTTTTATTCAGACTATGTATTATTCACAGTTATACTCGTTGACAAAGTGAAAACGAGTATATTAGCACTCTGCGATTTCTGTGTGAGCGTCTGTTTGTATGAATGCAAACCACCTGACCTATATTTAAATATGACTTGAAATTCGAAACATAGTATAATGGGAACACAGCAGCAGACACTAAACTATGGTCTATATAGCTCTGTATATTGGGAACGTGGGAAATTGCCTATGAATGTAACTTTTACAGTTTGATAATGAAAAGAATAGAGTTTGTCAAACTATTGCTGAGCTTAACTATAGATCGATCGAAATTGTATAAACGAGAATTCTTCTAGTTTTAAGTAAAAATCATCTAATATTTTGTTAACTAGAGACTTGAAACTGGAAATATATATTCGTATAGATCACCTCGAGGTACAAATCACAATTTCATATAGTTTTGAGCATTTAAAGCATAACAAAATATTATCTTCCGAAATTTTATAGCAAGGATTACCAAGTTTCCTCAGAGAGAACGGGATTTACATATTAAAAGCTTTTCTAAATATAAATTTATCTCAAAATTTCTTGTTTTTATATATCTAATATATTATTTATATTCGCTTTTAATCAAACTTTTAATAACTGCCAGCTATATAACTGCAGTTTATAGGTTTATAATGAGGAACTATGCATGATAGCTCACTAATTCGCATACCTATAAAAGACCCCTTTGCAAGGGTATATAATCGATAAAGAGAAACTGACGACGCACGACAACAACAACAACGACAATGGCTATAAAAACAACAGAGAGCCAGTCAATTGTTTATTGATTATTTGATTTGTTCAACATGCCAACGGATTGTTCCAATTTTGATCGGTTTATCGCCTTTGCATGCGGGCGCTAATAGTTTTGAACCTGAAACTATTTTTTTTATTCGTTTTCGCTTATTTTTATGCCAGGGGCAAGGTCTTGAGACGGAGGCAGCCAGGCGGCTTTTAGTTTTTTTTTGGGCAGGGTCTCTTTATTTTGGCAGTCCGTCAATTAGAGCTTTTGCAAATTATGAGATTAAATGGACTAAAGTTATGACTTTTTTTGACTTTCTTGCCTTGACCATTTCAACAACGACTTTGATAAGCGTTAATTAACAAATCAGAATTAGCTGAATCACAATGAACAATTGGAGGTTACCCTGTAAAATCGAATCTAATTGGCATTCAATTTATCTAAATGAAATATATATATAAGTATTTGTATGTAATTTAAGCAAATGTCAAGGCTTAATAGCTGGTAACTGGAGTGTTTATCGAACTATACAGGGTATTGGGGTATATAAATCATGTATATTCTATGAATAAGTTGGTCAATAATAAACATCTAGCATAAAACAAAATTTTGATTTTACAGGGTATACAAATTCTAGTTGTCTGCAGTATATATATGAATATAAGTATATATTTATAGAAATACGTTTTGAAAAATCTCTCAACTATGAACAAATCAAATATCAAGGAAATTTATGGTTCTAAGAACTATTCAGTCTTACAGGGTATACAAATTCGAGTTGGTTGCAGAATATATATTTATAAGTGTATATATATTTTTATATACACATATATGAATGCAAATCATATATCAAGGAAATATATTTATCTAAGAACTATACAGTCTTACAGGGTATACAAATTTGAGTAATATACTGGGTATATAAAGCCTAATATAATTGCGTTTATGAGAAGTTCATCTATAAGCAAAAATATGAATGCTGCTTTTACAGGGTATACCAAACATAATTGCTAGCAGAATATGTATATTGTTATATATAGATTAATATTCACATTCATATATATATATATATATATATACACATGTCTGCTACCAATTAAATCTCTTCAACTTTGAAGTTGAGTGAACTTTAAAAGGTTTCTTTGTCGCTCTCAGTGTCATTGTCGAAATGTTTGTTGCTTGGGTGGCCCGATCTCTGATTGACAATGATTGACAATTAAGTTGCGTATGTGTCAGGTCTGGGGTCTTATAAATCGTTGCAAACACGCTTCAGTTGGTTAGCTACCATTTATGTGGAGCATTGGCCCGGCTTATTATGGCCAACCGGCTCGAAGGTTGTCTTAAACGCATTTGGCTAGGAAGTTGTTAGTTGATTTTTCATTGTGGGTGCTTAATTGGAAAACAATTTTTTTATATTTTATTTGTATTTTGCAATAAGACGCGTGTTTCGATATTCGGATAAGACGAGTAGCAGCAGTCCGATCATGGGAATTTCTTTATTCATAAGCAAGGGCAAACAAATCGTGTGAACGAAGGCTGACTAGAAAACCAGATTGAAATGTGTCGGAAATTTACAATTTCTGCTGATATTTAGCTATTATAAAGTAAGAACTATTTAAGCTTAATCATAAATAAAATTATTTTGAGAAAAATATGCCCAGAAAGCTGTTAGAACTAGTCGAATATTTCATTAGCATTTTTCGATAAGAAAATTTATTCAATCTTGTCAGAATTATCTGAAAATATAATTGAGTATTTAAGGAACTTTTTAGAACAAAAAGTATATCAAGAGCAAACAGAATATTTAAAGATATGTCAAATGTTCAGTAAAAAACCACAGACTAAAACTAGAAAGAAATGATTTCTTCAACTTTATAATATATAATATATAATATTTCACTACAATCTGCTTTTTAAGGCTAAAACTTAATAAAACTATGTTTTGTTGGGCAACAACTTAATAAATTAGATTAGCCACTTGTAGACCCATAACTCCATCATGGTCACATTTCAGACACCTCTCAGTCAAAGCAGTCAGGTGGCAGGCGGCAGGCGGAGCAATTAGCTGCGAGCACCGCCCAAGTTGCGTGCCGCTTGTCACATCAGCAAAGCGGAGCGAGTGACTTGCACGGCGAAAATATTAAAAATTAATTAAACAAAAAGTTCGCTACTAATGTAAGAAACAATATAAAACACATTTATCGTCGCGCACTTGACCTTGGTCGGGCGGCGGGCACAGAGCGACGCGGAAAAAGCCAAAACTAAAACCAAAATCAAAACACAAAGGGAAAGTCAAGCGTAGACAAAACGAATTACGCATACACTAACCAAAGCATTTGCTAAATACTTTATAATAGCAAATATGAGAAAGATACTTAAATATTAGACATATTTGTATGTATGTATGTAGCCCGATCATTAATAATATTTTAAGTAAGTCACATATTAAATATAATACATCATCTATTATTTATTATCTATTATCTATTATCTATTATCTATTATCTATTATCTATTATCTATTATCTATTATCTATTATCTATTATCTATTATCTATTATCTATTATCTATTTTTTTTTCTATTTTCTATTATCTATTATCTATTATTTATTATCTATTATCTATTATCTTTTATCTTTTATCTATTATTCATTATCTATTATCTATTATCTATTATCTATTATCTATTATCTATTATCTATTATCTATTATCTATTATCTATTATCTATTATCTATTATCTATTATCTATTATCTATTATCTATTATCTATTATCTATTATCTATTATCTATTATCTATTATCTATTATCTATTATCTATTATCTATTATCTATTATCTATCATCTATTATCTATTATCTATTATCTATTATCTATTATCTATTATCTATTATCTATTATCTATTATCTATTATCTATCATCTATTATCTATTATCTATTTTCATCTATCATCATTTTATTTATCATCTATCATCTATCATCTATCTATCTAACTAATGCCACGTCAAGCCTAAACACATAGTGAATATACTCTCAAGAAGCGTACTGAATAGCATGAGTTGTTAGGGGCGTTCCGTCTCGAGGGGTAGGCACTATGGCATGAGAGGGGTGGAGTGCGTAGGGGCCTGTCCTCGTCGCATGCTGGCCGCGTAATACGCTAGCAACAGTTAGCACTAGATTTTCGATTTTGATTTCGATTTCGATTTCAAGTCGGAATTTGAAGTTCATGAATTTAATTTGCGAGCAGTCGACAATTTTATACGAGCTCAGAAACCAAGGCGAGCTCACATGACAGAGCTTACATGGCGTATACGCATTCTCTCATTTATTTATGACGTTTCCACACGTTGCGTGTAATTGACATTCCCATCAATTACTTCCTAGTTTTTGGCGGCCCTGGCTGACGCATGCATTGCGGAGGCAAAAGTGAGTGGAAAATTGAAATTGATGTTAGAAAATTTCGAGTCACGTGTTGAGTCTAATTGATATAAGCTTAAAAATGTTCTGATTTATGATATACATGCAATTTCTGTAATACCAAAAAAGAAACATAGTCTCATTAGGAAGTAACTTTCTTAAAAAATATAAAGAGCTCTATAGAATTTGAAGTTGAAAACATGATATTTGGGAAGAATTCAAAAAAGTCTTAATTCTTGAAGATATTCAAACTATATTAATCTAAAATTTGGAATGTTTTAAATACGTTTAACTAAGCTCATGTCAATTACAATCAAAAAGATTTATTGAAAACAAAAGACTTAGGCAACAAACTTGTTAATTGTTGTAGCATGCAAAAAGGTGAAAATATAATAAGCAATTGTTGTCTACCTCGTCTCCCCCGCTCACCCCACCAGCCCTCACCTGAACAAGCGGCGCCTCACCTTGTGCGCAATAGAATTCAATGTAACAATTTTCTTAATTTTTAATTGCAATTAATAGATAATTCGAATTGTTGTTATTAAAAACAATTTTTTTTTGAATTGTTCTCAATGCGACATCGGCTCAAGTTTACTATTACTTTCTGAGCTTTGATATATTTTATTGCAGTTTTAAATTAACAAAGATATTTCTCTAGTATCGGAAATATGAAAAATATTTTTTTTAGAATTTTTGTTAGCTTTGAATATTTCTTCTAAGTCTTTTTCAGACACATTTTGTTAACAGATATCCATGCAAAAGGGCTTTTACTGTAGCTACCAAGCATTGTTTCAAAAATTATTAATTATGTGCTTATTTATGATCTTTTTTAAAATATTTTTTTTTCTTTTCTTTTTGCCTTTGCCTCTGGGCGCACTTCAGTCGTTGCCTCGCAGCAACTTGAAAAACGATTAAAACGCTCAAAATCAACAACTAAAACAATAACAACAAACAAACTGAAGCTGTGCGCACGCTCGCTCACAACAACAACAAAAATATAAATAAAAAAAAGATAATAATAAAAATCAACTTTTAATAGCAAATAGATCGTGCGATTGGAAGAATTGGTTTGGATGCCTGCCCAGGCGGATGTGCAGTGCGTGTGCTTAAATCTTGATTAGCTTTTTCGGCATTTAATAATATGGATAACAACAGCAACAACAATGGCAACAATAGCTATCATCAAGGCCATCGCTGAGGTAGCTCTGTAAATATTTACATAGATGCCACCAGGGAGATTGGCAGCATTCAATGCTTCGCTGCGGCATGGTCAAGGTCGAATTGTGGCAGCTATCGAAGTGATGTTTGTTGTCGCTGGCTTTCAACAATCTAAAGATGCGCCAGAGATGAACTCAAAGATAAAGGGTGACTATAAATACATAATTAACTCAAGTTTTATGTAAACATTAGACACATAAATATTTTCAAACCTCCATAACTTAGTCAAAAATAGTCAGATTTTAGTTCTACATTTACAATTCAGTCAATTAAGCAAATTTATTTTTCTTATATATTTTGGGGAAAATATCATGTACATGATTTTTTTGCTATAAATCTTAACTTTTGAATTTTAAGTCAATATTAGTATAAAAAGTAACTTTAAAAATGTATCTGAGAGGTTCAAAATTTTGACCAAACTTCACGTCAAAAATGTCATAAATTATGACAGGTATGAGTTCAGGCCCTGGTTTCAAATCTCCATAACTTTGTCAAAAATTGCCCGATTTTGACGATCCAGAACAATTTTTTTATGTTTCGCCCTCTAGATTTGTTCTACATTTAAATTTCAGTCAGTAAAAGAAATAATTTTTTTTCGAATATTTCGGGAAAAATATCAATATACCCCCCCCCCCTCTTGTTTTTTCGAAAATTTCTTTTTTTTATTTTAGAAACGTTTGGTTTTACTTTTTAACTTTATTGAGTTCAGACACTCTTTTCAAACCTACATAACTTTGTCAAAAATAGACCGATTTTGATGATATTTCATAGTCTAGTTTAATTCTAAATTTACATTTTAGTCACTTAATCGAATAAAAATTTTTTTTTCAAAAATATTTTTTTTATGTTTTTATTTTTTATATTTTATTATATATGTATCTAATATTATAAGATTACAGTAAACGACAAATATATGTAGAGTAGATTCTGTTCTATGCTCCACTGTAGACCCATTGAGTGATATCTAACATTTGCTATTCTTAACAGATCCTCTTAAGCACAAAAACAAACACACACTTTCTCAAGTGCCAAACAAATTCGATTCATTTGCGTAGTTGTTAAATCATTTGTACAATTGTTTATTTGTTTGTTTGCTTGAGCTTGCAGTTGGTTTTCCATTAAGAGTTTAATGTGAACAGCTGCTGCTAACCTTTAGCAGGTTTCAAGTTGAAGTTTGTTGACCCTAGGCCAAAGGTGCAGACCTCAGAAGCCTTCAACTGGCGGCGGATCTACAAAGATCGCCAAGATTTAGTTTCAATTTTGATACCTGGTAATTGCCTCTCTATTTGTTGTTGTTGTAAAAAATGAATTAGCCAAAAAGTTCAAATGGTCAACTGGCCAAAATAAATTATTGGTAAGGTCGAGCGAGCAGCTGAATATCTAATGGCTTTCAAAGTGAGGCCCCCATACCGAAATGGCAAAACAAATTCATTTACATGCACAAACAATACGCCGTATTATTAGAGGTGGGCCATATCATAATGGATTACCATAAATATGGCCACGAGTGTTCTTTGCATGCAGAACCAGGCATTAAAACTCTTTGCTTGCCAATTAGCGAATGTGGCCGACTGCCGCTAGCTGGAGGGCATTGGGCATTGGGCATTGGGCATTCGAGCGTGCAGTCCGTGCCGAAGGCCAATGGTGGGGCCGGGCGGACCCGATTATAAATACAAGAAAAACAGACCAATTTAATTGGAACATCATTGAGGCAAACAAAGTTGAAAAACTAAAACTTTTGCCGTGCCTGAGGTCAATTCCACCAGCTGTCAGTTGCAATTATTTATCTAGAAATCGATGTGCATGCTTTTTGTTTTATATATATTATTAGCAGACGATCTAACAACAACAACAACAACAACAACAAATAGCATAATTGTAGCCAACTGCATGCAAAGTTCAGGGTTAACGTGGGCTAAACACCTGCATTTGGCATGCACCCGCATTTGCTAATTGCATATAAGTAAGTACTAGCGTGCGCCTAATTAACAAAAATAAAAAACAAATCTTACAAAATTTAAATATATAAATAAACAACAAATTATTTAAACTGGTGTTAATATGTTAACAGTCTGTTGGCAGCGCTTGTTTAGTGGGTATGTTAACAGCCTGCTAACAATATAGTTGGCAACGCTGCACAAATCAAACAGTCAATGTATCGATATAAAAACTATCGATATAGTTAACAGCTGAGCTGAACTGCAAACGCAAACAAAATAATTGAAAATAAATATTTAGCTATATCACATATTTTTGGAGAATAATGGAAATAGCGGACACTTATTACAGCAAAGATGAATATGTGGAAACGGTGCGTAGTGGGAAAGCAATATATATATCCGACAACACTTTAATAATGACTTTCTTTCGATGACCTCATCAGGCATCCGGGAACAAGGTGAGCCGCCACACGGTGCTCTGTGGCTCCCAGAATATTGTGCTCAATGGCAAGGTGATTGTGCAGAGCGGCGCTATAATACGTGGAGACTTGGCCAATGTTCGAACTGGACGTTATTGTGTGATAAGCAAAAACTCTGTAATTCGACCGCCCTACAAACAATTCAGCAAAGGCATCGCCTTCTTTCCCATGCACATTGGAGATCATGTCTATATAGGCGAAGGCGCTGTCGTATCTGCTGCCAATGTTGGGTCCTTTGTGTACATTGGCAAAGATGCCATCATTGTGAGTCCAATCCAATCAATCTTATAGATATTCTATTTATATTGTATGCTTTGGATCACAGGGTCGTCGCTGCACGCTCAAGGATTGCTGTGTGATTGAGGATGGAGCTGTGCTGCCGCCAGAGACAACAGTCTCCAGCTACATGCGCTACACGGCCGAGGGCACCATCGAAGGCGGACAGGGTAATCCCTATTTTGTGCCCGCTGCCATGCAGGACGAAATGGTTAACTATACGAAATCATTCTACGAGCACTTTGTGCGCACTCCAGCCCCAGCCAGCTAAACAAATAACTCATCATTTTGTAAACTAACATTAGGTATTATATATTTAATAAAACTAAACGACATCTCAGTCAATCAGTCCTGTGTCGCAATCGTAGGCCTCTTCGCCGATTTCAAAGATAAAATAACTCATGCCCGTGCGACGTGCTATAACAAAAGCTGTCTCCTCCGAGTTGTTCTCCTTGCGCGCCTGCATATTGCGATCCAGCAGCAGGACAGTTGCCGTATTCCTGCAATTGGAGACGGTGGCCGTCACATGCAACGGCGTCTGCTGTCCATCCGATTCGGCATTCACATCCGCGCCAAATTGCAGCAAGAGCTGAACACTATCTGCATTATTCCATTTGCAGGCCGAGTGCAACGGTGTCCAGCCGAGCTCGGTGCGGGCATTGGGATTAGCTTGATACTGGATCAAGAGCTTGGCTATATCTAAGAAATTGTTGTAGCAGGCTCGATGCAGGGGCGTGTAGCCATCATCGTCCCTTGCATTGACGCTGTCCGCATCCAGTGTCAGTATTTCGAGCACTTCGCTAATGCGATTCTCACTCACAGCCCACAAGATCATGCGTTCGATACTGGCTGCGTGTCAAATCAATTCACTTTTATTTGAAGAATAATTTATTGAGGCTGTTACCTTGTGGATTTTTGTCCTCCTCGATCAGCTCATCGGTGTCATCGTCCCAGCCGCTTACAAACATGCCGCGCGGCACTTTGGCATAGCGCAGCTTCTCCACTTGTGATTTTTCATCATCCGAATCGTAATCGCCCATATTGTTGTCAAAAATTCAAAATTGTTAATTAGCAATAAATAAATGATGCTTTTGAAACATATGTTAAGCTATCGACAGGGCTTCGATAATAACATACTATCGATATACATGTGCGTGTAGTTACATCATTTTGCAACACTGTAAATGCCAGCAGCAAGAAGCAGCAGCATCGTTGTTATTTATTTTTCGTTCATCGCGGTTTTGTTTACGTTTTTAACGTACACACGCAATGTCCAATCCACAGGAGGAGCTTTTGCCGCCCAATGCCGAAGATGATGAGCTAACATTGCCACGTGCCAGCATCAATAAAATAATCAAAGAGCTGGTGCCCACGGTACGCGTTGCCAACGAAAGTCGCGAACTGATTCTCAATTGCTGTTCCGAATTCATCCACCTGATAAGCTCGGAGGCGAACGAGGTGTGTAATCAGCGCAGCAAGAAAACCATCAATGCCGAACATGTGCTCGAGGCACTGGATCGTTTAGGCTTTCGCGACTACAAACAGGAGGCCGAGGCTGTACTACACGATTGCAAAGAGGTTGCCGCCAAGCGACGTCGACAGAGCACACGCTTGGAGAATCTGGGCATACCCGAGGAGGAGCTGCTGCGCCAGCAACAGGAGCTGTTCGCCAAGGCGCGCGAGGAACAGGCACGCGAAGAGCAACAGCAATGGATGAGCATGCAGGCAGCCGCCGTACAACAGAGCAATGCCCTAATCCAGCGACCCGCGCAAATGGATAAGGATGCAAGTGGAGGAGCAGGAGGAGGCGGGGGCGGAAGCAGCAGCTTTGTTAGCAAACCCAGTGAGGATGACGATGATGATGACGACGATGACTACTAAACGAACGAGTTTATTTGCTTTGCGCTTAATTTGTAATTTGTAATAATTGTAATTAAACTATTGTCATAAGTCGAATCTCAGCTAATTGTTGCCTGCTTCTCCAGCTGTTTCGCTAGCTGCTTCTCCAGCTGTCCATTTACGCTGCTCAGCACATGTGAGCCCGGCACATATTTGCCCAGAATCTCCGTGTGCTGCTTCCAGAACTCGCTGCCAATTAAATCCTCATGAATGGGCACTATTGCCTGCCTGCCCTTATCCTTCTCATCCCGAGTCTCTAATACCACACGCTTCCTCAGCAATATCGTGCCCTTCCTATACATAGCAGGCAAATTGTTGTAATTGATGCCGAACTCCTGGAATAACAGTTCATTCTTGTCGGCAGAGAACGTGCCGCGTAACCGCTCCTCGGCCTGTTGATTGGTCAGACCCGACTCTAACACTAGCTTCCAAAATGCCGTGTTATAGAGATTATTCACATGGACATCCGCTTGCCGCCAGCTCAAATAATCGCGTAGATTCTCGTCCGAGGGATAGAGCACAACACGGCCATCAAAGCAGGGCGCATAGCTCAAGGGCTGCTGCATCCATTGCGACCAGCTCATCACATAGCTGCTGGTGAACATGCTCGTCACATAGCTAAGCAGCTTGGCAGCGCGTCTCTTAAATGCTGACGTATCCTTGCGGAACACAAAGGAGTATTCATCGCTCTGACCGTAGCCGAGGACAATGTCTCGGAACTCCTGCATGACGGCAATCCCAGCGGCATTCATCACATTTAGTGCTATACATATTATCAATGAACTTTCATTTTTTTATTATTTCCACACCATTTTCTCTCACCATTTTCGTCGTTGGGCTTTTCAAAGTTGTGTGCGTTGGCGAACTTGTGGAATTTTTTGCCATCAATGCGTATCACAATCCACACGTTTGGCAATATTCTATCGTCCTGTTCGAAGGTCTTAACATATTCGTATCTGCTGCAGGCCATGTTGCGTCTGTAGAGCGACGGTGCACTTTTATTTATAAACAAAAGCTTGTTAACAACGCGACCAAATGCACGAAAATGCATTTAAAACAATATTTTGTTTACCGCATGTTAAGCAAAGATATTTCAAATATACAAGGTAGTGCAGCGTCAAACTAAAGCTGATTGTGTTGCTGACGTAACAACAACATATTGTACATTACCACTGTTAAAAGACTACAGGTTAGGCAATTCTAGTTCCGTTACTTCTAATGTTAAGTAACGAACAATAACCACGATTAAGTAATACTAGGTTATGCAAAGCGGTCTGTTAAGTTGAAATTGTGACGCCACATTTTCAGTTATTTGCATTTATTTTTGACACTGTTATTGCTCTGTTAGTAAACATTAAAAGTAAGGGAACTAGTCTTTGCGTAACCAGTTGTTTTTTAACAGTGAGTAATAACAGTGTCAAAGTTGCTTCATTTTCATACAAATTTAAAATGCACGCTCAAATTTCTGAAAGTGTGACGTCATATTTTTAACTTAGCAAACGATGACTATCGATAGGCAGCGTTTATGTTAGAACAGCTGTTGAAAAGTATCGCAGAAAGAGTTTTCATTATAAAGCGCCTGTATTTATATGCATTCAGCGTGGTAAAATAAAAATGAGTATAAACTATGAACAAAGTACGGCAGATGAAGAATTCGAACCGGTTAAACTCTCCGACGATGAGGAGACCGAAGAAGCCAATTTTAAGGCGACAGTAATAAAACACTCAAGTGATGTTCAAAACAGACTGGAGAAAGGCGAAGCAGATGTTGAGGCTGATCCAGACGCCGATGGCGAGGCAGAAGCTGACGCTGATGGTGAGGCAAGTGGAGCAGCCAACACACATGTGGTGGCACATCATTATAATGAGCTCAAGGAAGCCGGACGTAAGGAGCGACACAAGTCGAAAATCTATTTTATGCGGAATTTCAACAATTGGATCAAGAGTCAGTTAATTAATGAATATATGGCCTTAATCAAGAATCAGAAACGGGTTGGCGATGCTCTGCGCGTGCTGGACATGTGCTGCGGCAAGGGCGGTGATCTGTTGAAATGGGACAAGGCATTCATATCCCATTTGATATGCACCGATATCGCTGAGGTGTCTGTGGAGCAATGTCAGCGTCGCTATCAGGACATTTTGCAGCGAGCGGAGAAATCAAAGTTTGCGAATAAATTCACAGCCGAGTTCTTTGCCTGCGACTCGACCATGGTGCGGCTAAGGGAACGATATAAGGATGCATCGCTGCAGCTGAATTTGGTCTCATGCCAGTTTGCCTTTCACTATTGCTTCGAGTCGCTGCAGCAGGCGGATTGCATGGTGCGGAATGCCGCCGAGTGCCTGCAGCCAGGTGGTTATTTCATAGCCACCATACCGAATGCCTATGAGATTATGAGGAGATTAAAGGCAGCCGGGCCGAATGCACGAAGCTTTGGCAACGATGTCTATAATATTACATTTGAATGCGATACGGAGGCATTGCCGCTATTCGGTGCCAAATATCAGTTTCATCTGGAGGGCGTTGTTGATTGCCCCGAGTTTTTGGTGCATTTCCCTATGCTAATCAAACTGGGTCGCCGTCACGGACTGCAGCTAGTTAGGCGCAGCACCTTCGCCGACTACTTCAAGGAGACACTGCCCCAGGGCAAGCAGCTGCTACAGCGCATGTCTGGCCTGGAATCGATTCAAGCGCATCGCTGCGGCACCGACGACCAGTTCGAGCATGTGCGTCGCCTAGTCGGCACACAACGTGGCAGGCCGCTGGGCACGCTCTCCAAATCCGAATGGGAAGCAATAAGTGAGTCGGCGGTAATTGCAATAAATAAACCAATTCATCTATTATCTTTCTCTTTTAGCGCTTTATCTGGTCTGCGCCTTCAAGAAGTGCAAAAACAACTGGGATGCTGATGGCAAGCCCTTGTTCGAGTTTGACGACTAAATTTCGTTCCATAGTACGCGTCCAAATCTTAATATATCTCTAATCGCATCCATGTTCTTCGGGTTTATTGTTTTTCTTAAGTTCTAATTTACAAAACATACTCCGCATGATCAGAGCATATATTTTAAGCTTAAAAGTGTATTTCAAACATTTAAATATTAATTTACAAGAATTACAGTTGAAAGAAAAAAAAAACAAACAAAAGGAACTGCTTGAAAAACCTTTATATGATTTCTTAAGGATTTTCGAATGATAAGTTTAATGAGAAAATTTGTTGAATGCATTTTTCAATAGATGCAATTATAAAGATTTGTTCTTGTATGTAAGAATGAGTTTATAACTTAATTAATTTCAAAAAAGAAATCTAGAGTTTTTCCAACAAGATCTGTTTTTCATTAATACTATAGATGAAAGCTAATTGATATTTCTTCAATTTACGTACATATAGAAATGTATAGTTATTTATATAGGGGATAGTATGCACAGAACCCAAGCTAAACGCGTCTTAAATTCCCCTTATAAAAATGAAGAGCTATAAAATACCAGATCGTAAAACATTTGACAAAATTTGATAATACTTTTAAAGCTCTGCATATAACATTATATATTTATATATATAAAAAAAATGTATTTAAGCATTCTAAAATATTTAAATACACATGTAGGTGTACATTCCCTTTTTTTGATTTCACTACAAGTACAGAGCAAAAAGATAAAATTGAATGATGAAATCCCATTTTTTTATATTCACAAACTTATTATTCATTTATGGCTATTTTCAAAACAGAAACATTTTGTTTTATCTTCAAATATATCAAAGTTAGGAATAGCTAACTTACTAAACAACCCTCGGCAATTAGACAATACCTGCGCGATTCTCTGTACATTTAAGCAGCTTTGATAACGAAGCTTTTCTGCCAACGATTTCGAAACTGGAAAGTCGCTTGGCTATGGCCGAAAAGCTCAAGGGAATGCACAGGGAATATGTATTGAGAGAGATGGAGGGAGCGAGAGCGCGCGAGAGAGTGAGAGTAAAGAGAACGCGCACAGCTGTTGCTTTCACAGCGACGGCGCCATTGAAGGACAACGGGCAAAGGTTAGTCCTGACGTTTACGTTGCCGGGTCGTGCCCGAGACCGATTACCAAGCGTGTGTGTGCGTGTGTGTGTGAGTGTGTGTACGGGTGCGAGCCTGTGCCTGGCATTCAATGCATCAATGAATTATTATAGCTCAAGTGTAAATAAATATTTGATAACACAAGCGAGAAGGTACGAATGGAAAATGAGCCAAATAACGGCATAAATTACGCCCATTGATTGGTTGATGAAGGCAACAGAAACGGATAAACGTTTGCTCTTGTGTATATATGTAAGTGTGAGTGTGTATGTGTGTAAGAGAGAGAGAAACAAAGATCTCAAGTACACGCACGCACAACTTACGCTCTTGCTCTGTGCTTGTTTTTCACTCTCCCTCTCTCTCTCTCTCTTTCTCTTCTTCTCTGTCGTCTCTCGCATCTCCTCTCTTTGTGTAATGCTTTGCCCATCTTCAAGTTCTTGTCAGATAATTTCATTATTTAAAGTTTTGCTCATAAAAATAAACTTTGGGCGTAAAGTTTAAATTTGTTTTGCACACACATGCACCCACATACATATACAAGCATGTTGTTTACAACACAGACCAGCACGTGTGTGTGTGTGTGTCCGCTACGCTTTGTTTAAAGTAGAACGTGCGTATTTAGAAGGCAAACAACAAAACTGTTTACACACACACACAGAGGACTCGCTCGGCTCGTGGCGCAATATTGCCTTGCCTTACCCTCCTCCTCCTCTTGCCCCTCTCTATGCTGTTACCCCTTAGCACCTGCTACCCCTCAGCCTGACGCGCTTTGCACTGATTGGCCCTAATGAATCTTTTTGTTACCTCCTCGTGCAGCCGCCTGCGCATTGTTCCATGCGGTCTATGCAAATTAGTTCACTTTTAACCCATCAAAACGCCAAGGGGTTGCATTTAACATCTTTACCTGATTTCATTTACTGGCAAATAGTTGATAATAAAAGTTTCTAGAATTTCATTAAATACGTAAAATGAAATTACAAAGTTTATTGGATAAGTAGAGAAGGGAAAGCAGGTCCTGCAATAACAGAAGACTTTTAAAATCGAATTAAGAAAGAAATAAAACTCTTGAGTAAATGCAATTCATAAACATATTAAATAAGATTTAAAGCTTAGCTAAGTTTTTTTAAAAAACATTTTAGCTATGCATTCCCTAGAGTTTTTAAATAGAGAATTTAATGCACAAAGATCTGCAATTACAGTAGAATCATAAAAAATAAACGAAAAGAATACAAAGAAAAATCTAGAAAAATTTATATTCCTTTAATTTTAAAAACGTTGTTAAATTTGTAAAAGTATAAAAATAAATTCCAAAAAAATGTATATTTTTTTTAATTTTAGAAGTGTTTTAAAGATAGAGCTAAAAGAATAAATAATTTTTATTTTTAAATCTATTGATCTATATGATAACTGATTAACTGACCTTTTCGTAGGAACTTGAAATTTTGTACTATAAAGAAATATTGTAATCTAAATTAAATTTTATGTAAGGAGAGGTTTTACAGGAGCTTATTAAATGAAAAGTTTACTTTGATTACATATTAAAAACTTTTGTTAGTCTAAAATTGACTCAAATCAAATAAATGCAAAAATATTTACTTGAAAAAAAAAAAACATAAAATATGTGGAGGCTGGCTGACAGGAACTGGGATACGGGTTAAATCATTTTGCCACAATGGCTTGCCGGGCTGCTGAGCTCTGTTGCAGTGTATGCGTGACGTGCACTGTATGTGTGCTTCTCTCTCTGTATGTGTGTGTGTGTGGGTATCTTTTGTGTGTCGTTGGCCACTGACAGTCAGCCCAGGTGGGTAGGCAAAATGAGTGGCCTTACATTACGTATACGCAGTGTGTACAAACAAAATACATACCGCAATGTTTATTTTGTAAGCCTGTCGAGGCAAGCGAGCGAATAAGTGTCTGTGTGTGAGTGTGTGTGTGTGTGTGTGCAGCTCATAAAATGCATAAGTATATATGTGTATGTATGCGCTCGTGTGTGTGTGTGTGTGCTTGTAACGGCTTGTGTTTATTCAACCGCATGGAACAATGTGAAAAACGCATGCCAGGCATTTGCCTTTGTTGTCACCCCCCTTGTTACCCTACTTACCCCCTGCTCTGTGCCCCTTGGACGCCTCTGTTGCCTCTTGTGTGCTATGCTAAACTTTCGCAAGGATTGCCCCAGGGGTGAGGGGCTCAAGGGGCCAGTGCTTAGGCACGAGGCGTGCAACAATTTAAAAAGATATGTGAAAGTGTGTGTATGTATGCACACACACACACACACACATGTAGACACAAAGACTAGAAGAATGAGCCGATCCGGGCTGAGCGCATGTTAATCTTTTGTGATTCTTGTCCAAAAAGCAAACTTGAACTTTGCCATCAATGAAAGAATGATTCATTCCATTCATGATTGATATGAATAATAAAAGAGACATTCACAGAAAAACACAGAGTAAGAAAAGTTTCATAAAACTTTTAAGAAAACAATCAGATGTCCGAGTAGCTTATGAAGTCATAAGTCAAATCAAATACTTTTCGATATTGTAGTTCTATTAACTTAAATTTAAAATTCCACTTTGGACAACTCAAAATTAGCTTCAAGAGATATTGTATATTTTAAATGATTCTTGGGAATCCAAAAAAAAAATACTTTGAATTGATCTGAATTTATCTATTTTTTATATATATTTTATATTTATATACACATATATTGATTTTATAATTTAAAAAATGTATATTGTAAAGGGTTCATTTTTTATAATTTCACATATTATTATATTTTTAGCTTACCTCGTTATCGGGTTTCCTTTTGTACATTTTTGATGATGTAATAAAAGCCCGAAATAATAAACAAAAAAAATAAAAATGAATAAAATTCTTGTTATTATTTATTACAATTATATTTATAAATATATTTTAGTCTAAATAAAATAAATTTAATAAAATATAGTTTAAAAATTTGAAACAAACCAAATATGTAGAAAAAAAACTTAAAGTTA
This sequence comes from Drosophila gaucha, assembly GCA_035045545.1. Lineage (NCBI taxonomy): Eukaryota > Metazoa > Arthropoda > Insecta > Diptera > Drosophilidae > Drosophila > Drosophila gaucha. The sequence continues at coordinate 3,756,589 of JAWNOY010000099.1, forward strand.
AAGTTTTTGTAAATTTGAAAACAGGCTAAGATATTTTCATACCTTTGCAAAAAGGCTGTATTAATTTTGTTCAGAAGTTTGCAACACACAAAAAGACCGACCATATAAAGTTTATATATTCTTCATATAAAGCCATATCCATCTGTCTTGATCAACGCAATCTCCTAGAGTATTAAAATTACAGAGCTGAAATTTTTGCAGGCATTGTATACCTCGGAATCATCTGAATAGTACGACTACATCCTATAGTTCCTATAGGATAGATCGGGCTAAAGAAATGTTTTAGTAAGGAATACTTCGGCGCTAAGACTTTGGACTATATACTCCTAAATGCCGCCCTCATATAAAAAGTTATAGTATATATATAAAAATGAGTAAATATGTCAATATAGATCTTTTTCTTAGCGAATACTATATCTAGATATATCCTATACGATTGCAATGGTATAACCAAGCTTCGACATGTTGGAAGCTATTTTAGTTGAATATTATCTTATTTCATAATGAAATATTTTTATGAAATGTTAACTAAATTGGAATATATTCACAATGAAGTATATATTCATGGTATAATATATTTTTGGTATTAGGTTTGAACTGATAGTTGAATCTTTCTACTCAGCAATAAAAAGCTATAAAGCAGTTGCTCTGCATAGCTATTTCTAGAAGCTCCCAGATCTATCATCAGCTGACTTTCCTAACGACTACTGATTCCTCTTCGGCTTGTTATTCTTACAGCTGTAACAGCTTTTCCAAAAAGAATGAAGGAGAGTGGGTGAAGCGTTGTTCTCAAATGAAAGTTTGCTTCAAATCATCAATAAGTTTTTTCCAGTATCTTGAAATCGAAATGAAACTTCTGTTATCAATATAATATCATAAATCAATATATAGAATAATACTCTTTTTGTGGAAAAATAGAATGCTGAACTTTAGCAGAGCACGAAGCTTCACGGCATTCCGTAGTATCCTAGGGTATCTCCTAGGCACTGCCAACTAGAGCACTCTTATCGATACTCAATCAAATTCTCTTTCTTTTTGGACAATGGCAAATTTCGACATTTATTTTTTTCCCAAGAAATACATAAAAAGTGTTTTCAACCCTGGAAGTATTCAGCACTTGTTGTTGTCCCTGAATATATTTTGTTTGTTCCTTTGGCCAACTCCTAGCTGCTGCATAAAATAACAGCAATACACTTAAATATGAATTTCTCAGCTGGCGTGCAGTCGGCACGCACACAAGCGTAGCTAAATAATGCATATAATGCATATTATATGCGAGGCGTTCGAATTGATTTCGCTTCGTGCTTATTTATTTATGCAAATGTACAAATCATAAGCCTCTGTTGTCATTGTCTTACGGAATCTCGATGCGTATACGTAATATGTGTGTGTGTGTGTGTGTTGGCATACGTGTAGTGTAATTACATTGGCTTGGCTCATGATTAATTCAGTGCAATTAGCAAAACTAATTGGCTACACCGGAAACGTATCGATTTAAAATTCAATAAGTTTGAGCCTTGATAAGCTCATCAAGCATGCACGTGCTGGGGTCCTTTTTCTTTCGTTTTTTTTTGGCTCAAGGCGTGGCATTCGGGTATTAGCCATAAAGTTGATGTTGTTGCTGTTGTTTGCTGGCTTCGTTGTTGTGAAGTGCACACACACGGCAAAAGGTCAACTTGGCAAGTGAGTTAAATGACAAGGACCTCACCTTGTCCATGTCCATGCAGGGGTACGTGTATATATATGTGTGTGTGTGTGTGTGCCCGCGTGCCTGGCAGCGGCAACGTTGTTGCCTGTGCGTGTTTGCATGTTTGACTGTATTACGACCCCAAAACTTTGGCATGCAATGCCAGGCCAGGCCAGGCATGGCCCAGACCAGGCCAGGCCAGGCCAATAATAATGGCTTTCGCTTTCAAAACAAACGCCGCCTGACATTGGCCATAAGTTAAAGCCAATCGTCCTTGGCCATAACGCGCTCTATGTTCTTCAATTTTAGCGGCCATTTGACAACTTGCAACAACAACAATAACAACAACAACAACATTTAAAATGCCGGTCACACAGCCAAAAGGACCCACAAAGCCCGCTGCTGGCCAAGTGGACCTTCGCAGTCATAATTACGGTGCACAAACACACACACACAGAGAGAATTGACAGTTATCAACTTCGCGCCCACTAAAAATCAAACTTTACCAACACTCACGCATTTGCCTAGCTGGAAAAAGGCAGCAAGCAGCAAGCCAAAGCAGCGACGCCTTCCAGTCGCTCAGCCAAAAGCTTCTGCTGCTCAGCAAAGCTTCCGCTGCTGCTGCCTCTGCTGCTGCTGCTGCTGCTGCTGCTGCTGGCCGCTGTCTGTTTTGCGCGTGGCTCAGGCCAAATGTCGGCTGTGTGTGGAATGTCAGTCATGGAGTTCCAGTCGTCGGATACATGTGGAACGCAGCGAATACACAGACGTGCGCCTCGCCCCCAAATACAATGCGAAAAAGTTTTTTACAAAAATTGTGTATAAAACAAATACAAGCACAAACCAAGCTAAGCAACTACGTCTGTCTGTGTGTGTGTGTAAATTGTTAAATTCTAATCAAATCTAATTAAAATAAATACAAAAATTAAACACGTGCGAGAGCAACAAAAAAAATGTATATATATAAAAAATCTGCATAAAATTTGAATGAAAATAAAACTGTTAGCAAATCGCCTGACAAAGTGAAAGAAAATTTGAAACAGCAATAAACAAAATAAAAAGTTACAAAAAAAAAGAAGAGAAAATACCAAAAAAAAATTGTTGCCCGTAATTTAAAATTCAATTTGAAGCTTTTTACGCTTCGTTTTATTTTAGTTCCTTTTTTTTTGGCTAAAGCTCCACGCCCCGTCGGCAGTTGTTGTTGTCGTTGAAAGTGCAGCAGCAGCAACAACAACAACATACCACAAATTGTGCTACAGCATCAACTAATAAACATCATTTAAAAGGATAATCTGTGAGGCTTACGGCATTTCATTAAAATGGATTTACGCCAATGCCGTATCGCTGAGCTGCATTTGTGCATGGGATTATCGATTGTAATGCGCAGTCATCAAACAATACAACAACAGCAACAGCAACAAAGCCGCCGCAACAGCAACAACAACAAACATTGAGTTTTGCCCTCAACTCCAAAAGTAAAAAAAAGAGTTCTTCTTGTGTGTCTTATGAAACAATTGAAGTGCCGGCCAAGGCAGCAGCAGCAGCAGCAGCACCAACACCTACACCAACACCAACACCAACAACACTATCAACAACAATCAGCAGCAGCAACAACAACAACAGCTACAAAATCGCATCACATTTTTGAACGGCATACGCAAAAGTAAGTGAAATTGAATCAAGTTAAGTGTGAACTGATGTGAAGTGAGCTGTTCCAGCGAGTGGATGTAAGAGAGGGAGAGAGAGATGAAGAGAGAGAGAGAGGGGTAGCTGTTGTATGGGCAGGTGTGGCAACTGAGGGGGAAGTCGTGTGCTTCGTGCACTCAAGTGTTTAAGTGGCAAAAACGCGGTCTCAGTCACAATCGCACTGCTCGCGTAATTATTCAACGCGTGTATGCCTGTGTGTACGTGTGTGTGTGCGAGTGTGCGTGTGAGCTTAAACTAGGTCAGCGGAAGTTGCCCACCAGCAGCCGCAACAACAACTCTCTGACATAGGTGTCAAAGCAATGCGTCTGCCGTTTTTTGCTGATTAACGCCTCAGTCGGCGCAATTTTGCCGATAATCGCCGCGCAAAATAATGTTGCCTACTTTTCAGAGCACTCAAAAGGGAAAGGAAAAACGTGAAAAAAAGTGCTGCCTACATTTTGGGGGCGCGCTTCGCATGCTCAGCGACCAAATAATATTGCCTACATTTGAGGGCAGGCGTTGCAAAATAATAATGTCGTCTACCTTTGAACGCACTGTCAGTCACAATGCCACCTGTACAGTAAGCACTCGCATTTGTGACATTCATTTGAAATGCAGTCAGTTCACATATCGAATCACATACTCTAAATTTTATAACTTTTATGATTGTCAACTATTTTTGTATAGAAAAATCTTTGCTTTTAATTTTTTTAAAATATTATTAAGTAAAATATAAAAATATTTACTTTTAATTTACCTAAAATATTATAAAATAAAATATAAAAATACCTAAAATTAAATATATAAAAATTAAACAAAGTATTATATCATACTAAGAAATCTAATTTTCAGAGAAATACATTTGTCTGAATATAGTTTTCCTTTATCAATAAAAATAAAAATGAAATAAAATATTAATAAATATATATTTTATAGAGTTTAGATTTTAATATTTTTATTTTATTAAGTTTTAATTTTTATTGCTTTTTAAAAAAAAATTAATACAATAGTCTTCTTTTTAGTCAATCACAATTTAAATATAAATAGACTTTAATTTGTAAGTATATTAAATTATTTAAGCCCGATGGAATTTCAGGATAATTCGTTTTATGAAATGTTTCAATTATCGAGCTTTTACTGTATTGCGTACACGCTTGATACACGTGCGTGCCTTTGTATGGGTGTGTGTGCCTGTTTGTGTGTTTATGTGCCTATCTGTATCTACCTCGCACACACACACACGCACAAGAGCGCGTAGCTACGCAACTGATTCGACAGCCGCCGCCTCATGAGGCTGTGGAAAAACATTTTCGTTTTCTTCTTCTTTTTTTATTTTCATAAGCAATCGCTTGCTGAAGTTTAGAACAAGACGATTGCGGTGAGTGTGTGTGCGTATGTGTGTGTGTAAAGGGGAGGTTAAAGCTATAAAACGAAACGCCAAACAAAATGACCTTGCTGAACGAGAGCAAAAGAGAAAGAGAGACAGAGAGGAAGCCACATGAAAAAAAAGACAAAAACAAATATGTGTAGAAGAAATAGAATCTAATTATTTATTTATTTGCCGCCACAAATGTCAGCTGAACTTAAGCTTAAAAGCTTCCAAATCAACACTAAAATAGAAAACTGGCAATCAAATCAGAACTATTTAGGGATAAAATGAAATTGGTCTCAGCTAACGATGACCTTAAGATAAAATAGAACGACATGACACGAAGACAGGAGACATGAAAGCAAAGCCAAAAAAAGAATATTTCCAATTGAAATGCAAATAATAAATAGTTTCGTTAGTACTCGATAGAATGAAGTGATATAACTGAATAGAAGAGAATGTTTATGATATAGAGGGATATATATGATAAGATATGTAGAATGAGATTTGTAAAAGAGAAATCCAAAGAACTGAAACTTGGGATATTAGCAACTGATAATGGGTAATCTTAGGTTATTACTTAATACAAAGAATATATAAAGAAATTCTATATATAATATATATAAACACATTAATATAATATAATGGGTTCTCACAGGAGAATCGACAATATGTATGATATATATGAAATATATACATATATAATATATTTATAGTAGGATGAGATAATGGGTTATCATAGGAGAGTCGGCAGTATATATGATATATATGAAAAATAGATGAAATAAGAGTATAGAGAGAGAACAGTAATGCGATGCATCTTTAAATTGTATTGCAAAGAAGTGAAACTTAGGTTTATGAGATGGGATAATGGGTTATCACGGGATAGCATACAATATGAAGCATGAAATTTGGGTAAAAAACGATAGAACAGTACTGCGGTCCTCCTAAAATTGTAGTACGAAGAAGTGAAACTTAGGCCAGCAGGATGGGATTATAGGTTATAACATAATAATCAAGGACATATATGATACATATCTGATATATGACAAAAGTTATATTTGAATTTATATTTTAAAATTATGGATTTATGATATGATGTATACGCTTCTTACATTAGCATAAAACTTATTTAAACTTAGTCTTACTTAAAATTCGAATTGAATCTAGAGTTGATAAAGCTGATATCTTGTCAAACAGATATCGACTTTAGTACCAAGTTACTGTACATAACTTAGATATTGTTAGAAAAACATATCGATCTGATATGTATAGCTTATCTTACTTGTAGTCTTTTTCTTACAAGCCAGAAATCAAGACTTAATTGCTTATATTTTAGCTGCTTAAAACATAATAATATGGAAAGCAGATACTTTGTTTTTGAAGATAAAAACAACTACTTTTTTCTTCTAGAACTTTTTGTTACTGTCTGCTGAATTACACAAAAATACCCTTTCCAATTATTCTAAATGATGTTCTTGTAAAATTCAATTTGTTTGATGGAAAAGTTATAAAAAAAAAAGAATATCTTGCAATAGTAGGTAAACAAATGTCAACAGAGAGCGGGGTTCGAATCTTAGTTTTAGTGAACACTTGGCTGAAAGACATAATAAATATAAAAATATAAAATTACCAAATCTACAACTTGATATAGATATAGATAATAAAAAGTAACTAAAATTTTTCATTTTTGTACAAACAAACCACAAAACTAAATTTGACTAACACTTCAAACCACCTCTAACCACAGTGCGGGATTCGCAGCCCTGAAATTGGCAACAAATCTGTTAAGCACAAAAAAAAACAACAACAAAAAATATGAAATAGTCCAAAAATGAGATGCCCGCACCTTATATCGAGGGTGTGTGCTAAAAGTTGCTTGCGTTAGCTGTAAACATAACCGAAGCGAGTCATAAAAAAAAAAAACAAAAAAGTGCTGGACACATAAAATGTCGCTTGAGGCACGTTTCGGTTTGCCATTTCACGATTCTCGTTTCCCGTTTCCCGTTTCCCGTTAACCATTTCCCGGCTTTGGCATTTCGCGTTTTGTGCCATTGTGTTTGATTTTGTATTTGTGAATTTGGGATTTGTAATCACATTGTGGACATTCATTCATTCATTTGTTGGTCTGTCTGTTTGTTTGTTTGGCTTTGCAGGATATGACAAGTGATGGTGCTGTTACGTTTTGGATATTTTTGCTTTGTTTGATCGGGACACCGCAGCTGGAGGGCAGCGAGGCGGGCAGGCCGGATGAGCTGCATATTGGCGGCATATTTCCAATTGCCGGCAAAGGAGGATGGCAGGGTGGGCAGGCGTGCATGCCGGCCGCAAGACTGGCATTGGATGATGTCAACAAGGAGCCGAATCTTCTACCCGGCTTCAAGCTCATCCTGCACAGCAATGACAGCGAGGTGAGTCCATACTATACATATACATATATATATATATACATTCACTATGATAAGCTAACACCAATATGTATGTGTAACTGCGTCTAGTTGCGACCCCTTGGGTCTCACTTATTTAGTTTCGTTTTTGCGTTTTGTTTTTGCGACCGTTTTTCTCTCATTGCCGTTGCCAGGGGTATTTGGGGAGTTGGGTTTGGCGCTAGACTAGGGGTTGGGCTGGCATTCATTAGCATATTTCTCTAGGGGGCCACGCACACACAGAGTAGCGTTTTATTATGCTTTTGTTATATTGCGCATAAAGGGTATTAGACGTAAGTGTTCTTCAAATCAATTTCAACTCAATTTCGTACAACTTTTATTGTCATTCCCTCAATACACTATTTGAGCTTTCTAATCAAATATATTTGTATATATAGTATACAAACTAGTTCGTATTGTGGAGATGTTGAAGCTTTAAAAATCGTTTAAGCTTTGCTTAGTTTGGAAATATGCATAGATAACATTTGTAGAAGCATTATATCTTACTTTAAATATAAAATATATTATTTGCCTTAATTTTAATATTTCTTTAGTTTCTTTTATATATTTGTTTTTTTTTTTCTCTCAGTTTTTTGAATTCTTTGAATATTTTACACATCGCGCTAAAAAAATATATTAATATGTTTATATATATTAACACGTTTTTTACTTTTTAAATATGTTCTTCGAAGTGTACCAAAAAAAATCTTAAAACTTTTTTGTTTTGTTTTATTTTATATAATTTTTTTAATATTTTTTTCTTTTTAAATAAGTTTAATTTGTTTAGTTTTATAATTAATTTTTTGCTTTGTTTTATTTTATAATTTTTTTTTATTTTAATTCTATTTTCTTTTAAAAAAAAAAATAATTTTTATAGGTTTTTCTTATTTTTTGTTTTATTTTATATTATATATATATTATTTTTATTTTCATTTTGTTTTTCTTTTTTTATTTTATTTTATTTTTTAAAATTCAGTTTGTTTTATTTTAATTTATATTTTTATATATATTTATATTAATTTATTTATTTTTCTATATCAATGCTCTTATTTTTTCCTTTTTTCACAAAATAAATTGTCGAAAAATAAATTGTTTTCGATCTTTAAAAATGGGTTTAAGAATTTTGTATATTTCTTTGTGTATAATTATTGTTATTAATCTTTGCATTACTCTTTGCAGACATTTTTTGCTTTATTATATATATTAAAATTCGATTAACTATATCTGTTTTTTTAGTTGTTAAATTAATAATATATTATATATTTTAACAGCAACAACTTTTTACAATTCCTAAAAGTTGTATATCTTCAAGTATTGAATATTCATATTAAAGGCTATTAAATGATATGTATAAACATTTTGAGTATCTGACAAAATTTTCATACTTTTAACAAGTTTTTCCTCCATTAAATTTCTCATTATCATATTAAAAGTTTTTGTCAACAAATTATAAATTAAATATATTTACTTAAGCTTTTTTGAAAGTCAAACACAAAATTCTTTTTCAATTTGAATTTCTTGTGGACATTCACAGAGAAATTGGCGAAAATGTTTTTAAGAACAGGGACAACGACTTGAATATGTATGTTGAATAGTTAAATATATTTACTCGCATAAATGTCATGTGTCATAATTAATGGCTAGTTGCTGTCGCAGGCTAGCACGGAATGTTATCAATGCGAGCATTTATGCTTATGAATAGAGAATGGAATGGACTCTGTCGTACAGTTACAGTTACAGTTACTGTAGATGGCCTGCCTATTTATAGGCGTAGCTCATTAGTTTTAAGTGAGCGAAAGCTTACCGAAAACTTGTTTTGAGTTTTGAATGAGGTCACTTTGGCGCGCTCGTCTCATCATTTGAGTTTATTTTTATTCAAGGCTGACAGACCTGACTATACATATATATATATATTATATATATACTTGTGTGTGTATTGTATATGGGAGTATGTTAAGTGCTGCTTGAATTGAGTTCAGTTTGGTTCGCTTCGCTGGGCACTGGGACTGAAAGGGCTTTTACTCTATACGCTGCCTAGTGTCAGTGTCTCTCTGGCTTTGGCAAACAGCTTCCGTTAAATGCTGCATAATTAGTTCGCATCTCTGCACCATCTACGTGCCAGCTTCATCATCATCATTAGCATCATCATCATCATGATTATGATCATCTTTAGCATCCGTAGGCGACAAACAGCAAAGGTCGCACGCAATGCCTTTGCCTTTGCCTTTTGCTTGACCTACTTTGATGTGTGAATTGTCCCGAGGAACGCGCGCGCACACACCGAAATGATTAAACAAGTGCGCTCATAATGCGGTGAGCCCCCCGGATTTATATACATATATATAACATAATATATACACATTGCCACATAGAGGATAATAAAAAAAGCCACACACAGAACGTAGAACACAATGCGACTGGACACGAAGCCAAACCAATTACAAAGGTTGTTTACACGCAAAGTCAAGTTAAACAAAGCGTAAATGAGTTTTTCATTAAAGGCATGAATTTAATGAATCATCATCATCATCGTTGGCCAGCGAATGCCAACGAATGCATGCTTTATGAGTACCTCTAACCGTTGGCTATTCAACTAAGTATATCAATTATTCATTTTATCTTTTCGCTTCAACTCCAAAGCAGACTATTAGCAAATTATTGAAATAAAATGGTTTCCGATTACAAATCAAGCAATAATAAATATGATAGCGTTGAAGTAGGAATATCCTTGTCAACATTTATATTGGCATAGTTCTGAAATACTTCCGTACTCAGCGAAGCTTTTCATATATAGAGTCAATATTTAAGCTACTGTTCCTGACTTTAGAAGCTATATAATATTATAGTATATGTAATTATAGTGTATTATAATAAAAAAGTATATATAATAAAGTAGTTTCCGATCTGTGCAAACAAAAATCATATTTTTGAAATATTTTCTTGGTTAGCTAAGCTGTTTAATCAATCTTTCGATATTTTCTATATTAGCTAAATAATATCTCTAACCCTCCTTAGCAGAAAAGCATATTTGGAAACTATTTCCAAGTTTTTTTTTATAAAATTGAAATATATATTGTGTTTTGGCACGATCTGACTCTTGCTCACATAGAAAAACTTTCTTTATGGAGCCAAGCATTTTATATAAACTCTATTACTTTACGATATAAGAGCCATATATGTATGTATTGGCTTTAGATCAGAAATATTTCTAGCAAAACATGTTTTTTTTTATACAAAGAGACAATACTACGTTGGAATTTACCTTTAAAATATATTGATTTAAGTTAGCTGAGCTATATTACATTTTCAAATTAGTTTTACTTAGTTTAAATGCTTTATTATACATATATTTTATTATTTAATATTATGAAAACGTATATTAATTTGTAGAAAAAATTAAAAAAATAAATGTATATTTAGGATTGAGTTATATCTACCTATATGTAATAATGAATTTGTAAGCAAATATTACGTATACGCATATTTATTTTGCAAACAAATTCTCCATAAAACATTAGAAATCAAAGAAGGCTCAAAATATTACGTATACGAAATTTCCATTTAAAAATATATATTCTATAAAGGATATTAGCAAAGACTATACTTCACAGGATAATTTCTGTAGTCGGTGTTCACTTATTTTCGCACAAAGTATATTAGCATACAAAAACACCTACAAATATTACGTTTACGTATATTCGTTTTTATAAGAACTTTAGTAATAAGAAATAGACATTTTCTTCGGTATACGTATTTTTGATTTTAGAATAAATTCTTTTGATTCTTTTTGCATATCAATTAACCGTGTAAGTATTTTTGGTATTGAAATAAATTCCATTTATTCTTTGTACACATAAATTGCGAAACAGATAAATTAAAGTAAATAAATGTAATACAATATATATGATTAAAGAATATACTACTATATAAATACTATACATCAGAAATATTTTTTGATTATATTACAAAAATGCAACAAGAAAAGTTAAGCTAAAAAAATAGTTTCCCTCGTGCCTCATCAACTTATTTTCTATATATCTCAAATTGAAAGGAAACATCAATAAATTCAATTTAATTTAAGTTAGAGCCTTGCATCGGAGTTTGAGGGTTATTCTATTGGGGTTGCACCGACTGTGTTTTTTTTTGCTCACTTTTAAATTTATTTATTTATTTATTTGATTTCGTGCATTATGTAAACTTGCATTGAAGCCTGACTCGTTTGTTGGCAGCTGACAAACTGGGTCGTGCCCTTTGCCAAATGGCATTTGTAGACATGTGTAATTGACTCGCTCTCTATCTCCCTCTCTCCCTCTCTCTCTCTCTCTCTCTCTCTCTGTCTCTCTCTATGTGTTGTTTGTACAGTGCGAACCGGGTTTGGGCGCCAGTGTGATGTACAATCTATTATATAATAAGCCGCAAAAGCTGATGCTCTTGGCGGGTTGCAGCACCGTCTGCACCACCGTGGCAGAGGCAGCCAAAATGTGGAATCTAATTGTGGTAAGCTAATTGAATCGATACTATAATACTATATAGCTAATATATGCATCTGATTATGCTGTAGCTCTGTTATGGCGCTTCAAGTCCCGCTCTATCCGATCGCAAACGTTTCCCAACACTGTTCCGCACCCATCCCTCGGCCACGGTGCACAATCCAACTCGCATCAAGCTGATGAAAAAGTTCGGCTGGTCACGCGTTGCCATCCTACAGCAAGCCGAAGAGGTATTCATATCGGTAAGTATACCTCACATATCTATTTAAATATTATAAGTATATATAAATAATATTCATTCACAATTTGCAGACCGTGGAGGATCTTGAGAATCGCTGCATGGAAGCTGGCGTCGAAATCGTAACTAGACAATCATTTCTATCCGATCCAACAGACGCCGTACGCAATTTAAGACGCCAGGATGCCCGCATCATTGTGGGCCTCTTCTATGTGGTGGCAGCAAGACGCGTTCTCTGCGAGATGTACAAACAGCAGCTCTATGGACGTGCCCATGTCTGGTTCTTCATAGGTAAGACAATCAAATGTTTCAAAATGTCCTTTGAGTGTTCTTTAATATTCCTGTTAAAGTGCATGTCAGTTGATATTCGCTTGTCAAATTTTGCACATAGTTTTTTCTGTTTACCTCTCTTTAAATTGCCAGTCAGTTGTCAGGTTCCTCGACTTATCGAAGATATCTTTCAGCTTTCTTTTGAAGTGCATGTTAGTTGATATTCTTTTGTTAAATTTTGCACAAAGTATTTATTATCTATTTTAAAGTGCCTGTCAGTTGACAACCTCTTGTCAACTCTACGCATTCAACAGTTATTTTACTATTATATGAACTCTTTGGTTTAGCCTTCATTCTTTTAGGGTTCATGTTAGTTGATATCCTCTTGTCAAATTAAACCCAATATTCTTTTCGAAATATTGACACATTATATATGTAAAGAGGCTGTTCCTTATTGTAAATTTTGCATCTTCTCTTTAAAGTGCAATTCAGCTGACATCCTCTTGTCAAATTATATGCAAAATATTTGCATATTACATATGCAAAGAAAATATGCTCCTTGTCCCTTCTTCCACTTTCCTTAAAAACAACATCACATATATCTGGTATTATATTGTCAGCAGAAGAAACAAATATTGACAAAAGTTGGCAGGAAGATTTGAGATAATGTCATATTTTATGCAAAATATATTATGATATATATAATTATTCATTTTGTGCACAAATCTCATGAAGAGTTTTACTCTAAAATAACTTCTTAACTGATACAAATTTTTAATCATATTATATTCGTGCTTTAAAATAGCATTTAAATTCACATCCTCTTGTCAAATTTCATCCACAAACTCTGTAAAGAGTAGAAATTGAAGATATTTATTAAATTATATTGATATGTAATTGTGATTAACTAGCACTCAAGTGAATCAGTTAAGAAGCCCAAAGCAACTTTAATAATTAGCTAAACAACCAGTCAAAGTGCTTGTTAGACTTGACAGATACATGTCAAAAGGTAATATACTGAGTAATCAATAAAAATATAATCGACAGGCTGGTATGAGGACAACTGGTACGAGGCAAATCTGAAGAATGAGGGCATTACGTGCACAAAGGAGCAAATGCGCATAGCTGCCGAGGGGCATCTGACAACCGAAGCACTAATGTGGAATCAAAACAATCAGACAACAATATCGGGCATGACCGCTGAAGAGTTTCGGTAAATTCTATATAAATTGTAAAAAAAAATACTAGATAATATCAAATATGTGTTTATATATTATAAAGACATCGACTGAATCATGCGCTAATCGAGGAAGGCTATGATATAAATCACGATCGCTATCCGGAGGGCTATCAGGAGGCGCCGCTGGCCTATGACGCTGTCTGGAGTGTGGCATTGGCCTTCAACAAGACCATGGAACGTTTAACAACTAGAAAGAAATCATTGCGAGATTTTACGTATACAGACAAGGAAATTGCCGATGATATATATTCGGCAATGAACTCGACACAGTTCTTGGGCGTATCGGTGAGTTCATAACTTAAAATATAATTGAAATTATATATATATATTTTTATTTTATATAATTTCAGGGCGTGGTTGCATTCAGCTCACAGGGCGATCGAATTGCGCTCACACAAATCGAACAGATGGTAAATGGAAAATATGAGAAACTGGGCTATTACGATACACAGCTGGACAATCTAACCTGGCTAAATACGGAGCAATGGAATGGCGGCAAGGTAAACTAAATAGGCTATGCCCCAAACTGAAACACAAACAGAAACAAATCTTTGAACTATGGACCAAAATGATAGGGATAAACTTGAAAATCTACGAAATAGGTCCAGCTTTGAAGCAATAGCTAATTCCTTAAGCGAAGAAGAAGCTAAACAAACAGCAAATAATGTTGTTACTCAAAGAAAAACTTCAATCAATCGCAAGCCAAAAGTCGCACCCCCAATACGTCCAAAAACACTGCCAAAGGGCATAAATAATGTTTTGGCCGACTCGAACGCGGTGCTAATCGAAATACCCGACGAGGAGAAATTGGAGCACAAGGGTATTGTGCGATTACCGCCCGAGCACAGTGAATATGAAGTGAATAGCAATCGCCGTGAACAATATCCCGATTGCCGATATCATTTCCCACGCGCCAGAGCTTGGGCACAAAATTTATTTTATGACGGCGAGCGTAATAAGTGCTGTTCGCGTCAACCCAAAAACTGGCTCTATTCGGCAATCTATGTTTGCGGTTTTCTCTCCTTTGTGATGTTCTTGAATGTACTGTTTTTGCGACGTTTAGTCCGCGACATCGATATGGCGTCGCCATTGATCAAAATGCAGCAACCATATATAAGTTTTGCACCCATTCTCCGGAAGGTGCATTTCGACATAATCGAATATGATCCCACAAAGGTCACAAACGTTCAATTTGTTCGCAAAAAGCTGGACGAGTATTTGGACAGGCAGGGTCACAGTAAAGGTCGAATCAAACGATTTGGTCCATGCCAACAAGCGAATAGCTTTGGCTATGACTCCCTGAGTCCGTGCGTATTTCTAAAAGCCAACCGACTGCTTGGGTTCAAAACTAAACCATATAAGTCTCAGGACGACATATCGACAACGTTGGTAGACATAGACGATTATGAGACTATGATGCAATTGTTAGGTAATATACCAGAGGATGAAAAGAACATAGATAATATTTGGATAACATGCGTATCCGAGCCTTATGCGGATATCGAATTCCATCCGCAGCCGGCATTCAATACTAAATATGTGGATATCGAGAGATTTACAGACATAACAACGATCGATGGCAAAATGACAATTAAGAGTACAACTGATTTAAATCGTTTGGTTGCAATTCAATTACAGAATTTAACTATGCACACAAATTATCGATTTGTTTGCAAAATTTGGGCAGAGAATATACAGAATAACCTTCGAGATTTGGGGAAGGTGAAATTTCATGTATTGCCCACAAATCTGGAACCAGATAAAAGTCACCATCATCATGAAGCGTTATAAAAATATATAAGAAAGAAATAAAAATAAAAATAATAAAAAAATATAATTATCAAAATTTGATATTTTCTCACGATTATATTATAGGTGCCTCAGGATCGAACAATTGTTACCCATGTGCTAAGGACGGTCTCGTTGCCGTTATTTATCTGCATGTGCACCATCTCCTGCTGCGGCATCTTTGTGGCCTTCGCTCTGATCATCTTCAACATATGGAATAAGCATAGAAGGTACCCAAGTGTAATTATATTATAATTATTATATTAAAATTCTCAATTTTTTCATTTTCTTTGCAGAGTAATACAATCCTCGCATCCTGTTTGCAATACGATCATGCTATTCGGTGTCATCATCTGCCTTATATCAGTCATATTACTGGGCATGGACGGACGCTTTGTCAGTCCGCACGAATATCCAAAGGTAATGCCACGCTCTATAATATATATATATATATATATAGTCAATAATCTTTTCGTATATATTATAAAGATTTGTCAAGCTCGTGCTTGGCTATTATCCACCGGTTTTACATTAGCATATGGTGCTATGTTCAGCAAAGTCTGGCGTGTGCATCGTTTTACAACAAAAGCGAAAACTGACCCAAAGGTAAACTATTCCAATTCCCAAATAGAACTCTTTTCATTAATGTTGTCATTTTCTGAATTTAGAAAAAAGTGGAACCTTGGAAGCTATACACCATGGTTTCGGGGCTCTTATCAATAGATTTAGTGATATTACTGTGTTGGCAGATCTTTGATCCGCTGCAGCGTATACTCGAAACATTCCCACTCGAAGATCCAGTATCTACAACTGATGATATTAAAATACGTCCAGAGCTTGAGCATTGCGAGAGTGAACGCAATTCCATGTGGTTAGGTAAGTACATCATATCAACTTTCAATTTCAATTTTAATTTCAATTTCATTTTCAATTTCAATTTTTTACAGGACTTGTCTATGGCGTTAAGGGTCTTATATTGGTATTCGGACTGTTCTTGGCCTATGAGACACGTTCGATCAAAGTGAAACAGATAAACGATTCGCGCTATGTCGGCATGAGCATCTATAATGTGGTTGTGCTCTGCCTGATTACGGCGCCTGTGGGCATGGTCATTGCATCGCAGCAGGACGCATCATTCGCCTTTGTTGCACTAGCTGTGATATTCTGTTGTTTCCTAAGCATGCTGCTGATATTTGTGCCAAAGGTGAATCAACTAAGCTTATAGAAAAATACAACTTAGGCTAAATTCAAATATTTGTAGGTCATTGAGGTCATACGACATCCAAAAGATAAAGCCGAATCCAAATACAATCCAGATTCGGCCATATCGAAGGAGGATGAGGAACGCTATCAAAAACTGGTAACCGAAAACGAGGAACTACAACGATTGATAACACAGGTAAGATAAAAAAAATATATACATCAGAAATAAATTTCCTGATTCCTACATTGTTTCAATTGACAGAAAGAGGAAAAGATACGAGTATTGCGGCAGCGGCTGGCCGAGCGGGACGTGAATACGAAGGGCACAGAACTGAATGGGGCATCGGGCCTCGGCATCGGGGCTGGCGTGGGCGGTTCCAATGGTAACGGTAACGGCAACGGGAATGGCAATGGCAATGGCGGTACGGCAACAACCTCACTGGCAATCCAGCCACAGGCTGCAAACATCATCAGCACAGCTGCCTCTGCGCATCCGACGCCCGCAGCAACACTCGCAATCACACAAGGTAACTGAGCAATAATAAATAGACTTCTATTAACTGCAGTCCATGTAGCAGTAGTTGCTTTCAACATTTTTACTACTTTTTATATTAGAAATTTTGGCCATTTTTGCGGGCATTGACAAAATCGATTGAATATATTGAAAATGGAGTTTGCAGGTTATTTCTATTTATTTGTATTAAGCACAAACTCGTCCACCTGTCGATAAATGCAATTAATAATGTCACAATTATTTTTGGCAAACATAAAAACACGCACTTTTTCACAAATAACGGTGATTGCAATTGTTAACAGAGCGCTCACATCACACTGTTTTAACAGCAGTGATCGTCTGTTACCGAAGCGCAAAATGCACTGTTAAATTTATCGTAAATGAAATAATCACTGTTAAAGCTATCGATATATCGTGGCGCATATCGCACGCAATCGCAATCGTTATTATTTAAAATTACAATAATCATATTTATTATAACAATATTTTTTTCTTGCAGATACTCATGAGCACCGTACATGAAAAAACTTGTCAATTTCCTTTGCGTGATAGGTGAATTATACAAATGAAAAATTGAAGAATCTAAATGATAACTTAATATGTGTATGTAACTTAATGAACTTTGTATCAACTTTAAGCTGAGCTAAATATATATATAATCTATATATATATATATTGATAGCAGCAATTTTGTAGAATAACTGAAAAAAAAATATGTATTGTACCTTAAACGTGTTTAGCGAGTACTTAAATCGAAATATACTTCTAAATTACTACAATTAATTAACGACATTAGAATGTGAACTAAGCAAAATTGTTAGGCTTTAAAGTTGAACACAAACCAAACATAGTCAAGTCATTAATCTACAAACTACAAAGATAATTATTAACGAAATCATGTTAAAGTTAAAGTAATTTTTAAACGAAAACAAATTGTTGTGTTAGTACATATGTATGTTCTTGTATAACGAGTAATTTCCCCCCATTTACCTTTTTTGCTCAGCGCTGTCTCCTAGAGCTAGAAACACACACAGACCCACCCATGCACACACATATGTATACACACTCATGCATTTGTTTTCCCAAGGCGGCCTTGTCCCATATTTCATATTTTTATGTTTATGTGAAGAACTTCTAGTCCTTGACTCCTAGACTCCAGTACCAAAACTGATACAAAGTTTGGCCTATTAAACTCGTAGTCTTAAGTTAATGTTAGTTTTAATTGTATAGAAAAAGATCATGTGTACGTGTGTGTATAAACATTCTTCTTTTTTGGGGGCCTGTCCAATAATTCTCGTACTTATAATTATTATTGCACGCGAATAAAATGTTTTTAAAATAGTTTAAATTTCTGTCTGAGTCGTAAGTAGCACAAAACCCCAAAAAAAGAAAGGAAAAGCATAGCAAATCTTAGATAATTAATAACATAGCATAATCTAGTGTAGTATCAGCATATATATATATATATATATATATAAATTTGGGGGCGGGTTTATGTGCTCAAGCAACATTTTAATTTGTATGTACTGTTATGCCTAGTGAAATTATGATTGGGGAAAAACTAGAAGCAAACGGAAAATTTTTGAACTTACTGTAAGTTCTAAAATTGCATTTATAAAATTATATATACATATATGCATATAAATGTATGCAAACAAATCGGTAAATATTGAGTGCGTCGTTATTTAAATAGGAATTGACATTATATAAACGAAAACTGAAACCTATTGAAGAAAATTCTCAAAAATATATATATACCCATACACATATATAAATAAATCGAAATGGAACCTTTTTTAAATTCAATCACTCTAATCCATCACGAAAAGTGCTTAAAATAAGAATAAAAAACCATCACATAGACAACATCAAATTCCTACGAAATGAAAGACTTTAAAATCTAAGCCGTTAAATGAAATAAAACTATACACTCACACACACATATGCACACACGCACATATATATATATATATATGTATATATATGTGAAGAAATGCAAAGATTCATGATATACATAAATCTATTTATTATAAATATGAATACGAGTAATTTACACATTGCAAAAATGACATCGTCTCTAGCATATAAAAAAGATAGAGCAAAAACCACATTTAATAATTGTTAAGGATCGTTGGAATTTGTAGTTTAATTGGATAGTAATTCACATACATATAAATAGGGAATGCTGTTTAGGGTAGTCGTAATTTAAAACATGTATATTGTATATAGCGTGTTAAGCTAAACAAAAAAAAAACTCAAAATGTTAAAATTCTATTTCAGTTCTTTGCTTTTCCGTCTAAATATGTTCAATAAAAACAACAAACAAACCAAAAAAAAAAAACAAATTAATAACTAACTTTAGCAAAGCTAATTGTTGTAACAAAAATAAACGAAAAACAAAATAAACCAAATTCAAATTGATTTCCCGTAAAAAAAAAACTAATTCTTAGCAAATGAAACCAAAAAAAAAAGAAAAAAATACAATTGTAGCAATATGAAGCAAAGAAAACTCGGTATGTTCTTATGAAAGTAACATTAACGAATTAATTTAAAGTCTTATTAACGGAATATGAGAATTTTACTGAATAAACACAAAAACAAACAAACAAACAAAAAAAACAGAATAAAAACAAAAAAAAGCAATTTCCATTTGTTTTTTTTAACAATTAAATTTTTACATATTTATTTTATGTTTCCTTAAGTACATGTACCATTCAACCCGGCATTAAAAAAAACACAAGCTCATCCAAAATTCAAATGATATACAAATTATATTTGGGCTTGCATAAATAAATCCTTTCCGATTTGTTATTGATTTATGGAATTATTAACTCTGCGCTATAGCGAATGCTCTGCTTGTCAACGGGTATGATAATTTCTTTTTTTCTTATTTATTTATAACTTGTCGTGCTTAAGATATATATTTCTTAATGCTTTTTACAAGTATAATACAAACACGTTGTATTAAATTACTCAGCTAGTGGAGGAGCTAGCTGTAGCTAAAATAAAGCCAAATTTAGCTTGAGGTTGATAAAACAAAAATACAAACAAATCCAGCTTTAGCTTAAGTGTTAGCCGTTCTTTAAAGGCTGCAGCTAAAAGAAAGCCAAAGTCTTAACTTGAAATACAAAAGATTCTGATTCTAGCTTTAGATAGTTTTAGCTTTTTGGCTTAAATCTTAGGTGTTTTATAAGTCTTAGCTTCAGAAAACAGAGATACAAAAGATTCTGATTCTAGTTTTAAAACAAAACTAACAAAACTAAACTTGAAATTTGGAGTCTAATTTTTGGATACGCCAAAAAATTTTACAGCTAAAATTTGAAAAGTAACTAATGAGCACCTCTATACGTTAGCCAAAAATAATAATTGTGCCTTTTTGGGGGCATGGTAAAAACTATTATTTTTAAAGTGCATTCCTGTTAGTGAGGTTTTTATAGCCAACCTATAGTTTATGTTGGCATTTTTCAACTAAGTTTACGTTTACATATACCTGAAAAATTAATTTAAATGCAAATTTTTAAAGTAACTAAAATTATTATAGACTTAAAATGTAGCTGGAATTACTAAACTTAAGGTTAGCTATAAAAATTTCAATTCACAAAAAAGCTAGCATTATTTAGCTTTAGCTTTAGCTGCCAATAGAAAACTATAAAAAACTAATGTACAATTTAGCTTGAAAGTTTCATTTAAAATATAGCTAGAATAATAATAACTAACTTAGAACTGTTCTACACCTGGAAGTGGCTTTGCTTAGCTATAGCTAGAAATTCAAATACAGAATATAGCTACAAGCAACAATTGTGAAGCTTATATTTAGCTATAGCTAAAAAGTTCAATTTAAAATTTAGCTAGAATTGTTCAACTTCAATTTAGCTACGGCTGTAAAATGCAAAATTTGCTAAGCTTTGACGCTTAGCTATAGCTAATAAATGCAATTAAAAATATAGCTAGAATAGCTTTAAAGCCAACATCAACGGAGCCGGCTGTCTGTTAACTTTTACTCGTAGTTTTCCATGTTTTCAGCTGAATTGTCACAATCCTCTGAGAACTCGTTTCAACTGTAAACTAGTTTGCAATTGAATTCAGCTCATACACACACACACGTGCAGTCGATTCCCAATAGCCTCTGACCCTATAGGAGTTAACAACCAGTTGCATTATTAATAAGTACAGTGTGCTTAAACATTTTTTTATCGCTCCATAACATTTATTTTTACCCTACCATTTTCCCTTCCGCCAATGCTAATTTTGCCGGCCCACCCAAAAAAGGCTTCTGCTGCTGCTGCTGCAGCTTATGTAAAGCTTTTCAGCGACATTTGTGTCGTGTGTGTGCGCGAGCTTTGCGAAAGCTTTTTCAGCTTTTGCCCAGCATATTAAGCTCTGAACAGCGCTCAAGCATTGCAGTAGGCGCGCTCAGCTCGAACGTTACGGTTAGTTCAGCTTTAAAATCTAGCTACAAGTCAAAGTCGAAGTCGAAATCGAAAGTTTTCGAAATCCAAAATATAGCCATGTATACAGTTAAGCTGCTGGCTCTGTGTTTCATCAGCTGCTTGGGCGCTAATGCCAAGCTGGAGGAAAGGTTCTCGTGGAAGCAGCTAACCTTCGACTGGCCCAGCGCCGAGGCCGAGGCAGAGGCCAAGCTCAGTGGGCATTATATTGCAGAGAACAATTTGCCGCTTGGCTTGGAGCGTTGGGAAAACAAAATCTTTGTCACTGTGCCAAGGTAAGTGAGCGAGGAGGCCAAAAAATACAAAATTTTGCGACTCTTTACCACTGTGTTTACGTCTTTGGGTACTTTTTTATATTTATTTTGAAAGCGGGGGATTGCGAAAACCCAATTGAGATTGAGGGAAAACCGGTTATGGCTGTTGTTGTTTTCCTTTTCTGTAGCTCTTTTTTAGTTTACAACTATTTGCATTTTAGATTACTGTTATGCAAATATGTCAACAACTTGATTAATGCCTAAACAAAATGGTTTAATGGAAATTTTACTCGCGATCGAACAGCTGGCAAATAGGTATAATTTATATACATATGTACATATTGTATGGTATCAGTGATCTTTGACTATTTGAAATTGCTCATCTAGTTGCGTATGACGTCATCTCAACCTGTCTTTACCTATCTCTGTGGTAATTCAATCAAAAGTATGTATGTATGTGTGTAGAAACCAAAATATCATAATCTGAATAATAAGAGAAGCAATTTAACAAACAAGAGTTCTCAAGCAGATAAGACTGACTTAAAGATACCCTGTGACCGCAAATCTGAAAACAGAACACACAATTGCCAATTATAATGATATATAATTAAATCGGCATACCAAGGTCTTATATACAACAAAATTCTTAAGATTGAACCCTAACATCAGTAATTATCTACGTATGTATGTGGAAAGATAATGGATTTTGCAAAATATAAGTTTGTCAAACTATACGAAAACCTGCGGTTGACAAAATATCAGTGATATGTTGATTCTCTTGATTCTCTTCTCAGAGAGGTATAAATCGATATTTATCGATTTGAAAGTAAAATAAAAAGTAAGAAAATTTACAGTTGATAATATACCTGCAGATATCGTTTTTCTCTTCTTTTGTAATATATCAGAGCATTGACTAAGAACTGGTGTTAGACGTCGATATTTATCGATCTGAAAGCCACAGTCATCCAGCTTCTACTTGTATTGGAAAGTCTGCAGCTTAGAAAGATAAGCGCATATTTATCAATTCTCTTTTCTAGTATAATATTTTTTAAAAAAAATAACTGAGCTTAGAAATCGATAATCGATAAATATCGATTGCAACGAAAATTGCAGTAAGATTCTATAGTATTTTAGAATCTTTTAATTATAGTAATAATGCTCTCTACCTTAACACATTCTGTCTCTCGCTTTCTAATATTACATATATCAAAGAGGTATCTGAAAACTTAAAGTAGAAATCGATAACTATCAATTGATATAATAAATTATTGTTATAATAGTTATAATATAGTAAATAATCTCAAACTATATTAGATATAAATATTGAACTGAATTCCTGATTACAGATTCTCTATCTCTCTCTCTTTCCTTATAATAAATCAGAGAAGTGCTAATTAACTAAATCTGTTAATCGATATTTATCGTTTAGAAAGCAAAGATATTTCCGCTTTTGTTCACATACATATCTAAAACATTCCCTATTCTCTCTCTCTCTCTCTCTCTCTCTCTTTCCTTATAATAAATCAGAGAAGTGTTTAGTAACTAAATCTGTTAATTGATATTTATCGTTTGGGAAACAAAGATATTTCCACTTTTATACATATCCATATACTATATAGCTTTCCAACTTATCCGACACTCTCTTTCTCTCTTCTTTGCAACTCTCCATTCACAGATGGAAGGCAGGTGTTGCAGCAACATTGAACTACATTGATCTCTCGACTACTGAGAAATCGCCAAAGTTACGTCCCTATCCTAGCTGGGAGGCCAACAAGCTACCCATCGATGTGCAGCCACAGGAGCAGAAGACACCCGCTGGCGGGCGTTTGGATGCGGACAAGGCTCAGGACGCGGGCGTACAGCTGCAGGACAACGCGACAATTATTTCCACTTTCCGCATACATGTCGATGCCTGCGATCGTCTGTGGGTGCTGGACACAGGTCTCGCCGATATTCTGGGCAATCCCAAGCAAATTACACCCAGTTCGATATTGGTATTCGATCTGAAAACGGATCAGCTGCTGCGTCGCTTTGCCATACCCGCCGATCAGAGCAAGGAGGACACGTTCTTTGCCAATATTGTGCGTAAACTTAGACTACATGAAGAATGTACTTTATTCATATTTCTGATATTTAATTGTAGATTGTCGATGTGGAGCGCGAACAGTGCGATGATGCGTTTGCCTATGTCCCAGACTTGGGCGCATATGGCGTCGTCGTCTATTCGTTTAGGGATGACAAATCGTATCGCGTCAAGCACAACTATTTCCACTTTGATCCGTTGCAAGGAGACTTCAATGTGGGCGGCGTCAACTTCCAGTGGACCGATGGCGTTTTTGGCATGGCCGTGGGGCCATTGAATCCCGATCACACCAAGGACATTTACTTCCACGCTCTTGCCAGCACCAAGGAGTTCAAGGTCTCCAATCGTGTGCTACAAAACGAAACTCATGTCAATGGCGGAGATTCGTATTATGATTTTAAGCTGGTCGGAGACCGCGGCATGAACGGACAATCGACAGCCGAATCGTTTGACAAGGAGACGGGCGTATTATTCTATACGCAGGTCAACAAGGATGCCATCGCCTGCTGGAATGTCAAGCGCCCCTACACGGCCGACACACAGGGACTCATCGATTCCGATTCGCACACTTTGGTCTTTCCCAACGATCTGAAAGTGGACAGCACTGGCACCCTCTGGGTGCTATCCGACAGGATGCCCACCTATCTGTACAAGGAGCTGGATCATAACTCCGTCAATTACCGCATATTGATGGGCAAGAATCGTGATCTTATCAAGGGTACACCATGTGAAGTCTAAGGCGTTAAATGTGCGTGTATATGTATATTTTTAGTTTGTTTATGATATATATTTTTAAAATATAAAACTATAAATTCACTTAATAAAGTGTCGCAAGTCTATCTGATGCACTGTGCCCTAGCCTAAATGTCCGATTTCAGCAAATTATCAGCCAGCTGCACCTTCTCGCCTGGCTTAAAGGCGGGCATGCCCAGGTAGGGGCAAGTGGAGCACCTAAACGCATCGCCCAGGTAACACTGCAATATAATAGAAATAGAAAGCATTATAAGTCGTTTTGCTTACAGATATGAGTTGCTATAAATAGTAATTATATATATATATATTATTAAATAATTGTATACTTAATGTTAGTTGAAGGCTTGACAGACTTTTGGGTATCTTTTAGTGTTTAATACAATTTTTTTTATAATTACTATTATCTAAAGACCTGGGTAATGAAATGTCTGCAATGAAAACAGAGATAAAGCACAGATATTTTTTTTTACAATAACTTAATCAGCGCTTGTTGATTTCTTATCAATTATATAAAAGTTAAATGTTGAATATTTTATAGCAACAAAATTAAAAGAACTCAAATTTATAAAAACAAAAAAAAAGTAATTTATGTCAAATTTAAGTCTAAAACTAGTCTGCTAAATCTGACGAAGGAAAGGAGAAAAAAACGTAAAAAAATGGTAAACACAGAAGACAAATTTCTACTAAGCAAGACAATTTTAAAGTCAATTTTGGCAATACGAAAATCAAGTTTTGTGAACAATCAACAACTATGAAAATAATACATAGTTTTCAGACCAAAACACTGACAACCATTGTGAATGTTCCGCTCTATTTAAGATGCAGTGAAACTATAATTCATTCTATTATTATCTCTTGTTCATGTTAATTGAATAGAATAGAACAGATTTTAAATAATGATAAAAATAAAAATACAACTAAATATTTGAATGAAAATATTTCTTTATAGAATATTTTCATACAACTAACATGCGGAAAACTAAATTTGTGGACTATAATCAGCTCATATACATCAGCTGTATTAGCTCTGTTATATAAAAGTATACATTTTTGGTCAACAATAAGCAAAGATTAGAACATAAAAGATTAGATCATTAAAAAAAAATCAAAACCAAATAGAATAACAATGAATACTTTCTTCTATCAGGCAAAACTCACTTCGTAACATTAGAATAATTCACTCTAGATAAATAAACCAATAAACAAATAAATAAAATTAACCAAACCTAAGTTTCAGCTATACAATATTAATGATTAGACCCTAATTAGTAATTTCTGCGAGCCGCTACGCAATTACTACGTAACAATCATAATACGCTATCGACAAGGCCACAATCACGCTTCGAATTTCTTAAAGTTCTAATTTCGGAATCACAATACAATGAGGGGGATTTTTTTTGGTTTTTCCTCAGACATAAACACAGTTATTTTACGTACATTTCCACAGCTGGACTTTGCATTCTCGGTAGCTGCATTGGATTTCTTCTCATCCTCCAGCTCTTCGGCCAGGCCACAGGAACAGTTTTTGCATGCCTTACGCTTGCCCGTGGTGCTGCAGACACGCAGTCCAGCTGGATCAGGCTTTTGTTTATCCTCCTCATCGAGCAGATCCTCCTCGTCGATAAGCTCCTCGTCATCGCCGCTTATCTTCCAGACATTCATGCTCGAGGTTTTCTTGGCAAAGGATAGACGGGCCGACGAGCCCGTCTCATAGCCAGGCTTCTCAGCTGTCAGCGTATTGGCCGCCGTATCCTCGCTACAATTGATGAAGCCAGAGAGCTTGATTTCCTGCAGGAGGCTGGCGGCTGGACCGATGTAGGAGAACAAGTGTAGTTTTCCGCTCGGTGTGAGCATGTGCAGTAGTTTTACGTAATTGTCGGTCAACTGGGCGCATTCGATCACAATTAGATCGAAACTCGAATTGGCGTAGGAGGCTAAAAAGGCATGCACTTGGCTAATAAACATGCTGACTCACACCCATTTTGTTAACACTTACAAAACGACAGGCGATGCACATTTTCGACAGCCACCTCGCCGCCGGTGGTATCCTTCAGGGTCTGCACACGTTTGTCCAGCTCAGCGCTATCAGTCCATATGTATAAAGATTTTTGGAGGCCTTTAAATTGTTCCATTGCTGTCTAATTTACTGTAGACTTTTATACAAACAAAATTTTTAAGCGCACACAACGAACTCAGCCTGCCAACTGGTTCGTTAACTGTTCTACGGCTGTCAACTGGTTGAAAAAAATATTTTTGTAGTCACAGTGAGCTCGATTATCGTTTTACTTATCGAAACTTAATGTGATATTTAATAAAGAAGAAGCACAGACATTTACCGCAATACTGACATTTAAATTAAACTACATATTTTTAATTAAAAATTACAATAAATAATTATTACAATTTAATAGTTAAAATTATTTAATAATTAAGTAAATAAATACTAATTTTTATTAAAGCATTTGCTTAAGTAACGTGACCAGCATTCTCACTAATTGTGACCGAGTCGACGTCACAAACTTCCCTTGCGCACAGCTAAGCTAACGATAGGCAAATATCGCATATGCTGTTCTCAGTTATCGTTAAAGATATCGATACGATAACAACAACCCTAGTTTGTTTGGTAGCTGCTGCTAGTGGGGTTTGGTTTCGTTTTTATTTATTATAAATCAGTTACCACAGTTTAGTTGCAAGTTTAAACAGCCGCCAGCCGCAACAAGCTTCAGTCGTAGTCGCACTCGCGCTCCTAACTCTACACATGTTAATTGTGGCCAGGCGGGCAATATTCTAAATTACAAAAAAAAATAACAAACCACAACAACAACATCGAAAGCGAAACCGTGAGAAACGACAGCTGCTGCTTGCTGCGTGTGTTGTGTGCCAGGATACAACAACTTGCAGAGAAAAAACCAGGAACACAAACAAAGTACAAGTGCAAGTGCAAGT
Organism: Drosophila gaucha; assembly: GCA_035045545.1. Classification (NCBI taxonomy): domain Eukaryota; kingdom Metazoa; phylum Arthropoda; class Insecta; order Diptera; family Drosophilidae; genus Drosophila; species Drosophila gaucha. The sequence goes on from JAWNOY010000099.1 coordinate 3,783,981, forward strand.
AGTGCCAAACAAGTTGCCAAAAAATAAAAAAGTAGAAAATACAAATAAATAGAAGGCTATTTAAACAGCATGTGCTTAAATGAAGAGCTACAGCCAATTTAATTTAAACGCCGTTGCCGCCGCACCGCCCGCCATTGTCTACGAGAACGCAGCCGCAGCAGCAGCCGGCAGCAATAGCAACTCCTTGGACCACAGTCAGCTGCACAGTCACAGCCAGGATATGCCGCACTTTGGACTGGGCAGTGCGCCGCCGCCGCAGCAACAGCAGCAGCTACAAGTGCATCATCAACAACAGCAACAGCAGCAGCAACAACAACAGCAGCAACAACAACAAATGCAGCTATCCATGCTGCCGGTCGCTGTGCCAGGTCCATACCGGTCGCACATTGAGGAAAAGAAGCTGACGCGCGATGCCATGGAGAAATATATGCGCGAGCGCAACGACATGGTCATCGTCATATTGCACGCCAAGGTGGGTTTAAAACAGAAACAACAATAATAAAAAGGCAAGCAAAATTTTGATAGGTGGCGCTTTGTGAGAGGATAAGCTCAAGTGCGTGACGTCACAAGTGTAACGACCGCTCAGATTTCATGACAAATAGAATATAAATTTGTCTATGATTTTTAAAGATTTTAATATAGCTTTCAGAACTGATTATATATATATTATGTATATGACTATTTTATTCAATTTCAATTGAATCATAATATAAAAATATTTGAATTAGTCCTGCCATTTTCATTTTAAATATTTATTTTGCTATAAATACGTCTTAATTCAATAAATTTTTGAAATCATTAAAATAAATAATAAAAATACAATTTAAATATTTAAAAACTACATTATTATTAATTCAAGATGACTTGAAGATTTCAAGCAAAATTATCGTAGCAGACTATTATTGAATAATTAAAAATATATATACATATTTATATATATATATATATATATATTAAAAAATTCCTGACAAGGAATTTCTGCTTAAAATCCGCTTTAAATTAGATTCGACTTAATTATTAGAACAGATTATTCTTGATTATTATTTCAAACTAATATTTATATACAGAATATTTAATTGTTATTAATTTTTATTATAAATTAATTAAATTATTAAATAATAACAATTATTGAATTAAAAATGACAGGACTGTTCTTCTTTTATTATTGTGTGACTAAAATTCACACAAAAACAAGTAAGAAAGCTCTAGTCGGGTCTGCCCGACTACGAGATCCCCTGAACCAAGTCCGAGGCAGTGTTTTAAACAATCTAGCTTATATCTTTTACCGGTACATATTACCCTCTGCGTGCACACACACACGCACACATATACATACACAAGCACGCGCGCCGCTTACTGCGTAGATGATTTAGCGGCTACGCTTGGGCTGCATTCTGGGCAGCATTATGAGAAATTCATTGTTAAATAACTTCGGTTCTAGATCTACTTTCTTAATGAAATTTTCAGGACATAATATTGACATCTAGAGGTGTATATATACGAAATCCCAACTCCCTAGTATTTGAAATACGTTTTTTCCACTTATGGGGCTAATGGGGGGAGGTATCCAAAATTTAAAAAGTTTATTATCTGTATTTACATCACAGCAACCTACATAGTCAATTTGGTGTCTCTAGGTATTATGGTCTAACAGTTATAGCTTAAAAACAAAGTCAAAATATCGATTGTTATCGATAATAAGGAAATAGGATGAGTTATCGAAAAAAAAAAATAAACTTGTACTGCGTATGGTATACAAGAATATATATCTAAAATCTCAAATCTCTAGCTTTTGTGGTTTACGAGATCACTGCGTTCATACGGACGGACAGACGGACAGACGGACGGACGGACAGACGGACAGACGGACATGGCTAGATCGACTCAGCTCGTCGTCCTGATCAAGAATATATATACTTTATGGGGTCTGCCACGCCTCCTTCTGCCTGTTACATACATTGTCACAAAACCATTATACCCTGAATTCCCATTTTCAATGGGTTCAGGGTATAATAATCACTAAAATGAATTAAAAATATTAAAAAATTTTGAAAAATAAATAGATGTACTCTTGATTCAAATACTTTTTGACGTAGTTAAAGATAAATTATAAAAATGATTATAAAAAACCTAACAAATCGAATATAATTAGCTGACTTTACATCTGCGGCATTGTAAATATATATATATATATATTTATAAATATGTAGAGCCCACGATAAATATATATATATTATTTAAAACAGTTCTCAATCTCGTTTTTTAAATATTTCTATATAAATGGAATTTGTTTTTAGCTAAGTCATGCACAGATTTGGCAAGAGATTGAGATCAGCTTTATATATATATATTTAAATATACATATTTATCGTGGGGTCCACTTGCAATTCCACAGCGAATTAGTGCTCCAGTGCGGGCATTTGTTGCGGTTTAACGCGGCTATCTTCAAGCGGCGTCGGCGTCGACCGCCGTCCAGGCATCGCATCCTTCACAGTTGACTGCATCCAAATTAAGCAAACGGCGGCCACAATAAAATAATTGAAATTAATTATACGACAAATTTAACAGCTGCATTGCTGCGGTTACAGTTTGTTACGATTTGTCTCTGTCGATAATCGAAGCGCTGATTATTTTTGATATAATAATAATTATTGTTTTGTATTATTTTTAATGTAATTAATTTATTTGATTCAACTTGTTTTTCTGTGTCGTTCGCAGGTCGCACAAAAATCCTATGGCAATGAGAAGCGTTTCTTTTGCCCCCCACCCTGCATCTATCTGTTTGGCAGCGGGTGGCGGCGACGCTACGAGGAGATGCTGCAGCAGGGCGAGGGTGAGCAGGGGGCACAGCTATGCGCATTCATTGGCATCGGCAGCAGCGATCAGGATATGCAGCAGCTGGATCTCAATGGCAAACAGTATTGTGCTGCCAAGACGCTGTTCATATCCGACTCGGATAAACGCAAACATTTTATGCTCTCTGTCAAAATGTTCTATGGCAATGGCCACGACATTGGCGTATTCAATTCCAAACGCATCAAGGTCATCTCGAAGCCGTCCAAAAAGAAGCAATCTCTTAAAAATGCCGACCTGTGCATAGCCAGCGGCACGAATGTCGCCCTCTTCAATCGCCTGCGTTCCCAGACCGTCTCCACGCGCTATCTGCACGTGGAGAATGGACATTTTCATGCCTCGTCGACGCAATGGGGCGCCTTTACGATACATCTGCTCGATGACAACGAATCCGAATCGGAAGAGTTTCAAGTGCGCGACGGTTATATCCACTATGGTGCGACCGTTAAGCTGGTCTGCTCTGTTACGGGCATGGCACTGCCGCGTCTCATCATACGCAAAGTGGACAAACAGATGGCGCTGCTGGAGGCCGATGATCCGGTTTCGCAGCTGCACAAGTGCGCCTTTTATATGAAGGACACGGATCGTATGTATCTCTGCCTGTCACAGGAGAAGATCATACAATTTCAGGCCACACCGTGCCCCAAGGAGCCGAATAAAGAAATGATCAACGACGGCGCCTGCTGGACAATCATATCCACCGACAAAGCTGAATATCAATTCTACGAGGGCATGGGTCCAGTGGCGTAAGTACTTAACAATTGGTGTACACATATCACATTATATATTGAATATATTTAGATCACCGGTGACACCAGTGCCAATTGTTAATTCACTGAATCTGAACGGCGGCGGCGATGTGGCCATGCTGGAACTGAGTGGCGACAATTTTACGCCGCATTTGCAGGTGTGGTTTGGCGATGTCGAGGCGGAAACCATGTATCGCTGCACCGAAACTCTGCTCTGTGTTGTGCCCGAAATCTCACAGTTTCGCGGCGAATGGCTTTGGGTAAGTGTAAATGGTATGCTACTTTATTATAATACAAATTTTAATATATATATTAACTGTCTGCAGGTGCGACAGCCGACACAGGTGCCCATATCGCTGGTGCGCAACGATGGCATCATTTATGCTACTGGTCTGACTTTCACATATACGCCCGAGCCTGGACCGCGTTCGCATTGTAATCAGGCTGAGGATGTTATGCGTACGCGTCACAACAACAACAACATCACAGGCATCAGCAACAATAATAACAATAGCAGCAGCAACAACAACAATAATAACAATAACAATAATAACAACAACAACAGCAGCAACTCACCAGGCAGCAGTTCGAGCTTACAACAGAGCATGCAACAGCAAACGCATCAAACACTGCCCTCCATCTCGGAAGTGCAATGGAATAGTCATGGGAGCGGATTGTCTTGAGTGCGGCAGTATTTCTATTATTTGCAATTCCATATACATTTATTTATGCCAAGTTATTTAAAGCTCTTCTAGCACACATTTATATCTAGTTTTTAAGCATATCCCTCTCTCTATATATCATTTTCACGGTTTTTTTTATTCATAAAAGCCAATTCCCTGAATGCAAAGCGAACAAAACGAATGAAAATCAATTTCAAGTTGACCAATATTTACTAGCCGGTACCAATAGATGTATAAATGCAAGAAAAAAAACATTATTGTACATAACTCGAAAGAGCTCACTGACATGAAGAATTGTAATTGTAACTCTAGTTAAATATACGTTTATATAGTATATAGAAGATTGATGTAAATGCTGGGCCTATGCGTTGTGCCTGCTAAATGTTTGCAACTAATTTATAAAGCTAACTGACATGAACTCAACATAAGCCCAGCTCTATACATATATATGTAGTTTTATATACAAAGCATATAATTTTGTAAGATAACTGAAAGATGAAAGTTGTAAGCCTAAGAGAAACCCTAAATTTAAATAAAAATACAAGAACAAACATAAACTATGTCGGTCATCAGTTAAAAATTTTTTGGCATGATTTAACATTTTCTTTCTCCTTTGGCAGTTGGAAAGAAAAAATAATAGGCATTTCCTCTGCCTCCCCCTATCTCCCGTGTTGGTTAGGCGAATAGTCGATTTAAATCGGCTTGGGAAAATGTTGCCATGTCGTGTGAACATTTCTTTGTGACTAAAACAAAACAAGTGCAGCACTTCCCACGGTGGGCTGCCTCTTCAACTTTAATTACAGTTGGTTGGTCGATTTGAATTTTTAGCGGCCATTACGAAAAACGCAAAGTCAAGAAAGAGATATATATATATATATATACGTATATAGTATATATAGCCTTATTTCTGTTTGTATGTGTGCCTCTGCATATATAACGCCGCATTGTTTGCGTTGAAAGCTTCAGGAATATAGAATATTCACACAGCCCCAAAAGGCGTTGACAATAAGCTGAGAACCTTTTTTTGTTTTTTTTTTTCCTCTTTTTAACTAACTTTGCTTAATATTTATGCATTATTTGCCCCGCCGACTACCTGTTATTGTTGTTTTTCAGATTTACAAATTAACAATCGCAGTTTTGCATTAATTATCGCGCTTCCGTTTTGGATTGCCAAACTAATCACACAGCATCGAACTTGAAGTTTTCATTAAATACCCTACGGACATTCAGCTTGTCGTAATTGGGTATCATAAAATTGGTTAAACAGCAGTTATTGCCAAATAAAAGTATGAATCTTAGCAATTTGTATTGTGTATATGTTGGATTTGGCTTAGGTTTGACTTATTTCGAGCAGATTTTAATCCGAATTTAAGTATAAACACAGATTTGATTAACTTTTGAGATTATAAATTTTATAAATTTTTGCTTGGGTTTTTATGGTATAAATATAGTAAATACTTATTTTGTAAAGCTTAATAAAAATGGGTTTAACCAACACGAAAGCTGAGTGCAGGGCATCTGCTATTTGGAAACACCCGACTATAGCACTCTTACTTGTTTTAATTAGAATTATTATAGCTGGGACTCACAATTCTTATCAGAGTCAGCGAAGCAGGCAGCAGGCAGCAGCAGTAAGAAATGCAACTCACCCCCAGTTTGGTGGGAATTTTCGTAGATGGCAAACGAAAGACTCAAACGACAAACTTGGCGTCGCTGCGTGCGAGATGAACGTGAAACGAGAGAAAGAGAGAGAGAGAAAAGAGGCCGAAGGGGTCAAGTTGTAAGAAACCACCACCAGGTTTTGTAATTGGAACTGCAACTTCTTAAGGCCGTCGCCGTGCACGGCATCTTATAAGAAGCTGAATACGAAATTAGTTGAATTTTTAATGAACATTCACATTTTGAGTGCATAATTTTTGCCCTCCCTCGCTCGCTGTGTCTAGCTGGGCAGGTGAGTGCGTTGGGCGCTTGTGGTCGTTATACAGGGGCAGTTGCAGGGGATTGCGTCTTCAAAAAAGTTCTCAGGAGCTTCCACTGCACTAATTATCTTGGAAAATCAGAGTCTTGACTTTAAAGCCGGCTGCCGGTTTTCACACGCTGTGAAAATTCTAAGCATACAATGCGTGGGAATTGCCAGCCGGTTGTGTGGGAGCCAAAAGGGGTTGCATGCAATCATCATAGTAATAAAATAAACAAAAAACTAATAAATAAATACATATACAAAGATATAGTACGTATGTATATATATTTCTATAACTCAAAGTAGTTTATACTTGTTCTCCTAAGACTAAAAATAATCATGAATATAGTTTCAAAGATCGAGTTTCTCACTGTGGGAATTAATTAATATTTTTATTTTTTATAGGCATAAAAGTAATCTACGATTTCAATAACATGAACCTATTCCATGGCAAGTAAGAGTGCCCAAGTGCATCCATATTAGAGATGGGATCGAGAAAGAAATTCGTTCCCGACTCATCCCTACCCGAAATAATTTTTGTTTTTCCCGCCCGATTGTCCCGACAAATTTTTAATTTAATTTCACCATTTCAAACTGTTATGATAGATAACATTTTTTAACTAAAAATAATATTTTCTCAAAATTTTCTTCTCTAAGATGTGTTGTCCTTTCTTCCAAAATTCTACTAGAAGTATAATACACCCTCTCACTCGTTGTCGAAGATGTAGGAACATCAAGAATAGCAAGCATTTGTGACAATGGCAATTCATTGCAGTGTTGTCAAAATAATAAAATATTTCAACTTCTCTTAAATTTAGCAGGATTTATATTACAATTAATTTCCTCGTCAATATCATTCTTCAGTTCTTTGATATATACAAGCAATTTTATCTATTAACAATTTTCTTAAAGGGACCCGTGGGAGTTTTGGGATCAAGACCTTATCCCGACCGTCCCGGACTTTTGCAGAATCTGTCCCATCCCGCCCGATCCCGAAAATTTGTTCGGGACCCGCGGGATTCCCGAAAATCCCGATACATACATCTTATATCCCCTCTTGAAGTTTATGTTACTTCATCAGAGCTAAACGGAAGGCAAATCAGAGAAAACTATTCTATTTCTGTAAGATTCCCTATTTTCAAGCGTCCACAACTTTGTCAAAAATAGATCGAAGATCCAAGACATTTTCTTCATCAGGATTGTTTCTACATTAACATTTAAGTCAGGTAACCAAATGAACTTTTTTTAAAATGTCATATACTCTTCCTTTTTAAAAAAAAAATGTAATTCAGTTCCTTATGTAAGCAAAAGGTTCTCAATTTTTTTTGGTAAAAATTCTTGAATAAAATACAACAAAGTCTTAACATATTTTTTATACCCTGAACCCATTGAAAATGGGAATTCAGGGTATAATGGTTTTGTGACAATGTATGTAACAGGCAGAAGGAGGCGTGGCAGACCCCATAAAGTATATATATTCTTGATCAGGACGACGAGCTGAGTCGATCTAGCCATGTCCGTCTGTCCGTCTGTCCGTCCGTCCGTCTGTCCGTCCGTCTGTCCGTCCGTATGAACGCAGTGATCTCGTAAACCACAAAAGCTAGAGATTTGAAATTTTAGATATATATTCATGTATACCATACGCAGTACAAGTTTATTTTTTTTTTCGATAACTCATCCTATTTCCTTATTATCGATAACAATCGATATTTTGACTTTGTTTTTAAGCTATAACTTAAAGACCATAACAGCTAGAGACACCAAATTGACTATGTAGGCTGCTGTGATGCAAATACAGATAATAAACTTTTTAAATTTTGGATACCTCCCCCCCTTAGCCCCACAAGTGGAAAAAACGTATTTCAAATACTAGAGAGTTGGAATTTCGCACATATACACCTTTTGATGTCAATATTATGTCCTGAAAATTTCTTTAAGAAAGTAGGTCTAGAACCGAAGAATTTCTCATAATGCTGCCCAGAATGCAGCCCAAGCGCAGCCGCTAATTCATGTATGCAGTAAGCGGCGCGCGTGCTTGTGTATGTATATGTGTGCGTGTGTGTGTGAGCTAGATTGTTTAAAACGCCGCCTCGGACTTGGTTCAGGGGATATCCTAGTCGGGCAGACCCGACTAGAGCGTTCTTACTTGTTTTTACGTGACTTTGACGCCCTATTATAAATATTATAAATAAATAGATAAAAGATATATATTTTTTAAATTATTGTCTATCGTTAGCAAGGATACTTTCTCGCCTTTCAGACATCATATGGATTTCACGATGAAAAAAAAAAAGTTTCGACTGTTAAGGCGATTACAGAATCGAGTCAACTTTTGAGTTATTATTAGGAATAGAAGTGCATCGAGATAATGAGTCATTAACCGGAACAAATAGTAGTTGAATTGGCCAAAACGATTAATACCTCACTTAAATATATATTGACGACTCTTGCAACAAGTGTCCGCTTATCAGGAAAAAAGATCACTTATCAATTATTGATAAGGTTTCCATGTGTTTTAGTAGGTTCATTGGCCTGGAGAATCTGATAGTATGTCAAGGCATTAGCTTTGTGTCATGAATATTTGGCTTGGTCGTTGGAGTACAGCTTTCTTCACTTTCATCAAGATTCCTTGCAGAAAATACTTTAAAGTTTGCTTTTGGAGTAGTTCTTTGTTGGGTATTTCTTGGATTAAGTTCATGCGGAACCCAACTATCCGTACGACCTTGAGAAACATTCAGTTGTTAAGCTCAAATATATATATTGAAAATTTGTAACTATTTTTACGAGGTTTTACGACTGTTGAAATTAATTGATAAGATTCTGATAGTAAGGCGACGTTATACGAAAGTTGCAAAACCATATTAGTCGATCAGTACATTGCACTTTTTCACACCGGAAGGTTTACCTTTTGTGGGTTTTGTATTTTATATGTTTCTGATTGTTGCTTGACTCACGCAAAATATAGTAACCAAGAATGCTTGATAATATTGAAAAAAAAGATAATTATTTGGAAGAGGTAAGTTGCTGACGACCATTAAAATAACCGAAACTGATGAGTGCATCTTACAGTATATTACAGAGTACGGTGCCTTTGAAATGGTCAAAAAAGTCGTATGGCACGATCAACTTTTAGTGACATATGACTTAGCTGATTTCGATCTAAGCCAACTTAAACAATTACGTTGGGTCAATCATGATAATATTATCAAGATTTATGGAATTTCCGATGATTATTTACTAATGGAGTATGCGGATTGTGGATCACTGGACGACTATTTGCATGGCGAGGAGCAAAGAGAATATTCTTTGAGAGATGCGCTCCAATGGACGTATCAGGCTGCAAAGCTTCGTAATAGATTATTTTCGTCAAGTAATTAACTTTTTACTAAATGCGCTTTTAGGGTATCGAGTACATTTATTCGTCGAATGCCAGTCCGTCAGTTGAAGAACTGACCTATTACAAGTTACGACCAAATTTCTTATTACTAACAAACAACTTTCGCTGCTTGAAGATAACTGGATTTCCGAATGCATCAATAATTGATAAAGTAGAAATGGAATATATTTCGCCGGAGGAAATGAAGGTTAAAAAAGATTTGACGGGAAAGAGTGATGTAGATAGTATTGGAATTATCATTTGGGAATTGCTAACACGTAAAAAGCCTTTCTATCACTGTGACTATACAAATCAGAAAATGATTGAGGCAGTGTTGAGAGGTAGATAAGTAGATCAAAATTTGTTCTATTACGATTATTATTATTATTTCCTTAGGTGAACGACCATCACTGAGCGATATCAAAATACCAATCGACGACCATTTAAAGAGATTAATTGAAAACTGTTGGAATTCAAATCCAGATGAGAGACCTTCAATTAAAAAGGTTGTATCTATACTCGAAGATATCCTGTAAGCATACTAAAAGTGATTCAAGTTATAAGCAAAAGCAATGATCAATGAAATTCACTCTTTGATTACAGCGAAAAGCCCCCTTCTTCGGACCTTGACCAAGTATTAAAGGCTAATATCGGAGCAATTATAGACATTGCAGATATTGAGATATGCGAGGTACTATGAGATATCTATGTCGAAACTTACTGACGGATACATAATAAATATTTCATTATTTTTATACCCCGCAGATAATCAGAGAAGATCCTTTTAATGTTTCTCACAAAGGAAAATGGTTTAACAAAGAAAGAACTGTCACAAAATTCAAGGATCTCACTCAACAATGCATTGAAAATAAATCGTTTTTAGAGGAAATTAACATATATATTGCACAAGAAATTACTCAATTTCTTAAAATATATGGAATCGCAATAGATAGAGAATCAACTTATTTAATATCAGATTACTCAGAATGTGGATCGCTGCACGACTACTTGCATGGTAGGGAACGCCGAAAATATACGGTAAATAATGCAATTAAATGGATGTGCGATGCTGCAGAGGTATATTTAATTATCATATTCTATATTATTTCACAACTCTAATTAAGCTTAAAGATCTAAAGAAATTTTTAACAATTGTCCATTACAACTTAAGTCCGCATAATATGATTTTGTGTAACAATTTCGAAACTTTGAAGATTTGTGATTATTGTTCTCCGTTTGACGATGCAACTTTGTTGACGAACACTTCAGAAATAGCGTATATAGCACCAGAGGTTTGTATATCTTAAAATCAAGCCCTAAACATATGTAACATATTTATATTCACGTATGTCTAGGTGTTCCGAGAACATATTGTAACTGAAGCGAGCGATGTATATAGCATTGGGATTATCATGTGGGAGGTCATGGCTCGCAAAAAACCTTTCTATCAACTAACGAACTCACACCCCGATATCATTGTAGAGAAAATCAACCAAGGTACTGGAATACTCGATTTGAATAATTTTTATTCATTTTTTTTTTTAATCTAATAGGTGAACGTCCGATATTGAGCGACATAAGAAAGTTGGAAATCGATAACTTAGAAAAATTTCTTGAAAACTGTTGGCATCAGGATCTATCAAAACGTCAAAAAATTTTGGAGTTGAGGAAGCAACTTCATCTCTACAAGTAAGATCGACATTTTGTTTGCCCTGGAAAAATATGAAATAATATCACATAACAATCTTTTTATATAGGATTGGTACTAACAACACAACTCTCATCGAAACATACGAAGCTGTAAATATATCGGGCATAACTTTCTTTGAGGTAACATTTCGAGTACACGTGAAAGGGGAAAGTGTTTAAAATAGTCAAACAAGATGATAACCTTTAGGTTGATAATCGTAATGATCTTGTTAAAATGTATGTAAGAGACCCACAAGCTATACATATTCTTGATCAAGGCGAATGTACGCGATAGTCTCGGAAAATATAGAATATATTCGACAAATAATCGATCACTTTTCCCGTTACTATTAAATTGATTTGAGCATATCTCTCTTTTTTCATCTCATCTTTTAAGCTAAAGTCACCAATCTTTGCATATTTCACATTTGCTATACCGTCTGCAGATTCCACAAAATCTATTAAATTGAAGGTCTGTTGGGAATTATATCCATATGGAATCAGAGTTTTGACTCTTGAAAATATTGTCAAAATCCGTAAACTCCTACTTAAGTTTTACATTTATCAATAATCCACGAACAAGAGTTAGAGTGGCCTTGTAGAAAGAGACGATGTGAAAAATATTTGCTATTATTATTTTAGTTAAGTAGACCACATTTTGTTTCTGGTAGAGAGACTAGTTCGCATCTCGAATGAGGTTTTGGTTTTCTTCTTATAATTTATATATCTTTTCTAAAATATTCTGTAATCATTTAGGTTATTGGACGTGGCGGCTTTGGTCTTGTTTATAGAGCAGAATGGCGTGAAAAAATTGTTGCGGTGAAAAACTGCACAGCTGTTGCAAGTGAAAATAGAGATACAGCAATGAACAATTTTGAAAAAGAGGTCAAACAGCTATCCCGCGTTGACCATGAAAATATTGTGAAGCTTTATGGCATTACCTTTCACAAGGAGTATGCATATTTAATCATGGATTTTGCAGACTGTGGTTGCGTTTATAACTATTTGCATGGAAATGAAAAAAGGGAGTACGCAATGGCAAGAGCTATGGAGTGGATGGCGCAGTGCATTAAGGTTTGTTTTCATTCAATATTAAATTTCATGCTCTGATGGCTACTTTTATTTATAGGGTCTCGCCCATTTACATGCCATAAAACCGAAACCGATGCTTCATCGTGACTTGAAGACCCAAAATCTACTACTAACTGACAATTACAAGACTTTGAAAATTGGTGACTTCGGCACAGCGACCGATCTGACGACGTTGATGACGAATGGATGTGGTACTCCTGCTTATATAGCCCCAGAGGTTGAATTCCCAAAAATCTTGCATAAAATTCAAACATTAATACGTGTATACAAACATAGGTATTAAATGGAAAGAAGTATACGGAGAAGTGCGACATTTACAGCTTCGGGATTGTTCTCTGGGAAGTGATGACACGAAAGAAGCCGTTTCATCACTTAGACAATCCAAATAGAGAAGCAATCATGTTTAAAGCTGCTGGGGGAGTACGACCACCTATAACTGATTTAATCATACCGAATTGCAAGGAATTACAAGACCTAATTACAATTTGTTGGAGTCCGGATCCAGAAAAGCGACCTGCAGTCAACCAAATTTTACTTAATAATATTCCGTGTGTTGATATCATAATTGTAACCCAAAAATAATTAATTAATTAATTAATAAATCATGCATATATTAGTTGGATTTTTAACAAACTAAACCTTCTTAAATATATTTACATATGTATTAGAGATGGGATCGGGAAAGAAATTCGTTGCCGACCCATCCCGTCCCGAAATCATTTTTGATTTTCCCGCCCGATTGCCCCGTCAAATTTTTAATTTTTCCCACGGGTCCCGACATTTCCCGAAATTTTTTTTCAACATTGAGAACACTTATGATAGATACAATTTTTTACTCAAAAATTATATTTTCTCAAAATTTTCTTCTCTAAGATGTGTTCTCCTTTCTTCCAAAATTCTACTAAAATACAGTCTCTCACTCGTTGTCGAAGATGTTGGAACATCAAGTACATCAAGTAACAATGAAAATTCATTGCATTGTTGTCAAAATAATAAAATATTTGAAGTTCTCTTAAATTTAACAGGATTTATATTAGAATTAATTTCCTCGTCAATATCATTCTTCTGTTCTTTGATAAATACAAGCAATTTTATCATTAATAATTTTCTTATCGGGCCCCGCGGGAATTTCGGGATCAAGCCCTTATCCCGACCGTCCCGGACTTTTTCAGAATCTTTCCCATCCCGACAGATCCCGAAAATTTTTTCGGGACCCGCGGGATTCTCGAAAATCTCGATCCCGACGCCCATCTCTAATATGTATACATATCCTACACTCATACACACCCAATGTTCCGCGTGTTCATACGGCCAGACGGACGGAAAGTATACAAATGTATATAAGGGTGTTCCAATATACATTATCAACATATCCAAACGAAAATTTTATTTATTAAATTTTAGTTAATCGTCAATAACGTCGCCAATAACGAGTATAACAAGTAAGAACGTTGCAGTCGGGCGCCACCGACTGCATGATACTCTGTTCCTGTTAAAGGAGTATAGGCTCAATTAATATGTAGACAGTCCGTCCGTATGTTTGAACGCGAGATTATCGAGATTCCGTTTTTGAGCATGTCTTTCACATCAATTTAGCTACAGTCATCAAATTTTACATTTTGCTTTTTTAAAATCAAATACAATTTTGTTTTTTTTATATTTTGGATACCGGCTCCACGTTTCACAAAATCAATTTAATATAAGTTCAGTTCGAAAATAAAGCCACATTTACATTTTTTTTTTCAATTTTTTAGGTAAAACCGTATTTTTAATAAAATATAAGGATTTATGTTGAAAATTTTATCAAAATCTATTAAGGAACATAGAAGTTATAAAAAAATAAAAATAAAACATTTTATTAAATGATAATATCACGCGGCAGCGATGGGAATCGAACCTGGGTCACGCGCTTCGCATGCCACCACTCTACCCACAACACCACGGCGTCTCTTGCGCGGCTATGTGCCAAACTGAGTTTGGAAGTGTTTTGATTTGGTTAAACAGACTTGCGTTGTGGTAGCGAAGACCCTGCTTCAATCCCCAGTTAGGTCAACTAGAATTTGTTTTACGGAGGCTTACATTATGATTATTGTTATTTTTTTTTTTCCTTAAATTTAAATTTCATGAACAGTAACCCACATGTCGAATTTGGATGCTCTACGTCTAAGACTGTAGGAGATACAGTTTTACCCTATTAGCCACGCTCCAAATGGGCGTAGCTATATATAACATATATTTTTTGGTAGAGGTAGGATACTAGTATATATATTCCAAGTCCCAACTCTTTGTCGGCAATATTGCCGAAATTAACACGGTTTTTGTAAAAGATATATTAATTCCCGATTTGCCACGCCCCCAGAGGACGTGGATGCATAACTTTTGATTTATCTGAGGAGGAGGCCAACAGTATCCCACATGCAAAATTTGGAATCTCTAGCTCCAAAACTGTAGGAGATACAGTTTTATCCGATTTGACACGCCCTCAATGGGCGTAAATATTTATAATATATATTTTTGATTTCGGGTCTACTTGCACATGTATTCTAAATTTCAAGTCTCTAGATCTTATAACGCTCAAAATATTATAGGATTTATACAAATCGCTATATATATATTCCCGATTTGGCACGCCCCCAGGGGGCGTGGGTATATCACTTTTTGATCTAACTTTAGATAAGGTCAACAGTAACCCACATGCCAAATTTGGATGCTCTAGCTTTCAAAACTGTAGGAGATATAGTTTTATCCGATTTGCCACGCCCACAATTGGCGTAGGTAAATAAACTATATCTTAAAACGTCCGCGTGGTGTACACGAATATATATTATAAATCCCAGTTCTTAGACTGCAATATTGACGAAAATAACAGCGTTTTAGTCTTAATATATCTAGCATTTCCCGATTTGCCACGCCCCCTGTGGGCGTATCGGAAAAATACTCAAACTTGATCTGACGCGGATATATATTCCAAATTACAAGTCTCTAGCTTCTATAGTGTCCATACACACAGACGGACAGACAGCAAGACGGACATTGCACAAATCCAATATACTCTTTTTCCCTTTGGGAACAGAGTACAAAAACTTCTCAGGAAAGTTGCGTATGAAAAAATGTGTTTTAGGCAAGATTGAAGCACAGTTCGTTTACATACATTCATTGAAGACACAAACCTATTTAGCTTTGCAACCAGACGTCGCGCATAGGTAGAAAACCCAGCTTCATAGTTATGACGTGTTTTAGCAGGCTGACTGCGCAGTCAGCATGGCGGCCATACGGCAGTTATAGTTTAAGTTAATGTACAAGTAAATATGAATTTATGCATATAGCTAAGGATATTAACAAATTATTTTTATTCAAATGCTCGGAATTGCAATTGGTTTTGTGTGGTTCAGTGCCAAATTGAATTAAGAATTTAGCATAGTGCATTTGATATTTTGATGAATGTTTCAGGAACGTTACGGAACGGAAAACTTTCATTTATTAATCTAATAGTGTTTTTAATGTTGTATCACATATATTTTATACACAAAATCGCTCAGAAATTTTCACTTATAACGGGACTTATTGCAAACAGAACCATAAGAGTAGCATAACATACCAAACTCGATATCGATAGTTAATTTTAGCAATCGTACATCAGAAGGATTGAGAAATGCAGAGCGTTTAACAGTGATACAGCGGTAACAGTGTAAAAGGAGCGAATAAAATGATTTAACAGATGCACAATTCCATCGATTGAAATATATTCAGCTTTGAATCTTTAAAAAAATGATCATGAATTAAGTATTAATATGTATATATATTTATAATTTATTAAATAATTGAACATTTCTATGTATTTGATACAAAACGTCATCAGTACAGATATGCAGTTGAGATGTACATAAAGTTAGATAGAGTGCAAAATGTTTAGATACAATAACTTATCTAAGTATATAAAGAATTTGCAAGACATTCTACTTGATATGTTTAATCAATAATTTAAATAACGGAATGTGACAATCGAAACTAAAAACAAGGCTTTGCATATTTTTACAAAAGAAATGCAGAATATAAATATGAAACAGGGTTTGGTATACAAATTAATACCTAAAGTAGCCAAAAGAAAAAATATCGATGTGTATTAGGGAGTTGGGATCCACATAGGTAATTAACTATAATTCCTAGTTATATCAATTATTGCATTATTATAAATAGGTGTATGTGTGTGTGTGTGAGTTTTTTTTTAATTTTTAGAAATCTTTACTAATTGGCTCGTATAGTTCGATTTTTGTTCATATTGGTTAGCATCAAAGATATATACGAAGTTAACAGATCGTCCATCTTATACCCCAGCGAAGTCTCGCAAAGCAATTTCGAGCCCCGCACCAAATTCCCAATGGTCATATGGAAATACGTATTTCCCGATGACCAATTCGAGATGCGTGTAAATGGATGTGTGACCAGTATATCCTGAAAATAATAAATAAAGTATTGTTAAATATATATAATAACAATTGGTATTCTATTTTTAAACAGGATGCGTCAGTTAAATGTAAACAGTTAAAACAACCCGCTCCTCATTTAACTAACGTATCCTCTATCTTGATGGACCCTTCTCACCTTTGTTACTGGATGTATGAGACTCACACCGTGCTTGTTAATGGCAATGAGCAACATTTCGGGATAGTTTGGCTCTGTGGTTTGCTTGACCTCGAAAAAGGCCGAGCCGAAGGTGGGCCATCTATACATGAAATATACCAAATATAAAATCAAAAAGTTATTTAGATACATAATTAACACATGTATGGACGCTCACCTGTATACGATCTTAAGGAATGCAACTTTGGCATCCTCGGAGCTCATGCCGCCATCCTGATTATATGACGCAACAATAGAACGTTTCCATTCGCTTGTGCTCTGCATCTTCATAATATCAGAAGGTATCAATTCGCGTAACATTTGTCTGGAAGGATAAGCAGCTACTTTGAAAACGTTTTCCCAAGGAATATATAGAGAGCACTTACGGTATGGCCTGCAGCTCCTGCTTGTTTTCGCCGAAGCGTACACGAAAGACAAGTGCAGCCAGCTTGGCGGCTTCCTCGCGTGAGCATTTGTGATAGCCGCGCAAGAGTTTGGGCAGCTCCTGGTGGTAGTGAAAGATGAGATCGGCATTGCGATCCTTTCCTGGCACCGTGTTCGTCCACAATTTTTTCATGAAAAACACCTGGTAGGTGAACTGCGGATTAGCGCCGTCGCGTATCGGACGCGCCTTCTTTATCCAATCGGTCAGATGGCGAACAAAATCGAAAAAGAAATCGCCCTCTGGCACCGAAATCACCTTGTCGGCAATCTTGACAAACAGCGAGAAGCCTTCGCTGGTGCGCAACGATAAGCGTTGCGAAATATTGTTGCAAAAGTCCTTGGCGCGCGTGGACGAGTCCACTTCGAAGGCCTCATCGGTATCGTCCGGGAAGTAGACCTTGTGAAAGATTTGAGTTGTCTTATGCTGTATGGCCTCCACCTCCACCTGATGCGGCGGATATTTGCGCTGTCCATGGCGTATGGTCTTCTGCAAGCGATGCATCGAGTCCTGTGAGATGGGATGACGGCGTGTCCGCAAAAATAGCAATAGCTCCTTAAGCAAACCCTGCGAGCAAGCAAACAGACCAGTTGCCAGCCACATTAACTCCCAGCCGCGCTCCTCGGACATACGATTGCGATTGTCCGTTAGCTGCTTCATCAGCTGACAATAGATCTCATCGCGCAATATCTCATGCTTGAGCGGACCATCGAATATGTGATCGGTTATCTCGTTGCCCATGCGCGGTCGCTTCGATGGCAGATCGCCCATATATTTGAGTATGGCAGCAAAGGCGAAGCATGCCTCCTCGACCAGCTCCTCCTTGCTCTGCAGTTTGCGCAAAAGCGGCGCCTTGATCGGATCTCTCGCATAGCGCCACAGTTCCTCGCTGCGCTTAGAGCCGAGCGTCAACGTTTTGGACATCGTACGCTTTGGTGGCAAACGAAAGTGATCCATTGCATATTCCATGAGCGTGTGCGGACGATCGCGCGGCTCTACAACTCCACCATTTGATACCATGCTGAGTCGGCGGCCATGATGCGCCTCCTCAATGTTAAACAGAGCCAAAATGTCCTGTGGCGGTTTACTCAGCGTTGGCAGCACATATACCGTTTCGGCTGGAAAATCGCCACGCTCCTGCGACCGATCGCAACGTCCAATGCACCAGCCATTGTTCAACACCGATTCGCCGCACGACTCATCCTCCAAGATGATCAGATCGCCCTTAAAGAACGACAAGAAACTGGTGCCATCCGAGGGCGCGCGATAGTCCTGCAGCGCAATCACGTATTTCGAGCTAGAAAAGGCACGACAAATTAACGAAAAATGGAATTGAAGTACAATAAACAGTTGACTCTTCGTCCTGACTTACCGCTTTTTGAGACCATCCAAGAAGTAGACGACAAGATCGCGTATATCTTCCGCATTGGGACTCTGAAATGTGAACTCCTCGCCGCGCACTGTCGACAGGCTAAACGTCTGGGTGAAGACCTTGTTGGTCTTTTGGCTGGCAACAGCTGTAATCTCCGGAAAGCTAAGCTCGAGCAACACCTGCTCCTGATCATCAACGACATAGACGCCCGTCCAATTGACCGCTATGATGACATCATTTTTGGGTAAATTCGGACCCGAATTCCGATACGCTTCGTAGAAACGTGAGAAAAGTAAAGGCCATTTGTATTTAGCATAGCTAACGATATCCTCCTTGATCTTAAGCGACGCTATCTTATCCTTGACATAGTAGGATTTCTTGTAGGCCTGCAGCACAAGCGCCGCCCAACGCTCGATGGCCTTGTCCACGCCACTGAGACAGAAGTCGGGTATAAAGTTGGGCAGCAGCGTAAACAAACGCTCCATGGACATATCGGTGCCATATTCGATGAAATACTGCTGGGCAGCTATCATGGCCAGATCCTCCTCCTTGTCGCAGCGATATTCGCCAAATTTAACGCCTCGCACCACCTGCTGGTAAATAAGATTTGTGGCCACCTGATCGTTGGTCGGCTCATGCCAGGGTGCAAAGATCTCCTTGCGAAAGAATAGACGCCACGGTGCATTACGCTCCTGGGCGCCCTGCTCCTTGGCATATTGTTCGCACTGCGATATGGCGTCCATTACATGATCACCACCGCTGCCCAACGAACTGACCTTATCGAACAGCGCAATATAGAGCGAGAAACCAAATTGATCCTTGAGGGTTATCTTCTCCGACAGCTGATTGCACAGCTCTCGGGCCGTTGTTGCCGAATCTGCAAGCAAAGTCTTCGTATTGCCATCCATAAATGTTATGGGCAGCATGATGGGCTTCTTTGATTTCGTTGCCTGCAGCTCCAGCCATGAGGGCGGCTGATTTCTGGTACCGTTGTTAAATGTACGCTTCAAACGCTCCTCACAATACGGCGCATAGCCAGGCGGCCCCTCTCTAATGAACGCCCTCAAATAGTTGACAAACTTCTCCGATGGCGCAAAGCAGCCTACGCACAGCGACAACAATATCCAGCCGCGTGCGTGCGACGATTTCAATGGATTATTGGTCAGCTGTTTGCATATCTGACAATAGATTTCGTCGCGCAACTCCGCTCGCAATATGCCATGGCCAATGATGAAGTGAAGCTTCTCCAGATTCGACGTGGGACGCGATTGCAGCCACGACTGGTAGCTATCGGCCGTATATTCATCATCCTGCAAACGTCGACGCACATCCTCGCCCAACTTGTTCTTGCGCTTCAATGTCAGCGAGACGAGCTTGTGGCGAATCGAGCGCGGCTTTTGCTTCAGAAATGCCTCCGGATCGAGGCCCATCAACTGAGCCTCCTGGAATTCCTATCAATCAAAAGAGCAATACATTAATATAGTTCATTCAGGTTTTTTCTTTACTTCCCCACCCAGTCACCTTGCTGCGTATAAAGTTTCGTCCGAGCGTTGCCGTCACCTTCGACATGACCGATGTGGTGTCCATGCGATCCATGGTATGATATTTGGGCTCCTGCATATCGCCCGTGAAACGCAATATAGTAATCCACAATGCTTGGGCGGCCAATTGATCGCCCTGCGTGTGCAGCGGCAGCAGTGGATGCTTCAAAGCCTTCTTAGCATACTGATGATTCACATTGCCCTGGAAGTAGGTTGCGGCAAATTTCTGAAATTTATATTCCGACAAATCTTCCTCATCCTCAGAGATGTGCATGGGAGCAATGATGTCCTCCTGATTAATGGTTTGCGCATGCGGCAGATCATTAAACACGGACGTCTCTCTGCCGCCATGCGGTGTGGGTGCATCGCTGCTTGAATCCGGCAGAAAGTCGAACATGGCCTCAACCAATTTGCCGTCGTCGACGGGCTCCTCCTGTTTTCTGGCCGCATCATTGATAATATTCATTTTGACCTCAACGCGCCGACGATCCTCCA
The DNA here is from genome assembly GCA_035045545.1 of Drosophila gaucha. Classification (NCBI taxonomy): domain Eukaryota; kingdom Metazoa; phylum Arthropoda; class Insecta; order Diptera; family Drosophilidae; genus Drosophila; species Drosophila gaucha. The sequence continues at coordinate 3,804,853 of JAWNOY010000099.1, forward strand.
GCTGCTCCTGCAGCTCACGCCGCTCCAGCTCATGCAAACGATCCCGATAATGCTGTTCGGCTATTTCAAACGCATTCTTATTGCCCCGATGCATCAGCTCCTGCTCCTCCAATTTGCGCAGCTGCAACACTTCAGCAAATTGTTTATGCTCCAGCCGCAGCTTCCGATACCGACGCACAGCAATCATTCGCCGCACATGCGACTGTATCTTAATCACCGCCCACATCTTATTCCCATATTCACGTCGCACCAAATAGCCGCGCGCATGCGCCTGCAGCCCAACGATGTGTCCGCGCAGATGACGGAAACGATGCGAGAGCACACGCGAACGGATCAGCGCTTGCAGACGCATATAGCCCACACGCATGCTGCGATACCGTTTGCGTTGGGCATAACCCTTCCAGACACGTTGAACACTGATCGCGGCCGCACGCAGCCGCAAATAGCGACGTCTGTATACCCAGCCGCGTATACTACGCTGCAGTATAAGTATTTTGCGTGTGAGCACACGATCGCGTTCCTGTTCCAAGAACAGATCGTGGGCATCCTTCAAGAACACCTTGGTGTGCCCCAATTGATAATCGGATTTGCCCAATACCATGCCACAGATCCTCGATGTGGCCGCCAAACAATCCGTGCGATGAGCCGGCGGTACGCCCGCTATAAGAAAACGATATCGTTCCACGAACTCACGGAAACCATGTCGTATGGGATAGCCGGCACGCCGTATTCTTATAGTTTCCATCATGCCCGAGTAGCGTAGCTGGCGACAACATAATCCACGATCGAACATCATTGGCTTCTTCAGCTCGTTGGGCTTGATGCAGCGTATGAAGAACGGCTGGCAGCTGCTCAAGGTCTTCATTAAGGCATCCAAGCTCTTTCGGAATTGGGTGGATAATGTGGGTGTGCGTTTGCGTGTCTCGGCGCCCATCTCAATGTCCTGGGCAAAGATTTGACGCAAGAACTTATTGCCACTTTGGCTAACCAAATGCAATAGATCCGGGCTGAAGGTATCGCGATTTTTGTCCAGAAATCCGCGAGTATCATAGAAAACGATGCCGGCAAAATGATTTAGGCCAAAACTCGTATTGATATCCGATTTGGGTTTCAAATAATTCTTGTGCGCTCCATGCGTTTTGTGAAGCTTGGCGAGCATCGTTTGATCGGTGCCCTTCGGGAAGCGTGCCTCCTCATCGATTAAAGCCATAATATTTAACTGCTTGATCGCTATCAAATCGAGTGCATCCTGATTGTCCACGAACTCAATGTGCTGCCAGTTGATGGCCTCATGATTATATTCCTCCTGTTCCAATTTGAAAATGTGCTGTACAAAGAATTGCTGCAGATTCTCATTGGCATAGTTAATGCAGAACTGCTCAAAGCTATTCTGATCAAAGTTCTCAAAGCCAAATATATCCAAGACGCCGATGGCATTGCGTGACGTTGCTTTCGGCTTAAATATAGCCGTATTTATCTTACGCACGATATGCACAAACAAACGTCCATAGATGCCCTTGACGAACGCATCTCGCACGTCCACCGACTGATCCCGAGAAAGCGTCGACACAACCGTCTCGCCATGCGCGAACAACGTTCGGCGAGTCAGTGCATCTATCAATGGCTGTATGGGCAGACCCAACAGACCGGCCACCCGTTCCACATTGATATGTTCGGGTATTTCCGTTGCATCCAGATTGTCCACAACGGTTGCTTTGTATTTTATATTGCCGCAATGCAATAATGCGGCCAACAGCTTTATTATCTCCCATATCTCCTGATCCGAGAACAACAGCACCTTCATTGCCGATCGTATGTCCGAGAACTCGGCTGCATCATCACGACCCTCGCACGTAATGCTGTTCCCGCCAGTCAAGTATCTGGCGAATAGAAAAAGGTAAATAAATTATGTATATACATTATATATTACAATGATGGCATATAATAAAATGGTGAGTAAAGATAGACTAATATATATTTGATAAAAAAATATGGTTGGCTTAACTAATCTATGCCATATAAATGTTTTATTACATTATTAAAAAAAAGTAATTTCAAATTATTTTTAAAAGAAAGTTTTTTTTTTTTTTTTTTTTTATTTTTTTGCTCTTTATTTGCACCTGTTGTATGAGGAAATCAAGCGAATTAGTGTATAATTAATCGTATTATATGAAGTCAGTAGGGTTCGACCCTATTTCTGATAACTTATGTGCCTACGCATACCCCTCTGGTCTACGTAGGCTACATTTAAAAAAGTAAAATAGAATATTAATAGTTTTTGAAATCAAGAAAAACATTTTCTTCATAAGAAATAGATTTTTTTCAACGATTTTTAAAATTGTTTACTTCTTATGCATATGATATTGAAATTAAAATCAAATAACACAAGCAGCAGCTACATATAGGACTGATTATCCTATAATATGTAGAATAAACAACACATATAATTTCTTATATATATATTAAATATGTAAATATTGATACATTTTGAAAAGAATGTTGAAAAGTATATTATGAATAATATTTTTAAAAAGTAAACAAAATATTTGTCATACTAAAACTCTCTATTTTAAACTGATCTATTTAATCTACAATACAAATTTCTCCCAGCAAAAGTTTTTTTTTGATTTTTTTCTCTTAATTTCCTTCTGTTGTACACACTTAAGTGTGGATAAATTTCATTAATTTCGACTTACTTGTAATCGGCAGCCGCGCCCAGATTCAGACGACTCTTTTCATCAGATGAAAGACCCGCCAATATACAATAGAAGACATGATAATTGCGTTCACTGTGATTCTGCGACACGATGCGCGACTTCTCCAACAGATATTGCTCGATCTTGGCGCCCTCGATGACACCATTGGCACTAAAGTGAATGTCAATGTATTTGCCAAACCTGAAAGAGGGTAATTAGAAACAATGGTATGACTATATACATACATATATACCCATAAAGTAAGTAACTTTGTTTACCTTGAGGAATTATCGTTGCGTATCGTCTTGGCATTGCCGAAGGCCTCCAAAATGGGATTAGCCTCCAGTATTTGCTGCTCGATCCACGAGTGTTTGCCACTGATCGCTGCCAAATATTGTAGGATCAGTTTTGTGCTCTCCGTTTTGCCAGCGCCCGATTCGCCAGATATGACAATGCATTGATCCTGGCGATAGCGTTTCATATGCGCATACGCATTATCCCCGATGGCGAAAATATGCGGCGGCAATTCTCCAATTTTGCGCTCCTTATACAGCTTGATCTGATCACCCGTGTAGATAGGCAATATCTGATACGGATTGACGGCGACCAAAATGGAGCCGGTGTACGTCTACAAAGAGATTATCAACTGCTATAACAGGGCTTTCCACAATATTTCTTTGGCATACATACATATATCAGATTCTCTTTGTAGCGTATGAGCAGATTACGCAATATGCCCGCCTCGTGCAGATCACCCAGGGATATCATATCCTCGACACCCTGCACGGATGAGGCGTGCATCGCTTTGATGCGACGCTCGGGCGCCAGCCAAACCTCATCGCCGTCATCGTCTCGCACCTGGATGCGACGACCCTCCGCGGAGATGACACGTGCTCCAATGGCCACATCGAATTCCCGCCCCGATGCGGGTTCTATCCAGATGTAGTCACCCTGTAAAAGCAAAAAAGCGAACGCTTACAATTTGACACTCCAGTTGGGGGGTTGCCATGGAGGGGCCACATAAACCTTTTTTCTTTTTTAGCAATCACTTGAGCGTAACATAAAAAAAACGTAGTCAGGGACAGACTTGATAGATATACGAGGCATGGGAGCTATTCACATTTACAACTACAAAGCGAAATAAACAAGTTGGAATACACCAATTAAGAGCATGGAAGTAGAAGATACCCTGTATTATATGACCTGTATTAAAATATAGCTGAATTAATTTCTACTTAAATTAATACAAACAAAGATAGTCGAAGTCAGCTAATCTGTATTGCTGATCAAGAATATATATGTATACATACGTAAGAATGTCTCTAATATTCGAAGCTACAAAACGTTGTAAATGAGAAAATGAGTATTAAACTTGAAGATACCCTGCATTGACTCTATTAGCTCTGATCTAAAGATAAAGTCAGCTTATACTAATCTAAATAAATAATCTGTATATTTTAAGTCAATATTATCTATTTATATATGTATATATAAATATATAAGTGCCTTCTTCTCTTCTTATATCAACTCCTCACTGATGTATTCATTTGCATATCAACATCATCTACACATTTTTCACTTTTTTAATGGCAACAGGGAATACATTTGTCTGCATGCATGTATTCGTGTTTATATATGTGTGTGTGTGTGCACTTCCGTTTTGTGTTTGCTTTAACCATAAAGAGAGTTGATGTTTGCACAACTGTTACTCTCTTCTCTTTGCACTGGGCTCTTTACTTACACGTGTTACAATCACCATGTTCGTCGTCCTTCATTTACTGCTCCTGGCTCTCTCTGGCATCCAAACACGAAGCCCGTTTAGCTGTGGATGTAAGACAGAAGAGAGAAGAAGTTAAGAGAAGAGAAGCGTAACTGACAACAATAAGAAAAAAAGACAACAAGTTGCTGCAGGCGCTTAAAACCGGCTTTAAGCATAAAAAAATAAATAAAACGAGTAGAAGAGTTGGAAATTAAGGTGAAGTTTACGGTAAATTGAAAGAATTTACACAGTTGTCGCCGTCTTCGTCTTCTTTAGTAGAAACGTCTCTCTGTTCACTTCCTCATTTCTTTTTTTTTTGGCGACAAATTTGTTTTTGTTGGCTTTTTTTTTAAGGGAAACCAAAAACCAAAAGCCTCACAAAAGAAAAAATCAAACCCGAAGACAACAAAGCCAAAACCTTTAGACATGCAAAAAAGGCCAACGCACAATTTCACTTTTAATAACTTTTGTGTTTGTTGTATCTTTTCCCCCAATCAGAACGACCATTGCGTTTTGTTATGCAAATAGTAATATTTGTGTTTTCCTATTTTTGGCTGTTCGATTTTTTATTTGTTTTCATTGAAAAAATTTACTTTCATTACTTATACGGCACTTTGCTTTGGGCCATAGAAATTGGTGGCCCAAATGAAAGGGCCAGTTCAATATATACAGGTGTATTATATTATTAAATAAACTCTAATTTTCCCTTATAATTTTCCACATATATCATTTGATTTTTAAATAGTTGAATTCTGATTAGAAAAAATAAAAATTACTCATTAAAATCTGTGTATTTATCTATGGATGTACATATGTATGTACATATATATTGTGCGACAAGTGGTACTTCAAAAAAACTTTGCTAGTACATATATTTATTAATATTTTTCTAGTTTTGACTATTGGAAACGGTAGCTTATTAAAAAACAATTGTTCAGCTTATCTAAAAAAAAAGATAGGAATTTCGCTTGATTATAAATCAGTTGCATAAACTGTATTTATTTATATTTAATTTGTTTTCGAATTTGATATGTTGTATTATAATAGTAATATAACAAAAATTAAGCAATTGTTCAGCTAATCTAAGTCTTTGGGCAGGTAAATATGCGTCATAAGCTAATTGCACAGTTGGAGGCGTCTCTATATACATACATATGCATGTATACAACAGGTATGTGTGTGTGCGTGCATAGGTATGTAATTGCAGACAGACCATTTTTGTGGCACACACACATACTTATATAAAAATACGTTAAATAGTCTGGTTACGCTCTGACGATCAAAATACAATGCACCCCACTTCCACACATTGAGCCACAAAGAGAGAGAGAGAGAGAGAGAGAGAGAGAGAGAGAGAGATAGAAAGAAGAGATAAAGAGAGGAAGGTGTTCTGCTCAACATTATTTAAAATATGTATTGCCTAACAATGTTATCAGTAGTAGACCAACTGATAAGCCCTGACGACTATTACACTTGAGCATGACCCAAAATAAACAAATAATAAAAATAAATATTATCATTTAAAACGACATTTTTTGACGGATTTTCGTTTCAAGCACGCTCCAATTGCAGATTTGAATGGCAACAGACAATAATTCTAAGTTGTTTCCAGTTAGCAAAATATTCTAACTGGATCGGGCAGAGGCAAGTGGACCAATACTAAATGTGGGTTGCACTCTCTGATTGGAGTTTGACAAATTATAACTGTGCGATCAGAAGAATGTCAACGGCAATAAATACCAAATATATACAAGTAAAGCAATAGATAAGTAATTCCGATTAAAATCCAACGTTAAATCCAATTGGAATTTAACGAGTATATCAGCAAACACATATCAACAATAACATCAATTAAACATTATTCTAATTGGATTTGCTTATCCAACAAGAATTTGGCTACCTGTAGCAATGCAAGCATGTCTAAGATAAAAGCTGCTAAGTCTGAATAAATCTGATTTGACTTTATATCACATTTTAGCACGTATGGGAAACGCACGTGCATGTGTGTGCGTGTGCGTGTGCGTATGCATGTGTGCAGAGTTCACCAAGAGTCATTAGTGAAAGTTCGTATCGCGCTGCCACGTACATTACGTTTTAAGTATAAGTATAATATCTATCTGCATGTTAACATATCGCATACTTCAAAAAAAAAAAGAAAAAATTATTTCGCTTTTGTTGTTGCTTTTGTTTCACTTTGACATTAACAGCGCTTCAACTGTTAAGGCAGCAATGCAGTATAAGAAGCATTTACCGCTGCTCTCTTTTTAAGTCTTCCAAAATATACAAAGCGCGTTGTATTAGTTATGAGTGCTGTGCGTGTGTATGTGTGTCTGTTTGTGTTTTTTTTTATTATGCCGATGCCGACCTTAAAAAAGTTTCACCAAACAAACAGAAAGTCGCAGTCGCTGGCTGCGTGTGGCGGCTGCAAAGTCGCGAAAGCTGCAAAGCCAACAACAACAAAAACTATGTTAGCAGAGACGCAAAAAAAAAAACAAAATACACATTAAGTGTGGCTTTTTAAGTGTTTTATTGAAAAGGGTTCTCAGCGCTGCAAGCTACAAAATATCCCGTTGTGCAACAAACCGGCCAAACAAGTGTTGTTGTATAGAATTCTAGCCCCGGCTCAAGCGCAAGCTCAAGGCTTGAGAGCAAGTTGTCTACTTTTTTCCTACATTTCTATGAATTGAATGTATGCGAGCGAAAAAAGAGAGGGAGAGCGAGAGAGCGCGCAGTGTGGGGCACCCATTTATATGAATGTGCAATGTGAGCCGCTCTTTACACAGGGCTCTCTCTTTAACAGGTGCTTAAGTATGTGTGTGTGATTTTATGTTGTTATTTTTTGTACTCTTTCTCTCTCTCTCTCTCTCTCTCTGCACCAATGTGTGCGTGTGTGTTTGTGTGTATGCGCTTATTAGTACCGTTCTAGCCAACGAAACCTGAAGCGTAGCTAACCATAATTTGGTCAGAGGCTTAGCCATAATGCAGCCACGTCTCAGCTCATCTGTTGATATGCACACACACACACACACATATATATGTATACAGTTGGGTGTCAGTTTCACTTGTGACCCTTAAAAACACAAATATCTACGCCCTTGGCTTGTTGCGATATTCTTATTAGTTTTTCAGCGCACTTTTCTAGTTTTATACACACACAGACACACACTTAAGCACTTGGCTTGCAGGGTGAATGCACTCATTTTTTCTACACCATTAATGAGTTAGAAGAGAACGTTTGACTTTTAAAACAACGTTCGATAATAAACGAATCTTTGTTCCCATGTTATCCAACCAACGGCTATTAACGTTTATACTATAATTAACACTTTGTTCACTTTTTAGCCCCGTTTAGGTACAAGTTCCAGTTCCAGCCACACAGATCCAGAGTCAGGCGAAACTTGTAGCATTGGGAGTTTTAGTTGAAGCGGTATATTCTTTTTAAAAAAAAAACAGGTTACATAAATAGGTCACGCACCATCGAGTGCGAGTGCAGCCGCGCAACAGGTTAACAATGGCCGCTTGGACTTTAACACTAACTTTAACTTAAATAATTGCCAGCATTAAGTACACACGCGTTCACACATTTGCTTAGCTAATTTGTTATTAGCTTGGGTGATTTTTTTGCTTTCTTCTTTCTTACTAGCTTCTTCTTTTCTTTTTTTTAACGGTAGTTACCTCAACAACCAAAATAACCAACCGAGCACGAAACCGACCACAACCGATCGTTGCTAACAAAAATTGTGAACTGTCGGCAATGTGACCGGTCTTCAATAGCATAGAAAAGCGCTGCAAAATTGTAGTAGTGTGACCAAGCTCTTTGTTAACTATATTCTCTCTGCTGTTTACTCAAGACTGAGTAATACTAAGTTATGCAAAGCGGTCTTGACAGTGTGACGTCGCATGTTCAGAAATTTGAGCGCGGAATTTAAATTTTATTTGAAAGTAAAACAACGTTGACACTGTTATCACTCTTAAAGCCATTGCACAAAAAAAAATTGGATGTTGCGGCAATTTATAGTCGCTTTTAGATCCTTGTTTGATCATATCATTTATTTTGAACTGTTTTATATCTAGTTATATATCATGCAATAATTGTAAAGAACAAAAATAAAGGTCTGCATGACTTTTACTTGTTTTAATTGACAAAACAAAAATTATGTATCGGAATACAAATAAATATAAAAATAGGAGATACCCTGTACAACTGGATCCAAAGTATTACTCAAATTCAGATTTTCTTTTATTTTGGGAAAGGTATTGACAATTCAAATTTTTTTTCATTTATTTACTTCTCGAGAAACTACGTAAAAAATTTCTCTCTAGATAGTCTTTAGCCTTTATAGTCTTCGAGCTATGTTTAAAAAGCTTTGTCTAATTTTCTATTTATATAAGAAAAGTAGAAGAGATTTGCTTAACAAATTTTTTATATGAAAACTTTAAATTAAAAAAACTGCATAACAACTTAATAGCTCTTTAATCATTTTCAAAGTTTTTGGATACACTTAAAATATCAATTTAAAGCTCTATACGTCTCACATGCCATAGCCGCATAATTTAAACAAAATCTCAAAGCTCTTTGAAAAGTTCCACAAATTTAGCATACAAATTTCTTGAATTAAAAAGGTATTTCAGGTTTCTTCAAAAATCGAACTTTCGCTTGAATGAAGCTTTTTTCTGTTTAAAGTCAAATACAAAATAATAGCTTAAAGCACGAAGTACCTAAAACTGAAAAAAATAATGTTAACTCACTAGATAGCTGGAATTTGTTTAAACACTTTATATTAATCTGAATGCTAAAAGCTTGTCTCTTTCTATTTTCTATTTGCAATTTGCTTTAAATTAATCTAAATCTAAATGCAAAGTGGAATACATTGAGATTCGCCGAATATGCGCAGTGAGTTTGTCAGCATAAAGCCAAAAAAATGAAAGAAAACTAAAATCCTTAAAAACATAGAACGGATAAGTACCGGGTATTGAATGAAGCATGGAGATATGATCAATCAATTGTTGCCTGCTACTTTGTTCCATTTTTCAATCGAACATTGGGGTTGTGGCTATTTCAAACTCAATTCTTTTTAACTTGGGTCTATTTGCTACAAGAGTTACGTTTCATGCCAAGTTTGTAATTTTATTCATTCCAATGAAATAAAATATAAGAGAAGCAAAGATTTTGTGACAAGCAATTTCCATACATTGATTTCGTCACGTGAATATATATATTGTATCATGTTAAGCAACAAATCAGGCGAGTTTGATAAGATAAGCATTTGGATTTGAAACAATTTCATAACGCGCGCTCTCTATTGCTATCGATTACTTTCTAAGGCACGCGCAATTCAAGTAGTGTTGTAAAATGTATATGATTACATGCTAACATACAACTTGCAATGTGTAAGAGCAATCATTTATAATATATTTTGCTAGTTAGCTAAAAAATATGCAACTTAACTTATAACTTATTCTGACTCAACCTTTTATAAATTTATCGGTGTTGTTAACGAACGAAAAACACACTACTTCACTTTAATGATCTGGCAACACTAAAAAGGGGTCAACGCTTGTGCAGCCCTGTCTAAATTTGCAAAAAAGTTTTTACCACACACTCTCGCGTCAATCAAATCCCCAACAACGCGTAGTATTAATGTGTTATAATTCGATAGCCATCTAAATAAAGTTGTGCAAATTGTGACAGAGAGCGAACTAAAGCGAGCCTAATACTGCCAGCTGACTGAAAAATGGAAGCGCTTATTCCAGTTATCAACAAATTGCAAGATGTCTTCAACACCGTCGGCTCTGACTCAATACAATTGCCCCAAATTGTTGTACTCGGCAGTCAGGTAAGCAAAGCAGCAAGGGAGCGTCCAAGCGAAAATAATATTAAATAATGCTTAAGCAACAGCGGCAGCTGACCAAAAATGGAGATCTGGCTGCGTCAGATGTTTGATTTTTCAACGCACGCAAACGTTGTTTGACATATTTCCATTATATAACGGGGCTTGTTTGCCGGCACGTAATAACAAATTGTTTTCATTTGCCCCCAAGGGCTGAGAAAGGGATTTTGTGGCATATCTTTAAAATTGTTTATATAATTTAATGCAAGTTCTGCTGCTTTTGCCACTGTACGAAAAATCGATATTATGCTTAGTATATGAAACAGAAGCAGCTGCTGTGACACATTCCGATACAAATAAAATATAAACACTCATACATGCACACACATATGACGCACACACACACACACTCACGTTTATCAGTTTCAATTTGTTGGTTTTGATTTACACTTAAAAGCTGCAATTAGTGTTTAATTGCCATATAAAAGTTTATTGCATTGCATATTTCTAGATCTTCTAAAAAAATATTACATTTTTAATCTCTGATGATTATTGCAGCAAGTTCAATCGTAGTCCAATAACCCAATGCTTCTGGTTAAACTCAAAGCCGACCTTTGGATTCGAGCCTAGAATGAAAATCGCAGATATATAAAATATAAAATATGATCCAGGCTGTCTGTTTGACCTAATTAAATACCAAAACTCCGTTTCAAGTAGTAGTTATAGATTGACTTTTCTTATTGTTCAAGCATTTGGGTTCCTTTCAATATGCTATATCTTATTTGAATTCCCTAGTTTCTTCAAAAACCCTGCTTCCAATGTTCTCCATTTGTCTTAAACTTAGTCTAAGTATATTTTTTTAATATTGCACATGCTAACAGAATTTTCTTCTTTTTCTGAGGGTTTTGACGTGCTGAATCAGAATCTGAAATTAGAAAAGATGGAAGATTTCGAAAGCTTTTCTCATATTTGTCCTTACATTTCGGCTCCTGTACCATCAAAATCAATTTCTTTTTCAAAAATACCATTACTCTATCTTAATATACGATTTCTTCCGCGCAATTGGCTTTCACAGAAACCCAGACAACCAACTTTCCATTAGCATTTCATTGAAATATCGTCTGTTGGAGGAGACTTTCCGAAAGACTGACTTTAGTCGATGGAGGGAATAGAAGCGATGTAGGGCAGCTGGTTCAGTAAATTAAAGAGAAATTAGCTTAAGTAATGTGGGAAGTTCTCCAGTACGAACTTTAAGTATGAAGTTTCATGCCTAAGCAGAAGTTTTGCCCTTCATAAACTTTAGATCTCTAGTAAATTTAAAAAACAAAACTTCCCATAACAAAACCCAGCTTTAACACTTAAAAAGTGTCGCTAAAATACAATTTATTTTGGGTATTTTTTTGTAACTTTTGACGTGCTCTACTCCGGCACAGCACTTGGCTAAATCGAGTGGTCAACGTAGTTGTAGATTGCAGATAAGAAAATATGAGTATGCGCTAATCGTAGCGTTCGCTTCCTCGTTGCACTAGTAGGTATAATATATGCGATAATAAACAATCTAACAAAGTCAGCCTTCTTAATTTGATTGCAGAGTTCAGGCAAAAGTTCCGTAATCGAGAGCATTGTTGGACGTTCGTTTCTGCCACGAGGCACGGGCATCGTGACGCGCCGCCCGTTGGTGCTGCAGCTGATTTACTGTCCACTTGACGACCGCGAGCATCGCTCCGCAGAGAATGGTGAGCGGAACAAGATTACAATACGATTACAATAGATTTTAAAGTACGATTTTCTCTGTTGCAGGGACAGTTAAAGCGGAGGAGTGGGGACGTTTTCTGCACATGAAGAAATGCTTTACGGACTTCAATGAGATTCGTAACGAGATCGAGAATGAAACGGAGCGCATGGCGGGCAGCAACAAGGGCATCTGTCCGGAGCCCATTAATCTGAAGATATTCTCGACGCGCGTTGTAAATCTGACCATGGTGGATTTGCCAGGCATTACCAAAGTACCCGTCGGCGATCAGCCCGAGGATATTGAAATGCAAATCAAGGATTTGGTTGTCAAGTACATTGAGAACCCGAATTCGATTATTCTGGCCGTGACGGCGGCCAACACGGACATGGCCACCAGTGAGGCCCTCAAGCTGGCCAAAGATGTGGATCCCGATGGCAGGCGCACACTGGCCGTGGTCACCAAACTGGATCTCATGGATGCCGGCACAGATGCCATTGACATACTGTGCGGACGTGTCATTCCCGTCAAGCTGGGCATCATTGGGGTGATGAATCGCTCACAGCAGGACATCATTGATAAGAAGGACATCGATGACCAAATGAAGGACGAAGCTGCCTTTCTGCAGCGCAAATATCCCACGCTGGCCACACGCAACGGCACACCCTATCTGGCCAAAACGCTGAATCGCCTGCTCATGCATCACATACGCGACTGCCTACCCGATCTTAAGGTGGGCTCTAGACCTAATTTCCATACTCTATGTATTAAATCCTCATCAATTGTATTATTGTAGACACGCGTGAATATCATGTCCACGCAATTCCAATCGCTACTTAACTCCTACGGCGAGGATGTTTCGGACAAGAGCCAAACGCTGTTGCACATCATAACAAAGTTCTCGAGCGCCTACTGCTCCACAATTGAGGGCACGGCGCGCAATATTGAAACAACAGAGCTGTGCGGCGGTGCGCGCCTCTGTTACATATTCCATGAGATATTTGGACGCACACTGGACTCGATTCACCCGCTGGCCGGCCTGACCAAAATGGACATTCTCACAGCCATACGCAATGCAACGGGTCCAAGGCCTGCGCTATTTGTGCCCGAGGTGTCATTCGAGCTGCTGGTAAAACGGCAAATCCGCCGCCTGGAGGAGCCCTCGCTGCGCTGCGTGGAGCTCATACACGAGGAGATGCAGCGCATTGTGCAGCACTGCGGCAACGAGGTGCAACAAGAGATGCTGCGGTAGGTCAACTCAATTATATAATATATACTCTTATTAAACAGTTTCTGTTTACAGTTTCCCCAAGCTGCATGAAAAGATTGTCGATGTGGTGACACAGCTGCTGCGCTGTCGTCTGCCTGCCACAAATGTCATGGTCGAGAACATTGTGGCCATCGAACTGGCCTACATCAATACCAAACATCCCGATTTCCACAAGGAAGCTGCACTGGTGCCCAGCCTACTTAAAACCGATAGCGATCCCTACGGACAGGTGCGTCGTACAAATGCGCCACGTAATACAATGTCGCCGCAGGTTTCCTCCCACAACTCGGTCTCACAAGGCCAGCAACAGTCACACCAACAGCTGCAGACACAACAACAACAGCAGCAGCAGCAACAACAACAACAGCAGCAGCAGCAGCAGCAGCAGCAACAACAACAACAAAATGATCATGAGCAGGTAAAGATCGTATTAACAAATGTCATAAAGAGCTGAGATATATAGGGGTAGTTAAGTATAGCTAAGGATAATCAACGATAAAATTAGTTTAAATATGAAATGCAGATATATATAATATAACATATGCAATTTTATAATTTGATTTATAATAATGATAAGCTTTATATGTGTATATCTAAAAGTATCTTTCATAGAACTCACCTTTCTTGAGTCAAATTTTGTTAAATTGCTATGAAGATATCATAAAGCTTTCGTTCCCAGGCTCTGTTGTTAACTTAATCTCACACAAAACACAGCTGTCTAAGATATGATTATTATTATCGCAGAATTTCATATATCTTGAAATAGCTATTCAATATGCATATTTTATACAAATCAAATGAACTAGACTTTTGAGTACTTTTTGTTTGAAACAACTTTTATTTTCATAGATTTCTACAACGTTTTATGGGCTGCTTTTGTCAAGGGTATGTAAGCGTCGGTGTGAATGCTTTCCCTTGCCAAACTTTAATAATCATTTAACTCTGAAATTAATCCAAATATCAATCATGTTAAGTGTTAACAAAACATTGAAAGCGCACCACAGCTGCATTCCCTAGACATTGACTAGCTAACCCAAGACTCTAAATAAGTTTTCTTGTCTATATATATTATTGTTTTTATTTATGTAGAATCACGTTGGCGAAAACTCAACGGGGTCTTGGCTGTCCAGCATTTTACCACCCGCGCCCAATCGTCACGACAGCATGGAAAACTCCGCCAGCAATACGCCAGTGCATAACAATATACCTCATCCACTGAAGCCTGTTAATCTGCTGCCCGATGTGCCGGCTATAGCTAATCCACGTCGTCTCACGGATAAGGAGCAAAAGGATTGCGATATTATTGGTTAGTTTGATCTGGAAATATCTAACTGTCCTTAACTAATTTTGTATATTTGTTGCAGAGCGGCTGATTAAATCGTATTTCTATATTGTGCGCAAATCTATACAAGACTCTGTACCAAAGGCGATTATGCACTTTTTGGTTAACTATGTTAAGGACAACTTGCAAAGTGAGCTAGTCACACATCTATATAAATCGGAAAAGGCTGAAACGCTGCTGAATGAGTCCGATCACATTGCAGTACGCCGAAAAGAGGCAGCGGATATGTTGAAGGTGACTTTGTTTTTGATATTTTACATTGTCTGTTAATTTATTAATATATTTCTCTTGTAGGCACTGACTCGTGCGAATCATATTATCAGCGAAATACGCGAGACTCACATGTGGTAGAGTGCTTGGTCCATAGAGATATGATATTGGAGCCTGTTGCGACTTTGGATATCACCAAAGAAATTAGAACGCACTATTTATTGAAAAACAACTACAGCTGCAGAAATTCTCCGCTTTGTTGAATGTTTCCCAGAACATTAGCACATTTCATTTAGCACGAAATTCTGAATACGGGCTAAGAACACCAGACCATATTATAATAGATTTAAGTATATATTTAAAACATTTCTCTTCGTTTTCCTTTCGCTGCATTTGAAGACTCGTCCGCAGAGCTAACAGATAGTATGTAGAGCCTTTGCTGATCGGACGTCTAGCATTTCTCCTTCATCTGCTTTGTAAAACCCATTTAACCATTTTGCATGTGAGACGATGCCTCGGCGGTTGTCATCGTGATTGATTTGTTTTAAGTTAATCAAAGCACTTATTACAGTTTTGAATAGTCAAATAAAAACAGAAACGGTTGATTACATAATTCATTCAATTGGTTATTTATAAATCTTTGCGAAATAGGAAAAACATTCGCATCTTGCTGTGCGCCACCTTTGTCGGTGTTGAAGTTATTCAAGCTTTAATCATATTTTTATTCACTTTGTATATCATTCGTGCTGATTCCCTTGCTTATTAGGTACAGGAATACACTAGGCAGTTTTGTAATAAAAACTTTAATACTTGAATACGAGTTAAAATCTAATTTGGAAAACTTTGTCATTTGTAATTGCGGCAAAATCAAACTAGCGCTCGGGCTCCGGCTCGGGTGTTTACAACGGCTTCTCAAGTGTTGCGTTGCTTCCTTGGCAGAAAGTACAACATTTATGACTAATTTATATATGTGGTTGCTTGTCCCTGTAACAATTATTCCTTTAAGCACGGTTCGTGTCGGAGAGCACGCGTACAATGCAGCCAACGCCGCCCTTGGCGAACGCCTTCTCGTGCCACTGCAGCAGATGCCCGCTGGAGCCCTCGGAGGGTGTCTCGAAGCCGCGATATATATATTTCATGAGCACATCGATCAGATCGTTCTGCTCCACCGAATCGATAGCCTGATCGATTTGCGTTGACTTGATTGATAACAGCACGCGCAATGTTATGTTCAGGGCGTTGTCCTGCAATATGAATTGTGATAAGCACTTGTGATATGTTTCTTGTTGACGCATTGTTCTACCTTGACGTTCTGGTTTTTACAGCGTAGAGGCGCGTTCTGGAGCGCACTTAGCAGTGCTTCGACACCTTTGCCTTTTGTTAGCAGCGCTGTGATTTCGTTCTCATCCGGACCAACGGCGGCGCTGTCGACGCCATCGTCCTCTCGGAAGTTGTCCTCGTTGTACTGGTCCACATCGATTTTGCGAAATGCATTGCTTGAAGTGTTTTTGGCCATGTTGAATGTGTAATAATTCACTGAAATTAATGTTTCACTTCTTTTATCCACCGAAATGATTCACGAAAGACTAAATCGGTGAACAGATGTGGACGCAGGGCTGCACAAAAACGACTGGAGAGCCTTAACCAGCACTGGGTACAAAAGATGTCCAGCCCTGGTAGCACAACAATAACATACAACCTTTAACTAAGTGGCAACTTTGTTTTGCTTTGCACGTAAGTTTTTCAACTACAGAAATCCAAAATATTAGTTTTATATATTTCAATTGCCAAATAGAATGGCAAAATTTCTGGGTATTAATCGCCTGGGCAGACTGTTCCAGGCCATACGCGAAGCAGGCGGTCTAAAGCAAGCTTATTTGAAGCTATACAGGTAAGCTTGCGAGCAACGCTCTCTTATATAAGTTGCAAAAATAGAAACTAATTTGCCAATATAAACAGAAATGATGACCTAAAGACTGGCACCCTAATCGGCATAGATAAGTACGGGAACAGGTACTTTGAGAACCCCTACTATTTCTATGGCAGAAACCGCTGGGTGGAGTTCTCGCCCCATGTCAACATGGACTACGATGGCTCCCAAATACCCGCCGAGTGGTACGGCTGGATGCACTACAAGGTGGGTTTTACTCGATTTGTATTTGTATATGAAAATATTAATTTTGTACTGCCTACTATAGACCGATCTGCCGCCCATTCGCGACGGCTGCCGGCCCAAATACAAATGGATCGCCGACCACAGCGAAAATCTGTCGGGCACCAAGGGTAACTAAGAACTATAAGCAATGTCTATTTTTTCGAAGATTTAACATAAATGCAAATCTATTCTAATAGAGGCCTACATGCCATACAGCACAACGACTCCAAAGGTGGAGGCTTGGGATCCATCAAAGAAGTAATCTTCCAAGCAAACAACAAAATTCTCTAGCATAAATGGTTATTATTATAAACAAAAGGAGGAAGGCACCAATAAAATTTGCTTTTTGTTGAGCATCTTTATTCGCAATTCGAAGTCTTTAGAATTATAACAATTATTCTTATGTCTAGTAAGTCAAAAGCTGGATCACATCCATATCATAGTTACGTCACAATCATCTTGCATTCATTCGTTTTTGGCATTGTCCTTGACCGCCTTCTTGGCGCGTCGCTTGTACTTCTTAGCCGTATCGGCGCACTTCGTGGTAATGGTGGCTCTTATGTGCCGCTCTTTGCTGCCGGTGCGATTGCGCACGCATACGACGATGTCATCAACTTTATTCTGGTCCAGCATCTTCTTGGGCGGACGCTCACGGCCATAGAAGGCCGGCGACGGCTTGCCGGTCAGCGTGTGCGTGGCCAGTTCATCGTTGGTGAAGACGACGGCCAGCAGGCAGCGTGTGGCAACGGGTGCATTTGTCCAGAAGACCTGGGCGTATGCCTTGGCATCGAGTCGTGTGCCTTTGGGGCCCAGCACGTACTCCGTGCTGCCATCTGGCAGCTCCACGCACAGCGGATAGTCCAAGAGAGATTTGAGATTCTGTGCATCCTGAAGCGAATCGCTGGAACTGGTAGAATTGTCCTTGCGAGCGCGCTTCGTGGGCGGTGGAGGCGCTTCTTCCTGGTCAGGCTTTACCTCTGGATCCGGCTCATTGCCGTCGAAACGGCTATTCAGCGTCTGCAGCATGCAGGTCAGTCGATCAAAGAGCTGCACATAATGATCTTGACTTTTGTTAATCTTAGCCACTCGCTCCTTGAACGAGGCCTCGATTGGCGGCAATGGCTCTATATCAGGTTTGCGTGCACTTGAGCTGGCCGGAGACATGGACACCACCTGAACGTTGATGACGCGACGTTCTTGTATATCCTTTTTGGGCGCCACCACAGGTCGATTGGATGGCAGCTGAAGCTGAGCAAGAGGACGCGGCGTCACATTCGGTTTCCGCATCAAACTCTGCTGCTTGCTCAGCTCATGATTGATATACTTATCCATGTCCATACTTGGAGCGACTCTCTGCTGGTAGCCGTAGTTTAAGTTATAGCTGATCGGCCTTGGAGTAACCAATGTGTAATAGTAGGGTGCGAGATTCGGTGCGAACTGAGTCAGAAACTGTTGATATGGAAACGAATAGGGCGTAGGTGCAAACGGCACAACGGGCAACAAATTGTTTGGCTGGAGATTCACTCTGTGATGATTCTGGTAATAAGTATTTAGATTCGGGTAAGCTGCTGCACTAGCTTGTTGTGGCCACGTCTCCGCACTGTCTCGAACTGGCATGCGATTTCCTTCGACGTTGCCATTTTTATATACAAAATTATGGAAATTTTGCATCTTTGATCTATTTACGGCAGGTAACAACAGGTAAGCCAAGGGTTTTGCGCAGCTGCAAAGGTTTTTCGTGGGTATCTATTTTTGCGAAAAATGTATTAAGCTAGAATTATGGCTGGCCTTGAAAACTCCTTTACAAGGTGAAAGATTTTATGATCCAGGATTAACAGTTATTTTCATTTTGACAGATGGCCCACAGAGTTACCAGAGTGTAAAACTTCATTTTTATTGAGACTGGGAAATTCGCAGGGGTAATTAAACTCCATTGCGGTGCGTTTTCGAAAATTGTTGCAAATCGAAATTAGATATTTCTTAGAAATTAGGGCCATTAAGGAAGAGACTTTTGCTATTTCTTTGCTGTGTATGTTATATTAGTTTAGACAAATAAAATATATTCTAAAAATAAAATACAAGTCTTGTTAAGGAAAATAAACGAATTGCATTAATGCAAACAACCAAATTATATTTTTTTAAAGCATTCTGCTGAGAGATACTCATTCAGTTGAAAATATAAAAATCCTCTCTACAAGTCATTAGACATAAGAAATAAGTATTCTTCAAGGTTTTCCGTGGAAAACACACATATTTTTGCGAATTGAGTTTACAGAGTTATACAAAAAGAGCTCAACAATGGATTGAATCTACCTGGCTAGAAGATTCTGCTTAAAAATTCCATTATATACTTCATGCTCTAATGGCTGTAACATCTGCAACTATTAGGGATGTTTTTTTATTCCGATCAGAGAGCCCTAAAAATATTCCGAAAGGGAGACTTAATTTTATAGCTGACAACTGGTCCCATTGCGTTGGATCGGAAAACCGGTTTGAGCCTACTGACTTCTTGCAGTTACTATATTTGTTTAGATAAATAATTAAATTAATAATAATTCAATATTCTAATATGAAAATGGTACAGTTAAATGCCTCTAATTAGTTTGCTGTTAATATTTATCTAATCTTTAGTGGAAACACTGTCATTTGACAAAACGCAAACACTGGCAACTCTGTTGGCCTTTAAAATACAATTCTTGTTCCCGCGCGAACGGAATGCATGCAGTGTGATGCAGAGGCAGGCATAAAATAGAAAAGAGAAGAAGGATCAAAAATGAAACTTGCTCTCTCGCCAGTTGGGATATAGAATAGAAAGTCCCATTACAAAGAGGATATGTGTACACACAAACACGCACGCACATACCACAACTCGAATACCTGAAACACTAGAAATCGAGCAGCACTCAGTCACACATATACACAGGCTATCACATATATACTCTACATACTCTTCGGCTGTATTGGTGGTGACCAGGTACCATGTGTAAGTAGTTGGAATGCATTGTGCGCTCATGTTGTTGTTGTCCCTGTTGTTGCTGTTGCTTTTGCTAAATAGTATAAACTACCCCTCTGTCTCTCTCTCTCTGTATGTGCATGCATTTGGGTTTTTCGCGCGTTGTTTGATATTCTGCCGCCAATTTCTTTGGGTTTGCGTAGCGCTTCGCACAGTCAACGCTCATCCTGCAAGACGCACGCAACGCAGGACAGCAGCCAGGATCATAAAAATGGATCCGCATGTAAGTTCCCGTTACAATGCAACTGCACATTTCACAGCACAACTATTCTTTATTAGATATTGCCAGCAAATGGCTCGAATTTCATAAATGCTCGCGACGATTCGCATTGGAGCGGCAGGGAGCAACCGATGCTGCTGACCGCTTGGACCCAGACGACGGGCGAGGATTTCGGTCTGCTGCGCACACTTGACAACGATCCCCACGTGGAGGCCGAGAATCGTGCGCTGCGCGAAAAGGTGCGCTATCTGGAGGCCAAGCTGCAGGAACACACGGATCTACTTTCCCAAATACATGCCACATCGGCGCGCATGCAACTGGCCACGGCAACGGCTGCCTCGCCGCCGACGCCACCCACGCACCAGCCACAGATACTGACGCCGCCCAGCTCAGTGATATGTGCGCCCAGCTCGGTGCAGCCGCAGCGCAGCGAGGTGATTGACTATAAGATAATTTCGGCCGCCGGCGCCGACTGCAACGATGCGGATGCCATCGAGATACGCCTCGCCGCCGAGAGCTTGAACAGCCTGAGCACCTCCGCTGACTCGGATCGCCTGGAGATTTGTCTGAGCAACGACGATCAGCAGCAGCAGCAACAGCAACAGCTGCAGCAGCATCAGATCAAGCGCGAGTCCTCGACGCCGCTGCAGCTGATCAAGCGCCGCAAACTGGAGCTGCAGGAGCACAACAACATGGCTGCACCGCAGCCGCTGCAGCAGCAGCAGCAGCAACAGAAACAGCAGCATCTTCATAACATGCATTACAAGCTGCCCTCGCGCAAAAGCAACAGCAAGTTAGCCATAGACGACTGGAAGCCGGATATCAAGACGGGACCGCAGTTAGCGGACAATGTGATGGTGTCCATTGGACCGAACAACACCTGTGTGCCAGCGTCTGTCTTTGAGAATATCAATTGGTCCGTCTCCTCGCTGGCGACACGCAAATTGCTGGTGGCGATTTTCGATCGCGAGACGCTCGCCACACACTCGATGACCGGGAAGCCGTCGCCGGCATTCAAGGATCAGCAGAAGCCGCTCAAGCAAATGCTCGATCCGCTCAAGATACAGGACATCATATTTGCCGTGACGCGGAAATCGAACGCTAGCGAAAAGGAAGTTCGCAATGCGATCACCACGAAATGCGCCGACGAAAATAAAATGATGAAAATCCAGAAGGGCAAACGCTGCAGCCTCGGCGACAAGGAGAACATGCTTTAGACGTTAAGTTCATATAAGATTAGTGGGGTTGCCACCTAGTACCAAAAAAGTATCTGGCTGCTAAGTTCAACAAATTACCCTAGAAAGAAAGCTACAGCAACTTGAAGAAGATCTCGCAGTTTGTATTTGCGGTTCAAAACAGAGCCTGCAAATCAAATACCAACTAACAAATTCATAAAACACAGCCTGCAAGAGTACAAATAGAAACAACACAACAAAAAATGCTGTTCGAGTATATTTCAAATTGGAAACATTAGGGAGAAAGATCTCTATGTAAAAACAATTTAACGATTTGCTTGTCAGTGTTTCTATGCCTCTTGTATCACATTCGCTAAGTATTAAAAAATAGTTAGATTTAGAGCAAAAAGTTGAATAAATTATTATAACCAAATCCAATTCAGTTTACTGTGTCCTTTTTTTTTTTAAGCTAATCAAAATTTCAGCCAAGCATTTCAAAAAAGCCCGCCATGTTCTGATTCTAGTACGTACCACTTTGATGCGCATCGCGTTCCATTTCCATTCTGTGACGCAACCATTCGGGCACGTAAGTCTGTGTGTGTGTGTATGTGTGCCTATGTGACAGTTGAAACGAAACGCTCACCGCTCAGCTGTTCGCTAATCGAGCAATTTCTGTTCGTCGTGGTGGTGTTTAGGATACTTGAAAAGTTTTGTGTGCACACAACACGAAAATAGGCAGAAAAACTATAAAACAAATATATATTTCACAAGTTAACTAAGACAATTGTTGTTTGCGTCATTTTGGTTCTTTTAGTTTTTTCTTTCTCTACATAAATTTACAACGTTCGCTTCTCGCTGACTTCCACCGAAGAAATCACAAAAAGGATTAAGCCGTCTCTCTGGTCGTTTATTAAAAAGGAAATTTAAAAACAACAACGCGCTATGGATATATTGAAGAAAATGTTCCAATCGGAATTCGAGCAGCAGCAGCAGCAGGAGCACGAGTAAGTTTTTCACAATTGTTATAAACGAACTCTGCGGCTTTTTCAATGAATGGATCGATAAACCAGGCACCTGCTATGATAGATACACTTTTTACCAGGATATACACAGGCGCAAATGTGTGCACGGCCTGTATGTAAATGTGTGTGTGTGTGTGTGTGAATGTGTGTGCGGAGGCTGCGTATTGAAGTGAACTTCCTGCGGGCTTTGAGGGGGTTGCTCCTGTTTGTGTGCATGTGTGCATTTGCATTTGCATGTGTATGTGTGTGTGTGTGTGTGTGTGTGTGCCGCCCCCGTTGTCATAACTCTTTAGCTTTGCATTTTCATTAAGCCGCCTACGTTTTCCGCAGCGCCTCGGCATCCGCCTCCAACAAGGATGAGTTCCGCAAGCCCCAATGGTTCGAGGAGGCCGAAACGGACGACGAACTCTTCGACGACGATCGCAAATTCGCCTTTCAGGTATTCACGAGTCCATTGGAGATGCAGAAGCACTTCGAGCGTCAGCTGCAACGTCTGCTGGAGTCGGTGCACGACAACGAAGGTGAGTTCCAACTGCCTCCAATTAGCTTTGCTAATCTAATGAAGCTGCTTTGCCAACAGATGCTGGGCTGGAGCGTAATGTGAGGGAGGATTTCCTGAAGCCCGGCTTCGAGAGCAAGATACTTAAGGAATTTCAGAAGAAGAACAATTCGCTAGACACCGACTTGGATGGAGAGTGGGTATTTTTAAGCTATAGACAAGCTCATATATATCTAAGATTTCTTTGCTTGCTTTCCAGAATCTATCCGGAGCAATTGTATTCGCTGATACAGCGCTTGAACCCGGAGGAGGGCCACGATAACATTTTGCCCTCCAATCAGCGCGGCTTGCGCAGGAACGCGGCGCGCCACAAGCTCTCCGACGAGGAGATCATCATGGGTCGCATACACGGCACCCTCAATGCCGATGGCGAGTTGAAGCCGGCCGTGTTGCTGCCGTCGCGTCCGCCGCCGAACGCCAAGCCGAACATCATGACGCCAATGACGCCGTTTGGCGGGGTATTTGACGGCACCTATCAGGGCCCCAAGATGTTTAGCCAGAGCGTGATGACCAAGACGGTGCGCAAGCCGGATGGCAGCTATGAGACCACCAAGGTGACCCAAGACTCGACCGGTCAGAAGACAACCACGGTGACCCGTGTGAAGGACGGACGCAAGGAGACGACCGTCAGCAAGGAGGGCGCCGGAGCGGGCGATGCCGGGACGTCAATTGGCGCCGGGGGCGGGGAGCGTGGGGCGTACATGAGTCGCAACATATTTGTGACAAAAGAAGGCTACGCCATGCCACGGAACCTCTGGTGACCAGTGGTGAACAACTATTGCCCCAATCAAGATAAGCGATCAATGCTGCTACTCCAGCGGCAGCAGCAGCAGCAGCAACAGTATGAATATAAGCTAAAGCGATTCGTCGGCAACATTGTCCCACACATCATCCAAATTAGAACCTATTACATTTTAGTTTACATTCTCTTAAGTGTTTGTTGGTGTTTTAGATGAAACGCAATTGAGACAACAGAAGACGACGATTATTGACCATTGATTATTTGAGCGAGCAGCTCTCTTATCTCTGTGTATGTGTGTGTGTGTGTTCATTGTGAGCAGCGCGCCAGCCAGTTGTGCGCCCCACACCTTCAGTTCCCGAGCGCACGGCTGCCTGGAGAATTGCTCCTCTTTCTCCTCCAGCTCCTGCTGAGGGGAAGGCAACGTCTCGTCTCCAGTCAGCAGGCTCGGAGCTGCAGCTGTGAACATGATTCTTTTTCATTTATGGCCAGTTCGGGCCAATGTGGCCCACTCGGTGGCTAGATTTATTTTTGTATTGTATTCTCTTCGTGGTGCTATCTGTGTCTCAATGGAGCGTGCAGCATCTAAAGTGCCCGTAGTAAAAAAGTAAAAAAAAAAAAAGAAAAAAGTATCGCAAACAAAAAAAAAAAAAAATATAACAAGCATCGCATACCGCGCGTACAAGCATAATTATGATCTATATATACATTTGATTTTGTTTTTGATATACTATATATATGCATATATATGCACTCCCAATGTATGTTATTGTATGAACGGATCATCGGATTCTGTTCTTATATATTTATATAATTATTCATATATATTATTTCTTCTTTTTGGTGATTTTTCGAGTATTCTTGTATGATATTGTTTTGCATACATATATATATATATATATATTTACTCGCATATTATTTACGATTATGGCTAATATCTCTATGTATCATATATATAATTTAGTTGATAATTTTCGACAAACTACAAATAGACCATATTAAATACTTTTGATTGTTCTGTCAAACTTACTTCCAACTGAGAACTCGTTCCATGAATATTTGTCACTCCGAAATTATCAAGATTTTTTGGAAAAATGTCTAACAAAAACTTAGCGACTGATCCCGACCGTATTAACTTGAGGGTCATTGGCCCGGACAGCGCTATCATGGAGTTCACTTACAAGAGGAAGATGCCGCTGCGCCAGCTAAAGCTCACCTACTGTGCTTATGCCAGAATTTGTAAGGATGTGGTTCGCTTTCGCTTCCATGGACAGCCGGTCACTGACCAGGACACACCCAACTCCCTAGAGATGGAGGATGGCGATACCATCGAAGTTTATAAGCAACAAGGTGGCGGATCGGGGAGCTTTTATTTAAATGTTTTTAAGTTTGCGGAATTTTAACACATCCATATTTTGATACTTTACGGTTCAGAAAGTTTAGTTGCGTTTTAGGAAAACAAACACTAAAGAAAATATTTATATAGTGGATGATATATATCTACATATAGGAATAAAAATATGTTGTTAGTAGCGATTCCGAAAGGTTTATAAAAATTGTATTCCTGAAGTAAAAAATTGAAGAACCTTAACATTTTAAGTTCAACTTTGTAAATTTTAATTTTTTGTTTCTTTTTTTTTTAATTTTCGATCTTAATGTGAAGTTAAAGAATATAGAAAGATAAATAAATAAACGCGAATTTTATGTTAATCTAAATATTTTTGTTATGTCAGATATTTATCATATAGACTTTCTTCTATACGAAGGTCTATTTTTATAGCAATTGTAATTTGCTTGAAATATCTCTCGAGAAAGCAGATTACATATATCCTGTATCCTCATATTTTAAATAAATGGAGCATATTTAATCTTAGATCTCAGCTGCATCCGTCGTTATACGTTATAGAAATCGTTGTTGTGCCAATACTTTTTTGGCCCACTGTACGTAGAAGAGAAGGATCTATTAATTGCTCTTATGAATGTATTATGATATATTAAATTGAATTTAATCTTATTTGAAATTTGATGAAGAGCTCTTTAAAGCTTAAAGGTAATGAAGATTAAATAGAAGACAATGTTCCTAAACTAAGCCAACGTTGTTTTTATGGTTCTAAAGGAAGTTTAGATAAGTGAGATAAGATATTACATAGTTATAGACTTTTCTCAAAGATCGTTTTGTTCTACATAAATTCAAAGCTAGAAATTTTTTACAACAATAGCTCCTATAGCAAGTATTGGGTTCTGATACGAGCGAAAGCGCCACAGAAAGTCAAATATCGAAATGTTGGGTAGTATTATTATATCCTATCTATATATTTATAGTTAAGTCCATGGAAATAATTTCATATGCCAATATTCCAATTGTCTTCACAGTAAACATCTCTTGGTTAAGTTCCGTCAGATATCTTGATATTTATAAGTTGTTTTTATTTTGTTTATATATATATTCAACTAGTTCAATGGTAGTAAGAGCTTCCTTTCACATCCATAGACTGATCCTAATGGTGCTCCTTCTTCACGAAACGCAGGCCACAGTAGCCGCAGGTGTGATTGCCGGGCTTGTCCTGGAACAAGGACAGTTGACTTAAAACATGCTAAATCGATCAAGTCAATATCCAATTTACCAGATTGATGTAGACTTTTGGATGTCCGAGTGGGCCGTTGCCTCCATCGCAGTAAACAACGCGCTCTTCGCACTCTTTGGGCAGCACCTCGTCTATCAGCTTGATGCCCCAGTTTTCGTTCACATAGCGCTTGGCATTTGTGAAGCGCACATTGCGGTAGTCGTCCTTGTCGAATACCTAAAATCCAAAAAAAATGTCAAAGCAGAAAAGGAATAACAATATTGTTTGCGTAATCGCGAATCGCACAGCTGAGCGCTGCTGCGCTTACCTGGCCCGTGTGCGTGACTTTGTCGATGTCGCTGCGGGAGCTGAAGCAGCGCACGCTAGCCAAAGGCGACAATTTGATCTGGTTGCAGCGTCCAAGTGTGCTAACACAGTTTATCAACTGTTTGCTGGCCATATTTGCTAAAAACCTTTTCAAAATTTGTTACTAAAATTTAGTTACGTTTTAGAGATGAGCGTAAGCGTACATACCCGTTACTTTTGTCGAATACAACTTTCACAGCTGATGTGCCTATCGATATATCGATAGCATTTCACATGTCACATTCACCACCACAGCCTCACAAGCTGATTGCCCTAAATTTTTTTTGACAGTGTGGCAGCCTTTGAACGTAGGCAGAGTCCAAATAATTTTCTCCAATTTGATTATTGAATTGATGTAAACTGTAACGATGCCAGATTTTGGGAAAACTAGTCCGTTAACATTTATTTCAATTTGAAAACTTTAACGCACATAAATTGAGCAATTAAGAATTATTTTCTGGCACATCAATGAGCTATAAGTTTTTATTGATTATTATTGAATTATATTTTTGAGTTTGCACACAAAATATTTAGTGTAGCTTTTTTTAGTTAATAATGATAGGTTAATGAAAGTATAATTTTCAATGACATATTTCAATTATATTTCAATCGTATGAAATTCAAAATTGAAAATTCAAACTTTGAATTAAAAAGCGCTTACCACGAAAAAGAAAAGAAATAGCTTGGCTTAAAATTTTAAGCTTTTCATAAAGCGAATATTATCTTCAACCTAACAAACTATATGTATATATATATAAATTTATATGCAAATATTTAGTTACAAATATTTTCAGTAGAAATGGCGCAATCGAATTGAATAGACAAAACGCAGAAAATATATAATGAATAAAGGTGAATCAGTGTAAGGTGAATTCATTGATATGGCGGGTAACCATAATGTTCTGAAGAGTGAGAACGTTAAGGTCTTCAAGGCAGTGATTCTCGAAGTTTTGAAGAAGTTTCGGTCTCTCAAAAGGTTTTCAAGGCAAGGAATTTCAAGGTTCTGAAGACAGGAAGATTCTCAAGGCTGTAAGCTGATTTAAGTCAATAATCGAATTAGTGAAATTTTTTTTGAATTTCCAAAAGAAATATAGCTATAGCTGTTATCGGAGCATTAGCTTAGATGTTTTGATGACTTGCAATAAAGGTCGATCGAGTTATGTTGCTGAGTTAAGGGTTGGACGTTTGTCTCATAATTTAGTTGGCATATTTATTATTATGGGCTGTCATGTAACTGGCCATGTACATAACTATTCCCCTTAACTATAACAACTATAACTGCCCCGCAGCATCCTAAACAAATAATCGATGAGCGAGGGACCAATAAAATTACACGACTAGCTGAGGGAGAGGGTCAGCCGGTGTGTGTGTGTGTGTGTGGGGGGGGGGGGTTCAGGACAGACATCCTGTTGTGTGTGATTGTGCGCAATTGTTTCAGAGCTCTGCAATTATGCAACTCGCCCCTGGAAACCTACGACTGGCCGCTGGTCACTCTCTAACAATATAATTTACAGCGCTTTTGTGTAGCGAGGCGTGAATTTTCGAAAACTGAGCCTCGGGTAGTTGCTGGCTTTTAAAAATTTTAATCGCATTTGTTGGTCTTGTAATTAAATGCAATTTTCCGTGTCGCCCGAAATGATTTTGGTATTTCAATTTGTCCGGCAACCGCAGGAGCCCTTCTACAGCCAGCCACGAGCCAGAGTCCAGATCCTTGTCCTGGTCAGCTACGGCGACTGCGCAGCTGCCAATAAGTCAACGCGTGCGCCCAGCAGGAGGCGCTCAGAGTCCTGGACAGCGCGAAAGGATGTTTGTTTTTCGACAGTTTTCACCTTTTGAGTGGCAATTTCGCTGGGTTGTTTTTACAAAAAGGATTAAGCGAAAGGACAGCGGTTGCCTTTACTCCTTTATCCCAGCGCAATTTAGCGTAAAACTCTGCGCCCATATATGGTTTTTTTTTCTATAGAATTTTCCGCATTTGTCAATTGTTTTTTTTTTTTTGTCGTGGTGAAAGTGACAAATTTTTCGTTGTCTTCCTGAAGATTTATCGCCGTTGCATTCACTTTTCAAGTGGTTGAGTGGTTGCGTGTGCTGCGTGGTGCATGCCACAAGGGTTGACAGCCGAGGGGCGTTTCCCAATAGATCAAAGCAACCAAGATTTATGGCACCGAAAGCAACGAGTGCTAAGAGTTATATACCTGATATATAGATATGTCTAGCTATAAAGCAGCTGCATAATGCTTTTGATAAGAGTTAGATTTAGCTTTTATTATATATACTACAGATATATATTACTGATGCTTCTAAAATCTTTAATCTTAAAATGAAAAATATCATTTATTTCCAAATTTTTTAAATATATTATTATTTAAATTTTATACTTTTATATGAATGTTTTTTAAATCTTTTCTAAAAGATCTTTAATAATATATTTTTAAAAAAATTTGCTTTAAAACTTATTTTTGCTATTTATTAGGAGTAAGAAGTATATTAGAGTTGGTTGTATATTAAGGGTATATTAATTTTGTCCGTCTGTCTGTCTATTTGTCTGGATCAACGCAATCTCCTCCGAGATTATTAAAGCATTGCTGAAATTTCTCACATAGGCTCGGATAGGACAGATCGAAATGTATTGGAAGGAAAACTTCGGCGTTATTAAAGTCTAATACTTTAAAGTTTGAACATATATTGTATTCTGCTCCCATCCGAAAAGATATAGTACTACACCTATTGGGACCGTGGCAAATCAGTTAAAACTATATGTTATACAGTTTTGAACCCTTCAGATCGATCAAAAAGTTATATATCCACGTCTACTAGGGGCGTGCCAAACCGAGAAAGTCTATATATTGTTTAACATAAATCCTCGAATATTTTGGGTACTGTTTAAGCCAGAGCATTAAAACTTAAAATATATATTGAAATGGACCACCTTTCAAAAAATGATAGTGTACTAGTGTAGCTACGCCTATTAGGGGAGTGGCAAACCGGTAAAAACTGTACAACTCTATATTCCACAAATCTACACTTAGAGATCCAAAATTTTTCAAAAAAGTCAATCTTGAACTTTTCATGGCAAAACCAGAGAAAACTTTATCTTCTTATTGCAAGGTTAATACCAAACTTCGGTATATATCATATATTTTATATATTCCTTTACCACATATATTAAATCAAATCGATTCACACAGATCTATTAGCTTGTAGCTATCTATAAAGTTAGTTGTTACTAAAGCCTTACTTAGTCAAATATTTGGACTATCTTAGTTGATATTCCAACTTTAAAACTAGTTTATAGAAGTACTTTTATATCATATCAATAGAAAACTTAGATCGGTTCAAGTCGTATACCTAAAGCTCAACCTTTTTTAATATCTATTAACATATATACTTCATATCTTCATATATTAATATTACTGTTTTCCTCATAATAAACAAAACTCTTAATAAATTTTAAATTTAAATAAAATTTAATTTGATTTATTCACAATTTGTGTCGCAGCTTTTTTATGCTAATTCACTGTGAACTCCTGTAACTCTGGGCAACTGCAATTAATTTTGTTTTCCTGCTGTTTTGCCAATCATTTAGCCAATTTGAAATAACCTTTCAAAAATAAACAACAAAAAGCTCCAAAATGCAATGCAACGACAGCAGCTGCTCAGCTGCTCACCTGCTCACCTGCTCGCCAGCTCACCTGCTTCGCGTCCCATTTGGGGACGGGGGGTCCGCATGGTCAATGCCACAGCTTGTTAGCTGTCCGGGGCTCGAGCTCCACTGGCCATTGGCTATTTTCATAGCGACAAAAAAAAGATAGCGAAAAGCAACAACAATGTGGCTATACCCTGTACAAATTGCAAGGGTGTGAAATAAAGGGTATGTTTGCGTTGAGGAATTGCATGTAACAGAGAAGGAAGCAAATGCTAGACCATGAAGTACAGTACACATCAGCTATATGCAACAGTGGAAAATTATAGTCTCAGTCTCTGTATCTTTCTCTCTTTTTCTATCTTTATCTCTTACTTTGCATCTCTTTCACTCTGTGTCGGTCTCTTTGTCTCTGTCTTTCAATATCTTCTCTTTATCATTATTTTTCTCTATTTCTCTATCTCATTCCCTCTTTCTCTCTGTCTCTCTATCTCTCTACTATTCTATCTCTCTATCTTTCTGTCTCTTTATCTCTCTTTCTCGGTCTATCCGGTCTCTCTATCTCTCTATGTCTCTATCTCTTTCTCTCTATCTCGTTTTCTCTGCCTTTTTGTCAATCTGTGTCTCTGTCTTTCTTTCTCTCTATCTCTCTGACTCCTCTAACTGTCTCCCTCTCTCTCTTTCTCTCTCTCTCTCTCTCTCTCTCTCTCTCTGTATTTTTTCTCTCTCTCTTTCCCTCTCTCTCTCTCTCTCTCTCTCTTTTTCGTTCTCTCTCTCTCTCTATATCTCTCTCTATCTCTATATCTCTCTCTCTCTTTCTCTCTCTATCTTTCTCGATCTCTCTTTCTCTATCTCTGTATATTTCTATCTCTCAATTTTTCTATATGTCAATGTCTCATCTCTCTGTCTTGCTGTCTCTTTGTCTGTATCTATCTGTCTGTGTCTATATTTAATTCTTGTATAGTTTACAGGGCATCTGCTAGTCAGTCATATTCAACTCATTCACTCGTTTTTTATTTGTCTTTTATTTTTTTTGTTCATACGTTTTTCCGCCATTCAAAATTATTCTGGCATGAAAATTAAAAAACATGTTCTCTGGAAATTCAATATGCGTGTGCACTGGACGCAGCAGCAACAACAACAACAACAATAACAGCAGCAGCAACAACAGCAACAACGAATTGTCATTCACTCAGTTATTCATTTGCTCACTCTTTGAATCAAACACTCGCTCAGGCACTCACTTATTCATTCAATGCACAACAAATTGCTTGCCAACAGCTTTTTTTTTAAAGCGACAATTTGCAATAGTTGTTGTTGTTGTTGTTGTTGTTGCTATTAACAATCATGTCGCTAGCTTAATTAAAAAATCTGCCATTGGCCATTGGAAATGCTGAACAAGCCAGCGAAATTAGCCTCAAGTGCTTTTTATGACACGCTGTGCGCCTGCGCAGCAGCAGCAGAAGAGCGAAAGAGCGAGACAGCAATAGAGCAGAGCCAGCTGTCTATTTTAACGATATTATATATATGTACATATATATATATACTATACATATATCATCATTTAGTCAGCCAACTAGAAATCTCGCCATGTTACGCTGATTTTGCACGACTTTCAATTCGTAATATTTTTCGTCCTTTTTTATCGAGTGACCTCTGTACAGGCAGCCCTGTTGACCCCCCAACGGACAAGGGCCGGGTGCGTGTGTGTGCCGGGTGGTTCGCGGCTTGTTTTTACAGACCCAACTCGACTTTGATTGTTGCATGACAATTTTTATGATGTTTGCTTGTATAAAACTCTCAAGTGTTTGTTGTGATTGTAAAGGGGAGGAGTTTTTTTGTGGATGTTTTTAAATATCTTATAGGCATTATTGAAAAATGACTGTAGGCAGATTATTTAAAAATCATTTTAATTTGGCAAAACAATTTCATAAGAATATCCTTACTTTTTTTCTTAGCTTACTTTACTTACTCCGTCTGTCCCTCCGTATGAACGCTGTGATCTGGTAAGCCACAAAAGCTAGAGATTTGAAATTTTAAATATATAAATATGTAGTATAAGTTTTTTTTTTCGATAACTCATCCTATTTCCTTATTATCGATAACAATTGATATTTTGACTTCGTTTTTTGCATATATACATATTTGGATGTCAATATTATGTCCTGAAAATGTAATTAAAAAAGTACATCTAGAACCGAAGTTATTTAACAATCAATTTCTGATAGCGCTTCCCAGAATGCAGTCCAAGCGCAGCCGCTAAATCATCTGCGCAGTCAGCGGCGCGCGTGCTTATGTGTGCATGTGTGTGTGTGTGCGCAGAGGGTAATATGTATATATAAAAGATGTAAGCAAGATTGTTTAAAACACTTCTTCAGACTTGGTTCAGGGTATCTCCTAATCGGGCAGACACGACTACAGCGTTCTAACTTGTTTATTTTAGTTATTTATCTATTTATCACTGATTCACTATATTACACGATTACACTATAAGAGGATAGGTTTCTTAACTTTAATGAGCTATTTATATGTTAAATTAAAATTTTTTAAAGAAGCTTAACACATTTTCAATTCTTGATTTCATGCTTACAGATTTAAGCTTTTAAAACATTCAAGTTTTATTTGATTTATATTAATTTTATATATATCTTTAATAACGTGTCTTTAACATTTCTCAACTTGACATTATCTGTTAAATTTGTTTTAAATCTATTCAAATATACCCAGTTTTGCCTTGACAATCAGTTAAGCATGTAAATTTGTTACGATCTATATTAATTTTATATAACTTCAATATTTCTTAGCTTGACAATCACTTAAATATGCTGTCAAATTTGATTTGTTTGAAGCTGGCTCTTGGGTTTTAAGATTATGTAAAGCTGATTGAATCGAGCTCTAGTTTTGGGTCATAGTAACTTATAAGCACTCAGATGCTTTTTAATATTTTTTATTAAATATCTTTATGTTAAACTTAACTTTTACTTGACACTCAAATATGCATTATTTTTATATATTTAAAATTTTTTTAAAAAGTTCTTGCTTGCAGACAGCTTGTCATAATTTTACAGCTAGTTAATCTTTCTGCCTGAGTTGACTGTACTTTAGTGTTTTTGCCAATTTGTAAGTCAAATATATTTTATGTTTTATGAATTTTTACTTGGTTTGATTTTTTGAAGGCTTTAAAAAGTTGAGAACTCATTTAACTTCAAACTTCTTATTTTTTTTAGTGTCTGCTAAATATATGTGAAATAGTGTTGGAAAATAGTGTTTGGTAAGGAATAAGTTACTTTTTGTAGAAGACATGTTTTAGACTAGAAAGGTGTTGGTTGAGAAATTTTTAAAAAATATATAAACTCTTTTTCTCCCATTTCAAGTGCTCTCAAACTTTTCTTCCTGCTGCTCCAAAAAAAATTATTTTTCATTATATGACATAAGCGAAAAAATTATTATTTCAATACGAAAGAAATTGTTTGCTCAATTTTGTCTGTCGAAAAAAAAACTTTCTTTTGTGCTGTACGCGGCATGTGGCGCAATTATGTGGAATATAATACACTCTCTCACACACACATACAGTCATACACGCACACACTCACTCACTCACTTACGCACAACAACAAGCTCCAATAATATGCTTTGATAGACATATCAAGTGTCCTCAGCCCACAACAACAGCAACAACAATTTAATTATCATCATGATGATGATATAAATTGATGTTCATTAACAACAATTCGTCGTCTCTTGGGCACTTTTCCCAACAGCATCAATTTCGTCTCAAATCGTCTGGCAATAGACCTGAGCCAGGTGATAGATCCATTCGGAGAGTATCTCGAATTTCGTCTTCAATTGAATTTGAATTCGATTTTCAATTTCTGTGCACGTGCGAACGATTAATTTTAGTTTAATTTTCCCTCTCCTTTATTTTTTTTATGATAGGCCTTATCTGTGAGGCTGTTCCCGACTGGCAGGGAAACATTTTTCGCGCGTTAACATTTTCATTTTCCTTTTTTTTTTTGTATAATCCTGTGCGTGTTTTTTATTTGGCACAAGTATCCTGCGGTGCGCGTTGATTGTCTCGCTTTCAATTTCTTCAGGTTTTTTTTTTATTTTTGCGGTTTTTGTCATCCAACATGCGGACGACTGCGCTTGTCACCCGCGGTGTTTCAATAAAGCGCAGCGCTTCAATCTCTGCGAGTCGCCTACCTTCACGGCGTAATTAAAACACGATAATTGTCAGATGTGGTTTGTGGAAAAGTGGGAAAACCGTTGGGGCAGTTCATTGAGTATGGGCAGTAGAGATAATTTACTTTATGTTTGGATTTAATTTTTAATTTTCATAATAAATTATATTTGTTTTGAGTTGTAGGGAAAGTTTTTGAAATAAATGTTCTCGATTTAGTATTGCGTTTAAATTGAACTAAAAATTCCTAATGGTAGTACTAAAGTTGAGATCCATAATATGAGATACCATGATTATATTAAAAAGTACATATTTTGTTAAAGTTTTGATATTTCACTATTAATTCTGTTTAAAAAAAAATGTATTTGTTTAACTAATTAAACTTCAAATATAGAAATCTACAAACAATTTAGAGGATAACACATAAAGAAAATGTCTTGGATAAGCAAAATCGGTCTATTTTTGACAAAGTTATGAGAGCTTGAAAAAGGGCCTTAACCTAGACTTGTCAAAACTTACGAGAATTTTCATATAAAATTTTGTCCAAATTTTTACCACCTCAGAAACTTTAGAACTTTTTGTATTTTAATAATTAACATAAAAAACTTTTTAAAAGTAAAACTTAAAGACTCCAAAGTATAAAAGCAAGGGGACATAATATTTTAACCAAACTATTCGAAAAAAAATTTATTTGATATACTTACTAAAATTTAAATGTAGATACGATCTAGAGGACGAAACATGAGGAAAATGTTTTGGATCAGCAAAATAGGCATAGTTTTTAATAATTTATAGAAGGCTCTCACAGCTCAAACTTGTCCATATTTATGACATTTTTGACATGAAATTTGGTCAACATTTTTAGTTTCACCGAGAGATTTTTCATAAAAAATTGCCTTTAGTCAAACTTCTTTGCGCTTTGCAGTTCTTTAGATTATATATAGCTCAAACATAAAATTTATAATTGCATTTTGTCTAATATGTAGATATTTCAATTTAAGCAAAGTTAACAAAATCCATACCAAAACTTTCCGGATTAGTTTCAATATTAATGGCGATGTTTGGTGATTTTCGCGCTTTAACCTAACCTCAAATTTGCGCATTGCAGTTGCCGCCCCTCACAACCCTTTGGCGTGCAAATCCTGACAATTATGCGGGTTTTAAAATGATTGCCAACCCGAGGAGCAGTCTGGACGGGGCTGGTCTGCTGCCCGCCTCAAACTCTGCCCTTTGGCTATTTGCGTAACTCTTCTGGATGTCTACTCTTATATTAAATGGAATTGCCATGTACATTACATTTTCACGGCTCAGCTAAGCGGCCACACCTCAACATCATCATCGGCAGCAGCACAGCAACCAGCGATTTCAGCATCCGCCTCGAGGCCAGCTTCTGACAGCAGCAGGCGGGCGGACGGACCGTCGAGCGGTTGGTCGCGAGTCCAGCCTATAAATGCAATCAACCACTCGACGAACAACTGAGCAGCTACAAAAAAAAGAAACTCCTTTTTTCAACTGAAAACAAAAACCTGGAATGCTCCCAAGTGCTCATATGCAATGTGTTCTAGTGCTTGCCTGGGTGTCTGTACAATTGCAACAGATTTAAAGGGTAGC
Organism: Drosophila gaucha; assembly: GCA_035045545.1. Lineage (NCBI taxonomy): Eukaryota > Metazoa > Arthropoda > Insecta > Diptera > Drosophilidae > Drosophila > Drosophila gaucha. The sequence goes on from JAWNOY010000099.1 coordinate 3,840,940, forward strand.
AGTAGGAAAGCTTAGCTATATAGACAGATTTGTAAAGTTGATTATTAAAAGTATTAAATATTAAAAACAATTCTTGAAAAGATTTCGAAATAGAATTTAAAATTGTAATTGCTTTTCTTTATAACAATTTCTTATTTTATAGTTTTAATTAATTAACTATAAAAATAAATTTAAATTTTATCAAAATATAATATTATGTTAGGAATAATAAAATATATAAAATATAATAAAAGCTATAAAAATATATATATAAATTTGATCAAAATAGGTTGGAATAATATCCATAGAGTTCAACAGAGAATATTCAATCATAAGCCACAACCTCATAATGATTTTTATTTTTAAAAGAATAGAGATCTTAAAAATACAAGAAAATAAAGTTTATAATATGTTTAAAGAAATAAAAAAATAATTTTGTTAATAAATTATTTAATTCAAAAAGAATACTCTTCTTAAAAAAAAAAATAATACCATTTATATTTAATGTATTTATTAATTTTATATGTTTAACTTTCTAATTATTGTAGTTAAAAAATAAAATAAATAATTTTGGTAAACAAATTATTTATAAAAAAAGACTTAATTTTAAATGTAAAAAAAAAAATTCCTATATATATATCAAATTTTCTAATTAGTTAAAAAATAAAATTGTTGTTAATAAATTATTAATATACCCTTGCAAAAAGGATATATTAATCTTGGTCAGAAGTTTATATTTAATTCTAAAATAAGTTTAAAAAAAAAATAAAAAGTGTTGGTAAATAAATTATTTAATTAAAAAAAGCTTGTCTTTAAAATAAAAAATAATAATATTTGTATATATACATATATATATATTTATATATATATATAAGCAATTCTCTAATAAGTAAAAAAAAATAATTTTGTAAAATAAATTATTTAAGTTTTTGAATTTGACTTGAATTTACTTCAGTTTGTTTTAAAGATAGCTAAAAAATAAAAGTATTGAGCTTCCATATGCACATAAAAAAGAGCATTTCAAGTTCGTTGAGTCTCGAATCGGTTCTGTCCATTTGCTTGTTTTCAAGTGCAGCCTCTTGAACACTGAACAGTGAACACTCTGCAGAGTGGGCCTGTCGAGCGGGCGGCAGGCAGATCGAGGACGCGGCAACCCTTTATCCCTGTTTCTGGCCTGCATCCTTTATCCTTTTGGCTTAGATGCTGTCGATGTAGCTGTAGCCGCGTAATTTATGCAAATTAAAGCGCACTCCATTTCGCGCCATCGGAAATATTTCCGTTTCTTTTATTTTTTTTTTCATACACAAATATTTTTTTGATGTTGTTTGATTTGTTGTTTGTTGTTGCGCAGGCGCAGCTCGTGGGCATTGTTGTTGTTGGAGCGACAACAATTGTTAATTGTTACGTTTCGAAAGACTTGGCACAACACGAGACGTGCCCTTGCGGCTATAAATTGCCGTTAATTGACGGCTGCAAATGCAGGAATACCCCTGTCCAGCCAGCATCTCTCTCTCGCTCTCTGTCCGTTATTAAAAATATATTTTTAGCTGATCTTATCTTGAGTTTTAAGCACTTTTCTTTTCTTTTGTGGCCTGTCAAAATATGACAGCAAAAATGTGTCAGAAATTTCGTATCCAGCCTCAAAATTCAGCGTTATTCGATCTTCATCTGATCAACATAAACATAGTCCCATGCGTTGATCTTTAATCTCTAATGCGGCACTTCAGAGTTTGGGTTCGGGTCAAAATGTTTCAATTTGAGCGCAGATTTTAGCACGGATGCTGTCGGAACCCCTCGCTCAACTAAATCTCCATGTTTGTTGTTTTTTTTAAAACGTTTTTAATGTGAAAACGTCACAAAATATCAGGCGAGGCATACGAAACGGGTCCACATTTGAATGACAATTGAAGGGCTGGTCCAGCCTAGATTCAAAATACAAAAAAAAAGAGTCTAAATAAAAAACAGATCCTAAACGTTGATGAGCTTGTAATACCTCTCGATGTTTGGTGGATTGGCGGGTTGTCGAGCTGTTGGATTGGGGGTTGTGTTTATTATGCAGCTGTCTGGGCTGAAATTCATATTGTTGTTGTTGTTATCAGTTGTTGTGCATGTTTTGCCTGTCTGAGGTTTGCTTTGAAACTCTGCGGGGCGTGTCCATTTGGCTGCTCACTTTTTGGTCAGAATTTGCCTTTGATGCTAAGCTGACGTTTGCTCTATGCAATTTTGCACGCTACATTTAACAATTTAACAGAGATACAAAAAGTATTAAAAACAGAGCTTAAATCTTCATATAAAATTGAGTTGTTCACTAGGATTTAGAATACTTTAATAGACATTAAAGCCAAAGGATAATTCTGGTGAATAATAATATCTAACCAAATTTCTTGATTACTTCTAGAATTTATTCAAAAAGTTCAATTGTTAGGATAAAAGAAGTATAATTCATATATTTTAAGGTTTCAGCATATAGAAAGTTGTATGCTATAAGACTCTATCTTTATGTATCTATAATGTTTTTCGACTTTAGCTGACTGGAAAGTGTATCCATTGCTCACCTATGCTGAAATGCAAATCCTTGTCTCAAAGCCCTTAAGACTCTAATATTAGAGTCTATCATATCATCATCTCATAATGTTTCAGATATCGAGGCGATCCTCCAAAACAGGTTCAATACTTTAACAGTTCTTCGTTTCTAGGGCAAGGTCTTCTTTTCTCATTCTATTAAAACTTTTGAGTAGGAACTTTTTTAAATTCGAAAGTTTTTGAGTTCAAGAATTTGATTAGTCAAGGCATTTTGTTATATTATTTTATATAAATATTTGTAGTGTTTAACCCATTTATACTGATTCTTCGGATTCATCCCTTTCAGACTAAGGATTTCTGTATAAGGATGTCTGTCTGAATTCTTCCCTAGGATTTCAGACTAAGGATTTCCGATTAAGAATTTTCGATTAAGAAATCCTTAGTAGAGCCTCCTGTGTCCTACAGTCTTAGTCAGACATCCTTAGTCAAAAATCCTTAATCATTTCTGAACTAAGCTCCCTGACTCAGAAGTTTTGACAAATTCAAATTTCTAATGCATATTCAAATTCTATTAGGAAATATCATATCGTAATTACAGCACACATTCCACAGATTATTATTGCTTTAAGCAATATGTGAATAAGCGTGGATAATATCCACATAGGCAATTCCTACTATTTTAGTATTATTTTCATTTAATTTAACAAAGCTTTGGACACAATTTCAGTTGCAGCTGCAGCTCATGTTGTGTTGGTTTCCTTTGTTCTGGCTCAAATGACGACTTCTGCATAAACACTTAAATGCTTTTGATATGTCTAGTCCCCCTGGTCCCCTTCTCTGCTCTGTTTGTCTTTGTCGCTTTTATCTTAATTACAAAAATGCTAAGCTCGCGCTTGCGTCCGCGCGGATGGCAAAGAAACGGAGTCATTTGCTATGCGGAAATGCGACAGTTCCGTCGCACCACGAAGTTGTAGTCATTTCCAGGACTCGCCACCGTTTTAGTCCTTAAATGCGATTGCAGTGGCCTGCGATGACGCTTTAAGTGTCGCATATTCCAGGGGCAACGAGCAGCCAACGAACAGGCAACACCCAGCTGCAGGTGGATGGGCCACACACACAGTGTGTATCTGTGTGTGTGTGTGTATCGTGTCTGCTGGCCTGTCACTTGTCGAGGAGTGCACAGTGGTACTAATATATACCTTACTATTCGCAAACTATTATTGAAGCAACAAGATGAAATGTCTACATGAAACTGTCTTGATAAAGTTTGCTAAAGCTAAGAAACCAAAAAGCTTTGTCTTTTTGTCGTTAACTTTTAAAGCCACCAATCATTTTTTAAGTTCCTTGTCAATTTTTCTATCTGAAGTCTGAAATCTAGTAGTAAACTATTAACCTAACAGTTGCAAATTTTGCCTTCGGGCAAGTCTTAACAACTTTCATATAAGAAGTAAGAACTTATTCTAGAAGCGTAAAAAAGAGACACATTTATCAAATAAGGAAATTGTGTAGATGAGCTGAAATTTGATCTCTTGCTAATATTTCAATTAAAGTATTATATAAATTTAAATATATAAATTTTTAAATATTATATCATTTGTATCAACCTGAGTATATGGGATATGTTCCCTATACTCAGGACAATTGTATTTCGTCTTTTTCAGTAAACAGCCATTAGTGCAATGAATAGTAAAAAATTGAAAAAAATGATTACTAAAAGAATGTGTTAACTACTTTTAATATTGCCGTAGATGAGTGGTCTAAACGACTTGGACTTCGGGCAATTCGTTGACTAGGACCCGTGTTCCACAATGGTACATGCCTATATTGAGTTTGTCTTTAGTAATAAACTAAGATATTTAACTAGAGATGGGCATCGGGATAGGGATTTTCGGGAATCCCGCGGGTCCCGAACAAATTTTCGGGATCGGGCGGGATAGAAAAGATTCTGATACCGAAATTCCCGCGGGTCTCGATAAGAAAATTATTAATCGATCAAATTTCTTGTATTTATCAAAGAACAGAAGAATGATATAAACAAGAAATTATTTCTTATCTAAATCATGTTAAATTTAAGACAATATTTTATTATTTTGACAACAATTCAATGCAATGCAATGAATTGTCGTTGTTACAAATGCTTGCTGGTGTTCCAACATCTTCGGCAACGAGTGAGAGGGTGTATTCTACTTATAGTAGAATTTTGGAAGAAAGGAGAACAAATCTTAGAGAAGAAAATTTTGAGAAAATATTATTTTTGAATAAAAAAGGTTTATATATCATAAGAGTTCTAAATGTTGAAACAAAATTTCGGCAAGTGTCGGGACCTGCGGGAAAAATGAAACATTTGTCGGGACAATCGGGCGGGAAAAACAATTATTAAAAATTGTACCAATTTCTAATCCAGTCGAAAGCATATATATATTTTACAATATTTATATATATATATATATTAGTTGCCTACGAAAGCTGCGTCTTATATCAAAGATACATTTTAAAAGATACTATACCGATGAGCCACCTAAGTGAGTTATTTCCTAATCTCGTAGTTGCATCTACTCAATTTGTGTTTGTTCTCAATAGATAATCTAATGTTTGTTCTCAATAGATAATCTAGCTTTAACCAAAGATTTAACTTAAAGCTCCAAATCTTATTTGCTTTAACCGTGTAAGTAAACCTTTCTTTTATGCTAACGTTTTCAGTTAGAAAAGTAAATCGAACTTAGTTCAAATGAAACCACTTTTTTCCAGCTGCATACTATCTGGCAGCCACTGTGCCCTGTTGTTTCCCTCGCGCTGCTCAAAAAGCCGACACATTTTAATTTTCACTTGCTGCTGGCCAGAGTTCACGGCTGTTCTTTCAGCCTCCAAGTGCAATTACACTAAACAGCAACAACGTGGAAAAAATTATAATTATTATTGTAAGCTCCTTTGGGCGCTTATGCTGCCTCTGGCCCCACACTCCTTTGCCAATATCCCATTTGAGTCTGAATTATTTGTGTTTGTTGTTGAACATGAAAACTGTTTTTGGCTAATTCTACTTGGCCACTCACTCACAACAAATGCAGCTATACAATGCAAAAAGCAACAACAACAACAATTGAAAAGTAATCGAAAATAAATACTGCGCAACAATAACAATGCTGCGGTAAAGTAAACAAAGTTGCAATTTCTGCAACAATAAATACAAAAGAAAATAGAAAAGTAGAAAATGTGGGTAGAGCATTTGAGGAAAAGCCGCGCGTGTAAAAATCGAAACGCATCACAAATTCAAACGACCCACGCGCCACGAGCCAAGTAGCGCTGAAAATCCCTGTCCCTGTCCCTGTCCCGACTCCAGACAAAGTGTCGAGCCACCGTCGACATATTTACCTACATTTCTCTATTTGCCTTGTCCTGCTCCTGCTAACCGGCATGAGGCAACCTTCACGCTTCGGGCTGCTGCTTTTTTGCTCCCTGGAACTATGTTGTTTGCCCGCCTCTGGCTATGCTCTTGCGTGTTGCCTTCTGGTTAACTGAACTCTTGTTTTCCTTTCCTTCTGCGCTCTGACGAGGAGCTCTGACGGTGGGTGCCTTGCGGGCACTCTCTGCTTCTTCGGAATCCGATTGTATGTTGTTCGTAACGCATTCAATTTGAAGTTTCATGCGTGCAGCTACTTAACGGCTAAGGAAACCACAGCAGAAATAACAACAACAACAACAACAACAACAACAGCAACACGAACTGTAGCAACATCGGAAACAACTACAAAGTCTTGTGATTGAAAATTAAATTGAAATTCTAGCTGACAAAGCTATAAATCGGAAATGTGTGCAAAACTCCTATAAAATGCACTCGTTAAGATTAGCTTGAGTTGTGGGCATTACGATATATAGAATTTCTTGTTCAAATAACTGACATTTTGACAGCTTTCTTTCACTAATAGAAATTTGATGGAGAAAGGTTTATGAGGGGATAGAGAGGTAGAGCTACTGTTGCCACTGCTTGTGTAGAAAAGCAGAAAATGAATGAATATTTGGCGAGACAGTCAATTGTTGAAGGAAATCCAAATATAAAATATAAAATATGTACTTAAATATTAAATAAGGCAAGCATTAATAAGAGTTTTAGAGTCACTTCATTTATTTTTTATTTATTTATTTTCTCGTTTTTTTCTTCTGAGTATAAAGAAGGTTACAGAAAAGATTTCTTTAGATAATATAAAATATGTACTTAAATGTTAATTATAATACAACTATAGGGATTTATGCCTTGAGATTTGATATATTTTTGTTGAAGTCTAACATTTTTCATAATATAAATATATATATTTCTGTTTTCTATTTTCTGTTTTGATTCTCAGAGCTTCTCTACTATGAAGTAGAGATAGTAGAGGTTTCTTAAGATCCCTCAAAGTTCCGTTGACATCTGTCTCAGAAATTTCTTTTGTTAAGCTGATTGCATAAATCAAGAGCTGATCTAATTCTTAGTTTTCAGAAAAAAGGACTAAGAACATATCTCTTCTTTAACTTCTTATTTTTTTCTCTTTTCTAACATTATAGTTTCACAAATTAGCTTCATTTAAATAAGATAATATAAAATATTTACGTAAATGTTAATTATAATACAACTATAGGGATTTATGCCTTGGGATTATATAATTTTGTGTTCTGTTTTGATTCTGAGAGCTTCATAGTATAGGTATAGTAGAGATAGTTGACGTTTCTCAAGAGCCCTCAAAGTTTCTTTGACATCTGTCTCAGGACTTTTCTCTGTTTGATTATTGCATAAATCTAGAGCTGATCTAATTCTTAGTTTTCAGAAAAAAGGATTAAGAACATATCTTTTCTTTAACTTCTTATTTTTTTCTCTTTGATAACATTATAGTTTCACAAATTAGCTTAATTTAAATCAGAATTTGGCTATGCAATTTGCTTAGCAATTAGCTATGGGATTTTTGTTTATTTTCTCTACAAACTAGTAGTTGGGATACATTTGAACTCATATCCATTGGCATAACTTAATGAATGCGGCTTTTGTCGGTGGCATTTGCTGCATTTCCAGAGCAAACACATATCGATTGCCTCTCTAGTCCGGGCGCATTCTGTGGCTAAGCTCCGGTATTGTGTTTACTCAACGGAGTGCCCTGTTTTGCATATTGCCAACAATGGAAATGGCCAACCAATTTGTCGGGCAAATGCACTTAATACGGGCAACAACAATAATTTAGCACTAATAAAACTGAGTTTTAGCAAGAGAACCTAAATATTTAAGTATTTATTTAATGTTATAAAACGAAAAAGAGAATTATTGCGTAAGAATTATATTATGCAAAGCATTTCAATTTGGTAAATAGATAAATATAGTAAGAAGTGTAAAAAATATAGTATATCTGTGGATACTATTATAAATTTTTAAAATATTTTAATCACCTTTGCCCTTAAACCATATAACTGAGAGAAAAAAGAATTTGGTGAGCTTAATTGAAGTTTAAGTTTTTCAATATTCCATTTTCATGCAGATCCTTAGAATGAAACTTTATTCTATTTAGATCAGATATTAAATGTAATTTTTTGCTAGAAGAGTTAGTTGAAATTAGAGATGGGAAATTATCTCGAAACAATTATCGAGCTGATTGGGAAAGATTCTAAAAAAGTCCGGGACGGTCGTTTAAGTCGTTTAATCATGATGGAATGGTAAGAGATTGTAGATATATGCCTTTGAGTAGAGGTGGGCGTCGGGATAGAGATATATATCGGGACAATTTCGGGTAACGAAAATCCGGATCCCGACGGCAATCTCTAGTTAAAATATACAAATTTTAGATTTATGACTACTTATTTCTGCAAATATGCGTTTCAGATCTGAATATTTGCTTAAAGCCAAGAAAAGTTCTTGCCAAAGCTCAAATCTGTGTTAGTATATAACATATATAATTAGTAAATCAGCACTGAAATTAGTAAGCCCCAAGGAATAGCTAGTCACAGGGCCAGCTACTTGTTAAACAATGCATTAGCTCTGAATTGGGTTTGCCTCTCATCCGAAATGAATGCAAGTGACACATGTGAGAATACTCACGCCTAAGCTTGCAGTAAATAAATCCCAGCCTCAGTCCCTCTAATACATACTCCATAAATGTAACTGTAACTGGGCACAGCCAGTTGATTTATGTGTGAGTGTGTGTGTGTGTGTTGGTAATACAAAAGTTGCGAGTGCTTTGCAATTGTCAGCCTGCATCTCTCAGCCCCTTCAGGTTTAGTTCTATGCAAATGATGAATGGATTCCAGCAAATGCTCAGCTGCCGAAAAAAAACCTCATCTAACCCTTTCCCAACCCTTTGCTGTCCCGTTGAGGGGTTGTTGTTTTACCGTTTTGCTTAGCTAATCAATGCGCTGCATAAAAAAAGATACAATTTTCTATACATTTTTTCACTTAATTTTTATTTGTTTTTCTAGCTGATAACAAAAGTGGAAAAACTAACGTGCGAGCTCATTAAAAATGCAAATTATGCAAAAACCACTTGAATGTGTAAACATATGCATTATGAGGATGCGTCGAGTGCGCATTCGATAACGATAACAACCAACTGTTATCGAGCTGAGCCAAGCCCTCGAGGCAACTGTACCGAGAGAGCGAGTGGAAAGTGGCAACTGGAACTAGTTCTTTCACTAATTACGCTTAGCACGTAAATCCTATTAAGCCTACACGCAACTCTGACGACCACTTCACAATCCCTGCTCGAAGGTAACCTTTTGTTTTAATTCAATTTCCCTCGGTCAGCAACGGGTCGCAGTCGGAGTCGAAGTCGGCTGTTGACGGCCGCTGACCGCTGGTCACACGTCACTCATTGAGAGCAGGGTAGAGCTGGCGAACCGGTTAGAGACATACCTATCCCGTTGCGGGACAGACCCTGCTGCTTATCGGCCCTGGGGAATCTAATTGTCGGCAATGTTAATTGAACAATTTTCCTGAGTCGAACAGTTTTTTGATTGACATTATCGCGTGGGTGCGATATGGATCGAGGCACGATATGAACAGCTTCGGACAGTTGGTCGACAGGCCTTCCATGAGCTGTCAGCCATGAGCCGTTAATTTACACACAAGCGTGGTTAACTGGCGACCCAAGGGTTGCTACCCCTAACACAAAACATGGAACCTACTACTGCAAAATATGGTAACTCCCCAGGGGAAAACCCTTCTGTTCCATCTTCAGTTTGTGCAATTTTTCAATAAACTGCAATTTTCAAAATTTTGCACGCTTTCGAAATTATAATTAAATTATTGGGCACGTTCCAACCCGCTCTCATTGCTCTAGATCCATTGTTTACCTTTCTGCACGGCCGCGACGCAACATTCAAATGTTTTGTCATAAATTTGCATGGCACAATGCGAACATTTTCACCCGACCTAGTCCCGTTTTTCCTTGTTTTGTTATGTTTCTCATTTCTTTTTTTTTTTACTTGGTTTGGGTTCGGCTAATAAATAGATTCCGCTGGAGTAATATTTGAGCTGTCATAATTTTCGCAATCATAATTTTAGCATTTTACTATGGGGCGTGGCTGTGACCCCGGCAGGGGGTAAGTGAGCAGCTGCCAAGGACAAAATCAATAGGAAATTGCATAGAATTTTTTGCAGTTATGCCTAATTAGGCAGCAGGGAGACAAGTTCTATAAAAAGTGACTAGGCAGTTTATTTTATATGTATTGAATTTACTTATCTATGTAATAAAAATTTGTTTTATTTTTAAATGGCACGACTACGTTTATTCCTGACTACAGTTTATGAGAATCGCGCAGAAAGGCAATACTACTTTTCTTTTTTTAGTCGAATGCCGATAATTCGAAGAGGAAAGAGGATCACATTTTTTACGAATTACACTGGAATTCGATTTATCGAACAGGAATTTGAACGCATTTTTTTTTCAAAGGGGACAGCATTTTTTACGAATTATCGGGATTCGACTGTAGTTAGTTACTTCAAAATAATATTAATTATTGATCTGTGATATACGAGTGATTTACATACATGTTCATATACAGAAACATACAAAAATATACAGATACGTAGATACATTGCTCGCCACTTGAATAGAACACCCTCTAAGCCTAATTTCAACCGCCCACTGCTAATTTTAATTTTAAATTAACAGACATTTCATTATGATTAAGAAACTATAAGGAGGACTTCATATTAAATTGTTAAGTAATAACAAAATAATATATACAAAAATCTGCCAAATAAAGTTATTCAAGAATTTTAAGTATATACATATATATTCAATACTATAAAGTTTATTTTCATCAGAAGAAAACAGTTTTGCAAGCCTGAGTCGACTATGCTTCACTTGCAGGAAAGAGCATTTTTAAAACTATCTTTTGCTTTTAATAGCTAAAAAAACTTTCTGATCGGTATTTGGTACATACATACATATATATCTATTATGGAAAATTTGAAAATAATTTTGGATGCGAAAATACTTTTGCCTATCACTGTATATACTTATGTATATATGTCTATATGTACATATAATCTATATATACAATATACAATTATTTGCTCAAGGTACAATAATGATCAGATAATAAGACGAAGATGTTGTTTGAAACAAAAATTCCAATCCAAAGCCAACGATGGCCAACTAGCTATTTTAAGGTATTCCATTTTATTTTTTATACCAACGACAAAACTTAATTATCGGCACACTTTTTTGTTTTAATGATATCCAAAGTAAAATGCGTTTCGACTTAGTTCACAATAGTCTTTGAGTGAGCCGCTTAAGAAAATAAAACAAATTTAAAAGACTTAATTAACTAACTGGCAAAACAAAAGACGGTGCTTAAATAGATGTTACGGATATTCAGTTACATAAAGCAGAGCAGCAGATCGACTTGTGGGATCGATCTCAAAAAAACTGAAACATTTCACTTTAGTTTGCTTGCACCACATCAAAGTGGTTGCAGATGATGTTGATGTTGAAGTTGATGTGTGTGGGCTGCTGTTGTTGTTGTTGTTAGCGGAAGAGTACCTGGTGCCTAACTGGGAACATTAGCGGTACCTATTTGGGGCCCAATAAATTGTCAAATTACTTGAAATGTGTGGAGACACTTTTGCGAGACATTTATGGGCCACAAATGTCGCTGGTCGTTTGCTCCCGAGAGTCTTCCGTTGCGACTTCTCATAAATATTCGATTCAAATGCAAAAGCGAAAAGCGAAAAAATGTTTATTTATGCCGCATATATAACCATTATAATCAAATTAATACACTCACTAAGTGCAATCAAAATAACATAAATAACTTTTCGGCTGCGTGGCCAAAAAAGAGTTATGCGTTTATAATTTGGACTTAAGAATGCCCTACCTGCGATCCGAGAAGTGTGGTCTATAGGTTTTTCTAGTGGATTGGTTGCTGAAGAAATAATAAAAATATATTTATGTATATAAATTTTAAAGATATTGGAAGATATCGTGAATTTTAATATATATATTCTCGTGTACATTTTATATATATTTTTTAAAGAAAAACGTATATTGAATATTGTGCATAAATTTATAAATATAATTTTGCAAAAGCGAGTTTTAGTCAGCAGAAATTTTAATCTGAGCCAAGGACGCTTTAGAATCTTAAGATAATAAAAGTTTTTGCTGAAGTCAAATATCATTTCGTCGCCTTGGGCGCAACTTAAGTTATTAATGTTTTTGAAAATTAATTTCAATTTATTATTAACGTTAATGACCTTAAGTCAGCTTATATTTAATTGAAATATTCCATGAGATGATTTCTTAAAGAACAACTTTTAAGTTGGGTTATTTATCAATAGAAGCTTGGAATATATATAAGTATATTTTGGCTTCTTTCATAATGTCAAGATATACAAAAATGAAATGTAAGAACTTTATATGGATAATATTATAGTATCACTTATAAGAATATAGAAAATAATAATAAAGTTTTAGATTTTGATTTGTAGATAAACTCAGTTTCGGCCTAGACCGAAGCTTTTCAATTCGTTTTGATTTTGTTTTTTTGGTTTTATGACGCGTGCGGGCAATTTGATGACGCTGCTATTTACAACGTTGCCATCGCTATCCGCATCAGCAACACCAGCAGCAGCAGCAGCAGCAACATGGACGATGGAATCGACCCACGCACAACAGGAAGACATTTTGGCTGGCGGCACGCATTGCTCTGCTTTGGAGAGCTGTTTTTTGGCAACTTAAAATGAATTAAGGCAATTGCAGCAGCAACATTAACAACAACAGCAGCAGCAACAACTTTCATGTGTGTTACAAGCGCTTGTTGTGTTCGCAGTTTGTTGTTGCTGTTGTCTGTGTTTTGGCAGCAATTAATCGGCATTAAAATTTATAACGCTCTGATAATTAATGGTCTGCTAATATGCCATAAAATTAGTTTGCTTGCAACGTTCAATTAAGGATTACTTGTAACAGACTGTATCTATTTATCTTTCTAAGTGTATCTGTGTGAGTGCGTGTGTGTGTGTGTGTGTGTGTGTGTTACTTCCTCAATGGCATAAATCAAAATGCTTATCACGCACTTATGAGTGCGACGCCATCGACCCATTGGCTTAGTCAGCAGCAGCTCCTGCTCCAGCTATTGAGAATGTGAATGTGACGCGTAATTGCATAACCTGCGCAGCTTGGGAGGCGTGGCAGTTGGGGGCTACTGCCAGCCGTTAAAGGTCAAGAGGAAGCGCCATAATTCGCCATATTGTGTTCCGTTTGATTGCAGAAGCCGCTGGCCGCGGGGGCCGCACCTAATGCCTCCCTCCGCTTGCATTGAGCAACACGAAATGCGAAATATGAAGAGGGACTGCGGGGCAAAGGTGCGCGCGAATCTAAAGTCAATAACGAGCCGACAGGAAGTGAAGTCCTCGCAAGGAGCAACCGGTTTCCTTGGCGTCTCTGGGTCTCTCTGGCAGACTCTATTTATGTTTATTGTTGTCGACTTTTCCTTGGTGGATTGCTCTTTTGAAATACTCTTTATAGAGAGAATTGTATATTTTTTAAAGAAATATGTAACGCCTTGGAAAAGGGGTAAGTTTGTAAAAGTTATTATTATATTATTATATTATATGGGAACTATTAGAAGAATATTCAGTTTCTGTATGAAAATCAATTTTAGTTTTAAAAAATTAACTAATATCAGTTTTCCTTTTCAAGTTTAGATAAATGCTGCATTTTAAAATAAGACTACGGTACCATATGGCTTTATAGGAAAAATCAGTTAAGAATTAACATTTGAATAAATTATAATTAATTTTTTTAAATATTTTCTGACCAATCCCTATTGATAGTCCTCAAACCTGTATGAAATTTGACTATATGGCACCTACATAAATCTTCTATAGATCTCGTATTAAAAACTTTCAAATAACAATTAATCAGAAAGGAAAATGGAAAACCATTTCAATATCTTTTCCAGATTTTATGATAAAACAGAAAAGCAGAAGCATAAGCATGAAGTCAATAGCAGTAAATATCTTTTAAGCCCTAAGAGTATTTCATGTTCGGAGCTAATTTTGTATTAATTTTTTTTCTTCATCTCTGCCAGCTGACCTTTTGGCATGGGAGCAGCAACAAATTGCCAAGTAATACGAAACTCGGCATTGTGTATAACATTTGAAGTTGCCAGATGGAAATGCCGTCATCGTCATCATCGCCATCATCGCCATCATCGTTGTCTATCATTGGCTATGTCGTGTTTGGTTTAAGTTTTAGCGTTGGCTTTTTAAATTCCCGCAACCAATATGATTTATGTAAATGCTGATGCCAAAATGTCAAGTGTGTTTAGCTGTTCGAGTGGGAAATTTCATTTCATTTGCTGATGGCTCTGTCGATGAAGCTGTTTATCCCAAATAGGTCCATTGTCTTTTAGGCAATTAGCCAATTGCTTTTGTTTTCTGTTATCAGAGTGAGAATGGACAAGAGTTTATGGCAGCTGAGACCAGCTTAATATGGTATTAATGTAGGACAGGAGAAGTCAAAATTTGACAGAACCCAATTAATATAGCAGAAAAACATTGACTTTATAAAGTAGCCCTGAGTTGAGTCTTAACTTTTACGGATTAGCTAGCAAAGAGCAGAGTAAAACATAGCAAAATAATTAGTTTACAAGGGAACATTCTACCTTGGTTGTAAAGGTCTATTAAAAACTTGATTTAGTTTTAAAAGCTCAATTTTATTTGGTAATTTTGGGATGTGCTTTGAAATTGTAAAGTATATTTTAAGCTGCATTCAATTCTTGTTCATTCTAACATTAAATAAGATTTCAACTTGAGGATGTTTATGTTTCTTAGACTAAAACTTAAATATCTATTAACAGGTTGAATGGGTGGGTAGAGTTAAATTTTATTTGGTATTTTTGGGTTGTGGTCTAAAATTTTAAAGAAAATTTAAAGCTTCAATTAATTTTCCTATTCTTAAGATTAAAGAACTAAAAATTGATTCGCTTAAACTAAGAACTAGTTATAAGGTTACCTTAAGCTTCGATTATTATAATATAATATTAAATTCAACAGCATTTGTCTCTATCTCACTCAAGTTTTTGCTTTCTCATATTAACTTTTATATATTTTTATTAAATTTGTAAATTGTGTTTTCTCTAAAAGTCGATAAATCCATATAGTTGAGACTCACATTAAGGCCTTTGCAAAACATTTCATTTTATAAAATAGCCCCTGCCTAAAAGCTTGTCTGGCTATTATTATCTAAGCTCCAATTAAGTCCCTCTCTTCTAAAAAGTCTGCTGTAGGCTCTAATCAGTTTTCGTGCTTATGCATTCTATAGTAGCTGCAAGTCAAGGCTTCGCCTGGGTCGCCCCTTTGTGTCAGATTTGTCCAATTATTTATTTACGCATTTGCTTGGCCCGGAGAGTGACTTCAAGGCTGGCATGGACTATCTAATGGCATGATAAATTAGTTTATTTGAACTTAAAATAAGCTAAACGCCGGCCATAGATAAACGCGCACATGTTCCCTTTCATATTTCGAGTGCACATTGATAAAGTAGAAAATTGAATTTGTTAACTTCTTGAACCGGCTGCCCTCCACCGGGCTCAGCGAGAAATCACAATTCAGAATTCAGAATTTAGAATTTAGTGTTCTAAACGCATTAATCATGAGCGCATTTGACACTGCGGTGGGCACCGAAAAAACCAACAAGTGAGAATGCTGCTCACTTCGGTTGCTACTGACTGCTTAATGCTCTTCATAGTTTAGAAGCAGTAGAATATTTATAGATAAGCATTTTAGGACTTGGAATAGCTCAAACGAAGTAGCTAGAATATTGATAATACTTTTTTACAGAAGATTACCTATGAGGATCTTCTTTAAAAAAGTATTATATATTAAAAATATATTATATTTCAAAAATTTATGGACTTTAACTGTATAGCTATGATATCTGTATATATTTTGTACAGCAGAGGATGAGATTTAAACAGATAATTTATAGATCGAGCTAGTATTGATTCAACTGCCAAATTTATTGGATTTTAGCAGTTTTACTGTACAACACTTTACTTTTATTCCTTCTTTTATTTTATTTTTCTTTCAAGCTATATAAATTATCTTTAGGTGTAATCTGCATACATTTCTTAGGTATATAACTAAGTTTAGAGGATAAATAATTATATTTTTACCACAGTTATATTATTTATATTATTTATATAATTTTATAATTATATTTTTACGACAGTTATATTATTATTTTCTTACCAAATTAAATCTAGCATTTAATACTAAGCTTCTTAATGACTTAGCACATGTATATGATGAATATATTTCAGAGAGATGCAGGACCCATTGGTTTTAACGAAAATTATAAAGTCTAAAATTTTAAAAGAGTAAAAATTCCAGATACTATATAATGTTTATAAGGATGGCAAAATCAATCTATCTAATACATGCTATGTACGCAATTTATGCTGAATATATATGCGATGTATGCTATATATGCTATATATTATATAGATGCTATATATGCTATATATGCTATATATGCTATATATGCTATATATGCTAAATATACTATTGGATCGTTCACTAAGAAATTTCGTTTCATGACAACAGCTGATCTTATTGAATTTTTTCGCAGCCAATTTCAACAGCTGATATAGTCAAGCTTATTTGTAAATTATATAATTTATCACATGCATATATATTCTAAATTTAAAAAAGAGCCTTCATTTAAATACCCGCTTAAAGACGCCTCCAGTGTAACTATATAATCTGATCAGTCTATCAAATATGAGCTCACACAAAAATATATTCTAAATTAGAAGTCTCTCGCAGATGGATAGACAAAACCAATAAACTTTATTTAAATTTTGGTAAACGCGCATTAAAAATTGATAAAGGCGTCAACTGTGGGTCGACACGAATGCAGTTTATCAAACCGTTGTCACACGTCCACGTCTGGCGGCACATTCTGTGCGGCACACAGTGAGTCAGTTGCGGCATGAATGGAGTCTGTTACAGTTGGCTGTTGCATAGCTGAGGAGGCAGTTGTTGCTTCGGTTGCTGTTGCAATTGAGAGAAATTGCCAAAGAGACATAAATAGAAATTAAAAGCGCAATGCGCACAAATGATATTACACCATTAAATGCGCCATTTAAGTGCAAGGCAAGACTTGGACGCGACTTGAGTCCGACTCTGGATTTAATTACAGCAAATTGCTAGTTGTTTCCAGCCGCTAGGTGGCGTCCCAGTGCATCGGCAATGTGTTAATTCAATTTAATGTGGCCATTAGACGGACCCCCTGACCCAATTGAAGTAACCAGACAGCAACTGGCTTGGGCAAACTCTCTGCCAATCAGTCAGTCAGTCAGTCAGTCAGTCAGTCAGTCAGTCAGTCAGTCGGTCAGTCAGTGAATGAAGCGGAGGCATAATTGCGATTTGCTGTCGTTTGCAAGGGGCAATGTCAAGGTAACCAGTTTTGATTACAGCTCGACGCGTGTCTTTCTTTGTGTGTGTATTTCTTAAGTGTGTCTGTGTGTGTGTGTGTGTGTGTGTATGTGCCAGCATGACATAATTGGCAATTGACTACCTTCTCTGCACAACTGGTTCGGTTCGTCGTTTTCACTGCAGGATGTCCGCCTCACAGAATTTCATAATTTTCCAATATGCGCCGCTCGGAGGCCTGGGCCACTTGAATTGATTGATTACCAAAGACCAAGACGAAGTCTTTCCACTTGAGCAGCTTCAGCATTCACAGCGTATGTGGGTCGATTCACAATCGCAAAGTGCAAATTTGAACAATTCCAACATTTTGCATGCATCATAATCAAACTCCGAGTTCTGTCAGGAAAAAGCGAATTTTTTTGATTGGGTATGGAGACTAGGTGTTTGCATATGACAGGTGTTGGAGAAAGAAAGAGAGAGAGAGAGAGAGAGATAGAGAGAGAGAGAGAGAGTAAGCAGTTATATTAAAGCTTATGCAAAGTGACTGAAAGTTAGATCTGTTAAGAGTTAAGATAAGCTAGCTAAATATTTTTTTGTTACAAATTTCTGTTGTAAATTATTAGAAAATTCTAGTTCTACATAAACCCGAATTAAGTTTCTATGTATATCCTGTTAAGCTGGAATTTCCTTGATATGGTATAGTATAGTATTATATTTTAGCTAAAATAAACTTCAACTTGAAGCTGTTTTTCCACATTTTACTTAGCTGATATCAAAGTCTGTTTTCACCTTACTTATATTTGACCTTTACAATGTCATGAAATATTTGATTATTAATATTTTTCAGCACTATCCTTTTTCTTGAAAGTCTTTCCTTCTTAGTCTTATTTATTTAGACTTATGACTCTTAACTATGGAAGAACGCGAGCTGCAGGAACATTGATATCATACAACAACCACAATCCGAAGATACTGAGGACTATTACTAGGGCAACATGATATGTTCGAAACGAAAACATTCACAGTGGTCTGAACATTCAGTAGAATGAAATCTCAAAGTAAAAAATGAAATAGCTCACCAAAGCATTAAACTATGAATGTATCCCGCAAGGTGTTACTATCGAGCATGCAACCGAACGCGTCTTCAGCTCAACAACTTTCTAGTCTAGCTATATAACTATTGGGCCCGTAATCCTCATTCAGAGAACATGACTGAAAGTTAAATATTATTATAAGATTTGATACACTTATTGTTAGACTCATTCAAAAGAAGACCCAATAAAAAATATATTTTTAAATATTTGCAGTAAAACTCAACGGTAAAAATATGTTATGTATGTGCGTGAAAATCATGGAAAATTTAAATTTTAATTTATTTTTGAAGCGCATTTAACTTGCAGCATATCAAATTAGTTGCAGTTTTCTTGGTTGCGAAGCAGATGCCACTGCCTTATGACGCGCCCTGTGACCCCTACTCTTTCTCTCTCTCTCTCTGTCTGGTGCTGCGAGTGTCGACGGGTAAATGACTCCAGTTTGATTTGTTTGGGTTGCTGCTGCCGGGTTGCTGCCCCATGACGCCCCTTGGTGCCACACCAGCAGATTATTGATGTCTGTTGTTTGTGCTGTTAAATTGAAATTGTTTTTGGGTCTTAGGCCTGGCAGGCGCCCATGCATATTGTAAATTGTAAATTGTCTTTATCAATTTGAAGTGCTAGCCGGATTATTTATGCAACTTGCCATGCATAGTTCCAATAGATAAAGTGCATGGCTTACGACTGCGACTGGCTCGAGTTGGCCTGGCTCCGCTCGGCTTGACTTAGTTCGCATTGAAGTGTTGGGTCTTGGTCTTTGGGTCTCTGGGTTCGACTGTTATTTTTTCTGTTCACATGGCTCCGCTACGTGCGTGCTTTTTGGGTCAATTTGGGCTTAAATTACGCCAGCGATTGGCGTTTGCTGAAATATTCAAATGATCGCAGGCGTCGCTGACAACTTCATTCCAAAAGTCGCACAGTCGCACAGTCGACAGACCCCAGTTGCCGTTGCATTGATTCATAAATGCATACAAACAACAAAATTAGTGCAAACAATGGCCAGGATTAAAATGAGAAGCTATACCGCACACAATAGGTCTGCAATCAGCGGCCCAGGACCTGCCGCTCCCTCCCTCTCTCCCTCCCTCGCTCGCTCTAATTGCATGCCCTTTGTGAGCCGGGGCGTGTGAGCGGGCGGACTGCTTTTGACATGCCAGCAGCAAACAGGATTTGAATTTTGTGGCCTGCTGGTCACTTTCTACGGTATCCTTGCCAAATTGTTTCCTTTCACATTAGCGCAGACAACGTAATCGCTTTATAATGCTGCCAGAGTTGAGGCTGCACACTTTCCTACATGCTAGCAGCTGCCTACAGCTAGGTGCAACCCCTAGTCCCCTCTCCCTCTCAAATGAAGCGCATCTAAGCCTTTGCATCAGTCAATGGTTGCGATTTTCACGCATTTTCGTAATGTTTTTCACGCCAAATCTTTGGCTACTCATTGGAATTGCTTTATTTTCATTCTCATTGAACTTTCACTTTTTTTTTGGTTCATTCAACGCGTCTTTAATTAATTTTTCGATACCCGAAAAAAACAAGATTTTATATTTATTTTTTTTTGTAACCCTTTTTCCCTGTTTTTTCCATTTTTTCCTCTTTTATGTTGGGCAAAGGGTGGAGAAAGGTTTATCGTCGGGTTAGTCGGTTAGTCGGGCACGTTGATAGCGAAAGCAACGGTTAATTTGCGCTGATTGATTTATTTGCTTTATTGAAAATGTGCCGGGCTCATTTTTTTACGGCTGTGAAATCGAAACCAGAAGCCTGATGGGCAATCATAATTCCATATTTACTTTGTGAAATTATATTTGTTTTGCTTGGGGCGTGTACGCAGCTCATTCAGAGATAAAAAGAGAGTGGAAAGGGAAGGAAAGATGGGATATTTAATTGGCATGAGTGCAACTGGCAGAGGCAGAGATAAAAAAGATAACAGAGAGTAGAATTGAGAGTGTGATTGTAGAGACTTGAATATACTTTAAATATATATTTTGAAATAAATTCTTTAATAATTAATTAATTATTATAAAGTCTCCAATTTAAAGACTTTAAAATAAATCTAGGAATTTCATCATCTATTGTATATTTTATACTTTATCTCATGTTACATAAGAGTACGATAACTAATATTAAGTGACAACTGTATCATCGCCAGTAAAAAGTGACCATCTCTAGAAAAGAAGAAGAAAAAAAAGAGACAATTCATTTAGACAATTCATTCGTTGAAGTAAGCGGACGAAAACAAACTACAATTCTACCTACTACAGTACATACTTCGCCACTTAAATAGGACACTCTCTAAGCCTGGGGGAATATACTCTACAGATATATCATAGAAGAAATTCTTTAATAATAAATTAATTATTTTTAAGTCTCTAATCCAAAGTTTTTTTTTAAAGTAGGAATTTCATCACCTATTGTATATTTTACAGTGTATTATATATATATATATATATATATATATATATACATAGTATTTTATATATATATATATATACATAGCTCGCCACTTAAATAAAACACCCTCTGAGCTTGAGTTCAATCGCCCCCTGCACCCAAATCAAGCATGCTAGGGACTTTACTTTAAGTAACCTTTATTAAAAAGTATTGAGGTTCTTAAAAGAATACATTTTTTTTGTTGAATTGTGCTATTCAAGACTCCCAAATCTTGTTAGATTTTTGTAAGTATTTTTTTGTTAATACCCTACAATTTAATACGAACTATTTCTTATAGTATATTAACAATAATGAAATTGGGTCTCCAGCATGCTTGGTTTGGAAGCAATGTGCATTAAAAAATAAGGGTGTATAATATGTAGATTCTATGTTCTATGTTAAAATGTTTGAGACATAAGAAAAAACTTAAAAAAATTAAGTAAATATTTCTTTAATTATAATTCTTGTTTCTTAATTATGGATATTTATGGATAATTATAGATAATTATGAATTAGCAAGTTTAGTGCTTCTTCCATTAGCTGAAATGTTTTAAATTTTAAATATATCTCAATCTCCTAAAATATCTTTAACCTCACATAATCTTTATATCTTTAGATTTTCTATACATATATGATTCACAACTTAATTATGCCCTTTGTAAAATATTTTATGATACGAAAATTCCAAAAAAGAAGAAAAAAATGTTATACTAGAAAACGAGTCAATGTCTTAAAGTAAAACATATTAAAACTGAAAGCTATTAATGTGAAAATTATGTAAATTTGCTTTTAACACTTTTAATAATCGTATGCTCTGATCAATCGCTGAAGGTCACTTCGTATTTGGTTGACCATTTAAATATTTTTGTCTCAAATTGTCACCTGCTGCCCACTTGGCAGATGGTGGCAACCCAGCCACAAAAACTATATTTGTGTTTGCGTTTAAAATTATGATTAACGATTCATCCCACATAAGTATAAATGGCTATGTTTTTGACCGACTTGCGGTAGCAGGCTTTTGACTAATGCTGCCGACTGCGAAGATCGTAATGATGATTGAGATGATTGTGATGCTTATGATGTTTATGAATTAGATGGCTTTCAGTCTGCAGTTAACAGGTATTCCCCACATTGTTTTACGAGCATGCTAAGTGCTTCATCACATTGAGTAGCTGCTGCTCAGTTATAGCTCATTGTTTGGAGCGACGACTGTACCGAGTGCTAAGACGCCCATATAGTATGCATGTCCGATGTTTCAATGATGTGTCAGTTGCCTCGCCCAATTGCTGTTGAAGCGCGACGCGGCTTTCGCTCGCAAGTCAACAAACGAACGAACGAAAAAAAAACTACTTTAAACTATGCAACTGGGTTAGGTTTTGGCCAGGGGCAAGGGCAACGGGAAGCAGCCAGAGAGCAGCATTAAATCTGTCCGCCCGTCATGCACGTCCGCCTCTCCGGAGATAGCTCTAATGACAGTTGACAGATCGCGGCACACGCCTCAAAAAGGTGTTGTCAATCGCCTACGAATGACGAATGTGTTGTTGTGCCAGCGCCGCGACACTTTCAAGTGCGTGGCAGACGCTGCTGCTGCGCAGTCGCAACGACGAGTCCTTGCACGCATGTCACTGACAATTTGTCACAAATCACAAGTAAGGCAAAAGGGGTGTCCTGTCAGAAGCGAGAGAGAGAGAGAGAGAAAGAGATAGATTGCTGCTGTAATCCATCAGGCGTCATTTGGCACGCTACGCTTCAATGTTGCACGTTGTCGAAGCGTGTCAGGGACACGCCTCCTAAGCAGCTGCCCAACGGTGCCAACAGCCTTTCGTTGCCCCATGTTGCATAATTGCTCGTAAAAATGCTCGTGCCATAAAAATCATTGACCGAGCGACCCGAAAACCCAGTCGCTCGCATACTCCTTTTTGTTGTGACACACAGGATTGGATTTTATGTGTGTGTATGTGTGTCGCTGCTCGTCTTCGGTTTACAACTTGGCGTAATTAAATGCAATTAGTTGAACTTGCAACAGCGACAGCAGCAGCTGTTGCCCCAGTTTCATTATCCAGGGCAGTAAATTAGTCGGAAAATGCATAAAATATTCTGTCACAAATATCATAAAAAAATGGCTCAAACACCAACTGAACAGTTACACTGATTTGATTCTGTTTTATTAAATTTTCGTTGACATTGTTGTTGTTGTTGTTGCTGTTATGCTTGTTACCCCCGTAGCTGCTGTCGGGGTGGTGCGGCTGACCCCTCGAGGCTGCCTCTTCAAATGCATTTTTTATGCAAAATCTAAAAAAAATTCTTTATGAGTTTTTCATAAATTTCATATTCATTTTTTATGGATTGCTCTGTAGTTGCTTAATGTCGATCGACACACCCCTGAAAAAGTTTTCTGGAAAATTGTGTACTACAAATTTTTTTGACTAAGGGTAGTCTTTCAAAATTATTAATGAGCAAATATCAAGACTATATTCATGCGGCTTGTCATTCAAGAAGACTATATTTTTTTACATTTATGTAGTATTATTATATTATATAATTAATAATAATACAGTCGAATCCCGACAATTCGTCCCCCGCTAAAAATGTCTTTAAATAAAATTCGTTCGAATTCCAGTGTAATTCGTAAATAATGTGATTCCTTTGGCATTTAGAATTTTCGGGATTCAACTATATTTAATATTTTTCATAAATAACCAATCGCAATCCACAGAAGAATATATTTATATTTAAAAAAAATTCCAACCTCAGATGCAAAGCTTTTAATGAAGTCTAGTTTTTAAAGCATCTCAAACTAGGGCCTTAACATTTTCATTTATAACTAAAGCTGTGCTTATATATGACGATATTAGGACTAACCTAAATCGAGAGTTAACCTTTAATATAAATTGGCTTAAGCAGTAAATCTAAATTTTTTGTAAGGTTTGGCTATTGAGTTCTATGCATCTAGCTAGCTTTTAAGCATCTATATGTCGATCTTTTTATCAAATATATTTGCTAGCTTTAGCCAACAGAAGTGCTTTAGTTTTCTGAATTTGAAATAGGCTAAAAGACAAACTAATATAACTTGAGAGGCTCAAAGCCTGCACCAATGCATAACACCTTTTCAACCGCAACTCATGACAGGGCTTACAAATTATGAGTCACAATGCCTGAAGGCCTATGTCACAAAGACTTCTGATAGCGCTGCCTCATCTCATACCGAGAATGGAGCCTTGACTTGCTTTGAAGGCAAAAAAAAAAAAAAATGAGAATGCGCTGCAAAAGCTGAACAATGAGCACACACCTGAGCACACCTAGGCACACCTTTTAATTAATTAGCAACATCAAGAACTTAAAACTGTTGCCAAGGCATTTGCAACCGTAGCCAAAAATAAATGTCATTAATTTGTTTGAATTCAAGCAGAGCTCTTTTAGATGAGAGAATGTGTGTGCGTGTGTGTGTGTCTGTTTGTGTGTGTGGGTAGCTCTTAAACTCTCGGCATAATTAGTTGAAGATGGGGCCCAATCCCAGTTCTGTTTTTTGGCTGTGTAATAGAATATGTTGGCGTTACGATAACAATGACAACAACAACAACAACAACAACAGCAAAAGCAGCTCAAGGCTAGGCCGCATGAACCCAAATGAACTTTCGATTGAGGCAGGTCTGCAGATGAAGATAGAGCACAAAATACATGAAATTTGATTTGCATATGCATATGCGTGGGGATTCAACGTTTTCGGTTACGCAACGATTAGAATAACAGAATGGCAAGTACGAACTGTTATCATAAGCGAATATGAAGTTAATAAATATGCACTTGAAGCTTGATTTGGCTAACTTAGCATTAAGAACTGTTTCCGTTTTGCTAATAGCTTCAGCTATCTTTGCAATTCATCTATTGAAGCTGGAGATTTGAACTTGAACTTTAACTTTAACTTTAACTTGAACTTCAACGCAAACTCTTTTGTACCTTCGTAAGATCGGAAATCATTTGGCAGAGATAAAGTCTTTCAAACATTTAATTTCGCAAACATGTGTCAAAATTGGTATAAAACTTAAAAACGATTTATGAAAGTAAAAATCTGGTCCAAATATATATATATATATATATATATATTTGCACGATCGAACATCATTTGATAAAGTAAAACTTATTTGAAGTTAAAAAAAAATGTCTGTTTCCGCGTTTATCTAATTTTGAGAAAAGAAATTTGATAATACAATGATTGACTGACTATAGCAAGAGTATTTATGATTAAATTTTAAAGTGGGCTACTTCATTTGAGGCTTAAAGATTCGGTTTATCGATTTGCATTTAAATATTTTCAATTGATTTTATACTTTAAAAAAAATATAGATTCCGAAAAAATTAAATAAAAAATTAACCTTTTAAATTTTAGATGACCCAACTTAGGCATTTTTCTCCCAGTATCCAAATGATATATCATTTTGCATAACTGCGAATGAAGACTTTCGTTTGATATTCCCAAATTTAAGTTCTGAAAATTAAATGAAAATTTTGATGGTAGCTGAGGGTTCTCCATTTTCTAGTATGCCGAGCTATACTCATAGCTAAAAAATTGTTTAAAAAACACTTTGTCCGTGCGTCTATCTGCCCGTGTATCTGTATAGCCGTCCGTCTTTGTGTCTGTATATACGCAAAAAGTATTTTACCACTAATATCAGCAGCTTAAAATACTCAAAAACGCTAAAGCAACTTTAAAATGCAAGCAAATTCAAGCGAAAGCTAATTTCTCTTAAAGAACTGCAGTCGTAGCATGTGGCTTTCCCCTTTAAGCACTCTCAAATAAAAGATGATGATATTAAAGCCGTCGAGGTAACGGCAAAATTGAAAGAAGTGCTTTTCATTCTCTAGCGATTTCAGCTGTCATTTTACTCCAACGAATTTTGCAAAATGCAAATGTAAAGCTAGTTGTGCTCCTAACTGCATTATTCATATGCCAGTCACGTGTGCGAATGCAGATACTCGTTGAGATATGTGAGTCCATTCGATTTCGATATGGCGGGCGGTTTCTAATTGAAAGTGTGTGCCATTGCGAAATAGAATCTAAATTAATGAAGCATTAAGTTTGGCAGAGATTTGCGAGAGATAAGTAAAAAGCAACCGCAGAGATAATAGAGCTGAGCGCTACTTGATTGCAATCAGAATGTGTGTGTGTGTGTATGTGTATGTGTGTGTTTGTCCCTGATTAAGGCTTGTGGAGGGTTCGATGTTGAGCTGCGGGGGGTTGCAAATTACGATTTGCAATTGAGAGATAAATTTACGCACCACAGCACACGGGACAAGCTGACCCAATCAGCCAGAATGCCAGCCCATAAATAACCGCAGCTATCGATATATATACATATATATGCTAAGTCTTGCTATCGATCAGTAGTACATGCAAAACAATTTAAATGCCTCACTCTCGATATGCCTTCATTAGACTTAAACGTGGGAGCTGCAAGTGGGCGCCATATATCAATCGACAGCTAAATCTGTGGTCCGATCGTAGCCCCAACCCAAGCCGCGATTTTAATAATCCAAAGCGTGCCTGTGTCGGCGAAACAACAAATAACAAATGAAATAAATGAAAATGGTGCAATTTTGATTGATTTATAATTGAATGTGAATTGTTGATAAGATTATGATAAACGACATTCATATGTGGCCCCCAGTTCCCAGTACCCACTTCCCCAACTCCCCAATTGACAGTCGACAGTTGCCCAGTTTTCCAGTTGCCAGTCCGCCGTTGACGGTGACGTTGACGTTGATCGGCGTTGACTGGCCGAAAAAAACAGGTTAACGAACCATAATTATAAGGCGGCCAGCTCCAGCAGCAGCAGCTGATGTATGAATGTTGTCAATAGGAATGGGAACGGAGACGGGGATGGGAGCGGGCTAGAGGACGGGGGCCTGGCAGACGGCATGAATCTGTTTACCGCTCGCCTTTGGCGTCGGCGGCATTGCCAAAACGATGGCAGCGCAACAGTTGCCTTCAGTTGGCCATAAACCAGATGGTAATCAGTTATCGGAATGCCGAACTCTCAATACCCTAAATACTCCAAATACTCAGCTGAGCTGGCGACAATCAGAAATTTGATAAGGCTTATTATAATAATTAAAACAACATAGATGGAAGGAGAAATGGGATAGTGTAGTCAGAGAGAGAGAGAGAGTGTGAAAGAGGGAAAGAGAGAGTGAGAGAGAGAGAGAGAGATAAAGATAAACAGAGACAGAGGGAGA
This sequence comes from Drosophila gaucha, assembly GCA_035045545.1. Classification (NCBI taxonomy): domain Eukaryota; kingdom Metazoa; phylum Arthropoda; class Insecta; order Diptera; family Drosophilidae; genus Drosophila; species Drosophila gaucha. The sequence continues at coordinate 3,868,090 of JAWNOY010000099.1, forward strand.
GAGAGAGAGAGATTGAATGAGAGAAAGAGAAAGAGAGAAATTGACAGAGAGTGTAATAGAGAGTGATAGGGAGAGTGAGAGAGAGTGAAAAAGTGTTTTTTTCAGATATTCATTTATTAAGAAATTTTACAGATGAAACTTTACATTAATATTTTGATATTTGAATTTAGTAAGAATTTATCGAAGGTAGAAGTGCTCAAGGCATTTTTCATTTAAACATTAAATATTTTCTAAATACTTCTAAAGCTAGCGGTATCTAAGGTAAAAGGAAGAAGACATCATCATCAAAATTGTAAGAGAGAACAAGGAGAACACAGAGCGGAAATTAAGGAGAGAAAAATATTGAAAATATATGTTTCAAAATATGGATAAATTATATTTAAGAAAATAGGATGATTGCAGTGCAAGAAGAAGCACTAAGTGCATACTAAAAAAAGGAAAAGGATATTTTGAAAAAAAAACAAAAACAAAAAAAAACAGTTTAAAAAAAGAAAAAATATATTTGTTAAATTTAAGATTAATTTTTGTTATATTTTAAAAAGAAACTCACAAAAAAAACAAAATATCTCAAATAATAAAATATAAATATCATAAAAAACGAAGAGAAATTACATTACATAGCTCATATACCTCTCTGGTTCGCTTTGAAGTGTAGGTCGTAAAAATGTATCGGCAAATCGTCAAATTGGCATCAAATGCATAATTTTGGTCGTCGTATCGATATCGATTTACATTTTCGTCGTTGGTTTTTGTGGCTAATAATAAAATCAATAAACGCACATTGAAAATTGCATATTTGAAAATAGTTAGCTTGGAAGTCATGAGTTTTGTATAATAGTTGGATAGATCGCCTGCTGTGGGCACCGACCGGGTTTTTTTTGTTTTTTTTTTGTATTTTGAAGGCGACATTTAATTGCCAGCCTTTGAGATTTTGTGCGTGGTCTTGGGCCAGTCTTGTGATCTCTCTCTCTATCTGCATCTCGCTCGCTCTCTATATCTCGGTTGGCTGTAATTTTTTGTCACTAGGAAATGGTTTATGTGACTAGCCGATCGGCAGCGGCGGTTGGCTGCTTGGCTGGTTGGTCTCTTGGCCGACTTTTAATTTAAACAGGAAATTATGAATGTTGACTGCAATTTGTTTATGCAGCTGCTGAGTCACATGCCCCTGCCACAAGATTGGCCCCCTCAGATATTGGAAGCAGGCGCAAAATATGCCTCGACAAAAGTTAATTTACTCTGCAAGCATTGTCTTGTTGTTGTTCTGGTTACAGTTGTGTGTTATGTATCTGTTTTGTATCTATTTTGATGGCAAATATTTTACGCTACCTGGCAACTTATAAGGTGCCCCGAACCGCGTCAGCGTCTGTCAGGCATCATTAGCTCTGGCGAAAAGGAGTTCGACTCGAAGTAGAAGTCAGCTTCGGTCATGGACAAGCTGCAATCCATAATTAGTCATGTGCAGCGACTGTCACAGGCTAAATGTATTGAATGACTTGAATGAGCTGAATGGGTTGAATGACTTGAATGACAGATGTCCTGTTCTTATCCACAACTCTCCCCCTCTCCCTCCCTCCCATTGTTAGCTGAGGCCTTGGTTGGTTATTAGTCATTGATATGCGAGGCTTTTGTAACTGCCGCACCTTTGAGGTTATGCACTCGGGCTCCATTCATTGGGTGCAGGAGCATTAAATGTATCTATTATAACTGAAGCTGTGTCGATGTAATTGTATCTAAAGCTGAGCTGCCAAGCTGTCATCGTCAGAGGGCGAACAATTGTCTTCATTAGCTCTGTCTATATTTGGATTAATATCCTTGTAGGGTATTACAATTGCTGTTGATTTATATAAGCAATAGCAGACTTTCTTACAACTTAATGGTTTTCAATTATATAAGCTAATATACCCTGGCTTTTATACCCTGATCAAATTGAATAATTTTAATAATTTTTTTAATTTTATTTCTTTTTCTGAAGTATGTCAATATTTCAACATAGATTGTAGATATTTAAGAAAAAAATTTCACACGTAAGCTATTCTCATTTGAATATTTTTACATATTTATTTTAACATATTGCAAATATATTTCAAGAAATCTTTGAAAATAGTTTTGAAGATGATTGAAGAGGTTTGATGTCATAGTTCACATGCTATTAGAGAAACGGCATTTGTTAATAAAAATTTTATTTATTTTATTTTTTTCTTTATTATATTTCATTTAGTTTTTATTATATTTAGTATTTGCATTTGTGAAAAGATTTTGTTATATAAACTTATCCCTCTTTTTCAAGTTCCCTCATTTAAAAATTTCAGACAGAATTTAATATTCGTATATTATTTAAAAATTACCTTATATTTGAATTTTATTGTTTAATAAATTTAATAGTAAGCCACGAATCTGTCAACTAAGCTAAATATCTTTACTATACAATTCTAACTTTTTCTCGGTCAAGAAATGTTTTGTTTTTAACTAAATTCACTATCAAAATAAGTTTCATTTGACTTTCTCTCGGCGCTGATAACAAAAGGTCGTGTGTTTGGCACTAATGAGTCTCTGGCTGCTCTTCGTCAAAGTGGATGCTCATTAGGGGCAAAATCAGCATATTCGAGTGTTCGGATGACTTTAAAAACATTCACTTGTATCTTTTACTTCTTTTTGTTTGGGCTTTGGCTTTGGCTAAGCCCTGCCTAAACCCATTTTGCAGCGAATGCTCCAGCTGGCCAATTAATTACCTCTGAGCAGGCCAGCGGGGGGAGCTACAAAATAGTCAGTAAATCATTTTGAACTTGACATTCATGCAAATGGTTGTTGTTTTTGATGTAGTAATCGCTCCATGCGAGGCACAACAACAACAGCAATTAACCGGGGGGAAGAGTCAGAGTTTTGTTTTTGGCTATGTTTAAAACTGGACACGAACAACTTTTTTCGAACATGACAACAACTATTGGGCAGCGACATGATTTAATGAGCATTTATGCAAATCGCTCGACAAACGCATCCTGCAGCCTGCCGACATCCTGCTGTCCATCCTTTTTGGTGGTGCTCGACCACCACCACTCGTAAATCATTCAACTTGTGGTGTTTGCATTTTTCCGACACATTTTGTTTGCTCTTGCGATGCGTGGAGTGAGAGGGCCTTTAGGTAACACAGCACTTGGAATGTGCGTGTGTGGGGGCAGCAGCTCTCTCAAATCAATAGAAAAACCTTAGGCAAGAACACACACAGTTCGGGCACATCACAGACATCGCGTGTGTTTCGGTGGCAGTCCAAACACTTTTGAGTTTCAATCAGGCGTAAAAAGATTCTGCCCGAAAGCAATTTTCACTTTGTATGCGAAATATTTCGGCTCTTTATACCCTAGCAGAGGGTAGTTTAATGAGATCATGAAATTTGTATATTTTGAAAGAGATGCTTTAAATAAGTTTATTTATTTCATGTAATGTTTCACAGGCAAAAATAGTGTAATCCTCATAAATAAACATATATGATGCATATACATATATATTGTTAATAAACTAAGTATTTAAATATATATATATAAATATTTATTGTTAGTAAACTTAGTATCTGGAATTTCGAGATTTTTTAACTAATTCTATTGCCTCTCTCTACCTTTTTACTGTAGATCATGAGTGTACATAAACAACACGAATCAATATGCTTTGAAAATGGAGAATTGGTAAATAATGAATATTTTGAGAATTGTTAATAATAAAAGAAATTTTAAAAATTATATTTTTCATTCAGTATGTCTAAGCTAAGCAGCAGATCTAAGCCAAACGGGCTTGTATCGAAATTGAAGTCCATTATACCCTGAGCCCATTGAATTCGATTTCAGTTTAACTGTTCATCAAGAAACTGCTGAAATAAAAACTAATTCAAAACTTTTATCAGAATTGCTTATTTTTTGTAGAACAAATAGTGACATTCAGATATATATGTAAATATACTCCTTTTTTGTATTAAAAATCATGTAAATTCGACATATTCAAAAACTTTAAAAAATCGTGTAAGATAAACTCTGGATATTTTTCCAAAAAAACTGTGCAAAAGAAAAAAAAGGAAATAAAAATATATTCTTCTTATTATCGAACTAAATAAAATTAAAATTAGTAACCAAAATGAATTTTCCAACTATTTATCAAGCTAACGTTCGAGATAGAGAAAAAATAAGTTTCTGTAAGACGTTGTCAAAATTATTAAAAAATATTATCAAAATCGTGTAAAAAGAGTTAAGTGTACAATGAAGAATCAATTGATTTTTTTTAAATTAAATTACATACAGATTTCATTTTCTATTTTTAATCACATAGATACCTAGTAAGAGCATTCGATATTCGGTATGTGAAACTCAAAATCTCTTGCTTAATTCTTTCAGTAGCTGCCGCTGCCGTTTGGCAATCGGCTAGGGATGGCTGGATGGCTGGATGACTGGGATGGCATCATCGACGGGTCTCAGCTGACGCTCCGGCATACCGAATCCATTGCGCCTCATCAATTTTGCAACAATGCGACAGGAGACACGACAAACGCAGCCAACTGCCTTTCCCTGCAGCTCTGCTCAGCTACGTGACAAGGTGGTCACAATGAAACAATTGTCTGGGCTGCTGATGGGGTCTGGTCGGTCGGTCTTTGGGCTGGGTTGGTCTGTTAGGGTCCGGGAATGGTATGCTCTGGCATTACATGGCTGGCTCTTTGCAATCTCAATGTGCCTCGTGTTGCGGTTGCCTCTTCTCGGTTTGTTTGTTGCCTTTTGCTGCTTATTGATTTTGGTCGAGAGCTCGCTTTGTTTTCTTTTTATTTTATTTTATTTTATTTTGTTGCATGTCTTTGTTTTTTCGTTTTTTTTTCTTGTGGTTAGCGCGTGAAATCAATTGGAAAATGCACCTAATGATTTTCCAGATTTTGCTTTGCTCGAATGACCCAACTGTACTTAGAGCGGAATTTGAGTACTTTTTGACAGCTATGCAAATCTGTGTAGTATGGGCGTGCCACGCCCATTTCCTTGAAATAACTGTAACAACTGTCGGAATGGAATGTCGCTACATTAGAATCATCATTATTGGCACCCCAAGTGGCCCGATGAAGGGTGTAAGACACAGGGTGCAGGCTGCATCCGATAGGCCCAAGGGTTGCCCTCGCTCAAGAAAATAACTCCTTAGACATAGGCGCCTAGGGGTTAGCGCAATCAACGATAAACGTCCCGATGGTGTCTTGCTGCTGGCATAATTATGTCAACTTCTTGAAGTGCCGACACGGCCATCGCCCATTAAATCCACTTTGGGTCGGCTCCTGTTCTCCTTTTCGTCCTCCTTCAGGGCGGAAGTGCGTTGCTCGCAATTTAAAAACGATCAAGCGTAACTATGCGCACGATATGATGAGCTCGTAATTATGGGTGTGTATTTAGAGCACACGACGGGACATGCCTGAAGGTTCGCCTTGCAACTCAAGGGTAGAGTCCTCTCAAAGGTCAGTCAAGGGTTAAAGTAAGATGATAGAACGGGTTTTTGGTCTTTCGGGACGTTTAGCTGAAGAGTTCTGCACTTAAGGTTAAGAGCTTAGCCAGACAGAATTCTGAGACAGTTGGGACAGCTTAAGCCTAATGCTTTCTTATTGTTTTGCTCAAGGTTTTTGGATGTCTAGGACTCAGTTTGAATTTGAGAGGCTCAGACAAACCTTTTAGATCAAGGGTTACAAAATTATAGAAACGGTTAGGCGATGAAAAAGCTTTAGCTTTAACTTCGAATCAAAAGATAGAAATAGGATTTTCAGTCAAACTTTAAAGCTTACTTTATTTAGGCTAGAGCCAATAGTATATTCTGAAGGCTTCAATTACTTAACTATACTTAAATAATAATTGAAATTTTATAAAAATCAACTTATTGCTCAATAGAACATAGTCATATAATTTAAATAGTTTTTAAAAATGGTTTGGGATGGGGTTTCTGGGACTTCAAAGAGATAAACTTAAGGACTCACTGTTTTGAAAAACTTTCTTGGCTAAATAAATTTATATTTATAGTTCGAGTTTATCTGATGGGATTAAAGAGCTTGAGCAGAAAGAATTCTAATATTCCCATATGAAGATGAAACTGAGTGTTCAGGATATAAAATATTTTGCCAGAGTCGTTATCTTGTTGCTATTATGTCAGATTAAAGCCTGGACACTGCCGGAAATTTCCTATATTTTATACAGTTAGAGTTCAAAAGAGATTCATTTGCAATGTCTGTAAAGATTTAAAGCTGAGCTCAATCCCTTTGGGTTAATTCACTTAAGTTGACTTTTAAATTTTCTATTACTAATTCGTTGTTTAGAAAGGGCAGAGGTCAGTGGGTCAGAGCTCAGAGCTGTCATATGAGAGAGTGCACTAGCCATTAATTTTATGGCCTGGCAAGGCATAGATAACAACACCTTCATATGCGGACATATGGCCGCCCACTCGCAAACAAACTCTTTACAGGCCAAAAAGTCCCATACCCAAATGGGCCATTACAATCGACTCCATTAACAATATTGGTAAGGGTCGCACAGCAGCCGAGCTGTCCAAAAAAGAAAAAAATAATAAAAGGGTACACAAAAGGGGCACTAAATGAAAATTATGCGTGTGCCCAACCACTCAACACAGGGGCCTAGGCCAAGGCAAGTGAAATTGTGAAAAGCTTTTAATGCCCACAAAATGACTGTTGCTTTTCCTTTTAGCCGGCTGCTGGCTGTCAGCTCCCGGATTAAGGTCAACGCCCAACGGCCACCCACTAAACAGTAGGCAGCTAAATTTGTGCCCTTTTGAGAGAGCGTTGAAATATTGTTGTTGTTAGGGTTCAGATTCTATTTCCTATTTTTTTCTTTTTTGGCACAACGATTAATATCACTTAATTAAGGTGAAAATGTAGACAAGCGACAGCTGTCAAAAATGGGCGACGAATCGGACGTATCAAATGCCGGACGATAACCCAAAATTACAGAAACTGGAAAAAACTTTCATTTTTTATCCCATTTTGCGTAGCAATTTTCTGAAACTAAAACTGGGGCTGAAGCCGCCGATGCAATTGCGCATGAAAGTTGTTTCGCAGGATTAGGGATTGTCGAAAACATATATTAATAGTTATTGTCATTGTGCAGGGCCCAACACAACAGCAATCAAATCGCATTTGCCGTTATGCCAAAAGCGGATTTTTTGATGGCAATCAATCAGAAGGCAGCAGCCCAACAAAAAAAAGGTCGTTTCATCTGATTTTTTGCCTGTTTTCCTGTTTTTTTTTTGTTGGGGGGTGAAATCAAAATGCATTTAACTTCTGTGGTAGCAGTCGGGTTCGAGCTCGGATTCTGGATAACGGGCTCGTGTTACCATTTGCGGAACAGCCCCTGCGCAAAAAAGTATCTCTGCATTTGGTGCTGCTGTAGATTTCACAACGTCCACTCGGATGCGAGTGTGAACTTTAGATTTGAGCTGGGAGTTGAGTGCATATCACATTAACTGAGTGGGGTTACGCATCCAAAATAAACAGTAAAGCACAGGGAAGTCTCACAGTTTAAATTGTAAGACTTATCAATGTTTGTTTCTTAATCTCGCAGACAGTAAAGAGAGTAGATAGCTTTCGAGGAAAGTCCTATGAAAGCAAAGACTTGAAACTAGGATTATATACTCGTGTATATTAAGTAATAAGGCAAATTCACAAAATCCACATATATACATATATATCCATGTATATATGTATATAGAACTATATCTTCTACAGTTTTGTTTTTATAAACTTATAAACTTATAAATATAGACTGATAATGAGCTCTTCCAATAATCGATTCAAAGATACGTGGGTGCTATGCCCACTCGGACATGACAGTTCGATAAAAGTTTAAGTTGGGAACGAGTAATACAAAGGCGGATGCACTCAACTGCGACTCGAGCATCTGTGAAGTTACAGACGCCAAGTAAAACAAAACTTATTGTAACTTTTAAGCCAGCTATTTTGGAACAGAGTAGCCGGGTTTTGTAAAATGATCTTGTGAATAAAAAAAAAAATTGGTTTTTTTGAAATTTTTCACTTTATTTCGAAGTCATCAGATATAGGGTTCAAACCCCACTCAGTTTAGTTCGTAATTATACGATCCGTTCTATTACTAAAAATATTGCTTGATATCATACACAAGTTGCAAAAAAAGAAAAAAGAAAATAAATATATATATATATATCGTGTCGTTTACTAAGTAATTTCGTTTCATGACTTGCCAAAAGCTATTGCAGCTTGTATGGGATGTGCTACCACACCAACCATATTCTCCAGACTTGGCACCTTCGGACTATTACTTGTTCCGGTCTCTACAGAATTTTTTTTATAGTACAATCTTTATCTCAAATCAGGACGTCAAAAACCACTTGAACCAGTTTTTTCCCAGCAAGGATCAATAATTTTAAGAAAGATGGTAAAAGGTATTTGATCAAAATGGAAAATACATAATTTCATAAAATGTTTTATAAAATAAAAAAAAAACGTGTTAAAATTGCAATTAAAAAAAACGATATTACTTAGTGAACGAACCAATATATTTATTTTCTTTTAAATTAATAGGCTAGTTTTTTTGGATCTGGAAAATCTTGTAATCTTGATTCATATAGCTTTTCAACTAAGCCACTACTAGACATCCTTTGAATGACATATACATATATATTTGACTTTCTAATTTAGAAGTTTTCAAACGATTTCCCCTATCATAAACAGTTTTTGATATCAATTTTCCCTTTAATATTTGTCTAAATGTCAACACATTTATTTATTTATCGTTCTTCATTTCTTTCTAAATATTGAATATGGTTTAAAGCACCCATCCATCTCTCTTCGGTCGCAACTGCAATTTAATCTGTTTGGCGTTTGTAGATTTGGCTGCTGCGCACATTTGACAAGTGCCTTGGCTCGGCTCAAAAGCCGATGTTGTCTGCATTCTCCCCACAGTCACTTGTCTCCCAGTTGTCGCTTTTTGTCTTCCGTGTTGCAGTTTGTCAGTTTGTGGTGCAGGCCGAGTGGCTATTATGTTACATATCCACATTATCGGTCTCTGTGTGGGTGAGTGTCATGTGTCTGTGCCTCTAATGCACTCGAAGCAATCAGCCATGCTCGCATAGATAATGAATGGGCTAGCCTAACCCTCCTCCCCCTCTTCTTCCTTCTCCTCGACCGATGACAATGGGTTCGTTAATTGAATGTTTTGAATGACTTTCTGTGCGTGGGCTCACCTTGAAGGTCGCCGTGAAATTGTAATGCTGTCCTGGGTTTAATTGTCTTTTACGGTTTTGTATCGATTTCAAATTTTAAAAGCTATTGTCGGGCAGGAGAGAAAGACCCTCGAGGTTTCTCTTTAGTTATTTTTTATGGTCAACATATACAATGGAATGGTCTTTATGCTCCTGGCAAGGTTGTCTTTGGACAATTGAGTGATTGGGATATCCAGAGCTTAGGGTACTACTGTTTCTCCCCTTTTCACTTACCACACTTCGTTTTTTTTTGATTATCTACAAACTTAATTTTATTATTGCTAAGAGACACACATACCACATTCAACTGGCAGTTGGTGCATAAAAATAGTCAAACAATCTACTAACAACTTAGGATCTAGCCAATTATTGTACATATAAGTATTTATCATACATATAGCGAGCGCTTGATAGAAGATAAGAAAGATATATATAAATAATAATAATATATAAGTATAAAATTTCATATAATGTACATCAGCTATTGCCTAATTGTCTAGGACTTGGGCTTTCGACTTCGATTGGGGCTGGTTCGCACCGAACGTCTTGTTGTGGTCATCGAAGGCGTCGTTGTTGTTGCTGCCTCTGTTGTTGTCGTCGTTGTTGTTGTTGTGGGCGTGGTCTTCATTGTTGTTGTTGTTGTAGTGGACACAGCGCGCACACTTGGTCGTTCACGATAGACGCACATGATCTCATCAGCCGCATCGGGACAGTCTATTTGCTGTAGGCAAAAAAAAAATTCTCTTTAGAGTTGGGTCTAGGAATTTCCTAGGAGTACCTACTTTATCGCACAGCTGATTTACTGTTATGCACTTGCCACTGACGCACCGCAGCTCGTGGGGCAGACAGCGTCCCGGCACTCTGGTGGGCGTGGCCATGGTAGTTGATGTGCTGCTCGTGCTCGTGCTGCTGCTGATCGCGATGCGTTCGCGTTCCCGCTGCTGAGCCAGAGTCGAGGGGGGAATCGCACTGGCGCTTCGGGTGGGCACTGTCGCTGTGGATATGCTAAATTTGTTGGTGGTGCGATTGGTTCGCTGAGCGGAGTACTTGAACTTGTTCTCCGAATCGCTGGTCATCATGATCTCCTTGCTGTCCCGAAAGTTCACTAAATCGTGTCTGAGTTGAGCCAAGTGTAGGGTATATCAAATATTAAAGCTCTTACCAAAGCCCTTAGGTCCGCCCGCTGCAGGTTCCTCGGCGCTGGCATTTACTGCCGACGCAGGCGCCGCTACCTGATGCAGCTGGAACTTGGTCTCTGTGCCCGCCTCCTCATCCGTGGTGGCCGTTATGTAAGTGTACAGCTTCTCATTGGTCTCGTTGGGCGAGAGGAAACTGGCGTAGGAGAAAATGCGCGGAAAAGCGTTCAGCTCGGCCTCATCGAAGGGCGCCGCATCGCCGGAGCCATATTCGTCGCAGTCCTCCTCATCGCTGGCATCGAAGCAATCGTAGTTGAGATCACAGCGCAGATTCTCCGCAATGCACTTCTCATTCGATCGACAGCGAAACTCCTCGTGATCACAAACCAGACACTGCTCATCCTCGTCCTCGCCGCCGGCACAGTCCTTAATATTATCGCACTGCCACTGCTGCGGAATGCAGCTGCCATCGTGGCACTGGAACTCGTTGCTGTAGCAAAAGTCACGCCTGCGTGTGGGATCCTCGCACTTGTGCGTCTCATGGGCGTCCGGATATTGGCTACAGTCGAACATTTCGCTCAGCTCGTCCGAGTTGGCGATCACAATGGAACAGGCCTCCAGTATGGCTAAAGCGAAAACTGATTAATGAGCCGCCGCCACCACCACCTCGTCCTCCTCCCGTTGTGTTACCTTTGCAGATGCGCCTGCACGGCGGCAGCTGTCCAATGTGCAGGGGTCGGCACTCTGGCTCCAGGGCAGCGCAGACGAACTCTACGGCACGTGCCGAACAGTTGGAGCTGATTAGCTGCTCGTAGGCCTCCATTGAGGCAGCGTCGCGGGGTGCTCGATTGCCATTGTTATAGGTCAGATCGTAGTCCAGGATGCCGCGACACATGGGCAGCGCCGTCGAGATGCAGCCGCTGCCTATGCTGCTCGATGGCGTCGTGGTCATTGCCTCAGTCGGTCTGCCGCTGACCCCCGCGGGCGGGGGCAGCGTCGGCGACACGCGCGTCAACAGATGCACATTGGCGGGGGGTGTGGACTGGGGCTTAGGCAGTAGCTGCAACAGGGGATGATAGCAGATAGACGATTAAAAGGAAGTCTTAAAGAAAATACTTATAGTATACCCAACTCTGTTTTTACACGTTTTGGTTTTTGAAAGCGTGCAATTCAATTCAAAATGTAAACATTGTTACAAAACTTAAAAAATTGTGTAAGATGAAAAAACTGTGAATATTTTTCCAACAGACCGTGCAAAAAAAAGGAATAATGAAAGTAATACACCCGATTCTGTCTTTACACGGTTTCTTTGAAAAACGTGCAATTAAAAATCGTGTAAAAAAATACATGTGACATGTGGTAAATTTGGAAATATGTTTCACAACACTGATTAAATTATTTGTCAAAAATTTCTTTGCTAATAAATTTAAAAAAAAAAGTTATAATAAAAAAATTATTTTTTCACATAACCCTTTAAAATATTAAAAATAGGCATTATACAGGATATAGTTGCATATATAACAAAAATTATATGGTTATTTATATTAGGTATTTATAAATCAAAAACAATTTATTTTTTTTTAGAACAAAACAAAAATTTAAATTGAAAATTTGGAAAAAAATAAATTTTGCATATATTTAGCATAGAGCGAGATATAGAAAAAACCGATAATAAAAACTTCCCTGAATAAATAAAAAATAGAAATATTTCTGTAAGACACTGTAAAAATTAATATACATAAAAAAAACTTATTTTTAAGGAATTTATGCTAGAATAAAAATGTTGTGTCAAAAACAGCTTTATTTCAAAATCGTGTAAAGAAAGGCCGTGTAAAAAGAAGTGGGCGTAGAAAGTGGCAAAATGAGAACAAATTTCTTAACTTTGAAATATGATTATTGAACTTATTATAAATATATAATTAGCAAACAAAACTTTCTCCACCTCCATTTTGCATATTTTAGTAGTGTTAAATAGAGGAAAAAATAATGCCCCCGTATAGACAGGTACTTACATCTTTCAGCAGCTGTAGCATACGTTTGTCCTGTTCGATAGGCACTCCAAAGCTGTTCTGGTGGCCAGAGGTGAAGCGAATACTATCTGCTGGCAGCAGGACATCATCATAGTCGTCGTCTCCTTCCTGGCTGATGTCTGACATCGCCGTCGTCTGTTCCCTGTGCATTTCGACAGCTCTGAGTCGCGTGGACTCTTGCATCGCATTGAAGTTCTCTGTAGTAGTTGTCAGCACCTCCATTGTCTCGTCGTCGAGCAGGCCCTCCCATTCGGTGGTGGAGCTGGACCTGGTCACCTCGTAGCGGCGCTGCAAGAAACGGGCGCGCGCCACACTGACGTCGTGCAGCCAGAGGCAGTAGGTGATCAGGCCGAAGAAGAGCAGCACGCTGGCCACAAAGATGATGGGCCAGCGCAGATACTTCCAGCGGCAGGCGCGTCGCGCATAGCCCAGCAGCATCAGGGGCGTGGGCTTCTCCTGCTGCGGGCCAGCGCCTGGGCCAGCTCGGTTCAGATAATAGTTGGCCGTCAACGGATACTTGTAGCGACGCACCTGTAGCTCGGCCAGAGTCTCGGGGCTGCCCAGCATGCCGATGCGATACTTCTGGGTGTTGGTCCAGCAGGATTCGATGTCGCTGTTGCCACCGCCGCTGCTGCAGCTCCTCAATGTGGAGGCGCGGGAATAATCATCATCAGCCTTCTCATCATCGACTGTTTGCACCGTTATGTTTAGGCCGTGTGGATATTTGGTCGGCTGTCGACGCAGACCCGACGTCCCGTTGACACTGCCTGCTGCTGATGGCTCATTTGCCATGCCTGTGGCATCTTCGAGCGGCCTGTGTCCGTCCATGATCGGCGGCAGCTGGCGCGGTTCACCTTTTGTTCAGCTCCAAATGTCAATTGCTGTCTGGCAAAAATTACATAAGCAATTGCTGACTCTGTGGCTGGGGTAATTGCTATTGTCTCTCAAAGCAGACGTCGCCTCAACTCTTGTGCCATTTGCTAATGTCAGAGCGATCACAAGGAATCGGCGGCGGCAGATCCAAATCCAATTGCAGCAGGGCTCAAGAGTCACAAGTTGTTGATTCGGTTGCGATTGCTGCGGCTCCTGCAAATGGTTTTTGGGGAAAGGAAATCGAATTGCAAATGTACCATAAAATGAAAGTGGAGTCAATAATTCATTTCCATTTGAAAGTTGTCACTCGAGTCGCTGCCAGTTTCGAGGCTGCTTCTTCAATTACGCGCGTTTTTCAACTGCTTAATTTCCCAGCCTATTAAAGCCAACAAAGCCCCTTCCAACAACAATAACAACAACAACAACGACAGATGCTACTGCCACTATTAATGACCGCAAAACCACGTTTAGCTTCTTCAAATTGCTGCAATTTTTGATTTCAGTTTCCCATCCGCAACTGCTGCAGATAATCGCATATTGGCCTGGCCCCCAGATGCCCCAAAACTATTGCCCAATAGTTTAGAAAGATTAAAATGCGAATGGCTTTAACAAGTACTCGCACATTGGGCAACCCAGCGAGTCAAGTTGAGCCCGAGCCCGAGCCAGAGTTAGAGCTGGCTGCAAATGGTTTGCCTGCCTTTGGGCCAAGAGTGGCGCATGCGCAACTTGTTAGCCGGAAAACGGCCAACAGAAACGGGCAATAACGGCCCAAAACAAAAAAGCAGGCACATAAAAAATGAATATATACACTAACGTTAGAAAATTTGGGGAACATAACTTTTAACTTATCTTAAAGAAATATTTAAAACAAGTAGACCAAAAAAAAAGAGATTGTATAAGAACTTTTGGCTTAATTGCAAAGTTGAGTTGTAGAATTATCATTAAAGTTGCTCAAGTGCAAAATTATGCATGACAAATTTAACGATCTAAAAAAATGTATATAAAATTAAATTTTCTCAAGTTTCTTTTTGGGCTATCTTCTAAAGATTCCTAGTATTCTATATAAGATAGAACAAGAAGGAAGTCTTGGTTTGATAACTTTATTAGGTTTATCTACTGAAATGTTCTCTTCTTCAGTTTAATATGAGCTAACATTTGGAATACTATAAATTATAGGCAAAAAACTTTTCATCAACCAAAAGTTTTTAGCTCGGGAAAATCTGATCTTAAGTTTATATACTTTATACTTTACTTTATTCCTTGGATCAGTTATTATTAACTCGCTGTGGGATTCTAAGAAAAGTTTTATTAATCATAATAAAAATTTGAAAAACTCTTGCATTTAAGTTAAAGATATTATAAAGAACTTACACAGAACAGCAAAAAATAAACTGTTTTTAAATACTTAAACGTAATCTGTTTCCCAAAAACAATTTAAGTATAAGTGTGAAATAATCAACATTTCTCAACTGAAAGTTTTCAATAAAAGATCAATTATTTATATTTATTTATATTATTAAAATATCAATAAAATCTAATGAATTGTTATTCTTATAAATTGAGTAAAATGTTGATGCATGATCAGAAATAACTCTATCTAAAATTTCGCAATAATTTCGAAATTTAAAAAAAAAATAAAAATAATAACACCTTGATTTTACTGCAGATATGTAAAATATATAAATATTCAATCAACTTCTACCTGGAGTTAAGATACTTTCCGTAAGTGTATAAGCTAGCAAATCGCTTGAGCTTAGCGGCTACACTTGGCTGAGTGTTTGGAGCTTGAACTGCGTCTTCGTTTGCGTTTGGCACTTCTCGAGTTTCGACTCCCTGCCTGGGTGCTGACCTTTTCACTTTTGTTTTCATTCAGAGTCGCGTCTTGGCTGGTTGCCTGTCTGCCCTGGCGTTGCAAAGTGCGGCTGCAACTGTGGGCTGTGGCAGGGACTGGGGCAGACTCAACCACAACAACCAACGGCAAACAGCGAACAACGAGAAACGAACATCGAACAGCGAACAGCCACATCAACAGCTGTTGCCCGTTCGTTGGTCGCTTAATGAGCTGCAGCACAGCTCTCGAATCTTGGCTCTGTTCCACTCAGCCAATCTTTGGGGCTCGCCCCTTCCCTCATCTACGGACTGGCCTCTTAATGCACTGTGCAAAATTCGTGGGGCAGTTATTAATAGCATCGCTTGCAGCTTTATAATTTTGGCTTGAAGATTTGCTAAGGTCAGTTGTGAGGCGGGAAAACAGCTGTTGTAGCCAAATGCAAAAGGTCAAAGCAGCAATTGACGGCTTGCTAAGCGCTCTTGAAGAACCTTGCTGTAGGGTCTCGCCTTGAGGCACAAATGGGTGTAGCCCATCGACAACAGTGCAATTACGTGTGCTTCACTGTACTTCACTTGGTTCGTTCGAACTGTAAAGTCGGGCAAATGGGTTCCGCAGTTGCCACATAAGCCAGCTCTTAACAAATGTGTGATGCGCGTGATCAGGGAAAAACTTTGTGGCCGAGCAGTTAAGTCATCTGGGAAATGTGGTCTGATGTAAAAAATTACAAAACTTAATGCTGTTCAAGTGGACCATGTAATGCATATTTTATTATATTTAATTTCTCAATTTCCTAACTTCCACTGAGCATGCTTTGCTCGAAATGGATGTTAAAGAAAATTTAGATGCTGTATTTGAACACGAAATGAGTCGATAAAGATATAAAGCTTCAATGTCAGAGACGAATTAGATGAAATTAAAAAGAGTTAAGAGATTTATGAGAAAAGAGCATTCACTACTGTCTTTAATTTATTACAAATTTGTAAGAGTTGTTGAGCTTCTTTAGATTTATAAAAATGATTTTGAATTAGCTTAAATTAATTAGTAAAATTCAAACATCAGAGTAAACGTCTTTAAATATTGTGATCTTGAATTTATAACTTCTTGTTTAAGTTTTTAGTTCTTGAAACAATTGATATCGTATATATAATTTATAGTTTAAGACAGTGTGTAAAAAATATGTATTATATAAGAAATATGTAAAGAAATAAAGTATATATAAGAAATATCAAATAAACAATTATTATTTTGTGATATATTAATATATTTCTTATATATATTTTATATTATTCTTTATATATTTCTTATATATTTCTTATATTTTATATATTTCTTTTAAACTGGCTTATGCTGGAAGCTTTATATTTTTTTTATCCATTACCTTAAACATTTTTTACTTCTATTGTTTTATGTGTAAGAGATCAACTATTAAATGTGTAGGCAGACTATTTTATTTAATATTTAGAAAGGACAGCCATATCGAAGAGGAATATACTCTGATAAATTTATAAAAATTTGATTAAACTCAAACTTTTCCTTAAGTCCTCATTGTTTATGGGCACAAGTTTTTTTTTTTAAATTTTTAAACCGAAATCCAAAGCGTTTCTTTAATAAAACTATAAAAATCTATATGCATACGAATTACCTTTGATAAATTTATAAAACTTTAACACTTCATTTAAATTTAAAAAAATTCTATCCTATTTTCCTATTTTGATTATTTATTTACAAGTTTTTGTAATTTTTAAGCCAAAATCTAAAGCTTTTCTGTGCTTTAAGGCAACTACAAAAATCTATATGCATGGCAGCTAAAGACACCCCAAATACATATGTATACTTATGTTTTGCATCGAAAGCTAGTTGCGCTCGAGAAGATGAAGGCATGGCAATATTGTAAAAATTATCGAAACAATACATATAATTTGTGAGCCCCTAGATAATATTTGTCTAACACCTGAAACAAGTTTCTCTAGGCTATGTCGATAAATTCTTGACTATTGGCAAACGTAACTTGTTTAGCGCCTCTCACCGCTTGTTAACTAACTGTAGCTGCGTTTAATAGCAGCTAATATCTACATTGTAATATCTAAGAGTGTGATGTATTGGTGCTGGCAATGTAGACGATTGTACAATGGGCCAACGGGGGCTCATTTGGGCAACCATTAGAACACCTTTGAGCAATGAATTTACGGCTGAATGCGCCTCAAAGTGGGCACCCTCCAGTGCTACGTGGCTAGTGCAATCTTCAATCTATGCTCGATCTATTGCAAAACTCTATTCTGGCGCTCTATTCACACGTCAGAGACTCGGACGAGAGACGTGTTTCGTATGGTGGCTAACTGGCAGTCGACCTATGCACCACATTCCTGACATGGCTAGCGACTAAATTGCATTGATTACACGAACTTGTTGCGGCATCAACAACAACAACAACGACGACTGCAACTGCAACTGCAGTAACAACAACTGCAAATGCCAGGCAGGCATTGAGCTGCTTATAAGTTAAGTCATTTTGTGGCTTTAATCTGCGCCAGAAGCAAAGCTCTAGCCAAAACAGATGCTGTCTGTGGCCGACTGCAACTGCAGTTCAAAGTTATTTTTCTTTATTTTTGTAAAATGCATTTTGTATGCTTTTTGATTTTATTTGGCTTGGTACTGCAACCATCTGAGTGTCTCTCTCTCTGTGGCTGGCCAAGATGTGCGAGGTGAACCAGCAGCTAGCCACAGTTGGCCAACACATCTAGAGACCATCAACGGGGTAGACCACGCTAACAGTGCACTATAGAGAGAGAGAGAGAGAGAGAAGGGAAGGGAAGCTAGAGGCCAGCTGCGGGTGGATGTGGTTTCTGAGTCTGCTCTGTGGATTATGGCAGCCGAACGACTCTATGCTCATATTTGTGCATGTTACAATTTTGTAAAGTAATTTGCTAGTTGTCTATGTCTCTTCAATGTACATATGTGTGTGTGTGTGTGTGTGTGTGTGTGTAACTGCATTTGCGATGCGTCATGGCAGTGAATAATCGATAATTGATAGAGTATGCCAAGGATGTTGCACTTGGGGGTGAGAAAAGCGACCTACAATCTATCGTGAACTAAGTCGAAGTGAAGTGTGATCGATCATTGTCGTGAACTATGTGAAAAGTGACTGAATACGAGGTGAACTGCATTGGTAGCAATCAAATGAGCATTACCTACGCGATAATCTATCAAAAAGTATATATATAAGCTGAGGAATGCCTTGAGTTAACTGTCAAATGGTACTTGAAGTCCATATTAAAGAGTGCAACAAATCGAATGGAATAAAAATTAAATTCTAATCAGCTCATTCGGTTCATTGACTCATGCTAAAAGTTAAGCTCAATTTACATGTTTAATATTTTGAATTTATTTATAGAAACCATTTGGGAATAACATTTTAAATGAATTCTAATGAACTAACGAGAGTGAAAGGCGTTAATTTATTTTCAAGCTTTTTTATGGTAAATCCAATTAAGAAAATTATTTAATCAAGAAGCTTCAACCAAATTTATTTGTATTTACTGTGCATATATATGGCATTATTGGACAAATATTATGGTATCCACATATAATCTCTAATAGAAAATTTAAGAAAATGCAAAAAGCTTCCATAAAGAATGTATGCCAATGACTTTGATATTCACTGCTGAATTCTTTAATGATTTTGATTTAAAGTGGTTTAAAAAAGCTGTTTGCACAAGTCGTAAAAAAGAACTTATAGAAATGTGTCAAGAGTTTTTTGTTGAAATTTATTTCTTTGTTGTATATATGCATAGATATATAAGTATAAAGAAATATTTAAAAATCAAATACATATGTTCAAGAAAAAATAAATATGTTTATATACGACTCAATATCAATTAATCTATTCAATTAATCAGCCTGGCTATATTTTTTTTTTAAATTTCATGTAAACATATTTTCATGCTAGGAAAAAAAATGTATATGATATATGATCTATATACAATATGTTATCTATGCTAGGAAATCAGATGTATATGATATATGATTTTCATGGTATCACGGTTTTTATCTATAGAATATACTTTTTTTAACTTCTTTAACTTCTTTTCTATATCTTCATAAGCAAAATTGTGCTCAAGAATTATTCAGACAATTCATAGTATAATAATAATTTTTCTGACGAGGCAAAGTTGAAAGAGAATTCAATTATTAAATTCTTTTCATAATTCATTAGCTTAAATTATTTGTTATTATACGAATATGAGCCAAACAATTATATGAGTGTATATCTATTTCCATTTCTTACATTCATGAACTGATCAACAATGATTAGCAAATTTTATTTGTGTGAAATAATTAGATAATTCTTTGGAACTTTGCAGTCAATGAGAATGTAATTAATTAACTGTCTAGAAAACTCACGGTTTAAAAAAGTAACTTTTTTAAAAAAAATTCTATAAATTTAAATTTCAATTTGTTTACATTTTTCTTTAGTTACACATTTGTAACTTCATAGTCTATGAGTTTATAATTGGTAAGATGTATAAAAAAAACCTATTCATCATTATTTTCGGAACTCTCAACTTTAAAAGTTAACTTTAAATTAAAAAAATTAATAAATTTCAAAATATTGTGCTTAAATTAAATTCTTTTTTAATTTCTGAGTTATAAAAACCTTTTCATCATTAACTTAGGAATTTCAGAGTATTAAATAAAAGTCAAGTGTTATAGAAAAATTAAAACAATACTAAAATATTTATAAATGAATCTATCATTACTAAGATGTCTAAAATAAAAACCTATTTCTAAACGAATCTATAATTACTAAGATATCTAAAAAAAACCTATTCATCATTAATTATAGAATTTCCACACTTTAAATAAAAGTCTAAATATAAATTAAATATAATAACACTCTATTCTACTTTGTTGAAATTCTTATTTAATTTCTCATTAATATTTATTCAAGTTATTCTTATTTAAAGTCACCTTTTAGCACATTCGAATGGAACTCAATCAAGTTCTCATTATAAACAACTTTGTCCAAGTTTTATACTCAAGCCTCACACCTGATTATTATTTAAATATTTAATCCATTGCGAATAAAGAATTGCGACATTACTTAAGATGATCATCTTTGGCACCTGCCGCTGCTCACCTGCAACTGGGCTGTCAGACTCATTTAAATAGATTTGTAATTAATGCAGCTACCAGATTTGCAGAGACCTGTTCGCAGCGAACATGGAGTGCTCATAAGCAATAATGATCGCAGATCACACGAGAACCTCACACTTGACGCTTTTCCACGGTTTTACTTTAGTTTTTCATATTTATTTTTTGGGGTCTTGGTTCATCTGCGGTTTTTGCTGTCGAATCAGTGCTCACAAATTTGAGTACCCACTAGTTGTTGTTGCTGTTGTTGTCGGTTTTGGTCATGTTTGTTGCCATGTTATATGTTAATCAAATTTGATTGCAAGTTTTCATTTAATTAAATGCGCAAACTTCAAATATTTTACAAGTCGTTATTATAATTATTTAGTTTTTTCCCGTTTTTGTTTTTTTTTGTCGATTGCAGCCGCAATTTGTTGTGCGATAATTGCAAAAGTCAACAATTTGCATAAAAACTAAAATTGCGTTGAGTTTGGCAAGTGTTTGCCGTGATAAACAGATGCAAACTACGAGATACACATGGAGCAAAGCTGAAGATACATTTGTATCTATAGCCAAGTTGTTGTGGACTTTTGATATTTGCACTTGTTTTTATTTTTCTTTACACTTGAAAATAATTGAATAATAATTTTTTCAGCTGATTTCAAGCTTGACTTTGTTTTTCCATTATATTATTAACTCACACTAAACACTTGTTGTAATTAGACTCGTTGTTGTTGTTGCTGTTGTTGAGGCTCGGCTCACGCGCGTCTCTTGGCCAAAAGCTCCGCACGTTTGGCTGCCAAAATTACGACTGAAACCTTTGCCAGTTGGGCAAATAGCTTGAAGACGCCAAAAATGAGCATGCGCAGCCGACGCTAGCAGCGACGCCAACGTCGACAGCGACTGCAGCAGTGATATCTCTTTGATATTTGTGATTCTTTCTTCTTCTTCGTCGCTAAGAGACGATCGCAGTTGGCGCCGCTTCGAGCTCAGCTACGTTTGACTTTCGGTTTCAGTTTGATTTCGTTTTCGCTCCGCTCGCCCGACTGGAGCCCGGCTTTGCCGTAGCTGAATCTGTGGCTGGGGCTCTGGGTCTGGTTTCTTGTCTCTTTGCTGCGACTCTTAACTGGTTCGCATTTGGTTTCTGTATGTGTCTCTCTTAAGGCGCTGCTTGATTGTGCTTCTATTGAAGTGGGCTCGTTTGGCGTCGCAGTCACTGGTGCAGTGTGTTAGCTGCTTGAGTTACCTGTGTTTACCTGCGCCATCGCCTGCGCCTGCGCCTTGCAACGCGCCACTTGATGCCACTTTTGGGCATTGTTGCCAATATTTTAATGGCGACGTTTATGTTTAAGTTATGATGCCATCTTTCTATCATACGGTGGTGGTTGTGTGGTTGTTGCTTGACTGCTGAGTGGGTCATTATGGCATTGTTTGTGTCTGGTCTACGATGCTCGAAGCGTGCCTCTCTATAGAACGTTTTATGTTTCGTTTTTTCTCATCTCAAAAGTATTTCGTTGCGAAAAAATGTTGTCAATCGGGTGTGGTGGAAGGGGAGAATTGCGAAAAATGTGTTGAAATACTTGGAGGATGTTTGACAGCTTATTAGGAAGTTGTTTAATAGATCTTCGATTAAATTACTCGAAGCATTAAATTTAATAAAAGTCAAATGTCAATGGGGGGAATCGTGAGTGCTCTATATCTATATATATATATATATACATATATATAATATATACATGTATATGTATATGTATATATATTTGCATGTGTATGTGTCTATATATCTATATCTATATCTATATCTATATCTATATCTATATCTATATCTGTATCTATATCTATATCTATATCTATATCTATATCTATATCTATATCTATATCTATATCTATATCTATATCTATATCTATATCTATATCTATATCTGTATCTATATCTATATCTATATCTATATCTATATCTATATCTATATCTATATCTATATCTATATCTATATCTATATCTATATCTATATCTATATCTATATCTATATCTATATCTATATCTATATCTATATCTATATCTATATCTATATCTATATCTATATCTATATCTATATCTATATCTATATCTATATCTATATCTATATCTATATCTATATCTATATCTATATCTATATCTATATCTATATCTATATCTATATCTATATCTGTATCTATATCTATATCTATATATATATATCTATATCTATATCTATATCTATATCTATATCTATATCTATATGTATATCTAATAGTATATCCCTTCATAAGTCTCAATCGTTTATAGCTTTTAAAATGACTTAAGACATATATATTTTCTTTTCAATTGCACTTCGATGCGAGATTTATTCATCCTGAGGAATTACTTATTGATTTCAGTCGCATGACTCCACAGGCCACAAGTCGTACTCCTCCAGCTCCCTAATGTGGCACACCCGCTTTGGCCAATGAGCGACGCCTCCCACCCAGCTACAGTTTCATTTTGCGGTCGTGGTCGGCATCTTGGCCTGTTCCATGGGCAAGTGGCAAGTGCACTGTAATTGGCCCCGTCCAGTGCACGACTCGGGCTTGAATTCAGGCTCAGAGCACGACCAAAATCGACTAAAATCGACCAAAAGACGTCAAAAACGACGGAATCGATACGCAATTTTTTATGGTCGGGGCCACAAGGTTAGTGGATTTGTGGATTTGTGTGCACTCTCTGGTGTGTCCGGTGCGTTTGGCTATTCATTTTCATAGCTTTTTATGGCAGAGACTTGCAATTATGAATGGTTCAGTGCGGCGCGAGCTGCATTCTAAATGTCAATGTTATGTTATTGCACAGCAACACGCGTATCTGTGAGATACTTTTCGTATCTGTATCTGTAACTGGCTGCAGTCGTTACCAGTTGTTGTTGCTGTAGCTGCAACTGTGACAGGCGGTTGTCTTTTTGGTGTGTGCTCATGTGGAATTTCCGCTATTCAAAACACGAATGCGACGCACCTTAAAAGCCACCGACTCCAGCGACTCCACACAGAGTCTGTGCGCAGATATTGAAAAATACTTGAGCAGTATTTAAAAGAAAAAAAAACTATAATAAAATAATAAAAATAAATTCATGCACTTGGAGCTCATTGAGCACCATAAATAATGTGTTTGCCATTGTGCGTTGGCTGGGTTTGTTGCTTCGTAGCGCGTTTTTTGACTCTGGCTGAGAAATCAAATCAATCATTTTGCACGGAACGCCACTAAAAAATGCAATTGTTTAATGTAGGTGGGTGTATGTGTGTGAGTGAGTGTGTGTGTGTGTATAAGTACTGTTATGACAGCGTCAACAAAGCGCAGCGATATTAAAGCGTTTAATTAACACAAAAGAGTTCAACAACAAGCTCAGAGACAAGTAAAAATCGCTCATACGCTCCGTTGAACTTCAAGCGAGCAGCGAGAAAACACGCACAAGGAAAATCCGAAAAGTGAATTTGATGTGTGTGCATTGGTGTGTGTTTGTGTGCGTGTGTGTGTGTGCCAAGTTGTACCAAGCGCATGATTAATTGTGCAATTGAAATGGAATTAAAAGCGTGTAAATAACACAACCTCTCCCCCTCCATAAATCGAGGTAGAAGGCAGGCTAGGAAATCAAGAAAACAAAAGTCGCACAGATGCAAGGAAAAGTGCTGTAAAAGCGCCGTGAAAGTGTTGTAAAATGGGCAATGCAAGCTGGAAGCTGGATGTAAATAAATAAAATAAGACAGCGACGGGGCACTTTAATTGAATTTATGGTAAATGCAAATGAGTGGGAAACTGAAATAAAAAATCAACTGCGAATTGATTGAGGCGAGAGAAATATGCAAAAAGGCAGCAGCTACGACAGCAACAGCAACAACAACGACGTTGTTCATATTGTGCGAGCTGCTGCGGCTGCGGCGCGATTACGATTAAACACGCTTGTAAATACTGGATCATAAAAATCGAGGCAAAGAAAAAAAAATCATAAAAAAATACATGAACAAAAAAAAATGAACAGAAATTGAAACAGAAACTGCAACCGTAACTTAAGCTGAAAAGTGCGCAGCACGAGCTACAACGACTTGAGATAATCTCTTCAAAGTTCAGAGCGAGTGCGACCCAGGAAAGACGCTGCACAGACGCGAGTCCAGCCTGGAATCGATGCACTGCAGGCAATATTCATCAGACAAGAGAGATTAAAGAGGCAGCTTAAAACAATTATATGTAGAGGAAACAGGAAGGATATAAAGATAATGGTTTTGATGAGAGATTTCGTAGGTTGAAAGATTAGCAAACTGAGAAATGCAAAATTGAAAGAGGAAAAAAATGAAAATAAATTAAAGTGCAGAGTGTACAGGAAAATAAAATTGAAAAATAAATATAATTAGGAAAGTTTTAAAATAAAAAATTAAATAATAAAAATATTTTGGGAAATATAAAAGTATTTATATATATAAAAAATGTAAGGAAAAGTATTAAAAAATATAAAAATGTAGAGAAATGAATTATTAAAATTGAACTAAATGACAAACTAATATAATTAAGAAAGATTTAAGATAAAAGCAGAATAAAAAAAAATATTTTGGAAAATATC